>OU696534.1:2834783-4277283 GCA_916048285.2 Bellardia pandia
ATTATATTATATTATATTATATTATATTATATTATATTATATTATATTATATTATATTATATTATATTATATTATATTATATTATATTATATTATATTATATTATATTATATTATATTATATTATATTATATTATATTATATTATATTATATTATATTATATTATATTATATTATATTATATTATATTATATTATATTATATTATATTATATTATATTATATTATATTATATTATATTATATTATATTATATTATATTATATTATATTATATTATATTATATTATATTATATTATATTATATTATATTATATTATATTATATTATATTATATTATATTATATTATATTATATTATATTATATTATATTATATTATATTATATTATATTATATTATATTATATTATATTATATTATATTATATTATATTATATTATATTATATTATATTATATTATATTATATTATATTATATTATATTATATTATATTATATTATATTATATTATATTATATTATATTATATTATATTATATTATATTATATTATATTATATTATATTATATTATATTATATTATATTATATTATATTATATTATATTATATTATATTATATTATATTATATTATATTATATTATATTATATTATATTATATTATATTATATTATATTATATTATATTATATATGACTTTTGACCTCTGTATGTGCGATTGTACTTTTTGCGATATAATTTAACATTTTCTTTTTTAAGATTAATAGATATTATTTAACGTGTAGACGTTTACCAATAAGGTCAAATTAGCGTTTTGTTGTTAATCAGTTCACAAAGCTAGCAACACTGGCACAAAAACACAATATTCTGACAGCTATAGTAACAAAGAAGAAATTAATGTTTTTTGTTGCATATATTGGTATTTGTATACTTTTTTCAATTTAAATAACGAATATTACATATTTTTTTTCTAAATTAACGTAAATAATATAAATTTGCTGTGTGTGTGTTTTACAAATATGTTTTAGTAAATTAATACATTTGATGTATGGTTAAACATTGTGTATATATAAGTATTTCTGTAGTAGGTATGTTCGTGGATGTGAATATTAAAAAGTAAAATTATTTGAATTTTTAAATGCTACTTATATGGAGAAAGACAAAAATGTGCACCACCCTTACATTGGAGGTCATAACAGAGATTATAACACCAATTTTATGAATTTAGTGATTTTTTAATTTTCAATAACCTTGCTAAATATCAGAGTTGCGCTAATCGCAAGCGGCGGCTGCAGTCAAATTGCAGATTAATTATATTTTTTAGTAAATAAAATAAATGTCGCGTAGTTTACTGAGAAATTTTGGTTTGTATGGTAATCGTTTGATTCAAAAACGGCATGAATTTTAAAGTGAAACTCATTGGGCACATTACAGTGGCTAAATATCATTCTGGTATAAATCGTAATCTTTGAACTATTTATCTACCTCTGTACATATAAATATATAAATATTTTACCGCTTTTTATACATATTTATACCCTACACCACAATAGTGGCGAGGGTATATTGGATTTCTGCTGATGTTTGTAACGCCCATAAATATTGGTCCAACATCCACCTTACAGTATACCGATCGACTCAGAATCACTCCCTGAATCACTTTAACGCTGTGCGTCCGTCCGCCCGTCTGGCTGGCAGTCCATGTAAAGCTGGTCGCAATTTTGAAGATATTTCCATAAAATTTGTTACGTGATATTGTTTCAGCCCAAGGACGGATGGGATTGAAACTGGTGGTAATCCGTTCATTATTTCACCTGGCCCCCATACAAATGTCCTACCTAAATAGGAGTTAAACGATCATAAATGTTTGAATTATGAAAGTATTCAAACAAATTTCTCCACAAAAGAGTACTAAATGAAGCTAAATCACATCTACAAATTTTGTGAAGAGCGGTTCATAATTAGTCGTAGCTCCTATACAAGGCCTACTTAAGAAAACATTTAAAGAACATATGTAACTCTTTTTAAAATGTTGGTATCCAAATAATATTGAACACAAATATGTTTCGTATAAATATAATATGGTAGAATTTTATGATAATCGGTCCATAATTAGTCGTAGCTCCCATATAAGGCTTCAGGATTGTGCCTATTATTTTTCTTCTTAAACCAGCCCTGTATTACAACGAACCAAAGCAAAAAAAAAAAAGAAGTAGGAAAGTATAGTCGGCAAAGCCCGACCATATAATACCCAACACCCAGTGCTGATATTCAGCCGGTTCGGACCGGTTCCCTCGAACCGGTTGTTAAAATTTTAAAAATTTTCCGTACCGGTTGTTGCATATTCACCCTTATCGTGAAAAAAATTCCACATGAAATTTGTTCCCTTTTATTTTTTAACATTGAATTTTAATAGGAAAAATGTGAAAAGGGAACAAATTTCATGTGAAATTTTTATTCACGATAGGGGTGATTATGTTTTTTGCTTTAAGGGTTTTATATAATGTGTATTTATCAAGGTGATATAGTCTCGGCAACAAACACAATATTGTTCAGTTGTTCATTGTCCAAACAAATGATTTTATTTTGGTCATACATTGGATTCTTGGATGATGATGTTTTTGATAGCGTTTACTTCAATCTTTTGAGAAAAAAACAAGTAAGAGTGCTATATTCGGCTGTGCCGAATCTTAAATACCACCTAAACGTAATAAGAAACTAGACTAGAATATCCTAATTCTGTGTTTTCTATTCAGTCTTAGTGCAAATTTTATTAGTATTTGATATATTATTTGAAAGACAATTTTACGACCAACATAATTTATGTTAAATATTTTGAAATTTTGTCTAATTTTCACCATTTTTAACTGATTTAATTACCAATTCTTACCATAATTTACAGAGTCTGTCTGATGTCATAATAATTTTCAGTGTAATTTAACAGAGTATAAAAAAAACTTCATCAAATAGGGCTTTTAGAGGAGATGCCAGCAAAAAAAAAAATTTGTTGGCGGTGACGCCTATTTTCGATGGGGCGGGCCCGTAAAGTTGAAAATATATAGGCCTATATCTCGGGAACTACTGGGTGTCTGATAATTTGTAATACATTAAATAAAAGGTATTAAAAATACCTTTCCAACGATATATATCATGATTATAAAATATGGACCGAATATGGGTTAAATCCAAAAAGAATATTTTTTGACCCAAATTTATTTGTTTTTTGGAAATGGTTCTTATATGGCAGCTATGACAAATTATGGGCCGATCTTCTTAAATTTTGGAACAGTTATTTTCATGCATATGAGGATATTTCACGTCGAATTTCAACATAATAACGGCATATTTAACATATATATTAATATTAACGTGGATTTCGGTAGTGGACCTTATGTGGGGGATATAGTCAAATATGGACCGATATTCTCCAAATCCAGCAGTTAGATTTAGGCATGTATGTAAATGATCCGTGTATAATTTTGGATTGCTACCCTTATTTATAAGAGATTTATGAGTATTAAAGTGATTATCGGAAGAGGGCTTTATATGGGGCATACGGTTAAAAATGGACCGAAATTCACAAAATTTTGTGGGATGATTTTTGTATATATATAAAAAATCTATGCAAAGTTTTGAGTCGCTACCGATATTTATACAATATATATAGGGGAAAATGTCTTTTTCAGATGTGATCCTTGTTTGGAAGCTATGACCAGTTCTGGGCCGACCACCATAAAATTTAGTACAATAATTTATTTGCCTATAAAGAGTATTTATGTCAAATTTTAGCCGTTTAACATTATTTATATCTGTTTTATATGTATTTAAGTGAATTTTGTAAGTGGACTTTATACGGGGTCTATGGTCAAATATGGACCGAACTAAAAAAAATTTCGGTTTGCGATTTCTTTTTGTATAAAACTTATTTTTGCTGAATTTTGTCTTGATATTCCAATTTTATAGGCATTTATTTATCATTAAGCCATATTTCGGGAATATATATATTTGTATGGGAGCTATGAGAAATCATGGACCGATTCTTATAATTTTCCGCACACTTTCTTCTTTTATCATACAAACAACGTATACAAAATTTCATGGTATTATCTGCAATATATTTCAAAATATTGCAATAAAATGGACGAAAAATATCAAATTTTTATGGAGGTGGTCTCACATATTGGTTCATAACTCTGGTTGACTTAAACCGATTTTGCTGATTTTAAATAGCAAACTTCTCGAAAGCACTTCTGACAGAATTATTGAAGACTTGGATCCCGAATATATCTGGGGACTTCAAGAAACTGATTTCAACACTCAGACAGACAGACAGACGGACATGGCTTAATCGACTCCGCTATCTAGAAGGATCCAGAATATATATACTTTATAGGGTCGGAAAATTATATTGTGGAAATTTCACACGGAATGACAAACTTATATATACCCTTCTCATGAAGGTGAAGGGTATAATAAAACAATTTTTTTTGACTTTTATTTTGCAAAATCAAAACTATTTTTTGTTAAAAACGTAACTTTTTTTATTAAACGAAAGTTTATATCATTTCCTTCAAGAGGTTTGTGGTCTGTTACTGGGATGCGACTTTAAAATTTTCGCTATTTCAATTTTGATATTTTCTTTTAGTTAGGCTTAAGTTCATTTGAATTTAATATGAATTCGTATATGTCTTCTGACATATGTTGTTGTTGTCGCCATTGCAATTAATTTTGTATACCTAACGTAGTATACAAAATTAATTGCAATGGCGACAACAACAACAACATATGTCATATTTCATCTGATGAAATGAAATCAAAATTGAAAATTGAAGAAAAACCTAACGTAGTATACAAAATTAATTGCAATGGCGACAACAACAACATATGTCAGAAGACATATGTAGGTACAACCAAAACTAAGTTAAAAACCAGACTATCATCACATAAATCTGACATGAAGGCAACTTACAAACCACTGGAACAAAAAACAGCACTCGCGGCCCACTGTGCAATTACTGGACACACACCAAATTTCAATGATGTAAAGATATTAGCAGAAGAGAAAAATTATGCGAGGAGGTTCACTCTAGAGATGTTACACATACTTAATTTAGAGACAGATGAGAGATTAAACTACAAAATTGATACAGAGAACATATCAGCTCACACATACAAACACACGATACACAAAAACAGAAAAAGACCAAAACAAAACATTAAAAACACTAGTTGACAAAAGCTTACGACTGGACAACAAACTCAACAGAGTGAAATTTGTTTTTCATTTATTTATTTTAAATGTAATTATCATTTGTTTGTGCTTGAAATGCTTTGTGTAACTGATAATAATTTGTTTAATATATTTTTGTATTTTTATATAGAACCCCTGAAGATGGTCAACAAAGTTGACCGAAATATTGGGAATAAAATAAAATAAAAAAATTTTTAAAACAAAATATTTTTATATTTTTCATTTAAAAATTTGTTACCTTATGACCTTATGCCGAACAAAATTTACAAACAATTCTAGAATTTTTAACGTACCATGGAGCTGCAGTAATTATACGTAGAATTTTATTTGGACCCCTTTGAATTTTTTCAATGTTGGATGCTGAGGCAGTACCCCATAATTGAATTCCATAACACCAGATTGGCTTTAGAATTGCATTGTACAACAAAAGTTTGCAATCCAACTTTAATGTAGAATTTCTGCCGATTAGCCAATTAATTTGCACTGCTTTTAATCTCCTCTGGGTAAGTTTTGCGTCGATATGAGTCTTCCAAGTTAAACGACGATCGAGGTGGATTCCGAGGTATTTGACTTCATTGTGTTGCGGGATAATTTGATTATTTATTCTGATGAACGAGCAGGTATCTTTTCGCAATGTGAAAGTTATATGAATACATTCCTGTTCGTTAACCCTGATTTTCCAAAGCTCAAGCCAATTCTCTAGTTTATAAACATATTTCTGCAAGTTCTGTGATGCTATTTGATGGTCCTTATGAACGCTAATAAAGGCTGTATGATATGCAAAAGTTGAAGTATGTATTATGGGGTCTGACGGCATATCGGATGCATAAATTAAATATAAAGTTGGACCCAGTATGCTACCCTGGGGTACTCCTGCTTCAATTGGCTGAGCGGGGCTTAAAAAATCGCCTTCTTTGATTGTAAATTTGCGACCATATAAATAACTTTTCATAAGTTTGTGGGTGTTAGCAGGCAGAGTTAATTTAATTTTATGCATTAAACCTTTATGCCAGACTTTGTCGAACGCTTGGGAAACATCAATGAAAAGCGCGGAACAGTATTTTTTCTCTTCAAACGACCGTCTTATCACATTTACCAATATGTGTGTTGTTCGATGGTACTGTGTTTAGCTCTGAACCCGAATTGGTGATTTGGGATACATTGAGTGTCGTTCAGAATTGGTATCAACTTAGCCAATAACAATTTTTCAAACAGTTTTGAAATTGTCGGCAGTAGACTAATTGGCCTATATGACTCTACTTTAGTGGTGTCCTTCCCTGGCTTAGGAATCATGGTAATCATAGATACCTTCCAATCTGCAGGATAGTATTCTAGGCGTAAAATAGCATTGAAAATAAATAGGATAATTCTTCTAGCTACACGAGGTAACTCCACAAGCATTTTGTTGCTGATTTTATCCATACCTGGAGCTTTTTTAAGATTCGGAGTACCAATAGCGCTTTGAACATCATTAAAGCTAAGTCTTAGAGGTACAGGAGGTCTAATAACGAGTGGAGGCAAATCAGATGCATTATTTGAGTTGTTTATAGTAAACACATATCTCAAATGGTTAACAAATAAAGTCCCCTTCTCGGAATCATTTCTAGCCCAGTCACCAGTCGGATTTCGCAGAGGAGGCTTTCCTCTAACTGGTCTTTTTAAACCTCGTGCCGCCTTCCATAACGAATAGTCCGATTGTGGGGTACTATCAAGACCCTCCAAGTAAGATTTAAGTGAAGCCGTTCTTTGGATTTCTAAGAAATTTCTTAGTATATCTCTGCATTCCCGTAGCCTAGCTTTCAGTTGAGGAGACCTGTGAATTTGCCACTCTCTTCTAACTCTTCTTTTTTCTGACAGGAGATGATCGAGTTCAGCGAAATAAGTGCTGTTTGTCCCACTTCTGCACTCAACGTCATATGTGGAGGCGTGATGTACAGCTCTTCGTATGTCCTCAGTAAACTTGCCAATCGACCCATCAATATCCTCGGTAGTTCTCAACACTACATTTTCCGTGCAATGGGAACTTAAATACTTTTTATACTTTATCCAACTTACTCTGGTTTTAGATATGTCCCGAAATGGAGAGTCATTCCCTTGAAGGAAACGCATTGAAATAATAGAAGGAGAGTGATCTGAAGACAAGTCTAATGAAGGCTCCACTTGTATCGATTCTACAGGGATATTTTTCACTACTCCGAAGTCAATAACATCGGAAATCTTCCGTCGGTCCGTTGGCCAGTAAGTGGGATGCCCGCTTGAGAGTACATCTAAGCCCATTTTGGCAATGATGTTGAAGAGTTCACGACCCTTCGGGGTCACCAGACGTGAACCCCAAAATGTGTGTTTGGCGTTAAAGTCACCAGCAACTAAAAATCTAGCTCCAAGTGAATTGAAGAAGCTGTAGTATGGGTGTTCTTTTATTGAAAATCGAGGCGGCGAATAAATTGATGATAAAACAAAATTGTATTGACAGAATTCAATACAAATGTTTGTTGCTTGTAGGTAATCCTCACATATGTTGTTCATTAAATAATGTTTTATTCTGTTCTTTATAAGAATTGCCGATCCTCCACATGCTTTTCCACGGGGATCTTTAGTATCATACAACACGTAGCCATTAATTTTGAAGTACGCTGTCGCCGTCAAGTGAGTTTCAGCAATCATCATGACATCAATCTGCTTATCCATCAGGAAGTGTTCCAGTTCGTTTTTATGTTGGCGGAGGCCGTTCGCATTCCAAAAACAAATTTTTAAACAAATCATTTCTTTAAAATGGCTTGTAAGATAGTGGATTGCATTTTCAGCATTTCCTGCATCATGGATGTCATAGTGGTCGTAAAAGTGTTCATAGTTTGGACAAGAGTCTGCAATGTAGTCTCTAGAGAGTTAATATTAGGCTCGAAATATTGTAATTTAGGTTCCTGCTCCAAACCTGGCATATTAGATTTAACCACGTTTGCGTAAGAAACTTGTCTAGAACTAGGCGCGTTTACATGACTAGTGGACCGTAATAATTGAGGGAAATTGTCACTCGATGCAAAATTTGGCTGTTGAGGATGATTAGGCAATACTGACGTCTTGTTGGTTCTTATGCCTTTCAAATGAGTGTAAATTGGACAACCTCTATAATATGCGGTATGATTACCTCCGCAGTTACTGAATTTTTTTTTATTTTTGAGTCAGTTTTCGACTTATCGCATTGATCAGTTGCATGTAGCTCCCCACACGCAACACAAACTGTCGGCAATTTACAGTACGCTTTGGTATGACCAAATTCTTGACAGTTAAGACACTGAACGGGTCCCTGACGTTTATGCGGTTCTTCCACGGTGATTCTACGATGCAGAAGGTAAATCATATTGTAGATGGGATGGGACTCGTTTTTCTTTAATACGACATCTCCAGGTTCCAATTCCACCCTGAACATAGGCTGTGGAATCTTCACGGTTTCTAATATTAACAACACTCTTAATTTTGAACCCTTTGCCCATTAAGCCGGTCTTTATCTCCGCAGGATCAACACATGGGGGTATACCCTTTAGAACGACTTGGAGTCCTTTTGCTGATAGGTATAGAAATCCCTAGTCTCCCTCTCCAACTGGTTGGACAATTTTCGAAAAGCATCTTCCTTTTTCACTTGAATTTTGGTTTCGCTGATATTTCCATGTTTAATTGATGTTACGCTAAACATATTTTCACCTATTACCGAAACAATTTCTTGTACCAATTTACTGGAAGCGAGCTCTCTCAGATAAATTGGTGGGGGCTTAAACGTCTTCTTAGGAAGTTCTGGCTCATCCGTCTGGAGGAGAGCAAACCTATTTTGATCATTACTCACGGTCTTAGGAGCTTTTGAATTTGATGACACTCTGTCGCTTAAGAACTGTGACGTATTTATCCATACCTACTTGTTTTCTAGGTTTGACTGCACTATTTGATGTAGAAGGTGTTGATGTTCCGTCATCTGTTGAAATCACTATATTGGGCAAACAGGAACGACGCCGTTCCACGGCTCTTGCAGTGAGAAGATTCTCCACAGATTTTTTTAAGGATTCTTCCTCAGAGACCCATATAGTTTTTCTAGTTGAGCTAAGCTCTTTCTCAGAATTACATCTGAGAGGAACACTCATACAGTTTTTATACGATTTTTAATGTTTTTTTTTTATATTTTTACCTATTACGAGTTATTTTTTCACTTTTTTTGTTTTATTTCAACCTATTACACTTTTTCACCTATTACGATTTTTTCACCGAAAACTCAGCCGCACTAAAAATAACACGTCCGAACAGTTCGATCAGACGAGACTAATGGTGTTTTCTTTTCTGAAATAAAATGTTACACCGTTATTATGTACATTTTTATAATGTTTACCCCACATTTTAAAGATGTCGCATTTTGAATGGTCAGAATAGAACATAAAATTACAACAGTGTAATACTTTATTATCATGTACAGCTGTTTTTTTTTTTTTTTTTTTTTTTTTTTTTTTTTTTTATAAGAAGTAGGAGATATTGTCCTATTAAATTTGACATACATCAACTTCAGAGTATTCATTAATTATGTTCTCTACAAAGCCTTTCACTTTTCCATAATCATAAAATATTTTATCATCATCAGATGATGAAGATGAATTCAACAAATCATCAAAAATTTGTTAAGCACATAAAAAAGTAGTATTATTTTCCATTTTGTATATTTTTTTTTGTTTCTTAACACAAATACACATTCATAAACAAAACAAATGTCAGTTGCAGCGATGCCAACTTAGCCCTTTTCGGGCTAGATTTAGCCGGATTTTAGTCACTCAAAACGCAAAAAAAAATTGGATGTGATTTTATATGGATTTTTTTTCATTTAGCCTTTTTTTCAAAAATGTTTACGCGTTTTGAGTCTCAAAAGTTGGCATCACTGGTCAGCTGTTTTATCGTGCGATTCTCCCCCTCTAAAAATGCAGAGTGTGAAAGGTGCACCATTTTTTTAATTTATAGTGTGACATTTATAGAAAAGAACACACTACACTTTAGCAGTGTTGATATTTTTTCAGAAAAGAACACAAAAAAATTAAAAAAGATGCGAAATGGGAAAAACGTATAACATTTTTGCCAGAAAAGAAAACGCCATAAGTGATAAGTAAATTAAAGAAGACTTTTATGTGGCCAGAATGTACTTACATGATGCATGTAACCCTTGTTGCATATTTGTGCAGTATTTTATGTTTTTGCGAGTACTTTAAATTCAAAAGTACCAAAAATTACAGCCCTGTATTTGTTTATTTGATGTTTTATTTTATTGAAAATTTGCAAACAGTAAAAACTGCTAATTGTTGAATAAATAATAAAGAAGATATGAGTAATATCATCTATTTCTTGATTTTGCATACTAATTTTTTTATTTTTTTTAATGAAGTCAAAAAACAGATGATTCCGTACGGAAAGTGCGTTCAGTTTGGCACTTTGCTTAAGTACATTATGGTTTGTCACATACGTTTTACATATATTCGCACAGTTGCTTAAGATGGCTTAAGCCAGTTTATGCACATTATGGTTGGGCCTTAAACAATACTGCTTTCATTTATCAATTTGTACGCTTATCACATCGAATTGGCTTTCGCATCGCGATAGAGATTAGCCCACCTGTACTCTGTCCATGTACAGCCAGCCAGACGGACGGACAGACATCGTTAAATCGACTCAGAAAATGATGAGTCGATCGATATACTTTAAGGTGGGTGTTGGACCAACATTTCTGGGCGTTACAAACATCAGCACAAATCCAATATGACCTCCCCACTATGGTGGTGTAGGGTATAAATATAAGCTGTACTATGAGAAGCCGGTGTTCTGTATACCATAGAGAAAAAAAATTTTCCGCCTTCCCGTAGGCCGGCAATACAGGGAATCTGTACTATGAGAAGCTGGTGTTCTGTATACCATAGTGGAGAAAATCCTTTTCTATATAAAAATTTTGAAAAACTGTATTTTTTTTTAAATTTCAGATCTTAATATTTTGTGATTTGATTATAGCTGTAGAAATTTCGATTTCGACCGGATATTGCACGCAAACTATGCATACAGAAATAAAACTTCTGTATTTGGTGAATATCGGTCCATATTTGACCATATGCCCACAACATTTTTTAAAAATGGTTGAATTACTTAAAAAAAAAAGTAAAGAAAACATTTAACTACACTACAATACCAATTTACATTACATATTATAGTTTATTTAATTTTTCAGTATGATCTCAATACTAGAATAAACAAGTAAAAGTGCTATATTCGGCTGTGCCGAATCTTAAATATCTTCCACCTAAACGTAATAAGAAATACAAAAACTACACTCACTGGTTATAGGACTAGAATATCCTTATTCCGTACTAAATTTTATGGTGGTCGGCCCACAACTGGTCATAGCGCCCATACAAGGACCACATCTGAAAAATATCGTTACCGACTCAAAACTTTGTACAGATCATTTACATATATACAAAAATCATTCCACACAATTTTGTTAATTTCGGTCTATTTTTAACCGTATGCCCCATATAAAGCCCTCTTCCGAAAATCACTTTAATACTCATAAATCTCTTATAAATAAGGGTACCAATCCAAAATTATACACGGATCATTTACATACATGCCTAAATCAAACTGCTGGGTTTTGAGAATATCGGCCCATATTTGACTATATCCCCCACATAAGGTCCACTACCGAAATCCACGTTAATACTAATATATATCTTAAATATACCGTTATTATGTTGAAATTCTACGTGAAATATCCTCATATGCATGAAAATAACTGTTCCAAAATTTAAGAAGATCGGCCCATAATTTGTCATACCTGCCATATAGAACCATTTCCAAAAAACAAATAAATTCGGGTCAAAAAATATTCTTGTCGGATTTAACCCATATTCGGTCCATATTTTATAATCATGATATATATCGTTGGAAAGGTATTTTTAATACCTTTTATTTAATGTATTACAAATTATCAGACGCCCAGTAGTTCCCGAGATATAGGCCTATATATTTTCAACTTTAAGGACCCGCCCCCTCGAAAATAGGCGTGACCGCCAACAAATTTTTTTTTGCTGGTATCTCCTCTAAAAGCCCTATTTGATTTTGTTTTTGTTTTTTTTTTTTTTTTTTTTTTTTGAGCAAAATCACTAAAACCGAATTGTACCCTTTTTTATACTCTGTTTGTTAAGTTACACTCAAGATTATTATGAACATCAGACAAACTCTGTAAATTATGGTAAGAATTGGTAATTAAATCAATTAAAAATGGTGAAAGTTAGACAAAATTTCAAAATATTTAACATAAATTATGTTGGTCGTAAAATTGTCTTTCAAACAATATATCAAATACTAATAAAATTTGCACTAAGACTGAATAGAAAACACAGAATTAGGATATGCTAGTCCTATAACCAGTGTAGTTTTTGTATTTCTTAGTACGGTTAGGTGGAGGGTATTTAAGATTCGGCACAGCCGAATATAGCACTCTTACTTGTTTTTATTCTATATTAGTAATTTATTCTATTTATTTTATTTCTTATTTTTTATTCTTCTATTGTTTTCAGTTCATTTGACACATTTTTGTTAGTTTACTGTAAACGACAAAACTCTGAGAAGTCAAAATCGGGAGGCTCGATTTTCACCGTATGGTCTAGTGGAATTTTTTGCTCAGTACAATCCCAAGAATCAGAAACGCGAAGCGCGCATTAAGATTTTTTTCCTTCCATACTAATCGCCCCACTCTAATACATATGTATATAGATTGTTACGTTTTTACCTTTTAACAAGTAAGAGTGCTATATTCGGCTATGCCGAATCTTATATACCCTTCACCTTTGTTGTGGATGCATAATTATACCTAGCAAGCCATATGAGTCCGAAAAGAGTCTTTTTTGACACCTTTTTCGGAGCGTTAACGCTCTTTATAAGCCCAAAAAACAATCATAATTGCTCCGAAAACCTTCAGAAAAGAGGGTCATTACATTCGAAAATGGTCCGTCAGAAAGAGCTCTTAGATAATGTCAGAAAAGAGTCTTTTATAAGGGTTTTTTGGGCTCTTAAAGAGCTCTTAGATAATGTCAGAAAAGAGTGTTTTATGAGGGTTTTTTTAGGCTCTTAAAGAGCTCTTAGATAATGTCAGAAAAGAGTCTTTTATGAGATTTTTCTTGGGCTCTGTGTAATCTTGTTTTTATCATTCTTGTGTGGTACAGCCATGTTTTTTTTTTTTTTTTCAAAGCACAAATAACAGGACAACAACGCTTTGGTACACACAGAATTATGTGGAATTTCTGAGTCATACTGCGCACAGTGGTATTTGTTCATACAATGTTTGGCAAAAAATATAAGGAGGGCTCGTAGAATGTTGAAATTTGGGCACAGAGCCTTTGGTTAGCTCAAAATATAAAGTTTCATCAAAATTGGCCACGCCCACTACCCACCGCCCATAGAACCGAAAATATATTTTTGGTCCAAAGTTTTTCAAATTTGGCACAGAGCTTTTGGTTTGGTCAAATATTTCTAAAAATTTTCAATTATATTCAAAGTACACATTAATTATTTTGTTTTGAAACCTACTTCTTAGCCAAGCATAATTTTTCTTAAAAAAATATGATTTGTTTCTGTGACATTCGGCCCAACGTTTTAAAGAGTAACTAAGAAATCGCTTCTGAACTGATTTTTTCACAATTTGAATTTCATTAATAGTAAGCACCATGTTTTTAGTTTTTATGAAATCAGTTAATAAATCCACATTACTATTGCAATTTATAAGTTCCTTGCACAATTCACTATATGAAACACAAAATGAATTCATTTTAAAAATTAGTTACGTTTAATAATTTTCTTAGACTTTTTTTTGCAAATATTATTATTTTAAATAACGGTTTAATTAATCATATGGTTTGGTTTTTCTTTTTTTGTTATGCACTTTTTCGATATTGCTGTCAATTAATTATTAAAAAGTAAAAGTAAAAGTAGCAAAACAAAATCAAAACTAAAAAAAGAAGAAAAATCAAATGTTGTGTATCAAATTCCTTGCAATGGTGACGGGACCAATATATGCGAGAAAGTATATGTTGGGACAACAAAAACAAAACTAAAAACTAGACTATCATCTCACAAAACTGACCAAAAGGCAACTGAAAAACCAATTGACCAAAAAACTGCATTAGCAGCCCATTGTGCACTAACAAACCATAAACCAAAATTTGAAGAGGTAAAAATATTACAAGAAGAGAGAAATTACTCAAGGAGATACACATTAGAGATGTTAAATATAATAAATGTAAGACCGGAGCTTCGTCTCAACTACAGACAAGACACAGAGAATTGTGCACACATATATAGACAATTAATTAAAAAACACAGACGATGGACAAATTAGTTTAGTAACAAAAATCCAAGCGGAAGGACAATAAGTGTAAAATAAGGAAAAATTTTTGTGTTATTTATTATTTTTAAATGTAATTATAATCAATATATTATGTTCGTTTTTTGTTTAATAATAATAAGAAAAATTGTTCTATGTATTTCTTTAGACCCCCGAAGATGATTAGCGACGCTAATTGAAATATTGGGAACAACAATAAAAATATTTAAAATAAAAATCAAAAGTTTTTATTTATTCAACGACCTGTAGCCGAACAAAACCAACAAATAAGTAAAAGTAAAAGCCTGAAAGTATACAAAACCTTTTATTGTAAATATGCATTGCAATTTATTGTAAATATTCATAAAAAATCCGTGAGTTTTATCACAAAATTTATAAGTTTGTTCAGCGATCGCAAAAAGTCGCAGAATTTTTTTACATAAAATGAAAGAAAATATTCCAAACTTTCATTTAGAAGTAGTACTAACACGGAGGTAGACCGAGCTAACTTATTTCTTTTCTAATGACAACTGAAAATGCTAAATTTTTTGGAGTCATTATGATTTGCTCAGATCTCTTAAACTATATATGTAATTTAAATATTTTTTCTTTCCTATTAAATTTAAAATACTATATTTTAATAAAAATGCTCTAAAACTATTGGTAGTTGAACCATATTTATTGTATAAACAACTGAAATGTAGTAAAATTTTCATCAGTTTTCGTTGTATAATATTTAGATAACTTCACCACACTTTTTTATACAAAATTTTATTTTTTTCGAAAACAAATCATGGTTTTCTACTAATGAAACATTTCTCTACAGAATTGCATCATTAGATTTCTAAAAAATAACTGTAAAAAAATAGACATTTTGCCAAAAAAAATACCACTGTGCTGCGTGCCGACTCAGGACAGTAACAAGCAAATTTTTCTTTCGCTCCGAAAATGCTCTTTTGTTGGACTCTTTTCTGACTCCTTTTTCGGAGCGTTACTAGAACGTTATGCTGGGTATTATATACATACATACATATATATGTATATTATATTGTTACGTTTTTACCTTTTAAATATTGTTACGTTTTTACCTTTTAAAAACGGTGGTTTATTTCCATTAAATAAACCGGATTCTTTTTAATTGCAAAATAAAAGCGTCAAGTAGTTTAAAGAAAATATGTATAACGAGTCTTTATTTATTTAAATGTACACAAACACAATTAAAAATGAAAAGAGTTTATCTTTTTACACACTTATCCCAGCTAGCAATTGGAAGATTGTTTTTGATAATATCAGCAAAATGATTTTTTTACGATTGCCTTAAATGACCAAAAACTAATTCATCAGTTTGTCGATAAAAAAAAAGACTCATAAATGTTTAGAAATCGACTAATTTGAAGAACAAAAACAAAATCTGCTGAATGTGCGGAATCTTATTTTAATCACATAGATGTTCATAATATCCCAGCAAGCCATATGAGTCCGAAAAGAGTCTTTTCTGACACCTTTTTCGGAGCGTTAACGCTCTTTATGAGCCCAAAAAACAATCATAATTGCTCCGTAAACCTTCAGAAAAGAGGGTCATTACATTCGAAAATGGTCCGTCAGAAAGAGCTCTTAGATAATGTCAGAAAAGAGTCTTTTATGAGGGGTTTTTTGGGCTCTTAAAGAGCTCTTAGATAATTCCAGAAAAGAGTCTTTTATGAGGTTTTTCTTGGGCTCTGTGTAATCTTGTTTTTATCATTCTTGTGTGGTACAGCTATGTTTTTTTTTTTTGTTCAAAGCACAAATAAAAAGACAACAACGCTTTGCTACACACATAATTAAGTGGAATTTCTTAGTCATACTGAGACTCAGGACAGTAACAAGCAAATTTTTCTTTCGCTCCGAAAATGCTCTTTAGTTGGACTCTTTTCTGACTCCTTTTTCGGAGCGCTCCTAATATGGTATGCTGGGATGACTGTTTTTAAAAATGTGAAAAAAAATGTTTCGCAAGAGTTCAGAAAACCGAGACTCTTTCAGAAGAGTCGCGGCTAGGGTATAATTTTCTCCCGGCAAAACATTCATTATATTACGGTTTAAGAACATACTTAAAGTTTTCGAACACTTTGTTTGATCAACGCCATCTGTTTATGAAATTATTCGTAACAATATTTATACACTAAGTTTTTTTGATGAAATTTTCAGAGGTTGATTCGGATTTTTGCTCATATCACCGTTATTTATACGGATTTTGCTGATTTTAAATAGCAAACTTCTCGAAAGCATGTCTGACAGAATTATTGAAGATTTGGATCCCGAAGATATCTGGGGACTGTAGAAAATTGATTTCAACAGACAGACAGACGGACATGGCTTAATAGACTCCACTATCTATAAGAATCCAGAATATATATATTTTATAGGTTCGGAAAATTATATTGTGGAAATTACAAACGGAATGACAAACTTATATATACATTTCTCATGAAGGTGAAGTGTATAATAATGAAGAGAGTCCCTAATATTTGCACAAAACCAAGAAATAATGTATACTTGCAGGAAAATAATTGTTAACCCATGATAAAACAATTTAAAAAATAAAGTTTTTTATTACAAATAATGGCACTCCTAATAATTTTGCCTGTTTGAATGTACCATGGTCAGCTCAAAATAGGGGAAAAATATCTATTCAATATTCATTTGTAAATTTGACAAGAAAATGAGTTTGAAATATGACAAACTGTGTGAAAATCTGCGATCCTTATACGGAATCATTGAATTCCATAATCTAGATATAGTCACGCAATACGATCGACTCAAAACAATTGATAAATCAGCCGATAAGTTTGCCCATAACCCCTTATTGAACGCGGAGGACCCTGTAGCTGTTCCTGCGATTTTGAACAAGAAGGATCGTCGACCTTGACGTTGTGTCCTCCATTGTACCACTCCCCGCCCATACGGCAAATGCCAATCCCCCCAATAGCAAAGATCCATCCAGGGGGGTTACTCCGTATTTCGATTCGAAAAGAAAATCATTCGAATTTGTATACTTTTTACATTGTATTTCGAAAGCTTTTGCTTTCGAATCGAAATACGGAGTAACCCCCCAAGAGGGCTTTTGTGGAAAGCCGTGCCGCCTTGAGAATTGTTGACCGATTTGGAATGAAATCGGTCAGCACACTGTGCACTGACGAAAAGTCGCATTTAGAATGCGCCAGGACCCTTTTGGCCCAATCAGATGTGCTCCAATGCCTCACCCAGCACAGGACCAGCGGACCAAGCTGACTCTGTTGCGCCCAAACGACAACGGTCAGAGGAGGAGCCAAATACACAACAAGACCAGCAGCCAATTATATGTATATGTTTTTTTTTTATAATGGACGTAGTGATAGCGCACTATCATTTAGTGGCCCTACACAGGAACCACTACCCCGGGACCGCTCCCGCATTACTTCGAAGTGAAGTTCGTTTACTGTTAAGCAGTTGTCATACTTGTCCTAATCCCCCGTCCAACATACATTTGTATGAGATTAGGGGTTCGGCACATGTGTTTGTTGGTATTTAGATTTCTCCATCATTATCTCCTGCATGAAATGGGAGTATTTGCACCAGTTTTTCTTTTTGACTAACATTGAGTTAACCAATTGTTCCATGATCGTATTCTCAAATATGTCCTGTAGTACGTTTCGCCTGTTGTTCCAGAAGTTACATTTTATTAGTGTATCCTCAGCGTTATCCTCACATTCATTACATATTTCGCATATTGCTGTTTGTTTTATATGTATGAAATCTTTGTTAGTAGCTACCAAAGTTACCATGTCCGCCAAAAATCTGGGTCAGATAAAAGTTAAGTTCTCCATGCTTTCGGTTTATCCACGTTTTATTATTAGGAAAAAGAATGTGAGTCCATCTTCCTTTTGTTGATTCATCCCACAGTGTTTGCCATGTTTGAAGTAGCCTTTCTCTTGCAGCTGTTTTTATACGGTATTTTTCGCTCATATGGTTATGTGTTATAGACAACCGTTCATCATATATTTCCTTTCTTTCGTTTAATTGTAAGTCAATCGATGGCACACCAGCAAGAACGGACACAGCAGCAGTAGATATTGTGCGGTATGCAGATGTTATTCATATTGTATGAAGATGCGTTGTCCAAAGGTTTGTTGCCTTTGCACAGAAATACAAGAAACTGTGTTTTCCATTGCTTTGGAAAGACTCCTTTTTTTAGGCAAATCTTGAATGTATCCGTAAATACATCTGGCCAATGCTCACAGACTAAGGCAATGATTTCATTCGGAATCCCATCCGGCCCTGGTACCTTCTTTTTCTTCAGAGTACGGCATGTGTCAATTACTTCATTGTGAGAGAAGGTATCGCCTTGTTGGGGCTCCTGGTTCTTTCCGCTTCAGGGAAAAGTGTAGGCACTATGGTGTATGCCCAATTAGGATTTGTTATTCCTGGTATTTTACATCGGTTTCCTAGTTTTTTTCATTATTATCCGATATGGAAGGCCCCATGGATCATTATTTATTTCCTCACATAGTGATTCCCTTGCCTTTCTTTTTGAGTGCTACTCTAACACTTTTCCTAGCTCTTCTATATAGCTCCATTGCAATATGGTCACCTTTCCTACGTGTAGCTATACGTTTAGTTTTGAGACATTCTGCTCTTAAACGAGCAATATCTTGATTCCACCAGTAGGCCTGTTTTGTAGATCGACAAAGTATTTTAGTTTTGTACATTCCAACGTTACAGATCTCTGTGAGGATGTCTATAAGCCGTCGAGCAGCGATATCTGCGTTCAAATTGTCGCTACGTTGTGTCCTGGATTTAATCTCCATAAGCTTTTCTATGCAGCTCTCTTTATCTTTCGTGTATTCCATCTAATTCGTGTCGGGTTCGCTGTTACATTGGTGTATGAGAGGTCTATCTGCTTCTGAATATATTAGTGGTCACTTAGTGTTTCGTCTTCTAGGACTTCCTATTGTGGTGTTTTGCATATCTATAATTGAACTTGAGTCTGTTCTCCTGAAAGTTGGAGATCACCCCTGTTCAGGACAATTAGACCTAGAGATACAATCATTTCACTCACAGCTATTCCTCTTTTATCTCTTCTTCCTGAGTCCATTCACACAACTTACTATTAGTATCAGTACTGGGGTGTTTCCGGTTTTAATATTTCGTTCGAGTATATTCATTTTGTTTTGGAATTCTGTTATTTCTATGCTCGGTGAATAGTAGCAACTGTATATTCGTATCTTGTTGGTGTGTATAACTACGAAATGTTAATTATTTTCTTAGATTTTTTCTATTGTAAGCAATTGGTTACGTATGTACACAGATGCTTTGCTAGAACATCTTGGTACCAAGCACTGCCCTCAACTCTGGCATATTGTTCACTTATTATTCACTGTATACTTGGAGAATAGCATCAATTATCTCACTTTTCTCTGTAGATTCTTCCATGTCCCTTATATCAAGAAGAAATTTATTCAACATTGTTTGGACTTGAACATTGTTCCCGAGGGATCCCTTTATGACGCCTTCCAGTTTCTTCGCTTGCCCTTCTCCTTTTATCATCTCTATTGGTTCTTCGGCTCTTCTTTATACATATGCCAACTTCTTCCGGCTTTATAGTTGTCTTCATTTTCTTTATTATATCAGCATAGCTTGTACCATCCGCCTTGATTGTTATGGTCTCACTTTTATTTCTAGTTACGTCTTTACTATTTCCCTTTTTGGTACTTCGGTTATTTATTCTTCTTTTACTGGGGTTCACTCGTTGTCGTTATCTGTATCATAATCTGTTAGAGGGCGAAGTGTTGCGAATGCAACTCTACCTACATTTTTGTATGTATTTATTTTATATTCTTCTACTATCTTTGTATGTATGTATAAAAGAAAAGAAAAAGAAACAAAAAACTACACATTTGAAATAAAGACGCCATTGAATTTACACAAACGAAAACTCGTGTTAAACTTTTATAGGTTATGGGCCCAGTAAGTGCTCCATAAAGGTAACAAGCGTATTTATCAACAAAAAGATATTGTAATGATGGCTGGTTCGGTGGTGCGCATTGAGCCACTCAATGCTGAAAATTTTGATACCTGGAAATTGCAGATGAAGGCAGTGCTAATCAAGAATGACTTATGGTAATACGTGGATGATACAATTCCCTGTCCAGCAGCAGAGGCAGATGTTTCTAAGTGGAAACAGTTTGACCAAAAGGCGTGTGCGGATATTACACTACCCATTGCCCCATCAGAGTTAAACCAAATATCTGAGTGTAAAACTTCAAATGCGATATGGGTGAAGTTGAGGGCACGAATATCGGAGGGTCAGAATGTGAGGGATCATCTGAATAGTTTCTTAACGTCAAGGTTGGTGATGATGATCTGCTAGGGAGACTGTACAGTAACAATGTACAGTCTCCCCTCCTCTTATGAAACATTCCGTTGTGCGCTTGAAACACGGGTTGCCTGCTCCGGAAATTTTAACCCTTTCGGTCCTATTGGGATAATACGTCCCAGAGTATATTTGACTAGCCCGATTTGTTCTTTAAAGTAAAAAAAACCATGTTTGAAAATATCCCAGTCTGATTTGTAAGTTTCAGCTTATTAGATCGTTTTCAACTTATAATGTGCAAAATTCATTTCAACGATCCTAGAAAGCCAAGTGGCTGCTCAAAAGTGTACTATATAGAAGAAATAGTATCTTGCGTAAAAAAAACTTTTCTTGGTGCCAGAACAGAATCTACGTTTCAAGCTATTGATGAATCAATGGCAAAGTTTAAGGGTAGGTCATCGTTGAAACAATATCTACCATTAAAACCAATAAAGCGAGGTATTAAGTTATGGTTAAGATGTGACTCTAAAACAGGGTTTGTGTATGATATATATAGCGGAAAGGAAGAAAGTGTTGTGGTATTTGAATCTACATTAGGAGAAAGAGTTGTGGAAAAACTTTGTAATACTATACGCAGCAAAGACGTTATGATAAGTTTCGATAGATTTTTTACCAGCTGCCGTCTAATAAATTTCATTGACTTTCCGGCTGTGGGAACTATAATAAAAACTCGAAAAAATTTTCCTAAGTTCACTGAAAATTTAAGAAGAAATGAGAGTGAATTTATGATAAATTGTCTGGGAACAACTGCCTGTCGTTGGTTAGACTCAAAAGAAGTAATAGTTCTGTCCAATTGTCATACGCCAACCATAAGCAAGACTACACGGAAGCAAAAAGATGGGGAAAAAAAGTATGTTGATTGCCCTGATGCTATTATAAAATATGTAGCTATAATGGGTGGAGTAGATATTGCGGACCAAAAAGTTGGTGCATATGATTTGGATCGAAAGTCCACTAAATGGTGGAAAAAGGTTTTCTTCAAAATATTAATGGTGGCTGTAGTAAATGCGTGGATAGTTAACCAAGAAATAAATCATAAAAAAACAGAATTGATAAGCTTCATGGTTCCACTAGCTGAAGACATGATAGAAACTGGTAGAAGACATTGCAAGACTAAAAAAAGATATCATACGGACGTCCTGCAAAACGTAAGCGCAATTTCATTAATATAGGAGATCATATACCAATTCCATCAGAAAAAAGATCGCGTTGTGTAAGATGCAGTTCTATGAAAAAGGAGAAAAGAACTAAAACTAAATGCTCAAACTGTCAAGTAGCGCTTTGTATTGATTGTTTTACTCTTTATCATAATTAATCATATTTTTTATTCAATATTAAAATAATTAAAAATAAAATGAATTATGTATATATTTTCGTTCTTAAATCATTACTATTATTATTTATTATTCAGTTTATCATAAAATATAAAAATTAAATGAATAAAAATTAAAGTAACTATAATTTCAACTCTTATTATTTATTAATATAGAAAATTTTTACAGAATTTGTGCACAGATTCAATACTAATGGAACATATTGTCCCATTTGTATGAAAAATCCGGTTGGGATAATAACCCCAAAAATACTATTGGGACAATATATCCCAGGATAATTTAAGGACTTACGGAAAAACTAATAATGCAAAGCATCATAAATTTTTATGCTATTTCAATTTATGAAAACAGATTTTTCATGTAAATTGTTGTTTCAAGAGTCAAAATATTAGAGGAAAGTCAGTCGCGCAAGGCAACATAGGAACAAGTAGAGCAAAATGCGCTTTATGTCAAAGCAAATAATAGCGCCAAAAATGTTTCAAAGGGTAACAACAAACACAACAATAACAAAAAACAATCGATGAATTGCTTCAAGTGTGGTAAGCCGGGACATTTTGCAAGAAATTGCAAAACAAAAACAACAACAAAGCAAGGAAGCGACGTTAACGAACAGCAGTCAATGTTCAATACAGTGGAGGCAGCATTCTTTTGTGCAAAAGACGGTAAAAATTTATGGTGCTTAGACAGTGACTGCACAACGCACATGAGTGCGAACAGAGACCACTTCATAGAATTTAAACCAATACACAAATCGCTAAGTTTGGCAAATCATGACGAAACAAAAATAACTGGTGTTGGAAGCGGAAACATTGGTGTATGGAAAGGAGGCATTGGAGCAAAAATATGCCTCGAAGAGGTAATGTATGTGTCAGATTTGAGAACAAATTTGCTGTCGGTTTCTAAAATTACAGACAAGGGGTACGACGTGGTATTTCATACTGATATAGCTGTGATTATGAAAAATGGTCGTCACTTGTACACTGCGAAAAGAATCGGAAACCTGTTCTACTTGAAAGATGAACTAGAACGCGCAGCAATTGCTCAGATTAAATCTGGAAGCATAAATACATGGCACCATCGAATGGGACACCTCAATGAAAGCGATCTGAAGCTCATGGTGAACAAAAATTTGGTACATGGAATGAAATTCTCAAAGGAGGAAAACTTGTCCCCATGCAATATATGCATTTCGCAGAAGCAGACGCAAAAAATATTCCCGAAACGTAACGACAGTAGAACATCCAAGCCATTGCAAATTGTTCATAGCGATATTTGTGGCCCCATGAGAAGTAACTCCATTTCTGGCGCAAGATATTTTATTACTTTTATAGACGAGCATTCCAGATTTTGTGAAGTATTTTTCTTGAAACAGAAATCAGAGGCACTAGACGCCTTCAAGAAATATAAAAAATGTTACTGGAAGAAGAATAAAATATCTTCAGACTGATAATGGAACGGAGTACGTAAATGCAGAATTTAATAAATATCTTGAAGTATGTGGTATAAGAAGACGCCTAACGGCTCCTCATACCCCCCAGCAAAATGGGATATCTGAGAGGAAAAATAGACTTCTCGTCGAGATGGCCAGATGTATGCTAAAAGAAGCAGGGACACCGCCAAAATTTTGGGCTGAAGCTGTCAGCGCGGCCTGTTACACCAGGAATAGATGTCCAACCAAATCTCTGAACGCTAAAGAACCATTAAAGATATGAACACAAAAGGTACCAAGTGTGTCACATATGAGGCCATTTGGCTCAAAGGCTTTTGTTTTGATTAAGGATAAGTCGAATGGAAAATTTGACTCGAAATCAGAAGAATGTGCTTTAGTCCGGTACTCAGCTGAGGCTAAGGCTTATCGTCTATAGTGTCCTAGTAAACAATACGTCATTATAAGTCGTGACGTAAATTTTTTAAGTGAAATGTTTTTCAAAATCGAAACTGATAACCCCCATCAGAATCTGAGTGACACAACCTCATTGGAATATCTCTTTCCTATGGAAATGATTGAAGAAGGCGATGACGCCATAATTAAAGCACAAGATGTGGTTGACCCAAAACCATCAACCAGTGGAATTGAAAACAATCAGCACGTCAGAAGATACGGCTTACGTTCAAGAAAATATGACAAATATGTTGAAGATGAAAAAGAGTCAAACGAAAATTATATTTTTGAAGATTGTGAGACTGCAGGTTTGGCAATGACTGGTGATCCGATTAGTATAACCGAGGCTCTTAGTGGAGACAATTGTAAGGCATGGGTCCTTGCTGTTGAAGATGAATACTTGGCGCAGATAATAAACAAAACGTGGGACATTGTTGAGCATCCAGTAGAAAGAAAAATTAATCGCTTTGTTTTCCGTACCAAGGAAAATGGCAGAAAGAAAGTACGACTAGTGGCCAAAGGTTACTCCCAACGCCCAGGGGAGGATTTTGATTCAACCTATTCTCCAGTAGTAAAATCGTCATCAATTCGACTCTTGACGGCCGAAATGAATTTAAAGATACACCAAGTAGATGTCGTCACGGCGTACCTCAATAGAGAACTTAGTCAAGATGTTTTCATGGAAATTCCCGATTATTTGATGGAAGTTCTTCAAAAGTTGGAAAATGGTTCGTCACTTGGGTCATCTAGGACTAAAAGTAATAAGGCTAAAGATATTGCCTCAGAGTGGTGGCAGGAAATTCAAACGTGCAAAAAACCGGTATGCAAGTTGAGAAAAACATTGTACGGTTTAAAACAGTCGGGGTTGGAATGGTATCAAAAACTAACAACTAAGCTAAATGAAGCATCACTTGTAGCATCTGAACGTGATCCATGTCTATTCACAGCACGTAGAGCAGGTAAAATATTAATTGTGGCAGTCTATGTAGACGATTTACTTTTAGCGTCAGACGATGATGATTGGGTGAATGATGTCAAGGGTTTTCTCGCAGAATGTTTTGAAATGTGAGACATGGGCCTGGTACAGTCTTGTCTCGGGATACAATTCAAACAAGACTTGGGCAAACATCAAGTATTTTTGAATCAGTCCAACTATACACATGAATTATTGCGAAAATTCTCAATGGAGAATTGCAAACCGGTACAAACCCCAATGGAAGTGAATCTCAAGCTGAAAAAGCCCGTCACTTCAGAAGAAAACGTAAGTGGATACCCATATCAAAGCTTAATTGGTGCGCTCATGTACCTCTCAGTTATGACAAGGCCCGACATCTCATATGCTGTAAATTATTTGAGCCAATTTAATTCGTGTAATGGTTCTGAACACTGGAAAGCGGCGAAGGTACACCAGAACATGGCTTATTGTATCGGGGAGGAGGTTCAGACTTATATGGTGTGGTTGACGCAGATTGGGGTGGAGACCAAATAGATAGACGTTCCTATACGGGATACGCTTTTATATTTTCTGGGGCAGCCATTAGCTGGCAAGCACGTAAACAAAGAACAGTGGCACTATCTAGCACTGAATCAGAATACTTAGCGTTATCGGAGGCAGTAAAAGAGGCTCTATATCTAAGAGCAATTCTAAATGAAGTCGGTGTGAATCAAAGCTTAATAAAACTTTACAACGACAGTCAAAGTGCTCAAAGTCTAGCAAGATCTATCGGCTACCATCCACGCACCAAACATATTGATGTCCGACACCACTTTATTCGAGGAAAATTGATCTAATATATATGCAGACTAAGGACATGCTAGCAGACATATTGACAAAAGCTGTTCCAGTACAGAAACATTATAGCTGCTCTTTTGACCTTGGTGTCACTCTAGACTCCTAGGGCATTCTAGCCACTTCGAGGGGAGGTGTTAGAGGGCGAAGTGTTGGGAATGCAACTCTACCTACATTTTTGTATGTATTTATTTTATATTCTTCTACTATCTATGTATGTATGTATAAAAAAAAAGAAAAAGAAACAAAAAACTACACATTTGAAATAAAGACGCCATTGAATTTACACAAACGAAAACTCGTGTTAAACTTTTAAACAATCTTTATCCTCTGGTTGTGATGTGCGAACCTTCTTAGGTGGCTTGGATTTCACTGGTGAGAAGGAGGCTGGTCTCTTCGTGCCTTCTTTGGGGGTTTCTTTCTCCATTTGTGTATCTTTGTTGCATGTCGTCACCTCTGTTTTATCGTGTGGTGTACCTAAAATAACATTTAGAGCGATCGCTTCTCTATACTCTCGAAGATGCTCATACAAAGCAACAGCCAGTTGAAGATTGTCTCTTACAGTCTTGTGAATGTTCCTAGCATCACAGACTACAGTGTTCATTGCACTCAGTTTATTGCCAAGTTCGACGAACGCCATTTCCTCCTCCCTCTTAACACGGTCATGGTATCTATCTTCTCCAGTTGCGCTTCTTGCGGTGATTGATTGGGAAACATTATTCCTACTATTTCGGAAAGGGTTTTCTGCTCCTATGTTGATCATATCTTTGTTATTATTATTGTTGTTATATTTGGTACTCATATTTTCACTGGGTCCAAACTCAAAACCGTTATCCAAGTTCGGTGTATAGTTACGTTATTTGGTCCCATGGTTATCTTTGCAAGCAGGGAGGCCATGCGAGGGTTAACACAATGTCCTTATGAGACACTGTGTTCAGAGCCAGACCCGTATTAATCAGGGCAGCGTCAACTGAACCTACACCACCAACTTAATGGCGACGAAACTTAAAGCGTGTTTGGAGACTTGCCGGGTTTTAGCGGGACGGAGGCAGCTGCCCAGGAGCCATTTCTGTGGGGTTTTACTCCAACATACTTAAGTCCTGGAATACTACAGTCGTCAGGCCCAGGGTTCATCTTGATCACATTTATATTTTCCAGTATGCCATAATTAAGATCTTATTGGCCTCGACCTTAATGCCCTAGCGACGGGCCGATGTAAAATCTGTCGCCTCTCCTAAGGTCCGACGCAGAACAGCTAGCCGCCCGATGTGGATTGGCTAAGTTTATGATTAGGGAAACCACGAAGGCATCACTCTTCTGATTGCACCTCTCCTGAGGGCATCCCTTGTGGTAGGATACCTAATTTAGAGCCCTGTCACAGGACTTCACTGGGCATTAGTACCATTTTAGTACGCCCTCCATACCTGCCAAAACTAGGGTCCGCGGGGTTGTTAATCCCGTTATTCTCTCTTGAGAATACCCGTGCGGATTGTATATGTCTGTGGTCACAATCGATAACCGTCTAAGCCGACTTATGAAAGATTTGCGTTAAGTACGCTATCATATTCTACTGACAAAACTTTATATTTACGTGAAATCATTTCTCTAACAATGTTTTTTAAAAAGATATTTATAAAAATATATTGACCTAAGTCGTAATGATACCCCATTACATTTATAATAAGGGCCTAAATCTACTTACGAAAATTATTCCATAAAATTTTAATTTATTTAAATAGCCTTAAAGACTTAAGCTCTTTTTGCACATTTTTTTTTTAAGTGAATTGTTGTAATTAAGAAAGATTGTATAAGAGCCAA
Organism: Bellardia pandia; assembly: GCA_916048285.2. Lineage (NCBI taxonomy): Eukaryota > Metazoa > Arthropoda > Insecta > Diptera > Calliphoridae > Bellardia > Bellardia pandia. The sequence goes on from OU696534.1 coordinate 2,862,627, forward strand.
AGTAGAGATAAATGAGTATTTTAAATTGATATTGTTTAAACACTTGTTATATCTCTACATAAAGTGTTAATGCATTTTTGTTGGTATGTTTTAAAGAGAGCAATATCACAATAAGACACAATTGCAAATGAGACACACTCGTAGGTTTTGCGCAAACTACAGTTAGGATTTTATAATAAAAACGTTCTTTTAAAATTAATTCACTTAAGAATTTTATGAGTTGTCAGTCAAGGTCAACGATGAAAGTCACATGTATTTTTTAGAAAGCCGTGAGGCTGATTTACCGACAAAAAATTTCAATACTCAACTACGTAGTGTGGATGGCGAAGAAATGTCAACTTTTGCTTTTGACAGTGATAACTCTGTTCAAGATCCCGACTTCGAACCATCACTTTCTAATGAAGCTGGGAATATTATTGATTCAGAATAAGATGTAGTTCTCAACGAAGCTCCAACCACATCTCAAAGAGCTTATTCGCGAAAAATATCATACGAAAGACGAAACCAGGGAAAAGCATACGTTAATGTAAATGTTGTGTCGGAGAGAAAATTAAGACCTTTGGTACATGACTGTCGTATAAAATGCAAAGAAAACGTACCGCGAACTTTATAGGAAAGTATATTTGGGAAATATTGGTCTTTGGGCACGTACAATTTTATTTATTGAGGCGTTGATTGACATAAGCAATAAAAAGCTCAAAAGATGCAAAAGATTAGATTAGACACTTGTTTTAAATGTGATCAATTCAGAGCTAAAATGGGCATTGCCAAACAAGAAGGCGATAGTAACCTAGTACGCGACTTAGAGATTGATCTCTCATCTCATCAAAATAAAGCAGATTTAGCATATGAGTCGAAAAGGAATGATAAAGTTCAGCTGCCACTGATTCCACAGTCAAAGTCTATTTTTTTTTTTTTTTGTTTATTTATTTATTTTATTTGGATTATCGATTTACAAAATCCTTACAGACTAAAGACTTTAAAAATAGAATAATAATTCTCTTTGAAACATTAATAGGATGTGATATATCAATAACATTATAGCAATCATTAAAATTTTTGCAAATGCGGCGGAACGAATCATTATCAGCATAGACAGCAGTGTCGCCATTTTGACGCTTTTCGGGTATTTTATGACGCTTTTTTAGTCTCGTTACCCTTTTATTTTCTTCAAATACCCTTTTTTAAAAAATGGTATTTTTTGACGCTTTTTCTATTTTTTTGGTGCAGTTTTGGAAGAAGTCCAAAAGTAGCTTTCGAGTCAGCCAATGCGGACCATGTCAAGCTTTACAGCGATTTGTATTACCTGATTAAAAGTATTACAAACTTTGATTATCTAGAAGGTAATTTAGATGAAAGCGTTAACGAATTTTGTTATCTTAGCTATCATTTCGAACAGTCTTGCAGAGATTATAAAATAATTGAACAATTTAATAGAATTTACAAAATATCACGTACTCGAACTAAGACTTAGACTTCCTTCAAATTGTATATTGCTTCAAAAATATCGTTATTTAGTGTTGACAATATTTTTAAAAATAGCGAAGCGGATATTATTGATTTCATACAAAACTTCATTGATTCGTCTCTAATAAATAAAATAGAAATTTCCCTAAGGAATCTAGCGTTGTAAAAATGGAAAATTATTTGGGAGAAAATCCTTTTCATGAACTAGCTGACTTTGTTATTCGTATACATACTTTCTTTTCCTTACTCAAATGCCGAACTCGAAGGAACGTTTAGTTTAATGAATTTTTTTAAACCAAAGATCAGAAACCGACTTTCTTTAAAAACAGCCAAAAGTTTGTTGTTGCAATTACAAATTACCTTCAAGTGTATAGAGCAATTCCATATGAAAGCGATCACCTTTTGGACTACCCCTCTCCGATTTTAAAATAAATAGTCTCAATCGATTGCCCAGCAAAAAATAATTGCCCCTATTGCCGTTTTCAACTCAACTAAGTTTGGTCGTCTGTCAGTCAACCCGACTTTAGCTCAACCAAATTATTTTTTGGTATTGTATAACACAACGATTTTTAGTTGTAATAGTTATGGCGTTGCCGACATGAAATATCGATTTCATGTTGGCAACACCATGCATTTTATTTGTAAAGTGAAGAAAAAAACGCAAAAAAATCAAGTTTTTATAAAATAAAAAGAATGGATTTAAGTGTGGATTTATTTTTTGAAGACGAAAATCATGACGCTAATACAAATGTTCTACGTATACGTAGAAAAATACGCGATGATTCCAATCCTCTTGAACTACCCAATGCGAAGTAAGAAATTTCAAAAATAAGTAACAAATATGTTAGAATAATAAGTATTATTTTTCATAGAGGCAATTTTCTTTTGCTTAATTTGTAAAAGCTGCTTGTTTATTTCATAATTTTTATAACTGTTTTTCTCCAAATACTTAATACTTTTTTAAAGTTTAGCTTGTGTCTCGCATTGTTTTCTCAGAAGTTCCAGACGCTTTTGTTATGGTGATTTTTTTCTTTTCTTGGCTGGTTTGTTTATTATCTCAGGTTCATTTGTAACGATTTGTTCCATGTCGAGATTTTGAGGAGTTTTTAAAGCCTGACTTGTTGACGGACCAACGTTTTCAACGCCGAAAGTGTGTCCAGATGGTGCTACTTGGTCATTTAGTGATAACAGCTGGAACACGCAATCCTCAAGTACATTAAGCGCAGAAAAGAATGCGTGCTGGCATTAGACAGGCACGGAACGCATTCAGTCTGCGTTTGCATGTTTCATCAAAACATCAAATTAATTTTCTTTCCATGCAAGAAATTGAAAGTATTTCACGGTGAAATTGAAACATATAGCGACCTCCTGTCGAAGTCGTTGTGCGCATACCCCACGGAAAATTGTCATCTGTCCAAATGCGACAATTGTCCGAAGATTGACGAGCTAGAGCAATATTTGGCGGAAAAGTTTGAACAGCTGTTAATTCAGGAGGTGCATTTCAAACAGTGGATAATTAGCAGCGGCAGATGCTCCCTTGAGACCGTGGTAAAGCAGATTCCGGAATTCATCGAGGAATTCGGATTCAAGTTGAATGAACTGAAGGCGCACCATTTCATATCCGAGATGCAATCGAAATTTCTAAAGGAAAGTAAGGAGAAATTAGCCCAAAATGAATTTATTGTGATAAGCGACTTTGCCGAGAATTACACTTTTCTCGTTCAGGATGAAATTCAGGCTTATCACTGGGCAAACGACCAGTGCACGGTGCATCCTTTTTGCATTTATTTCAAAAACGAACATAACGAACTACAGACCGTAAGCCTTGTTGTTGTCGCGGAGAGTTTAGCTCATAATTATGTGTCCGGTTATTTATTTCAAATGAAACTGTTTGAATTCTTAAGATCAAAATTCGATGCAATCGACAAGTTTTTCTCAGACGGCGCGGCTTCTCAGTACAAGAATAAAAAAAATTTTTACAATTTTTGCATAATTGAAGAAGAACAAAACTGCAAGGTCGAGTGGCACTTTTTCGCGACTTCCCACGGTAAGGGCCCATGCGATGCGTTAGGGGGAACCCTACAACGCATGGCGACTAAGGCAAGTTTGCAAAGGCCATATACTGACCAGATCTTAAATGTACAACATTTGTTTTCGTGGATTCAAAGCAAGGAAATTGCCATTAACACAGTTTTATGCACTCAAAAAGAACACGATGCCATGGAGCGACGAATTCAAAACAGATATAATAATGTCAAAACTATAACTGGAACGCAAAAGTTTCATTGCTTCATACCAAATATTTCTGATATGTCAATTAATGTAAAGCGGTACTCTTCGTCTGCCGACGTGCTAAATTTAAAGTTACTTTAATTTTATAATGATGCCAAGACAATTGAAATTTTTAATAAATATTGTAATTAAGTATAAGCAGCAAAATAAGAAAGATTTTTTCTTCATAAATGTATTTTTAACTGTAAAATAATTTTTAAAATGTATTTTTAACAAAGTGGTCTCTTAAATGCTCTTCTCCTGTCCAAACAAGGAGTCGGGGCCCATTTTTTTATTGCTGATTCTTAAAGCAAAAATTATGAGGAATCCAAAAAAAAAAATTAGCCGGAAAATTTAGGAGCTTCTGCGGAAAATCGGAAAATTTAATTTTCATGGGAAAATTTAAAGGTAAATTTTTAAGAAAAATTAGGAAAATTTTATTTTTCAATTAAAGCCTGATTCAATACCTTTCCAACGAGCTATCACTCGTTGCGATCGCTTTAGTAGTTTTTTTTTTTTAAAACAACTTTCAATGAGGTCCCTTATGAATAATTCTTCAATTTTGTCACATGACAGTGGTGTACACCACCACTAAACCGGTCACTATAAAAAAAAAATATGTAGGTACATTATTTTTTGCTGGGCAATCGATTGAGACTATTTATTTTAAAATCGGAGAGGGGTCGTCCAAAAATTTGCCAATTTTGATCGTTTTCATATGGAATTGCTCTATACTTAAAAATTAATTCAAATCAAACTTATAAAAGGTCTGAATATTTCATTAAATCTGTTTTGTGGCCCGATGATGATGATTATGAAACAGATATATTTGAAAATTAAATTGTTTTTCTATAAAACTTTATATTTTGTTTTTTATGAATTGTTATTTTATTTTTTTGTTTACTCCTGGTAACTGAATTGATAATAAAATTCATTATTTCTACGGCTCTTGTAGTGAGAAAATTCACCACAGATTTTTTTAAGGATTCTTCCTCAGAGATCCATATAGTTTTTCTAGTCGAGCTAAGCTCTTTCTCAGAATTACATCTGAGAGGAACACTCATACAGTTTTTATGTGATTTTTAATGTTTTTTTTACCGTAGGTTTTTTTACCTATTACGAGTTATTTTTTCACTTTTTTATTTTATTTCAACCTATTACACTTTTTCACCTATTACTTAACTTATATGGAGACTACGGTTAAATATGGACCGATCATAATAAAATTGGGTGTGAATATTTTTATATATGTACGTATATACTATTTGTGTCGAATTTAAACTTACTACTGATGCTTATAAAAGATTTATGCTCATTGATGTAATTACCAGAAGTAGACTTTATATAGGGGTTACGATTAAATATGGATCGATAATCATAACATTGAGGACGACGATTTTTATATATGTATGGACTATTTGTGTTGAATTACAACTGGATAGTGGTTTTTATAAGGGATTTTTGAGCATTTAAATGATTTTCGGAAGTCGACTTTATTGGGGGCTACGATCCAATATGGTACAATGATTTATATATATATTAATGAACTATTTGTGTTGAATTCCAACTTGATAGTAATTTTTATATAAGATTTATGCACATTCAAGTGATTTTCGGAAGTGGTCTTTGTATGGGGCCATGGTCAAAATATGGACCGATGCAAACAAAATATCGTTTATATCACTGTGCATGAAACTTATTATTGCAGCATTTTGTATGGATACGGCTTTTCTATAGACATTTTTGTACCATAAAGCCATATTCCGGGAAGACATTTGTATAAGGGGTTATGAGAAATCGTGGATCGATTCCTACCGTTTTAACGGGAGTTGTCCTTCTATATTTAAAATGAAGTTTGCGAAGTAGTCTGAAACTTTGATATATAAGTCATATCCTACTGGACCGATTTTGCTCAATTTCAATACCAATCATTTCGGTGGACCAAAGAATGTTTGGTAAAAATTTCATTGTTCTATGTCTTCTTTTCGAAGCTCTATCGTGCCTTCAACAGACGGACTGAAATGGCTCGATCCTCTTAGAATCTTATAAGGACCCACAATATATGGACTTTTTGGCTCTACGACCATAATTTCGATGTTTTACAAACGGAATAACAAACATAATATACCCCCCATCTTTTTGGTGATGGGTATAAAAATGCAATTCTATTTTAATTACTAACGAATAAACAGTAAATAAAGCTAGTTTTCAAAAATCAATGCCTTAATTTAAATGTGTTTTTTTGTGAATTTGAGCCAAAGTCTTCAATTATTTTCAGATATAAAGGGTTTTTGGCTTTCATACCCTTGATCCCGTAATGTCATTTGAATAGTTTTGGATGAATTTTTTATCCGTAGTATTTTCGATTCTTTTTGGCTGTGAAATTCTAGGATTTTTTACCACGCCTCTTAAAATAAGACTCACATTTCGCCTGGAGAGTTTCCTTTAAATTCTCTGAACTGCGCGGTAAGATTTTCCTTTTTTGTGTGCTTGAATAGCAAGATTTTTTACATCGACACTAACTTCTTTACGCGTGCTCATCTTGTTTCAGTCTCGTCTCATCGAACTGTTCGGACGTGTTACTTTTAGTGCGGCTGAATTTTCGGTGAAAAAATTGTAATAGGTGAAAAAGTGTAAAAAGTTGAAATTAAACAAAAAAGTGAAAAAATAACTCGTAATAGGTTAAAAAAATCTACGGTAATATCGGTAATTAAAAAAAACACTAAAAATCGCATAAAAATTGTATGAGTGTTCCTCTCGGATGTAATTCTGAGCTTAGCTCGTCTAAAAAAACTAAATGGGTCTCTGAGGAAGAATCCATAAAAAAATCTCTGGAGAATTTTCTCACTACAAGAGCCGCAGAACGGCGTCGTTCCTGTTCGCCCAATATAGTGATTTCAACAGATGAAAAAACATCATCTTCACCAAATAGTGCAGTCAAACCCAAAAAACAAGTAGGTATGGATAAGTACATCACCGTTCTCAAGCGACAGAGGAGCCCGAAGTCTGCTCAAGTGTCATCAAATGCAAAAGCTCCTAAGACCGTGAGTAATGATCAAAATAGGTTTGCTCTTCTCCAGACGGATGAGCCAGAACTTCCTAAGAAGACGTTTAAGCCCCCACCAATTTATCTGAGAGAGCCGACTTCCAGTAAATTGGTACAAGGAATTGTTGCTGTAATAGGTGAAAACATGTTTAGTGTAACCTCAATGAAACATGGAAATATCTGCGAGACAAAGATACAAGTGAATAGGGAAGATGATTTTCGAAAATTGTCCAACCAGTTGGAGAGGGAGACTAGAGATTTCTATACCTACCAGCTCAAAAGCGCAAAAGGACTCCAAGTCGTTCTAAAGGGTATAGAACCATGTGTTGATCCTGCGGAGATAAAGACCGGTTTAATGGACAAAGGGTTCAAAATCAAGAGCGTAGTGAATATCAGAAACCGTGAAAAGATCCCATGTTCAGGGTAGAATTGGAACCTGGAGATGTTGTCTTAAAGAAAAACGAGTCCCATCCAATCTACAATCTCATTTATCTTCTGCATCGTAGAATTACCGTGGAGGAACCGCATAAGCGTATTGGACCCGTCCAGTGTGTTAATTGTCAAGAATTTGGCCACACCAAAGCGTACTGTAAATTGCCGTCTGTTGGTGTTGCGTGTGGGGAACTACTTCCAACTGCTCAATGTAATAAGTCCAAAACTGACGTAAAAATAAAAAAATGTAGTAACTGCGGAGGAAATCATACCGCAAATTATAGAGGTTGTCCAGTTTATACTTACTTGAAGGGCATAAGGACCAATAAGTCGGCAGTATTACCTGATCATCATCAACTACCTAATTTCACGTCGAGTATGAATTTTATTCAAATTGTACGACCAACACCTCACGAAAACGCTCCTAATTCTAGACAAGTTTCTTACGCAAACGTGGTTAAATCTAATATGCCAGGTCTGGAGCAGGAACCTAAACCCCAATATTCTGAGCCACATATCAACAATCTAGAGACAACATTGCAGACACTTGTCCAAACTATGAACACTTTTACGACCACCATGACATCCATGATGCAGGAAATGCTGAAAATGCAATCCACTATCTTGCAAGCCATTTTAAAGAAATGATTTATTTAAAAATTTGTTTCTGGAACGCGAACGGCCTCCGCCAACATAAAAATGAACTGGAATACTTCCTGATGGATAAGCAGATTGATGTTATGATGATTGCTGAAACTCACTTGACGTCGACAGGGTACTTCAAAATTAATGGCTACGAGTTCTACGATACTAAAGACCCCCGCGGAAGAGCTTGTGGTGGTTCGGCAATTCTTATAAAGAACAGAATAAAGCATTATCTAATGAATAACATAAGTGAGGATTACCTCCAAGCAACAAACATTTGCATTGAATTCTGTCAATACAAATTTGTTTTATCATCGATTTATTCTCCGCCTCGATTTTCAATAAAAGAACACCAATACCATAACTTCTTTAAATCCCTTGGAGCTAGATTTTTAGTTGCTGGTGACTTTAACGCCAAACACACATTTTGGGGTTCACGTCTGGTAACCCCAAAGGGTCGCGTACTCTTCAACACCATTGCTAAAATGGGCTTAGATGTACTCTCAAGTGGACATCCCACCTATTGGCCGACGGACCGACGGAAGATTCCCGATGTTATTGACTTTGGAGTAGTGAAAAATATCCCTGTAGAATGGATGCAAGTGGATCCTTCACTGGACTTGTCCTCAGATCACTCTCCTACTATCATTTCAATGCATTTCCCTCAAGTGTGTGGTTCTCCATTTATGAACATGACTAAGACCCGAGTAAGTTGGATAAAATACAAAAAGTATTTAAGTTCTCATTGCACGGAAAATGTTGTGTTGAGAACTACCGACGATATTGATGAGTCGATTGGCAACTTTACCGAGGACCTTCGACGGGCTGTGCATCATGCTTCCACTTATCACGTTGAATGTAGAAATAGGACAAACAGAACTTATTTCTCTGAACTCGAACATCTCCTATCAGAAAAAAGAAGAATGAGAAGAGAGTGGCAAATTCACAGGTCTCCTGAACTGAAAGCTAGGCTACGGGAATGCAGAGATATACTAAGACATTTCTTGGAAACCCAAAGAACGTCCTCACTTAGATCTTACTTGGAAGGTCTTGATAGTACCCCACAATCTGACTACTCGTTATGGAGGGCGGCAAGAGGTTTAAAAAGACCAGTGAGAGGAAAACCTCCTTTGCGAAATCCGACTGGTGACTGGGCTAGAAATGATTCCGAGAAAGGGACATTATTTGTTAACCATTTGAGAAATGTGTTTACTATAAACAACTCAAATAGTAACGAATCTGATTTGCCACCACTTGTTATTAGACCTCCTGTACCTCTAAGACTAAACTTTCGTGATGTCCAAAACGCTATTGGTATGTACTCTGAACCTTAGAAAGGCTCCAGGTATGGATAAAATCAGCAATAAAATGCTTGTGGAGTTACCTCGTGTAGCAAGAAAGATTATCCTCTTTATCTTCAACGCTATTTTACGCCTAGAATACTATCCTGCAGATTGGAAGGTGTCTATGATCACTATGATTCCTAAGTCAGGGAAGGACCACACCAAAGTGGAGTCATATAGGCCAATTAGCCTACTGCCGACAATTTCTAAACTGTTCGAAAAATTTTTAATGACTAAGTTGACTCCAATTCTGAATGACACTGAATGTATTCCATCATCATCAATTCGGATTCAGAGCTAAACACAGTACCATCGAACAAACTCACAGATTGGTAAATGTGATAAGAGGGTCGCTTGAAGATAAAAAATACTGCTCCGCCCTTTTCATTGATGTGTCCCAAGCGTTCGACAAAGTTTGGCATGACGGTTTAATGCACAAAATTAAATTAACTCTGCCTGCTAACACCCATAAACTCATGGAGAGTTATTTATACGGTCGCAAATTTAAAATCAAAGAAGGCAATTTTTTAAGTACCGCTCAGCCAATTGAATCAGGTGTGCCACAGGGTAGCATACTGGGCCCTACTATATATTTGAGTTATGCCTCCGACATGCCGTCAAACCCCAAAATCCACATGTCAACTTTTGCAGACGATACAGCCTTTGTCAGCGTCCATAAGGACCACCAAGTTGCATCACAGAATTTGCAGAATTATGTTTATAAACTAGAGAATTGGCTAGAGCTTTGGAAAATCAGGGTAAATGAACAAAAATATATTCATATCACTTTCACATTGCGAAAAGATACCTGATCGTCCATCAGAATAAATAATCAAATTATTCCTCAACATAATGAAGTCAAATTCATTCACCTCGACCGCCGTTTAACTTGGAAGTCTCATATTGAAGCGAAACTTACACAAATGAGATTAAAAGCAGTGCAACTTAATTGGTTAATCGGCAGAAACTCTACATTGAAATTGGATTGCAAACTTTTGTTGTACAATGCAATGCTAAAACCAATCTGGTGTTATGGAATTCAATTATGGGATACTGCCTCAGCATCAAACATTGAAAAAATTCAAAGGGGTCAAAATAAAATTCTACGTATAATTACTGCAGCATGGTATGTTAAAAATTCTCGAATCCACAAAGATCTAGGCGTGCCATTAGTAAAAGTCGAATTTACAAAATATGCGTCAAAGTATGTCAGCAAACTTGAACACCATCCAAACCCACTTGCACGAGACATCCTTAACTTTAGTGGCCACAATCGGTTGAGAAGGAGGGATACCCTTGCTTTAACTCAAGCGCAAAATAGATGACTGGATCAGTTGATGTGAAATTTTTTTAGTATCATAAAAATTTTTGTCTAGCACTGGCTGGGCTTATTATTTTCTTTTTAGTATTAAGATTTGAATACTTATTGTCATTTCAAATATGAAGATTCAATAAATAATTAAATGCAAAAAAAAAAATCTTGTTAATATGTAACAACTTATTTAACTGACAAACTGCTAAAAAGTAATTCAGCAGTCACGTACCTGAATTGCAAAAAAACTAATGGTAATTGAATAGTGTACCAACATTTTTGTATCTCTTTATTTCAGGTTTTTTTTAATATTTACCGTTAGTTTTTAAAGAGTAATGAAAATAGAATTACATTTTTATACCCTTCACCTTCATGAGAAGGGTATATACATATAAGTTTGTCATTCCGTGTGAAATTTCCACAATATAATTTTCCGACCCTATAAAGTATATATATTCTGGATCCTTATATATAGCGGAGTCGATTAAGCCATGCCCGTCTGTCGGTCTGTCTGTCTGGATGTTGAAATCAGTTTTTTGAAGCCCCAAGATATATTCGGGATCCAAATCTTCAATAATTCTGTCAGAAGTGCTTTCGAGAAGTTTGCTATTTAAAATCAGCAAAATCGGTTTAGGTCAACCAGAGTTATGAACCAATATGTAAGACCACCTCCATAAAAATTTGATATTTTTCGTCAATTTTATTGCAATATTTTGAAATATATTGCAGATAATACCATGCAATTTTGCATACGTTGTTTGTACTATAAAAGAAGAAAGTGTGCGGAAAATAGTAAGAATCGGTCCATGATTTCTCATAGCCCCCATACACATATATATATTCCCGAAATATGGCTTAATGATAAATAAATGCCTATAAAATTGGAATATCAAGACAAAATTCAGCAAAAATAAGTTTTATACAAAAAGAAATCGCAAACCGAAATTCTTTTTAGTTCGGTCCATATTTGACCATAGACCCCATTACAAAATTCACTTAAATACATATAAAACAGATATAAATAATGTTAAACGGCTAAAATTTGACATAAATACTCTTTATAGCCAAATAAATTGCTTTACTAAATTTTATGGTGGTCAGCCCAGAACTGGTCATAGCTCCCATACAAGGACCACATCTGAAAAAGACATTTTTCCCTATATATATTGTATAAATATCGTTACCGACTCAAAACTTTGTACAGATCATTTACATATATACAAAAATCATTCCACAAAATTTTGTTAATTTCGGTCTATTTTTAACCGTATGCCCCATATAAAGCCCTCTTCCGAAAATCACTTTAATACTCATAAATCTCTTATAAATAAGGGTACCAATCCAAAATTTTACACGGATCATTTACATACATGCCTAAATCAAACTGCTGGATTTTGAGAATATCGGTCCATATTTGACTATATCCCCCACATAAGGTCCACTCTCGAAATCCACGTTAATACTAATATATATCTAATATATATTATGTTGAAATTCGACGTGAAATATCCTCATATGCATGAAAATAACTGTTCTAAAATTTAAGAAGATCGGCCCATAATTTGTCATACCTGCCACATAGAACCATTTCCAAAAAAACAAATAGATTCGGGTCAAAAAATATTCTTTTCGGATTTAACCCATATTCGGTCCATATTTTATAATTAGGATATATATCGTTGGAAAGGTATTTTTAATACCTTTTATTTAATGTATTACAAATTATCAGACACCCAGTAGTTCCCGAGATATAGGCCTATATATTTTCAACTTTACGGGCCCGCCCCCTCGAAAATAGGCGTGACCGCCAACAAATTTTTTTATTCTTGTATCTCCTCTAAATGCCCTATTTCATTTTTTTTTTTTTTTTTTTTTTTTTTTTTTAGCAAAATCACTAAAACCGAATTGTACCACTTTTTTATACTCTGTTTGTTAAGTTACACTCAAGATTATTATGAACATCAGACAAACTCTGTAAATTAAGGTAATTAAATCAATTAAAAATGGTGAAAATTAGACAAAATTTCAAAATATTTAACATAAATTATGTTGGTCGTAAAATTGTTTTTCAAACAATATATCAAATACTAATAAAATTTGCACTAAGACTGAATAGAAAACACAGAATTAGGATATTCTAGTCTAGTGTAGTTTCTGTATTTCTTTTTACGCTTAGATGAAGGGTAGTTAAGATTCGGCACAGCCGAATATAGCACTCTTACTTGTTTATACTCTGTTTGTTAAGTTACACTCAAGATTATTATGAACATTAGACAAACTATTCTAGTCGTATAACCAGTGAGTGTAGTTTTTGTTTTTCTTATTACGTTTCGGTGGAGGGTATTTAAGATTCGGCACAGCCGAATACAGCACTCTTACTTGTTTGATTTAAAATTTTTTTTCTGGTACTCTTTAATTAAAGAAAATATGAAATTTTGTGTATGTACAAAAACTTAAGTCCCTAATGCTTGGTTTTCACTATGTCAGTTTTGTTGTCAAATTGTCTAAATTGTTATGAAATTACCAACAATTTGGACAATTTGACAACAAAACTGACATAGTGAAAACCAAGCATAACTGTATATGCACAGCAACGCACATTATATTGCATACATTTAACTTATTTACATTACTAAGATGGTTTTTAGTAACTTATTTAGAATATTAATGCCAAAGTCTACTTATGCCCATATTTTATTTCACTATACATATATTCTATTCTATCAATTATTAAAACAAATATTTAAATCTAAAATTGTGTTAATTTTATTTGTTTTAGTTGTCAACTCATGGTTTCAAGAAGAATACATTGCATAACAAGTTAAAATGGACACTTTCGATGTCACGGATAAAAACAGGTAAAAACTAAACTAAATTATACTTCGGGAGCATCTGAAAGCGGACAGCAGTTGGATTTTGTACAATCCCGATTTTAATTGTATTGTCAATATTTCTCACATCTATAAATAATAACCAATTTGTCTGAAGTTGAACATTTATATAATAATAATGCAAATACTAATTCTGATAAGTACCTATATATTGTTGGTCTCATGTAGAAAGGCCCTAACTCGCTATTTTTTCGAAATTTGTTTTTGTTTGCGATTCCAATCCATTTAACGCAAATACACCTCCTCACAAAAATTTATTGCAATAGTGTAAAAAATAACGCTTTTATAAGCAGTTGTACAAAAAAAGTTACATGTTGAATTTTACAGTTTCTATTATGTTTTTACCTCTCCTGTAAAGTTTCAAATATGCGAGTTAGGGCCTTTTTACATGAGACCAACTTATATTTAGCAAAGCTAAATAAGTACTCTAACCAAGATTTACTTCCACTTCAGTTTTGTATTGTCTGTCTAATTTGAAAAAAAAAGTTAAAAATTACTCAAATCGAATTTTATTTGTAGATGTCAGAAGCTAAAATATTACACATTATTTAATACACATTCACCCCTATCGTGAATAAAAATTCCACGTGAAATTTGTTCACTTTTCACATTTTCCTAATTAAATTCAATGTTAAAAAAAATAAAAGTGAACAAATTTCACGTGGAATTTTTATTCACGATAGGGGTTATTATTTAAATGCGACTGGTTGCAAATATACCCACTATTTTTTGTTTACTTACGACCCACTGTATGTCGTGTTATGTGTGGTATATTTACCTACATATACAGTGTATCACAAAACTAGGTTGCCTATTAATAAAAAAATAGTTTTTCATTCATACATAGAATTAAAAAAAAACAGGTAAACATATTTTTAATCTGAAAAAATTATATCAATGTCCTTTGCATCATAAGCTGCTAAAAGTTGATAAAAGTATGTATATTGTAGGGATGCCAAACGGGATTGGATTTTCTAATCCCGGGATTCGGAATTTGAAAAATGTTTTCGGGATCCCGGAATTTTTGTGTCTTATTAAAACAAATTGATTTTTAATAATAAAAACTATTTATAGGGTGTTTTTTTTTATAGGTTTGTTTTTTGAAAAGAGATAAAACTGGCATTTTGTGGTCAAATCTGGCAACTCTAATGTTATTTATGTTCAGTTTGGTTTGCCATTTCATCATGAACAGGTTGACAAAAGAACAACGCTTGCAAATCGTGCAAATTTATTTCGAAAATAACGGTTCAGTTCGTGAAGTTTACCGCAAGCTCCGTCCATTTTATGGTCGACATAATCGTCCAGCAGAGCAATTAATTCGGTTAACCATGGATCGTTTTCGCACTACGTTTACTCTATGTGATAATACGCATCCGCAGAGACGTCGAACAGTGCGCACCGAAGAAACAATTGCCGCTGTAGAGCAAAGTGTTGAAGAGGACCCGAATTAATGGAGACCGGTATAGAGCCATGATAACCGACTATTTTGTTCCCGAATTGGATGGCATGAATGTGGATGAGTTGTGGTTCCAACAAGACGGCGCTACATGCCACACAGCGCACGTCACAATCGATTTATTGAAGGAAACATTCGATGAGCGCATAATTTCGCGGAATGGACCTGTCAATTGGCCACCAAGATCGTGTGATTTGACACCATTGGATTATTTTCTTTGGGGATATGTGAAGTCGCTCGTCTACGACAACAAACCAGAAACGTTAGGGGAATTGGAAGCCAACATTCGTGGCGTTATTGCCGACATACGGCCCCATATGCTCGAAAAAGTGGTTGAAAATTGGACCTGTAGAATTGGCTTTATTCGAGCCAGCCGCGGCGGCCACATGCCTGAAATCATATTTAAACATTAATGGCATAAAATTATCCTTCCAATAAAGCCAAACTGATGGTCATTAAAACGATTTTTTTGTTGTTTATTTCAATTCGAAGTTCTATACCTCTCAAAAAAACACCCATTATTTAAAAAAAGTAACTTATATTAACTATAAATATGTTTGGAAACAAACATTTTCTGTCCTCCTATAATTTTTAATTTTACTAATAGTTTATAAAGCTAGTTTTGTATTTTATAAAAAAAAATTATAAATCAGTAATAAATTAAAAACATTATAAATAACATTACATTGAAAATTATATAGAGAAAAATAATATGTTCTATATTAATTTAAAAGCAATAGAATATTATCGTTCGACCTTAAAAATCTTCTTATAAATGTTAAGGCATCTAAAGTAAAGATAATCTTGATTTAATTTTGTTACCAATATAAGACGTTGACGAAAAACATCGTTCACAATCAACGCTTATAGGCAAAATTGTTAGCAAATTATTGTATGCGGATTGCAATTCTCACCCTCCAAAACAAATAATTATACATACATACATACATATTTCTTATTCAATATTTGATTCCATATCATTACAGACATTATAAGGTGTTGTGGTGGGCTTTTACATATTTCAGTACATTCGTTTTCGCAATCAACGTTTTTAAATAATTTCTAATAACAAACATTTCTATTTCATTATCGAATTCACTCTTAAATTTTGGATTTTTTACAAAACATTTAAAAATCTTGAGTAAATCATCTTTGATTTCCGGTTTCACCAGTTCACTGTTTGATATCTCTTTGAGCTTAAACAAAAGTGCAACATCGGCAAACGCCTTTACTGTTACTTTAACCGAATTTAAAATGACAACTATTTGTTTAAGTAAAAAAAATTATACAAAACATTGAGTTACGTTAAGTGAAGATGTTTTGTATTTGTATATGCCAAAAAATCAGATAAAAACAATTATACTTCACTAGATCTTTTATACAAATACTAATTTTCGGCATTTAACAATTGGCATCCCTAGTTTATTGCTTTTAGGAAATTGGAGTTATTTTTGGTTTTTCTTAATTGTTCTTGGAATTTTTTATGTTTTTTTTAAATAGATATGTGTTATGTATAATAGATGTTGCCAAGCAATTAATATTTTAATAAATTGGTATATAGTCACGGAAGCATTTAAAACTTACCACGGAATGGTCGTCCAAAATTGTTGAATGCAGCTAAGAAAAGACTAATACCCACTACAATAAAACTACATTTAGCCGAAGCGTAGATTAATGATCAACTAAGAATAAAAGGCTAATTCCAAGTGGTCAATCGTTTCGAGCTTATCGGCGTAGGCTACGACTTCAAACATAAATCGTTTAAGAGCTGACAAAAAATAAAGTGTTGCCAATTTAAAGTTCTAGACATCTAAAAAAACACTATAATATAAAATTCGCGGTTAATTATGATGGCGGTCCTTGCCAAGACCTTTTAATTGCTCACACATGAGCCTAATAGCAGCCGTAGAGGTGTAATGAAAATTTTTCTTCGGAAATTTTTAGTTCTTTTCCGAACCGAGATTAATAAGGAAAAAATTATAACTAATAAAAATTGGAAATTGGTATAGCAAGTATTTTTTAGCAAAAGCAATAAAAAAAATTCCACGAAATATTAAAAAAATACTAAAAAACTCAAATTAATAAGAGACAAATTAATAAAATGCAACAGTAATTAAATATATTTTTTCTAAGTTTTTTTTTTATTTCCCTATTCTACAGAATATTTACTATCAATAGCAAAAAAAAACAAATTTTTACTTGTTTTTTACAATTTTTTTTTAAATTAAAAACAAATGTCTTCTAAAATTAAAGAATAAGCTTATAGAGAATGTGTTCCATCAATTTCAACGTGCGATAGATTCACTTCACTTCAGAACTGGGTATAAGAAATTCGTTCTTGGTCTTAAAAAATGTATTTTCAATGTGCATTGAATACATTGTATTCTACAAATGTTTCAGAAAAAAATAATAATCGGCTGTAAGATCAATATAGCGTTATCCAGGGGGGTTACTGCGAATTTCGATTCGAAAGCAAAAGCTTTCGAAATACAATGTAAAAAGTATACAAATTCGAATGATTTTCTTTTCGAATCGAAATACGCAGTAACCCCCAGGTTAAAGTCTTTGAAATAAGGTACTTTGACAGAGGTAATTCCTGCGGAAAGTTTACTGCTCAGACTAGATGGTCTACTGGTCGTTCATTTGATTCGTTCATTCGATTTTCCGAACCCATTTTCATATGCTTGTCATGTCATGAGTACCACTAAGAATCATCATTCTGACAAAAATACTCATTAGCTTCGCTACGATTATATTTATTCCTCAGCAACATTACTGTTGGCCGTACAATCTTAGTTTAGTTAAGCGGGCCGCCGACCATAAATACAGCTCACTTGGGTCCATATGTTTGGACAATTTTTGTTGCCTGAAAAGATAATTAAACGAGAGATAGTGGTAAAGAATAGAGGGGAGGTAGACAAAAGAGTGGAAGAGTACAGAAGTAGATGGTGATAGAAATAGTTTGATAGTGATAAATGGAGAAAATTTTCTGCGGGTCAGATTTACCAATTGATTCAAAGTTCGAGTGGATTGGTTCTCTTAACCAGTTACTGTTCCTTAAAGGTCTCGATTTTCTCTAACTTCATTATTGATAGTACGGAGAGATTATTGTAGGAACGGTGTCCCAGAAACCTAATTCTTCAGTCTTCCAATGGTGGACAGTGAAAAAGGTATTCTTCTAGCATGATTGCCAAATTTGCAGTGTCCGGTGATCACTGACAGTAAATTACATAGTTTTAGTCACAGCAAATAAGCTGTGCGTTCTCGATTTAACCTACGCCAAATTAGTATTGTATTCATGCAAGTGGGTTTACGTTCCCATATTGAGAGATCTTATTTCAGCTTAGCTTATCCGTATATACTTATACGGATCTCCCTATTATATCTTAGCCAATTTGTAGCTGGTTTGATTACTGATATTTCAGATTGAATTCATTTGGGATTCGGTAGGTCATTCTAATCCCAAATTCATGGTTTAAGACACCTCTGCTAACTCCCTCCCCTTATTTGCGCCATTCGTATAGACGAATAGACTAGTAGTATCAAGAGACAGACGCTCCGTTAATTCCGTTTCATTAGTTTCTAGTAAAGAAGGGTCTGAGAGGGCAGTAATCAATGTTTTCTGGAGGATTCGGTATGTTTCCAATAATACTGGCATGTTAATACAAGGTGGCGCAAAAGTAAACTTCCGATGTTTTTTGGCTGTCACCGACCGATTATTGGTCAAATATATAGTCAGCAATATTCCGCGTTCTGGAGCAGTGTAGCGTAACAATGTTTATTAACGTGTATTTCGCATGTGTTTACTACACAAATGTCAAAACAGAACTGACATTAGGGGCCTCGCAAAATTTATAGCATTTTCTGATAGGAGGATTACTTTTGCGCCACCTTGTATGATCCATGCCTCCAGTCGCCTATAATTTTAAGTATTAATGCTATATTCAAAGCCATTTACTTGGCCATAAGATCCACTGTATAATCTTGAGCGCCACACTGTGGCATTTCGGTGGAAAAATAGGGGGTTTTCAAATTTCCAACTTCAAATATTGGAGAGACGTCAACAGCTGCAAAAGGCACATTAAGTCCTTCAAATAAGACCGCTCCTATAGTTGCTGTTGAAGAAAAACAAAAAACACAGGTAGGAATGGACCGTTATATAACAGTATCGAAGAGAGGCAGAAGCCCAAAATCTGCCGAAATTACACCAGCCGCAAAATTATCAAAGAATGCTGAAGCGCCACGCTCGCAAAATCGTTTTGCCATCCTCCAAGACAAAAATTATGTCCCTAACGCTGTGAATAAGCCAGTAAAACCACCTCCAATATATTTAAGAGAAAAAAACTCAAACGAACTTATAAAAATTTTAGTTTCATTAATTGGTGAAAATTCTTTTTATGTGACTCCAATTAAGCGTGGCAATATTAATGAAACAAAGATTCAGGTTAATAATGAAAACGACTATCGGAGAATAGTTTCGGAATTTGAAAAACGCAAAAAGAATTTTTACACGTATCAACAGTTTCCGCAACCAGAAATGGAGTTTCTATTGCAATGGCAATAGACCCAGAAATGATTAATTAATTTTAAGATTTTAATACTTATTGTAAATTTCTTTTGTAAAGAAAGATCCAATAATTAAATTAAAAGTAATAAAAAAAAAACGTATCAACTTAAAAGCGCAAAAGGTCTACAAGTCGTAATTAAGGGAATTGATTCTTTTATTGATCCTGAGGAGATCAAAGGCTTTAAAATTAAGGTCGTATCAAATATAAGAAACAGAGATAGGATCCCTCAACCATTACTTAGAGTGGAGTTAGAACCTGGTGATGTTAAGCTGAAGAAAAATGAAACACATCCTATATATGACTTGAAATTCATAATGCACCGAAGAGTTACAGTGGAAGAACCACATAAGCGATCTGGTCCAGTACAGTGTTCGAACTGCCAAGAATATGGTCACACTAAATCTTATTGTAAGTTGCCTACTGTTTGTGTTGTTTGTGGGGATCTTCATGACACCTCAAAGTGCGATAAACCTAAGGATGATTCCAGGGTAAAAAGATGCAGCAATTGCGGTGGAAACCAAAACTGCAAAACGAATCACCAATAAATGATACAAACAGCCACAATTTTAGCCGTCTTGAAGGTATAATGGAGAATCTGGTGCAATCCATGAACCATTTCATGACAAGCATGACAAGTATGATGCAGGAGATGCAAAAAATGCAGTCCACGCTACTGCAGGCCATACTTAATAGACCATGAACTGTCTCAAAATATGTTTCTGGAACGCAAACGGCATACGCCAACACAAAAATGAACTTGAATATTTTCTTTTTAATAAGAAAATTGATGTAATGCTGATTTCCGAGACTCATATGACGCCGAGAAGCATTTTTAAAATAAGTGGTTATACATTCTACGACACCAAGGACCCCAGAGATAGATCATGTGGTGGCTCGGCAATATTGGTCAAATCGCGAATCAAACACCATTCATTGGGTGGTCTTTCAGAGTGTTATCTTCAAGCAACAAACATCTGTATTGAGAACTTTTGTCAAAACCTCGTGATTTCGTCAGTTTACTGTCCGCCCAGATTTTCAATAACAAAAGATCAGTATAGAGATTTTTACAAATCACTAGGTAGCCGTTTCATAGCGGCTGGCGACTACAATGCTAAGCATACATTCTGGGGCTCACGACTCGTTAGCCCTAAAGGTCGTATCTTGTACGACTCCCTGTCTGAAATGGGACTGAATGTGATTTCAACTGGTCAACCAACTTATTGGCCAACTGACCAGTAAAAAATTCCTGACGTTATCGATTTCGGCGTGGCGAAAGGGGTATCCCCGGAACTCATTGAAGTCGAGGCTTCACTGGATCTTTCTTCAGATCACTCACCCACTGTAATCACCATCAGAAGTCCTCAGCAAATCGTAACTGATGCCTTACTTCTTGTCAAACGTCTGAATTGGTTAAAATACAAAAAATACATCAGCACTCACTGCACAGAGAAACTCCCGTTAAAAACTGCTGAAGACATCGATGCCTGTATAAAAAGTCTTAATGAACATGTTGAAAAAGCCGCAGAACATGCTTCTTCCACTTACCGCCCGAATAGGTACAACAGAGTTTTTTCTGCAGATGTTGAGCAACTATTGTCTGAAAAAAGGAGAGTCCGAAGAGAGCAACAACACAGATCGCCCCAACTTAAAACTAGGTTGAGAGAATGTACCAAAAATCTTAGGATCTTGCTAGAAGCGCAAAAAGCAGAGTCTCTCAAACAACATCTGGAAGGTCTAGACGCAACTTCCCATTCAAATTATTCATTATGGCGTGCAGTCCGAAATCTAAGAAAACCCGTAATCGCAAAACCTCCACTGCGTACTTTGAACGGATCTTGGGCACGAAATAACGAAGAAAAAGGCAACCTTTTCGTAAGTCATTTAAAAAATGTATTCACTCCCAATACGGATACTGACATTAGCGAACTACCGCCTTTTGTTGCCAGACCACCTGTACAAATAAGATTTCCATATCTGAAGGTTGTTGAGGCTATTGATAATTTAAATGTTAAAAAAGCACCTGGGTTTGATAAAATCAGCAATAAAATGATTTTTGAGCTGCCTCGCATTAAAAAAGATTAATCCTCTTTCTTTTTAATGCCATCTTACGGTTTGAGTACTACCCTCCGGTTTGGAAAATTGCACTAGTAAAGATGATTCCTAAGCCGGGAAAAGATCCTTGCAAAGTTGAGTCGTATAGGCCAATAAGTCTATGTGCAAATTATTCGAGAAATTGCTTATAACCAAGCTGACTCCGATTTTGAATGAAAACAACTGCATTCCCAATCACCAGTTTGGCTTCAGACGTCAACACAGTACAATAGAACAAACACATAGATTGGTACAAGTCATAAGAAAAACCTTTGAGGAAAAGAGATACTGTTCGGCACTCTTTATTGACGTCTCTCAAGCTTTCGACAAAGTATGGCATGAAGGCCTGATATCTAAATTAAAGCAGAACTTGCCGGTGAATCTTCAACACCTACTATGGAAATACTTAATCGACCGTCAGTTTATGATTAAAGAAGGTGATTATTTAAGCCGTCCTCAACCTATAGGTGCTGGCGTCCCTCAAGGTAGTATCTTAGGACCAATTCTATACTTGCTGTACACAGCAGACATGCCAACAAACAATGAAATTCACACGTCAACATTTGCTGATGATACGGCATTTTTCAGTATACTCACAAAGATCCAAAAGATGCCTCGATTCAATTACAGCACCACGTAACGCAAGTGGAGAAATGGGCAAGACAATGGGGAATAAAAATAAATGAACAGAAATGCACCCACGTAACAGTTACTCTACGTAGGGAATCATGTCCCCCTATTCGTATTAATGACCATATAGTGCCTCAAAACTCACACGTGAAATATCTTGGTATTCATCTGGACCGTCGCCTCACATGGAAACCACATATAGATGCTAAGCTGACTCAAATGAAACTGAAAGCAGCCCAAATTCATTGGCTCATCGGCAGAAACTCCGTCCTTCGGCTCGATTGTAAGCTTCTACTCTACAACTCAATCTTAAAGCCAATTTGGTGCTATGGTATCCAGTTATGGGGCACTGCCTCCAACTCCAATATTGAGAAAATTCAACGCCGTCAAAACAAAATTCTACGAATGCTCCTTGGTATATTAAAAACAACAACATACACAACGATCTTGATGTTCCACTTGTCAAATGGGAAATAACTAAACACGTGGCCCTTTATTTGGGTAAGCTGGAAACTCATCCAAATCCCCTCGCTCGAGACATCTTACAACATCCCGGTCATAGCCGTTTGAGAAGGAGGGACACCACCGCTCTCAGATGAATAAATACAAGTTGCTCATTATATCCTATCGAATTTGAAAACTAGATTTTGTCTAGCATTGGCTGGACTTATCTTAATTAACTTAAGTTTTAGGATTTGAATACCTATTGTTAGTTCATTTAAAATGAAGATACAATAAAAAAGAATATGCAAAAAAAAAAAAAAAATTATTTATTGAATCTTCATATATGAAATGACAATAAGTATTCAAATCTTAATACTAAAAAGAAAATAATAAGCCCAGCCAAAGCTAGAAAAAAATTTTTATGATACTAAAAAATTTCACATCAACTGATCCAGTCATCTGTTGATTTAATAATTGATAGAATAGAATATATGTATAGTGAAATAAAATATGGGCATAAGTAGACTTTGACATTAATATTCTAAATAAGTTACTAAAAACCATCTTAGTAATGTAAATAAGCTAAATGTATGCAATATAATGTGCGTTGCTGTGCATATACAGTTAGGGACTTAAGTTTTTGTACATACACAAAATTTCATATTTTCTTTAATTAAAGAGTACCAGAAAAAAATTTTAAATCAAACAAGTAAGAGTGCTGTATTCGGCTGTGCCGAATCTTAAATACCCTCCACCGAAACGTAATAAGAAAAACAAAAACTACACTCACTGGTTATACGACTAGAATAGTTTGTCTAATGTTCATAATAATCTTGAGTGTAACTTAACAAACAGAGTATAAACAAGTAAGAGTGCTATATTCGGCTGTGCCGAATCTTAACTACCCTTCACCTAAGCGTAAAAAGAAATACAGAAACTACACTAGACTAGAATATCCTAATTCTGTGTTTTCTATTCAGTCTTAGTGCAAATTTTATTAGTATTTGATATATTGTTTGAAAAACAATTTTACGACCAACATAATTTATGTTAAATATTTTGAAATTTTGTTTAATTTTCACCATTTTTAATTGATTTAATTACCTTAATTTACAGAGTTTGTCTGATGTTCATAATAATCTTGAGTGTAACTTAACAAACAGAGTATAAAAAAGTGGTACAATTCGGATTTAGTGATTTTGCTAAAAAAAAAAAAAAAAAAACAAAATGAAATAGGGCATTTAGAGGAGATACAAGAATAAAAAAATTTGTTGGCGGTCACGCCTATTTTCGAGGGGGCGGGCCCGTAAAGTTGAAAATATATAGGCCTATATCTCGGGAACTACTGGGTGTCTGATAATTTGTAATACATTAAATAAAAGGTATTAAAAATACCTTTCCAACGATATATATCCTGATTATAAAATATGGACCGAATATGGGTTAAATCCGAAAAGAATATTTTTTGACCCGAATCTATTTGTTTTTTTGGAAATGGTTCTATGTGGCAGGTATGACAAATTATGGGCCGATCTTCTTAAATTTTAGAACAGTTATTTTCATGCATATGAGGATATTTCACGTCGAATTTCAACATAATATATATTAGATATATATTAGTATTAACGTGGATTTCGAGAGTGGACCTTATGTGGGGGATATAGTCAAAT
Organism: Bellardia pandia; assembly: GCA_916048285.2. Taxonomy (NCBI): domain Eukaryota; kingdom Metazoa; phylum Arthropoda; class Insecta; order Diptera; family Calliphoridae; genus Bellardia; species Bellardia pandia. Next base: position 2,886,893 of record OU696534.1, read on the forward strand.
ATGGACCGATATTCTCAAAATCCAGCAGTTTGATTTAGGCATGTATGTAAATGATCCGTGTAAAATTTTGGATTGGTACCCTTATTTATAAGAGATTTATGAGTATTAAAGTGATTTTCGGAAGAGGGCTTTATATGGGGCATACGGTTAAAAATAGACCGAAATTAACAAAATTTTGTGGAATGATTTTTGTATATATGTAAATGATCTGTACAAAGTTTTGAGTCGGTAACGATATTTATACAATATATATAGGGAAAAATGTCTTTTTCAGATGTGGTCCTTGTATGGGAGCTATGACCAGTTCTGGGCTGACCACCATAAAATTTAGTAAAGCAATTTATTTGGCTATAAAGAGTATTTATGTCAAATTTTAGCCGTTTAACATTATTTATATCTGTTTTATATGTATTTAAGTGAATTTTGTAATGGGGTCTATGGTCAAATATGGACCGAACTAAAAAGAATTTCGGTTTGCGATTTCTTTTTGTATAAAACTTATTTTTGCTGAATTTTGTCTTGATATTCCAATTTTATAGGCATTTATTTATCATTAAGCCATATTTCGGGAATATATATATGTGTATGGGGGCTATGAGAAATCATGGACCGATTCTTACTATTTTCCGCACACTTTCTTCTTTTATAGTACAAACAACGTATGCAAAATTGCATGGTATTATCTGCAATATATTTCAAAATATTGCAATAAAATTGACGAAAAATATCAAATTTTTATGGAGGTGGTCTTACATATTGGTTCATAACTCTGGTTGACCTAAACCGATTTTGCTGATTTTAAATAGCAAACTTCTCGAAAGCACTTCTGACAGAATTATTGAAGATTTGGATCCCGAATATATCTTGGGACTTCAAAAAACTGATTTCAACATCCAGACAGACAGACCGACAGACGGACATGGCTTAATCGACTCCAGAATATATATACTTTATAGGGTCGGAAAATTATATTGTGGAAATTTCACACGGAATGACAAACTTATATGTATATACCCTTCTCATGAAGGTGAAGGGTATAAAAATGTAATTCTATTTTCATTACTCTTTAAAAACTAACGGTAAATATTAAAAAAAACCTGAAATAAAGAGATACAAAAATGTTGGTACACTATTCAATTACCATTAGTTTTTTTGCAATTCAGGTACGTGACTGCTGAATTACTTTTTAGCAGTTTGTCAGTTAAATAAGTTGTTACATATTAACAAGATTTTTTTTTTTTGCATTTAATTATTTATTGAATCTTCATATTTGAAATGACAATAAGTATTCAAATCTTAATACTAAAAAGAAAATAATAAGCCCAGCCAGTGCTAGACAAAAATTTTTATGATACTAAAAAAATTTCACATCAACTGATCCAGTCATCTATTTTGCGCTTGAGTTAAAGCAAGGGTATCCCTCCTTCTCAACCGATTGTGGCCACTAAAGTTAAGGATGTCTCGTGCAAGTGGGTTTGGATGGTGTTCAAGTTTGCTGACATACTTTGACGCATATTTTGTAAATTCGACTTTTACTAATGGCACGCCTAGATCTTTGTGGATTCGAGAATTTTTAACATACCATGCTGCAGTAATTATACGTAGAATTTTATTTTGACCCCTTTGAATTTTTTCAATGTTTGATGCTGAGGCAGTATCCCATAATTGAATTCCATAACACCAGATTGGTTTTAGCATTGCATTGTACAACAAAAGTTTGCAATCCAATTTCAATGTAGAGGTTCTGCCGATTAACCAATTAAGTTGCACTGCTTTTAATCTCATTTGTGTAAGTTTCGCTTCAATATGAGACTTCCAAGTTAAACGGCGGTCGAGGTGAATGAATTTGACTTCATTATGTTGAGGAATAATTTGATTATTTATTCTGATGGACGATCAGGTATCTTTTCGCAATGTGAAAGTGATATGAATATATTTTTGTTCATTTACCCTGATTTTCCAAAGCTCTAGCCAATTCTCTAGTTTATAAACATAATTCTGCAAATTCTGTGATGCAACTTGGTGGTCCTTATGGACGCTGACAAAGGCTGTATCGTCTGCAAAAGTTGACATGTGGATTTTGGGGTTTGACGGCATGTCGGAGGCATAACTCAAATATATAGTAGGGCCCAGTATGCTACCCTGTGGCACACCTGATTCAATTGGCTGAGCGGTACTTAAAAAATTGCCTTCTTTGATTTTAAATTTGCGACCGTATAAATAACTCTCCATGAGTTTATGGGTGTTAGCAGGCAGAGTTAATTTAATTTTGTGCATTAAACCGTCATGCCAAACTTTGTCGAACGCTTGGGACACATCAATGAAAAGGGCGGAGCAGTATTTTTTTTATCTTCAAGCGACCCTCTTATCACATTTACCAATCTGTGAGTTTGTTCGATGGTACTGTGTTTAGCTCTGAATCCGAATTGATGATGATGGAATACATTCAGTGTCATTCAGAATTGGAGTCAACTTAGTCATTAAAAATTTTTCGAACAGTTTAGAAATTGTCGGCAGTAGGCTAATTGGCCTATATGACTCCACTTTGGTGTGGTCCTTCCCTGACTTAGGAATCATAGTGATCATAGACACCTTCCAATCTGCAGGATAGTATTCTAGGCGTAAAATAGCGTTGAAGATAAAGAGGATAATCTTTCTTGCTACACGAGGTAACTCCACAAGCATTTTATTGCTGATTTTATCCATACCTGAAGCCTTTCTAAGGTTCAGAGTACATACCAATAGCGTTTTGGACATCAAGAAAGTTTAGTCTTAGAGGTACAGGAGGTCTAATAACAAGTGGTGGCAAATCAGATTCGTTACTATTTGAGTTGTTTATAGTAAACACATTTCTCAAATGGTTAACAAATAATGTCCCTTTCTCGGAATCATTTCTAGCCCAGTCACCAGTCGGATTTCGCAAAGGAGGTTTTCCTCTCACTGGTCTTTTTAAACCTCTTGCCGCCCTCCATAACGAGTAGTCAGATTGTGGGGTACTATCAAGACCTTCCAAGTAAGATCTAAGTGAGGACGTTCTTTGGGTTTCCAAGAAATGTCTTAGTATATCTCTGCATTCCCGTAGCCTAGCTTTCAGTTCAGGAGACCTGTGAATTTGCCACTCTCTTCTCATTCTTCTTTTTTCTGATAGGAGATGTTCGAGTTCAGAGAAATAAGTTCTGTTTGTCCTATTTCTACATTCAACGTGATAAGTGGAAGCATGATGCACAGCCCGTCGAAGGTCCTCGGTAAAGTTGCCAATCGACTCATCAATATCGTCGGTAGTTCTCAACACAACATTTTCCGTGCAATGAGAACTTAAATACTTTTTGTATTTTATCCAACTTACTCGGGTCTTAGTCATGTTCATAAATGGAGAACCACACACTTGAGGGAAATGCATTGAAATGATAGTAGGAGAGTGATCTGAGGACAAGTCCAGTGAAGGATCCACTTGCATCCATTCTACAGGGATATTTTTCACTACTCCAAAGTCAATAACATCGGGAATCTTCCGTCGGTCCGTCGGCCAATAGGTGGGATGTCCACTTGAGAGTACATCTAAGCCCATTTTAGCAATGGTGTTGAAGAGTACGCGACCCTTTGGGGTTACCAGACGTGAACCCCAAAATGTGTGTTTGGCGTTAAAGTCACCAGCAACTAAAAATCTAGCTCCAAGGGATTTAAAGAAGTTATGGTATTGGTGTTCTTTTATTGAAAATCGAGGCGGAGAATAAATCGATGATAAAACAAATTTGTATTGACAGAATTCAATGCAAATGTTTGTTGCTTGGAGGTAATCCTCACTTATGTTATTCATTAGATAATGCTTTATTCTGTTCTTTATAAGGATTGCCGATCCTCCACAAGCTCTTCCGCGGGGGTCTTTAGTATCGTAGAACTCGTAGCCATTAATTTTGAAGTACGCTGTCGCCGTCAAGTGAGTTTCAGCAATCATTATGACATCAATCTGCTTATCCATCAGGAAGTGTTCCAGTTCGTTTTTATGTTGGCGGAGGCCGTTCGCATTCCAAAAACAAATTTTTAAACAAATCATTTCTTTAAAATGGCTTGTAAGATAGTGGATTGCATTTTCAGCATTTCCTGCATCATGGATGTCATGGTGGTCGTAAAAGTGTTCATAGTTTGGACAAGTGTCTGCAATGTTGTCTCTAGATTGTTGATATGTGGCTCAGAACATTGGGGTTTAGGTTCCTGCTCCAGACCTGGCATATTAGATTTAACCACGTTTGCGTAAGAAACTTGTCTAGAATTAGGAGCGTTTTCGTGAGTAGTTGGTCGTACAATTTGAGGAAAATTCATACTCGACGTGAAATTAGGTAGTTGATGATGATCAGGTAATACTGCCGACTTATTGGTCCGTATGCCCTTCAAGTAAGTATAAACTGGACAACCTCTATAATTTGCGGTATGATTTCCTCCGCAGTACATTTTTTTATTTTTACATCAGTTTTGGACTTATTACATTGAGCAGTTGCATGTAATTCCCCACACGCAACACAAACAGACGGCAATTTACAGTACGCTTTGGTGTGGCCTAATTCTCTTGCAGTGAGAAGATTCTCCACAGATTTTTTTAAGGATTCTTCTTCAGAGACCCATCTAGTTTTTCTAGTCGAGCTAAGCTCTTTCTCAGAATTAGAGAGGAACACTCATACAATTTTTATGCGATTTTTAATGTTTTTTTTAATTACCGATATTACCGTAGATTTTTTTAACCTATTACGAGTTATTTTTTCACTTTTTTGTTTTATTTCAACCTATTACACTTTTTCACCTATTACGATTTTTTCACCGAAAATTCAGCCGCACTAAAAATAATACGTCCGAACAGTTCGATGAGACGAGACTAACTCAGTTATGTTATGCTCTTTAAAGTGATTTTCGGAAGTGGGCCTTATATGGGAGCTACGACTAATTATGGACCGATCTGCACAAAATTTGTAGATGTGATTTGGCTTCATTTACCACTCATTTGTGATGAAAATTTTGTGGTTCCTTGCATAATTCAGACATTTATGATCGTTAAACCCCAAATTTCGGGAGGACATTTGTATGGGGGCCAGGTGAAATAATGTACTGATTACCGCCAATTTCAATCCCATCCGTCCTTGGCCCGAAAAAATATCACTTACCAAATTTTATCAAAATATCTTCAAAATTGCGACCTGCACTCTGCGCACAAGCTTTACATGGACAGCCAGCCAGACGGACGGACGAACATCATTAAATCGACTCAGTAAGTGATTCTGAGTCGATCGGTATACTTTAAGGTGGGTGTTGGAGCAATATTTCTGGGCGTTACAAACATATGCACAAATCCAATATACCCTCCCCACTAAGGTGGTGTAGGGTATAATTATGCGAGAATCAGTGAAAAAACACGTGCTCTCAAACAAAAGTATACACATACATACATACAAGATGGCGCAAAAGTAATCCTCCTATCAGAAAATGCTATACATTTTGCGAGGCCCATTATGTCAGTTCTGTTTTGACATTTGTGTAGTAAACACATGCGAAATACACGTTAATAAAAAATGTTAGGGCGCGTTTTTTTGTTGTTGTCAAATTGTCCAAATTGTTGGCAATTGTATAAAAACGGGTTGTCATCAATAAATTTAATTTTTTGCAATCATCATTGCAAATATAGATGACGCCATATGACAACTCGTTTTCATAAAATTGCTAACTATTTGGACAATTTGACAATAAAAATGACATAGTGAAAACGCGCCCTTACGCTACACTGCTCCAGAACGCGGAATATTGCTGACTATTTATTACATTACACATTAGATATTAAAATATAAAATGTAAAACAAAAGTTATAGTGTAGCGAACTTTGCTGGGGCATATGATCCCAGTAGGTGTGAAAGGTTTAAGCCGCCAGTGGCTAGACACTAAGTTTTGTTGTGCAAAATTTGTTTCTTTAAATTGCATTTTTAATCGGCCCAAAAACATTTAACCACTCAAGACTTGGTAAAAAACTTGTAATATAATTTTAAAGCAGCTTTGTATTTATTGGTATTGGAGAAACGTAGTACCAAAATGTTAAAGCGTATAGTATTTTGCAGCTCGTATTCGAGAACTGCAAATATGTTGAATAATATTTCCCTCATATTTATACATGCATACATACAATTTTATATTCCAAAAGTAGTTTCTGGTATTTCAAATCATTTTAAGAAATATTATCTTAAAAACAACAAAAATTAATTTATGTTTTAATTCTATTTAATGTTTTAGCTGGTATTTTGGTCCCATGTCACGTCAAGATGCTACTGAAGTGTTAATGAATGAACGTGAGCGTGGGGTATTCTTAGTTCGTGATAGTAATACAATATCAGGCGATTATGTTTTGTGCGTAAGGTAAATAATAAACCACTTCAATTACCATGTTTTGCATTTACTAATTACATTATTCTATTTGTACATACTTACATATATTAAAAAACAATGCAGAGAGGACACCAAAGTTAGCAATTACATTATAAATAAAATACACCAAAATGACCAACTAGTTTATCGCATCGGAGATCAATCATTTGAAAATTTACCAAAACTTTTAACATTCTACACATTACACTATTTGGATACAACGCCATTGCGTAAGCCGGCGCCCAAAAAAATAGAACGAGTTGTGGGGAAGTTTGATTTTGATGGCAGTGTAAGATTTAGATCTTTATTAACAAACAAAAAATTTGTATATATTTTTATTACATTAACTTTTCTCTAACAGGATCAAGATGACTTACCATTTAGACGCGGCGAAATATTATCAATTGTCAGAAAGGATGAAGATCAGTGGTGGACGGCTAAAAATTCTATCGGACAAATCGGACAAATTCCTGTACCTTATGTACAAAAGGTAATTAATTAATAAATTTATTTATGTCTAGAAACATTTCAAACGAAAACTTTTATAGCTAGAATTTTTCTGTTCGCACATAGTATTATGCATAACTACGTAAATGTATAATAAATAATATAATCAAAATGTAGCCTTTTAAAATAGGGTAGAAAATAAAGATGAAAAACAAAAATATTTAAATATTTTAAGAAGATTTAGCAAATGGCTAAATATTCCAGCCACTATGTGCGGAGTGGATGAACATTCCAAACATTGAATTGCCATACGACGTTAGAAAAGAAAAATTACAAAACACCGCATATGCAATTGAAACAAAATACGGATAAGGTCAAAGTTTCTAAAAAATTTATTCATGTAAATATTAAATAATATCGGTCCAAGCACTGAACATAGATGTACGCCACTTCTAGCGGGTAACATACGCAAAACTTTACCACCAATCGAGACTAACTGATATTGATAAACAAGATATGAATAAATAAGTAAAATAAATAAATAAGAACGACCACGAATTACCCAGATTCCGAATCAATGTCACAAAATGCTTTATTAAGGTTCACTGATAGAAGGATATAAAAATTACCCTCTACTCAAAGATTGTCTTATAAAGGGTGTCCCAACTAGAACGCAATTTTTAAATTTTAAATAAAACACAGATATTAATAAAAAATCGTGAAACTTTATTATATCGTAAAGTAGATACAATGAGGTTATGTATGGAACAAGATAGCGATCTTTTAATGAAATTTGCAATGACGTTTTTGCATAAATGCTGCGGCATATTCGCGTAAACTATCGACTTCAAAAAAGCCCAAAGAAAAAAATCTAAAGGTGTTAAATCGCATGATCTAGGCGGCCAATTCTGGTCTCCAAAACGCGAAATAACACGACCGGGAAATGACTGATGCATCAATTGAATTGGCTGTATGACATGTGGCGCCGTCTTGTTGAAACCACATGCCCTCCACATTCATTTCTTCAATTCTAGGCAAGAAAAAACTGGTTATCATTTCACGATACCGAACACCATTGACTGTTTGCGCTTGACCTGCCTCATTTTCATAAAAGAAAGGTGCAATGATTCCGCCAGCCCAAAAACCACATCACACAGTGACACGTTGAGGATGCATTTGCTTCTCGTGAATCACTCGAGGATTTTCCTCACCACAAATGCGACAACTCTGCCTATTGACGAAGCCATCAAGATGGAAATTGGCCTCGTCACTGAAGATGATTTTATCGGCAAAATCAGAATTTTTATGTTGTCTCTTCAATACCCAATTAACGAACTCCCTTCGTTGTCCATGGCCAGCTGGTTTCAGTCCTGAGTCAATTGAACTTTGTATGCATGAAGATTCAAATCCTTCGTCAAAATTCGGTGCATAGTGGATTTGGCGACACCAATTTGCTGAGCTCGGTGTCGAATTGAGGTGGATGGAGTTCGAGCGACATCATCACGTACAGCTGAGACATTTTCGGTCGATCGACCTGGTCGAAGGCCGGTTGTTGTCTTTACATCACTACCAGTTGACTCTTTTGGAGCATTATTGTGACCCCAAATTGATCGCAATTTGCGAACTGTAGCCGCAAAACTTTCACCATTTTGGTAAAACAATTTCACAATGAGAATGCGTTGTTCATTCGTGTAGCGCTCGATTTTTACTAAACTCGTACCTTCTACTAGCAAACAATAACAATTGTTCAAATGTCAAACAATAACACTTCGAATGGCGCCAAATTTAAAAATTGCGTTCTACAACTTCTGCAACTACAAACTGAAAAAAATAAAGTATTTGTAGAGTTTTCAATAATAAAAAAGTTTATTTTACTTCATTTAAATATTACATTTGAGATTTGTTGTGGATTAGAAATAGTGACTGCTGTGGTTTTTCACTTAACGATTGTTAAAAAAAAAGCAAAAACTATGTACTAAACTTTTTAAAGGATGATGAAATATGTAGTTATATAAAGCTGTGTTCACATGATGTGTATTTGTCATGTGCAAGGTTCGGATTTTTATGCAAATACATATTTGTTGTCGTCAGTCTGACATAAACTAAATATCTTTGCGAATCAAGAAATTTTCAGTAAAATGGCATCGATTTGTTTGGGCATATTTTTGCATATTTCGTTTTAAATGCATAATTTTGCATATTTTGCTTTGAATGCATATTTATGTTGCATATTTTGAAAACAAGTGTTCTATTTGCTTTAATATTTTGCATAAATACGTGTCTGAAAACGGAACTGTATTTAAAACAGATATGGTAATAAAAAAATGTATGTAGTTAAAAAGTATATAAAACTTTAGGTAAATACATATTACAAAAAAAGTATTTTGTATAGCAAACATTGTTAGTGGTATAAGTAAGTATCTGAATTAAAAAAAGGGGGCGATGAAGTAGGCGTAGTTCATAGTTATATGGCGACGTTAACAGTATTAAGAGCAATATACTACCAAATAAAAAAAATACGTTGGAATGAACAAATTTGTATAGAGAATAAAACTTTCAAAAATTTGGCGTGAAAAGGGGCGTGAAAGGGGCGTGGCTTAAGAAATCTTTATTTTTACCTCGCCTGGAGTATATAATGTGTATACAATTTGAAGTAAATCTGTTAAAAACTATATGGGAGCAATGTGTGCCTCAAAGGAGTTGCTTTTGAGAGAAAATCCCAAGTGGATCAACATTTAAAAAGTCAAAACCACAAAAGCTTAGTAGACAAAAATGCGGAGAAGTTATCTCAACCTCTATTGTCTAACCATGAAACTAAGTCAGATCAGTTTAACATGGATCTATGTCAAGCTTTTATTTGTTTTTAATGACTCTATAGCTTTATTAGGTGAACATTTCAATAAAAACCAAATACTGCTGTATGTGACTGATGATGCGCCATATATGGTTAAGTCTGGAAAGGTTTTAAAAGTATTTTATCCAAAAATTATTCATCTTACATGTTTAGCCCATGCGATGCGTGTTACAGAAGAGATAAGAGACAACTTCGTTGGTACTGATTTATTGATTTCTTATGGAAAAAAAATATTTTGTAAGGCACCTTCGCGCGTTGCTAGTACCCCGATTTATGTCTTCCTCCACAGCCTATAACAACTAGATTGGAAACGCGGTTGGCAGCAGTTATGTACTATGCTAAAAACTTTGACCAATTTAAGGATGTAAAACGAATAAAAAAATTTTTAAATTTACCAAATATAAAAGCTGAATTAGTGTTTGTGTCTTCCAATTATGGTTTTATCTCTTAGACTATTGTTAAACTAGAGGAATCGAATCCATTGAGTAAGCAAATTAAATTAATTGATGATGCCATAAATAAAATCTATGCTGTGGAGGGTAGTAACTTAAGTAAAAATATTCGTATCAAACTTGATAAAAGTTTAAAAAAAATGAAGGTTTGAAAAAAATAAAACAAATTGCTAATATATTTAAATTAAATTTTAACGAAAACAACGAATTGGAAAACGAATATTCCATAAAGGAACTACAGTATTTATCGCTTATATGCATTTCAAATTTTGCACGACTTTTCGTGCTTATAAGCGAGAAATGCAAGTCTAAAAATCGGTTATATTAATTACGAATAGAAAATTACTCATGTTGGGATGCATATAAACGTTAAATGCAAATAACCGACGTGCATATAAGCGATAAATACTGTATCAGCATTTAAGCATGCACCAATCACTTTTGTCGACGTTGAACGGTCATTTTCCATGTTTAAAAGCTTTTTAAAGCCGAACAGACTCAACTTTATTTTTGAAAATATTATTGTGTATCTATATAAACTAAATTTTTTCTTATTCTTAATTCATTTTATATGTAGGTTCAAATATGTACGTATCTATGTATCTGGCAAGTGGCTTAATTTAAGTGATTGTTTTACTTTAGTTTAACTTGTGCTTTTGAGTTTATTGTACTTTACTTACGTTTATGAGACTGAATTGTTACTTTTTGATTTTATTGTTATTTTGATGTTTTTTATCATTAATTAATGTTATAAAAAAACTTTAATGCATATTTTTTAATTTTTAGCGCATATTTTTCTATTTTTAGTACATGTTTTATGTGCATAAAACGCGATTTTAACTGCACAAAAGTCCGGTCCCTGGTCATGTGGAATGTCACTTTTCTACCCATATGTAATTTCATGTGTGTGTCAAAATTTGAGTTTTACATACTGTTGACGTGAATAGCCAAAAAATTCACGTATGTTGTGCAAAAAAGTGGCTCCAAATGAGCCCGATAAATTATTTGAACTTTTAATTTAAAAATGATGTAATTGATTGTAATGATCTCTTTAATTTTATTACAACCAATTAACTTTCCTCTATTCTGTATTAAGAGAGACAAACGAATAATAAAAAACTCATTTATTTAAAAATGTGATAATGTAATTAACTTTACAATGCAAAAATCAAAAAAAAATTAAATACCGGTACGCAAAAGAATTAAAGAAAAACAACAAAAGATACAATTCTTTACCAAAATTCTTCTGGGCAACAACAAATAATGAATACATATGTTTGTATGTTCATGAACTATAAAGCTACAAAATTATTGAATTCAATTATAATTAGGGCGATATCAAAATTAAAGTAAGGATTTTCAATTGCTGAGGAGTTTTAGTATAACAAAATAATAGATAGCGGACTAAATGATATACTGAATAATAAAAATATTGTATTTAAAAAATAAAAATTAGCTCTGATCTGAACATCCTGCCCCCGTTGAATTCCTGGGAATTCAACCTCATCATTGAATAAGTAACCAATTTTTAAAACTGCTCGTCGAACCAACCATTTGCCGTTTTTATAACAGCAACTCGCACAAAGCAATCGTCACCTTTTATAACCTCCGTTATGCGTCCTAATTGCCATTTATATGGTGGTTGATTTTCCTCCTTTCGGACCACCATGGTACCTATTTTAATGTTATCTGAAGCAATTTGCCATTTCGTTCTCTGTTGAAGAATTGTCAAATACTCAGTACTACATTGTTTCCAAAAAAGTTGTTGCATATAGCACACACGCTGCCACCGACCTAGACGATGCATGTTAAGCATGGTTACATCTGGCTCAACAACAGAAGTAAATGGGGCGCCAATTAAAAAATGAGCAGGTGTCAGAATATTCAAATCATCAGGATCTTCAGAAATTGGGCACAGCGGACGAGAGTTCATGATTGCCGAAATTTGATATACGAGAGTTCGAAGCTCATCAAAGTCTAGAATTGATTGCCCAAGCGTACGTAGAAGATGAAGCTTTGCGATCTTGATTGAAGCCTCCCAGAGGCCTCCGAAGTGGGGTGATATTGGTGGTATAAATTTCCAGTCAAGATTATCTTCCAAACATTCTTCATGAACGATCCTTAAGTGCTGCTGACTCAAAAATAATCTTTTAAGTTCGGCCATTTCATTTTTTGAGCCTACACAATTTGTGGCATTATCAGACCAAATGGTTTTGGGTCTGCCTAGAATGCTAATAAAACGTTTAAGCGCTGATAAGAAACCTTGAGTAGACAAATCCTTGACCAGCTCTAAATTAACAGCCTTGGTGCTGAAACAAATAAAAAGGCAAATATAACATTTAATTGGAGCTCTTGTGCGAATTTCTGAACGGTATAATATTGGGCCACAAAAATCTACTCCTGTTACCAAAAATGCTCGAGAACCTTCAAATCTGTCTTTGGGAAGATTGCCCATTATGTGCTCTACTATGCGAGGACGTAAGCGCAGACAACGAATGCATTTATTAATTATACGACTGACCTCTTTTCTGCCCCCAATGGGCCAAAACTGCAATCTTATTATTGCCAACAATGACTGTGGGCCAGCATGAAGATTCTTTTGATGAAAATATGCTATCATCGAGTCTGTTAAAGGATGTTGTTTAGGAAAAATCATCGGGTGTCGAGCATCAAAATTAAATTGTGCGTTTTTAAGGCGGCCACCCACTCTTAGGAGGCCAAAATTATCAATGAAACTAATAACATGGTACCTCTCTGGACGTCTGTTGTTGACAATGGACCCTTTCGACATAGTACACCTGCACCACCAAACTTGTATATGTAAGCAAAAACTCTGCAGATTTTTCCAAACGATGTTATATATTTGCAATTAATTGACAGGTCGATTAATGATGTTGTGCTAACCAAAACCGATTTACGCTTTTCTGGTAAATTTTTTGTTACTGGAGGTTGTGTCGGCCAAGAATTTGTATCCTTCTTTAAAAAATCTGGGCCAGATATCCAAAAATCAGATGATGCTAATTCTGCTGCACTGGCACCTCTTGATCAAACATCAGCCGGGTTCTTAGCTGTCGGAACATAAAGCCATTTCATATTTGCAGTTAAAGATTGTATACGACTAATACGATTTGATACGAAAACTTGATAATTTGATGACTCTTCTTGAATCCACGATAGGACAATTGTTGAGTCTGACCAACAATAAATATCACAAGCAAAAGTTTTCAAATTAGATATTGAGTGAACGAGTTCTGCAAGCAGGAGTGCAGCTGATAATTCCAATTTGGGAACTGATAAAACCTTTGTGGGTGCAACCCGAGATTTAGAGCAGAGCAAATTAGAATGCGCAACGCCATTGCCTTCACTTCGAATATAAACACAAACACCATAGGCACGGAGACTTGCATCGCAAAATGCATGTATTTGGTGTTTACCTCCAGACCTTAAAACCTTTCTAGGAAATTCGCACCTTTCATCTTCCAAAAATTCGGAGCATAGATTGAGCCAAGCAGTATTAAGGGCATGGGGTAATTTATCATCCCATTAAATTTTTTCCTTCCACAAATGCTGAAGAAAAATGTTTGCCTTTACAATGGCTGGTCCTATAAGACCAAGAGGGTCATACCATCTTGCAATGGCTGACAGAACCATTCTCTTCGTAACTTCTGTTGATAATTTGGATGGCATAAACGAAAATAAAATTTTGTCGCCATTTGGCTCCCATGCCAATCCCAACGTTTTGGTTACATCACTTCCATCTCGAAATTTTAAAAACTTTTTCTTATCTTCATCTTTTATTTTGTTAAGAATACGAGAGTCATTCGAACACCACTTACGAATTTTAAAATTTCCCCTGCTAAGTAACTGTGTTGTTTGCTCTAGGATTTCATTGACTTCGCTTAAAGAGTCACCACCAGATATCATATCATCGACGTAAAAATCACGCAACACTATTTTGGAGCCTAAAGGGTACAGTTGACATTCGTCTTTTGCAAATTGATGCATTGTCCGAACGGCCAGAAACGAAGCAGATCTTGTGCCATAGGTAACGGTTTCCAATTTGTAAATTTGTAAAGGCCCATCAACCTCATTTCGCCACAAAATACACTGAAGACAATTATCTGGATAGGCAACCCCTATGCATCTATACATTTTACATATATCGACTGTTAGAGCAATATTAAAGGAACGAAAACGAAGTAATATATCAAAAATATTAGGCTGAATTGTCGGGCCACATATAAGTATATCGTTGAGCGAAAGACCTGTAGTAGTTTTTGCTGATCCGTCGAAAACAACACGCAATTTCGTGGTTGAGCTGTCCAGCTTAGTTACACAATGATGAGGGAGAAAATTTATCTTAATATTTTCTGGTATTTTATCTAATGAGCTCATATGCTTAAAATCAATATATTCGTTAATAATTGCGCTATACTGAGTTTTTAAGTCTTGAGACTGATTTAAACGTTTTTCCAAGTTGTTAAAACGACGAAAGGCATGCTGGTATGATTCACCAAGAGCCTTTGAGCTTGTTTTAAATAGCAAGCGAACTGTATATTGGCCTGAACTCAAACGCTTAAATGTTTGGACAAAATGGTTTTCGCATTCTAATTCTTCTTTTGTTATTTTTTGAGACGACATCAAGATGGTTTTCTATTTCCCAGAATCGGCTTATCAGTTTATCTAAATTATTTTCAAAACTGACCTTTTCGCTTGGTCTTGGTCTTTTGTAATTGAATACCCCCACAATTCAACCAAATTCAGTATTTTGCAGAAATGGCAACATTGGCCCAATTTGAATTTTTCCATTGCACAAGGATTCAAAAAATAAGTCTCCACCTAATAATAAATCAACTTCTTGCGGTTTGTAAAAAAGAGGGTCAGCGAGCTGTATGTTGGTTAGTATGCTCCAGTTCGAAATGTTTATTGTAAATTGAGGCTGATTCTCTACGATTGCCGAAACAACAACAGATGTTATACATGCTGACTTGCCTGAAGTTCGAGATTGAATGAAGATATTAATAACTTTACAAGATTCAAAATATGATTGGCCAATTCCGGATATTTGTGTAGTTGCACGAATGGGCTTTAACTGTAGTTTGTTAACGAAACTGGATGTAATAAAATGGGCCTGAGAGGCTGAGTCGAGAATGGCCCTGCATGGAATAAAAAAGCCTGCACTATTTTTAGCTAGCACTATTGCCGTAGCTATCATTTTTGTATCAACTTGCTATCAAATTGACTGCTTGAGGCTACCAAAGACGATTGTGGCAATGAGTTTTGTGAGCTTGAATCTTGTGACGATGTTGAAGCTTCAGAATTTAAATTTTGGTTGCGTTATGAATCTTTGTTAGAATCTTCATTAACTAAATTGGGTTTTGAATTGTGTGTAGCTTCCAAGTAAAGCAGACTGTTATGCTTTAATGAGCAATGCCGACAACTATTTGAGACACATGCCTTAACAATATGGCCTTTTCTAAGACAATTTAAGCACAAATTTAAACGTTTAGCTTCTTTAAATTTTGCTGGTGGTATTTGCGACAAAAATTGAGGGCAACTATAAATTGCATGGGACATTGAATTGCAAATAGGGCAAACCTTTGGTGAGTTAGTTGAGACTACTAAAGAATTTTTTCCTTTGTTAGTATGATAAAATTGCTTAGAGCCCACCTGCTTGTTGGCGGCTTCCTTTACCACACCATTCTCCACATTTTCCAGAGTTTGACATCTATTTTGCAAAAACTTAGCCATTTGATCCCATGTTGGTATTTCACTTACTGGTGTAGACTCTTCCCATTTTGTTTGTGATGCTACGTCGAGTTTTCGGCCAATCAGGTGAATCAGTAAGAAATCAGCTATTTGCTCCTTAGTTCCCATAGTAAGTAGAGCTCTTAAATGAGAATTAACGCTGTCACTTAATTTTCGCAACTGTCCGACCGACCCAGCTTCAACCTTGTTGATTGCCACAATGTCTCTTATGTGTGCCTGAAAATTCAAACGTTTGTTATCAAATCTATTTCTTAAAATTTCAATAGCTTTGTCGAAATTTGTTTCACTCATTTCCAACGAACGAATGGCCTCTAATGCCGAACCAGCTAAACATGTCTTGAGATGCTGAAATTTTTCTATTTTTGACAAATCCTCATCACCACCAATAACTGTCTCGAACATTGAAAAGAAGTCTGGCCATTCCGTGTAAACTCCAGTAAATGTAGGGATTTGTGTTATTGGTAGCCGTGTTTTCTGTACGGGCAACAAAAATGATGGTTGAGACTCATTTACAGTTGATTGTCTTAACAATGTTGCTTGTTGTTTATCCTTGAAGCGAAGTGCCAACATTTTTCGAGTTAAAGTTGTTTTTGTGAATGTGTACATGTCGGACACCTCTGCCGGCAACGTACTTTCCATTTCTCTGAAATCTTCTCTTTCAAGAATGAATTGATGGTTTCCTGCTGGCTTTGTGATTCCGTTTATCATGCTAAATGTGTTGATTTGGCTGCTCGAACTGTTGACAATTTGCGTGAAAATAATGGTCTGCGCTGGTGCTGCAAAAAATGTATGGCTCTTGACATCGAATTTTACTCATTCTTTAAAAACACATGTAATCAATTTAATGAAATTCATAATGACTTAAATAACCTTTTTAAGAAATTTACGCAATATAAAGAACTTCTTGAAAAAACACCAAGCTCACCGAAAAGAAAGAAACAAGCTACAACTATAACTAATGCTAATGCTGTTGAAAAAGTTTCTGATAATCCATTAATTGCATCTTCATCTTCATCTACCAGTTCTTCCTTGTCGTTGGTTCACCCATTAACAACTGAAAAAAGTCCTGCAACTATTTCTATACCCTCATCTGACTTAATAAACAATGTACCATTATCTTTAAATCTTAATTCAACAAGTTCACCTGTTCCCATGAATCTAAATCAACTCGCTCCTGTTTTTAAACCACCAAACCACAAAACTATTCAACAAGTTCTTAATCCGCCAAACAATTCAACAAGTTCATCTGTTTCAACTAACTTAAATCCGCCCACTCCTGTTGCTATACCGTCTAACAATACTCCAATTCTTCAAGTTATTTCTCCAAAAAAAACTATATTTGCTGCTCGATTTGCTTCCTTTACAACTACTGATGACATCAAACATTACATAACTGATAAAATTGGCTCCAATATTGATATGATTGTTTTCAAATTTAAATATTCTGAACCAAGAAATAAAGCATCTTTTAAAATAATCGTCCCTCAAGAGTACTTTGATACAATTGTGAATCTAGATTTTTGGCCGCCAAATGCTCTTATTCGTGAATACGAGTATAAAAATACTTCAACATCTGGCATTGTTCATCTACCGCAATCATCTTCAAAAAACTAACTCAACTATCGATAGATAATCTCATTAATATTATTTACCAAAATGTACGGGGTCTCAATACTAAATTAACTAATCTTTTTGCAAACAGTTTTGATTTTTCATACCACATTATTGTATTTACCGAAACCTGGCTGAATGATAAAAAATGTATTCATAACAATGAAATTCTATGTTCCAAATATCAAATATTTAGATATGATCGTATGCGAAAACTTGGTGGTGGAGTACTTATTGCTGTCCTTGATGTTTTGCTATGTGAGATTATAGAAAATGTTTTAATTGATGACATTGATGATGAAATTGAGTTTATTGCGGTTAAAATTCGTGTTGGTCATAGACAATTATTTGTCACGTGTTCTTATATACCACCTAACTCATCTCTTTTAATATATAATAAACATTTTTCCGCTATTAAATTCGTTCTGAATCAATCAAACACATCCGATATAGTACTTCTACTTGGCGATTTTAATATTCCAAATGTAAAATGGGTTCAATCCTTTGATTGTAATTATTTGCTACCAACAATTATGTCCGATTTTTTAAACTCCCTGCATGGATGCGGATTTTTCCAATTAAACCATATAACAAATGAATCCGGAAATATTCTTGATCTTGCTTTCGTTAATTATCCTCTGGAATTTTGTCTTCGTGATACATTGCCTGTGTCGTATCCCGTTGACCTTCACCATCCTCCTTTTGAAATTGGTTTATCATTGCCGGATAATGAACAATCTATGGCTAGAATACAAAATGTTATACCATTGCAATCTTACTGTTTTACTCGCACTAACTATACTGTACTTAACAGCTTGCTATCTAATGTCAATTGGGATTATGTACTTGCTGATGATAACTTAGATAATAATGTATCAAGCTTTTATAATATTTTGCATAATTTCATTAGTATCACAGTTCCAAAAAGTAAATTCTACAATAATAATGGGCCGCCATGGAATAATCAACACTTACGAAATGCTAAAAATAAGAAAAATAAATGTTTTGCTAAATATTTGAGAACTGGTGCACTGGTTGATTTTCGTAAATATGCTATAGCAAGATCTGAATACAACACTACTAATAAACTTGCATACAATGACTATATTTATCGTATTAAAAACAATATAAGAGTAAACCCCAAATCTTTCTATAAATTCGTAAACTCCAAGCGTCGCTCTTCATGTTATCCAAAGCAATTGAAGTATGGCTCCTTGACTGCTGATGACGATGTTTCAATAAGCAATATATTTGCTGACTTCTTTTCAACAACTTATTCTACCAAGTCCTATTCTAACACAACAAAATATCCTTATACTACGACTCATTCATGTGGGATTTACTTTCCATTTATAAATATTGATACTGTGCTTTCGAACTTAAAGTCGCTGAAGAACTCGTTTAGTCCAGGTCCTGATGGTATTCCAAGCAGTATCCTTAAAAACTGTGCAGCATCACTGTCCGCGCCTCTTACTGCATTATTTAACAAATCTGTTGTAGCGTGTTATTTGCCATCAGTGTGGAAAACATCATATATAATTCCTTTATTCAAGAATGGCAGTAAAAATGATGTATCTAACTACAGAGGTATCGCTAAAATTAATGCAATTCCAAAACTCCTTGAAAAAATTCTTACAGATTGCTTATATCATCAAATTTCTTCCCTTCTATCACCATGTCAACATGGGTTTCGTAAGTCCCGTTCAACTACAACTAATGTTTTGGAACTCACTACTATCGTCAATGAAGGTTTTACAAATAAAATGCAAACTGATGTGATATACACGGATTTTAGTAAGGCGTTTGATAAAGTTAACCACAATCTTCTATTACACAAATTATCACTTATGGGCTTTAGTTTCTCAGCTATAAAATGGTTAAACTCTTATCTATCACAAAGAACTCAACAAGTCAAATTTGGGAATGTTATATCAAAAATTATTCAAGTACATTCTGGTGTTCCTCAAGGTAGCCACCTGGGTCCAATTTTGTTCACGCTATTCATCAATGATCTTCCTACTGTTATTTTGCATTCTAATGTACTGATGTATGCCGATGATGTTAAACTTTTTAACTCTTTTAATGATACAAATGGACATAGTTTACTAAGTGCCGACTTTTACAATTTTTCTCAATGGTGCAGATTTAATTTATTGGAGTTAAATATTAAGAAATGCAAACACATGTCATTTTTTAGACACAATCCGATTGAGACTTCTTACTATATTGATACTGTTATTTTAAATAAAGTTCAAACCATATGGGATCTTGGCATACTGTTGGATTATAGACTTGATTTTCGTGATCACATCTCTATAATGGTAAATAAAGCCTATGGGGTACTTGGATTCATGAAGCGCTGGTCTAAGGAATTTTTAGATCCTTATATTACAAAACTTTTATATACTTCTCTTGTTCGACCAATTCTTGAGTATGGATCAATTGTTTGGGATCCTTGTTATTCAATTCATATCAATAGTATTGAATCGGTACAAAAGCAATTTTTAATTTTCTGTCTCCGTGATCTTGGTTGGAATTCTTATGTCTTGCCACCGTATGAAAGTAGACTTGCTTTGATAAAATTGCCAACTCTAAATAGTCGACGATTGATGCTGAGTGCTTTATTTGTTCTGGGCATAATTCGTGGTGATGTTGATTCGGAGTTCCTGCTTAGTCAACTAAACTTCAATGTTCCTGTTAGACCAACCCGCAATTTTGAACTCTTAGCATTAAAATACTACCGTTCTGTATATGCTAATAACGATTCTCTTCGTCGTGCATGTGTTAACTTCAATAAATGCTATCACCTTATGAACATATCTGAGAGTAACGACGTACTGAAGAAAAAAATTACTTTATATCTAAATTGTTGAACTAATTATTTATATATATATATATTACTGTTTTGTCATTTATATGTAGTCAGTAAGGATGTAAAATCTATTGACCTAAATAAATAAATAAATAAAAGCCGATCATGAACCACTTCGAGGTCGGCATACAGTTTTTCTAGCAATTCTTGTATCACAGTTAAAGCAGCTTCATCTAGGGAATCGATGTCACAATTTTGTACATCATATTGAATACTGAGCAAACGATTTTTCAGTATTGTTGCCTTACGTTTGTTGTAAGATTCCTCTTGTTGTTCTATACTCATTTTAGATATTTAAGGCATCACGTCGGGGTCACCAAAAATGTTGACGTGAATAGCCAAAAAATTCACGTATGTTGTGCAAAAACGTGGCTCCAAATGAGCCCGATAAATTATTTAAACTTTTAATTTAAAAATGATGTAATTGATTGTAATGTTCTTTTTAATTTTATTACAACCAATTAACTTTCCTCTATTCTGTCTTACTAAGTAAAAAGACAAACCATGCTTTTCTTAAGAGAGACAAAAGAATAATAAAAAACTCATTTATTTAAAAATATGATATATGTAATTAACTTTACAATGCAAAAATCAAAAAAAAATTAAATACCGGTACCCAAAAGAATTAAAGAAAAACAACAAAAGATACAATTCTTTACCAAAATTCTTTTGGGCAACAACAAATAATGAATACATATGTTTGTATGTTCATGAACTATAAAGCTACAAAATTATTGAATTCAATTATAATTAGGGCGATATAAAAATTAAAGTAAGGATTTTCAATTGCTGAGGAGTTTTAGTATAACAAAATAATAGATAGCGGACTAAATGATATACTGAGTAATAAGAATATTGTATTTAAAAAATAAAAATTAGCTCTGATCTGAACACATACGGTTTATAATTTACATGTTCATATGTTGGTATGTCAAATACATTTGACATAACCTATAAAAAAAATCTTAAAACAGCTAATTGCTGTATGTATGTATGTATATAAAAATTAAAATTGTAATTAAATAAAATTGTATTTAAACATGGAACGGGAGGTTGATAAAATAGTTGCATATAGATTACATGTACCTTTTTTAATTTTCATAAATTCTTCCAGGAAACCCATTTCGTTGAAACAAAACACACATGGCACATGCATATCATCTGCACCGGCCCCGCTTCTTTTTTCTTTTGCTTTTGCAATTTCCCGGCTATATTGACCGCGTAACTTCATTAGGGCCAACTGATGAATTGAAAATTTTTAATTTGTCAGCCATATCATTAATGGTAAATCTTTAAGTCGATTATGTATAGCAACCAAACTGGAGTTGGGTTGCCAATAGGCAACGCAACTGACATGCAAATTGTTATTGTGTAAAGCAACTTTCGTATTTAATCTGTTTTTCGAATTTTCGAGTAGAAAACAAATATTTATATGTTAAAAATATAAATAGTTTAACAACAATATAACTAACATTTAAAACTAACCACTTAAAATAAAAATCAAAGCAACCACAAATTCTCGGTTGCCATTTTCGGCAACTGAAGTTAACAGCTTACAGTTGTCAGTTGCCATCTGTAATATGTTTTTGGCAACTGTCAACTCCACTGAGGTTCGGTTGCCATCCGTAATCGACCAACTTGTTCCGCGGGTTATACAAGCATTCCTTCTCTTGCCACATTTCGATCAACTGTAGGACCGCTTCTTTGCACCAGTCAAACTGGAACAACATAAAAATAACTATAAAAATTGCAATAAAAAAATACATATGTACTTACTTTTGTTAACTCCTTTTCAATTTTTCCCTACATTTTCAATAATAAATTTGTGTAGTTTTTTTTGTATTTTTGTTTTGTATAAATTATATTTATTAAAATTTATTTAATTTTTGCTGCCACAAAATTTTAGTTATAAAAAACAGCTGATGTCAGATGGTTTGTCACTTGAAAATAGAACTCGTTCTAAATAAAAAATGTCATGTGTATTGTACACAGATAAATAACACATGATATTGTTTGCAGGTGTTCAGACTATATGTACAAATTTGACATGCGAAAAAGTGACAGTCCGCATGACAAATACACACAATGTGAACACAGCTTAAATCCTTACATAGTTTTTAAACTTGAACATTGCCGGCTACCTTGTGGCAACTAAGCAACAAGCTGATGAAAAATAAAGTTTTTTAACCTATAATAAACTTATATTTTTTTAAATTATTTAAATACGTAAATATTCTTCCAACTTTCTATTTTCCTTCAAGAACCAAGTACCGCAGGTAGGTAGGTAGTATGCGTCCATTACGCTAGAAAACAATGTAGAAAATATAATTAGCCAATTCACAATGTGTGCCATTCTGTCCTATTTGTCCTATTGTCTAAAAATTTATGACTGTCATAAAAATGTTGTTGGTATTTCATATTAAAAATATAATATGACAATACAACATTGAAACTCATGTTTTTTTGCTATGCTATTTAATTCAGTGATGACAGACTTACATTTGAACTTTGTTGAATCTGCCATAATTGTATCCATTGCATATTTTTCACACAATTCCTCCATAATTTTTTCTTTTTCTGTCTTGCTGACCATTTTTTATTTTAATAATTTAATAATAAAAATATTTTTATTTATATTTGACGTTTGATGTTTATTGAATGTGTGTATTCAGTAATGACGATTATGAAAATAAATAATATACAACAGGCCGTTCACAACAGTGCTATTTGGCCTTAAATAGTATTTTATGACTTAGGACTTTAGAACACATTGTGAATTGGCTAAAAGTGTTTATCGCAAGCTTTGGTACACCATTTTTAGTGTGTATGTTGGCGATGCGTACTTGTGTTTCCCGGATAGGTTCTGAGAACACTACCTAATTTATATTAACTTCTACTACTAAGACAACAACCGATAGATATTTCACCTTCTGGCCATATTCCCATTTATATCTCTTATGTTAATATTCTATTGTCGATACCCATTTTCGATATCGATTTATCCGACTTATAAGGGATTCGTAAGTGGATATTATTATTTATTTAGTCTATGAATATAAATCCTTACAGACTATTAACAAAAGAAACTTATTTTTACTTAAATTTTAAATATGAAAATAAATAGAAAAGAAAGTTAACAATTGAGGAAGACAATAATTTTACATTTAATAATACTTGAATTGTGACCAAAATCAACAAATTGGTATAAATCATTAAATTGTCTACATATTTAAAAAAATGGGTCTGCATCAGCATAATTTGTACTACAGAATTTTACATACAAAGGATTATAGTATCGAGAATTACAACGACTTTTCAATGTGGATAATTTAATTACAGCCAATCTGCTCGTATAAGATGGTAAATTAGAGTAATTCCATTGAAAACTTCTTAAACAAAAAAGAAAAAATTGTTTTTGCACGGACTCAATCTGTTCATTATAATTCTTATAATCACCCCTATCGTGAATAAAAATTCCACGTGAAATTTGTTCACTTTTCACATTTTCCTATTTAAATTCAATGTTAAAAAAATAAAAGTGAACAAATTTCACGTGGAATTTTTATTCACGATAGGGGTGAATATAAGGATCCCATATGATGGATCCATATTCCAGAATGGGCCTAACTAGCGATACGTACAGTTGCTTAGTTATGTTTGTATCAAAAAATTCCTTAGCCCACCGCTTTATAAAAGCAAGGACACCACTAGCCTTGTTTACAGTTAAAGTTATATGTGGTATGAAGTTTAATTTTATGTCAAGTAGGAGTCCAAGATCAATAAATGATTCGACAAGACCCAAATGATGATTACCGATGTAATAGTTGACCGCTAAGAAATTATATCTATAAAATCGCATGAATTTGCATTTTTTTTTAGGTGAAGCTCCATCATATTATATTCGCACCAACGGAAAAAGTTATCAAGATAATTTTGAAGCAAATCATGGCCAGTATAATCATTAAAAGAAAAAAATATTTACATCGTCAGCATACAATAGGATATTACAATGGTTTATAATATTAGGGAGGTCATTTATAAACAATCAAAATCCAAGACGACTTCCTTGGGGTACACCCGATGAAACAGATATGCATTTAGATGTACATTTGTTAAATCGAATATTTTGTTTCCTGGATAATTTTATCCACTTTAAATTATTAGAAGTAACACCCAAGAGATCCAATTTACGTAAGAGGAGAGAATGATTGACTTTATCAAACTCCTTGCTAAAGTACGTATATAACGTCCTTTTGCTTTTTATGTTCAAATGCAGAATTAACTTCAGTTGTTAACTGAATAACATTAGTTATAGTCGAGCAGCCTTTTCTAAAACCATGTTGGCAAAGTGATAATAAGGATGATGTCTGATGGCATAGGATATCAGTAATTATGTTTTAAAATACTTTTGGAATTTTGCAATTCCTCTATATGGGCGACCAAATCAAAAAATTTCGGTGAGTGAGAGCCATTGGAATCTGAATTTTTATGACTTGATGATATGATGGGAAGCAGAATATAAATTTACTGTAATGTAGCATGATCAAAATGCAGTCCACGTTAAAATAGAAAGTGGTCAAGTGGGCATTCCACTATAATCCAAGAGTTTTTGAGCTACTTGACTACAAAAGTCAAACGTTTATCGTTCATCTTCATACGAAGTCCATTTTATAATAACTTTCGTGTAAACAGCAAAAATTCTTCAAAATTTATTTAGTTAATAACTAGTAATAACTATTTTGCTGTTTACATGAGTTTGAAGCATTTTGAAGAGGAATTTTGAAGAAAATTTCAATCGTGTAATCTATCTTTATTCATATTTTTTTAGTAAATTCTGTTTATTTTTTTTTTTACAATAATCAAAACAAACTTTAACCTTTTACATATTATTAGCTTCTTAAATAACAACAATAAAAAAGCAACAAAAGTACACTTTCATTTATAGTAAGTAAGAAATATAAGTAGAGACAAGTTTTAAGAAAAAGATCCTTGAAAGTTCTTGAAAACATACAAATTAAGAAACAGAAAAGGCTCTAAGTTCAAAAAAGCTTTTATCTTAGCAAATACTTATTTTTTCATTTTGCTTTTACGCGAATAAAAAACAAAGAAAAATACAAAAACAAATTGCGTTTACAGATTTCAAAAATGTTAATTCAAAAAAAAGTTTTATTGTTTTTTGTCTCTCCTGTAATATTGTAAAATATGGACTTAGAGCCTTTACATATCTTATATGTATATTATATTATAAATTCATCCTTTATTAATAGATTTTTATATTTATACATATGTATATACATTTTGAGATCTTATCGACTAGATATTACAACAATTGATTAATGGGATTCACAGATATTGCATTATTTTTTTGTTTTTAAAGATTTTAAGGCAAAACTAAGGATTAAAACCCTTATGTGATTTTTAAGAAATTCAAATATAGTTAGAAAAGAATGCATTTATGGCAAAATATTGTGTACAATAATTTTAATAAATTCATTTTTCTATTTGGTAATTTATTTCTTTTACATCTTTAATATTAATCGTCTACATTCTCTTATCAAAGGATAAGATGAATTTTCAATTTTGTTATAGTAATTCATATTAATTCTTTTTATATATTCAATTATCTTTTCGTTTCCTGTTTCCAGATGTAAAAGGACTGTAGGATATCTAAAACTTTTATTATGTATAATTTTGAGACACTTGTTTTGAATAATTTGTAGCTTTTTTAGATGACAATTCGCTGCAGTACTCCAAATAGGACTACCATAAGTCAGAATTGGTCTGATGACACTTTTAAAAATCAGTTTTTTATTTTTAGTGTTTAATGTAGAGCGTTTGTTTGTCAGAGGTCATAGAGATTTTAACGATTTTAGTGCTTTTATGCATGTTTCATCTACATATGTATATGTTTTTTAAAAATAAGTTGTCTGTCCAAAATGATACCCAGATATTTGACATCATCACTTATATTTATCAACTCATTATCAAATAGAATTGGCCGGTTAGGAATTCTTTTAGGTGCTTTGTTGTATGGAAAAATTATAGCATGCGTTTTATTGGGATTTATTTTAATTTTTCTTTTGTAGAAATATTTATTGCAAGCTTTCCATTTTCTTTATAAGAGCACTAGCGAGTTTACTTGATGTTATTAGCGCTGTGTCATCTGCATAATATGCTGTTTTCATATAATTAGGAACTGGAAAATCAGACGTGTAAATCGAATAAAGCTAAGGAAATAAAACTGAACCTTGAGGTAATTCAGTGTTTAATATTTTCTAAGTTGACAATTCATTATTTACAGCAACCATAAATGATTAATCGTAACAAAATCTACCAGAATTTTACAAAGGTATTTGGGAAAGTTATATTCTAAAAGCTTATAAATTATACCATTATGCCAAACGGTGTCAAACGCCTTTTCAATGTCTAATAATATTAATCCAGTTGTTCTTTTATTGGTTTTGTTTTTCAATATTATGTTTTTTATTCTATTGATTTGATGTATAGTACTGTGTTCCTTTTTGAATCCAAATTGGCTCGTTTGCTATTACAGCGTTGTTAGAAAGTTTTTTAAGAATTATGTTTGGAATTTTGTCAAAACCAGGAGATTTTGAAGTTTTGAGTGACGACAATATATTTGTTATTTCCTCGGTTGACTTAAAAGCAGTTGTATCTGTATTTAATGTTTCATCTAAAAATCTATTTACTGTTGTATTGACTGCGTAATCTCCAGAATGTGGATAATTAGAAGTTAAATTATTAGCCTGTATAAAAGTGGCAGTCAGCATTTCCGCCTTTTGACTATTTGATGTTATTTTTGTGTTATTGTCGACGAGCTCGGGTATACATTTATTTCTTTTGCCTGGTAAACTTCGACTTATTTTTGAAATTTGTTTGTCTCCTGGTCTCAAGTTTGTTAATAAGTCAGACCACCTTTTATTTCGATCCGTTTTGATATCTTTATCTATTAGTTTGTTAAGGAATTTTGAAAAATTTTCATAAAAATGAATCTCATGTAGGTTAGATGACCGTTGACGTTTTCTTATAATTGATCTTCTTAATTTGATATATTTGATGATATTTTCCGGCAATACATAATTATTAAGTGATGATATTTTGGGAGAGAAACATCTCTTGCTTCTAATAACAGATTAATCAATTTACCTATTTCGTAATCAATTTCGGTTTTAGTTGAGTAGATATCAGGATTTAAGTTAATTCTGTAGTCTATGTAATTTTGGAAAATTGTCCAGTTGGTAAATTTGTAGTCGTAATAACTAACGTCAATTAACGTAGCCTTTGATCTTTTAACTTAACTAATAATTGGACGGTGATCAGACGGTATTTAATAATCTAAAGTTTTCATTCCTAAATTAAGTGTAGTATTGCTCAGTACAATATCAGCAGTGGATGCCATACGGCCTAATTGGTGGGGATACAATGTTGGGTTATCGGGGAAGTTAACTAAAAAATCACCGAGTTGTTGTATGCTAAATAGTGAAATACCTGCAGGGTTATTTGCAGTGCTATTCCAAAAAGTGTGCTTGACATTTAGATCTACCAAGATGATATATTCTTTATTCAATTGTGTTAATTTAAAAATGTCGTTTGTAAATTTTGTTCCAAAATATGGAGAGTATGCAGAACAGATTACAAGATTTTTATTATTAATAGTAATTTCAATAGATATATTTTCAATCAGTTGAGTATTAGACACTAGAGCCAGTTTTTAGGATGTAGTTCAACCATGTTTGTTGTTTTAACTTAGTCTAAACTTCAAATTAAGTTTTTAGGATGTAGTTTACTTTGTTTTAATTGGCGTGTAACCTTTCAAGAATTGGCGTTTAAACCATAGCTTGGGAATTTCGATTAGAATTAGAAATCATTACGATTAGAGAAATAAAATAATCTAATCATTAGAATTGAATTTTGATAAAAATTTCAGATTACTAATTGATTAGATTAGAAATAATCAAAAATCTAATCACAATTAGTGACGATTAGCATTTCTAATCAAATCTAATCAAAACAACAACAACAAAGTGAACCAGCTGTGTCAAGTGTTTAGTTTAAGAACAGGGTGCACCGTATGCAATTTTATGCAATATTCAAAAACTGTTACATTATGTAAATATAGCAACAAATGTGATAAATAAATATTTTCTTTTCACAAAAATAGTTAAAAATAGTTAAACTAATCAAATCTAATCAAGAAATCTAATCAATTATTTTTTGGATTAGTTTTGATTAGATTTGAAGAAATGCTAATCGTCACTAATTGTGATTAGATTTTTGATTATTTCTAATCTAATCAATTAGTAATCGTCTAAAATGGCTAACTAATCATAATTAATCAATTGTTCACCACAATTAAAATTTCTAATCCAATTGCTAATCATTAGGATTTCTAATCATTATTCCTAAACTATGGTTTAAACTCGATTCATATTTGTCAAAACATATCAGCTGTTTAAAAGTACTATAAAATAAAAGAGCTGATTGTTTTAAGTTTTACCTTATAACATAAAATAAATTATAATAAAATGTATTTTTCGAAGTATAATTGGTTGAACGTTTTAAATTATTTGTATCGACCTTGTTCATTTTTATGATTTTTATTGGTTTTTTCTTTTGCTGCTTTAATTTTCCAATGTTTTTTTTCTTTTGTGGCTTTTATTTGTTTATGTTTTAGAGAAATTTTATAATGCTACCACATTTAAAGAACAATTATTATTTTAATTTGAAGTGTTAATTTTAAATTTTTGATATTTCTTTATTTAGGCTCGAGTTCATTAAATTTAATTCTCATTAAATTAAAGTGATGCAGAGGGTTAGAACGCAAAGAATTCTGATGAGAGAAAGTGGTGTTTCTCGAAACATATGTAATTTCAACCAACAACCCAGGTTCTAATCCCAAGCCAAGAAAAATTATCAATAAATTTTAATAATAATTTTCATGTAATAATTCCTACCTTCAGTAAAAATAATTTAATGAAAATTACATTTAATGAATAATAGTTGTTCTTAAAATAGCTAGGGCACAAGCTACTGTTTGCGATTGTACTTCAAGTAGTACACAAAAAATGTCGACGAAAGTGGACAACAAACATAATAAACAAATGTATTCAGGTTTTCGAGACGAAGTCTCATGAATACGAAAAAACTGAAGAAAAAGGAGACAACATGTAAATAAATTGAAAAATGATAATTACAGCAAATTTCGAACCACCGGTAACACTGGTTAAAAGATTGATGTTTGTCTGTTTGGCTAGCAGGCACAGCAGTGGTGCAGAGAGTTAGAACGCAAAGAATTCTGATGGGAGAAAGTTTAATCCTTCTCTTAAAAACTGGCCTTAAAAGATTTTTATGCTCTATTGATTTATGAACTAACAAAGCAACTCCTCCGCCTCTTCCATTATAGCGATCATTTCGATACAAGAAGAAGTTTTTAAAATAAGCTTTGTGGTCTTTTGTAAGAAATGTTTCATTTAGGGATGCAATTTTTATATCTTCTTTTTCAAGAAGAAGTTCAAATTGTTTGCGTTTGGAATAGTTGGAGATGCTGTTCGTTTTTAGAGAGTTTTTTTGATGTAGCTTTCGCTCTTGTTTCGAGATAAAGAGAGCGTAATGGACAGTTAATATCATTAGCAGAATGATCGTATCTTTCTTTTTTTTTTGCAATTAAAACAGGAGAATACTGCAGGTCTCTTATCTGTGGAGTTAAATGGACAGTTATTAGTATGATGTTGGTTATCACATATCATATAATTTGGTCTTCTATTACTCTCCACCATGTCCGTACATTAAGCAATTCCAACATTGCGTTGGTTTACCATTATATTTTCGTTTATATTTTCTGCACGTGACAATTACATTAGAAATTGTTTTTACATTATTTAAGTGAGTTGGATTGAATGTTTTTCGGGCATACTGTACTTTGTAAACAGCATTTTTGTTTGAGCTAAACTTGGTGTTAATTTCGCTAACTGATGATGGTATTAAATTATAACTTTTAAGTTCAGAAATAATATCATCTGTATTTACTTTTGGTAATCCGTACAGAAATATGGTGTATAAGCGATTTTCTTTGGAATTATATGTGTGATATTCGATTTGCATTTTCATTTGCATACAAATTTCAAATTCTTCATAATTTGGAGGAAATATCTTCGTACCAACAGAAGTGCGTTTGTAAAAACATTCATTACCTAGTAGAATACTAGGAATACTAGCTTCAACAACGATGGGAGGAGGTTTACGTGGTCTTTCAACTAATATGTTAGATGCTGGAGCTATATCCATATCGTTGTGATCAGTAAGCAAGCTAAATCTGTTGATTGATGTTGATGGCATGTTACTATTAACACTTAATGATTTTTGGTTTTTTTAAATCCGTGATGATTTGCCCCCTCGGGCCATCACAAGTGAATTTATGTTTTTTTTTGTTGTTTTTTTTTATTATTATTATTATTTTTATTATGTATAAAAGTATCACATGTAAAAGTTCGATTGAAAATACGGAATAATAAAGATTGAAAATTTCTTCTTTGAGTGTTGTTAGTATACATATTACTTAACACACGTTTGTAAGAATGTTATTTACCATATTTCTTTAATTAAACAGCAACGAAATAAGATCAAATACACAAAGGGAAAAATATATTTGTCTGGTT
This sequence comes from Bellardia pandia, assembly GCA_916048285.2. Classification (NCBI taxonomy): domain Eukaryota; kingdom Metazoa; phylum Arthropoda; class Insecta; order Diptera; family Calliphoridae; genus Bellardia; species Bellardia pandia. The sequence goes on from OU696534.1 coordinate 2,917,970, forward strand.
GTCACATTTATGCTAATCTTTTTTCTAAATAATCATTTAATAAAGGTGCGAAAAAACATAAATATATATTTTTTTTGATAAATATGAGTTTTAGAAAATAAAATTTTAATTTTATTTCTGAAACCATTGTGAAATTTAAGTATATTTATATAAATGTCAAATATTTCCTGTTTCTAATTTGAACACAAACATTTTTGCAGGGCAAACAACAAAATTGCTGATTTTTGTCAAACAAATTTATTTGCCGACAAGTAAAAATGTTTCTAAATTGACTAATGTGTGACCACTAAACAGCAAATATTTATCTCCATTTTGTATTTGACCTTACAAATCACTTGTAACAGCGCCAATTAAAATCTTTTGTAGCATGTCTCATGGCAAATCGCGAAAAGATGCAAAGCTGAAATATAATATTCTGTTTTAATTAAATTAAGCTTAAAGTCTACAAAATATCCACTATATATAAAAAAAATATATAAATAATTTAAACATTCCATTGTAATTTTTAATGAAATTTGTGCATTTATTCGGCTTTGGAACTAAAAATTACTTTAACTAAACAAAATCCAATATTTTTTATGATAAAATAAACATTAAAAAAAGGAACTGTTCGTCCGAATTTTTTTACTTTTAGTAGGTATTAATTCAATAAACAAAAACACTATATAATAGCGAATCCCCTTATAGCGTGATTACAATACTATTGAAAACGATACATTTAAATTATTGCTATTTCACATAATTCATTTCCAATACTAAAAATTAAACACAAACAATTGGAAAAAACTACATAAGATATTTTCTTACAAATAAACTAAATATAGTTAAGAACGCTTTATTTGTTTTTTTTATAATTTGAATAACACCAAACAATTTATTTATGATAGAACACATGATAAACTCGTATAAAGGTGCGATTAGTGGCCCAAACCGGTTTCATTTGAAAGGTTATAGTCCATATGAGGTTTACGACTATATATATTTCAAGTGGGCGTGGCCTCTCCCACATAAATTGAATAACATCATATATCTTGACTATTGTGATAGCAAGAGTTTTGAAGCATTGCAGCATCCCATATGTTACTGATCTGAACAATCTGGACAAAAATGGGCGGGATCGGACCGGTGGCAGCTCCCATACAAAGTAAATATTTAATATCATATATCTACAGTTCTATAATAGCCAGAGTCTTAGAAATTTGTTCACGTTGATTATATTATGAATAGTCATGGGAAAATTGGGCGGCATCATACCAGTGGGCGTGGCAGCTCCCATACAAAGTGAATATTTAGCTCATATACAAAATTAATATTAATCTATATATGGTGAATTTCACGTCAAGTGACCCAATTTTAAAAATCGATGTCTTCCGATTTGGATGAAATTTGCACCAAGGTTAGTACTATTGGATAGTAGGCCAGACACAAATTTTCAGCTCTATCAGTCAAGAACTGCCGGAGTTAGAGGGGGTCAAAGTTGGACATTTTGGTCCAGGTCATACAGGGTTTTTTTTTTAAATGAGTGTAACTTTTCACCTATTAGTCCTAGCAAAAATTGTCCACAGGACTTTAGATAGCTATTTCTTCAATCACTCCAAAAATATTTTTTTTTAATTAAAAAAAAAAAAAATGTTCGAGTGAGTTATGCTCTTTAAAGTGATTTTCGGAAGTGGGCCTTATATGGGAACTACGAGTAATTATGGACCGATTTGCACAAAATTTACAGATGTGATTTGGCTTTATTTACCATTCATTTGTGATGTACTCTGCGCAAAAGCTTTACATGGACAGTCAGCCAGACGGACGGATATCGTTAAATCGATGTCACTTTCTGAGTCGATCGACCAAAATGGACCAAAATGTCCAACTTTGACCCCCTCTAACTCCGGCAGTTCTTGACTGATAGAGCTGAAAATTTGTGTCTGGCCTACTATCCAATAGTACTAACCTTGGTGCAAATTTCATCCAAATCGGAAGACATCGATTTTTAAAATTGGGTCACTTGACGTAAAATCGGAAGACATCGATTTTTAAAATTGGGTCACTTGACGTGAAATTCACCATATATTATTTTATTAGTATTTTTTTGGACCTCTTTTTGCCTCAATTACTGCACTCTATCGATTATTCATCGAAAATACCAGTTTTTTATTGTCTCTGACGTTATTTGATTCCACTCTTTAAGTTCTCGTTTGTTTCTGTAAGTTTTTTTTCGAATGCGACGTTCCAATTCATGCCATAAATGCTCTATGGGGTTCAAGTCTGGAGATTGTGGTGGCGAATGAAGTTGTTACGGGTCATTATAAAGCAACCATTTTTTGACAACAATTAAGTAATTTTCGGAACTGGACTTTATATGGGGGCTACGGTCAAATATGGACCGATCATCTCGAAATTTGGTACGACGATTTAAATGTATATTGTGATTATGCTTGTCGAATTTCAACTTGATAGTCATTTTTAAAAAAGATTTATGTTTATTTAAGTGATTTTCGGAAGTGGTCTTTGTATGGGGATATGTCAAAATTATGGACCTATGCAAACAAAATATTGTTTTAAGATTTCACTTCGCATGAAACTTATTATTGCAGAATTTTGTTTCGATACGGCTTTTATATAAACATTTATGTCCCATTAAGCCATATTCCGGAAAGACATTTGTATGGGGGCTATGAGAAATCGTGGACCGATTACGACCAGACGGACGGGGCTAAATCATCTTAGAATTACTAGGACTTTTTGGTTTTACGACCATTATTTCGATGTTTTGTTTTATTTCTTATTATTAACTCTATTCTATTTTTAAAAGTATCTTAAATTGAAGTAAATACTTCATTATGATTATTCTTTAAGCCAATTTTTTCCAAATCATTCAGCTCATTCCTCTTCATTCTATGCTGGGCCCATCATTGAAACAAAATGCATTAAAACATAATTAAAGAGGTACATTACTAAAGCAACAACTTGATTTGTAAGTAAGATCATAATAATTACTCTTAATTTTTGCATTATCTTTAATATTATATCAAATTTAAATTAATTTCTCACTTGCTCTGAGTAAGATTAAATTGTTTACCAATATTAGTTTTATTTCTTTTTCTTATTTTTATTATACCTTAAATTTTTAACAAGACATAATTCAATTAAAATGATGATTTTATAAAAATAAAAATTGTGAATTAATATATGTACATACATATATATTTTATAGAAAATAATATAAATGATTTATTATAAATTAGTTTTAATACCGTAGACAGACGACAGAGTTAATGCGCATTAAAAACTCACTAATGTGAATTAAGATTTTACCGTGACAGACGACAGTTTCTGCATTTAGGTAACAGCTGTTTGTTTGTAAACAACTATTTAATTATGAAAAAATTTGTTTGGCATTTGCTGAAAAAACAGTATTTCTTTGAAAAAAAGCTGAAATTACTTTTGCTGAAACTGTTTCATAATGCAAAACTTGTTCATGCACTAGCAACCATCAACCTGAACGTGTTGCTACATGTGGGGACCGCAGTGGGACACTCTGAAATAAGAGAAAGGCAATTGTGGAAATCTATTTTTATTATTTTAGTTTTACAATTGTCTTCTTATTTTAGAATAGTAAACAATTTGATAACATATTATTGATTTTCGACGATGTTGCCATATTGAAATAGCTAAATGCAGTATAAATTCAGTTTGATTTTGTGTATTTACGTCTAACTTAATTAAAAATGGATAATTCACAAGTTAATTTGAATTAAGACTGTTAATGCAAATTAACTGTGTCGTCTGTCTACGCTATAAGATTGTTAAATCTTATAAAAATTTTAAGTCAATCTATATATATAAAATACAATGTTTGTATGTTTGTCCTCTATCTTCAATAATTCTGTCAGAAGTGCTTTCGAGAAGTTTGCTATTTAAAATCAGCAAAATCGGTTTAGGCCAACCAGGGTTATGGACCAATATGTGAGACAACCTCCATAAAAATTTGATATATTTTGTCCATTTTATTGCAATATTTTGAAATATATTGCAGATAATACCATGAAATTTTGTATACGTTGTTTGTATGATAAAAGAAGAAAGTGTGCGGAAAATAGTAAGAATCGGTCCATGATTTCTCATAGACCCCACACAAATATATATATTTCCGAAATATGGCTTAATGATAAATAAATGCCTATAAAATTGGAATATCAAGACAAAATTCAGCAAAAATAAGTTTTATGCAAAAAGAAATCGCAAAACGAATTTTTTTTAGTTCGGTCCATGTTTGACCATAGACCCCATATAAAGTCCACTTCCAAAATTCACTTAAATACGTATAAAACAGATATAAATAATGTTAAACGGCTAGAATTTGACATAAATACTCTTTATAGGCAAATAAATTGTTGTACTAAATTTTATGGTGGTCGGCCCAGAACTGGTGATAGCTCCCATACAAGGACCACATCTGAAAAAGACATTTTACCCTATATATATTGTATAAATATAATGCACCTACACACCACCAGAGGCGCTGCAATTCTGCACTAAAAACAAACTTAATGCGCAATTGCAGAGTTGTGATATAAAAAAGTATTCTTCTTTCACCACCTTTACTTCTTCAAAGAAAGTAACGCAAGTATATACATACTTATGTAAATATGTATAGGCAAATTAATTGCCTGAGTGTTACTTCTCGTAAAAAAAATTTTATTAAAAAGGTGATTGACAGAACAAATTATCCATGGTAATACATACATATATTTTTAATAAAACGGGGTTGTATGTCATCTAGACCGACTGATTTGGATTTTTTTTTTTTTTTTTTTTTTTTTTTTTTTTTTTTTTTTTCTCAAAAATACTTTTTATTAGCATATTTCAAAATTACAATTTTGGCCTCAGCGCCATTATGGCATTGTTGAGGCTATCTGGCAACAATTATTTACTAGATATACATATGTTTAGTTACATTTATTGGAATTCAAAAAATAAAAAAAATAATAATAATAGTAATAATAATAATAAGAAATCAACAATTTTATTTTAGGTATTTAATTTAATTATTATAGTAGAAGCATGTCGAGGTTTTGAAGCAAATATTCTTTTAATCTTCTTTTAAATATAGAAATGGATTCCGAATTTTTGACATATATTGGCAGGTTATTATATTGTAAACTACCGTTGTATTCAATCCTTTGCTTAGTAGCTTGAAATCTCTCAACAGTGTCAGTTAAACTGAAACATTTTATGTAAAATAAATAAGCAGAAATTTGGTCATAAAAATTAGGTTGTATATACATGGGGTTGTTGTTTACGAATTTTTCGTTCAGTTCATTAACATCCACATCATTTGTACAGAGCTGCTTTCCTATAGTATCAACTGCTGTGCTAAATTTATCACCATAGAAAAATCGTTTATTATTTCCAATTTTGGGAACAACTGCCTATCTAGCTAAATGATAATAATGCTGTAAGCAAAGACTATAAATATATAAAGATGTTGCACTGCCATACATTGTACTGTCAGTGCCAAATTTGTCGATGGCAGAACGGTTACTGCCACTTATTGTACTCAGAAAACATATTATACACAGAGAACGTATTATTTTCCATTCAGTCGTCGTTGAGCAAGCGATGTGAACACATGTGGATGGTTATTGTCATTTTTTTCAGAAATTTATTAAGCATTGTTGTTGCTTCTTGTTGGACGAAGCATAGCAAACACACGCGATTCAATTACAATTGAACACGAAAAATAAAAAACTGTTTTAGATGGACTAATTTTTGTTTTTTCTGAAAATAACTGTTCTAAAATTGTTTTTTGATATTGATAATTGTTATTTATGGTCCGTGATATTTTTTCTTAAGGTGTTGATATCTGGCTAAAACTCTTTATTTTAAGCGTTGACAATATGTTTTCTGGGAAAATTCTCTCCCCAATACATCTTCATTTTTAAGTACCACTGATATACACACATATGTATGTACATTGTACATACATATATTCCCTGCCAACATTTTCTATTGCGGAAGTGACTCAGAAGTGACGCTAAGAAGTTGAAACTCATCTTCTGCGATACCATTTTCTGGTCGTAGATGTGTCTTCCGAATTGAGAAGTTGTACCACCCGGAAGTAACTTCAAGAAGTCACTTCAGCGTAACTTCAAGAAGTCACTTCTGCTTAACTTCAGGAAGCCGCCTCTCTTTTGCTTTTGATTTTTTTTTTGTCTTTACAGATAATACACTCATATTGACTATGGGATAACAAATATGTAAAAACTACAACAATAACAAAACAAAACCACACTTTACCACAGCAAATGACAAAATAAAACTAATTTCGATGATGTCGAAAACTTCTTTTTTGCATTCTTTTAATTTCTTTTATAACGGGACATGTCATTTTCTGCTGGTGTTGTAAACAACAAACAATCTTCCAAACGTCGTCTGGATAATTAAAAGACGACTGCAATGTAAATTGTTATTGTTATCTTCCAATTAACGTCTGGAAGTGAGTAAGACGTAACGCCTTTGACGATGGACGATGCAAGAAACTTCCAATTGCTGGCAGGGTTGCCGAATCAAAATACATACAAACTAAAAAAAGTCTTGTTTTCACAAAATGTATGTGCAAATAACCTGTGGAAAAACCAATGTTACCGTTTGTGTTATTGTAGGGTAAGAATACGTGTTTTATTGTTGTAGAAATGAAACTATATTGATTCGCACCCAAATAAAAACCTTTATTATATAAATGTTTAGAATTACATATTTAGAGAGAAATAAAACTAGCAAATATGAGTTCTACAAATACGCTCCTCGCTGCTTAATAAATGAACTTTTATCGTTATTTAATAAAAATTTTTACACGAGAATATTCCGACAAGCTTTTGCACATCTTTACTAATTCCTTTGTTCAAAAAAGGAGATCCAAACAATGCAGCGAACTATCGCGGACTGTCGTTGATCAACACAATTTGTAAAATTTTTAATACCATAATACTTAACAGAATAACTGAGTGGATAGATCAAAATAATATATTAAACGAATTCCAAGCTGGATTTAGAAAGAACTATTCAAAGGTTGATAACATATTCAATTTTGTAAACATTGTCAATCTTAATAAACAGAATGGTAATAATACTTACGCTTTTTTCGTGGACTTTTCATGTGCCTTTGACACGATACCAAGGAATAGTCTCTTTTACAAACTTTCCTGTATCGGGTTATCGTCAAAAATAATTTGAATACTACAAAATTCTTATAAAAATACTACTAGGTGTATTTGGGACGGGAATTCTATGTCTGATTCATTTAACATTAATGTAGGTGTGAAACAAGGCTGTATTTTAAGTCCTCTTCTATTTTCATTATATGTGAACGACTTGGTGGATATACTTCCTGGGGGCGTTAATATTGGCAACACATCAATCAAAATTTTATTATATGCTGATGATATAGTATTGTTATCGAATTCTCCAACAGACCTGCAAATGATGATTGATGCTTTGCATCAATATTGCAAAACGTGGAAACTAAAGGTCAATCTCAATAAATCTAAAATTATGGTAATGCGTTCTTGCACAAGAATCTCAAGTCGTTTAAAATGGAGTTACGGTGGAGATAATATTGAAATAGTTAATAAATACAAGTATTTGGGCTTTGATATTACGTATAATTTGTCCTGCAACACCCACCTAAAAAACAAATTGGCTACGGCTAAACTGGCAATCAACACAACTTGGCTAAAATATATAAATAATCCAAAAATTTCCAATATGAACAAGCTCAAGATCTTCGTCGCCGCGTCTCGTTCTATAATGTTTTATGCTGCACAAGTTTGGGGATACGTGAAATATGATGTGGTCGAAAAGCTCTTTAGATTCTTTGTTAAAAAGATGTTGTACCTACCATCAACAACTCCAAACTATATGTTATATATTGAAACAGGGCTTGACTTCTTATATATCTCAACACTTAAACTTCACTTTTGCTATATAAACAAAGTACTGAATATGAACTCTAGAAGATTACCACGAATACTAGCTGAAGCCATTATAACCAAAAATATTTCCTGGGCTTATGAATGGAATACTCTTTGCCAAAAACTAGAATATGTACCAACAATTACTAGTCCAATTTGCACACAGTGGAAACAAATAATATCCTTATTAAAAAGTAAAGAACTCGAGGAAAACATGTTAAGAGCAAAGAATTCTCAAAATCATGATATGTACCCACAGCTTAATCATAACTTTATGCCTGTACCATTATTAAATTACTCGTCACGTGTCTTATTAAAACTAGAGGTGGATTATTAGAACTGAATGGCAGATCTTTTATTAATACTACATCAACTTATTGTACAATATGTAATACTAATGAAGTAGAAAATACATTTCACTTTTTGGGAGTCTGTCCAATTTATAATGAAATACGTAGAACCTGTTTTAATAAAATAAATCTTTCTGTAAATGATGTTATCAGTATTCTAAATGGTTATAATTTTTCTAATTTATATAAATATATTGAACTATGTTTAAAATACCGTAAGCTAATATTAAATGAGTTTTCCTAGTCGCATATTTTATATATAATAAATCATAAATAGAAAAAATCACATTTTATACCAATCTGGCTCACAACAAATATGTTTGGCCATATATAGATTAAAAATAATATTTAAGACTGAATTTTGTAAATAAAAACTGAATTTGTATATTAAAATATTATATAATCTATTAATAAATAATAATAACTAGCAAATAATGAAAATAATCACTTAATTATTACATACATTAATTAAATTCAAATTTACTTTGCATTTTAACGAGCCATTTTAACCAAGATCCTTTAAAAAAGTTGTTTTCATATATACGTGCCAAAGGTGGACACTGAAAAAATACATCGGTTCATGAATTTAATTTGGCAGTAGCTAAGTTATTATCCTTAAAAATGACTCAGTTTAGCACCTCATCAAATTGTGCAAACGATGATGAAATGTTTTACCTATAGAGTTTCAAACAATTTTAGAAGATACTATAAGGACTGGAAGTATATCATATAAGTATAGTATATAAAATATAGATTATTTTAATGAAGACGCCGATTGTTTTACATCCAACAATGTGCCAATAGAATTAATATGAAGTCGATATTTTGTTGGTTACATACAACGAATATCTTGCGTTAAATGTCGTTTAACCAGCGCAAATTTTTTTATATCCTTCAGAAATGTTTGTTCATGCAAAAAATTATACAAATGATTCTGAGCAATGCGTAAGTTGCACCAAAAATACAATTTATTCCTTACGGTTTGATGAGAATAACGAATGTTATAAACACAGAATGAAGATTCTTAATTACTAGTTATTATTTTACTACGGAAGCATTCCACATGGGAAACATACAAATACAAATCTGAGCAATGCGTAAGTTGCACCAAAAATACAATTTATTCTCTACGGTTTGATGAGAATAACGAATGTTATAAACACAGAATGAAGATTCTTAATTACTAGTTATTATTTTACTACGGAAGCATTCCACATGGGAAACATACAAATACAAATTATCAAATACATATAGAAAAAGTTAAAATTTTGAAACACTGATAAATAAATTTAATAAATACTAAACAAAAAAAAAACATTCGTGTTATTACAACTTCATTCTATACAAAAATAGAGACAGAAGTTCATAATTGAACTGTCTATAAAATTATATATGGTAAGTAGATACATACACACATAATTGAATAGTCTAAAAAATAGCATTATAATTTGGTGCGAATCGATATAGTTTTGTATGTACAACAATAAAACACATACTCTTACCCTACAATTACACAATCGGTCACATTATTAACAAAAGGTCTTTGCACAAAAATTGCAAGAACCAAAAATTCTTTTGTTAGGTTTTTATTTTATTTTTACATTTTTAATGCAATGTACAACACACACACACATGCACACAAACAATGTCATTTATCAATTAAAAGATCTTTTACACAACAAGAGAACGAGAGATTGTTACGCTCTTTGTGCTTCATTCCCTTTTGTCTTCCCTCCCGCATCATGAGGAAGCACAACATTTTGTCAATTTTAAATACACTGCGTGCAACATCTTTATATATTTATACTCTTTGGTTAAACCGACTTTAACTGGGTGCCACCTCATATGTAGAAAATTATTTCATACAAACTGTAAAGAAAAATAAGCAAGTTGCAGCTTTAAACAGCTGTCATTGAAAATTGAAAAATAAACAAAAATTGGCAAAATAATAAAATTAAGCGGGAAAATTTAAGAAAATTATTTGCGGTGGAAAAATGGAGAAGATTAATATCATAATTAAGCTATTTTGACGTTGAATATTTGCGGGAGTGTATAATTGCAAAAACAGCTGGTTGATTTTAAAGTAATGTTAAATTACTTAAAATCAACGTCAGCTGGTTTTAAATTAAAAGTATGTTTCAGCGGTTAAAGCATACTTTTACGTGTCTATAGTTAAAGTAAAGTGTACTTTTAACAAAAGTCAACTTTTTAACTATTAAAGTACACTTTTTTGTGACTGTGGTTATGGGCCTATGTCTTTTATTATTAAATCAAAAATAAATGTAAAGCTAACTTTTAATTCAAATAAGATTTATTTATTTATGAATTTGCTTATCCTACACAACAAGGTATAAATCTTATAATTACAGTGAAGGAATTATATTTGTTTAAAACATAAATAGATTATCACAATTAGTATTAAAAAAAATAAAAATTATTTATAAAAATATGAAATGAAATTAAATTAAAAAAAAGAAAAAATTAATATAAATATAATTCAACGTTAACAACAACTTAAGAAATAATTAAAATAAATTCTTTGGAAAATTAATGTTCTGTTTTGATTAAAGAATTGAAAAACTTGCTTACAAATTATTGAAAATTATAATATCAAACAACAAAGTTTAAAATAACAGAGTTCGCTTTTAATGAAAATTATATTTTATATATAAGACATTTGAAAAATAATGAAAAACATAAAACTAATATTTCAAAGTACTAATGATAATTATAATAAATATTAAAGTAAAAACCGATAAAGTGTATTCCTAATACGCCTCCTCAACTGCAATCGGTTTTGAATATTAATCCCATTGCTTTAACACAAAATTGATGCTTAGTTTTTGGGACTGGTTTCGTTAAAACATCAGCAATCATATTCTTTGTTGAGAGGTATTCAATTTTAATTGTACCATCTTCTATTGCATCTCGTATAAAATGATATCGATAATGAATATGTTTTTTGGATGCCCTCCAAAATTTGCCATATGTTGAGCACTTTGAGAATCACAGTTAATTATTGTAGGATTTTCCATAGGATATCCTCATTCTTCTAATAAGTATCTTAGATACATAGCTTCTTTTGCACATTCTGTTAATGCCATGTATTCGGATTCAGCACTTGAAGTTGCAACAACATTTTGCTTTCTGGAATCCCAGGATATAACAGCTTCAGCGAAAATAAAACAAAATCCAGTTTGAGATTTACGATCATTCGTGTCTTGTGCCCAATTTGAGTCTACAAAACCAGTTAAAGGCAAAGAAGTTTTCTTGTGCATAAGTACGTAATCTTTGGTTTCTTTAAAGTATCTAATAATTGCTACGGCTGCATTCCAGTGTTGTCTTCTTGGATCTTGACTAAATTGCGAAAGCTTATTTACACTACAACAAATATCTGGTCGGCTAAATACTGCTAAGTGTAGCAAAGAACCAATAATTTCCTGATATTGTTTCTGATCCACTTTTTCTCCTTCCCCAGAAATTGTTGTTTCTTTTTCAAGATTTATTTTTGATTGCATTGGGATTTTACAAGTTCTTGCATTTGTAAGACCATATTTTTCAATTAAGTTTTCTATATACCCTGGTTGACAAATAGTTAAATATTCTGTCTTTTGGTAGATCTCTAATCCAATACAGTGTTTAGGTTCTTTCAAGTCTCGAATTTCAAAATTACTTGCTAATAAATTAATTAAGTCCTCTGTATACTTTTCGTTATTATTCGCAATGATAATATCATCTACATATAATGCTACTATAATAGTATATTTATCATTCCTCATTGAATAAATGCATTGATCATAATTTGATTTCACAAGATTAAACCTTTTTAAAACTGTATCTATTCTTTTACACCACTGACGACTAGCTTGTTTCAATCCATATATTGATTTCTTTAGCAAACAGACTTTATTTTTATTTTCTTCATTAACGAATCCTTCAGGTTGGGTCATATAGATTTCTTCATCTAAATTTCCATTTAGAAAAGCTGTAGAAACATCTAATTGTCGAAGTTTCAGATCATTTTCAACAGCAAGTGCATAAATTAAACGCAATGAATTTTGCCTTACTACAGGTGAAAATGTATTATTGTAGTCAATGCCATATTGTTGATTATATCCTTTGGCTACTAAACGAGCTTTTCGTTTATCAATTATTCCATCGGGTGTGTATTTTGTTTTAAATACCCATTTACATCCTATTACTGTTCTATCTTTGGGTAAATCCACCAATTGCCAAGTTTTATTCTTCATTAAAGATTCGAATTCTAACTGAGTTGCATACTTCTACTCATTTATATTAGCTGATTTAAGCATTTCTTTATATGTATTTGGATCATTTTTATCATTAAAGTCAACTTTATTTGCTTCCTCTCTATTTTTAAATAATGACCATGACCTTAAACGTTCTTTAATTGAAGGTTCACAAACTGCTTTTTCAGAATTATTTTCGTTATTTTCATTATCTCTTGAAAATTCGTTTGAGTTTACTTCTACTAATTGTTCTTCATTACAAGAGTCGATTGGATTGCATTCATTTAAGACCGGGTTTTGATTACTTGAGTCAATTACATTTAAATCGTTGTGATTTGAGTTTAAATTGCGTTTATTTCTATCATAATTAAACTCGTAGAATCCTAATTTTTCATCTTCTATTTCATCTATATCAACTGGAAAATCATTCTCTATAAAACTCACATCACGACTTTTGACAATTTCATGACTATTTGGTTTCCACAAACGATATGCCTTTGCATTGGATGAGTAACCAATTAATCTATATTCTGTACTTCTTGCTTGCCATTTTGACTTTCCTGGTTTCTTATTTAATACAAAGGCTCTGCTTCCTATTTGTCTTAAGTGTTTAATATTTGGTTTCTTCTTTGTCCATAACTCCTCTGGAGTTTTATTTTTATTAAGTTTTGTAGGACACCTGTTTCTAATATAGGAAGCTGTCATTATTAATTCACCCCATTAAAATTCTGGCAATTTGGCTTCTATCATCATCGTTCTAGCCATTTCAACTAATGTTCTACTTACGTTCGGCTATACCGTTTTGTTCAGGAGTGTATTCAGCACTAAACTGATGTTTAATACCACAATATTTCAAAAAAATTTCAAATTCGTGACTTGTTAATTCTGCTGCATTATCTGGGGCCAAATTACCGCATTCGTGATCGAATGGGCTATCGTATCGAAATATGATTTCGATATCGAAATTATAATAAAATGTACTAAATTTCTTGCTCGATATCGAATGCCATAATCTTAAATAAGAAAATTACGATCAATTTTACTCGATATCGAATGCGGTAATTTGGCCCCTGATCTAACAGATTTAATCTTACTGCCTGTTTCTAATTCAACTTGTTTCTTGAACTCTTTAAATATTTCTAAATATTCACTCTTTTTTCTCAGAAAATATACATGAACTTTTCGGGTATAATCGTCAATAAAAGTTGCAAAATAAAGTTTCTTACTAATGGACTCTACACATAAGTCTGTATGTAATTGCAATACTTCATTAGATGATTTTTCATTTTTCATCGGAAAAGCTTGTCTAATCTGCTTACCACGAATGCAACTATACACTGAAGCGTTTTTATATGAAACTTTGGTAGACCATAGACCATGTCATTAGATTGAAGGCTTGATAAATCTTGTGGGTTTAAATGTCCATAATGTTTGTGCCATAATTCTAAAATGTTTTTTGGATTTTGAATGACATTTGTTACGACATCATTATACTTTTGAATAGATTCGATGCAGTATATACCATTTTTCTTATTAGATGATATTAAAATATTACCATTCTTATAAACAACTATATTTTCTTTAGATACTTCAATATTACACCCGTTATCTGTTGCCTTTCCAATTGAAAATAAATTATTTCTTAAATCTGGTATATACAAGGTTTTTAACAAGTTTACAGTACTTATTTTTCCATTAATATTAACATTAATTTGACCTGTACCAATTCCTTTTATTTCCAAATTTTTATTATCTGCTAATCTGACATTTCCTTTAAATGTTTCATCTAAGTCAATAAATTGTGACTTTAAGTTTGTCATGTGTGACGATGCACCACTGTCAACTATCCAAATATAATTATCTTCTGATAAACGACAATTCATACTAGTTTTTATAGCAGAAGTTGCAAAACCTGACGTTACATAAGCTTCATTTACTTTATTTGCTTTATTTACTTTAATTTTAAAATTCTTTGCCATGTGACCTTTCTTTCCACAATTATGCCAGTTAAAAGGAAAATTTTTCATACCTTTATATTCTGATTTATTAAAATTACCATACTTCTTCTTGCTATTATTTTGAGAATTGTACACCTTTAGAGCATTGTCTTGAACACTTACTTCTTCAGATTTATCACCAATTTCCAAAATTCTTGAGCGTAGAACGTTAAGAGAAGGAAACTCATTTACAGTGTCAAATGCTGCTTTTACCTCTTTATATATTGTTGGTAAACCATCCAAAAGCATCACCGCAAAAAAATCTTCACCGCAATATCAAATTCTATTAAATATTGAGAAATGTTTTGATTTTCACCCATCTTTAAGTTCAGCAATTTTCGATATAGTTCTGCCTTTTTTCTTGTAGATTTACGGTCATAAGTATTCTTAAGATAATGCCAAACCTCATAAGATGTCTTAAAATTTTTTACTACGCGTACAATATCTGGTTCTAGAGATATTATGATTTCTGCTCTGGCATCTTGATCAACATCTTCATAATTTTGTTTCTGCTTCACAAATTCGTCATATGCAACTTCTTCTGGTTGAGCTATTTCGCCTTTTACAACACGCAATAAACGATATTTGTGTAATACCGATTCCATTTGCGGTAACCATGTTGAAAAATTTTTTCCATTTAGCAAAGGTATTCTTCCTGATACAATCGCCATTTCTTTTATCTTTATACATTTAAGATAATTCACTCAATTATATATTCTTTGTTAGGTTTGGGTTTCTGGGCCCATAACCTATTGAAAATTATAATATCAAACAACAAAGTTTAAAATAACAGAGTTCGCTTTTAATGAAAACCTATATATATAAAAGAGAGTGACGTTAGTTACTAGCTTTATAACTAAAGAACGCCAGGACCGATTGCAACGATTCGCACGAATTCAGGCTGGTATCAGGCAAGAGAAGAAGAATACCCGGAAAAAATTCAGAAATTGACCACGCCTACTTTTTTTTAAATTAATATTTTTATGTGTGAGTGTGTGTATGTACTTTATAGTATCGTAAATGATCATGTGATGATCTTCGGCAAAGTTGTTGTGCATGAGCCCGGGAAGGTTTGTAAGTTGGTACAACCACGCCCACTCTAACGCCTACTTTTTTTATTTAATTCTAAATGGGTTTTTACAGATTTACTTCAAATTGTATATACATCTTACTGTAGGCGAGGTAGAAATACAAATTATGTGCCGCTGGAGCGATCTGCCTGAAATTTTCACATCACACCACTAAGTATTTATAGAATACTTCTTTTTTCCGACCACGCCTACTTTAACGCTTTCTTTTTTAAATTGTGTAATTGATTCTACTCTGATTTTAACATATTCACTTTAAATTGAATATCTTACTCTAGGCGAGATCAAAAATTAAGATTCATACTCCACGCCTCCTTTCACGTCCCATCTCTAGCGATCTTTTTTTGACCGCCTACTTTTTTTTAATGCCGTAGCAACGCCCGCAGTGTACAGCTGAATGCGACCATGCCTGCTTTAAAATTGTGTAATCGATTCTACAAGGGTTTTAAAAGACTTACTTAAAATTGTATCACCCGTTACTTTTAATTATTATCTTCTAAAATCCAAAAATTAAATGTCGTTCTTTTGTATATCACAATTTTTACGACAATTGTTTTTCCACCTAATTTGATTGAAAACTTTTTTTGTTCATTTTTTTTTTACAAAAACAAATTCTGGTTCTGCTATTGCCAGTAGATGGCGTTGTGTGCATAAACTTTTGGCACCTCATTTATTTTTGTAGTATTTAAAAATTTTCAACCTTTTTTAAAAGTGATTTCAAAAGGTAAGTTCCCTAAATGATTTTGTGACATTGTTTTTGTGACATTAACTGCCTTTGTGACATTAATTTCTCAGTGTTATTCATAATGCCGTGACCCAGAAGATCTGATCTTTCGCACCGAACCCGTAATGCAATTACAAATCGGAATATTACCAATCGATTGAATACGGATGAACAAGAAATCGCACGAGATCAGCACCGTGTTAGTATGGCCCGACTTCGCGTAACGCATACACAAGAAGAAAGACAGGCGACAAATGAAACGGCTCGATTAGCAATGAGAAATCATGGATTAAATCAAGCAATTCAACAACGTGAAAATCTAAATCAACGCGTAAGAAGAAGATCTTCAAGTGTTGATTTGAATCGAGTAGCGTTTCATTACGATTGCACTTTTGACTACAGCTCGCATCCTTCCGTTCAAATTGGCCCAATGGAAATTGTGTGCAACCATTGTGGTGCATTAAAGTTCACCGGAGAATCGCCTGGGTTGTGCTGTCTCAGTGGTAAGGTCAAATTACCACCATTGCCTTCACCATTGGTACGACCACACCTACTCTAACGCCCACTTTTTTTAATTGATTAATTGCTTCTGCATGGGTTTTTACAAATTTACTTCATACATATTGTATCCACATCTTACTGAAGGCGAGGTAAAAATAAAAAAATTAATGTTTGCATGGTTTTTCAGTCTGCGGGCGCAGGGGTGTGGCAAAATCCAATTTTCATATTGCGTTACCAATGACATACGAGCATACATACATATATTTTGCTTTTTATATTTTATTTCATGTTTTTCAAAGCCGTTGTCATGTTTTTCAAAACGAGATATCAAACTCTTAAATCGGTTATGTAGTTCCGAAGATATTTGCAAAAAACTTATGTTATTAACGATCCAATATCAAAATTTTAAAACTTTCGAAATGTTGCATTCAAAAATCCGAGTTTTCGGTTTATTTACAAAATATTTACATCATTCGATAACAGAAGGTATTCCGCGCTTACTAAGGTGCAACATTATACAATCAGTTAAAAATAATATTATATCATCAATCGATGATAAAAAACTTATGTACCCTTGCATTTATGATACCTACAATTTGTGCACATTTGTGAGTTTTTTTCAAACGCTGATAAAAAATAACGGTACATTCAAACAAATTGCTCGAAGCGCTTGATGGGACTCTACGTGATTTTTGAGGATACTACAATCCGATGGGAGGCGCTCTTATTCTTTTTGTTGGTGATTTTCGTCAAACTTTGCCCGTTATCAATGACCGCAGATGAGCTGAACGCATGCTTGAAAGCTTCATATCTTTGGAACCGAGTCGAGAAAATCACGATATCGACGAACATGCGTGTGCATTTGTTGCAAGACCCGTCTGTCCAAACATTCTCAGAACAATTTTTTGACATCGGTAATGGAAAAATTCCAATTAATCGCGCCACGAACGAGATTTCGTTCCCGCTTAACTTCTGTCGAATGCAAATGAATATTCAAGCCGTTGTCGACAAGGTATTCCCAAGTCTAACAATCTTCTACAAAAAATCGGTTCGGCTGTGGGAACGTGCAATTTTGACACCAACAAATTACGATGCCAACAAGCTCAATGAGCAAATTCAATTGAAACTGCCCTGCCCGGCAAATTAATCAAATACAAATCGATCGATACAGTAATGGATGAAGAACAAGCCGTCAATTATCCCACTGAATTTTTAAATTCATTGGAACCACCCGGAATGCCACCGCATGTGCTAACATTAAACGGTAATTTTTATTCGCAACTTAAACGCACCAAAGTTATGCAACGGCGCACAGTGGCTGAAAATCGTTTTTCATTGGCCAAAATTCTGTAACTTTTGAACCGATCAAAATATTGAAGTAATTTTTTTTTAATGGATAGATATTTAGTTCAGCTTGGCTCAGTTTTAATTACATTAAAATTGATTGATGACTTTTTAAGGACTTCTAGGTCAAAGCTGAACTTTTGATTTTTTTTTAACTTTTGGAGTGAAATATGGGTTTATTTTTTTATTTACATATTAAAAAATTTAATATTTGGAACTTAATAATAATTATAATTATTTTTTGTGATAATGGAATTTTTTTAATGTTACACTCAAAAAAATTTTTACACTCAAAAAAATGTTTACACTGAAAAAAATAGTAAAATTCACTGGAGATTTTGCTGTTACTACAGAAAAATTTATTCTTTTTTGCTGTCAGATTTGATAATTTTAAAAAACATTTTAAAAATAAAAACTGCAATAGATTTTATTAGCATTTCTAACAATAGTAGGTTCTTTTTATTATTATTTTTAACCAACTTCAAAAAGGAGGAGGTTATCAATTCGAATGGTATGTTGCTTTTTTTATGTTTGTTCCACGATAACCATTTCTGAACCAATTTTAAAAATTCTTTTTTTGTTTGGGTTTGCTTGCAGGTGGGTCCCATTTATTTTTTATGAAGATCGGACGGACATACGGTTTTTTATTTACCGTTATCTATATTTTTTCTCTGCTTCTCTTATAAATTGTTGAATAACTTCGTGATTTATGAATCAATTTTAAAAATAATTTTTTTATTTGGAAGATATGGCTTGCAGAAAAATATATTTAAGGAAAAAAAATGAAAATTTCAGAAATTGATTGAGATATATCGGGGATATATAGCATAAACCGATTTTTAAGAATATATCGAATATGGGCGTCAAAATTTAGCTCTGTTAATGGGAAAACATTAGCATAAACCGATTTTTTAGAAGACTAACAAGATTTTCAAAATTCTTTCTTTCAATCAAAAAAGTGCAACAACATTAGTTATATTAAACATTTTTGAAAATTAATCCAACATTTTATTTGGCCGAAATTTTGAAGTCGGTTTTTTTTTAAAAGAATTATTTACTAAAACTATGTTTTTCGTACTTAAATAACAATGAAGGCAATTATAATTATTATTCATTTGAAACAAATATTGATTGCAAATATTCTATATGTTGTTCTGCGCTATTTCTGTTCTTTAGTAGTTTTTTGGCTTCTTCATCTAAATCCCGATGTTCCACTTTCCATTGATTTCGAATATTGGATATTAACGGATCTGATGTTGTCAATAATATATTAAATAGATCTTCATTTGTGGAATTTCGTGAAATTTTTCTAGTATTGTGCTCTCTATAAAATCTGTAATCCTTGTTCCTTTTTTCCTGAGCCTCCTCTGATAGATCTCCAAGTGGCACCAAATGATATTTAATGATATCTTCTCCATGATAAAGGATTTTGTGAACTGTTGCAGACATATTTCTCCATGGGTAGTTGGTTGTATATATTTTTGCAGTTTCCTTAGCATAATCTCCAAATTGTCTAGCGTCAATTTCTTCATTGCACGCAAGTACTTCTAGGATTATTTTAAATCTGAAAATAAGGTTTAAATCCACTCCTGTTATTTCAGATGCTGTTTCTGGATCTGAAAAGAATCTTCGTGCGGTATTGTCATCATTTGTATTGCCTGACCCTTGTTTTGGTTGATCTATAATTAATCCAAATTTGCGATATTCATCTTGAACATATTTCTTTTTTGAACTTCTTAACTCTTTGTTGGTTTCATTGTTTCTTATGGATCCTGAAAACCCGAAATCCAAATCATAACTGATTTTTAGTATATGTTCCATAAGTCGTATTCTTGCATGTAGTGGTGATAATCCAAATTCATATGCATCGGTATTATCTAATGATTTTGTCGGAACTTGGTTTAATTGGGTTGATGTTGCTTGGCATATAATGCAGCTGGATGCAGCCTTCGTGTTAGTCAAAGCCTGACCTACTTTTCCATCTATCATTGTAAGGACTAATTGGTAGCTTACTTCAATTTGCTGCCCATCTAACTGTAATTGTAATGGCTGTAGTGTTGCAATTTGGGCCTTGATATCACTAATTTCTTTGTTAATGGCATCACAAGTTTCTTTTTTGAATTCAAATTTTATTGGCCTGCAGTATTTCGTAGAAGATGGTGTCTCATTTTTCCAAATATCCATTGTTTGCGTTGTACTAGTCGAAGGCTCTGTATCTTCTAAAATCTTTTTCAATCGCAATGGTACAAATGATACCATGAACATATCTGAGTCCGAAATATTTTCACATACAACTTGTTTGTATTGTTTTTGTCCCGAAGAACCATCACATCCCCATTTGCAAAAAAGAATTAGCTTTGTGTTTCCATATTTCTTTAAAGCATTTCCTGGTATTGATTGTAGCAAGCGTTCGGCTGTGTGATCAAGTAGAGATTGTAGTTGTACCTCTGCCGAAATTGGTGTGATTGTAATAGTGTCCTTTGGTGGCAAACAGTCCATTTTAGCAGCGGTTATGTGATGATATGCTGGATAGATATTTGATCCCTTTTCAATCGCACGCAATCTGAGCTTAATATATTGCTGTTTTGTTAATTTCAAATCCAGAAATAAGGCTAATACCTCCTCATTTGTGTACTGTTTTGCATCGCTCGGAGTTGGTATACTTTTAAGAATTCGTTTTGTTCTCACTGGACTAGCTTTAATAACTTTTTCAATGATATCCACTTTTGTTAATTGGTTCTGTGATCGTAATTGATGTAGGAAAGATTCTTTTATATTTGTACAACCAATTGCATCGTTAACACCTTTAAGTTTCCGCCTCTTAGATCTATCGCTGCAGTTGTCCAATGATTTGTGTGGTCTTCCAACCTTATCTTGCTTTGCTGTTTCTGCAGCGACAGTAAGTTGGCCTTCTAACCAGTTTTCACTTTTTATATAAAACTTTTGTTTACTGTAGTTAACTTCTTTGTAGCGTTTTTTTAGTACTTTTACAAAATTAGATAATTGCTCTTGTATTTCGGTGCTACACGAATTTAAGTTTAATTTTATTTTAACGTAACTAAGAACATCTTCCTGGTTTTTATTTCTAAAATACTCTTCGGCCAGTTCTTTATAACTGAAGCTCTCCATATTTTTCTGAATATTTTTATTTGTGTCTGTTATGTTTTATCACTTGCAAATATACGTCCGTACACGTCAAGGATTAACTTATTATTGAGTAATCCCTTATCGAATCCGTACTTTTATACATTGTTAGATACATGTTATTTACACATTGATCTTCAATTTCATAGCAGGTAGTACTTAAATTGAACAAAACTGCACTTGTTATCCAGACCTTAACCCTTTCGGCTTTTGTGCGCGAATTCCCGTCATTCCCTATTGTCTAATTAAACAAATGACGGGAATTCCCGCTGATATTCAAACAGGTTTTTAATTGCTACAGCTGATTTATGTTACTCTTTGTACACTGTGAGAGTTGTTATTATGGTAAAATACTTGCTCTAACAAACAAAACACATTTAAACGCATTTTCATTGGGAATTCCCGTCATTTGATCCACAGTAAAAAGTCATAAAAAATATGTGATGCTCTTGGTAGTCACAGCTAAATTCAAGTGCGGCTGAAAGGGTTAATATCAGGTAAAACTAATTAGTATCTCGCCAATATTGGGTTTTTTTTCTTTAGTGGTTTAATGTCGCGATTATTATTATAAAATTATTTATGACTTTGGTTGACCCTAACAGTTGATAGCAGGTATATTAGAAAGAGATCATATGTTTACTGTAGAACATATTGTGATATTTTTATGGCTTATTTTTTTGCTAATAAAAACAAAGCCATAAAACCCTTTCGCAGGTATTATATTTAATTATTTTAGTTTTACGTAGTCTAAAGTAAAAAAACATAAACCTTTAGGCAAAAAAGTGAAAATACACCATTGTATACGAGTAACTATAGGGCTGTTTAAATTATCGTAATTTGAATTTTTTTTAGAGTAATTTCATTAAAATTAAAAAAGTGTTCTACCGGCGGGTCGTGGCGGGTGCAAAAGTATATATAGGGTTAAAGAAGACACTTTCACCTTTCTTCGGGTGGTATACGTTTCTTGTTCCCTTTTGTTCCCTAGAAGTTCTATTCCACTAAAGTTTAAATTTTAGAAAAATATAGTGGTTTCATAAATATTTCAGAACGCCCCTAATATTAAACGCTAGAGCGGTAACCACTTACAAAACCTAAAGACTATAATCCTACCAACATTATAAAAAAAACCGCAGGCCACTATCGATGATAGCTTGCGAGTAGTAACCATTTATTTTTGACAAAAAACAAATAAAAAACACCTTTTTCTGAAATTAAAAAAACAGTTGAGTTTGACAGCATGCCACGCCCACAATTATTAATAGTTTAACCTAATTTTTTGGCTACCTTAATATGGATATATTAGCTCCAAAAAGGTGTAAAAATTTTAAAAATCGGTGACAAAAAAAATTCGACTTTTGGCCAATGAAAAACGATTTTCAGCCACTGTGCGGCGGAACCACATTGACCATCAAAAACTGCTCACCAAATTTAATCGAGGCAACAATCATCGGTGGCAGATTCAAAGGCGAAGATGTACTTATTCCACGAATTCGGATGATTTCCAACGATTTACCATTCCAATTCACGCGGCTCCAATTCCCTTTGCGTCTTACCTGTACTATTGCCATCAATAAAGCAAGAGTCACATCATTAACTATTGCTGGCTTAATTTTGGAAAATTTATGTTTTCCACACGGCACGCCAAAAAACATTGTATATCCGCTGGCCCCAAGATGAAGTAATAAATAAATATAATTTCCAATTTGCCTTAAATAAATGCGTTTCTTTTTTGATTGAGCCCATACCTAGACCATATGTAAGTTATTCTGTAACAAATCTTTATGATAGATATTCCATAAATTTATTTAAAGGCCGTACATTTCTTTAAAAGCTTAATTTAAATCGTGTGATAATACAATACTAATGTTTGCTTAGGGCCAGCAACGCGGACCGGGTCAGCTAGTATTTTATATATAAGACATTTAAAAAATAATAAAAAACATAAAACTAATATTTCAAAGTACTAATGATAATTATAATAAATATTAAAGTAAAAACCGATAAAGTGTATTTCCAATAAAAATACAACTGAGAAAGAATCGAGTAACTACTTTTGAGTATTGAGTATCCAAAAAAAGGCAAACAGTCGATACTCGGTACCCATTACTCAATACTTTGCCAGCACTACTTTGTATCACATTTGCAAATATTTTGTAGGTTACTGATCATTCAGCAGGGTCGAGTAAAACCTGTTTATTATTAAAAGTGTTTCTTATTGCTTTGCATTATTTTTAAAAAAGTTAAAGTTTAAAAGTTAATTGGAAGGACGTAGGGTGAGTACAAAAATCACTGTACCCAATTAAGTACAATGGCTTAATGTGTATGCACTTTTATAGAGTTAAAATAAAAACGTCAAGTTTTTACGCTTTTGCAGGTTTGTGTTAGATTTTTTAGAAAATGTTCCCAACCCCTCAGATCATATTGTGTTTTTTGATAATTTTTTTACGCTGAAAAAAAAAAGAATTTCGAGCGATTGGAACTGTTCTTAAGTCAAGAACAAAGAAATGCCCAATAAAACAGAGTTGTTGTTCAGAAATGAGAGAGGATTTTTGACTACCAGTTTGATGAAAACCAGAAAATAATATTTCTGAAGTGAAACGTGTGTTATCTTTTAAGGAATCTTCTATTTACATATATAAAAATAAGTGTACAATTTGATTGTCACTCCATAACTCGAGAACGGCTCGACCGATTGCCATAAAATTTTTAGGGAAGGTACAGGGAGGAGTGATGATGGTTAGTTGATTTTGAAATCCAAAATCGGTCTAGCCATTCTCCAGTTATGATTTTTTTCCTGAAAAATTCAACATTTGAAAAAAAAGTCCCCTAAAAAAGTATGCTGTACAAATTTGCAAATAAATAAGAGCAGGCAGGTTGTGAATACATCTTATTCTATGAAATAGGTACAAATCAATAGTAAATACCGAGCGAAGCCGGGGCGGTCAGCTAGTGTATTATAAAAATGCATCCATCTTTATTAATTATTTTAGTGTTACCATATAATATAAAATGTATACATAAGTAATAATATAAATACAACTATGTACGTATGCACAATGGGATATAATTTAACTTAATAACATAACAAAACGATAACAGCGCAGATACTGTGGGATCAAATTTTAAAAGTATTGAGCCAATGTATACCGTTAGTCGATGGTGTTCATTCAAAATGGCAAAAATTAGTGGTAACCAGCTTAGAAAGGGAGTGTTTTAGAATATTTCATACAGTAAAAAAATAGCATTCAGGTACAGAATTTTTCAGAATTTTTATTTTTTATATTTTGTTTTTTTTTTATGTTTCTTATGTGTATTTTATTTAAACAAAATAAATGAATTAAAGAAATTTTTAATGGCCTTGGTTTTTAATATGTTAATTTAAATTATATTTTTTCTTTATTATTTTCAGTACGACGAAAATATAGATGAACATTTATTGGAACGACCGTCTTCAGGTAGCAGCAGTAATTGTGGCAGTAGCAATAGTATCATCAAACAACCAAGAGTTTCATCTGGCGGCGCCGATATTTTTCCAACAGCCTCGTCAATACAGCA
Organism: Bellardia pandia; assembly: GCA_916048285.2. Taxonomy (NCBI): domain Eukaryota; kingdom Metazoa; phylum Arthropoda; class Insecta; order Diptera; family Calliphoridae; genus Bellardia; species Bellardia pandia. The sequence goes on from OU696534.1 coordinate 2,942,893, forward strand.
GCTAAGCAATACTTTAAAAAAGTCAGACTTAAATGTATGTTTTTATATTTACAACAGAAATATGTACAATATGTAAATAATCATAAAATCTCTTTTTCAATTAGCGAAAATTGCCAGCATTTGCTAGGGTTAAACAGGCGAGAGTACCCAATGCATATGACAAAACCGCTTTAAAATTGGAAGTGGACGATATAATAAAAGTCACCAAAACCAACATAAATGGTCAATGGGAAGGGGAGCATAAAGGCAAAAAGGGTCACTTTCCCTTTACACATGTGGAATTTATAGACGACAGTGAATGTAACAATAGGAATTGCACGCCACAACAGTCACAAATTGTTGAAGGAAATACGATAAATAACACCGAATGGGGCGAATAAGTTTTAGTTGGCTTAATTTAACATATTATGTATGTAAATGTAAAAACGTTTTTCGAAAATGGGAAATCAATGTAAATCACGTAAAAGTCAGCAGAACCATTTAAGTTTTAATCAGAGCATTTGGTTACATACGCATCGATCGCGTGCTATTTTAATTCCTTATTTTCATACACACTATACATACATAAAAACTCATTCAGCATTATAAATAGTAATTTGTATATAATAATACGTACTTTATTAACATTTATAATATAAAATAGTTGTTATACCGTAACATACTTTTTATATTTCAACGACAAAGAAATAATTTAACATTTATTTAGTTTATTATGAACTTTATACATACATACATTGGTTAATGTTAAAAAATATTTAAAAATAGTTTTTCAAAGTAACTTCATTTTATTTATTATTTAGCCGAAAGCAGTCACTGCGATGGTAATGTTTCCACTGATATTTCTTAATAGATAGTCTATTTATAAAAATTTCAGAGGCCGTATAAACTGTTATATATTTTTTAAGCACATAGGTACATACATACATATCACCAAATGTTGGAGACTAGCTACAAATTGGCACCTTCAATTGAACTTTTGTTTTGTATTGTTATTTATTGCAAAAATAAGTGTTGTAAACATAACATAAATGCCTATTGAAATTTCGATAGAATTAGTCCATGAAGACTCCACATACATATGTATGTATGAATTTAATATTTTACATCGGAGAACTTAACTTCGTTCTTTGATGTGTTAATTTATTCTGTCTGTTTTATGAAATTCAACTTCTTAATTCTAGCTTACAAATAATGTATTGGCTGTACCAATACATTCTTATTTCTACAAAGATGCCGATTGTGCACTTTTAAACAAAGACATCTTTGGTGGGCACATTGTGCAAATCATACGACCAATCCAATTCAATAGTAAACAAATGGTTTGTTTACGTTGACCATCTGGTGGTATTTGACAATACTTATTTATTTACAATTTAACAAAACAGTAGGGTAGCACTTAAATCTTCCACCATGCTTTGGCAATCTATACTGGAATCGACATTGGATTGTCCGGATTGTCTGCACATATAACTCCCCCTTCGTTAACATTCGAGTCCATCGAATCCCAATATATTTCTTAACTTTAATTAATACATAACGTAGTATACATACAAAAATTAGTGTATAAATTACATAAAAGTTATAACTACTCTGCTGCCCCTTTAAGGTTTCTTTAATTTCCTTCATATTTGTAAAATTTAATTCCAGCAACAATTCTGTCATATTAACAGGCAAAACGTTAAAATTTGGAACAATTACGTTCAACCAGTATTCAAATCTCTTGATTTTGAATTTATCAATTTCACAACCTCCAAAGGCAACAAAATAATTTTCCTTTAAGGGATGTGAAAAATTTGCACATGAATCATAAAGAATGCAAATTTCCTCAATGTACTTTTCTTTCTTTTCAACCTTATTGCAATCATTATAACAATTTTTCAAAACATTAGATATACATGAATTTACAATTTTCATCTTAGTCAAAACATTTTCCTTCTCTACAACAAATGTTATGTTTTTAATAGTTATGCTTGGTTTTCACTGTGTCAGTTTTGTTGTCAAATTGTCCAAATTGTTGGTAATTTCATAACAATTAACACCAACAATTTGGACAATTTGACAACAAAACTGACATAGTGAAACCCAAGCATTACAGTTCTTGTCATTTCAACATTCAACTGCATAAAATTCCGATTCGGTATTGGCTTATATTCCATGTCAATAAAATTCGGTATTAACAAAACAAAAACTATCCAACTGTCGTCTATCGAGCCCATACTACTCCTCATATATCTCAACTTCAGATTATCGATATCAAAGTGATCTACTTTTTCGTTTTTCTAAAAAAAATTTGCTTGTGATTCCATGCTTGGACATCCCTTACTTCGCCAATCAACAACACAAAATTATTATACTTTGTAACTCTTAAACTTTCATCGACCACACCTGTGTATGTTCTATTAAACCATTTTCTTTTCTGCTCCACGACCAATCGAATATTCTGTAAGTAACCTTGCATTTCATTATTTATTTTTACCTGTTTATTTTTTTATTATTATTTTATTAGCATATAATTACAAATTATAAGATAATATAAAGATAAGAGCAATAGCGACTAAGGCCTTCTGCACAACCTGTTTATTTAAATTGTTAATGATACTTTTCTGATTCAAATCTACATCTTCAAAATGATTTTCTATTCTTAATCAGTCCTCATCGTCCATTATATCAAACATTTAATTTATCAATCTACCTCCTGCATTTATTAATGCTCTTTTGTCTCTTGAACCTGTATGAATTTTAAGTGTTTGCAGCGAGTGCTCTAGCTCTTAATGTCTTATGACACTACATTTTTAATGCATTGTTCAAGTTTTGGTGAACAGTACAAATATAATGTAATAGACAAATTTACCAAGTTCAGCAGTATTAAGATAAATGGCAAACTGTCAAACATTTTACTAAAGTTATCGATAAAAAATGAAGTTATGTCAAAAAAAATGTAAAATTGTTCAACTTAAAATTGACATTTCAAGCTTGAAATATTAGAAGTGTTGCTGAATCAGCGGTTTATAGGCAAATTTGGCGATTAACCGTTTTTTGTTTGTTTTGTTTGTATGTTTCTCATAAACAAAAAGTTGACAACATTTAATAAAATATACAAAACCATAACAAAAGAAAAAAACTAAAAGGCTTTTTTGTTTACATTTTTTATAGTTGGTTTTTTCTAACATTTTCTGTTTCTTTCTATCAGTTCAATGAACAAAAAATGTAGTGTCATAAGGGCTTTATTAAGGCTTATAAGAAGCCAACTATCATCAATCTTAGAGTTATGAAAAATATTTAATTTTAACTTTTGAATTGTATCCCTAATGTCGTTTACTTAGATCACGTGGATTAACTCCGAGAAACTTTCTATTATGTTGAGAGGTCCACCCTCTCAAGCGTAACCCGCTTGGGTTTCGATATTTCCAATTTGGACTGCAGACTCAGTGCATGGGGCCAACCAAAACAGCAGAAGCACCAGGATGGTCAACATTGCTGTTCTCTGAAAAGGTTTTCAATGGTCTTTTAATATTTGCCAAATCTACTTTATTAGGATTATTAGCATTGTATTTCAAAAATCTTTTAGTGGTTTTCAGTCTGGGCTACGGGGTTCCTCATATATAACTCCCGATTATCATAGCTGGGAACTTCCCCCTTTTTGTATTAACCCTATTAATAGATTTTTTTCTTCTTATCACTCATATATTGAGCAATTTTCCGATGATCTATATCGGAACGGTTCAAAAGATCAATTGGTTTCATATTTGTTGTGTAGTGAATTGTGCCATTGTAAAAGCCTATTGCCCTAATAACCAACTCGTCCACAACTATATTTTCGTTATTTCGTTTCAGAATTCGAATATGTTCCAACAGAGACAAATGTATTCTCTCTATGTCAGAATTACCCGTATGAGAATATGCTGTTGTGAAATGCGTTTGAATATTCTTTTCTGCACAAAACAGTCTTATCAAAGCGTTATTGAACTCATTGTCCATTATCTCTGGTTTTCCAAGTAAGGCAATCCTTTCCTGAGCTTTTACTTTGACCGTACACATATTTTTATCTGTAATTTTATGCACAGAACCCAATTTAGTAAATCTGTCTATTGTGGTCAGAAAATATGTCTTATGAATCTGTAAAATATCCATATGGAGAATCATGTTTGGTCTTTCAGGTGTTACAGTATGGTTAAAATGTTTACGATAAGGGTTTCTGTCGTATTTGTTTTCATTACATATTCTGCAAGAATTTATAAATTTGTTTATATATTTTATTAAATTTGGATAAAAATGGAAGTGTTTTATTTACCCAAAATTCTCCAAAATGCCTCTATGGTTTCCGTTATTATGAGTATTTTCAATTATCCCATACATTTCTTCTTCGTTAGGCATGTCAACAGCCAATTTCGCACATTTAAAAAATCTCAAATTTTGATCACTACCAAACAACGATTCTAATTTCTGTTGTAACACACAATACAAATTATCTGGAAGCTCGGAATATATGCCGACTCTCCCTTTTTTTAATGTTCTTCTAAATAAATCGTCCAAATAATGGTCATTTCGCAAATCCGCTATGCAATTATATTGTATTTCCTATACAAAATTTCGTGTTCCCGTTGCTTAGTCTATAAAATTCTTATTTGTGTTCTATATTTCGTTTTCCGCTTTTCGTTTTTGCATTTGGTTTTCGCATTTCGTCTTTCGTTTTCGCATCTCGAAGTCTCACAATTAAGGGTAGTGAACAACCTCATCTGTTGAGAAACGAAGACCGCCGAATCACTTATAAAAAAATTTGTACTCCCATCATCTTGTTGGCTAAGCACCGTTGCCATTTCCTCTGATATTTCAAACAGTGATTTAATATCACAATCTTCAGTTCTCTCATTATTGGATTCCAATCGACTTAGGAAATCTGCAACCTTATTATCCCTGCCTTTAACGTATTCGATATCAAATTCATATTCGGCGAGCATGATTTTCCATCTACTCAATCTGGAATTTCGCTCCTTTAGGGAAGCCAACCATTTGAGAGGCTGGTGGTCAGTGTTGACCAAATACTTAGTGCCAAAAAGATAAGGACGAAAATATTTAGCCGCCCACACTATAGCCAAGAGTTCTTCTTTATTGTACTATAGTTTTTTTCATGATCATTTAATGTTCTGCTAGCATAACAGATGGGTTTATCACTCTGGCTAAGAACAGCACCCAATGCGACGTTTCTAGCATCGGTAGTGGGGACGATTTTATTTGTTTGACAGTACCTGGAGTAGGTACTTTATTAATTGCCTCGATCTTGGATGGGCCGTTTGGTGCAACTATATGACCCAATAACTGAGTTTGTCTAGCCAGGAAGTTACATTTATTCATTTGAACCTTTAAATTATGTTCGTTTAAAACATAAATTTTTTTGTTAGGCTATTCAAATGTTCATCCAATGAAGATTAAAACGGATGTCATTTTGATAAACTCGTAATGTCCCATTGGTGTTGAGAAGGCTGTCTTCTGAATGTCGCAATCTTACATTCTTATCTGGTGGAAGCCCTTTGCAAGATCGATGGTGGAAAAATATTGTGTCCTACCCAATTTATCAAATAGAGAATCTATATTAGGTATCGGGAATTTATCCCCCACGGGTATATTATTTAGATTTCGGTAATCGATGATATACGCCATTTTCGTTTACCATCGTTATCCAATTTCTTCGGTACTATCCATAAGGGTGAGTTATAAGGGATTTCCTCGGTCTAACTATTCCCTGGATTAGCATATCCTTTATCTGGGTTTCAATTTCCCTTTCGTGTGCTTTGGGGTATCTATATATATTAGAATACACCGGTTTATCTGATGTTGTGACAATACTATGTTTAACAGCATTAGTTGTTGTCAGAGCTTGACCTTCTTGATAAAATTTAACTCTGTTTTTATTTAAAAACACATCTAATTTGTGTTTTTCTTCATCATTCAGATGATCTGGCAATTCTATGTTACCAAAGTCTATGTTTTGCAATTCTAGGACTGTAAATTCGTCAAAGTTTACATCAATTCCTGAATAATATTTCGACATTATTAACCCAAAGCCTCATATTATAAAAATCTATTATGACACCCATAGGCATTAAGACATTATTTCCGATTATACAATCGAAAGCCTTATTCTTCAAATCAATAAGTTTAACAGACATAGTTTCATCCCCTGCATTAAACTCCAAAGGGACATTAACTATAACCTCTTCATCCACTATTTTAGTACCGGTTAATGTGTTTAATTTTAGTTTGTTCTTAAGTCTTCTTTTTAAAGACAACCCCTTAAAAATCCCATATTCACCAAACGTAGTTGCTGTACCGCTGTCAACTAAACATCTAACTTTCATGTTATTAATTGTAAGTAGGATTATCGGTAATTGGGATGCGGATGCGGTACATGAAAATTTTCGTACGTGCTTATATTTCCCACTTCCATTGGTACGATTTTGTTATTATTATTGTTATTTTTTTGTTATGAACCGCCACGTCCATTTTGACCTGAACCTCCCTGGTCATAACCAACATTCCTATATCGACCTGAACCTCCCTGGTCATAACCAACATTCCTATATTGACCTGAACCTCTTTGCTCATAGTCATTTCCGCTGGGCTGGGCCATATTTTGAGGATTCGGTTTATGTGATCTATTTTGTCTATAATTTCCCGTCCTTTGTCCTTTATCAAAATTCTTGTTCTGGGAGTTATTTGGATATAAATTTTTTCGTAGGTAAACGTCCTTTATTAAATTGTTTTGAATGAAGTATGATTGTGCACCAGAAATGGTTACAATATTGTTCTGAATGAGTAATGTCTTTATATTCAAAGACAGAGAATATAAATATATCTCGAAAATCAATGTTTGGTTTATATCCGGAGAAAACATAGCGTTATTCTCCGGATTAAGACTAAATTTTGTATTCATGAGATTTAGTATCTCACTTAACTTATGTTACTCCACGCTCAAAGCCACCACGTTCATGGCTTGATTTCGCAACCCCAAAAATGATTCCCTTACATTCTTCTCGAAGTTTGGCAATAATTTGTTCTCAGGTTGAGACTACCAATTGCTTTCAGGGCTTTACCTTGAAGACGGTTTGCTGAAACCGATCTAATAGTTGCCTTGTGTTCTTCTCCCACTAACGACAACACTGTATTTACGTCGCGCAAATAACTCGCGATAAACTACGAGCTTCGCGTAACCCTTCTATCAATGTCAACGACATCTTTATTAAAAATTTTCTTTCTTACAATCCCCCAACAGAAAACTGATTTTTATTTAATTATTCTAACTATTCTTTGTCAATACCCAATTTCAAATTCGTGGTTAGTACCGAATCAAAAGCAGTATTTATATATGTATATACCACTCAAGATAACAAATCTCAGTCCAAAAATGGTATATATCGGTCACTCATCAATTGGTAACCAAATATATTTTATTGCACTACGGGAGGGTCCCTTGGGAATCGCCGTAGTCAAAAAAATTTTTTTTTCTTTAGTTTTAATATTATTTTCCTAACAAGAATTCCTGTTTAGAAATCAAACCTTTCCCTAATTTACTTAAGACAATTATTATACCTTAGACATTTTTCTTTTTTTTTCTTTTTTTTTCTTTTTTTTTTTATCTTGTTAAATTCTGTTGTTGTTCGTTGATGTTGTTACCATAAATATTGTGGTTACTGTTATAGTACATTTACACCTACGCCATAAACTAGTTATAAGTTGTTTATGGTGATAAACTAGTTATAAGTTGTTTATGGTGATAAACTAGTTATAAGTTGTTTATGGTGATAAACTAGTTTGAGAAACTTGTTTATCCATAGAAATCAAAATCAGGTTTTGTAAATAGCTTTTGAGATAAACTAGTTACAAACAACCAGTTTTTGCTAATGCAACTCTGTTTTTTCAACATTTTCTCTGGCAACGCTGGACACATTTGACATTTGCTCAAAAATAAAAACAAACTTTTCATGGTTTAAATATACAAGGTGTGTGCAATAGCCCAGCTGACTGACTTTGTTTACAATTTACTTATGTCAAAAGTAATATTTTATCAAGTATTTTTGACAGTAGTACATTATTTTACACAAACAAAATGTCAGCTGTTTTATGACTTGTCAAAGATAAACCACTTAACTGTCAAAAATGCTGATGTAAACGGTATGGTTTATGAAACTAGCTTATGATCATAAACTAGTTTAAAAATTACAAGTGTAAATGCACTATTAGATGACTGGTTTTTGGCTAACCAGTTTCTTCCTTCACTCAAGTGAATTATTTTCCAAAGCGATGGAAAATGTGTTTTTTTTATTTGTTAATTCCAATTCTATCTATTTTTATAGATAAAACTTCATAGACAAAATGGATATTATAAGTATTTTTCGTTCACTATTAAAATTCACTTTTAAAATTATAAGCAAAAAGCGCATTCGTCCACTTCGGCAGTTTATTGACAACTAAACCAAATAGCAAACTAGACAACTATGGCACATGAAAAATAAAAACTGGCAAACATACGAAGTTGAAATATGTAAAAAACGAAATTGTCCGCAGTTGAAAATGTTAAAAACTAAAATGTGCATATAAGTTAATAATTATTAAAACACACTTTTTTATCGGCTATGCCAACGTTTTATTAATTGGTTTATTTACTGACTATGCCAGCCTTTCAGTTATAACCAGTGATGCCATTAGGATACGAAAGATACATTTTTCGTATCTTTGATGACTTCGGGTACCATGTATAATCCTGACATTTTTCGTATCTTTTGAATCTACGAAAAATGTACAAAAATAAAATATTTTTTATTTATTTGGAATTTATGTCATACACTTTGGAAATTTTAAACGATTTTAATCTAATACTCCAGGCGGAAAAGCCTCGTCTACACCTTTTACAATCTGAAGTTGAAAAATTAATTAAAAGAATTGATAGCAACTATTAAAAATTTAACTATGTAAAGCCAACAGATGCTTTGAAAATAGAATTTTCAGATCCAAATTATTTTTTACCAATTGAAAAAATTTATTCAGGTGTTTTAGCTCATTCTTCGCTTGCTACCCTAATAGAAGATCAGCATAAGAAATATGATTTACTAAAAAGAATTACCAATCATTTTATGTTGAAGTTTTAAAATAAATCAGTACAAACGACTTAACTCGTATATTAATTTTTACAAAAATTAATTTGTTTTTATAACATCCAAAGATAGTTACATATAATTAATTTTAAAGTTTGCTTACTGTATTTTTAAAAATTACCTACCTAATATTTATGACTTAAATAAATAAAAAAATTAATAAATAAAAATTTTATGTTAATAAGTGTTAAAAATTAATTTTAAAATTTTTTTTCAAAATGTATCTTTTCGGGAAAAAAATGTATCTTTTTGGAAACTAAAATGTATCTTTCTCGAAATTTCACTGGCAACACTGGTTATAACATAAAAATTGAACTAACTGTTCTCTACAAAACAATTCTAAACGATAACTTAATTTAAGTTAGTATTGCCGCACTTTATGCTGTAGTCATCAATTCTGTTGTTGTTGATGCCGGCGAGTTTTTTCGTCTTTCTATGTACAAAGCTGACTTTTTCTTTTTGGTAGAGTATCAGCACCACGTAAACTAGGAACTACTACTGTAATCTGAAATTAAAAAATCAAAACGAGGAAAATGGGATGAAATGAAGGGTAAATGTTACATCAATCAAACTTACATTTATTGGTCTTCCAAAATACGATTCCATGGCCAAACTAGTGCTAAACTCTTTTCTGATGTAAACGTTGTTCTTTCGGTTTTCAATATTTGCAAGAACTAATGTATCAGCTAACGTACTGAGAAAATTTCTTCTAGCATTATTTTTATTGAGACCATCAACTTCTTTGCAAATACAAAATACAGCCAGTGCCATGATGTCCAACATGTTGTAAAAGAACGCAAGAGGCCATCGTCTTGTTCGCCTCTTTGTAGTAAAATCGACGCCAGCTTTATTCTTATTGTAAAAGAGAATTGCTTCGGGTTTCATTGCTTCCCCTTCACGAGATTAGGTCGAGAACGATCCTTCCTCATTTCGTTAGGAATACATCTTTTATTGAACCGAATGGTAACAACAAATGCAAAACAAAAGCTTGAATTAGCCAAACGTCTACGTATCCGTACTGTAACGTACCGTACTGTAAGCACGTTTGTGTACTTATAGAAAATTTAAAAACGTGCCATACGTTAAACAAAAAAGTAAAAACAAACACATAGTACAACGATATTGTGTTTGTGTTTAATTGTTTGTTTTCTACTTCAGTTTAAATTATATATGTATGTATGTATTTTAAAACTCAACTATTCTTAATTATAATGGATTCGGAGGATTTATTTACTTATTTATGGCCGAATTCTCAGTCATTAGTTAACCATTGGTAAACTAATATACTAACGGTTCTTTAACTAATACTTGTTATTCTTATGGCAAACTAAGCATTGCGAATAAAGAATCATTAGTTAAGCCTTTGTCATTAGCTAACTAAAGACTGTGAATTCGGCCATTAATGTTTCTAAAATTACTAAAAGTTTTCAAGAAAAAAAAAAACAAAACACAATAAAGGGGACTATACACTACGTGTTTTTTACATTGTATATGTCAAATTTTACATATGGAATAAAAACATATAGTTGGTGACCTCATAAACTTTGCTTGTGTAAAATACATGTGGAAATACATATGTAATTTTTTCGATTAGAACACGCTCTATTTTCTTATGTTCAAACACATGTTTTCAAATGTATATGCCATGAGAAAAGATTTGTCGACGGTTGAATATCTGCGCTATCATTAGCCGGCCGTATGAAGAATTTGCATGTGATAAATTAAATATTTTTTTTATCTCATTTTGTTAATTTAATAACAATGATATAAATTATTTAAAAATGCTTGATACAAGCTCCACATATTGTATATTAAAAGACGAAAAACCTTAAATCAATATTTTTGACACCGGCATTTTAGTGACGCCACCAAAAATTTTTGCAGCGGCTTTAACGCATTTTTCAAAGAAACGACATGGAAATTTATGTGTAAATAATCATGGCGATGTCACGTGTAATTGTACATACAAGTTGGTGACCAAAAATTAAAACCCTTATGTAAAATAACCAATTTTGACAGACATAAAGAAAAACATGTGGGATGTAAACTTAAAAATACATAAGCAAATACACGTAGTGTATAGCCACCTTAAATAAACAATCAGCTGTTCGAAACAGTGATGGACATTGAAAAGTTTCTTTTCGTACATATTTGCTTGAAAAAGTACCAAAAGCTATTTTATAGTTATTTTAATAGCAAAATTTTGTGTGTAATTGTAAATGCACACACAATAAATGCAAGATCATATATGTAAATTTTACATACATAATCTAGCACTTTAATAGTTATGTATATTATCAATGTAATATATTATACTATAATTTATTTCAATATTTATTCAATTTGCAATATTTATAATACATAGTTATGCGTATGTACTCGTATGCATTTATTTGGTTATATTTATATTGTATGTGATTTGTTATTTATTTTATACATATAAACATATTCATATATGTATATCAGAAATATAATGCTCATCGAACTGTTCGGACGTCTTACTTTTAGTGCGGCTGAATTTTCGGTGAAAAAATCGTAATAGGTGTAAAAAGTTAAATTAAACAAAAAAGTGAAAAAAATAACTCGTAATAGGTGAAAAACTTTACAAAGTCAAATAATTGCACTAGGTGCAATAAAAAATTAATAAATTGTGATAATTTATTTTTAATTATTTGAAAACTAGAAAAATTAAATACAGTGAGACAGTGAATGAGTAACAATTCTAATAGTGCGAGTGGGCCTCAGAGCCGAAATGCTTATTTCGTGTTGAGCTCGGCAAGTGTTAGTAAAGATCCCGAATTTAAGAAAAACTACTTAACTGTGAAACCAAAAATAAGCACAAATCTGAATTTAAGTGCAAGTGCACCAAACTTGAATAAATGTGTTGAACAGGGCACAAACTTAGCCCAAAGCATATTTAATTTAAATAGAAAAATCAACAGCTGCAAAAGGCACACACAAAAAAAAATATTGTGACGGCAAATAATTTTAGCATTTGATGATTTTGCTATTGGGGTGAATAAAAACTTGTTGGAGTAAATGAAAACCTTTTGTCGCAAGAAATTTTCCAACAATATTTTTTTTTACCACAACAACATGAAAGTATTTGAAGTTTTTTAACAGCAAAATTATTTGTTGCAAATAGAATAACTTTTGTCGTTAAAGGTTTTCCTCTGAAATAACGGCACATTGAAAATTGCTGTTAACGTAAATGATTTGCATTTGCAGGAAATAACAATTTTTTTTGCCATAAAATATACATTTTTTTGAATCAAAATAAATAAATAAATATTTTATTTTGAATCAAATAATATTACTCATTCAGTCTCGTCTCATCGAACTGTTCGGACGTGTTTTTTTAGTGCGGCTGAATTTTCGGTGAAAAAATCGTAATAGGTGAAAAAGTGTAAAAAGTTGAAATTAAACAAAAAAGTGAAAAAATCGTACTAGGTAAAAATATAAAAAAAAAAAAAAAAAAAAAAAAAACATTAAACATCACATAAAAACTGTATGAGTGTTCCTCTCAGATGTAATTCTGAGAAAGAGCTTAGCTCAACTAGAAAAACTAAATGGGTCTCTGAGGAAGAATCCATAAAAAAATCTGTGGAGAATCTTCTCACTGCAAGAGCCGTGGAACGGCGTCGTTCCTGTTCGCCCAATATAGTAATTTCAATAGATGAAGGAACATCAACACCTTCTACATCAAATAGTGCAATCAAACCTAGAAAACAAATAGGTATGGATAAATACGTCACAGTTCTTAAGCGACAGAGGAGCCCAACATCTGCTCAAGTATCATCAAATTCAAAAGCTCCTAAGACCGTGAGTAATGATCAAAATAGGTTTGCTCTCCTCCAGACGGATGAGCCAGAACTTCCTAAGAAGATGTTTAAGCCCCCACCAATTTATCTGAGAGAGCCCACTTCCAGTAAATTGGTACAAAGAATTGTTTCGGTAATAAGTGAAAATATGTTTAGCGTAACATCAATTAAACATGGAAATATCAGCGAAACCAAAATTCAAGTGAAAAAGGAAGATGATTTTCGAAAATTGTCCAACCAGTTGGAGAGGGAGGCTAGGGATTTCTACACCTATCAGCTCAAAAGCGCAAAAGGTCTCCAAGTCGTCCTAAAGGGTATAGACCCATGTGTTGACCCTGCGGAGATAAAGACCGGCTTAATGGACAAAGGGTTCAAAATTAAGAGTGTTGTGAATATTAGAAACCGTGAAAAGATTCCACAGCCTATGTTTAGGGTGGAATTGGAACCTGGAGATGTCGTATTAAAGAAAAACGAGTCCCATCCCATCTACAATCTGATTTACCTTCTGCATCGTAGAATCACCGTGGAAGAACCGCATAAGCGTCAGGGACCCGTCCAGTGTGTTAACTGTCAAGAATTTGGTCACACCAAGGCGTATTGCAAATTGCCGTCAGTTTGTGATGCGTGTGGGGAGCTACATGCAACTGCTCAATGCGATAAGTCGAAAACTGACTCAAAAATCAAAAAATGCAGTAACTGCGGAGGTAATCATACCGCAAATTATAGAGGTTGTCCAATTTACACTCATTTGAAAGGCATAAGAACAAACAAGACGTCAGTATTACCTGATCGTCCTCAACAGCCTAATTTTGCTTCGAGTAACAATTTCCCTCAATTGTTACGGTCCACTAGTCATGTAAACGTGCCTAGTTCTAGACAAGTTTCTTACGCAAACGTGGTTAAATCTAATATGCCAGGTTTGGAGCAGGAACCTAAATTACAATATTTCGAGCCTAATATTAACTCTCTAGAGACTACATTGCAGACTCTTGTCCAAACTATGAACACTTTTACGACCACTATGACATCCATGATGCAGGAAATGCTGCAAATGCAATCCACTATCTTACAAGCCATTTTAAAGAAATGATTTGTTTAAAAATTTGTTTTTGGAACGCGAACGGCCTCCGCCAACATAAAAACGAACTGGAACACTTCCTGATGGATAAGCAGATTGATGTCATGATGATTTCTGAAACTCACTTGACGGCGACAGCGTTCTTCAAAATTAATGGCTACGTGTTATATGATACTAAAGATCCACGCGGAAGAGCATGTGGAGGTTCGGCAATTCTTATAAAGAACAGAATAAAACATTATATAATGAACAACATATGTGAGGATTACCTACAAGCAACAAACATTTGCATTGAATTCAGTCAATACAATTTTGTTTTATCATCAATTTATTCGCCACCTCGATTTTCAATAAAAGAACACCAATACTACAGCTTCTTCAATTCCCTTGGAGCTAGATTTTTAGTTGCTGGTGACTTTAACGCCAAACACACTTTTTGGGGTTCACGTCTGGTGACCCCGAAGGGTCGTGAACTCTTCAACACCATTGAAAAATGGGATTAGATGTACTCTCAAGCGGTCATCCCACCTACTGGCCGACGGACGATGGAAGATTCCCGATGTTATTGACTTCGGAGTAGTGAAAAATATCCCTGTAGAATCGATACAAGTGGAGCCTTCATTACACTTGTCTTCAGATCACTCTCCTTCTATTATTTCAATGCGTTTCCTTCAAGGGAATGGCTCTCCATTTCGGGACATATCTAAAACCAGAGTAAGTTGGATAAAGTATAAAAAGTATTTAAGTTCCCACTGCACGGAAAATGTAGTGTTGAGAACTACCGAGGATATTGATGGGTCGATTGGCAAGTTTACTGAGGACATACGAAGAGCTGTACATCACGCCTCCACATACGACGTTGAGTGCAGAAGTGGGACAAATAGAACTTATTTCGCTGAACTCGATCATCTCCTGTCAGAAAAAAGAAGAGTTAGAAGAGAGTGGCAAATTCACAGGTCTCCTGAACTGAAAGCTAGGCTACGGGTATGCAGAGATATACTAAGAAATTTCTTAGAAACCCAAAGAATGGCTTCACTTAAATCTTACTTGGAGGGTCTTGATAGTACCCCACAATCTGACTATTCGTTATGGAAGGCGGCACGAGGTTTAAAAAGACCAGTTAGAGGAAAGCCTCCTCTGCGAAATCCGACTGGTGACTGGGCTAGAAATGATTCCGAGAAGGGGATTTTATTTGTTAACCATTTGAGAAATGTGTTTACTATAAACAACTCAAATAATGCATCTGATTTGCCTCCACTCGTTATTAGACCTCCTGTACCTCTAAGACTTAGCTTTAATGATGTTCAAAGCGCTATTGGTACTCTGAATCTTAAAAAAGCTCCAGGTATGGATAAAATCAGCAACAAAATGCTTGTGGAGTTACCTCGTGTAGTTAAAAGAATTATCCTATTTATTTTCAATGCTATTTTACGCCTAGAATACTATCCTGCAGATTGGAAGGTATCTATGATTACCATGATTCCTAAGCCAGGGAAGGACCCCACTAAAGTAGAGTCATATAGGCCAATTAGTCTACTGTCGACAATTTCAAAACTGTTTGAAAAATTGTTATTGGCTAAGTTGATTCCAATTCTGAACGACACTCAATGTATCCCAAATCACCAATTTGGGTTCAGAGCTAAACACAGTACCATCGAACAAACACACAGATTGGTAAATGTGATAAGACAGTCGTTTGAAGAGAAAAAATACTGCTCCGCCCTTTTCATTGATGTGTCGCAAGCGTTCGACAAAGTCTGGCATGAAGGTTTAATGCATAAAATTAAATTAACTCTGCCTGCTAACACCCACAAACTTATGAAAAGTTATTTATATGGTCGCAAATTTACAATCAAAGAAGGCGATTTTTTAAGCCCCGCTCAGCCAATTGAAGCAGGAGTACCCCAGGGTAGCATACTGGGTCCAACTTTATATTTGATTTATGCATCCGATATGCCGTTAGACCCCATAATACATACTTCAACTTTTGCAGACGATACAGCCTTTATTAGCGTTCATAAGGACCATCAAATATCATCACAGAACTTGCAGAAATATGTTTATAAACTAGAGAATTGGCTTGAGCTTTGGAAAATCAGGGTTAACGAACAGAAATGTATTCATATAACTTTCACATTGCGAAAAGATACATGCTCGTTCATCAGAATAAATAATCAAATTATCCCGCAACACAATGAAGTCAAATACCTCGGAATCCACCTCGATCGTCGTTTAACTTGGAAGTCTCATATCGACGCAAAACTTACCCAGATGAGATTAAAAGCAGTGCAAATTAATTGGCTAATCGGCAGAAATTCTACATTAAAGTTGGATTGCAAACTTTTGTTGTACAATGCAATTCTGAAGCCAATCTGGTGTTATGGAATTCAATTATGGGGTACTGCCTCAGCATCCAACATTGAAAAAATTCAAAGGGGTCAAAATAAGATTCTACGTACAATTACTGCAGCTCCATGGTATGTTAAAAATTCTCGAATCCACAAAGATCTAGGCATTCCTTTGGTGAAAGTCGAATTTACAAGACACGCCTCAAAATATGTCAGCAAACTTGAACACCATCCAAACCCACTTGCACGAGACATCCTTAACTTTACTGGCCATGTTCGGTTGAGAAGGAGGGATACCCTTGCTTTAACTCAAGCGCAAAACAGATGACTGGATCAGTGGATATAAATTTTTTGTAGTATCATAATATTTTGTCTAGCACTGGCTGGACTTATTATTTTCTTTTAGTATTAAGATTTGAAAACTTATTGTCATTTCATTTCTGAAGATCCAATAAATAAATTAAATATATTAAAAAAAAAAAAAAAAAATTTATATTATTGTTGTCGTAAAAAAATGTGGCAATGCCGCTCTCTAAAATGAACTAAAACTCTCTTTTTCGTGATTCAGTTAAAAGGTTATACTACGACTGCAAAACAATTACAAAAAACAGCAGGTAATTTCTTATTTTGTGATACACTAAAACGATCTGTCAATGTTGTTTTTGTAATTGAATTGTAGACGTAGTATAACCTTATAACTGAATCACTCTACAACTCTAATGATTGGTACTTTATTATCATTGTGATCAGTATTGAGTAGTTTGTCAGAGTGAAACAAGTGAAAAGTGTGTTTCTTAGTTTTAAAGTAATTAAAATAAAAATTAAAGTGTTTCAAATAAACAAACAACAATGTCGGAAGATATTTTCAGGAAACTATTTGTACGGTGGATTTATCCAATGTAGTGGTTGCATTGCTTTCAAAAATGAATATTTCAATAGAAACAATTTCTACATTCATAGAATGCGGTATCAACAAAGTCGATATTTTGAAAATAATGCATTCAAAAGACATCGACGAAGTATTTTCAAAATTAGGAAGGGGGTTTATCGGAGAAAAAAATCATTTTTCGACATGAATTGCAAAAGTGGCGGAATCAAAATAAGGTACGTAAGGTTAATTTGTTCATTTACTTGTACATTCTTATGAACTTTTTGCACGCTTGTAACAAAAGTTACTATACATAAACTATGTATAGTTTACATATTTCCAAAACATACATACATACATATGAAAATAAGAGAAAATAGGTAATTGTTTTGAACAAGAAAAATGAAAAGAAAAAGGAGGCAACATGTAAAATAAAAATGAAAAATTATAATTACAGCAAATTTCGAACCACCAGTAATACTGGTTAAAGGATTGATGTTTGACGGTTGGCTAGTGGGCGCCGCAGTGGTGCAGAGGGTAAGAACGTAAAGAATTCTGATGAGAGAAAGTGGTGTTTCTCGAAACATATGTAAATTCAACCAACAACCTAGGTTCGAATCCTAAGCCAAGAAAAATTATCAATAACATTTTTAATAATAATTTTCATGTAATAATCCTACCTTCAGTAAAAAAATAATTTAATGAAAAATTAAATTAATGAACTCGAGCCGAAACAAAAGTAATATCAATGGTAATTGTTTTCATTAACCCCCTGGCCCACGATGTCGAATGATAACGTTCGCTTAGATAAGACTTAAGAGACAAACTTGATTGTGGAATAAACAAACTTGATTGAGTTAAAAAATAGATACGATAAAAACTTTGTGTCTTAAGTCTTATCTAAACGAACGGTATCGTTCGACATCGTGGGCCAGGGGGTAATATTCTTGCACTGTAATTCAAATGTGCATACAATAAGAATCTTAAAATGTTTGTATGTATTTACTACATTCAAGACCACAGGCTTTTTATCTTTTTGGGATTCCCCCTTTTGCATGCACGTATTATTGATTAATCAACATTACGAATAAAGAAAAATGTAAACAAAAAAATAGTGTTACCGTGCTGTAAGCTGCAAAATAGTGTTACCGTGCAGTTATAAGAATAGACAATAAATGCTAATACATACTATTGTACAATTATGAAAAAATATTATAATTATTTTATGTTTTATATTTATCAATATGGACAGCTTCCATTACTATTTTGCTGCGGATCGGACATAACAATCACTAATTCAAATCAAACTTCAAACGAAGTGAACAATTGGGTTAATACCAATCAATCTTACTCTCATAATTATGACATAAAAAACATTCTAAGTAAAACAATTACAGGAATAGACATTCTGAAAAATTATGAAAAAAATTATATGTTAACTGACATTGAACAAAATAATGTGGTTCGCATTGTTATTGATAATTTTATCATGAATGGTATTAAAATGGATGATATGTCATGACGGCAGTGGCACAAGCTATTACATTTGTTTTCCTGAACGAAAATGAATGCACTTATTTCATTCCACGTAGTGGCAAAAAAAAATGCATCAGGAAAACTATATGACAGATACTATAATGAAAAACACAGGCGCAAGGCCATGGACTCAAATTCGTCAAAAAAGTTTAAATCTGCTGAGCAAAGCACTGTAGAAATGCCTGAGTTGAATTTAACAGAACATAATGACTTCATGTCTAATAAAAATTGGCTAGTACACAATATTCCTACAAATTTGAAACAAATATGGCAGCAAACATCTGAAAATCGGCTAAAAGAAAATAAAACATCACTGGACGAATTTTTAAAAGCATGGCCTAGATACAAAGACCCTAACGGATTTGAACTTATTGATGTGGATTTCGAAACAATGCATCCAGGAAAAAAATCTTTATTGCTTGAAAAAATTGATTCCTTTGAGAAAAACGTTTCCGAAATATTATTCGCAACAAGTATCAAAGATAAACTAAATTTGCAGAATTTTGAAAAATATAAATCGGCAGAAAATCTTGGTAAGTTGATGAGATAATATATATTATTTGTTTTAATTTATTGCATGAAAAATATTTTTACAGATTCGCGACATCTTTATTTATTTTATTTACTACATGCTGTTATAACTCCTCCACGCATCAACAAGGGAGCGAAACCATCTATATCTGATGCACAAAATGATATGATTGGCCATATAATAAATATAAACAATTTGATCCAGTGGGAAGATGATGCCAGATCTCTTATTGCGAAAGAAAAGCTTACATTGCAGCCTAAAATACTAGTGGTTGGTGAATCGTTAATTAAGTTGAGCGAATTTTACGTACTTTTTAGTGGCGTACGATATAAGGGGGAAACCTTACTTCGTGCTGTCGATTTGATAATGAAAATATGTTTCGTCATGGATTTAGAATATTCCAAAAAGAGCAAATATGTATGGGTATTTTTACAAAATTACGTTTATAACATTCCTTCACAAGATAAAATTGCAAAATTAGAAACTATATTAAACAAACTTAAAAAACTTTAAACGTTATCAAAAAATTGTATTAAAAAAATGCCCACACATAATTGCTCTATTTGCTCCGACGTTTTTGACAATGCTTATTTGTTACTTTTTCATTTAAAGGATGTGCATATGACTCCAAATACCTTTCAATATTATTGTAATTTTAACGAATGCAATAAGTATTATCAAAATTTTTATAAATTCAATTCATGTGTAAAACATTGTCTTAATTTTTCGCTACATTTAGTTGAAAACACTTTCTTTAAAGATGACTTTGAGTTTAATAAAACTAAAACTATTGATTTGACAACACTTAATTTTTACAAAAATTTATGTACACTGGCTTTGAAATTGAAAGAATTATTTTTAAAGGAATTGTTTTTACAAAAGGAGACTTTGTACATTTTAGAAATGTTAAAGCAATTATCCTTAATATATTTTATAAAATGGAAAATTAAATATACTTAATACTTCAGGAAGTAAAAACTGATTTTTTTGAAAAATTTCAAGGCTATATATATAATATAACAATACAAGAAATGAATGCATATTATTTTAAAAAAAAATTGAATTATTTTTAAGCTCAAAACCCCGAAAAATAAATATTTTAAACAATAAACTAAATATGTTTCTGTTTCGACCTTTTAAATTCTAAATAAACATTTAATATTGTAATGTTTAACTTTAAGGACTAATTTTTGATTATTGTAACTCATTGTTGTTATTTTCCTGATGATGCTTACCGATGGTAGGCGAAATATTGAAATAAATAAATATAACAATTGATTATAACACAGACCTCGAGCCTGATTATTTACCTAATTTATTTAAACAATAAACTTAAAATTGCAAGAATTTAAAATAAATATTCTCAAACTAAAAATAATGTTTTCAATTATATTATATACCTTACCAATATTTGCATTTGCGACAAAAGTATATTAAACTGTTGATGCAACAATATTTGCATTTGCGACAAAAGTGTATTAAACTGTTGAGGCAACAATTTCTGCATTTGCGACAAAAGTATATTGAACTGTTGAGGCAACAATTTCTGCATTTGCGACAACAGCAACTGAACCGTTGGGGCAACAAATATGACATTTTAGGCAACATTTTTAACTTTGCCTCTAAAATGAATTTACACTTTGGGACAAAAGAAACAGACTTGTTGGTATAAATGCAAAATGTTGTTGGGCACAATCCGAATGTAAATTCTATTTGAATCAAAATCAAATTTTCTTGGCATTACAGTTTTTTTTTTGTGTGCACATGAAGTCCTACAAATAAGGCCGCTCCTATAGTTGCTGTTGAAGAAAAACAAAAAACACAGGTAGGAATGGACCGTTATATAACAGTATCGAAGAGAGGCAGAAGCCCAAAATCTGCCGAAATTACACCAGCCGCAAAATTATCAAAGAATGCTGAAGCGCCACGCTCGCAAAATCGTTTTGCCATCCTCCAAGACAAAAATTATGTCCCTAACGCTGTGAATAAGCCAGTAAAACCACCTCCAATATATTTAAGAGAAAAAAACTCAAACGAACTTATAAAAATTTTAGTTTCATTAATTGGTGAAAATTCTTTTTATGTGACTCCAATTAAGCGTGGCAATATTAATGAAACAAAGATTCAGGTTAATAATGAAAACGACTATCGGAGAATAGTTTCGGAATTTGAAAAACGCAAAAAGAATTTTTACACGTATCAACAGTTTCCGCAACCAGAAATGGAGTTTCTATTGCAATGGCAATAGACCCAGAAATGATTAATTAATTTTAAGATTTTAATACTTATTGTAAATTTCTTTTGTAAAGAAAGATCCAATAATTAAATTAGAAGTAATAAAAAAAAACGTATCAACTTAAAAGCGCAAAAGGTCTACAAGTCGTAATTAAGGGAATTGATTATTTTATTGATCCTGAGGAGATCAAGAGCAGTTTGGCCGACAAAGGCTTTAAAATTAAGGTCGTATCAAATATAAGAAACAGAGATAGGATCCCTCAACCATTACTTAGAGTGGAGTTAGAACCTGGTGATGTTAAGCTGAAGAAAAATGAAACACATCCTATATATGACTTGAAATTCATAATGCACCGAAGAGTTACAGTGGAAGAACCACATAAGCGATCTGGTCCAGTACAGTGTTCGAACTGCCAAGAATATGGTCACACTAAATCTTATTGTAAGTTGCCTACTGTTTGTGTTGTTTGTGGGGATCTTCATGACACCTCAAAGTGCGATAAACCTAAGGATGATTCCAGGGTAAAAAGATGCAGCAATTGCGGTGGAAACCACACTGCCAACTACAGGGGTTGCCCTGTTTTCGAGGTCGTTAAACGCTCCTTGATCAACAAATCCGCTTCTACCCCTACTCAGACGACAAAAGTACCTATTACAATTATTCCCCCCGTAGCACAGGCATCCACTGGCCAATTTTCATATGCCAACGTGCTAAGATCTAACCAACCAACAGTGCAAAATGAATCACCAATAAATAATACAACCAGCCACAATTTTAGCCGTCTTGAAGGTATAATGGAAAATCTGGTGCAATCCATGAACCATTTCATGACAAGCATGACAAGTATGATGCAAAAAATGCAGTCCACGCTACTGCAGGCCATACTTAATAGACCATGAACTGTCTTAAAATATGTTTCTGGAACGCAAACGGCTTACGCCAACACAAAAATGAACTTGAATATTTTCTTTTTAATAAGAAAATTGATGTAATGCTGATTTCCGAGACTCATATGACGCCGAGAAGCATTTTTAAAATAAGTGGTTATACATTCTACGACACCAAGGACCCCAGAGATAGATCATGTGGTGGCTCGGCAATATTGGTCAAATCGCGAATCAAACACCATTCATTGGGTGGTCTTTCAGAGTGTTATCTTCAAGCAACAAGCAACAGCGTCTACAATGCCAAGCATACATTCTGGGGCTCACGACTCGTTAGCCCTAAAGGTCGTATCTTTTACGACTCCCTGTCTGAAATGGGACTGAATGTGATTTCAACTGGTCAACCAACTTATTGGCCAACTGACCAGCAAAAAATTCCTGACGTTATCGATTTCGGCGTGGCGAAAGGGGTATCCCCGGAACTCATTGAAGTCGAGGCTTCACTGGATCTTTCTTCAGATCACTCACCCACTGTAATCACCATCAGAAGTCCTCAGCAAATCGTAACTGATGCCTTACTTCTTGTCAAACGTCTGAATTGGTTAAAATACAAAAAATACATCAGCACTCACTGCACAGAGAAACTCCCGTTAAAAACTGCTGAAGACATCGATGCCTGTATAAAAAGTCTTAATGAACATGTTGAAAAAGCCGCAGAACATGCTTCTTCCAATTACCGCCCGAATAGGTACAACAGAGTTTTTTCTGCAGATGTTGAACAACTATTGTCTGAAAAAAGGAGAGTCCGAAGAGAGTGGCAACAACACAGATCGCCCCAACTTAAAACTAGGTTGAGAGAATGTACCAAAAATCTTAGGATCTTGCTAGAAGCGCAAAAAGCAGCGGCTCTCAAACAACATCTGGAAGGTCTAGACGCAACTTTCCAGTCAAATTATTCATTATGGCGTGCAGTCCGAAATCTAAGAAAACCCGTAATCGCAAAACCTCCAATGCGTACTTTGAACGGATCTTGGGCACGAAATAACGAAGAAAAAGGCAACCTTTTCGTAAGTCATTTAAAAAATGTATTCACTCCCAATACGGATACTGACATTAGCGAACTACCGCCTTTTGTTGCCAGACCACCTGTACAAATAAGATTTCCATATCTGAAGGTTGTTGAGGCTATTGATAATTTAAATGTTAAAAAAGCACCTGGGTTTGATAAAATCAGCAATAAAATGATTTTTGAGCTGCCTCGCATTAAAAAAGATTAATCCTCTTTCTTTTTAATGCCATCTTACGGTTTGAGTACTACCCTCCGGTTTGGAAATTGCATTAGTAAAGATGATTCCTAAGCCGGGAAAAGATCTTTGCAAAGTTGAGTCGTATAGGCCAATAAGTCTATTATCAACTATGTCCAAATTATTCGAGAAATTGCTTATAACCAAGCTGACTCCGATTTTGAATGAAAACAACTGCATTCCCAATCACCAGTTTGGCTTCAGACGTCAACACAGTACAATAGAACAAACACATAGATTGGTACAAGTCATAAGAAAAACCTTTGAGGAAAAGAGATACTGTTCGGCACTCTTTATTGACGTATCTCAAGCTTTCGACAAAGTATGGCATGAAGGCCTGCTATCTACATTAAAGCAGAACTTGCCGGTGAATCTTCAACACCTACTATGGAAATACTTAATCGACCGTCAGTTTATGATTAAAGAAGGTGATATTACGTCAACATTTGCTGATGATACGGCATTTTTCAGTACTCACAAAGATCCAAAAGATGCCTCGATTCAATTACAGCACCACGTAACGCAAGTGGAGAAATGGGCAAGACAATGGGGAATAAAAATAAATGAACAGAATTGCATCCACGTAACATTTACTCTACGTAGGGAATCATGTCCCCCTATTCGTATTAATAACCATATAGTGCCTCAAAACTCACATGTGAAATATCTTGGTATTCATCTGGACCGTTGCCTCACATGGGAACCACATATAGATGCTAAGCTGACTCAAATGAAACTGAAAGCAGCCCAAATTCATTGGCTCATCGGCAGAAACTCCGTCCTTCGGCTCGATTGTAAGCTTCTACTCTACAACTCAATCTTAAAGCCAATTTGGTGCTATGGTATCCAGTTATGGGGCACTGCCTCCAACTCCAATATTGAGAAAATTCAACGCCGTCAAAACAAAATTCTACTAATGATTACTACCGCTCCTTGGTATATTAAAAACAACAACATACACAACGATCTTGACGTTCCACTTGTCAAATGGGAAATAACTAAACACGTGACCCAATATTTGGGTAAGCTGGAAACTCATCCAAATCCCCTCGCTCGAAACATCTTACAACATCACGGTCATAGCCGTTTGAGAAGGAGGGACACCACCGCTCTCAGATGAATAAATACAAGTTGCTCATTATATCCTATCGAATTTGAAAACTAGATTTTGTCTAGCATTGGCTGGACTTATCTTAATTAACTTTAGTTTTAGGATTTGAATACCTATTGTTAGTTCATTTAAAATGAAGATACAATAAAATAGTATATGCAAAAAAAAAAAAAATATATGTATACGAGCCCTAACCACTATTAATTCATACAGTGCATCTATTTAAACAAATGAAATGTAATTGATTATTTTAAGTCCCTTGTTTTGCGAATATTTATCTATTAATTCATATATTTGCAAAGCAAATTTTGTTCTGATTTTGTTTTAATAATGAAAAAAATCAATTTACTTATTTTCTATTTTGTTTTTGCGATTTTGTTTAAACATTATTTTTTTAGTGTATATAAAAATGACCACTATTAATTCATACATTCTTTACACTATGAGAAAAAGTGCAGATTTCTTAAGAGTAGCAAAGTAAATAATCAAAAACCGGTTTAAACCGTTATCTGCGAATAAGGAGAGAACATGTAATCAATAAATTTGTCCTATTAAGATTTAGTTTTCAAAATGACACGTGGCAAACCGGTAGTCGCAGAAATTCGAGAGTTGATCAGTAAAAAATCCACTTTAAAGGAAAGCTATGCAAAAATTGCTAAAGATTTAGGTTTATCAAGAGCAACTATTCAATCTATAGTGGCAAATTATAAAAAAATGGTAATGTCGCTACTCGAGTAAGCAATCGTGGCCGTGTTTCCAAAATTACCACGCGCGAAACAAGAGCATTAGCATCAATAATCAAACGGGATCGTCGGGCTACGGTCAGGAATGTAGCAACGGAATGGTCTCAAGCTGTTGGGAAGACCATAGGACGAGAATGGACCAGGCAGCACTTACAAAAAATAGGATATGGTTTCTAGAAGTTACGAATTATTGTATACATTTTATTACAGCTTCTTTACTGGAGCATTATTTTACTGCTAGGCCAAGGAAAAGCCTCTGTTAACTGCGCTGCAGAAGAAAAAACGACTGGCCTGGGCGAAGGCTAGGAGCTCTTGGACTCAACGACAATGGGATTCAGTTATTTTTAGCGATGAATCGAAATTTGACGTTTGTGTTGGTGATACCAGGAAACGGGTTATTCGTCAGAAAGATGAAGCATATCACAAGGACTGCCTTAAGCGGACAGTAAAGTTTCCAGCAAGTGTTATGGTGTGGGGATGTTTTTCGGCAAAGGGTGTAGGGCAGCTGCATTTTATAGAGGGTACTGTAAATGCACCAAAATACATTCAAATTTTGGAGGAACTCCTGCTAACATCGGTACCCATGTTAACCACTTTTGATGAATTCATTTTTCAGCAGGACGGAGCATCGTGCCATACTGCAAAAATAACAAAAAATGGCTTCAAGATAAAGAGATTGATGTTTTGGACTGGCCTTCTTCAAGTCCCGACCTCAATCCAATAGAAAACCTTTGGGCACTTATGAAGAGACGGTTGCGTAATGAACCCCAACGAACTTTACAGGATTTAAAAGATAAAATACGAGATATTTGGTCCTCAATAACACCAGAAGAGTGGCAAAACTTAATAAATACCATGAACAAGCGTTTAACTGCTGTAATAAAGAACAAAGGAGATGTAACACAGTATTAAAGTGTACAAAAATGAATTTATTTAAACTGTATGAATTAATAGTGGTCTTATTTACCTTCACTGAAGAAATAATATCTACACTAAGTTAAGAATTTCTCTAACTACATTGAATCAATTTTTGTTTTTTTACTAAATATCAATAAGGCAACGAAGTACCTTTAAAAAAATGTGAATTAGTATTTAGTTATTGTTAAAGGAAAGATCCAAAAATAAATATATAAATCGCATATACGAAAATGGCTTAGTGTATGAATTAATAGTGGTTAGGGCTCGTATATATATATTATATTAAATCGTGTTGCTTAATTTCAACAAACATTATTAAAAAAACAGTACCAAAAAATAGGGCGAATTTACTCCAATACAATTTAGCATGCAAACAGACCATCACTGCTATACAAATGTCACGTAAGAACGTTAGGAAATTCTATTTTATACAGGTTGAGACGTTCCGTCAACGTGATATTAATATTCGGTAAGCATTTGCATTGATTTCAAATAACAAAACGGGATCAGCTGTTTCGTTACAGTACAGTACGGGACGTAGACGTTCGGCTAATTTTACCTAAATTCTAGCCAAACGCTTTGCTCCTTCTAAGGTGGTAAAGAAGTTGTCAGCTACAATTGTACGACCAGTATTGATGTACGGCTTTGCGAATTGTAGCATAAGATTTTAACCTTGATTTAATTCTCGTTCTTCTCATTCCTGTCTACCGGTATAAAGCTTGCCTTGCAGTGGATATTTAGATTGTCAATAGCAAGCCCACTAGAATTTGATGCCATATTTCGCTAGTTTTGATGGTATATACTGTGTGAACTTTGTTTTTCCATGATATGGGAAGAGTTGCTCATCAATTGTTATGCTGCTATGAGGGCTATAATTTTTGGCAAGATTTTCATTTATTCCAAACGTCACGAATTGATGCAACCTTGTCATCGCGGAATCGATGAGCGCGTGTTCTACCATCATCAAAATGCATCGTGCCAGTACAGAGAATCGATTGAAAGACATGGCTACTCAGTTATTTGTGTTTGCATTTGATGCTGCTGGAGAATACACTACAGAAAGCGAGGGGGATATACAAAAATCTGAACTCTACAACAACTATAACAATTCAGAGTACAGACATAATGCAGTTTCAGTTCATTTGAGTAAACAAACGCAAACAAAAATCAAAAATGCAAATAAATTACATTGTTCTTCATACAAAATATGTACAAGTGTATCTGGCCAGATACATGCGCTACATATGTGATGTGTAGATGAAAAGTTCTACAAAAATTGTTTTTGTTGTTTTTTTTAAATGTTGTTTTTTTCCATAACACAATAGCTAACAATATTTGTAGAGGGTACCTGGAGACTCAAACACCTAGCTGAATTAGAAATTTAAATAAATCACAGTTAAATTCTTAAAAGATCTGGCCAGATACATGCGCATAACGGAGGGTTAAATTAATGCGCTTATGTTGTAGAAAATAATAAAAATAATTTGGAGCGGATGTGCATGCAGGTAGACTTAGTTGAATTTGCTAGCTTTTTGATTCCATTTCAAAATTCCTGGAATTATTTAGGCAGATGCTTATGCTGCTAAAAATAATTTGAAGTGGATGCGCGTGCAAGTAACTCCCCCTTCCAGTAAGACGTCCTCGGTTTTTTTTAAAACTCAAGAATTATGATATTGCTGGTTTTCCTCCGTTTTGCTGCGATTATCTTACCCACAAAATTTGTAACAACGAATGCCGTAGCAACAATGAAAATTATCACCCATTGTCTAGATCGCAGATGAATTAATTCTTTCAGGCTAGCGATGTGACCAATGTTTTTATACCCTTCACCTTCATGAGAAGGGTATATATAAGTTTGTCATTCCGTGTGAAATTTCCACAATATAATTTTCCGACCCTATAAAGTATATATATTCTGGATTCTTATAGATAGCGAAGTCGATTAAGCCATGTCCGTCTGTCTGTCTGGATGTTGAAATCAGTTTTTTGAAGTCCCAAGATATATTCGGGATCCAAACCTTCAATAATTCTGTCAGAAGTGCTTTCGAGAAGTTTGCTATTTAAAATCAGCAAAATCGGGTTAGGTCAACCAGAGTTATGAACCAATATGTGAGACCACCTCCATAAAAATTTGATATTTTTCGTCCATTTTATTGCCATATTTTGAAATATATTGCAGATAATACCATGAAATTTTGTATACGTTGTTTGTACTATAACAGAAGAAAGTGTACGGAAAATAGTAAGAATCGGTCCATGATTTCTCATAGCCCCCATACAAATATATATATTCCCGAAATATGGCTTAATGATACATAAATGCCTATAAAATTGGAATATCAAGACAAAATTCAGCAAAAATAAGTTTTATACAAAAAGAAATCAAAAACCGAAATTTTTTTTTTAGTTCGGTCCATGTCTGACCATAGACCCCGTATAAAGTCCACTTGCAAAATTCACTTAAATACATATAAAACAGATATAAATAATGTTAAACGGCTAAAATTTGGCATAGATACTCTTTATAGGCAAATAAATTATTGTACCAAATTTTATGGTGGTCGGCCCAGAAATGGTCATAGCCCCCATACAAAAATCTTCCCGAAATATTGCTCAATTATACATAAATGCCTATAAAATGGGAATATCAAGACAAAATTCAGCAAAACTAAGTTTTGTGCAAAAAGAAATCGCAAAACGAAATTTTTTTTAGTTCGGTCCATGTTTGACCATAGACCCCATATAAAGTCCACTTCCAAAATTCACTTAAATACGCATAAAACAGATATAAATAATGTTAAACGGCTAAAATTTGACATAAATACTCTTTATAGGCAAATAAATTGTTGTACTAAATTTTATGGTGGTCGGCCCAGAACTGGTCATAGCTCCCATACAAGGACCACATCTGAAAAAGACATTTTTCCCTATATATATTGTATAAATATCGTTACCGACTCAAAACTTTGTACAGATCATTTACATATATACAAAAATCATTCCACACAATTTTGTTAATTTCGGTCAATTTTTAACCGTATGCCCCATATAAAGCCCTCTTCCGAAAATCACTTTAATACTCATAAATCTCCTATAAATAAGGGTACCAATCCAAAATTTTACACGGATCATTTACATACATGCCTAAATCAAACTGCTGGATTTTGAGAATATCGGTCCATATTTGACTTTAACCCCCTACATAAGGTCCAGTACCGAAATCCACGTTAATACTAATATATATCTGAAATATACCGTTATTATGTTGAAATTCTACGTGAAATATCCTCATATGCATGAAAATAACTGTTCCAAAATTTAAGAAGATCGGCCCATAATTTGTCATACCTGCCATATAGAACAATTTCCAAAAAACAAATAAATTCTGGTCAAAAAATATTTTTTTCGGATTTAACCCATATTCGGTAAATATTTTATAATCATGATATATATCGTTGGAAAGGTATTTTTAATACCTTTTATTTAGTGTATTACAAATTATCAAGCACACAGTAGTTCCCGAGATATAGGCCTATATATTTGCAACTTTACGGGCCCGCCCCCTCGAAAATAGGCGTGACCGCCAACAAAATTTTTTTTGCTGGTATCTCCTCTAAAAGCCCTATTTCATTTTGTTTTTTTTTTTTTTTTGAGCAAAATCACTAAAACCGAATTGTACCCTTTTTTATACTCTGTTTGTTAAGTTACACTCAAGATTATTATGAACATCAGACAAACTCTGTAAATTATGGTAAGAATTGGTAATTAAATCAATTAAAAATGGTTAAAATTAGACAAAATTTCAAAATATTTAACATAAATTATGTTGGTCGTAAAATTGTCTTTCAAACAATATATCAAATACTAATAAAATTTGCACTAAGACTGAATAGATAACACAGAATTAGGATATGCTAGTCCTATAACCAGTGTAGTTTTTGTATTTCTTAGTACGGTTAGGTGGAGGGTATTTGATTCGGCATAGCCGAATATAGCACTCTTACTTGTTCATGTTGATATTATGTAAATACGGAAGTGATAGTAGTGTAATACCCCTGACAGACATAGGATTTCTATACCATAATACAAATACTATGGTTTTTGATACTAAATTGCCTTGACAGACATGTAGTACATATACTAGTATTTTTGTTTTTACTTTCCCAATAAACATATTGGTAAGCGTTTTGTAAATTAAGATTGCAAGCTTGCATAAATAAGAGTTTTGCGAATGTCGTTGACAATTTGCTTGCAAATGCAAGTGTTTCATAAATTTAAGCAAAACGTGTCATTCTCGCTGTTAAAAATTGTGCTAATAAGTTGTGTTAATAAATAATGTTAAATTGTTGTTAAAGTTGTTAAATTAAGTGTGTTTGATACTTTTAATTATCATTTGCTATTAAAAAAGGTAATTATTTACTTATTTAATGTCTTTAGCAAAAAGGCAGAAGAGTGTTATGCGCAGAAGCACCGAAATTTTTGAGCATATATGAAACGGTGCGGCTGCAAGTTCTGTACTGGAAAATATAGATAAATTTTCCTTGCTTATATTTGAACACTTATTTTTATATGTAAATGTTGGCTGGGTTTTGATCAAAAAAAAAAAAATTAAAAGAAATTAAATAAAATATAACTGTCATTAAAAGAACTGGCAATCGATTTTGTGAGAGGGTTTCCCCAATGTTTATTGAACACAGCTACAGACAACATACTACATTTATACCACGATTATTATCGTAGTATTGAAACCAGATATAAACAAGCTTGTTTTATGGTTTAATTGTAGTACAAGTTGACACACATGTAGTATAGTATACTAATATGGTATGCAAATCATATGTCTGTCTAGGGTATAACATGTTCCGTGATGTTAACAAACTGGGCCAATGTTGCTTCGGGGTGTGAGTGGCTGATGTTCTTCCAATTGGTGAATGTCGTGTCGTTTAGGATCACTTTGCTTTCGAAAATAACCAAGAATGTGTCATTTATTGTAATTGTTGAGTTGTCATTTTCGCATACTTTTACTGGTTGATTGTTTACGACGACGACACCGTCATTGACTTCCTCAATTGGAGAAATGTGATCTGATGAGGTTGTTTTGCATGTTGCTAGATGATTGTCTAACAGTTGTTGTATACACGAGCTATTTTTTAGAGGTTGGCAAAATGTTATTGACGTCGCACAGTGGCTGAAAATCGTTTTTCATTGGCCAAAATTCTGTAACTTTTGAACCGATCAAAATATTGAAGTAATTTTTTTTTAATGGATAGATATTTAGTTCAGCTTGGCTCAGTTGTAATTACATTAAAATTGATTGATGACTTTTTAAGGACTTCTAGGTCAAAGTTGAACTTTTGATTTTTTTTTAACTTTTGGAGTGAAATATGAGTTTATTTTTTTTATTTACATATTAAAAAATTTAATATTTGGAACTTAATAATAATTATAATTATTTTTTGTGATAATGGAATTTTTTTAATGTTACACTCAAAAAAATTTTTACACTCAAAAAAATGTTTACACTAAAAAAAATAGGAAAATTCACTGGAGATTTTGCTGTTACTACAGAAAAATTTATTATTTTTTGCTGTCAGATTTGATAATTTTAAAAAACATTTTAAAAATAAAAACTGCAATAGATTTTATTAGCATTTGTAGCAATAGTAGGTTCTATTTATTATTATTTTTAACTGACTTCAAAAAGGAGGAGGTTATCAATTCGAATGGTATGTTGCTTTTTTTATGTTTGTTCCACGATAACCATTTCTGAACCAATTTTAAAAATTCTTTTTTTGTTTGAAAGGGTTTGCTTGCAGGTGGGTCCCATTTAATTTTTATGAAGATCGGACGGACATACGGTTTTTTATTTACCGTTATCTATATTTTTTCTGTGCTTCTCTTATAAATTGTTGAATAACTTCGTGATTTATGAATCAATTTTAAAAATAATTTTTTTATTTGGAAGATATGGCTTGCAGAAAAATATATTGAAGGTAAAAAAATGAAAATTTCAGAAATTGATTGAGATATATCGGGGATATATAGCATAAACCGATTTTTAAGAATATATCGAATATGGGTGTCAAAATTTAGCTCTGTTAATGGGAAAACATTATAGATTTAGCATAAACCGATTTTTATAAGATTAACAAGATTTTCAAAATTCTTTCTTTCAATCAAAAAAGTGCAACAACATTAGTTATATTAAACATTTTTGAAAATTAATCCAACATTTTATTTGGCCGAAATTTTGAAGTCGGTTTTTTTTAAAAAGAATTATTTACTAAAACTATGTTTTTCGTACTTAAATAACAATGAAGGCATTTATAATTATTATTCATTTGAAACAATTATTGATTGCAAATATTCTATATTTTGTTTTGCGCTATTTCTGTTCTTTAGTAGTTTTTTGGCTTCTTCATCTAAATCCCGATGTTCCACTTTCCATTGATTTCGAATATTGGATATAAACGGATCTGATGTTGCCAATAATAAATTAAATAGATCTTCATTTGTGGAATTTCGTGAAATTTTTCTAGTATATTGCTCTCTATAAAATCTGTAATCCTTGTTCCTTTTTTCCTGAGCCTCCTCTGATAGATCTCCAAGTGGCACCAAATGATATTTAATGATATCTTCTCCATGATAAAGGATTTTGTGAACTGTTGCAGACATATTTCTCCATGGGTAGTTGGTTGTATATATTTTTGCAGTTTCCTTAGCATAATCTCCAAATTGTCTAGCGTCAATTTCTTCATTGCACGCAAGTACTTCTAGGATTATTTTAAATCTGAAAATAAGGTTTAAATCCACTCCTGTTATTTCGGATGCTGTTTCTGGATCTAAAAAGAATCTTCGTGCGGTATTGTCATCATTTGTATTGCCTGACCCTTGTTTTGGCTGATCTATAATTAATCCAAATTTTCGATATTCATCTTGAACATGTTTCTTTTTTGAACTTCTTAACTCTTTGTTGGTTCCATTGTTTCTTATGGATCCTGAAGACCCGAAATCCAAATCATAACTGATTTTTAGTATATGTTCCATAAGTCGATATTTGATCCACAGTAAAAAGTCATGAAAAAATATGTGATGCTCTTGGTAGTCACAGCTAAATTCAAGTGCGGCCGAAAGGGTTAATATCAGGTAAAACTAATTAGTATCTCGCCAATATTGGGTTTTTTTTCTTTAGTGGTTTAATGTCGCGATTATTATTATAAAATTGTTTATGACTTTGGTTGACCCTAACAGTTGATAACAGGTATATTAGAAAGAGATCATATGTTTACTGTAGAACCTATTGTGATATTTTTATGACTTATTTTTTTTTGCTAATCAAAACAAAGCCATAAAACCCTTTCCCAGGTATTATATTTAATTATTTTAGTTTTACGTAGTCTAAAGTAAAAAAACATAAACCTTTAGGCGAATAAGTGAAAATTTAATACACCATTGTATACGAGTAACTATAGGGCTGTTTAAATTATCGTAATTTGAATTTTTTTAGAGTAATTTCATTAAAATTAAAAAAGTGTTCTACCGGCGGGTCGTGGCGGGTGCAAAAGTATATATAGGGTTAAAGAAGACACTTTCACCTTTCTTCGGGTGGTATACGTTTCTTGTTCCCTTTTGTTCCCTAGAAGTTCTATTCCACTAAAGTTTCAATTTCAGAAAAATATAGTAGTTTCATAAATATTTCAGAACGCCCCTAATATTAAACGCTAGAGCGGTAAC
The DNA here is from genome assembly GCA_916048285.2 of Bellardia pandia. NCBI lineage: Eukaryota > Metazoa > Arthropoda > Insecta > Diptera > Calliphoridae > Bellardia > Bellardia pandia. The sequence continues at coordinate 2,977,155 of OU696534.1, forward strand.
CACTTACAACAACTAAAGACTATAATCCTACCAACATTATAAAAAAGACCGCAGGCCATTATCGATGATAGCTTGCGAGTAGTAACCATTTATTTTTGACAAAAAACAAATAAAAAACACCTTTTTCTGAAATTAAAAAAAACAGTTGAGTTTGACAGCATGCCACGCCCACAATTAAAAATAGTTTAACCTAATTTTTTGGCTACCTTAATATGGATATATTAGCTCCAAAAAGGTGTAAAAATTTTAAAAATCGGTGACAAAAAAAAATTCGACTTTTGGCCAATGAAAAACGATTTTCAGCCTCTGTGCGTCGCACAGTACTTTGTCCAATACACAAAAATCAAAAAAAAAAAGTTATCACCATTGTAAACGAAATTAGTATTTTTTTAAAGGTACATACTTATGGTGTTTTCTTTTCTGAAATAAAATGTTACACCTTTATTATGTACATTTTTATAATGTTTACCCCACATTTTAAAGTTGTCGCATTTTTAATGGTCAGAATAGAACATCAAATTACAACACTGTAACACTTTTTTCATGTCCAGCTGTTTTTTTTTTTGTTAAAAAAGAAGAAGCAGATAGCTCCCTGGTAAGATCGCTTGAAATAAGATAATAAATATTTATCAAAAAGACCAATGGCACCTTCCCGACTAATACGCAAATTCTTCTTAAACTATAAAAATCATAATCATATAAAATATTTTATCTTCATCAAATGATGAAGATAAATCCAACAAGTCATCCAAAATTTTTTCAGCACATAAAAAAGTAGTAATATTTTCCATTTTGTATATATTTTTTTTTTGTTTCTTAACACAAATACACATTCATAAACAAAACAAATGTCAGTTGCAGCGATGCCAACTTAGCCCTTTTCGGGCTAGATTTAGCCGGATTTTAGTCACTCAAAACGCAAAAAAAAAGAAAATTGTATGTGGTTTTATATGGATTTTTTTCCATTTAGCCCTTTCTTCAAAAATGTTTGAGTCTCAAAAGTTGGCATCACTGGTCAGCTGTTTTAACGTGCGATTCTCCCCCTCTAAAAATACAGAGTGTGAAAGGTGCACCATTTTTTAAATTTATAGTGTGACATTTATAGAAAAGAACACACTACACTTTAGCAGTGTTGACATTTTTTCAGAAAAGATCACAAAAAAATTAAAAAAGATGCGAAATGGGAAAAACGTGTAACATTTTTGCCAGAAAAGAAAACGCCATTAGTTAACTCATTAGTTTTACAAAAATAGTTGTCAAACATTCATTTTTTGAGATATCAATAACTTTTTTATTTTGTTTAATTACTCGAAAACATTTCCAATAAGCAAAAAATATTATTGAGGTTAAATATTTCGATTAGATGTACTTTGCAAAACTTTGAAATACTAGTTTTATTTGTGTTGTTAGCTTAAAAATCAAAAAGCTTGGTGGAATTCTAAAAAAATAGTGTTAACGGATTTTCGTAATATTTTTTTATTTTAAAGCTTATACCTTTTGCTTTTGGAATCTTCAACCAGAACTTGCCCGTTTTACCTACAGCAATTTTTTTTTAGAAATGTCTAAAATCATGGTTTGGTAATTTTAAATTAAAGGCTCTAACTTTTGTGTTTTTTCATTAATTTGTTATTTTTTTGCAGAAATACTTGAAAATAGATAAGCATTTTTCAAAAATAAAAAAAAACTTTAGCTAAAAACACTTTTTTGTTTACAAGTCGAGAATTACATAAATTTTTTGTTGAAATTACAAAAATTTCTTAAGTTTTAAAAAATGTTTAAAAAAAATAGTGTTAATTGGTTTTTTATTTTTCTTTTAAGTGCCTAGATTTTCACCTATTAGGGGCAAAAACAGAAGTTGCCCATTTTGATGACAACTATAAAAAAAATAAATAAATATTAATGCACTTTTATACCCTATATGTTGTACAAGAAGTTGTATCTGCTGTTTGTTTTTATGTTTTTTTTTTTTTTTTTGGATATTTATGAGTAATTTGATTAGTAAAAACTAAATTTTTTTATACTTTAAATATAAATAAATATGTATTTGTATATATGTACCATTTTTTTTTATGTCTAAATCCACGTTCTGGTAATTACATATGATGGTATATTGAAAATTTGGGATTTGTGTAGTATGTAAAAGTCAAAAACGTAATTTTCTTTAATGATTTGAATAGACAAAATTAAATTAAAAACAAAATAAAAAAAAAATTAAAAGAATTTGAAACAAACTCTTGAAGTAATAATTAATGGTTAATTAATGTTTTTTAATTATATTACTAACAGAAAAGTGCTAAATTGGCAACAGGCTAAAACAAATAAATATATTACAACAACAGTTAAATTACAAAACAAAAATCTTGATTTACAACAATAACTCTTTATTATTTATTTCTTTAAATTTCTGTTACTTTCATCATCATTCCTTACATTCTTAAAACCAGTCATTACCGTTACTTTTTACAATAATAAAAGTGAAAAAATAAAGTCAATTTAATTTTGTCAATTGTTTAAGTGCAGTGTTTAACAATATTTAATTTAAATTGAACGAAAATCGTGTAAATTAATTTTATAATGGGTTCTTTATTAAAAAATTCTGATTTGGTTGAGTGCTGGTTATCAGCACTTCCACATAACAAAATATCCGTATTAAAAAAAAAATGGTAAAACGCAATATTTGAAATTTAAAAAAATTTTACATACATCAAAAAGTTGACATAGGCGATTTTTTGAAAAGATTTGATTCAAAATTTCCATATAATATTAAGGGTACTGTCTTGTGGGATACCAATAAATAATGAAAAATTCCAAGAACTTTTAATAACCACAAGAAACATACATACTTATGTATATTTTCCCACTATAGTTGGTTTTATATGCCCAGTTGTGTACACAAAGTTCTTTTACACGGATGTGACGTTCTTAAGTTTTTTGATATTCCAATAGGTTTGTTAGCACTTAACTTTTTTATATAAAACAGTATTCTTTTATAATTTTTTGTTAAGGATGTTTGTCTGAGGAAGCTATTGAAGCTAACCACAAAAACGTTAGAAAGGTCCGATTATCACTACAAAGAAAATCATCCAGAGAAAATAAAAACAAGGATTTAATGACCCTTTTGTTGTTAGCTTCAGATCCTGTGTTGTCGTCAACAGAAAGCTAAAAAAAACAAATAAAACTAATGACGAAGAATTAGAAAAATATCTTGTAAAGGAAAGTGTAAATGTTGAAATACATACATACTAGTTCTTCTTCTAGTGCATCGTATTCTTCGGAAGAATCCAGTGACGATCAATAGAATGTTTTTTCTTTTTGTTATAAAGCTGTTCCGTAAACATATTAATAAATATTTATATTATATTACAAAAAGTATTTATTTATAAAAACTTTTTTCATCATGCTTTTATTATTTTTTTGGAAGTAGTTAATTTAAAATTCAGGATATATGTGTGTCCTTGCGCTGTTTCTGTAAAAATTGTATACATTTTTTATTATTTTGACAAAGGAAAATAAATTGTTGCAATTTCATGATTTTCAAAACGTATACACTGTTTTTAATAAATAGGATACATATATGTCAGCTTATCGAGTCATTCCTGTAATTTAAATAAAATTTGCTACAAATAATGGGTGTTTTTTTTTAGAGGTATAGAACTTCGAATTGAAATAAAACACAAGAAAATCGTTTTAATGACCATCAATTTGGCTTTATTGGAAGGATAATTTTATGCCATTAATGTTTAAATATGATTTCAGGCATGTGGCCGCTGCGGCTGGCTCGAATAAAGCCAATTCTACAGGTCCAATTTTCAACCACTTTTTCGAGCATATGGGGCCGTATGTCGGCAATAACGCCACGAATGTTGGCTTCCAATTCCCCTAACGTTTCTGGTTTGTTGTCGTAGACGAGCGACTTCACATATCCCCAAAGAAAATAATCCAATGGTGTCAAATCACACGATCTTGGTGGCCAATTGACAGGTCCATTCCGCGAAATTATGCGCTCATCGAATGCTTCCTTCAATAAATCGATTGTGGCGTGCGCTGTGTGGCATGTAGCGCCGTCTTGTTGGAACCACAACTCATCCACATTCATGCCATCCAATTCGGGAACAAAATAGTCGGTTATCATGGCTCTATAACGGTCTCCATTAATTCGGGTCCTCTTTATCACTTTGCTCTACAGCGGCAATTGTTTCTTCGGTGCGCACTGTTCGACGTCTCTGCGGATGCGTATTATCACATAGAGTAAACGTAGTGCGAAAACGATCCATGGTTAACCTAATTAATTGCTCTGATGGACGATTATGTCGACCATAAAATGGACGGAGCTTGCGGTAAACTTCGCGAACTGAACCGTTATTTTCGAAATAAATTTGCACGATTTGCAAGCATTGTTCTTTTGTCAACCTGTTCATGATGAAATGGCAAACCAAACTGAACATAAGTGACATTAGAGTTGCCAGATTTGACCACAAAATGCCAGTTTTATCTCTTTTCGAAAAACAAACCTGTAGAAAAAAGTTTTCGACTTATCGCATTGAGCAGTTGCATGTAGCTCCCCACACGCAACACAAACTGTCGGCAATTTACAGTACGCTTTGGTGTGACCAAATTCTTGACAGTTGAGACACTGGACGGGTCCCTGACGCTTATGTGGTTCTTCCACCGTGATTCTACGATGCAGAAGGTACATCAGATTGTAGATAGGATGGGACTCGTTTTTCTTTAAGACAACAACTCCCGGTTCCAATTCTACCCTGAACATGGGCTGAGGGATCTTTTCACGGTTTCTAATATTCACTACGCTCTTGATTTTGAACCCTTTGCCATTAAACCGGTCTTTATCTCCGCAGGATCAACACATGGGTCTATACCCTTTAGAACGACTTGGAGTCCTTTTGCGCTTTTGAGCTGGTAGGTATAGAAATCCCTAGTCTCCCTCTCCAGCTGGTTGGACAATTTTCGAAAATCATCTTCCCTATTCACTTGTATTATTGTCTCGCAGATATTTCCATGTTTCATTGAGGTTACGCTAAACATGTTTTCACCTATTACAGCAACAATTCCTTGTATCAGTTTATTGGAAGTGGGCTCTCTCAGATAAATTGGTGGGGGCTTAAACGTCTTTTTCGGTATTTCTGGGTCATCCGTCTGAAGTAGAGAAAATCTGTTTTGGTCATTTAGTTTATCACTATTGACGGTCTTAGGAACTTTTGAGTTGGAAGTTGAGAAGATGTCGGGCTCCTCTGTCGCTGGAGAACGGTGATGTACTTATCCATACCTACTTGTTTTTTGGGTTTGACTGCGCTATTTGATGAAGATGATGTTTTTTCATCTGTTGAAATCACAATATTTGTGTGCGAACAGGAACGACGCCGTGCTACGGCTCTTGTAGTAAGAAAATTCTCCACAGATTTTTTTTAAGGATTCTTCCTCAGAGACCCATATAGTTTTTCTAGTCGAGCTAATCTCTTTCTCAGAATTACATCTGAGAGGAACACTCATACAGTTTTTATGCGATTTTTAATGATTTTTTAAATTTTTACCTATTACGAGTTATTTTTTTCACTTTTTTGTTTTATTTCAACCTATTACACTTTTTCACCGCCTCCAATGAGTCGTCCATTCACTCAATCTAGCATTGCTGCAAATAATAATGCTAACAACAACAAAAATCTGTTCTCATTTGAAGAAATAAAAAAAGTCTTACATTTGAATTAATAACAAATCTTAAAAGTTGTAAATCTCGAGAAGAGCAATGTAAGGGTTTGTTTTATCGTTTTCTAATTTAAGACCCTATAGTACTCTTATTTATTTAAAAGAGCCTTAGAGTAGTAGGCGGCTCTACAAGATGGCAACGTTAATTGCCGAAGTTTGTTTGTGAGGAATAAAACAACTCTCTCGTTTAAAGTCAGAATTATTTCTATTTTTATTTATAATTTACCCTAGCTTATATACTATTTCTTATTCTATGTTTTTCTTAAAGAATAGTCTTTTCTCCTACTTATAATCAATAAATTCTATGTTTATTATATACTTATTTATTTCTTCTACTTATTTGTTCATATTTATTTAAAACTCAAATTACCATACTAATGCACTCAAGTGACCCACTTCAGTTAACACTTGACTATGCAATTTTGTTTGCTTATTAATTACTTTTCTTTTAACTTATTCTACATACATATGTATATATATATTTTTGGGTGTGCATGTTTATAACACATGTTTGTTTGTTTGGGTATGCATGTTTACAACACATGCACTACACCCTTACCGTTTAAAAGAAAAAAAATTTTTTATGAAAAAAAAAAATTTTTTTTTTTGTATTAAATTACAAGATAGTACTTAACATAATTTTATTCTATTCTTATGTATAGTCATAGGTTTATTATTTATTAAAATTGTGACATTTACGTCTTGGGTGTTTATTATTTCAAAAGGACCGGTATATTGGTTTTCATTTTTCTTTGCGGTTTCTTTTCTTAAAAATACTTTATCTCCTATTCTTAGGTTGATATCGTTAATATTCTTATCTTTAATATTTTTTTGTTTTATTTTATTTTCTAACAGTTTTTTATTTGCCATTTCATGTGCATGTTTTAATTTTATTTTTAATTCTGTGATATAATCTTCATAATTATAAAATTTATCGTTTGATATAGGTTCAAATGGCATTGATGCTAATTTTCCAAATACAAGTTCAAATGGCGTAAAACCTGTGGATGAGTGTGGGGTTGTATTATACGCGAATGTGTAATACGGAATCCATTCATCCCAATTGTACTGTTCTGTAAAAGAACGCATGTATTCGTTTAGAACTTTATGATTTCTTTCTATACTACCTAAGGTTTCATGATGGTATGCTGTTGATGTTACATGCTTGATTTTCATGAGTGTACATATCCTATTGAATAATTCATTTACGAATTCAGTTCCTCTGTCCGTTTTTATTATATCAAAACACCCATATTTTAGTATAAATTTTTCTACTAAAATTCTTGCTATCTCAGATGCTTCTTTAGTTTCAATTGGAAATGCGTCAACATATTTTGTTAGTTCGCATTGTGCTGTTAATATATATCTATACCCATTAGATATTCTTAATGGACCTACAGTATCCAATTGTAAAAATTGAAATGGTTTTGTTGGTGTATTAGTTATCTGGATTGGTGCCCTTGTATGCCTAATGACTTTGTTCCTTTTACAAGATTCGCAACGACTGATAAAATCTTTGATCATTCTGTACATATTCTTCCAAATGTATTTTTGTTTTAATCTACTGACTGTTCTACGCACTCCCGCATGACCTCCGTATGGAGTTTCATGATATTCTTTTATTATCTCCTTTTGTCTATCCTTTTCCAGTATTCTTTCTGGTTGTTTAAATAATATTACCTCTATAGGTCTCTGTTTATGTTTGTCTTTATTCTGCATGCTATTATATAATTTTCTCAATTTTTCCTCACTTATGAGTTTAAAAATCGTATCGTCCTTCGCTAGCGTTATTTTAAGAATTTGGTTATCCCGTAAGACCCTAGTTAACTTCTGCAAAACTGAATCTAGTTTCAAGTATGCATTTTCATTACAAGATACTGTTACGTGATTCCCAAAAATTTCAACTTTTGTTTTGTTTTTATTCATTTTGTCTATAACAAATTTTAATCGTGGATATCCTTTAATTTGTGAAAACGAAATGCTGTCCCACATATAGATGTGATCATTTTCTTCGTCACCTTTTCTTTCCTTATCATTTTCATCTTCTCTAATCAATGTATTTTCTTTGCTTCTTCTCAAGTCGTCAGTCATTTTTCTTGTCATTATGTTTATACTTTTTGGTATCATACCTTTCAAATCATCAGAATTTATTTTGATTCTTGATAATGCATCGGCATTAGTATTAATTTTCCCTTGTTTATATATAATTTCGAAATCGTAATCCATGAGATCTAACCTAATTCTGGTTAATCTTGATGAAGGATTTTTGTGGGTAAACAATGATATTAGTGGTCTGTGGTCAGTTATTACCTTGAATTTTTTTACCGTATAAATATGGTCGAAAATAATTTATTCCCCAGTGTATAGCTAAGAGTTCTTTCTCTATCACGGGTTTGTTAATTTCATGTTTATTTAGAGATCGGCTTGCATATGAGATTGGTAAATCGCTATTTATTTCACCTTGTGAAAGTACTGCTCCTAACGCGTAATCAGATGCGTCAGTGGTAAGTATAAATTCTTTTTCAAAATCTGGGTATTGTAATATTGGTGGATTTGTAACTATAGATTTTAACATTTCAAAAGATTTTTGGCAGTTTTCTGACCAATGAAATTGTTGATTTTTCTTTAATAATTCATTGAGAGGTTTAGCTATCTGTGCAAAATTTTTAACAAAGCGTCTGTAATAGTTACAAAAAGCTACGAATCTTCTTGTATCATCTGCATTCTTGGGAACTGGATAAATCTCAAGTGCTTTACATTTACTTGGGTCAGTCATTATTCCTTTATCTGTAACAAGATGTCCCAAATATACTACTTCTGGTTTCAAAAAATTACATTTATTTGGATTTAATTTAAGGTTGTGACTTTTTAATCTTTGAAAAATTTTTCTCAGATTATCATTATGATGGTTTAAAGAACATCCAAAAACAATTATGTCGTCTACATATATAAATGCATTGGAATCTAACCCTGTTAATGCTATTGTCAACATTCCTTGGAAACTATTCGATGATATCTTGAGACCGAAAGGTAACCTTTTGAATTGATAGTGCCCACTACGTGTAGAAAAAGCTGTAAGTGGTCTAGATGCTGGTTGTAATTCTATCTGGTGGAATGAGCTTGTCATGTCTAGCGTTGAAAAATATTTTGCTCTTCCTATTTTGTCTAATACATCATCTAGTTGGGGTAATGGGAATTTGTCGTTGACTAATTTTTTATTTAATTGACGATAATCGACCACTAGTCTCCATTTCTTTTCGTCGTTGTTACTCTTCTTAGGGACCAAAAGTAAAGCCGAATTGTAAGGACTGACAGACGGTTCAACTAAATCTTCCTCTATTAATTTGTTAACCTGAGTTTTAATTTCTTCCTGTTGTGAGTGTGGCAATCTATAATTTCGTGTGTAAACCGGGGTATCGTCTACAGTTTGTAATCTTTGTTTGTAGAAATTATTCGCTGTTAAATGATCTCCTTCCAAAAAAAAAATATCTTGGAATTCTTTACATATTTCTTCTATGGTTTGTCTTGCGTTAATGTCGACCGTATCTATACTCAGTAATTTTCTTAATTTTTCCCATCTGTCTTTTTGTTTATTATTTGCACTTTCCTCTTTTGCATATAGGATGTTATAATCTGATAAGCGCTCAATTTGTAAATCAATTTGAGATATTTTAACTTCTTTGTCTGAAACATTTAAAATTCTAATGTGCTTTGTTCCATGTTTTGGGATTATTGTATTACCAACAAAAATATTGTTACTGATTTGCTTTGCACATACCACACTATCCTCTTCAATATATAATTTCACTGCTTGTATTATTTCAGTTCTTGGTGGTATAGTGATTTTATTGATATTCGTTGTCATTGTTAGAACATATTCAGTTTCATTTATTATAATAGCTAATGTGTATGTCTCATAATCAATCTTTGCCAAATACTTAGTGAAAAAATCTCTTCCTAAAATACCATCTGTTGCTATTGGAAATTCCGTACTGACTATTTGGTATTCATGGTTTACTATATCCTCTGGAAGTACTAATTTCAGTATTGAAGTACCCATTGTTTGAATTGAATTGTTTCCAATACCCGTAATCTTGCAAGCATTCTGTTCTTTTATTTCGTTGTTCCCTATAAAATTTTCTTTACATACTGAAATGTCTGCACCTGTATCTATCAAAAATCTCACAAAATTTCCTTCACATGTTTTAAATGTTACAAAATGAGGTGCGTCTGAGTGCGAATTGTAAGTTTTTAATGTATATTCTTTTAATTGTTTTAACCTCCCTACGTCTTCCGTTTCATTTACTCTTGAGGATCGCAGGGGTCTATCTCGTTTCCCTGTTCCTGGGCAAAATATATCCTTCTTTGGTTCCCATCTACAAAATCACCATTTCTGATATTGTTATTATTGCGATTATTACCATTTCTCTGGTTGTTATTTCTAAAATTACCATTTCTGTTATTATTATTGTAATTATTACTATTTCTCTGGTTATTCCAATTGTTGTTATCTCGTGGTAGGTTAGTACCACGGAAATTATTATTTCTAAAATGATTACCATGATTGTTTCTATTATTTACGTTATGATTATTTCGAAATCTCCTATTATAAGAAGAATTTGTGTTCCTATTAAAATGCATTACAGAATTCGTTTGTGAAATTACTTCTGAAGCTATATGGATTGCTTCATTTAGGCTTTTGGGTCTAGCAGCTAAAACTGTAGTTCTGTGTGGTTCATTTAAACCATTCTTGAAAATACTAAGCGCAACTTGATCATTCATTTTAATAATCGTTTCCCTGTTTTGTGATCCCAGTTCTGAGATCTGCAATTCATTAAGAGAAGCTACAAGTGATTCAACTTTGTTGGCGAATTGTGTTACTGAACTATTTCCTTGTATCTGTTTTGCTAATTCGGTATGTACTGAAGAGAGTGATTTCTTGGGGGAAAATACTTTCTTAAGTGTACGTTTGAAAGTTTCTAGCGAGTTCGGTGTTTCTTCTGCAATTAACTTATTCTTTACTTTGTCTGTTAATTTAGTGGCTAAAACGAATTTTATTAACCTAGCAACCTCTGTTTCATCTTTGAGTGTGTCAGAATAGAACTCTATTATACCTAAAAAATTACTAATTTGTCCGAAGTCACCATTGAACTCTGGTATTATTTTGGATGCATCTAGAATGCCAAATGATGCCATGGCTGTTATTTCTATTTTTTCTTTTAGTTTTAAATAATTTAAGATTTTTCCTTCAATTTCATTAATATTTCCTAAAGGATAGCCCTCATTTAATGCAATAAATTTCAACTCCTCAATTAATTTTAATGTTTTTATTACATAATCTTCTGTATATTTTCTGTTTGGACTTTTTTTTAAATTTTTATAAATACTTATTAGTCTATCCATTTACACATTTTCTATTTTATTAGCGAACTTGATTGCTTTTTTTTTTTTCATATATTCTTTGTAATACTCATTTAACTTAATTATTACTAATGCAACTAAAAGAATCAGGATTATCATCTGCATATGGTTTTGAGTCACCGTCATGACCTCTTTATTGTTTTCGTTCACAATAATGTCTTCTTTTGAAAACCAACCTCCCATTATTGCTGTTATTTATTTATATATATTTTTTTCTTTTTTATAATTTTCCTTTATAGACCGAATCTCCTTTAGCAGTCTCGATTTCTCGGCCTTGTTGCCGGTAAGGTGGAATTTCCGGTAGGTTTCTCCGATGAGCTTTCGCCTCTTTACTGCTCTACCGCCTCTCTTCTTTTTCTGTTCTTCCTTTGGTTTCTCTGGGATTGGTGAATGTACCTTTGATTTCTGTAGGCGTTTTAGATATTCTTTGATAGGTATCTTCTTTTTGCTGGCACTATATTTGGGGACTTCTGGGATAGGAACTATAGGTGTAGGTACATATTCTTTTTCTAATAGTTGTTCCCACTTCTTAAAAGATTGTCTATTTCCAGCCTGGTTGTTTCTAACTTTTCTTCCACGCTCATCTGGGTGCTACGCGTCAAGACTTGAAACAGATGCCAACCGTTCAAAAATTATCAACTTTTCAATTAATTTGGCAGGATCGCCATGTAAGGGTTTGTTTTATCGTTTTCTAATTTAAGACCCTATAGTACTCTTATTTATTTAAAAGAGCCTTAGAGTAGTAGGCGGCTCTACAAGATGGCAACGTTAATTGCCGAAGTTTGTTTGTGAGGAATAAAACAACTCTCTCGTTTAAAGTCAGAATTATTTCTATTTTTATTTATAATTTACCCTAGCTTATATACTATTTCTTATTCTATGTTTTTCTTAAAGAATAGTCTTTTCTCCTACTTATAATCAATAAATTCTATGTTTATTATATACTTATTTATTTCTTCTACTTATTTGTTCATATTTATTTAAAACTCAAATTACCATACTAATGCACTCAAGTGACCCACTTCAGTTAACACTTGACTATGCAATTTTGTTTGCTTATTAATTACTTTTCTTTTAACTTATTCTACATACATATGTATATATATATTTTTGGGTGTGCATGTTTATAACACATGTTTGTTTGTTTGGGTATGCATGTTTACAACACATGCACTACAGCAATTTCAGATTGTTACAAACCTAGCATGTAAATTTTTGTATCAATGAACAACAATATTAAGCTGACATCATGGAACGCACGTAGTATTCGTACAAAAGAAAAGGAGAACTATTTAATTTCTTGGATAAATATAATGTTGATATATATCTAATTTGTGAAACCTGGTTGAATATCAACTATGATCGACAAACTGGTACTGGAGGAGGAGTTTTAATAAAAATAAACATTCAACATCAATTGTTACCACCAAAAACAACTGAAATTATTGAAAATATCGGAGTTAGAGTTAATTGTGGGAGCGAACTTATAGACATTAATTCCTGTTGTTTACGCGCATAGTGTAAATGTCCCCCAATTATTGTTCATATGATAATAATTGTTTCGTTAAGTTAAAATTGTTGTTATTTTGTGTTAATGCTGTATGTATACTGATATTATTGTTATTGTTTGTAAAACCCCCTACAAGTACGGTACGTGTACAAAGAAAAGAAGAACTGAAAATAAACCCCTTGAATTTATATTTGAATTAAATTAACCCCGTCTTTTTATTTTCGAGGAAATATTTCAAGAAGAACATTTTGGTCCTTTCGAACCGGATTTAAACCCCCGAGTCCCCTTGAAATATTTTCAAGAAAATATTTTTTATTTTCAGAATCCCCAGTGTTTCATTTTCTTCATCAATCCCCAAACATCGTTTTGCGATCATCCTCATCATTTTAATAACAACCCCCATTTTCCATTAACACTTTAATCAAAAGGTAAGTTGTGTGTTTTTTAATTTTGTTAAAAGTAAAAAAGGTAAAAGTGATAATATAAAAAACAAGAGAACCAACAAGTGCGCGAATCAATTTGCCGTCGGCAAAACACTACAGTGAATTTGTGTTTGTGTGTAAATTTTTGCTCCACATTTTTTTTACACCTTCATTCGCGTGTGTTTTTACTTATAATTAATTAGTTAAATAATAAATAATTAATTGTTTAAATAATAAAAAAATTAATTTTTGAAATAAAAAATAAATAATTGATTTTTTAAAAAGTGAGTGTTGAACCACAGAACCCCCGTTTATAAGTATTGACACTTAATCGCTGATCTATTGATAATAAATAAAATAACCCTTTAAATAAGTAAGTGCAATCTATTGTACTTTTTATTAAAAGCACAACCGTGAATATTTACTGTGTCTTTGTTGGTTTTCTTTTGTTTTTCATTATATGGTCACACACACACAACGTACACTAGTGCTGCACATTTTTATTCGTGCGAAAACCCGGTTACTATTTAATTAATTGTGAAAAGGGTTTACTAAGTTTTTACTTTTTTATTAATTTTTTGCCCTAAAAATTTAAGCAATTAATTAAATAAATTTTTTAATCGCTATAATCGAATAATTTATTAGTGAATATATAATATTCGATTTACCCATAGTGGGTACCCGTTAATATTTTGCAGCAGCACAAGTGTTTTTAAAAGATTTTTTCTGTTTTTTAATTTAACGAAGTTCTTTTTACACTTACGGAATTCCTTATTAAGTGAAACTTAACCCGATTTTATTTCCTAATATCACAAACTTAACCCGATTTTATATATATATACACATATATATTGTACGTGATATTTACTCATTGTATTGAACAAGGAATCCGAGTGTCAAAAATTCGCTTTGTTGAATATATATTTTTATTATACCCAGTATATATATAATTTTATTCTATAAATTTATTTTATACATTTTATTTCGCCTGAAAGAATTTGTTACTCTTTTTTTAAATTGGATAGATTTATCTATTTTTACCCGCAGTTTCGTTATCGTTTCTTCTCTGTTAGAAAAAGCAAATTTTTAATCTGATTTTTTCCTCACGTTGGACTTAAATTTTTACTCGCGTTTTGTAAATAATTTTTATGAAAATTTCTCCATATCGATTGAGATCAAGAATGGATTTGACTACTTTAATCCGCAATGCCGACCGTATGGCAGACTTTGAGGCATATATTGCCAGTATACCCGTGGTGGAACACCAACTCGGTGCTTTAAGTAGTCATGAGGAAGAGCTCAATCGGTTATGGGAAGCTGTTCGGTTATCTTATGACTCTTTATTAATTGAGGCCGAAAGGTTGAAAGATCCCCAGATTATCGAACTGAAAGCCAAGTACTTTCAGTCTTACGGCACATACACCCGGGGGATATCTCTTATAACAGGTCACCTAGAACGACTTAAATTATCGACACAGGGCGAAAGGTCCATTGCGCAGTCTGCGCCAATGATTAATTTACCTCCGTGCGACACCCCAATATTCTATGGTGACTATAAGAGTTGGCCCTCATTTCGAGATATGTTCTCAGCTTTGTATGGTAATAACCCCCGTTTAACCCCAGTACAAAAATTGTACTACCTGTTGCAGAAAACTGCAAAGGATGCACATGATACCATACAAACTGTGCCACTTACCAACGATGGCTATGAAATCGCATGGAAAAGGTTGGTTGACACATATGAGAACAAAGATGCCCTCATAAACGAACAGCTTCGAGCCCTACTGAATATTAAACCGCTTTCACAAGAATCAGGATCGACTATTAAAAATTTGCAAAGAACGATAAACGATTGCATTACAAATTTGTCATTACTTGAGGTAACCCCTGAAATATTTTACCACGTAGTGCTGGTGTATATTTGTGCAACAAAGTTACCTGAAAACACACTGAGTCTCTGGGAACAGTCCAAAAGACTTTCTAAAAATTCCCCTAAATGGGATGATATGGACGCTTTTCTAACAGCGCATTTTAAAACACTCGAGTCAATTTCTGACATAAGGCAGTCCCATTCAAACCCCGTTCAAAACTCGAACAAAAACTCCACAACTGCTAGTTCCCGAAATACCCCTAATTTAAATGCTGCCAAAAAATCGTCACATGAAAATAGAATGATTCAAAGTTTTGCGACCCAAACTGGGCAAACACCAAATGTTTGTCGTTGTTTCCTTTGTCAAGGTTCTCACCCCATTAGACTATGCCCAGTTTTTTGAGTAAAAATGTTGATGAAAGAATGTCAATAGTGAAACGACTAAAGTGTTGTTCGAACTGTTTGGCAACCTCCCACGAGTACAAGAATTGTAAAAGTATTCATGTGTGTTCACTTTGCAAACAAAAGCACCACTCCCTGCTTCATAGAGATGTAAAGTCACATATGTCTGCCAGTAATTCACCCCAGCTCCCTATAGCCAATGGTACGACTATGCCTTCATCTCAACCCCCCGTTCATTTGAACCCCAATCCAGCTAGCAGTCCTTCTCAACCCCCGATTAATTTTGCCCCATCAACTTCTACCGCGGCTCATAATTTGCAAACTTATTCCGCACAGCTCAAGTCGAACCCCAATTCAGCAGTCCTTTTGAGCTCAGCAGTGTGTATAGTGCACATAAACGACATTAGATGTGCCGCTCGAGCCTTAGTTGACCCTGGTTCGCAAGGTACCTTTATTTCAAGGAGGTTACAAAGGAAGCTTGCTATTCCCACATTTTCCGTGCCTTCGACAAGTGTCACTGGAATGATGGATTGCTTAGCTGGCAAAACCTCTACAATGTGCACTATCACGGTTGGTTCGCCGATCGACCCCGGTTTCAAAATTAAAATTAGTGCATACGTTGTTGAGAAAATTACCGGTCGGTTGCCCTCGTCTAATATCTCTGATATTGTAACCTCTACTTTCCCCGACATTACCCTGACCGACGTCATGTGTACCCGTATGGATATACTTTTTGGAGGAAATGTTTATCCTAAAATTTTAACTACGGATGTCAGAATACATCCAAATGGCAACCTGATCGCCCAGAGAACCGTGTTCGGGTGGATAGTTACTGGTGAAGTTATTCAGCCCCGACCCTTACACTCTATATCATCGTTTTGTACCCATCTCGAGTTGAACACTCAACTATCGCGTTTTTGGGAACTTGAAGAAGTTCCACAAGCGACACAGTTATCTGAAGACGATAAATATTGTGAGGAACTTTACCGTACCACCACTTTTAGAAACCCCGATGGCCGTTACGTTGTCTCTCTCCCATTTCGCCGAGAATTTTCAAATGAATTGGTATTAGGAGATTCTCGTAAAAACGCCTTTTCCCAGTTTGTGCGAAATGAAACGCGTTTATTGAAAAACCCCGAATTGAAATCCCAATACGACAATGTAGTTCGTGAATATATTGAAATGGGACATGCAAAAGCCGTCAAAACCCCAGTTTCCACTGCGAATAATAATTATTTACCCCATCACGCAGTGTTTAAACCCGATAGCATTACCACGAAACTCAGAGTCGTATTTAATGCTTCAAACCCTTCCTCCAATGGCGTGAGCCTTAATAATGCTCTATACCCTGGTCCTGTTTTACAGACGGATCTTACTATTTTATTGCTGCGTTGGCGATTTTTCCGTTACGTTTTTAATGCAGACATTGAGAAAATGTATCGCCAGATACTTGTTCATCCCAATCAAACCCAATATCAAAAAATATTGTTTCGTGATGATCCTGTAGCTGAAGTTAAGGACTATGAGCTTAGTACGGTCACGTTTGGAGTAAACTGTGCACCGTACTTAGCGATTCGTACTCTATTACAATTGGCTGACGATTGTAAACCCCGGAGTCCTGCGGCATCCGAAATTTTGAAAACCCAAATGTACGTTTATGACGTGCTTGCTGGCTCTCATGAGCTAGAAGACGCTTTCAAGAGACGTAATGAACTAACCCATGTTCTTGGCTCAGCTGGTTTCGTTTTGCGAAAATGGACGGCCAATCATTTACGACTCTTGGAAGATTTACCCCGTGAGAATCTGCTTGATGCAGACTTCTTAAAATTTTCGAAAACCAGTACTACTAAACCCCTAGGCTTGCGATGGCATGCGACTAAAGATTGTTTCTTTTTCAAAATTGCATCGCAGCCACGCCAGGATATTGTCACGAAACGTGGTGTCCTGTCAGAAATAGCGAAGTTGTTTGATCCAGCCGGGTGGTTTTCACCGAAAATCATTGTGGCTAAGATCATAATGCAACAAATTTGGAAAGACAAGACAGAATGGGATGAAGTTTTGAACCCCCTAACCCTATCTCAATGGAGCGCATTTTTAAACGACTACCCTAATGTCGAGAAAATTAACATTCCAAGACGGGTTGATTTTCTCCCCGAAAATGAAACGGAACTTCATGCGTTTTGCGATGCCTCTGAAAAGGCGTACGGCGCTGCTCTATACATTCGAAATGTATCGTCCTCATCGATCACGACGCATTTGCTTGCGTCAAAAACAAAGGTAGCTCCCGTGAAAACTGAAACATTACCCCGATTAGAATTGTGTGGAGCGGCTTTGATGGCAAAAATGGTAGAATCATTATGTTCCGAATTAAATCTAGACAGGAGAAAGGTTTATCTATGGACTGATTCTACTATAGTGTTATCCTGGCTTAAAAAACCCCTGTGCCATTGGCCAACCTTTGTTAAAAATAGAGTAGCGTTGATTGTGAATAAAGTTGGTAATGAAAATTGGTCACATGTGGATTCCAAGGACAACCCCGCCGATTTGGCAAGTCGTGGAATTCTTGCTAGAGATTTAATAAATAATTCTCTTTGGTGGCATGGCCCTGTATGGTTAAGACAACCTCGTGAGTACTGGCCGAGTCACCCCCCTATCGACCACCAACACCTTGAAGTTCAGTCATTTTCAGTTCAGCTCGAACGCCCGTATGACATATTAGAGCGATTTTCAGATTTGTCGCGTGCAATGCGAATTACTTCGTATTTGTTCAGGTGTTTACAGTATTTGAGAACCCAAAAATGCTCGTATGATACCTTGATGTTAACCCATTCAGAAATGAAATTCACTCGAGATCGCTTGGTTCTTATGTGTCAGCGGAACTTTATACCGGAATACGCTCAGCTTTCAAAAAGTATACCCGTGCCTTCAAAGAGCAGCCTGCTCACTTTGAACCATTTTATAGATCATCGTCATGTAAAATAGAAATGCCTTCAGAAAGATTTTGAAGTAGGTGATTTACTGATTATTCGTCAAGATAATTTACCCCCTAGTGAATGGCGACTAGGACGAATAGAGAGGATTCATGTTGGACATGACTCTAAGGTCCGCACAGCGGACATGAGAACAGCTTCAGGAATTTTTACTCGACCCATCGTGAAGCTTGTTCTCTTACCCAATTCAGAAACCCACTAATTCTTTCTGTTTTCTCTGTTTCTCCTTTATTTTGTATTTACCCTATAGAGAATATGTCGAGTGTATCACGCCGCCTTGAGATCCATCGTAAACCCATTGAAGGTCCTTCTTCCTCTGAGTTACATGACAACAAGAAAAGAAAAACTGAAAATAAACCCCTTGAATTTATATTTGAATTAAATTAACCCCGTCTTTTTATTTTCGAGGAAATATTTCAAGAAAAACACCTGTTATTTTCCAGGAGGCACAGTAGGATCAGAATTTTTCAAGAAACTCAAATTTAAATCTGACCTTCGTAAATTAACAGATACAAATAATAAATACATTTTAGGCGGAGATTTAAACTGCAAGCATAACTATTGGGGATGTTCAAGAAAAAACACCTGGGGTAACATTCTATATGAAAACATACAACTAAGAAAATTCCAAATTGCTTTTCCCCATGAAAATACATATAGGGTGTTTTTTTGAGAGGTATAGAAATGCGAATTGAAATAAAACATAAGAAAATCGTTTTAATGACCATCAATTTGGCTTTACTGGCAGGATAATTTTATGCCATTAATGTTTAAATATGATTTCAGGCATGTGGCCGCCGCGGCTGGCTCGAATAAAGCCAATTCTACAGGTCCAATTTTCAACCACTTTTTCGAGCATATGAGGCCGTATGTCGGCAATAACGCCACAAATGTTGGCTTCCAATTCCCCTAACGTTTCTGGTTTGTTGGCGTAGACGAGCGACTTCACATATCCCCAAAGAAAATAATCCAATGGTGTCAAATCACACGATCTTGGTGGCCAATTGACAGGTCCATTCCGCGAAACTATGCGCTCATCGAATGTTTCCTTCAATAAATCGATTGTGGCGTGCGCTGTGTGCCATGTAGCGCCGTCTTGTTGGAACCACAACTCATCCACATTCATGCCATCCAATTCGGGAACAAAATAGTCGGTTATCATGGCTCTATACCGGTCTCCATTAACGGTAACTGCCTCTCCAGCAGTATTTCGGAAGAAGTATGGCCCAATGACTCCACCAGCCAATGGAGCACACCAAACAGTCAGTTTTTGTGGATGTAATGGCGTCTCAAGGGTCTCATGTGGATTTTCTTCACTCCAAATGCGGCAATTTTGCTTGTTGCCATTCAACCAAAAATGAGCCTCATCACTGAACAAAATTTTGCGATGAAAATCAGCATCGAGATCATTCTCATTTTCGACCCATACACCAAAATCACGACGCATTGCATGGTCTCGCGGCTTTAATTCTTACACAAGCTGGATCTTGTAAGGTCGCCAGCCAAGATCTTTGCGCAAAATCTTCCATAAAGTTGATGGACAAAGCTCCAATTGCTGTGCACGGTGGCGAATCGATTCATTCGGGTCCTCTTCAACACTTTGCTCTACAGCGGCAATTGTTTCTTCGGTGCGCACTGTTCGACGTCTCTGCGGATGCGTATTATCACATAGAGTAAACGTAGTGCGAAAACGATCCATGGTTAACCGAATTAATTGCTCTGATGGACGATTATGTCGACCATAAAATGGACGGAGCTTGCGGTAAACTTCGCGAACTGAACCGTTATTTTCGAAAGAAATTTGCACGATTTGCAAGCATTGTTCTTTTGTCAACCTGTTCATGATGAAATGGCAAACCAAACTGAACATAAGTGACATTAGAGTTGCCAGATTTGACCACAAAATGCCAGTTTTATCTCTTTTCGAAAAACAAACCTGTAGAAAAAAGTTTTCGACTTATCGCATTGAGCAGTTGCATGTAGCTCCCCACACGCAACACAAACTGTCGGCAATTTACAGTACGCTTTGGTATGACCAAATTCTTGACAGTTAAGACACTGGACGGGTCCCTGACGCTTATGCGGTTCTTCCATGGTGATTCTACGATGCAGAAGGTGCATCAGATTGTAGATGGGATGGGACTCGTTTTTCTTTAATACGACATCTCCAGGTTCCAATTCCACCCTGAACATAGGCTGTGGAGTCTTTTCACGGTTTCTAATATTCGTTATGCTCTTAATTTTGAAGCTTTTTTTCAGTCTTTATCTCGGCAGGATCAACATCTGGGTCTATACCCTTTAGAACGACTTGGAGTCCTTTTGCGCTTTTCAGCTGGTAGGTATAGAAATCCCTACTTTCCCTCTCCAACTGGTTGGACAATTTTCGAAAATCATCTTCCTTTTTCACTTGAATTTTGGTTTCGCTGATATTTCCATGTTTAATTGATGTTACGCTAAACATATTTTCATCTATTACCGAAACAATTCCTTGTACCAATTTACTGGAAGTGGGCTCTCTCAGATAAATTGGTGGGGGCTTAAACGTCTTCTTAGGAACTTCTGGCTCATCCGTCTGGAGGAGAGCAAACCTATTTTGGTCGTTACTCACGGGCTTAGGAGCTTTTGAATTTGATGACACTTGAGGAGATGTCGGGCTCCTCTGTCGCTTAAGAACTGTGACGTATTTATCCATACCTACTTGTTTTCTAGGTTTGACTGCACTATTTGATGTAGAAAGTGTTGATGTTCCTTCATCTATTGAAATTACTATATTGGGCGAACAGGAACGACGCCGTTCCACGGCTCTTGCAGTGAGAAGATTCTCTACAGATTTTTTAAGGATTCTTCCTCAGAGACCCATATAGTTTTTCTAGTCGAGCTAAGCTCTTTCTCAGAATTACATCTGAGAGGAACACTCATACAGTTTTTATGAGATTTTTTTTTTTTTTTTTATATATTTTAACCTATTACGAGTTATTTTTTTCACTTTTTTGTTTAATTTCAACTTTTTACATTTTTTCACCTATTACGATTTTTTCACCGAAAATTCAGTTGCACTAAAAATAACACGTCCGAACAGTTCGATGAGACGAGACTAAGTGAAAGAAAAGAATATATGACAGCAAAACGAGTCCTTGCAGCAATTTAAACAAAATTGAACAGAAATTGTTATTACGTTATATCTATAATTATAACAAGTTTCAAGGTCGTTAAAAGCCGAATTGTAGATTTTATTCAAAACTTATGGTCAGGATGTATGGGAGGTATGAGTGTCTTGCACCAATTTTTTTAAAAATTCGTTTTCTTTTTCTTCTTCTTCTATTTTTCCCCTTCCTTATATGGGATCAAAGCACTGTGCGTCGCTTCCTTACAGTTGTAGAGAGGATGATTTGCTTTTTGGCATTCAGCTACAGTGTTAGTTTCTAAATTAAGTATCTTATTTTCATGTATAACTGGCAGTATTTTTATCTTATTACATACATTAGAAATTTTTGGATATTTAATTACAAAGTAAATATTATTATTGGCTTGAAAAACTTTTAATTTTGAAATACTAAGTATATCGCTTATGCTAACATTGGCAAAGTGTTCGTTAATTAATACATCTAATATTATTGGCTTTACAATGTTTAACTTTGCTAGAGTAATAGAATAAATAGTGTTTTCAATACTAGTCATAATGGCTTTTTTCTAGCAATTGCTAGGTCAAATAAATGTCCGGTGTCGATTTTAGTCGCCTTCGATGTACTCAGTAGTTTGTTGACCGTTTCCGTGATTTGGTTAATTTTCATTTGCAACTCAGAATTAATAAGCACCTGTTGGTCATTGGCTTCTATTAAGCCCTCCTCCTTAAGGACCACTTGATTAAAGTCTTCAAAGTCCGGAGTGCCAGCGATGTATTTCAATGCTGTTCCTTATATATTAATACTTCTGGAATATCGGTGATGAATCTTTATCGCGCTTAGTATGGTAAATATGTGTTCAACGTCGGCTTTAAGTAGTTTCCTCATGTGAGATTGCGGAAAATTGTTAAGTATGTTCTCGGTATCGTGTGCGACATTTTCGTAATCAGTCAGGTTTGTCATGTGCAGCAAAAACCCATAGCGGTCATCATCAGTTATCGGGATAAAATAGGAGCTAGTATAGTTCAGTATTTTTGCTCGTATATATGGAGTAGTAGATAATAGAAGAAGTAGTACTACTGCTGCTTCTATTATCCGTCAGCTTCTTTGTACAATGTTCAATTGAGTATTAAATTAAAAATGCAAAAGTTATAAGAATTTCAAATCAGTCAGTCCAAGTTGGCCCACCCTGTAGTTGGTGGTCGAAAAATTTTAAGTAGTTGGTTGTTTTTTATTCAGAAATTGGGACTTCTTCCGTTTACAAGAAATTGTTTTACTGGTTTAATGTTTATTTATGCTTACCTCCATATGAGGATGACCACATTTTTCTTTATAAAGAATTTTTTGTTTATTTATTAGTTAATAAATCGTCACTATATTGGTGTGGGGACTGCCACTTTTTCCTTTTATAAAGGATTTCTTGTTTATTTTATTTTATTTATTAATAAATTGTCACTATAAAGGATTTTCATTTAATAAATTGCCACTATAGAGAAATTTCTTTTATTTTATTTTGGTGAGCTCCTTTTGCTCGTTTTAATGATTGAGCTCCTGTAGCTTTGGTTTCTCAGTGGAATTAGAGTTAATGTTTTAGGATTGTACTAACTCTTTCACAGGTCTATGCTGTGATCTTGCGATTGCACGTATAATTACAAATAACCAAAAACGTAGCCAATACTATGAGCTTAATTGTACTGTCCATTTTCGTCTTGAGTTTTGAACACCTAGCAATCTCTGCGAGTGTACTATGAAATCGTTCTACCTGGCCGTTTGAAGTGCTATGGAGTGGAGGCGCATTTGCCACTTTGACACAGAATTGGTTTTTCAACATAGAAGTAATGGTTTCGGATTTAAGCGACGGCTCATGGTCACAGTATATGCTCACTGTATGCGGAAAAAATTCATTAGTTGCATGATTGGGATTATTAAGTCAACGATGGTACGAGATGGTATTGGTTGGACCACAGTGAATTTTGAAAAATTTTCCATGCAAGTGAGCAAGTATTTTTTGTCTGTGGAGAATATGTCGATATGCAGTATCTCTCCTGCGTAAGATGGTATTGGGGTTTCGCCCAAATCCTGAATACGCGGATGCCTATCATATTTGGCTCTTGTACAGATCCTGCAGTTAGCCACAATTTCGTTAGCCAATCTCGTCATCTTTGGGAAATAATAGTCGTTAAAACATGTTTTACGTTCTCTTGAGCCGCCCTATGGGCACGATTATGTTCCGTATTAACTATAGACACTTGTTAACTCTTATCAAAAACATCCAACACCATTTTTCTACAATACCAAAATTTGGTTGCTGGAAAGGACCTAACCAATTCATGCTGAGTAGAAGCTAGTGTTGGTAAATCGCAGTGTATTGCGTTCACCACTCCTGGGTTCACTGCGAGTTTCACTTCATCGATAAGCATGCTGTTATCTGTGAATTGAATCCTGTGACGAGTTTTTTCAGTGAAGAGTACGAAATTCTGTTTATGAGCAAAACTTGCCTCTTCTAAAACTATTTGGTTTCGGAAGCAGTTGATTGGCTTGTCTGTTGCTTCAATGGTGTATGTAAAAGACACTTCACCATGAACTGTGGCCACATCCGAGACAACTTCCTCTTCTAAAACGTAAATGTTTTGCCGTGACAAGGCGTCGGCGACATAATTCTCTTTACCGGGTTTGTGAAAAATCTTAGCATTGTGTTCGTCAATAAAAGATTTCCACTGTTTTATCTTAGCGTCAGGGTTTCTGTCTGAAACCGCGAATGTAAGCGGTTGGTGATCTGTGTAAATATTTAAATTTCTCACACCATAGAGGTAGTTTCTAAGCTTCTGCAGAGCCCATACTATAGCTAGCAACTCACGTTCTTTAGTTGCAAAATTTAATTCTCTATCTTTCAAAGTTCTGGAGATCATAGTAATCGGTCGACCACCTTGTCATAGGACTGCCCCTAAACGCAACGAGGAAGTACCCGTCGTTAGATCGAATGGCTGCTTAAAGTCTGGGTAGAGCTACACAACCTCTTCTGAGGATAATATGGCTCAATTTAAGTCTTCTTTGACTGGTGGGCACTTATCCTACCATTGTCGCCTTTCAGAATATCGGTCAATGGTTTTGCTATTGAAGCAAAATTCTTAATAAAACATCTGTAGTAACTTGCGAGTCCCAAAAAAGATCTGATATTGAACAGGGTGGAAGGCTGCTCGTAGTCACGGATCGCCTTTATTTTATCAGGGCTTGTTTTAATGTCATTTCTGGACACGACAAAACCCAGATTCTCTACACTCTCCTTAAAAAATTGTGACTTCTCACGTGAGACTCTCATATTCGCCTTATAAAGCCTTTGTAAAACTCACGCAATGTGGTTAACATGATCGTTTTCGCTTTCTGAGAAGATTAGAGATCCACATAAACATAGCATGTTTTTCCTATCTGCTCCCTAAGCACATCATCAATGGCTCTTTGAAAAACGCTGCGAGAATTTTTGAGCCTGAAAGGAAAGGAAGCCTGCCATTTCCAACAGAGAAAGCTGTTTTTCCCTATCCTGCTCTGCGAGTGATATTTGATGAAAGCCTGATTTGAGATCAAGCGTTGTAAAATATCTGGCTTTACCCAGATTTGATAGAATCACTGAAACATCTGGGATAGAATATTTGTCATCAATAGTTTTCTGGTTCAGTTATCTGAAGTCCATAACGAGCCTTTTATTAATGATTCCATGTTCATCCTTGCCTTTTTTGTCAACAACCCAAATAGGATTGTTATAAGGGGACTAGAAGGCCTAATTATACCATTCTTTAACAAATTGCCACACCCATCGGGTAGGGGTAAAGTTTTGAGTAAATCGAATCATTATTATCCGTCCGGATAGTGGCGACAATATTCGTATTAAAGGGTAATGATTCATTAGGGCTTGCAAAAACTCCTAATAGGCTTTTAATCATATTCTGAAATTTTTCTGTAATCGATTGGGGTACCACTATATCCTCCATTTGCGTGCAATTTATATTTGCACACTTTAAAAATTGTATTTTTTCTGATCCGTTTTGAATTTGGATTTCTTTGTTTTGAAAATCCAATTTGCGCTTAATTGCGTTAGCAAATCGAGACCGATTATAGCATCAAATGTAGACAGCGATGGCAAAACAAAAAAAGTAGTATTTGTATTAAATATTAATGATACATTTTTTATCAATGCTATTGAAACCATGGACAGATTTAACTAAAAAAGGGTTCTCGACTGGAGTCACATTAATTATTTCTAATATGGGTTTAATGTAGTTTTTTGAGGCTCGAGTGTCTATCAGTAGCCTAATGGTTCTCCCCGCAATTACCCTTTCTATGAATGGTAGCAGGGAGCTTTGTCCACAAAATTGATCTGGTCAAATTCGCTTTTGTCTTCGTTTTCAAATATGACTGAATTTGCCTGTTGCTCGTACTCCTCTTGTTCTGGAAAATTGGTTAATTCTTTGCTGTTTCGGTCCTGTAAACCTAGCGGAACCTTCTTTCTGACGCTTCAGTGCCCTACCAGGAGCTTGGTTATTATAGAAATGAGAAGAATGGGGACCATTACGTCCAGATTGGAATCTTGTGGACTGTCAGAAGCGAGATGAATCGTCCACTTCCATTGTTACGACTTGTAGGTCTTCTAGATGGGCCCCATTGTTAAAACCTAACCGTTTGAAAAAATGGGGATTCCTACTTGTCTGGTTTCTTGCATTCATCGTTCTATTTTGAGACTTAAATTCACCTTTTTGTTCTTTACCATCCAGCCATCTAGCATAATTGTTGGCAAATAAAAAATGGTTCGCCTTCACCTCTTGGGCCAATGCCAGAGCCGAGGGCAAGTCCTTCGGCTGAGCCGAAAAAAGTACATTACTCAGACCCCTTTTTTGTACCCGATATGAACACCCTAAGTGCGTCCATTCTATATTTCTCATTAATTATCAGCGCGATGGCCCCATAATATGTCAATAGTCTTATTTGTCAATAAAGTCAGTTTCTGCTCAATCTCGTCGTAGAATTGCAGAAGTGTCATGTTTCCTTGACAAAGGATTGATAGTTCTTCTTCTATCAAATAAATTGGTCGTTTATCCGAATAAGTAAAATCTAAGCGGGCAATTATTGCCTTAAAATTCAGTACAGTATTGAATGAGGAAGCACCCTTTTATTTTTTTTTCGAACGATGATAGTGCTTAGAACTACCATTGCAGCTCTCAAAAGGTCTGTAGGCATTATGCGCCGCCTGACGCCATGAAACGTAAGTTTCTGGCTTGCCCTCAAAATCTGGTAAAGATTTTACAACGTCAAGTGACACATCACATTGACGTCCTTGCTCTATTTTTACGTCTTCATGCGTTTCAACTTTGGGGGTTTGGACCACGCACTCTTCAAATCTTTTCCTAATGTTTTCTATTTCCCTATCAAAAGTGGTTTTCTGTGATTTCAGAGCTGTGACGATGGCAACCTCCACAATCGCTCTTAGCTGCTCTGGTGTCGCGGTCGCCATTATATTTATTAGTTATTTATTTTAGAAAATAATGGTAGCTTCACCCGTGCAAAGATTTACACTTGAAATTAATAGCCTGTTCGCCGATCTCG
Source organism: Bellardia pandia (assembly GCA_916048285.2). NCBI lineage: Eukaryota > Metazoa > Arthropoda > Insecta > Diptera > Calliphoridae > Bellardia > Bellardia pandia. The sequence continues at coordinate 3,004,208 of OU696534.1, forward strand.
AACGTTAACGTTCGCTTAGATAAGACTTAAGACACAAACTTTTTATCGTATCTATTTTTTTTACACAATCAAGTTTGTTTATTCCACAATCAAGTTTATGTCTTAAGTCTTATCTAAGCGAACGTTAACGTTCGAGATCGGCGAACAGGCTATAATAATAGCTTATTTGTCAGTAAATAATACAAAAATAAATCTAATGTTGAGAAAATATCTTGTTTACATTGACAGTTCAGTAATTTTACTAATTTTTATTTTTGCTTACGAATATATCATGTCTGAAGATGTTGTTTGGTAGTAGGGTGTTTCCTTTCTCTTCCTTCTTTTTTTTTTTTTTTTGCTTTTTCACTTCTCTCTGGCTTTTTCACTTCTCTGTGGCTTTTTCACTTCTTTTTGGCCTTCTCACTTCTCTTTGGCTTTTTGGATTCTTCACTTCTTCTAAATTTTACAGGGTTTTTGATCACAATGTTTATGGGTATTTTCACGATATTTGTCCTTTGCGGGCTTTTAGTTCCTTAATTAATTTTTTCACTATATTTATCCTTTACGGATTTTATTTTACATTTATCCTTAGTGGGCCTTTTATTTTCTTTTTTGTTTTTTATAAATTCGTGCCCCACGTTGGGCGCAAATTAAAAGAATTGTTGTCTTATTTTTTGATTTGTTGCTTATCAGCTTAAGTTTATTTTCCAAACTAAAACTTACAAGACTAACTTAAAGTAAAGTAGCCAACGACTACTGCATTAAGAGCTGACACTGCACTTGGTGTGTGGATCAACTTACATGAAAAATATCACGTCCGTTGTAGCAGACGCAAGCTAAGCACAATTATAGTGGTAATAAAACAATAAACAGACTCGCCACAATACGAGTGCAGTTTAGGAATTAGTCTAAATCGCGTTTACTTGTATATTCGATTCCAACAATGCTTTACAAAGATCCTTTTGAAATGTTGTGGCAGTTGGAGCCACTGGATATTCCGTAATTAGTTTCTGTAGGCGGATTTCTTGTTTAGAAGACGCCAATTGGTGTTTACCACATCTTATATGTTGTTCTACATTACACTTTTTGAACAATTTACTTTGCAGCAACATATATTGCAAAAGAGCCAGTTTTCTTCAATCTTGAATTATCGTGTTTACCATTTTTAATAATAAATTTCTATTAATTCTTTCTTTCGGCATTTTTAACTTCTTTTTATTTCAGTTTTAACAACCTACTATGTCAGTTCATTGTTTTTAAAATGAAAACGGAGTTGCAAAAACGTAGTAACAAAAATAATTTTAAACAAAAAAATCCCCTAAATCTCAAAACAAGCACAACATTAAATAAAAAAGAAGCAAAAAAGAGCAGGTTTCATTTAAAACAGCGAAAAAGCAAAAAAAGCATTTCTGTTTTCTCTGGGGATAGTGTTACTATTAAATTTGAAGGTTCTACCAAAAAAAAATTCGAATGGGGTTAATTTAGTAGCAGAATGTATGGAATTATTGTAAGGTATTAGGGTTTTTGTCAGTATGTCCTCATGGGCCTCACTAAATTGGTTTTCTTTTCTGATAGTTAATACAATTCTATATATTTCGGTTAAAGTAGAGTGAAGTCTTTCAACGGGGGCATTACTTGTACTCTGTTGGAATGAGGTAATATGTAGATGGATTTAAAATTGTCTACAAAAGTCTTTAAAAAAATTTGCTGTAAATTCTGAACCTTGGTCAGCAACTATTTTTCTTGGAATGCCGTAAAGATTAATAATTTTTTTTAGAGATTTTAGTATACAGACGGTATTTCTCGATGGAAGTGTATATGCTGCTGCAATTTTGGAGAATTTGTCAATTACCGTTAACATTTGTTTGTTTTTTATGCTATAAACATCTATATGTAAGATATCTAGAAGTTTCATAGGAGTTTCCGGTTTTTCATATATCGGTTTTGGAGGGTTCCTGTCGTATTTGAGTGTTTGACAGTTATCGCAATTGTTTATTGTTTGTGTGATTTTGTTTTTCATAAATGGAAAATAAAATTGTCTCTTAAGATTAAGTAGTGTTTCGTTAATACCGCGGTGATTACTATTTTGATGATAAGTTTTAATCAGTTCTTCCTGCTTGTCAGTGTCTGTTCCCAGCAAAAACTACTGTTTCGCCCGAGGCGAGAGTGTAAGCGAGAGTTGTTGGTTGTTATTGATATTCTTGCTTCGAAAAGCGCTTCCAAAAGGCATGATTTTTGTTCACGATGTCCCACTTTGGAGCTATCTCTTTTGACATAAAACTGCGCTTCTTTTAAAGCATCAAAAACGCAATAAAATCACGTCTCTTTATTGCGCTTCTTTAAAATAATAAAAAATGCGCTGAAATCATGCTTCTTTTCTGTGCTTCTTTAAAAGCATAAAAAATGCGCATATATCATGACTGTTTGATACCGTTCTAGAAGAGCGTCAAGGATGCTCTGCACGTATTTTGTTCTTTTATTTCCTATAACTAGACATGTAGAAGTTTTAAAAGATTTTTTTTTTAATCTTATGTATACATATATACATATTGTAATTTATTTATTTACATTTAAAAAAACAGTTTAAATCATATTTCAATATAAGATGGCTGAAAATTACAAAATATACATAAATTTAGAACATAAATGAGATCAATTCTTATTTTAAATTCTACAAAAACAAAGTTTTAAAAATGTTTGTAATTCATGTATGTATCTATGAAGCGAATAAATAAAATAACTTCAAAAGTTAATAAAGGTACGGTCACATTTGACAAATATTTCCTCAAAAAAGCGTAACCACTTGTTTTAGCACAAATTTGTTTGACGTTGTTTGCTCTTACAAGAGTTTTGCAAGATCAAACAGCATCAAATAAATTAAAACTAAATATTTGTTGTGCTTTGGCCTAAATAAGAAAAGTTTTTTTAAGTAAACAAATGAGTTCAAATAAATGTTATTTAGTGGTTACGTCATTTTCGGCAAATATTTGTCAAATGTGACCGTACCTTAATATGCTATTTTTGGAAATAAAAAAAAAACTTTAGTTATAAAAAAAATATTATTCATTGAAAAAAGTGTTTCCTTTTTCTGCATTTTCTTTCTCTGTGCCATTTTTTAGTTTATAGTATCGGTTTTTGGCCAATCTAATTGATTTTCGTAACTGTTCCAAAAATAAATTTTTAGATATGCAATCAGTATCAATAGAGCCTATAAAATAATTTTTTTGTTATTTGAAATAAAAGTTTTAATAAAAACTGAATAACAAATACTTACGATAAATAACATTCATTAATTTTGGATAATCCAATAGTCTTTTCTTTTTCTGTCTTCCGTCAACATTGTAATGTAGGAGAAGAGACATATCAAATATGTTCAGAATATTTTTTTTATTCCACCACCGCTTAAAAGTTTTTTAATTGTTGCAATCTGAAAACAAAAGAGAAAATTGATTATATTGATATAGAAGGAGTAGTTCATGCACATATCTTTACTTTAATATAGAAAAGCCCTAACTAACATTTCCCTTACTTTACAGAAGAAGAAAAAAACCTAATATAAATTGTAGTATTGCAGTTGCGATTTTTTTTAAACGCAGTTTTTTATTAAATTCTCTAAACAATTTAATAAAATACTGCGTTTAAAAAATAGCTTGAGTATTTCGATAAATTTGATTCTGGTGCTATATTTGATTTCACCATAATTTTAATTTCTGACATCAATTCGACCATTACTTTATTTTGGTTACAAACAGTTTCTGTATAATTGAAAAGTAAAAAATGTATAATATATGTATGTATATGCAAATATATATGCAATATATAACACAATTTAATATTACCTTGCACCTGTTTAACTTCTTTCCTTATTTCGTTGAGTTCTTCTATCACATTTTAAAATTTTAAAAAATATAATTTTTTGTGAGAAAATAATTTATTTGTAATTTTTTGCATATTATGTTACCTGTAAATTTCTCTTTGAGTTTGTTATTGGTTTCATCGAGTTTTTGTAATATAATATTGGTAGCTGATGATGTTACGCCGGTTTGATCCTGTGCTGAAGATGTTGTTGGTTTCTTGGGAGCCATTTTACTGAAAGGACTTATTTATTTATTTAAATTTAGACTGATGTTATTTTTAATTTTTTTTTGGAGTTTTAGTTTAAAGAGATTACTTAAAGAGTTAAAAATCCTGATTATGTACTAAAGTAATTAATAATAGATCATTCTTATAGGGCAAGGACACAAGTTTGGCTGATATTTGATCTAATTTGAAACTTTTTTCCATAAAAGTTTCCGTATTGGCTATACATATGCCAAGTTCCTTCGATTTTATTGGTTCTAAGAAAATGTCTTTGGAATTTATAAAAACTTTGGCTTGAAAAGAATCATTACCGTTAAAATCAGTTATTTGCGCAAAAAACTCATCATCAATTAAGCAATAGCTATCTGGGCAGTTTCTTGTAAAAAGTCCTATTTCCTTTGGTTTTTGGTATTTTTATAAGTGGTAAATCAATAAAAGTATTATACAGCTGTTCTTCTATTGTCTGTGGTTTTTTGACTGCCTTTTTTATGCTTTTCATCATATTTTAAAAAGGATATGCTGTCAGATTTAAAAGGCAGCCAAATGTTTGTGCTGTTTCTCTTAAATGTAAAAGATTGTGAACGTTGTAAGTTAAGCTGGTTTTAGCGAAAATATCTGAAAACTGTTCAACAAATTTTTTTAACAAGTCGTGCGCAATATTTATTTTTTCCGTAGAAAGATTCGGACTTAGAAAAATACTATAGGCAGATGTTAGCAAAAGAAAATGCTTAAATAGTTCTTGACTTAAGAATTCTTCAACTACTATAAGTCCGGTGTAGAGAATGAATTAGCGAAATTCGACGGCCTTCCATCTCGAAATTTCTGCAAAACTCCGAGGTTTTCTTGCAAACTCTCGTGGCATGAATGGCGAAAAAGATGTCATTGCATACTTCGAGTTTGCAGAAAGACGGTCTTTTGTTTTCCCTTGAAAGAGTAATACAAGTATTTTTTTTACAACACCCAAATCAACCAAGTGCATTATATCATCTGTCTGCCCACACTCTCCAGCAACATTTGGTTATCGTAGAATTTTTGGTGATGGAAATCTTTGTCTGTTCTATTTTTAAAATCATCATCTGTACGAAGATTTGCTATAGTGGTACTATAAGTTGTGACTTTAGCTACGCTTTTACTTTTTTGGTCACACTTGCAGCACCCGTTTAAAGAATTGTGACCTCGTATCCCACACACTACAGATCTGGCTGGAGTATCACATAAATAAGCTCGTATTCTAAAATTTATTTTTTTATTGCCCACCTCAAAGCCTTCCTCGCTTAATTTCTTTAAATCGTAAACCAAGTCGTGAAGAAATAAATTTATATCTAAAGGTTTTTTCTTTCCTACGTAGCTTCCAATTAAAAATACATTAAGCATCGGTAAATTCATGACTCGCTCTAATATTGGCCAAAGACCAACTTCACTGCTTTTATAGAGATGCAGCCTATCTATTCCTATGTCTAGTATGACTTCTTCGACATTTTCAATTTCAATGCTTTCATACATTTTTTGTAAATTTTTCTCAATACCCAAGTGGAAGTAGGATCCCGGTGCAACTTTTGTTCTCCTAGTAGACCAGGAACACTCAAAGAAATATCGGAGTTGCTTGAATTCAAAATTTTTAATAATGCAGTTGTGCTTGCTACCGATGGCCTGTACTAAATAAACCAGTCCCTTAATTCATACCTTAGCGAAACCTTATTAACATCATTAAATAGATTATTATCAGATTCATTAATAATACTGGAAGTTAATGTATTACAATTTTCATTATTTTCTTCAATATTTTGTGATTCTGTTAACTTCAATATATTAATAGACTTTTCCTTATTAATTAACCTGTTCCTTTATAAATAAAAATTCCACATGAAATTTGTTCCCTTTTATTTTTTAACATTGAATTTTAATAGGAAAAATGTGAAAAGGGAACAAATTTCATGTGCAATTTTTATTCACGATAGGGGTGATTATGTTTTTTGCTTTAACGGTTTAATATAATTTGTATTTATCAAGGTGATATAGCCTCGGCAACAAACACAATATTGTTCAGTTGTTCATTGTCCAAACGTACAAACAAATGCTTTTATTTTGGTCATACATTGGATTCTTGGATGATGATGTTTTCGAAAGCGTTTTCTTCAATCTTTTGAGAAAAAAATAAAACAATTTTTTTTGACTTTTATTTTGCAAAATCAAAACTATTTTTTGTTAAAAACGTAACTTGATTTTATTAAACGAAAGTTTATATCATTTCCTTCAAGAGGCTTGTGGTCTGTTACTGGAATGCGACTTTAAAATTTTCGCTATTTTTATCAAAATTTAGCAAAAATATAATTTTTTTAAGCGACCCGGTTGTTAATTGTTTCGAATATCACCACTGTGTATAAGGCAAAACTAGTATAGATTCATAAATAAACAAACCTGATAGTACAGTAGTGTTTTCAAAAAACCGACTTTTTTGAAAACCGGTTTTTCGGTTAACCGAACTCGAAAAAACCGGTTAATCGGTTAACCCCCCCATTAAATAACAAAATAATTTAAACGTAAAAAACAATTCATTTTAATTTAAAAAACAACAAAAATAACTTAAAAAATAGTATTTGTTACACAAAATTTGTACTTTGTGGTAAGAAAAACAAAAATAGCGACTAAAAGAAATTTATAAAGACCAAATATGAATTTTATGAATTTTTTTTTAAAGTAATATTTCAAAAACAAAACACAATCCAAATGTTTAGGAGACATTCTGTTTTTCAATTTGGTTTTTATTAATGATGATACCGAGAAGACTCTTTCACTGATAGTTGATGTGGGATTAATAGTAAGAAGAGCATGATAAAGCATGTTTAATTTTTCCGTTCTCTTGTTAAATTTTTCCAAATATTCGAAGTCATCTGTAAGGTTATTGAAATTAACACGTTTGCATTTATTACTCAAGTCTTGAATAGATTTTAAAGTCAAGTTTAGTTGTTCTTCTAAACTTTCGGAATTTGATAAAATTTCAAAATCTTCAGAGTCACTTTCAATAGTTTCATTTTCTACAATAAAAAATAGTCTCTTGTAGAGCTGCATAGCAAAGTCTTTAGTAGTAGACTTTGACGAATATTTTATATATTCGCAAGATTTCGGAAAATAACCATTATGTAAATATAAAAATAGAGTATTTAGGTTCATATTTCTTCTTTGGGAAATCCTCTCACGTAGACAATTTAGTAGAGTTTGTGCGAAACTGCTATTTGATTTTCCAATTGTGTTGAACACAAATTTTAAAATTGCTTCAGACTCCAATAATGTCACGGTATCACTTGAAAACTTATTAACTGCAATATTGAGCGGTTGTAATACATTCAGTACATTATTCAGAATTTTGAATTCCGACTCGGAAAATGTTTCTAAATTTAAATCAAGCAGTGTATGGTTGACATACGATTTTAGTTTTAAAAATGTAGAAATCATTGTTGCTAAAGAGTTCCAGCGATGTTTGACATCCAATTTTAAAATAATCTGGTGTCCTTCATGTTCTATTACATACTTTTGTAGTTTTTGCTGTTTATCTTGACTTTTATTGAACATTTTAACAACTCTTCTAACTTTGGATATGGTTGGGTAAATCGATGGCGATAGTACAGTATGTTTGTCGATTGGACAAAACGAGACATCAGAATCATAGTCACTTTCATCATTAATATCGAACCATTCGCTGTCATCCAATTTATCGTTACTTGATTTGTGGTAAAAACTATCTACTACACATAAATGAATACATACCATGATTATAGCATAATTGACTTAAAGGAGATATAGAGTCCCCATATTTTTTCATCACAGCAGCACCGTCGTGAGTGGATGCTACTACGTCATTATTGATATCGATTTCAAACTCCAAAAGCTTATCTTTAACATACTGCTTTATATTTTCTGCAGTTCCCCTAGCAGTGAGTTGTTTTAGTCCCAGATTAAAAATTTCTAATTGGGAGGTACTAGGGTTAAAGCAACGGACACTTACGTTTATATATTTCAGGCTGGAGATATCAACCCACTCATCAACAGTAATAGAGAACTTTCCTTTAGTCTCCTTTATTGCTTTAAAAATTTTAATGTATTCAGCTTTTTTTTCTTCATAATATGAATAAATACGTTTCCATATTGTAGCCTGGCTTGGCATTTCCTTGTTTATTGTCTTTAGATAAGACTTTATTACCTTCGATTTTTGTACCGCACATACGGAAAGCCCGTCCTCAGCCACCGAACGAGATAGAACCTGTGGAAGAGATAAGGTTGTACTTTTTGTTGTAAAATAACATTTTAAGCTATTCTGAGATGAAGATGCTTCATTTAAATTTTTTTTTTTTGTCATCATCATCAATGTCAATTTTATGTATTCTAAGTAAGTGATTTGTGAGCAAGGATTTGTGGGCACTTGGTACATTGTGCCTTTTCATTTTTCTTTTTGTAGAATTTCCACACTTTAGAACTCATTTCTGTAAAATACAAAGCAATATACATATGTATAATTTTTAAAACACAATTTAACTTTAAATGTTATACACACTTTTGTTAAACAACTAATATAATTTATATTTTATTTTAATTTTCTTTCTTTCATTTATTTGACACACAAACAATAATTCACTGCGAAATAATAACAACAGCTGATAACAGTAAGGTACACACCACAATAAAATAAGAAAAATTTACGATTTTTACAGATATAAAAAACCGGTTAACCGGGGAGGAAAATCCGGTTTCCTAAAAACCGTTAATATGCCCAAAAACCGGTTTTTCGGTTAACCGAAATTGAGAACACTATAGTACAGTTAACAATTAAATTAAAAACACTATTAAATTTTCACACGCGCACAAACACTTTAAGTCATTACACTTCTGAAATTCAATCACAACTGAATGTCGCATTCTTTTTATTTCGTCATCTAATTGTATCATCTTGCTTATAAAAAATCATTAAACAACAACAAATCTTGCAAATTGCTATTATTCTCTCACTTAAATGCAATATGGGAGAGATTATATTATTTGTGCTTTAAAACAAATCAAGATATCTCTCCCTTCTTTTTGTGCATCCTCGGAAGCGCTTTAAAACAGCGGAACTTGAAAGCATGAAAATTGTTTACTGCTTCCATAAACCTAATATTTTTTGCTGGATTATATCTTCTAATTAAGCGGAAGATTTTGCTATTTGAAAAGAATTTTGAATAAACAGATTGGATTATGCGAAAGGTGTCATTAATGGCTGCCAAATTATTTGGGTTGAGAAATATTTTGAAAATTTCTGTTATTATATCTTCTGTATATGTATAGTGTTTTCCTAAATGTGCGACGTTGTTAATTTTTAAATGTCATTACTACCGACATTTCTCGAGTATTTGACGATTTTTTAAAAAACGAGTTGTAAATCAAAGTCGTTTAAGGGTTTTTCCGAAATGTGAATGCCATCATCTGAATTTTCTTCTGCTGAATGTATTGTGCTGCCCGAAGTACCTTGGATTGAGGCTGTATCGTTTATGTTTATATCTAGCAATTTGGGTGAATCGGTTTTTATAGGACTTAAAGCGTAAGCGTTTGTATTTAATTTTCGCTTCTTGTATATTATCTCATAGTCAAACACTTCGAGTTTAAGTCGCCTCCTGATTAATTTTGAATTAGGCTCTTTTAAACTCATAATCCACGTGAGAGGTCTATGATCAGTTACAATAAAGAATTTTCGTCCAAACAGGTAAGGGCGAAAGTATATGGTGGCCCATACTATTGCCAGTAATTCTTTTTCTATTGTTGACTAGTTACACTTGGAATCAGACAGTGTGCGACTGGCATAGCATATGGGTTTATCATTTCCAAAGATGCAAAGTTACTTGCATCTGTAGTTTCGTGAAGTCAGGGTATTGTAAAATACCTTTTTTGTGATTTGGATTTTCCCCCCTGGTGTATTGACAATGGAGGTTTAGATAAGTTATATTTCCGGATGATAATGATGAGCTGCAAAAATTTTTTATTTTAAGGTTTCTTGTTACATATTCTATATAAGGTATGCCTGATGGCCTCTTTCTATAAAATTTTGTTCTATTGCGGCACTGTCAAGGTCATCGACTATTTCATCTCCTTGTTGGGGAGCAGGTTCTTCATGATCATAGTAAGTTTTCAAGTGAAAAAGACGCAGTTGCTTATCTCTCCTATATAATTCCGTTGCGCTTCTCTTTTCAGTCGGCCTTAGGCGGTTCATGTAATCTATCTTACGCGTATTGACTGCACGGTCCACCTCCATTGGTTCAGGATTGTTGTTATTAATTCTATGAAAAGGCAATGGTTTATATCTTGGTGCGAATGAGTTGTATCGGGGTTTATTATTCATATGTTGCTAGTTGAAGTTGTTGGGTCGATTATTATTGAGGGCCTTGGCGGTATATTGACATGCTGGGGTTGCACGAATATTTGTCCTGCGTTGATTTTTTGAATGTAGAATATTATTTTTAATTGTCAAATTTTGAAGTTCGAGGCAGGCTGAGTATGCCTCCGGTAAGGTTTTCGGGCGCTCCATTAAGATCATTCTAGATAGTTCGGGGCTAAGTCCGCGTATAAAAATATCCAAGGCCCTATTTCTATGAGTGGTTATTAGAGCGTTCACGGTTTCTTCACTATACGCTTCTGTTTTGAGCTTATTGATTATTAATGACAATTGGTGGTTAGCCGTAGCATAGAACTCGTCCACCTTTTACGAGCCTTGGGAAAGTTCATTAAGTTGATGCTCGAGGGTTTGGACGTCCTTCTTATTGTCATAGTGGAGTGAGAGGATTTTGTTACCTTTTTCCAATCGTTGTCAAAAATGTTGTATGAGACCAGAGCAGCTCTTATCCTTTACAATGGCGAAGTCCTTCAAAACCATTTCGACTCGTATTGTAACGGGTTTCAATGGAAGGTTCGTATTTCTTTCACGCTATCGGGGAGACTACTAATTGTTTTAAGATCTTCCTCATTACGCGGAACCTGCAAAATCGGGTCGACCTCCTCAGTGTTGTCCACCTTATTCCGTCCTGCCTGTTCTAACATAACCTGTTCCTAAGTTCGACCATTTCGGTTCCCTGTTCTATACTAACAATCATTGATTTTGCCTGTCTGTTAACAGCTCCCGTGAGGTCGGTAATTGTATCTCTAATTTCGTCCATATTATTAGTTGTAAAAGGATTCAATCACCTAAAGTTTTCTTTTCCCAGCGACAAGGTTTATACGCCTTCACTTCCTACACCTCAGATTTGTATTAGATTGTGTATTTTTTGGTTAACACACGTTTTTTTTAATTTAGTTTTATCAAATTTTCGAATTTATTTGAAATAATTTTCAAAGGATTTTTCCTTCTTCGTATGTTCTTTTGACACGTTGCACAGTGGTTTAGTAGTAAGACATGTGGTCAAATGACGTTGTTCGATTTTTTCACCGTTAGTTCGCTCTAATACCCACAATTAGTGGTATGTATTACTAAAACATGCAAAAAGATTTGCAATCAGTTGTTTTTTACATTTTCTTTTGTGCATCGACAGTGAACAAATCAAAACAACTTTCCTTATATTTTTCAGCTTAACATGTGTTTAAGTAAACTCGTTATTAATACTGCTAGATATCAGTTTGGGTTATCTCCTCTGCATTTATGGATAAGATTTTTTGAATATTTTATACATTTATCTTACCGATTAGATTTTAAAAAGTGGCAGGCTCTTTCAACAGACGAAAATGAGCTTCTTGCACTTAAAAATCTATCGACTGTGTTCTATATTCGTAAAATGAAATGAAAGTGAAAATTCTACTTAGTTTGTGTTCTTGAATTCGTAAAAGTGAAATAAAAATGAAAATTTAATTTCCAGTTTGTTTCAAGAGGAATTGATGTGTTCTACAATTCATTGTCACTACAAAAAAAAGTAATTTGAAACCGAAAGCAAACAGCCGCATGAAAAAAAACTTTTTGCTAAAAAAAATAATTTTTACTACATAAATTTGAATATTTGTTGCAAAAATAGCAAAATGTAAGTAAATAACTTAGAATTTATACATAATTTTCTTTATTGTAAGTTTACTTCTGTTTTAAAGTCAATGCTAAAATTCATGGAAAAACACCCTGGATTAGCTAAGGGATATTATAAAGTTTATAGAATGGTGAGTGATCAACTGTGGAAGGACCTAGCAAGAGAACTTAACCTTATAGGTCCTCCAGAAAAAGATGCATCTGGTTGGAAAAAGGCTTGGGCTGATTGGAAATCCTGCATTCGCAAAAAATTGTCCGAGAACAACGCGGAAACAACTGCAACTGGTGGAGGTCCTAACAATATGCAGCACATATCCTCCAAAGAGGATGCAATTGCTAAGCTTTGCGGTCTCTACACAGCTGTCGAAGATATAAAAGGTGTCAAATCATTCAGTATTTTTAGAAAAGAGACAAATGAATCCATTGAACTGGAAAACTTATATGTAAAGAGTTTCGAAGAAACTATTTTAAATGAATTGCCAGATGAGCTTTCAGATGAAGCTGTAGAACCAAAGCGAAAAATGAGAAGAGTTGAACCAACAAACCATGATTTAAATGATTTTATTCAAAATCAAATTAATAAAAACGAAAATATTTGTACAATTTTAAAAGACACCAGGGGGGTTACTCTCTATTGCGATGCGAAAGCAAATGCGATGCGATAACCGTACAATTTGTATGCTTATCGCATCGCATTTGCTTTCGCATCACAATAGAGGGTAACCCCCCAGTAACACCTCCAAAAATATGTTAAAAGAGCCGAAAGAAATATCTAAAAAACTTTACAAAATGAGAAAAGCTTTGGAAACTTTTACAGAGGTTATAAAAGAAAAAAAGAGGAAAAACATCTTTACCATAATGAAAAAATTATAGATCGTAATCATTATAAAGTTGAGAAATGCTTAAAAAAGACGAATGAAATTAAAAATAGAAACCAAAAAATATGTATGTATATTTAGTAAATTGAAGTATGTACCTTATACCAGTGATGGAAAAATAAAAAATTGAAATGGTACTAACCGTCAACAAAAAGACTACTTTGTTTTTAACATTTTGGTACTTTTTAGGAAACATATATTTTTATTCAAAAATAAAATTAAAAGTCCATTTAAAAATAATTCAAAAACAAACTTGATTCAGTTTAATAAGGAGTTGATTATTTTGGACCGATTTGGATACATCACAAAATTAGGGCAAAAGACCAGACAAGGCTTATATCGCAGTATTTTGCTGTTTTGCAACTAAGGCCATTCACATGGAAATTGTGTCCAATCTGTCCACAGAAGCCTTTATAGGAGCATTGCGACGATTTATCAGCAGAAGGGGCCATTGTCAGACACTATATTGCGACAATGCTACTAACTTCGTGGGAGCAAACAACAAAATAGTTGAATTAGAAGAATCAATATATTCTCAATCAGCCCAAGAAAAAATTACACGAGTATGCAGCAATCCATCAATTACATCAATGCAAGGTGGAAAATAACTTCAGAGATTAAACACAAATTCTGGAAGGAATGGACACAAAAATATTTACATGAGCTACAACAAAGGGGAAAATGGAAGTCTCCTTCACCAAACGTCATTGAAGGCATGCTTGTTATTCTCAAGGAAGATAATACTCCTGTACTACAATGGCCACTGGGAAAAATCAGCCCTTTTTAGAATTAAGTTAAGTTGTTGTTGTGATTCCAATGCAGTACTGATAGAGTCGGCCCCGCTTAGGCAATCGTCCACATAAAAATCATCACGTAGTATTGATGCACCTAGTGAATATTTCGTGGCATTTTGAGTCGCTAGGTGTTGAAGGCATTTGGTAGCTAGGTATGGAGCTGAGGAGGTGTCGTAGGTGACAGTTTTGAGACGATAATATTTGATATCTTGATGTTTATTATATCTCCAAATGATGAGCTGGAACATCTGGTCTGAATCATTGACTTGAATTTGTCGGTACATTTTTTCGATGTCTGCAGTGAAGACGAATTTATGCATCCGAAATCTCAGCAGTACTGAAAATAGCTCACTTTGTACAGTTGGTCCGGCATGAAGGATGTCGTTGAGTGAGGAGCCACTGGATGTTTTAGCTGATGCGTGAAACACTACTCGCAATTTTGTAGTTGAACTTTCTGGTTTCAGCACGCAATGATGAGGCATGACGTAATGTACATCAGGAATGTCATCTTCCTGTATTTCTTCCATGTGCCCCAAGGATTCATATTCTTCCATAAATTTATTGTATTCTGCTCTAAGTTTTGGCTTAAGGTTCAACCGTTTTTCCAATGACAAAAATCGATTGAAAGCCATTGTTTTAGAAGTTCCGAGAATTGATGGATTCTCTGCAAATGGTAAGCGGACAACAAATCTCCCGTCCTTGTTTCTTTGTAAGTTTTGTAAGAAATGATCTTCACATCGTTTCTCAGCTAAAGATAATGCACGTTCTGAATTATTTGCCTCTTCAAGTTTCCAGAACTTTTCAATAAGCTCGTTTGTTGTTTGCTGTTCTGGGGTAAATACTGCTAAAGTAACCAAGTTGTTGTCTTTATTTTCTTGTAATTTACCCGTTACGACCCAGCCCAAAGCTGTATTTTGTAAAATTGGTAAGTTCTTGTTGATCCTTATTTGTTGTGGTCGCATCAGTTGGTGATAAAATTCTGCGCCGATCAGCATATCAATTTTGTCAATTTCATTGAAACATGGATCTGCTAGATTAATATTATCAGGAATATTCCACTCTGATGTGTTGAATGATTGTGTAGGCTGAGATGATACAATGGTTGGGAGTACAAATGCTTCGATTCTGGTAGCATAATTGCCTGAGCATGCATGTAGCTCTAAATTGATTCGTCGAGATGCGTTGTGAATCTTACGGCCTATTCCTTCAATGCGCAAAGAAGAATCTGAAGAGTCCAATGATAACTTGTTTAACACTCGATTTGTGACCAGATTGACTTGTGATCCAGAGTCTAGAAGAGCACGGAATATACCGGTGCGGCCATTGGTTCCAATCACCTTTACTCTTGCTGTGGCGAGTAATACATAGGTGTTGCCGCTGAGTTGCGTGTTTGTTGCAGCTACGATTGGGGAATTTTTGTCTGAAGTAGTAGCTGGATTTTGCGTATTGTCGGAGCTTCCAACAGAGGTTTTTGATGAACCTTGTTTTGGTTTTTCTAAATGCAGCAATGTGTTTTGCCTTTTTGCGCACCTTGAGCATGAGCGTGATGTGCATGATTTGGAGGTATGATCTGATTTAAAGCAGTTGACACAAAGTCTCGTCTTTTGTGTCCATTGTAGTCTCTCGGCTGGGGACATTTTCAAGAACTTTTCACAGTAATATATGGGATGTCCTGTAATTCCACATACCTTACAATTTGGATTTGCTGTAGCTGCCGTTGTAACCTTGGTTCTATCCTTCCCCCCTCCAGATTCGCACGATTTTCCTCGCGTTTCCAATGCTTGGAATCTATGCTCTATGAATTTGAGCAGTTCATCAAGACTTACGAGGCTCTTGTTGTCTTCGAGTGATTGCTCAAATATTGTTTGAGTTGAGGGATCAAGCTTCTTCAATAGTATGTGGACGATTATAGCGTCCCATTTGTCTACCGGAAGTCCCTGTGCCATTAGACCATGGATGCATTCTTTTGTGAGGTCATGTATACTTTTTAGAGCTTGAGCTGTTTCATTTTTCACTTGTGGATGAGAGAGCAAGTTGTTGAGTAATGTTGTCACAATGAACCTTTTGTTATCGTACCTACTGACGAGAATATTCCATGCGATTGCATAATTTGCTGTTGCAATTGGCAAATGGTTTATCAGCTTTTTTGCTTCATCTGTTAGATGTGTCGTCAAATAGAACATTTTTTCCACTTCGCTCATTGCTGAATTGTGAATTAGTTGAGTATAGAGGTCTTTGAAAGCTACCCATTGGAGATAACTGCCGTTGAATTTTGGAATCTGAATTTTTGGCAGGTGTGCTTGACACTGCTCAATTCTGTTGATGTGTTGTGGAGTACTTTCATTGGAAAGACCGCCTTGTTGTTGTAGAGTACATTTAATGTTGTGGACTTCGGCTTCCGTTTTGTAGAATTCATCCAACGTGTACCCATCTATTTGTTCTTTGGTGGTTAGTTGCCATAACATGTCATTGTTTCTCGAAAGATCACTCATATATTTATCAATGAGCGTTAATTTTGCTTGATACTGTGCTGCCTCATGCATTTCTTCAGCCATAGCTTCGTCCATTGTTCGTCACCAAAGGTTTCCTTTGGAGTTCAGAATTTGTTAATTTAGCCTAGGTAGAAACACCTTATGCTAATATAAAATGTGTTGATTTGGGCCTGAGTAGAAACACTAAGACCATGTAGTAATAACAAAAGTTAATCTTTGTTTACCTTAATGTCTTTATTTTGGTGGTTCTTTTATACAATTTAATTGCTTACGTCTAACTTAAAATTAATAATTAAAATATTCAATTTCAGTAATTATAAAAAATGCCTTTAGTTGCATTATTGCAATATTGCATAAAATAAGGTAAATGACATTTAGTTTTTTATTGTAACATTAAACGATTGTAGAGGCAATGACTGCAATAAACAATTTTAAGGGCAAATGACTAAATATTGTCGTATATGCAATTTTGTAATTTTAGTAAATATGTAAAATTATTTTGCTTTCTTTTGGTTTTATTATGGTTAACAAACTATTATAACAACAAACTAAAAATTAATTAATTTTTATCTACAAATATATGTTTCAAAAATTGTTATTTGTTGTGGTTTAGATAATAAACATATATGATACACAAAAAATATTTATTCCTACGGACTTAAAAAATTGTCCCATAACCTTTCTTTCGATGTTTACGTTTCCCCCTACTGACTGGACGATTATTGGCTTATCGAGCTGCGTATTGCCCATGGCTAGCGATGAGTTACAAAAGTTTTTATTTGAGCCCGTATCGATAAGGAAACACAAAACACCACTTCCTTTTTTCTATTATTCTATATAGGGTAAGCTTGATGGTCTTCCCCCATAAAATTTAGTTCCCCTATATTATCTTCAACATAGGGGTCCTCTTCGGGCACTTACTCCGATTCATGATCGTTGTCTATATGATAGAGACGGGGGTGCTTAGTGAAGGAATTAGGCTCCGACGCAGCCTTTTTTCCGTCTTTCTCGGATTGTTGATGTAGTTAACACGACGTGACTGAATCGTTCTGTCGACTTCCATCGGTTCGTGCTTAATAGCAGCGATGGTTTCATTTGGGAGTTGTAGTCACCGCTCCGTATGTTCGGGAAATTATAATTGGGCTGCCAGTTTCTAGGACGGAAGTTTTGTTGTTGCCAATGCGTACCTGAGCGCATAGGGAAGCGTTTAAGCATCCTTGGGGGCATTGGCCGGTTGCCAATATCCATGGTCATTGAATCCGCTGCTTTAATAACTATTTTGGGAGATAGTTAGTATCTCCTGGAGTACGCCTCGGGTTAAGCGGAGTACGCGTCGGGTAAAGTCATGGGCCTTTGAATTATTATCATGCGAGAAAGATCTGGGGGCTTATTCTGTATTGCGATGCGAAAGTCATAGCGATGCGCAAATGAATTGCGATCCGAAAGGTAATTGGTATTCTTTAAGACTTTCGCATTCGCGAAGGAGGTTCTTTCCTAAAATCACTAGTCACTGCGGGGTTTATAAATAAAACATAACCTTTCAGTTTAAGAGTTTTTAGCGTTTACAATAAAACAAGAATTTATTTGATTATGTTCTGTCTTTTATTTAAGTTTTCTTTTATTCTTGTTTTATATCAACGTGCTAAAATACTCAAAAAGTGTGTATCTATTTTTTACCAGACGATGAATACCTCGTGCTATCGGCGTGCGTTGCTTATTATCACCGTCGTCACTACACCAATAGCGTTGCCATATCAGTTTCCACATTGGTTGCCATATTGACGGCAAGTGGTAGGAAAATCCCTACACCACCCCCCTCCCAGAATCATAGTCCGTTGAAAAAATGTTGTTGTTCCAGGAACCTCACATTGCGCTGCTTGTAGTTTGCTTCCACTAACTTCGTAATTTCAACTGGTACGTGCGCTGGCTTTAACCTGTCAATAGATACCGTTTTTGGTCTGGTTCCGACTAGTATTGTATAGGTCTTTGGATGGCGTTTGTTAATTCCAAAAATCAAATTTGTGTTCTAATTCATTTACTTTTTATTAAATTCAAAATGCTTTGTACCAATTACTTCAAGTAAGAAAATGAAAAAGAATGACTTTCATAGCATGTGCAATGACGCCAAAAACTTCAGTGCTACCAATATTATAGTGCAATTAACAATATTTAAATGTCACTTATAACTATGTCAAAGGGATGCCAGATTATTAAATTCTAACATTCCCCTGGACTTAATTTTACAATTCAAAAAATAGAAAAATTACAAAAATATAAAAATTTGTTTTCCTTTAAGTAACCCAAACTTCTGGATCAAAACGCACCCGTCTTCGGACTCTTGATGATCTTCTTAGTGTCGGCATCTGATTTTCATTGTGTGTAGAAACAGGTGTTTCCACTGGAGGATTCGTATTTATATCAGGAACTGTTGTTTGGTTTTCCACCGGGTTTTCCATATCTGCCTCGAAATCTATTTCAAAAGGATCATCCGATTTAGACTGCTCTTGGTCAAGTGACCACTAGTCTCCGTGGTATAAATGGATTTGATTTTTATGTCTTTTAATGTCTCCTTTTATTGTTTCTATGATGTACATGTTTGCACCGATGATTTTCTTTATAGTGCCTTTAAGCCACCTTGACCCTCTTGAGAAATTACGTGCTAACACTGGATCATTAACTACGAATTTTGAGTTATTTGAAGAACATGGTTTGGGTTTTGGAAATAGTGCTTCTAGAATTACTTTTGGTTGTCGGCCATGCAATAACTCGGCTGGGGATTTTCCCGTTTCGGGATTTGGTGTGCTTCTATATGTAGCCAGATATTTGTACAAGGCCTTTTCAACGCTTTTCTCCTCCTTTAAAATTTTTACGAAAGCTTCTTTAAAAGTTCTCACAAATCTTTCAGCTGTTCCATTTGACGCCGGATGAAATGGTGCAGTCGTAAGGTGTTGGACATCATTTTTAGAGCAAAATTGTTTGAACTCATATGACGTGATTTGCGTTCCATTGTCTGTCACAATAGTATTCGGTAAGCCCTCAATGGAAATTATACGTTGGAGACACGCTATAGTCGATGTAGATGTTGCCGAAGACAACTCAATCGTATAAGGAAATTTTGAATACGCATCAACTATAATCAGCCACATCCGATTATAAAATGGGCCTGCGAAATCCAAATGAATTCTGTCCCATGGATGACTAGGATTCGGCCATGGTGAAAATTCTCTCTTTGGATAATTTGAAGATTCGAGACAAATGTCACATGTATCATGTTTTTTTTCTATTGCTTTATCAATAGCAGGAAACCACACATAACGTCTGGCCATCTCTTTCATACGGCTTTTTCGCCAATGACCCTCATGTAGCTTATTTACGATTTCTTTTTGTAGGGCTTCGGGTACGACGACTCTCAAATGCTCAGTTTGCAGAAGTAAAACTCCACTCTGCAATGACAAAGCAAACTTTCTATTATAAAACGGTTCAATATTACCTTGAGATTTTGGGATTGTTTCTGGCCATCCATGTTGAACGTAATTACGAACTGTATTTAAAGCTTCATCCTCTTCAGTATACTTTCTAAGGACTTCGGCATTTATTGGAAATGAGTCGACAGTCAGCTGATATACCGAATTAACACATTCAAGCATGGAATTTTCTTTCTGATCAAAACAAAGGTCGTCACCTGCTGGTAGCCTCGAAAGGGCGTCTGCATTGGCATTGTCGGCTGACTTCTTAAAACGGATAGTATAATCATATGCTAATAGATCTATTGCCTATCGCTGTAACCGGTGCAATGTAACAACGGGTAATCTTTTTGAAGGATGAAACAGTGTTATTAACGCTTTATGATCAGTAACCAATTCGAAACGCCTTCCATACAGATACTGGTGATGTTTTTTAACGCCATAAATTACCGCCAAAGCTTCTTTTTCCACCTGCGAGTACCGTTGCTGGGATGTATTCAATGTTTTGGATGCATGCGCTATTGGCCTCTCTGTACCATCCGGAAATTTGTGTGAAATTATAGCACCTATTCCTTTACTCGATGCGTCAACTGCCAAAATAAGCGGTAGTTTGTTGTTGAAATGTACTAATTTCGTTGCTTTTACAATCGCATCTTTTAGTTCATTAAACGCACTCTGCTGCTTTTCAGACCATTTAAAGTTGACATTTTTCTTCCTTAATTCATTTAACGGGGCAGCGTGTGTCGAGAAATGTTCAATGAATTTGTTGTAATAGTTTATTTTTCCGATGAATGATTCAAGTTCCTGGATATTTTGAGTTCGAGGCATGAGTTTGATCGCTTCTACTCTTTTCTCTGACGGCATGATTCCGCTACTGTCGATTATATGGCCTACATATTCTATACTCTCTTGAGCAAATTCACATTTATTTTCTTTACATTTTAGACCGTGAGATTTAAGCCTCTTAAAAATTTCTTCAACATTCTGTAAGTGTTCTTCATTAGTTAAGCCAGTTACAATGATATCATCCAAGTATACTGCACTGTGGGGCACCCCTACAATAACTTCCTCCATCAGTCTTTAAAATAAACCAGGTGCACTAGAGACCCCAAATGGCATTCGTAAAAATTGATATAACCCAAAGGGTGTATTTATTACCATGAATTTTTTTGTCAACTCAGCCAGCTCAACCTGCAGGTACGCCTCGCTTAAATCAATTTTTGTGAAAAATTTTCCGCCTTGTAATCTATTAAACAGTTCTTCAATACGAGGAATTGGATACCGGTCCACTTCGATTTGGGGGTTTATGGTCACTTTGAAATCAGCGCATATTCTTAGCTCTCCGCTTGGTTTCTGCACTACGACAATCGGAGCTGCCCACTCGCTGCTTGTAGCTGACTTTAAGACCCCTATACCTTCAAGCCTTTTTAACTCAGAACGTACGGCTTCATATTGTGAAAATGGTAAATTGTATGGTTTGTGAAATTTTGGGGTAGCATTATCTTTCAATTTTATATCGGCTTTTAACGATTTGCATAACCCCAACTCTGCTGAGAAAATTTCAGAGAACTTGCCGGCCATGATGTGATCAAACTCTCGCTACATGCCTGACCTATAGAAGAAAAATTACATTCATTATCCTCATTTTCATATGGAGGGAAAGATAATTTAAATTTTAAGATTTCAAACCAATCTAAGCCTAGTATGTTTGTAGCCTCCTCGCAGTCAACCACTAGCAACGGAAGTCTTCTATGCATATTTTGCCATTCAACATCTACTTCGATTAAGCCTTTCAATTTTAAAAGGTACTCTTACATTTGGGGTGACCCAATTTTGCATATGTGTTGAGCCCTATGAGTGAACAAGACGCGCCTGTGTCGACTTGAAATGCGCTCATCTGTTTGTTTATCTTTAACTCTACCAGAATCTTCTTTGATTTGCCGCTACCTATAACCGGATTCACCTTACATACCTCCACTGACCTGCTAATTCATTCTATAGACCCAATCGCTTCGAATGATGATTCACTTACAGCATTCGCTTTTTCTTCGTTCCCGTGCCTCAATTTTCTCGAATCAGATTTTGAGCTCTGACACACAGCAGCGATGTGACCCGTTTTTGAGCACATACGACACTTTGTTTTATTTTTATAATGATAGCAATCTTCACGTTGATGTCTGTTACCACAGCCAGGACATGATTTCCAAGTACTTTCAGTGTCATCATCAGACTTACTATGATTTTTTCCACTTTTACGCTCAAATTTTTTCCTCGAATGATTAACAGCATTAACCTCAGCTGTACTTTCCTCCCCTTTTAATTCACAACACGTTTTGACTGTTGTTTCATATAACGATGCTATTTGTAAAACCTCTTCAAGCGACGGGTTTGTTTTCTGTAATGCTGCGCTGCGTACCTTATCATGTGGCGTGTGAATTATAATCATATCTCTTATATTGGTGTCAACCAAAGATTCATGACAGTTGTCTTTAGGACATTGAAAAATGCAGTCCTTTGCTGCTCCCCTTAACTCCGCCACCCAATCTGCATAAGATTCGTTAGGTTTCATTCTAATGGAGTAAAATTTAAACCTAGCCGCTAGCATATGAAGCCTTTCCACATAATGGTTATTTAACATGGACACCAGGTCATAGAACGGCTTTTCACTGACGTTACCTATACATATTTTTTGTAGTAACTCAAATGTTTCAGTTCCAACCCACGATAAAAAGCACGCACGTTTAACTTCTCCCTTTGTGACAGCATTTGCCACAAAATGTTGCTCTACTTGCTGTATATATGTTGACCACTTCTCAACATTTTTGTCAAATGTTCTAAATACAGGAACACTGTGTGTTTGCTCTCTACCCAAAACACGTTGTAGCGATAATATATTGTTTTCCAGGGTTTGTTGAAGTAGCTGCCGATTTGCCTCTTGAAAGGATAGCAATACGTTTTTCAACGTTGTTTCGTCCATCCTCGTCGCCAATGTTAATTCCAAAAATCAAATTTGTGTTCTAACTCATTTACTTTTTATTAAATTCAAAATGCTTTGTACCAATTACTTCAAGTAAGAAAATGAAAAAGAATGACTTTCATAGCATGTGCAATGACGCCAAAAACTTCAGTGCTACCAATATTATAGTGCAATTAACACTATTTAAATGTCACTTATAACTATATCAAAGGGATGCCAGATGATTAAATTCTAACAGCGTTCTAACACCTTGTATGGCCTATCGTATGGTGCCTTTAATGGGGCTCGTACTGTGTCATCTCTAAGGAATACATGATTGCAAAAACGTAGATTTTTGGAACGTACACCGTTCTTTTCCCATGTTGAGTTGTTGCATTTGGGCGTAAGTTTTCAAAATGTTCCTGTAACCTTACCAAAAATTCATTTTCGTTGAGCCGTGAACTTGATTCCTCGATTAAAAACTCACCAGGAGGTCTGATAGCTTGTCCGTACACCATTTCCGCTACCGACAGACCTAAATCTTCCTTTACTGCTGTTCGTAGACCCAACATTAATATGGGCAGCACTTCCGTCCAATTTGTATCGGCTTCGTGACACTTCAAAGACGCTTTTAATACACGATGCCAACGCTCTATCAGGCCATTTGCCTGTGGATGATATGCTGTTGTTCTGATATGCTTAATGCCCAGCCTTTTCGAAAGGTGATTGAAAAGGTCACTTTAAAATTGCCTGCCTGGGTCCGTTGTTATGTACTTTGGCACACCAAATCGACTTATCCATCCGCCGAGTAATGCCTTTGCTACGGTCTCGGCCGTAATATCCATCGTGAATATCTATCAACACATGTTAGGCAGTACGAGCAATTATTTGACATCGGCAGCGGACCCACCAAATCGATATTTATGTGTTCAAACCTCTTATCCGGGACCGAAAATGTTTGTAACTCGCTTTTCGTATGTCTTGAAATTTTATATCGTTGGCACTGCTGACAATTTTTTACAAATGTCCTTATCTCACTATTCATCTTATTCCAAACAAAGCTTTTAGAAATGAACTTAATTGACGCTTTGACACCCGGGAGCGATAAACCATGCAGCGTTTCGATCACCAAAGCGCGTAAAGTGTCCAGGATATACGGACGCAATCTACCCGTGGAAGTATCGCATACAATTTCGCCGTTGAATTCGGGTATTCTGATTTTCTGTAGATTCAGCGATGTTGAATTTGACTGCATAAGATTCTGTAGTTCCGTGCATTTGGCCTGTTCTTCCCCCAACAATTGATAATCGATTGCTGCCGGCATCTGGATTGCCTCCAAACGTGAAAGGGCATCTGCTGGATGTTTACGCAAAAGTGACTTATAAAATTCAGGTGTCTAGTCTGTCGTGGCGACAAACGTTCCCATTTCTGCTCAAAAGCCTGTACAAGCGGTTTATGGTCGTTAAAAATAATAAATTGTGTACCTTCTAAATAGTATCGAAAGTACCGCATTGCTGCGTATATAGCCATAAATTCACGGTCGTATGTACTATAGCGCTGTTCTGCTGTGGTGAACTTTTTTGAGAAAAAACCCAATGGTTGCCAATACCCGTCGACTCGTTGCTGAAGCGCCGCTCCCATTGTCTTATCTGATGCATCTGTCATGAGTGCCACTATAGCGCCCTTCCGGGGGAATGTTAATAATGTTGTGTTCGCGAGTTCTGCTTTAATTTTCTAAAAAGCGCCTTCTGTTTCCGGTGTCCATTTCAACTTGGTTCGGTCACGCTTTTTGCACAGACCCATCATCTTTTGTAGTGGTAACTTAATTTTGGCAGCATGCGGTATGAATTTTCGGTAAAAATTTACGGTGCCTAAAAAACTACGTAAGTCCTGTACCTCCTCGGGTCTCTTACGACCAATAATTTCCTCTACTTTTCGGGGATGTGGTCTAATGCCATTCTCCGTAATTATATGACCGAGAAACTCGACTTCTGGCAGTCCTAACTGGCATTTATTAGCGTTAATGACCAGGCCCTTCTCTCTATAACGTTGGAATAGTTTTCGCAAGTGATGTAAATGTCTACCGATGTTGACACCAAGTGGTAGGGAAATCCCTACAAGTTTATTCAAGACAGTGAAACTTAAAAGCTACTTTATATACATGTGTGGTAAATTCCCAAGCCACAAAATATTTACATAACATTTAGTACTTATATATATTATATTGCTTATATGTATACTAAATGCAACTGTGTTGCTAAAACCTAAATCTAAATGGTTACTTTCAACACTCCTCCTCAACACGAGTGCATTGAAACAAATAAAAAATAAAATTCATACAAATATTAAATTCATGTTAATGATTGTTATGTTTATACCAAATAATAATTCGCATTTCTTATTATTTCAAACCTAATTTCTTATAAAGTTTACATGTTTGACCTTAACTAAATTTTTACTTAATACATCAGCGATCATATCATCAGTTGGAATGTATTCTAATTTTATTGGATTGTCCCTCACTACATCTCTTATAAATTTATATTTTATATCTATGTGTTTTGTTCTCGAATGATATGTATGATTTTTTGCTGATTGTTGCGCACTCAAATTGTCTCCATACACAACTATTGGTTCGTCGCTATCCGTCAAACCTATTTTCTTCAGAAATTTTCACAAAAAAATCGTCTCCTTGGCAGCGGTTGACAAAGCAACAAACTCTGCCTCCGTACTACTCAACGCTACTGTCTGTTGTTTGCAAGACCCCCACGTAAAAGCACTACCACCCAAAACGAAAGCTTACCCCGTATACGACTTCCTATCAGACGTGTCACCTCCCCATTCAAATATGCAGTACACACATCCATCTGCTCTAAGTATAAATCATGCTCGACTGCTAACGCTAACAACATGCGAATTGTTTCGTACCTAACTACTGGCAAAAAAGTTTCTCTGTAGTCAACCGCATACTTCTGCGCACAGCCCTTAGCAACCAATCTTGCTTTAAATTTGTCAATGCTACCGTCCATATTCATTTTAACATTAAAAACCCACATCCAGCCTATTGCTCTTTGCCTATCAGGTAATTATACTAACGTCCACGTATTATTTTTTAACAAAGAATCATATGTCCAACCCTTTCTTCTTGCTCTTCTTCACTTTGCATATCTTCAACGCTTGATGGGCCTCGTCACTGAAGATGATTTTATCGGCAAAATCAGCATTTTCATGTTGTCTCTCCAATACCCAATTAACGAACTCCCTTCGTTGTCCATGGTCAGCTGGCTTCAGTTCCTGAGTCAATTGAACTTTGTATGCATGAAGATGCAAATGTTTCGTCAAAATTCGCTGCATAGTGGTTTTGGAGACACCAATTTGCTGAGCTCGGTGTCGAATTGAGGTGGATGGAGTTTAAGCGACATCATCACGTACAGCTGAGATATTTTCGTTGTTGTCTTTACATCACTAACAGACCCAGTTTCGGCAAATTTATCCATTAATCTCTTTACAGTTGACTCTTTTGGAGCATTATTGTGACCCCAAATTGATCGCAATTTGCGAACTGTAGCCGCAAAACTTTCACCATTTTGGTAAAACAATTGCACAATGAGAATGCGTTGCTTATTCGTGTAGCGCTCCATTTTTACTAACCTCGTACCTTCTACTAGCAAACAATAACAATTGTTCAAATGTCAAACATGACACTTCAAATGGCGCCAAATTTAAAAATTGCGTTCTAGTTGGGACACCCTTTATAAAACATTTTGCAACAACAAATCACCTTCGACTGTGACTATACTGACATCGCCTATACCTTTTGCGTATATGTAGTTGTCTTCAGCAAGTGCGATGCGTTCGCTGTGTTTTTTTATTGTTGCAAAGCACGATCGATTACCAGACATGTGTGCGATTGCACCACTATCAACACACCAAACGTTGTTATGCATGGCATTTGCGTCTGCTGCTGCTAAAACTGTAAATTGTCTCTGTTCTTGTTTGCGTTCTTGTTTTTGCTTCGAATAACAGTTTGCAGCAAAATGCCCGCTTCCTTATTAAATTGTTGTTTTTTTGTAATTTACATTGTTTTGTGTTTTTGTCTTCGCTGTAAATGCGGACTGTTGCGCTCTCTCTCCTTCGTTCTGGGTCTTTCGCTCAGACTCTTTTAACAGCTTTACCTTCAAATTTTGGAGAGATGGTAAATTGTCTCTCGTCTCCATAGCAACCACAAATTGTTCGTACTGTACAGGCAAACTTGACAACAATATTATAGTTATCAACTCTTCATTTAGCTCTATTCCAACTTCAGATAACTTGTCGACTGTAGCACAGAAATTGTTGATGTGAACCGACATGTTTCCGTCTTCAGACATACCAGTATTTAACAACTGCTTGTACAAATAAACCTTCTTGACAGTACCGCTTGGATGGAAAACCTCTTGTAGTGTATTCCAAGCCTCTGCTGACGTCTTACAATTTTTTATGTGGTTTAGCTGTCCCTTGGGAATCGCAGTAAATATTTTAGTAAATTATACAATAAAATTATTGATATTTCTTATCTTAAATTAATAAACTTACGATACATGTTATATATATATTTTTTTTGCTTGTTATAATTTATATTTGTTGTTCTCTATTTTGAGGGACGGCAGTTGACATTTTCTTCTTCAGCAGCAAGTACAGTAATGCCTCGATTTACGTCGTGATTGGTTCCGGAAATTGACGACGTTAATCGAAACGACGTAAATCGAATTTGATATTGGTCATACGTTAACGTTCAATTAATTTAATGAAAAAAAACTTAAAAATTGCAAGTAATTCAGTCTTTTATTGTACATATGTACATAGAATATTTGTTATAAACATTTAATTCTTCTTATACGAATTAAATTTAAAACAAATACATATAAAATTCAGTTAAAAAAATTAAATAATATCTAAAGTAAACATATCAACAAAAAATCAACAATTCAATATTAAAAAATTGCGATTTTAAAAACAAAATTCATAAAATAAATAAAAACTTAAACATGTGTTCAGATAAAAAGTAAAAAAAAAATAAATTAACAAAAATTCGACATATGTTTGTTTATTATATGTAGTATATGTAATTGTATGTTAGGAGTATTAATTATAGGAATCACTATCCGACGATGTTTCGGTGAGAATTTCTGAAATTAGCATGTTGAGGTCACCATCTTCAGCACTACTACATATTGGTTTAAAGAATGTATCAATTCGCTTCTGGGTTAATGTCAACTTTTTCTGCTCGTACAGATCCCGGTAATATTTAAGGCTTGCATTTATTGATTTTTTTGTCGAATCAACTCTTTCGTCATCTTTGTCAAATTCTTCCAAAATTTGCATAGCCTTATTTACGATGGCAAGGGCTTCTGACAGTTTTGTCAATGGAATTTCAGAATCCTCTCGACAAGTTTCGATATCTGAAGTTTCTTCTTCTATACCATGTTGATTTGAAAGATTTGTCAACTTAAATAGCTCCGAGTTAGTTAACGGTTCATCCTCCAAATTTAAGTGTTCAACAACATCGGAATCTTCAATATCAGAAAACCCTAATGTGTGGGCCAAACGTACAACTTCCGTGTTTATATCGTTCAGATTTCCATCATTTCCACCTTCAGTTGTGCATTCAGGCCATACGTTTTTCCATGCATTTCTCATGGTCGACGCAGAAACTTCATCCCAACTTTTGTTTATACTATTCACTGCTTGCATGACATCATATTTTTTCCAAAATTGTCTGACAACATCGTTATTTTTATCATTTTGGTCTGATTGTTTGTCGATTGCATCAATGAGGTCGTTAAAACTTCGTCATAAATAGTATTTTTTGAATGCGGCAATAACTCCCTGGTCCATAGGTTGAATAAGAGACGTGGTATTGGGAGGTAAAATACAATTTTAATATTGTCATTTATGTTATTCAAACTGATGGTGTAGCCATTAAAAGCAATGCTTTATAAGACATATTATTCCTTTCGCAATATTTCTTAACTTCAGGACAAAAATGTGTCTTAAACCAATCGTCAAAGAGTTTAGAAGTCATCCAAGCTTTTTTGTTAGACATCCAAATTACAGGAAGATTTTGCTTGCAAACGTTTTTCATAGCTCTTGGAGTTTCGGATTTATATATTAACAAGGGCTTAAGCTTCAAGTCTCCTGCAGCATTACCACCGAGCAAAAGCGTAAGCCTATCCTTCGAAACCTTTGGCCCTGCTGCTAATTTTTTCTTTTTTGATATAAATGTTCTCCCCGGCATACGTTTCCAGAAAAGTCCGGTCTCGTCGACATTGAAAACTTGCTGAGGGGTGTATTCACCATCATCAATTATTTTTTTTAATATTTGCGGAAAACTTTTAGCTGCATCACTATCTGCACTTGCAGATTCTCCGACAACTTTTATGTTATGAAGTTGTGCTCTTTTTTTTAATTTATGTAGCCATCCTCCGCTGGCGTTAAAACAAAAATCGGAATTCACAGAGTCAGATTTTAGATCGTTAAACAAACTTATCGCTTTTCTTTGGATAATTAACGTAGTTACTGGAATATTTTTTTCACTTAAGTCTTTTATCCACAGTATTAATGCATTTTCCATTTTTTCCATCAGTACTGGCCTTTTTTTGTGGTGGTTTCAACAGAACCAGCTCCAGCCGATGTTGCACTTTCACGGATTTCAGCTGAATTTTTTATTATTGTTCGAACTGTGGTTGGTGGAAGATCCATCGTACTGGCAATAATAAAAGCCTTTCCCCCATTGTTATAACGGCGAATAATATCTATTTTAGTTTTTAACGAAATTACATTTCTTTTCTTTTTTTATTTGAGATGTTACTTTATTAGTTTTATTTTTTGAGCTCATATGTATTTGCTACGTTGCGCCCGACGATCAAAAACAGATTGAAAAAGTAACACACACGACGCGCTGCCAAACACACACGACCTGTCCATGAGAGGCAATATTTTAGTTGTTGTTGCACACACAAAATTTTTCGTAGTTTAATAAGCAAATACATGTAATAAGCAATAATACATAAACGTTTAAATTAAAAACTGGGATTCCCCTGTTAATGTACATAAGTCATACATACAAACTGAGACGACGTAAATCGAATGGCGACGCAAATCGAATTTGAAAGGAACAAAATATTTGACGACGCAAATCGAAACAACGTAATCGAGGCATTACTGTATATGATCATAAACAGTACTAGTACACCTAATACTGCGTACGATTCGAGGTAGCTTTTTTCATTTCCGTTTTGTGTTGTTATTTTTTCAATATTACTTAATGCGATTGCTAGTTCCTTGTTGTTATTGATACCGTTGTTGTTATTATCATTGTTGTCTTCGGTGATTTTTCCTACTTCATAGCCGGCTACTAGTATCGGAATGGTTTGAAGCACTTTCTTCCACCCAACCATTGTTTCTTTGTGTTTTTAAATTTCGGATGTTTTTATTGTTTGTAGATATGTAATATGTTGTTTTTTTTTTTTTTTGTAAAGTTTAAATTAATAAATAAAAGTTTAAATTTTAAATTGCAAGAAGCTGTTTTGATTTTTGTGGCTTCACTTGTTTTTTTTATGTTCTTAATTTAGTCCTGTCACGGTCGCCATTTAATAATTAAAGGTTTCAGTAAAAAACGTTTTCTTTTACTGGCGGAGCTTCTGCTCACCTTTGTGTTTTCTTTATTAATGCCCTCATAATAATTTTAAGTATAATATAAATACTAGCTTATTCTAATGGAATGTGAAATGCATGTATGTATGAGTTGCATAAAACTGATATATTTTGTTACAAAAGCAAAGTATGCAAAGTGGAGCAATGTACTTCAGTAATTTTAAGTAATTTAATGAAATATAATAAGAACGGTTGCACAGTGGTTGTGACACATATTTGAACATGCATTACAGTGACGCATAAACGCACAAAGTAATGGTAGCTAACGCCTTCTCATCAAGCGCAATCCATTGTTCTTCATCTGATGCATTTTGCTGTTGATCTTTTCCATTAACGATGTTCCAGCACACTTTTCATGTGGATGCACTAAGCATCATAGTTTCCTTCGTCAAATTTGTTAATGTTGTATAGACTCATTTGTTTACCTTAATGTCACTTTTCTTTTAATATTAATTTTTATTTATTCCTTGTACTCTAGGCCCATAACCTTTGTTGGAGGTTATTTTCTAAACTCATTAGTCACTGCGGGGTTTATAAATAAAACAGAACCTTTCAGTTTAAAAGTTTATTCAAGAATGTGAAACATAAAAGCTACTTATATACATTGTGTGGTAAATTTCCAAGCCACAAAATATTTACATAACATTCAGTACTTATATATATTAGATATATTATATACTAAATGCAACCGTGTTGCTAAAACTTAACTCTAAATGGTTACCTTCAACAGGTATATGTTTATTTTTCAGCTTAATAAAAAATTTTAGGTTGAATATTTCAAATTGGTGGTCTTATTGTTCGTCTCCCTGGATGAAATTTAATTATTAAAAGCAAATAATCTATTAGGTACCACAACAATAAGTGCTTTACGAATGCGGTTATGCCATCGAATGAATTTTGCTATTTTTGACATTGTTTTCGCAATTAAGAATTCGAACTTGCTGCCTTTTCGCATTTAAAATTAAAAAAGTACTTTTCGCAATAGAGAATAGCAACTGTTCGCTTTTATGTATTTTCGTAGTATTTATTTTCGCATCGCAATACAGGGGGGTTACTGCGTATTTCGATTCCAAAGCAAAATCTTTCGAAATACAATGTTAAAAGTATACAAATTCGAATGATTTTCTTTTCGAATCGAAATACGGAGTAACCCCCCAGAATAAGCCCCCTGGTTTCAGTCCTCGAATAAACACATCTAAAAATCTGTTACGATACGTTTCTACAAGATCCCTAACCTTTCTTCACCATAACACTCTGTTTTTATCTTATTTACAATATGGGTTAGCTGAAGGTTTACGGTGGAGTAAAACTCCTCAACAGTCGCGGAACTCTGCGATAGCTGGTTCAATTGATGTTCTAGAGTTTGTGTATCACGCTTATACGCGTAATGAAGCGACAAAACTCTTTTCATTTCGTTCCAGCTACTGTCAAAGACATTGTAGGGGACGAGAGCCGCACCCACGATCTTTTGTAGGATACTTTGAACAATTGCCCTATAAATGGCGTTTTCCCTAACTATCTCAAAATCCTTCAATATTGTTTCTACAGAGTGAACCCAACAAATGTATTGACTACTCCTTGAGTAACTCCTTTACACTATCGGGAAGACGGCTTATGTCCCTTAAGTCATTCTCCGTTTGGGGTCGCTGGAGGGGTCTTTCAACCTCCAACCTTGAACTAATCAAAGGACTCTGCCTCTCTTCAAGTCGTTCTAGTCTGTTTCTAACTTATCCTATCGCATTGTTGCTGAGAGTAGCCTCAATGCTTCCAAAACTGTTTTCCACTGACTTAATTTGTTCCATAAACCGGTTAATTGCACCAGTTAAAGTGTAACTGTCACTCTTAATTCTTCCATAATGTAAATGTATGTAATATTGCTAACAAGGAGAAAAAAAATAAATTCACTTGTAAAAATTTTTCTTTTTGGAACGCTTGTCCACCTGTGGATCTTCCCCAGCTGCACAAGAAACACTTACACTTCACTATTTTCGTCAACCAATTGGCAAACTTCTTACTTTTACTCTTTATTTTTCTCAATTTTCAGGATTCCAAAATTTTGTATTTATTTCTTACTATTATTACACTGGTTTACAGCCAAAAAATACCAAGAACGCCACATGCCTAGATAAGTTAATTGGGACCTCCTGAACACGAAAAACGCTGTAATTTTTTTCTCTATGTACCGTTTTTTAGATAACGGTACTTTTGTGTTTTTCGGTGTATGGTCCCATTCAAACCCTTGTGGAGCCCAACTAAAGAGCCCGATAGAGATGAATGACATATCGTTGGAAAGGTAATCGAATGCCGATATGCTGCAAATTTCTATCTGATAAGAAATAGCTGAGTTATGGCACCTCAAAGTTCAAAATTTGCCTATTTTTTACGTTTTTTCAAAATTTTTCTTTTTTATTTCGTTTTTTTTTCTACGTTACAGTTATTATCTGGAATGTTTTATTTTTTATCCAAATAGTTTATTTAATTACCAACATTTTAAGCGTAATTTGAAAAAAATCGGATGAAAAGTAAAGTTTTTATTAAGGATTTTGTGGAACGACAATATTTTCATCTTCATTACTTCAAAAAATTTAAATTAAAATGACGAGCGACTTGAACTCTTGCGTTTTTTTTTTCGGATGAATCTTCGCGAATGAGGAACCAACAATAGTCCGCCATCATTTGTTCGTCCTACCAGCCTTTGTAACGTCTCTCGATTTCTTCCATTTCTTGGTGAAATATTTCACCTTGTTCATCACTTTCGGAGCCCAAGTTGGTGGGGAAAATATCCAAATGACTGAATAAGAAATGTAATTTAGGTGTCATATTTGAACCTAAAGGTTAAAAAGAATAAATTTTAAATCATAACGGCCTTTTTGATATACATGTTTTCACTCAACGCTTACCAATGGCATTGAATTTTTGTAGTAATGTATCGATCTTCTCTGCGTAATCAGGACTTCTGTAGTTTCCTAAAAAGTTGTGAACGATGTCCTGGAATGCTTCCCATGCCTCCAAATGAGCTGGACCTAAACACTCATTAAATGCTTGGTCACCGTACAGAGCCCGAATTTGAGGTCCATCAAATATACCAGCTTCAATTTTGCTCGCTGTGGCTCTCGGAAATTTTTGTTTAAGGTAATTCATGGCAAGACTGTCTTTTGGCAACATATTCACAATATTTGTAAATAACCCAAGCTTAATATGTAATGGAGGAAGTATTATCTTCTCCAGAAGAATGAGTGGGTCATTTTTGATATTGTACACTCCTTGCGTACGTTCACTTCGCTCGGTCCAAACTTTTCGGGTGTATTGATTCTGACGGTCACGGCTGTCCCATGGACATAGAAAACATGGAAACTTCGTATTGCCCCCTTGCAATCCAGATAGTATGGCAACTAATTTAAAATCAGAGCAAACTTTCCATTGATGTTGGTCATAATGTATGAGATCGAGAAGTTCTTTCATTGTTTCATATCTTTCCTTTATGTATTTTCCATATCCGATTGCAATTGATGGTTTCGTATTCCCATTGAGCTCGGCCTGAGTAAGTAAATGTAGTTTCTTATTTGATTGCATTTCTGATTCACTGCCCTCATCTGATGAATCATTTTGTATTGTTAATTTTCGTATTTCTGTGGGGCCCGCTACAATCAGCTGCGGTTTGGGGCACGATACTGAGTGCGGCACTGGTATCGTTACCGAGCTAACAACTGGATTAACTGGTTCAATTCTACGTTCGATAGCCTTTTCCGTTAAACAGAAATAACAATCTGCTGTATGGTTGATCTGGTTTCTCCATATCATTGGTTTTCCAAATGTGAAGAAACACTCTTGACCCTTACCAATTTTATTTAATATTGTTCGGCAGTTGTTACATGCACTATTCGGTGTCCACGGTTTGTCGAGAGACGCAAGTCGAAACCCGAAATACTTCTTATACGCTTCAGATAAATTGTTCGTATTAATTTTTCGCATCAAATGTTGTGATTTCTTTTTCACAAGAACACCACAAACATAACAAAATTCCGGGAACTTGTATTGAAAACCAAAACCAATTTTATTTTTTTATTGTCGTTTCAATGTAAATTCCCAAACGTAAATTCCCAAATTGCAAAACTGATGGACACCGAATATAGTGTGTATGCAATGAAGATGAAAATATTGTCGTTCCACAAAATGCTTAATAAAAACTTTATTTTTCATCCGATTTTTTTCAAATTACGCTTAAAATGTTGGTAATTAAATAAACTATTTGGATAAAAAATAAAACATTCCAGATATTAACTGTAACGTAGAAAAAGACGAAATAAAAAAGAAAAATTTTGAAAAAACGTAAAAAATAGGCAAATTTTGAACTTTGAGGTGCCATAACTCAGCTATTTCTTACCTTTCCAACGATATGCCATTCATCTGGATCGGGCTCTTCAGTTGGGCTCCACAAGGGTTTGAGTGGGACCATACACCGAAAAACACAAAAGTACCGTTATCTAAAAAACGGTACTTAGAGAAAAAAAATTACAGCATTTTTCGTATTCAGGAGGTCCCAATTAACTTATCTAGGCAAGTAGCGTTCTTGGTATTTTTCCAAATTAAAAATTTGTAAAGCAGTGTTATTTTTTTATTTACAATTCTTTTGCTTTTTACTTGTTTCTTTATTTCATATACAGGGTGGGCCAAAAGAAACCAAGGGGTGTGTAAAATCGACGATGTCGAAAATAAGTTGAACACCAAAGGTTTCCTTTGGAGTTCAGAATTTGTTAATTTAGCCTAGGTAGAAACACCTTATCTTAATATAAAATGTGTTGATTTGGGCCTGAGTAGAAACACTAAGACCATGTAGTAATAACGAAAGTTAATCTTTGTTTACCTTAATGTCTTTATTTTGGTAGTTCTTTTATATAATTTAATTGCTTACGTCTAACTTAAAATTAATAATTAGTTGCATTATTGCAATATTGCATAAAATAAGGTAAATGACATTTAGTTTTTTATTGTAACATTAAACGATTGTAGAGGCAATGACTGCAATAAACAATTTCAAGGGCAAATGACTAAATATTGTCGTATATGCAATTTTGTAGTTTTAGTAAATATGTAAAATTATTTTGCTTTCTTTTGGTTTTATTATGGTTAACATTCTCCGCCACGTTGTGCGGATAGCGAAATATAAAAATATGTATATAACAAAAAAAAAGGAAAAACTAAATTAATAAAATAAGAATTAATAATATAAGAGTTAATCAAAAATATTGGTTGTTTTTAAACCTCAGAGTTTTGCTGGCGTGGTGTTGGTTGTGGGGCTGAATTTGGCATCATTGGGGACAAGTTGATTGAGGCTCCCTTGTAGCATTTAATTTTCCGGCCTATTAGGATGACTATTATCAATAATGACAGAAGTAATGCCAACGAGCCGATATGCGGATGATGAAGTACCGGATACTTTACTTCTCTTGGAAGATCTTTGATATCTGATAGCTGTCTTTGGATGGTGGTGAGCTCATCTAATTTGGTATCTAAATCGATGTTTGGTGCTAGTAGCCTCTTGACCTCGGAGGGTTTGCCAATTGCCGTAATATTGCCAAACATGGCATATGAAGTATGAAGAGTAGTGATACTAGTTTCATGCCCATGGATAGCTAGTAACCTTCCCTTGATGATACAAGTTGGTTTCATGGACAGGAGACCAGATCGGTTGACGGTAAAATGTATGGTTTCAGAGTTGCACACTGCAGTTAGCTCTAATGGATTTGGTGTTGCATAAAGCCAACGATTGATAGTGTTTAGTGCGATAAAATAAACTTTGTTCTGTATGTTCCCGAAACTACATTGTGGGGATGTCTTGTTGTTAAACAGAGCAATTTCGCAGGAATAGCTGCTTGAGTCTTGAGTAACGCTGACTTGTAATGTAGTGCAAAGATATATGTCGCTCCTTGCCACAATACATTTATTGAATTGACGTGTATTTAGAGTCAGATATTCATCTCGGTGGCTGTTCACAGCGAGATATTCAATATTAGTTGTTATAGCAATAGCCGTATTGTTGATCTCGGTGGGTATAGGGATGACTTTGAAGAGCTCAAAATGTTTCTGGTTCACTAACGGTAGTTCAATCATGAAGATGACACTCTCCTGTGTTACTGTGCCCTTGACGCTCATGATTTTGTATAATTCCAGCAAGTCAGTATCTTCAACTGGTAACGAGCGACCAATAGGAAGGTTGCCTTTTATCTTAGCTATCTCTGTTTTTAATTGTTTTGGTGTGAGGAGAAGTGGACTTATTTTACCGTGATTTGAGTGCGTAAGGGCAGCGACAAGCTCTGTCTCAATTCTTTGTAATTCTGCCGCAAGTGTATTTAATTGAATCGCCATGGACATTAGATTTTGTGTGTGTCGTAAATTTGAGTTCTCGTCTCTAACTGCATTCAAATCATTATAGATGCTTGTCTTGAGCTCTGAGAAATGCAAATGCATCTCATTCTCGCCTTGCTTGAGAATATTAATTGTCGAATTTATTACCGAAGTTTGGTTTTTGAGTAGCAGATGCA
The DNA here is from genome assembly GCA_916048285.2 of Bellardia pandia. NCBI lineage: Eukaryota > Metazoa > Arthropoda > Insecta > Diptera > Calliphoridae > Bellardia > Bellardia pandia. Next base: position 3,041,114 of record OU696534.1, read on the forward strand.
AATACTCCTCGTCTTGCTTTACATTAGCTATAGTTTGAGCCATTTGTTCTGCATAATCCGAATCCAGGACTCCAAATAGAGCATGAGCCATATTCCCTACAATATCTAGTGCAGCTCTTCGGGTTCTTCTTGGAGTTAAAAGGTCTGATTCTTGAATGAGATTGTCCCACGTGTGCTGAAGTTCGAGGTAGAGCATTCTACATGATTCAGTAGTTATTGATTGTTCGCATAATTTTGAAAATGTTGTTATTCCGGCTTCCAGAACGTTGTTCCTTTCCCAAATTGGTGTGAGATCGTAATATATAATAAATTTCCAGGTAGCAGTTACCAATTTTGTCGACCCTATGCCTTCGAAATATAATCCTGGGTTGGAGGAAAATTCCGTGACATTGACTGGAGAGGCTAGTATTATCGGCAGTAGAAGGAGCGAAATAAAAAGTGTACTGAAGATTCCTTGCGAAGCATATGATACTACCTTCCGTTTTGGCTGTATAGTATTGCCTTCTGATGAGAGTTGTCTCTTTTGCGATGTTGGCTTGTCATATTCGGAGTGTTCTATGTGAAAATCGTTGAGCAGGGGCGCCAATCTATGAATTGGCCTCTTGAAGGTTCCCTTAGCTGTTTTGACGTCGCAGACCCTAATAAGTCCATCATCTCCCTTGTAAATTCGGCTGATTTTTCCCAGTGGCCATTGTAGTACAGGAGTATTATCTTCCTTGAGAATAACAAGCATGCCTTCAATGACGTTTGGTGAAGGAGACTTCCATTTTCCCCTTTGTTGTAGCTCATGTAAATATTTTTGTGTCCATTCCTTCCAGAATTTGTGTTTAATCTCTGAAGTTATTTTCCACCTTGCATCTAATAGTAATTTTGGAGATTGGGCATTTACATCTACGGCTGATGTTAATGGCTCACCTACTAGAAAATGGCCTGGTGTAAGAGCTTGAAGATCTTCGAAATTTGAAGAGAGAGGAATTAAAGGTCGCGAGTTTAGGATGGCTTCTATTTCAACCACTACTGTTTCCAATTCCTCATATGTAAGTGATGCAGCGGCCACACTTCTCAGCAGCAGATGTTTGGCTGATTTAACTGCCGCTTCCCAAAGGCCACCGAAATGAGGGGCTCTTGGTGGAATAAATTTAAAAGTAATTGATTGATTGCTGCATACTCGTGTAATTTTTTCTTGGGCTGATTGAGAATATATTGATTCTTCTAATTCAACTAATTTGTTGTTTGCTCCCACGAAGTTAGTAGCATTGTCGCAATATAGTGTCTGACAATGGCCCCTTCTGCTGATAAATCGTCGCAATGCTCCTATAAAGGCTTCTGTGGACAGATTGGACACAACTTCCATGTGAATGGCCTTAGTTGCAAAACAGCAAAATACTGCGATATAAGCCTTGTCTGGTCTTTTGCCCCTAATTTTGTGATGTATCCAAATCGGTCCAAAATAATCAACTCCTGAGGTAATGAATGGACGTCCTGGCGTCACTCTGTCAGCTGGTAGGTTTCCCATTAATTGTTTAAACAGCATTGGCTTAGCCTTGGTGCATCGTATGCATTTGTGGACGGTACTGCGCGCGACTGATTTCCCGTTGGTAATCCAGAACTGCGCCCTGGATGCAGCTAACAATGCTTGTGGGCCGCAATGACGATTTTCTTCATGTAGCATTTGCATCAATAACCCCACCATAAAATGATTGTGTGGTAAAATTGCTGGATGCTTTGCCTTGAATGGTAATGTTGATTGCTCCAGACGACCGCCTACACGCATTACCTGGTATTCATCCAAGAATGGATTTAATGAGGCCAAAGAACTGGATTTATGCACAGGTGTTTTGTGTAATAATCTTTCCAGTTCTTCCCCAAATTCCGAAGCTTGCATGATTTTGATGATAACATTCAGAGCTTCTTCCATTTCATGTGCATCGAGCGCCTTGTGGGGTGGGCGACAAATTTTCGTAGTTTTGGAATTTGTGATGAATCTCAAAACATAACCGATCGTGCGCTGAAGAGTCTTGAATGAGTTTCGATGGTTTATTCGATTTATGCAGTCTTCGTATCCTTGCTGCGAAGTAGATATTGTCAAAACATGTTTTGTTATTTTTCGTTCTTCGTTGCAAGGTATATCAGAAACTTGTGGAGGTGAGTTCGTCCACTCACTTTTTTGTCCCGATAGAAATAGCGGACCATAGAACCAAATCGAATGTTGTGATAGGTTTTCTGGTGCTAGTCCTCTGGATATTGCGTCAGCTGGATTTTGTTTAGAATTGACATGTCGCCATTGATCTGAGTCGCTTAATTCATGTATTTTGGCTATCCTGTTTGCCACAAAAGTGTGAAAGGATGCTGCAGTCGAATTTATCCAAGCAATGACAATCTTTGAATCTGTCCAGAAATAGTTTGCAGTATTTTGTAGGCGAAGATCTTTCTTTACTCTATTTGTCAGCTCCACCCCTAGTACTGCTGCACATAGTTCCAGCCGAGGCAGCGTCTGTTTTTTAATGGGTGCTACACGGGACTTGGAACATATTAGTCTTGTTGATACAGTTTTGTCTTTGTATGTTGAACGAATATAGATTGCCGTTCCATAAGCTCGTTCCGATGCATCAACAAACGTGTGAAGCTGCGTTGTTACTGGTCTTTCGGTTTTTAGTACGAACCGATCGATCTTAATTTTGTTTAATGCTTCTATGCTTGTTCGAAAGTTATTCCATACGTTTTGACGATCCTGGGGTAATTCATCATCCCATGAAATTGGTAATTGCCACAGCTCCTGCAAAAATATTTTGGCTCGTACGACCACTGGCCCAAAAATTCCTAGTGGGTCAAATATCTTGGCAAGTTCTGAGCTTACTATTCGTTTTGTTACACCCTTTGCATAATTTTCCGATGGAACTTGTGCTCGTCCGCATAATTGATCAGACTTTGGCAGCCATATTAATCCAAGTGTTTTAATCGAGCAGTTTGAGTTTTCGTCCAAGTCCAAGTTGATCTCCTGGTCCTCAGGTGCAATACCATTTAGCAACTGGGAATGATTTGAACACCATTTCCGAAGTTTAAAACCAGCCCTTTTTAGAATTAAGTTAAGTTGTTGTTGTGATTCCAATGCAGTACTGATAGAGTCGGCCCCGCTTAGGCAATCGTCCACATAAAAATCATCACGTAGTATTGATGCACCTAGTGGATATTTCGTGGCATTTTGAGTCGCTAGGTGTTGAAGGCATTTGGTAGCTAGGTATGGAGCTGAGGAGGTGCCGTAGGTGACAGTTTTGAGACGATAATATTTGATATCTTGATGTTTATTATATCTCCAAATGATGAGCTGGAACATCTGGTCTGAATCATTGACTTGAATTTGTCGGTACATTTTTTCGATGTCTGCAGTGAAGACGAATTTATGCATCCGAAATCTCAGCAGTACTGAAAATAGCTCACTTTGTACAGTTGGTCCGGCATAAAGGATGTCGTTGAGTGAGGAGCCACTGGATGTTTTAGCTGATGCGTCAAACACTACTCGCAATTTTGTAGTTGAACTTTCTGGTTTTAGCATGCAATGATGAGGCATGACGTAATGTACATCAGGAATGTCATCTTCCTGTATTTCTTCCATGTGCCCCAAGGATTCATATTCTTCCATAAATTTATTGTATTCTGCTCTAAGTTCTGGCTTAAGGTTCAACCGTTTTTCCAATGACAAAAATCGATTGAAAGCCATTGTTTTAGAAGTTCCGAGAATTGATGGATTCTCTGCAAATGGTAAGCGGACAACGAATCTCCCGTCCTTGTTTCTTTGTAAGTTTTGTAAGAAATGATCTTCACATCGTTTCTCAGCTAAAGATAATGCACGTTCTGAATTATTTGCCTCTTCAAGTTTCCAGAACTTTTCAATGAGCTCGTTTGTTGGTTGCTGTTCTGGGGTAAATACTGCACAAGTAACCAAGTTGTTGTTGTTGTTTTCTTGTAATTTACCCGTTACGACCCAGCCCAAAGCTGTATTTTGTAAAATTGGTAAGTTCTTGTTGATCCTTATTTGTTGTGGTCGCATCAGTTGGTGATAAAATTCTGCGCCGATCAGCATATCAATTTTGTCAATTTCATTGAAACATGGATCTGCTAGATTAATATTATCAGGAATATTCCAATCTGATGTGTTGAATGATTGTGAGATGATACAATGGTTGGGAGTACAAATGCTTCGATTCTGGTAGTATAATTGCCTGAGCATGCATGTAGCTCTAAATTGATTCGTCGAGATGCGTTGTGAATCTTACGGCCTATTCCTTCAATGCGCAAAGAAGAATCTGAAGAGTCCAATGATAACTTGTTTAACACTCGATTTGTGACCAGATTGACATGTGATCCAGAGTCTAGAAGAGCACGGAATATGCGGGTGCGGCCATTGGTTCCAATCACCTTTACTCTTGCTGTGGCGAGTAATACATATGTGTTGTCGCTGAGTTGCGTGTTTGTTGCAGCTACGATTGGGGAATTTTTGTCTGAAGTAGTGGCTGGATTTTGCGTATTGTCGGAGCTTCCAACAGAGGTTTTTGATGAACCTTGTTTTGGTTTTTCTAAATGCAGCAATGTGTTATGCCTTTTTGCGCACCTTGAGCATGAGCGTGATGTGCATGATTTGGAGGTATGATCTGATTTAAAGCAGTTGACACAAAGTCTCGTCTTTTGTGTCCATTGTAGTCTCTCGGCTGGGGACATTTTCAAGAACTTTTCACAGTAATATATGGGATGTCCTGTAATTCCACATACCTTACAATTTGGATTTGCTGTAGCTGCCGTTGTAACCTTGGTTCTATCCTTCCCCCCTCCAGATTCGCACGATTTTCCTCGCGTTTCCAATGCTTGGAATCTATGCTCTATGAATTTGAGCAGTTCATCAAGACTTACGAGGCTCTTGTTGTCTTCGAGTGATTGCTCAAATATTGTTTGAGTTGAGGGATCAAGCTTCTTCAATAGTATGTGGACGATTATAGCGTCCCATTTGTCTACCGGAAGTCCCTGTGCCATTAGACCATGGGTGCATTCTTTTGTGAGGTCATGTATACTTTTTAGAGCTTGAGCTGTTTCATTTTTCACTTGTGGATGAGAGAGCAAGTTGTTGAGTAATGTTGTCACAATGAGCCTTTTGTTATCGTACCTACTGACGAGAATATTCCATGCGATTGCATAATTTGCTGTTGCAATTGGCAAATGGTTTATCAGCTTTTTTGCTTCATCTGTTAGATGTGTCGTCAAATAGAACATTTTTTCCACTTCGCTCATTGCTGACTTGTGAATTAGTTGAGTATAGAGGTCTTTGAAAGCTACCCATTGGAGATAACTGCCGTTGAATTTTGGAATCTGAATTTTTGGCAGGTGTGGTTGACACTGCTCAATTCTGTTGATGTGTTGTGGAGTACTTTCATTGGAAAGACCGCCTTGTTGTTGTAGAGTACATTTAATGTTGTGGACTTCGGCTTCCGTTTTGTAGAATTCATCCAACGTGTACCCATCTATTTGTTCTTTGGTGGTTAGTTGCCATAACATGTCATTGTTTCTCGAAAGATCACTCATATATTTATCATATAGTCTCATCTCATCGAACTGTTCGGACGTGTTTTTTTTTAGTGCGGCTGAATTTTCGGTGAAAAAAATCGTAATAGGTGAAAAAAGTGTAAAAAAGTTGAAATTAAACAAAAAAGTGAAAAAAAAAAATCGTAATAGGTTAAAATATATAAAAAAAAAAAAACATTAAAAATCGTATAAAAACTGTATGAGTGTTCCTCTCAGATGTAATTCTGAGAAAGAGCTTCGCTCAACTAGAAAAACTAAATGGGTCTCTGAGGAAGAATCCATAAAAAAATCTCTGGAGAATTTTCTCACTACAAGAGCCGTAGAACGGCGTCGTTCCTGTTCGCCCAATATAGTGATTTCAACAGATGAGAAAACATCATCTTCATCAAATAGTGCAGTGAAACCCAAAAAACAAGTAGGTATGGATAAGTACATAACCGTTCTCAAGCGACAGAGGAGTCCGAAGTCTGCTCAAGTGTCATCACATGCAAAAGCTCCTAAGACCGTGAGTAATGATCAAAATAGGTTTGCTCTCCTCCAGACGGATGAGCCAGAACTTCCGAAGAAGACGTTTAAGCCCCCACCAATTTATCTGAGAGAGCCGACTTCCAGTAAATTGGTACAAGGAATTGTTGCTGTAATAGGTGAAAACATGTTTAGCGTAACCTCAATGAAACATGGAAATATATGCGAGACAAAGATACAAGTGAATAGGGAAGATGATTTTCGAAAATTGTTCAACCAGCTGGAAAGGGAGACTAGGGATTTCTATACCTACCAGCTCAAAAGCGCAAAAGGACTTTTAGTCGTTCTAAAGGGTATAGACCCATGTGTTGATCCCGCGGAGATAAAAACCGGTTTAATGGACAAAGGGTTCAAAATCAAGAGCGTAGTGAATATTAGAAACCGTGAAAAGATCCCTCAGCCCATGTTCAGGGTAGAATTGGAACCTGGAGATGTTGTCTTAAAGAAAAACGAGTCCCATCCCATCTACAATCTGATGTACCTTCTGCATCGCAGAATCACCGTGGAAGAACCACATAAGCGTCAGGGACCCGTCCAGTGTCTCAACTGTCAAGAATTTGGTCACACCAAGGCGTATTGTAAATTGCCGACAGTTTGTGTTGCGTGTGGGGAGCTACATGCAACTGCTCAATGTGATAAGCCGAAAACTGATTCAAAAATCAAAAAATGCAGTAACTGCGGAGGTAATCATACCGCAAATTATAGAGGTTGTCCAATTTACACTCATTTGAAAGCCATAAGTACCAACAAGACGTCAGTATTACCTGATCATCGTCAACAGCCTATTTTGGCATCGAGTGACAATTTCCCGCAATTGTTACGGTCCACTAGTCATGTAAACGCGCCTAGTTCTAGACAAGTTTCTTACGCTAACGTGGTTAAATCTAATATGCCAGGTTTGGAGCAGGCACCTAAATCACAATATTACGAGCCTAATATTAACACTCTAGAGACTACATTGCAGACACTTGTCCAAACCATGAACACTTTTACGACCACTATGACATCCATGATGCAGGAAATGCTGAAAATGCAATCCACTATCTTACAAGCCATTTTAAAGAAATGATTTGTTTAAAAATTTGTTTTTGGAATGCGAACGGCCTCCGCCAACATAAAAACGAACTAGAACACTTCCTGATGGATAAGCAGATTGATGTCATGATGATTGCTGAAACTCACTTGACGGCGACAGCGTACTTCAAAATTAATGGCTACATGTTTTATGATACTAAAGATCCCCGCGGAAGAGCATGTGGAGGATCGGCAATTCTTATAAAGAACAGAATAAAACATTATTTAATGAACAACATATGTGAGGATTACCTACAAGCAACAAACATTTGTATTGAATTCTGTCAATACAATTTTGTTTTATCATCAATTTATTCGCCGCCTCGATTTTCAATAAAAGAACACCAATACTACAGCTTCTTCAATTCCCTTGGAGCTAGATTTTTAGTTGCTGGTGACTTTAACGCCAAACACACTTTTTGGGGTTCACGTCTGGTGACCCCGAAGGGTCGTGAACTCTTCAACACCATTGCCAAAATGGGATTAGATGTACTCTCAAGCGGGCATCCCACCTACTGGCCGACGGACCGACGGAAGATTCCCGATGTTATTGACTTCGGAGTAGTAAAAAATATCCCTGTAGAATCGATACAAGTGGAGCCTTCATTAGACTTGTCTTCAGATCACTCTCCTTCTATTATTTCAATGCGTTTCCTTCAAGGGAATGGCTCTCCATTTCGGGACATATCTAAAACCAGAGTAAGTTGGATAAAGTATAAAAAGTATTTAAGTTCCCACTGCACGGAAAATGTAGTGTTGAGAACTACCGAGGATATTGATGGGTCGATTGGCAAGTTTACTGAGGACATACGAATAGCTGTACATCACGCCTCCACATACGACGTTGAGTGCAGAAGTGGGACAAATAGAACTTATTTCGCTGAACTCGAGCATCTCCTGTCAGAAAAAAGAAGAGTTAGAAGAGAGTGGCAAATCCACAGGTCTCCTGAACTGAAAGCTAGGCTACGGGTATGCAGAGATATACTAAGAAATTTCTTAGAAACCCAAAGAATGGCTTCACTTAAATCTTACTTGGAGGGTCTTGATAGTACCCCACAGTCTGACTATTCGTTATGGAAGGCGGCACGAGGTTTAAAAAGACCGGTTAGAGGAAAGCCCCCTCTGCGAAATCCGACTGGTGACTGGGCTAGAAATGATTCTGAGAAGGGGACTTTATTTGTTAACCATTTGAGAAATGTGTTTACTATAAACAACTCAAATAATGCATCTGATTTGCCTCCACTCGTTATTAGACCTCCTGTGCCTCTAAGACTTAGCTTTAATGATGTTCAAAGCGCTATTGGTACTCTGAATCTTAAAAAAGCTCCAGGTATGGATAAAATCAGCAACAAAATGCTTGTGGAGTTACCTCGTGTAGCTAGAAAAATTATCCTATTTATTTTCAATGCTATTTTACGCCTAGAATACTATCCTGCAGATTGGAAGGTATCTATGATTACCATGATTCCTAAGCCAGGGAAGGATCCCACTAAAGTAGAGTCATATAGGCCAATTAGTCTACTGCCGACAATTTCAAAACTGTTTGAAAAATTGTTAGTGGCTAAGTTGATTCCAATTCTGAACGACACTCAATGTATCCCAAATCACCAATTCGGGTTCAGAGCTAAACACAGTACCATCGAACAAACACACAGATTGGTAAATGTGATAAGACGGTCGTTTGAAGAGAAAAAATACTGCTCCGCCCTTTTCATTGATGTGTCGCAAGCGTTCGACAAAGTTTGGCATGACGGTTTAATGCACAAAATAAAATTAACTCTGCCTGCTAACACCCATAAACTCATGGAAAGTTATTTATACGGTCGCAAATTTACAATCAAAGAAGGCGATTTTTTAAGTCCCGCTCAGCCAATTAAAGCAGGAGTACCCCAGGGTAGCATACTGGGTCCAACTTTATATTTGATTTATGCATCCGATATGCCGTTAGACCCCATAATACATACTTCAACTTTTGCAGACGATACAGCCTTTATTAGCGTTCATAAGGACCATCAAATAGCATCACAGAACTTGCAGAAATATGTTTATAAACTAGAGAATTGGCTTGAGCTTTGGAAAATCAGGGTTAACGAACAGAAATGTATTCATATAACTTTCACATTGCGAAAAGATACATGCTCGTTCATCAGAATAAATAATCAAATTATCCCGCAACACAATGAAGTCAAATACCTCGGAATCCACCTCGATCGTCGTTTAACTTGGAAGTCTCATATCGACGCAAAGCTTACCCAGATGAGATTAAAAGCAGTGCAAATTAATTGGCTAATCGGCAGAAATTCTACATTAAAGTTGGATTGCAAACTTTTGTTGTACAATGCAATTCTAAAGCCAATCTGGTGTTATGGAATTCAATTATGGGGTTCTGCCTCAACATCCAACATTGAAAAAATTCAAAGGGGTCAAAATAAGATTCTACGTACAATTACTGCAGCTCCATGGTACGTTAAAAATTCTAGAATTCACAAAGATCTAGGCATTCCTTTGGTGAAAGTCGAACTTACAAAATACGCCTCAAAATATGTCAGCAAACTTGAACACCATCCAAACCCACTTGCACGAGACATCCTTAACTTTAGTGGCCATGTTCGGTTGAGAAGGAGGGATACCCTTGCTTTAACTCAAGCGCAAAACAGATGATTGTATCAGTGGATGTAAATTTGTTGTAGTATCATAATATTTTGTCTAGCACTGGCTGGACTTATTATTTTCTTTTAGTATTAAGATTCGAAAACTTATTGTCATTTCATTTCTGAAGATTCAATAAATAAATAAAATGTATTAAAAAAAAAAAAAAAAATGAGCGTTAATTTTGCTTGATACTGTGCTGCCTCATGCATTTCTTCAGCCATAGCTTCGTCCATTGTTCGTCTTAGCGCTCTTGTTAGCGCCCGCTGATTACGAAGAATTCTACTCGTACTTTCGTCAATTTGTGGCTCTCCCTGTATGCAGCTGCTGTCACCTTCATTCTCTTTGAGTTGTTTAGTTGTTGTATTTGAGAGTCTCTTGATTTCAGACTCAAATAGCTCTTTATACTTGAGTGTGTCGCCTGAAGTACGCAAGTACTGGTCCGTAAAATATTCGTGCTGCACTGGAATATTTGATAGACACCTTAGTTTGTTGTCAGTGCTTTATTTTGCTTTCTTTTGGTTTTATTATGGTTAACAGGGTGTAAAAGTTTAATAACTTTTTCGTTTATTAATTTTTTTATTTTTTCTTTCAGGGACTTCTTTGTAGATTCTGTATAAAATATATTTAAAAAATATTTTTTTATTGTTAAGTTAAAAAACAGATGTAACTACATTTTTTTCTACATTATTCTCTACTTTTCAATTTAGTCTTTCCAAAAAACTACGTTTTATACGAGCAATTTCTCGTTGCATATGATGCCATATCAATAAACAATTGTTATTACTTACCAAAATTAATTATATATTAATAACACTTTTTACACTTATTTCACAATTTGAAATCACTCTTACTTGTTAAGCTTTTCGCACTCAAGTGAATATTTTTTTAACTTTCAATATTTTTGTCTTTTCTTCATTTACAGTTATTTTACCATATTAAACAGGTTTTTATAGAATATAGAATTAAGTATTTGACAACATGCAAGAAAATCTCGGTCATCTAGTCGTCAACAGAGTTAGAGATATAACAACATTGAAGACATTGTTGTACATCTTGTCGTCAAGTGTGTTTGATAGAAGACAACGTTGAATACATTATCTTGCATCTTGTCTTTAACATAGTCTATACAAGACAATATATTAGATGTAGTCGCTCACTTTTTCTTTAATAACGTTTAAAAGATGACAACTTTCAGGTCTTTGTCACTAATCTTGTCGTTAACGAAGATTTCTTATGACCATTTGGCCAACTGGGTACTTATTTATACAAGGTGGCGCAAAAGTAAACTTCCGATGTTTTTTGGCTGCAATTAAAAAAAAAATTAAAAACTTTGGTTCTTCTTGTGGATTATTTTTATTTGGTCTTTTAATTTTTTTTACATCAAGCCGAGAATATGATGTCATGTAAATGGCCGCCGCCACAGTTGATTGTCATTTGAGCCCTTTTTATGGCATTTTCCATCACTTTGGCCAAAACTTCCGGCGATAGGTCCTCACATTCTTGACGGATATTGTCCTTAAGAGCTGCAAGAGTCTGAGGCTTGTTGACATAGACCCGCGACTTCAAAAAGCCCCACAAAAAGAAGTCTGGAGCGGTCAAATCAGGCGATCTTGCTGGCCAGTGCAAATCGCCAAAACGGGAGATTAGGCGCCCGGGAAATGCATCCTTCAGCATCGGTTGTGGCACGTGCAGTGTGTGCCGTTGCACCGTCCTTTTGGAACCACATGTTTTCCAATCCCAATTCATCAAGTTGCGGCAAAAAGAACTCGTTGATCATTGCTCTGTACTTACTCATTGTTTGACAACCTTATTTGTTTCCTTATGTCATTAATGTTTTCAATCTCGTCAGAATCAAAAGACGATGAGTAAAAAAACATAACTGGATCCATTTTTAATTTAAAATAATTTCTTTAAACATTTCGCTTTTAATTGAGTTATTTTTTTCAGAACCATATGTTTTTTGTTTACATTTTCTTTTATTTTATTCAGTGTTGTAATATGTACTTGTTTAAGTTTTTTACAGCACTGAAGCAATGAATCGATTCGATTCGTATCGAGTACCGTTGTTATGTACTTTGGCACACCAAATCGACTTATCCATCCGCCGAGTAATGCCTTTGCTACGGTCTCGGCCGTAATATCCATCGTGAATATCTATCAACACATGTTAGGCAGTATGAGCAATTATTTGACATCGGCAGCGGACCCACCAAATCGATATTTATGTGTTCAAACCTCTTATCCGGGACCGAAAATGTTTGTAACTCGCTTTTCGTATGTCTTGAAATTTTATATCGTTGGCACTGCTGACAATTTTTTACAAATGTCCTTATCTCACTATTCATCTTATTCCAAACAAAGCTTTTAGAAATGAACTTAATTGACGCTTTGACACCCGGGTGCGATAAACCATGCAGAGTTTCGATCACCAAAGCGCGTAAAGTGTCCAGGATATACGGACGCAATCTACCCGTGGAAGTATCGCATACAATTTCGCCGTTGAATTCGGGTATTCTGATTTTCTGTAGATTCAGCGATGTTGAATTTGACTGCATAAGATTCTGTAGTTCCGTGCATTTGGCCTGTTCCTCCCCCAACAATTGATAATCGATTGCTGCCGGCATCTGGATTGCCTCCAAACGTGAAAGGGCATCTGCTGGATGTTTACGCAAAAGTGACTTATAAAATTCAGGTGTCTAGTCTGTCGTGGCGACAAACGTTCCCATTTCTGCTCAAAAGCCTGTACAAGCGGTTTATGGTCCGTAAAAATAATAAATTGTGTACCTTCTAAATAGTATCGAAAGTACCGCATTGCTGCGTATATAGCCATAAATTCACGGTCGTATGTACTATAGCGCTGTTCTGCTGTGGTGAACTTTTTTGAGAAAAAACCCAATGGTTGCCAATACCCGTCGACTCGTTGCTGAAGCGCCGCTCCCATTGTCTTATCTGATGCATCTGTCATGAGTGCCACTGTAGCGCCCTTCCGGGGGAATGTTAATAATGTTGTGTTCGCGAGTTCTGCTTTAATTTTCTAAAAGGCGCCTTCTGTTTCCGGTGTCCATTTCAACTTGGTTCGGTCACGCTTTTTGCACAGACCCATCATCTTTTGTAGTGGTAACTTAATTTTGGCAGCATGCGGTATGAATTTTCGGTAAAAATTTACGGTGCCTAAAAAACTACGTAAGTCCTGTACCTCCTCGGGTCTCTTACGACCAATAATTTCCTCTACTTTTCGGGGATGTGGTCTAATGCCATTCTCCGTAATTATATGACCGAGAAACTCGACTTCTGGCAGTCCTAACTGGCATTTATTAGCGTTAATGACCAGGCCCTTCTCTCTATAACGTTGGAATAGTTTTCGCAAGTGATGTAAATGTCTACCGATGTTGACACCAAGTGGTAGGGAAATCCCTACAAGTTTATTCAAGACAGTGAAACTTAAAAGCTACTTTATATACATGTGTGGTAAATTCCCAAGCCACAAAATATTTACATAACATTTAGTACTTATATATATTATATTGCTTATATGTATACTAAATGCAACTGTGTTGCTAAAACCTAAATCTAAATGGTTACTTTCAACACTCCTCCTCAACACGAGTGCATTGAAACAAATAAAAAATAAAATTCATTTATTACATACATACAAATATTAAATTCATGTTAATGATTGTTATGTTTATACCAAATAATAATTCGCATTTCTTATTATTTCAAACCTAATTTCTTATAAAGTTTACATGTTTGACCTTAACTAAATTTTTACTTAATACATCAGCGATCATATCATCAGTTGGAATGTATTCTAATTTTATTGGATTGTCCCTCACTACATCTCTTATAAATTTATATTTTATATCTATGTGTTTTGTTCTCGAATGATATGTATGATTTTTTGCTGATTGTTGCGCACTCAAATTGTCTCCATACACAACTATTGGTTCGTCGCTATCCGTCAAACCTATTTCCTTCAGAAATTTTCACAAAAAAATCGTCTCCTTGGCAGCGGTTGACAAAGCAACAAACTCTGCCTCCGTACTACTCAACGCTACTGTCTGTTGTTTGCAAGACCCCCACGTAAAAGCACTACCACCCAAAACGAAAGCTTACCCCGTATACGACTTCCTATCAGACGTGTCACCTCCCCATTCAAATATGCAGTACACACATCCATCTGCTCTAAGTATAAATCATGCTCGACTGCTAACGCTAACAACATGCGAATTGTTTCGTACCTAACTACTGGCAAAAAAGTTTCTCTGTAGTCAACCGCATACTTCTGCGCACAGCCCTTAGCAACCAATCTTGCTTTAAATTTGTCAATGCTACCGTCCATATTCATTTTAACATTAAAAACCCACATCCAGCCTATTGCTCTTTGCCTATCAGGTAATTATACTAACGTCCACGTATTATTTTTTAACAAAGAATCATATGTCCAACCCTTTCTTCTTGCTCTTCTTCACTTTGCATATCTTCAACGCTTGATGGGCCTCGTCACTGAAGATGATTTTATCGGCAAAATCAGCATTTTCATGTTGTCTCTCCAATACCCAATTAACGAACTCCCTTCGTTGTCCATGGTCAGCTGGCTTCAGTTCCTGAGTCAATTGAACTTTGTATGCATGAAGATGCAAATGTTTCGTCAAAATTCGCTGCATAGTGGTTTTGGAGACACCAATTTGCTGAGCTCGGTGTCGAATTGAGGTGGATGGAGTTTAAGCGACATCATCACGTACAGCTGAGATATTTTCGTTGTTGTCTTTACATCACTAACAGACCCAGTTTCGGCAAATTTATCCATTAATCTCTTTACAGTTGACTCTTTTGGAGCATTATTGTGACCCCAAATTGATCGCAATTTGCGAACTGTAGCCGCAAAACTTTCACCATTTTGGTAAAACAATTGCACAATGAGAATGCGTTGCTTATTCGTGTAGCGCTCCATTTTTACTAACCTCGTACCTTCTACTAGCAAACAATAACAATTGTTCAAATGTCAAACATGACACTTCAAATGGCGCCAAATTTAAAAATTGCGTTCTAGTTGGGACACCCTTTATAAAACATTTTGCAACAACAAATCACCTTCGACTGTGACTATACTGACATCGCCTATACCTTTTGCGTATATGTAGTTGTCTTCAGCAAGTGCGATGCGTTCGCTGTGTTTTTTTATTGTTGCAAAGCACGATCGATTACCAGACATGTGTGCGATTGCACCACTATCAACACACCAAACGTTGTTATGCATGGCATTTGCGTCTGCTGCTGCTAAAACTGTAAATTGTCTCTGTTCTTGTTTGCGTTCTTGTTTTTGCTTCGAATAACAGTTTGCAGCAAAATGCCCGCTTCCTTATTAAATTGTTGTTTTTTTGTAATTTACATTGTTTTGTGTTTTTGTCTTCGCTGTAAATGCGGACTGTTGCGCTCTCTCTCCTTCGTTCTGGGTCTTTCGCTCAGACTCTTTTAACAGCTTTACCTTCAAATTTTGGAGAGATGGTAAATTGTCTCTCGTCTCCATAGCAACCACAAATTGTTCGTACTGTACAGGCAAACTTGACAACAATATTATAGTTATCAACTCTTCATTTAGCTCTATTCCAACTTCAGATAACTTGTCGACTGTAGCACAGAAATTGTTGATGTGAACCGACATGTTTCCGTCTTCAGACATACCAGTATTTAACAACTGCTTGTACAAATAAACCTTCTTGACAGTACCGCTTGGATGGAAAACCTCTTGTAGTGTATTCCAAGCCTCTGCTGACGTCTTACAATTTTTTATGTGGTTTAGCTGTCCCTTGGGAATCGCAGTAAATATTTTAGTAAATTATACAATAAAATTATTGATATTTCTTATCTTAAATTAATAAACTTACGATACATGTTATATATATATTTTTTTTGCTTGTTATAATTTATATTTGTTGTTCTCTATTTTGAGGGACGGCAGTTGACATTTTCTTCTTCAGCAGCAAGTACAGTAATGCCTCGATTTACGTCGTGATTGGTTCCGGAAATTGACGACGTTAATCGAAACGACGTAAATCGAATTTGATATTGGTCATACGTTAACGTTCAATTAATTTAATGAAAAAAAACTTAAAAATTGCAAGTAATTCAGTCTTTTATTGTACATATGTACATAGAATATTTGTTATAAACATTTAATTCTTCTTATACGAATTAAATTTAAAACAAATACATATAAAATTCAGTTAAAAAATTAAATAATATCTAAAGTAAACATATCAACAAAAAATCAACAATTCAATATTAAAAAATTGCGATTTTAAAAACAAAATTCATAAAATAAATAAAAACTTAAACATGTGTTCAGATAAAAAGTAAAAAAAAAATAAATTAACAAAAATTCGACATATGTTTGTTTATTATATGTAGTATATGTAATTGTATGTTAGGAGTATTAATTATAGGAATCACTATCCGACGATGTTTCGGTGAGAATTTCTGAAATTAGCATGTTGAGGTCACCATCTTCAGCACTACTACATATTGGTTTAAAGAATGTATCAATTCGCTTCTGGGTTAATGTCAACTTTTTCTGCTCGTACAGATCCCGGTAATATTTAAGGCTTGCATTTATTGATTTTTTTGTCGAATCAACTCTTTCGTCATCTTTGTCAAATTCTTCCAAAATTTGCATAGCCTTATTTACGATGGCAAGGGCTTCTGACAGTTTTGTCAATGGAATTTCAGAATCCTCTCGACAAGTTTCGATATCTGAAGTTTCTTCTTCTATACCATGTTGATTTGAAAGATTTGTCAACTTAAATAGCTCCGAGTTAGTTAACGGTTCATCCTCCAAATTTAAGTGTTCAACAACATCGGAATCTTCAATATCAGAAAACCCTAATGTGTGGGCCAAACGTACAACTTCCGTGTTTATATCGTTCAGATTTCCATCATTTCCACCTTCAGTTGTGCATTCAGGCCATACGTTTTTCCATGCATTTCTCATGGTCGACGCAGAAACTTCATCCCAACTTTTGTTTATACTATTCACTGCTTGCATGACATCATATTTTTTCCAAAATTGTCTGACAACATCGTTATTTTTATCATTTTGGTCTGATTGTTTGTCGATTGCATCAATGAGGTCGTTAAAACTTCGTCATAAATAGTATTTTTTGAATGCGGCAATAACTCCCTGGTCCATAGGTTGAATAAGAGACGTGGCATTGGGAGGTAAAAATACAATTTTAATATTGTCATTTATGTTATTCAAACTGATGGTGTAGCCATTAAAAGCAATGCTTTATAAGACATATTATTCCTTTCGCAATATTTCTTAACTTCAGGACAAAAATGTGTCTTAAACCAATCGTCAAAGAGTTTAGAAGTCATCCAAGCTTTTTTGTTAGACATCCAAATTACAGGAAGATTTTGCTTGCAAACGTTTTTCATAGCTCTTGGAGTTTCGGATTTATATATTAACAAGGGCTTAAGCTTCAAGTCTCCTGCAGCATTACCACCGAGCAAAAGCGTAAGCCTATCCTTCGAAACCTTTGGCCCTGCTGCTAATTTTTTCTTTTTTGATATAAATGTTCTCCCCGGCATACGTTTCCAGAAAAGTCCGGTCTCGTCGACATTGAAAACTTGCTGAGGGGTGTATTCACCATCATCAATTATTTTTTTTAATATTTGCGGAAAACTTTTAGCTGCATCACTATCTGCACTTGCAGATTCTCCGACAACTTTTATGTTATGAAGTTGTGCTCTTTTTTTAAATTTATGTAGCCATCCTCCGCTGGCGTTAAAACAAAAATCGGAATTCACAGAGTCAGATTTTAGATCGTTAAACAAACTTATCGCTTTTCTTTGGATAATTAACGTAGTTACTGGAATATTTTTTTCACTTAAGTCTTTTATCCACAGTATTAATGCATTTTCCATTTTTTCCATCAGTACTGGCCTTTTTTTGTGGTGGTTTCAACAGAACCAGCTCCAGCCGATGTTGCACTTTCACGGATTTCAGCTGAATTTTTTATTATTGTTCGAACTGTGGTTGGTGGAAGATCCATCGTACTGGCAATAATAAAAGCCTTTCCCCCATTGTTATAACGGCGAATAATATCTATTTTAGTTTTTAACGAAATTACATTTCTTTTCTTTTTTTATTTGAGATGTTACTTTATTAGTTTTATTTTTTGAGCTCATATGTATTTGCTACGTTGCGCCCGACGATCAAAAACAGATTGAAAAAGTAACACACACGACGCGCTGCCAAACACACACGACCTGTCCATGAGAGGCAATATTTTAGTTGTTGTTGCACACACAAAATTTTTCGTAGTTTAATAAGCAAATACATGTAATAAGCAATAATACATAAACGTTTAAATTAAAAACTGGGATTCCCCTGTTAATGTACATAAGTCATACATACAAACTGAGACGACGTAAATCGAATGGCGACGCAAATCGAATTTGAAAGGAACAAAATATTTGACGACGCAAATCGAAACAACGTAATCGAGGCATTACTGTATATGATCATAAACAGTACTAGTACACCTAATACTGCGTACGATTCGAGGTAGCTTTTTTCATTTCCGTTTTGTGTTGTTATTTTTTCAATATTACTTAATGCGATTGCTAGTTCCTTGTTGTTATTGATACCGTTGTTGTTATTATCATTGTTGTCTTCGGTGATTTTTCCTACTTCATAGCCGGCTACTAGTATCGGAATGGTTTGAAGCACTTTCTTCCACCCAACCATTGTTTCTTTGTGTTTTTAAATTTCGGATGTTTTTATTGTTTTTTTTTTTTTTTGTAAAGTTTAAATTAATAAATAAAAGTTTAAATTTTAAATTGCAAGAAGCTGTTTTGATTTTTGTGGCTTCACTTGTTTTTTTTATGTTCTTAATTTAGTCCTGTCACGGTCGCCATTTAATAATTAAAGGTTTCAGTAAAAAACGTTTTCTTTTACTGGCGGAGCTTCTGGTCACCTTTGTGTTTTCTTTATTAATGCCCTCATAATAATTTTAAGTATAATATAAATACTAGCTTATTCTAATGGAATGTGAAATGCATGTATGTATGAGTTGCATAAAACTGATATATTTTGTTACAAAAGCAAAGTATGCAAAGTGGAGCAATGTACTTCAGTAATTTTAAGTAATTTAATGAAATATAATAAGAACGGTTGCACAGTGGTTGTGACACATATTTGAACATGCATTACAGTGACGCATAAACGCACAAAGTAATGGTAGCTAACGCCTTCTCATCAAGCGCAATCCATTGTTCTTCATCTGATGCATTTTGCTGTTGATCTTTTCCATTAACGATGTTCCAGCACACTTTTCATGTGGATGCACTAAGCATCATAGTTTCCTTCGTCAAATTTGTTAATGTTGTATAGACTCATTTGTTTACCTTAATGTCACTTTTCTTTTAATATTAATTTTTATTTATTCCTTGTACTCTAGGCCCATAACCTTTGTTGGAGGTTATTTTCTAAACTCATTAGTCACTGCGGGGTTTATAAATAAAACAGAACCTTTCAGTTTAAAAGTTTATTCAAGAATGTGAAACATAAAAGCTACTTATATACATTGTGTGGTAAATTTCCAAGCCACAAAATATTTACATAACATTCAGTACTTATATATATTAGATATATTATATACTAAATGCAACCGTGTTGCTAAAACTTAACTCTAAATGGTTACCTTCAACAGGTATATGTTTATTTTTCAGCTTAATAAAAAATTTTAGGTTGAATATTTCAAATTGGTGGTCTTATTGTTCGTCTCCCTGGATGAAATTTAATTATTAAAAGCAAATAATCTATTAGGTACCACAACAATAAGTGCTTTACGAATGCGGTTATGCCATCGAATGAATTTTGCTATTTTTGACATTGTTTTCGCAATTAAGAATTCGAACTTGCTGCCTTTTCGCATTTAAAATTAAAAAAGTACTTTTCGCAATAGAGAATAGCAACTGTTCGCTTTTATGTATTTTCGTAGTATTTATTTTCGCATCGCAATACAGGGGGGTTACTGCGTATTTCGATTCCAAAGCAAAATCTTTCGAAATACAATGTAAAAAGTATACAAATTCGAATGATTTTCTTTTCGAATCGAAATACGGAGTAACCCCCCAGAATAAGCCCCCTGGTTTCAGTCCTCGAATAAACACATCTAAAGATCTGTTACGATACGTTTCTACAAGATCCCTAACCTTTCTTCACCATAACACTCTGTTTTTATCTTATTTACAATATGGGTTAGCTGAAGGTTTACGGTGGAGTAAAACTCCTCAACAGTCGCGGAACTCTGCGATAGCTGGTTCAATTGATGTTCTAGAGTTTGTGTATCACGCTTATACGCGTAATGAAGCGACAAAACTCTTTTCATTTCGTTCCAGCTACTGTCAAAGACATTGTAGGGGACGAGAGCCGCACCCACGATCTTTTGTAGGATACTTTGAACAATTGCCCTATAAATGGCGTTTTCCCTAACTATCTCAAAATCCTTCAATATTGTTTCTACAGAGTGAACCCAAGAAATGTATTGACTACTCCTTGAGTAACTCCTTTACACTATCGGGAAGACGGCTTATGTCCCTTAAGTCATTCTCCGTTTGGGGTCGCTGGAGGGGTCTTTCAACCTCCAACCTTGAACTAATCAAAGGACTCTGCCTCTCTTGAAGTCGTTCTAGTCTGTTTCTAACTTATCCTATCGCATTGTTGCTGAGAGTAGCCTCAATGCTTCCAAAACTGTTTTCCACTGACTTAATTTGTTCCATAAACCGGTTAATTGCACCAGTTAAAGTGTAACTGTCACTCTTAATTCTTCCATAATGTAAATGTATGTAATATTGCTAACAAGGAGAAAAAAAATAAATTCACTTGTAAAAATTTTTCTTTTTGGAACGCTTGTCCACCTGTGGATCTTCCCCAGCTGCACAAGAAACACTTACACTTCACTATTTTCGTCAACCAATTGGCAAACTTCTTACTTTTACTCTTTATTTTTCTCAATTTTCAGGATTCCAAAATTTTGTATTTATTTCTTACTATTATTACACTGGTTTACAGCAAAAAAATACCAAGAACGCCACATGCCTAGATAAGTTAATTGGGACCTCCTGAACACGAAAAATGCTGTAATTTTTTTTCTCTATGTACCGTTTTTTAGATAACGGTACTTTTGTGTTTTTCGGTGTATGGTCCCATTCAAACCCTTGTGGAGCCCAACTAAAGAGCCCGATAGAGATGAATGACATATCGTTGGAAAGGTAATCGAATGCCGATATGCTGCAAATTTCTATCTGATAAGAAATAGCTGAGTTATGGCACCTCAAAGTTCAAAATTTGCCTATTTTTTACGTTTTTTCAAAATTTTTCTTTTTTATTTCGTTTTTTTTTCTACGTTACAGTTATTATCTGGAATGTTTTATTTTTTATCCAAATAGTTTATTTAATTACCAACATTTTAAGCGTAATTTGAAAAAAATCGGATGAAAAGTAAAGTTTTTATTAAGGATTTTGTGGAACGACAATATTTTCATCTTCATTACTTACACACTATATTCGGCGTAAATTCAAAAAATTTAAATTAAAATGACGAGCGACTTGAACTCTTGCGTTTTTTTTTCGGATGAATCTTCGCGAATGAGGAACCAACAATAGTCCGCCATCATTTGTTCGTCCTACCAGCCTTTGTAACGTCTCTCGATTTCTTCCATTTCTTGGTGAAATCTTTCACCTTGTTCATCACTTTCGGAGCCCAAGTTGGTGGGGAAAATATCCAAATGACTGAATAAGAAATGTAATTTAGGTGTCATATTTGAACCTAAAGGTTAAAAAGAATAAATTTTAAATCATAACGGCCTTTTTGATATACATGTTTTCACTCAACGCTTACCAATGGCATTGAATTTTTGTAGTAATGTATCGATCTTCTCTGCGTAATCAGGACTTCTGTAGTTTCCCAAAAAGTTGTGAACGATGTCCTGGAATGCTTCCCATGCCTCCAAATGAGCTGGACCTAAACACTCATTAAATGCTTGGTCACCGTACAGAGCCCGAATTTGAGGTCCATCAAATATACCAGCTTCAATTTTGCTCGCTGTGGCTCTCGGAAATTTTTGTTTAAGGTAATTCATGGCAAGACTGTCTTTTGGCAACGCTTTCACAATATTTGTAAATAACCCAAGCTTAATATGTAATGGAGGAAGTATTATCTTCTCCAGAGGAATGAGTGGGTCATTTTTGATATTGTACACTCCTTGCGTACGTTCACTGCGCTCGGTCCAAACTTTTCGGGTGTAGTGATTCTGACGGTCACGGCTGTCCCATGGACATAGAAAACATGGAAACTTCGTATTGCCCCCTTGCAATCCAGATAGTATGGCAACTAATTTAAAATCAGAGCAAACTTTCCATTGATGTTGGTCATAATGTATGAGATCGAGAAGTTCTTTCATTGTTTCATATCTTTCCTTTATGTATTTTCCATATCCGATTGCAATTGATGGTTTCGTATTCCCTTTATGAAGCAAGACTGCCTTCAAACTGTCCTTTCCTCCATCCATAAAAAGACACCATTCCTCTGGGTCATAATTTTGTTGGAGAGCATTGAAAAGACCGCATATGTTGGCACAAAAACAAAAGTTTGCCGTTTTTGCGAAGAAAAGTGCAAGTTGTTTACTGCGATCACGGTAATATGTAACACGTGTCTCAGGAGCACAATATCCATACTCTTGTAATCGTGATGCAAGTAATTCAGATTTCGATTTCGTCAAATACAAATCTCGGCACAAATCATTGAGCTCGGCCTGAGTAAGTAAATGTAGTTTCTTATTTGATTGCATTTCTGATTCACTGCCCTCATCTGATGAATCATTTTGTATTGTTAATTTTCGTATTTCTGTGGGGCCCGCTACAATCAGCTGCGGTTTGGGGCACGATACTGAGTGCGGCACTGGTATCGTTACCGAGCTAACAACTGGATTAACTGGTTCAATTCTACGTCCGATAGCCTTTTCCGTTAAACAGAAATAACAATCTGCTGTATGGTTGATCTGGTTTCTCCATATCATTGGTTTTCCAAATGTGAAGAAACACTCTTGACCCTTACCAATTTTATTTAATATTGTTCGGCAGTTGTTACATGCACTATTCGGTGTCCACGGTTTGTCGAGAGACGCAAGTCGAAACCCGAAATACTTCTTATACGCTTCAGATAAATTGTTCGTATTAATTTTTCGCATCAAATGTTGTGATTTCTTTTTCACAAGAACACCACAAACATAACAAAATTCCGGGAACTTGTATTGAAAACCAAAACCAATTTTATTTTTTTATTGTCGTTTCAATGTAAATTCCCAAACGTAAATTCCCAAATTGCAAAACTGATGGACACCGAATATAGTGTGTATGCAATGAAGATGAAAATATTGTCGTTCCACAAAATCCTTAATAAAAACTTTATTTTTCATCCGATTTTTTTCAAATTACGCTTAAAATATTGGTAATTAAATAAACTATTTGGATAAAAAATAAAACATTCCAGATATTAACTGTAACATAGAAAAAGACGAAATAAAAAAGAAAAATTTTGAAAAAACGTAAAAAATAGGCAAATTTTGAACTTTGAGGTGCCATAACTCAGCTATTTCTTACCTTTCCAACGATATGCCATTCATCTGGATCGGGCTCTTCAGTTGGGCTCCACAAGGGTTTGAGTGGGACCATACACCGAAAAACACAAAAGTACCGTTATCTAAAAAACGGTACTTAGAGAAAAAAAATTACAGCATTTTTCGTATTCAGGAGGTCCCAATTAACTTATCTAGGCAAGTAGCGTTCTTGGTATTTTTCCAAATTAAAAATTTGTAAAGCAGTGTTATTTTTTTATTTACAATTCTTTTGCTTTTTACTTGTTTCTTTATTTCATATACAGGGTGGCCAAAAGAAACCAAGGGGTGTAAAAGTTTAATAACTTTTTCGTTTATTAATTTTTTTATTTTTTCTTTCAGGGACTTCTTTGTAGGTTCTGTATAAAATATATTTAAAAAATATTTTTTTATTGTTAAGTTAAAAAACAGATGTAACTACATTTTTTTCTACATTATTCTCTACTTTTCAATTTAGTCTTTCCAAAAAACTACGTTTTATACGAGCAATTTCTCGTTGCATATGATGCCATATCAATAAACAATTGTTATTACTTACCAAAATTAATTATATATTAATAACACTTTTTACACTTATTTCACAATTTGAAATCACTCTTACTTGTTAAGCTTTTCGCACTCAAGTGAATATTTTTTTAACTTTCAATATTTTTGTCTTTTCTTCATTTACAGTTATTTTACCATATTAAACAGGTTTTTATAGAATATAGAATTAAGTATTTGACAACATGCAAGAAAATCTCGGTCATCTAGTCGTCAACAGAGTTAGAGATATAACAACATTGAAGACATTGTTGTACATCTTGTCGTCAAGTGTGTTTGATAGAAGACAACGTTGAATACATTATCTTGCATCTTGTCTTTAACATAGTCTATACAAGACAATATATTAGATGTAGTCGCTCACTTTTTCTTTAATAACGTTTAAAAGATGACAACTTTCAGGTCTTTGTCACTAATCTTGTCGTTAACGAAGATTTCTTATGACCATTTGGCCAACTGGGTACTTATTTATACAAGGTGGCGCAAAAGTAAACTTCCGATGTTTTTTGGTTGCAATTAAAAAAAAAATTAAAAACTTTGGTTCTTCTTGTGGATTATTTTTATTTGGTCTTTTAATTTTTTTTACATCAAGCCGAGAATATGATGTCATGTAAATGGCCGCCGCCACAGTTGATTGTCATTTGAGCCCTTTTTATGGCATTTTCCATCACTTTGGCCAAAACTTCCGGCGATAGGTCCTCACATTCTTGACGGATATTGTCCTTAAGAGCTGCAAGAGTCTGAGGCTTGTTGACATAGACCCGCGACTTCAAAAAGCCCCACAAAAAGAAGTCTGGAGCGGTCAAATCAGGCGATCTTGCTGGCCAGTGCAAATCGCCAAAACGGGAGATTAGGCGCCCGGGAAATGCATCCTTCAGCATATCGGTTGTGGCACGTGCAGTGTGTGCCGTTGCACCGTCCTTTTGGAACCACATGTTTTCCAATCCCAATTCATCAAGTTGCGGCAAAAAGAACTCGTTGATCATTGCTCTGTACTTACTCATTGTTTGACAATCTTATTTGTTTCCTTATGTCATTAATGTTTTCAATCTCGTCAGAATCAAAAGACGATGAGTAAAAAAACATAACTGGATCCATTTTTAATTTAAAATAATTTCTTTAAACATTTCGCTTTTAATTGAGTTATTTTTTTCAGAACCATATGTTTTTTGTTTACATTTTCTTTTATTTTATTCAGTGTTGTAATATGTACTTGTTTAAGTTTTTTACAGCACTGAAGCAATGAATCGATTCGATTCGTATCGAGTACCATTATTAGAAAATTTTGCACTGTCGAAATAATTTTTTTTTTATTATTATTCAAAATATTTATTTTATATTGGAAGTAGGTGCCTCAGCGCCACTAGGACATTATAGAGGCAAGCTAGCAACTATTTTTACAAAATTTTTACATATTCATTGATTTGTAATTAAATTATATAAAAAATGAGATCATTCTAACTTAATAGCATTTATAGCAGAAGCATTTCCAAGTTTTCATATAAATATTCTCTTTTTGTAAATTGAGATTGTTTCAGCCTCTTTAACAAATTGTGGTAATTTGTTATATTCCACACTACCCAAGTATTGAATTCGCTGTTTTGTAGTTTCTAAGCGACATCTTACTACACTGAGATCAGTACGGTGTCTTGTATTGAAATTATGATGACCGGTTTCCAATCGGATACTGTGATATCCTATGTTATGCAATACTTTATAAACATAAATTAGTAACTGCAATCTATGAAGGCCGAAAATAGGCATAATACCTTTAGCAATGTTTTTATATAAGTCCAAAGTAGGGTATGATCTGGGAAGGTTATATATCAGCTTCAATGCCTTATTTTGGAATACTTGCAAAGATTTTATATCGGAGTTCCTTTTATGTCCATATATAAGTACAAGGTAATTCAGATGGCTTTGAATTAAAGATTGATAGATAAGCAGCTTTGTATGTCTATCGAGTTTGTTTCTCATCTTATATAAATATCCAATGGCCGATGATAATTTAAGTTTTAGTTGATCTATATGCGACTTCCAGGATAGGTTGTTCTGTATATGGATCCCAAGGTATTTAATGACAGAAACCTCTTCTAGTTCTTTTCCATCAACAAAAATTACACAATTTTGTTCAATTCGATTCGAAAAAAAACTTCGATCACGACTTATCGTTAAAATATTCTTGGAACTTCTCCCCAAATACCCATTTGCGGCTTTCGATTTTTTTCCGTAAAATCAACTTACTTTCTTTAGCGCCGAAAAACTCATGCATCTGCTTTAGAAGACTGCCTGGGTTCTCAGTTACTAAACATGGTCTTGATTGTAACCATAAAAGTGCTTTTTCTTTAAGTTTGCCTATCAATATGGATAGTCAATGTGATAAGCGCCGACGATATTAGCAAGTTGGGCAGCCCAAACTTCAAAATATGCAGAACCATCATAAGCAGGAAGGACATCTTTTATAATATGTATGAAAGGGTTGTACTGATGGTTGACATTAGTATCAGTAGGGCATCTAGATGGTTGGGATTTTTCAAAATCCTTTTCTTTCTCCAAGAGTTCATTCTCCTTTAAAAGCAAGGCTCATTCCAGCTTTAATAATTCACGCTCTCTGGAAATGGCTTCGTCCTCATCAGGTTCATTATTCACAATAATCAACATTTAGGCGAGCAATCAACTAGTGCTGGCAAAGTATTGAGTAATGGGTACCGAGTATTTGCCTTTTTTTTTGGATACTCAATACTCAAAAGTAGTTACTCGATACTTTCTGAGATGTATTTTTAAACAAGTTGAGTGGGTAAAATAGTGAATAAAAATACATCACTGTATAAAAATACAACAATGTGTAAGCTACAAAATTGTTTTTAATTATTTCTTAAGTTGAATTAAAAGTTAGCTTTACATTTATTTTTGATTTAATACTAAAAGACATTCAAACCAATAATAGGTTATATGGGTAGCCGTTTTCTGAAACAGCTCACTTGGGTCCATTATATTGGTCCCATTGTGATAAAACCAATAAAAGTTGAAGATCTATTTTTATTTTTTGAAGAAACTACTTCAATTTGCAGATAAAAATTATGCGTTACAATTTTGAGTACCCAAATGAAAAGTATTGAATATTATTGAGTAATGGAAAGTAATAGAATTTGCCAGCACTACAATCAACGTATTTTTCGTTCCGCTTGTTGATAGACCAAATTTTCTTAGCCACTCCTTAAATTCCTGTATTATTTCCATTGTGAAAAGGTTTTATTCTGTTTAATGTCAACAAAAAAATTCCACAAAGCGTTTAGATTAGTTTGTCTCTTTTTATTTTATTGTTACAAATTTTCAATTTCAAAATTCCATATTGTTCAGTCTTTTAATGAACTATTTAATTAACTTTTAAAATGTTTTTCCACATTTTTCCAATTTTGAAATTGTGTCCTATTTTGTCGATAGACTAGGAGATAGTTTGCCGGACTATCAGTCAGAGGGTTGCGGGTTCGATTCCCGCCAAAGACTCTGGATATTTTCAGCAGATAAGCCAAAAACCTTCGCAGTTTGTATTTGTAAATACAAATAAATAAAAGCCCGGTAAATTTTAAGTAACCATTTTCTTCTATTATTGTGGTGTTGTACCTTTAATTTTATTAAAATAGTTAAGTAATTTTATTTAAAGTTATTAAAAGGACAATATAATAAATAGTTTTAGAAACAAAGTAGGTATAATAGAATTAATTGATTTTACAATACGAATTTAATCCGTCTTCGCGTCGTCACGGTTGAACGTCTTCTCATCAACTAAAGAGTTGCAACAAGCAATTTGATCTCTGCACCTCTCATCCCACAATTCGGCCATCCTGCGGGGAATTCGACTCGAATTCTTCGTCATCTAAACTGGAACACTATGGTTTCATATATTCGGCACATGTTGTTGTATTCTTTGGACCTTCCGACAGCCCGACCTTGGATACATTATAGGTGTCGTTTCCCTTTACAGATGTAACTTCATAGGGACCTAAATACTTCGCCTTCAACTTGAGTCCTGGGCCAAATTGCGTGCGTTTAATAGCTACTAAGACCCCCTTGCGATACTTTTTTGGAGTTTTTCATCCTAAATTATACGTTTTACGGTTTTCGGCTTGAACTTTAGCTATCTGTTGTTTAGCTTCGGTCGTCATGGAAAGTTGATCTAAGTTCCTCATCAATCAGCCTGGCTATTTCCACATGTTGCTTGGAATGCATCTTCACACCAATCATCAGTTGAAAAGGGGTTGTATTTATGCTTCGTGAATGAGTTGAATTTACAACACGTTGAACGTCTTCGACATGTCTATACCATTTGGTTGGGTCATCAGCACTGAGTTTGGATAGAATTGGAACAATAATATCGTTGAGCCGCTCCACTTGCCCATTAGCCCTCGGTAAACCAGTCGTTATCAGGTGATGTTGAATGTTTTTATCTCGGCAATACTTCTCGAAGTCTGCAGAGGTAAAGGCAGAACCTCTATCAGAAACTATTTGGACTGGATTCCCAATAGGGTTGCCAGACGGGCCTGCTTTGGCCTGATTGTCAAGTTTTTTAATGCGCGTCAAGTGTCAAGTGAAAAAGTGATTTTTCAAGTTTTTTTGTAAGTTAATTTTTTTTTTCAAATTTATTCTAGCTATGTAATAATACTTAAAAAAATAACTTTATATTTCTAAAAAACAAATCGAAAGAGCAAATTTTTACTATCAATACAACTAAGGCCTAATATGATACTGTAGTGTGCGTGCTATAATTGTACACATCATTGTATGTGCTATAATTGTGCATATCATTATACACGCGCAAAGGAAATATGATAGTATTAAAATAACCAAAAAAACAAAATAAACAAAGTAAACAAAATAAAAGAACCAATGTTAAAATGAAATAATGCTATCATTGCAACTTTGCATAGTTAGAATAATAATAATAATATTGTTAAATTAATTTATATTTTATTGTATACTCAGCAAATATCACTCAGTACATTCACACTTAAGTTAAACCAAGGGTAAATGAAGAAAGTGATATTTGCTGATCATTCATTAATTTAGTATATAAGTCAGGTAAAATTGTAAATAAAATTCAGATTTAATCCATGTTCAAAGATAACAACTTGTCTTGTTTTATTTCTCAAAAAATGGCGTTTTGCCGCTCGGTTATATCGGCTGGTGAGCTTTGAAG
This sequence comes from Bellardia pandia, assembly GCA_916048285.2. Classification (NCBI taxonomy): domain Eukaryota; kingdom Metazoa; phylum Arthropoda; class Insecta; order Diptera; family Calliphoridae; genus Bellardia; species Bellardia pandia. Next base: position 3,070,359 of record OU696534.1, read on the forward strand.
AAAACACAACCACTACACTATACTAATACAAGACTTTTAGACATTACATGGCGATCCTGCCAAATAAATAAAAAAAAATTTTTTTGAGATCCTGCCAAATAAATAAAAACAATTTTGTTTTGAGATCCTGCTAAATAAAAATTTTAAGATCTTACAAGATTAAAATTTTGAAATCCTGCCAATTAAATGAGCGACAAAGAAGAAAGAGACGCTTAAAAAAATTGCGCAGATTTGCAGAGGATAATCAACATCAGCCAGGGTTCTCAGAGGAAGGAAAATTTAAAAATTACAGGATGGAAAAATAAATAGATAAATAAAAGTATATAAATAAATATTTTTAATGAAAAAATTTAATATAACAAAAGAAGATAAAATCAGAACTATAATAGAAAATCTAAATATAACTATGGGTATTGCGGATGCTACTGTACAAGGAAAAGCAAATGCTTATGCCATAAATATCAATAAGATCACTTTAAGTATGGAAGTAATTATAATTTTGTTAGCTATATTAATATTGATAGGATTTTGGAAGTTATTACAAAATTATATTAGGAAACAGATAGCACATAATGCTATCCAACATTAATACATACATATAATTAAAATAATCGTTTAAGTAAAAAAAAATACCCGTCGACTCGTTGCTGAAGCGCCGCTCCCATTGTCTTATCTGATGCATCTGTCATGAGTGCCACTGTAGCGCCCTTCCGGGAGAATGTTAATAATGTTGTGTTCGCGAGTTCTGCTTTAATTTTCTAAAAGGCGCCTTCTGTTTCCGGTGTCCATTTCAACTTGGTTCGGTCACGCTTTTTGCACGGACCCATCATCTTTTGTAGTGGTAACTCAATTTTGGCAGCATGCGGTATGAATTTTCGGTAAAAATTTACGGTGCCTAAAAAACTACGTAAGTCCTGTACCTCCTCGGGTCTCTTACGACCAATAATTTCCTCTACTTTTCGGGGATGTGGTCTAATGCCATTCTCCGTAATTATATGACCGAGAAACTCGACTTCTGGCAGTCCTAACTGGCATTTATTAGCGTTAATGACCAGGCCCTTCTCTCTATAACGTTGGAATAGTTTTCGCAAGTGATGTAAATGTCTACCGATGTTGACACCAAGTGGTAGGGAAATCCCTACAAGTTTATTCAAGACAGTGAAACTTAAAAGCTACTTTATATACATGTGTGGTAAATTCCCAAGCCACAAAATATTTACATAACATTTAGTACTTATATATATTATATTGCTTATATGTATACTAAATGCAACTGTGTTGCTAAAACCTAAATCTAAATGGTTACTTTCAACACTCCTCCTCAACACGAGTGCATTGAAACAAATAAAAAATAAAATTCATTTATTACATACATACAAATATTAAATTCATGTTAATGATTGTTATGTTTATACCAAATAATAATTCGCATTTCTTATTATTTCAAACCTAATTTCTTATAAAGTTTACATGTTTGACCTTAACTAAATTTTTACTTAATACATCAGCGATCATATCATCAGTTGGAATGTATTCTAATTTTATTGGATTGTCCCTCACTACATCTCTTATAAATTTATATTTTATATCTATGTGTTTTGTTCTCGAATGATATGTATGATTTTTTGCTGATTGTTGCGCACTCAAATTGTCTCCATACACAACTATTGGTTCGTCGCTATCCGTCAAACCTATTTTCTTCAGAAATTTTCACAAAAAAATCGTCTCCTTGGCAGCGGTTGACAAAGCAACAAACTCTGCCTCCGTACTACTCAACGCTACTGTCTGTTGTTTGCAAGACCCCCACGTAAAAGCACTACCACCCAAAACGAAAGCTTACCCCGTATACGACTTCCTATCAGACGTGTCACCTCCCCATTCAAATATGCAGTACACACATCCATCTGCTCTAAGTATAAATCATGCTCGACTGCTAACGCTAACAACATGCGAATTGTTTCGTACCTAACTACTGGCAAAAAAGTTTCTCTGTAGTCAACCGCATACTTCTGCGCACAGCCCTTAGCAACCAATCTTGCTTTAAATTTGTCAATGCTACCGTCCATATTCATTTTAACATTAAAAACCCACATCCAGCCTATTGCTCTTTGCCTATCAGGTAATTATACTAACGTCCACGTATTATTTTTTAACAAAGAATCATATGTCCAACCCTTTCTTCTTGCTCTTCTTCACTTTGCATATCTTCAACGCTTGATGGGCCTCGTCACTGAAGATGATTTTATCGGCAAAATCAGCATTTTCATGTTGTCTCTCCAATACCCGATTAACGAGTCCCTTCGCTGTCCATGGTCAGCTGGCTTCAGTTCCTGAGTCAATTGAACTTTGTATGCATGAAGATGCAAATTTTTTTTTTTTTTTTATACATTTAATTTATTTATTGAATCTTCAGAAATGAAATGACAATAAGTTTTCGAATCTTAATACTAAAAGAAAATAATAAGTCCAGCCAGTGCTAGACAAAATATTATGATACTACAAAAAATTTATATCCACTGATCCAGTCATCTGTTTTGCGCTTGAGTTAAAGCAAGGGTATCCCTCCTTCTCAACCGAACATGGCCAGTAAATTTAAGGATGTCTCGTGCAAGTGGGTTTGGATGGTGTTCAAGTTTGCTGACATATTTTGAGGCGTGTTTTGTAAATTCGACTTTCACCAAAGGAATGCCTAGATCTTTGTGGATTCGAGAATTTTTAACATACCATGGAGCTGCAGTAATTGTACGTAGAATCTTATTTTGACCCCTTTGAATTTTTTCAATGTTGGATGCTGAGGCAGTACCCTATAATTGAATTCCATAACACCAGATTGGCTTTAGAATTGCATTGTACAACAAAAGTTTGCAATCCAACTTTAATGTAGAATTTCTGCCGATTAGCCAATTAATTTGCACTGCTTTTAATCTCATCTGGGTAAGTCTTGCGTCGATATGAGACTTCCAAGTTAAACGACGATCGAGGTGGATTCCGAGGTATTTGACTTCATTGTGTTGCGGGATAATTTGATTATTTATTCTGATGAACGAGCATGTATCTTTTCGCAATGTGAAAGTTATATGAATACATTTCTGTTCGTTAACCCTGATTTTCCAAAGCTCAAGCCAATTCTCTAGTTTATAAACATATTTCTGCAAGTTCTGTGATGCTATTTGATGGTCCTTATGAACGCTAATAAAGGCTGTATCGTCTGCAAAAGTTGAAGTATGTATTATGGGGTCTAACGGCATATCGGATGCATAAATCAAATATAAAGTTGGACCCAGTATGCTACCCTGGGGTACTCCTGCTTCAATTGGCTGAGCGGGGCTTAAAAAATCGCCTTCTTTGATTGTAAATTTGCGACCATATAAATAACTTTTCATAAGTTTGTGGGTGTTAGCAGGCAGAGTTAATTTTATTTCATGCATTAAACCTTCATGCCAGACTTTGTCGAACGCTTGGGACACATCAATGAAAAGGGCGGAGCAGTATTTTTTCTCTTCAAACGACTGTCTTATCACATTTACCAATCTGTGTGTTTGTTCGATGGTACTGTGTTTAGCTCTGAACCCGAATTGGTGATTTGGGATACATTGAGTGTCGTTCAGAATTGGAATCAACTTAGCCAATAACAATTTTTCAAACAGTTTTGAAATTGTCGGCAGTAGACTAATTGGCCTATATGACTCTACTTTAGTCCCTGGCTTAGGAATCATGGTAATCTATATATATAAAATTCAATGTATGTATGTATGTATGTATGTATGTATGTATGTAACGTATAGACTCCAAAACGGCTGAGCCGATTTTGATGAAATTTTCACAGCATGTTACTGTGACTCTGAAAGGAATAATAGGGTACTTTTTTTTTACCACGCCCACTTTTACGCCCACTTTTTTAAAATATTGTAATTGGAGACCAAACCTCTGGACCGATATTTTTGAAATTTTCACAGCATTTAACTGGGACTCTGGTATGATTAATAGGGTACTTTTTTTGACCACGCCCATTTTTACGCCCACTTTTTAAAAATTATGTAATTGCTCCCATATAGTTTTTAACAGATTTACTTCAAATTGTATACACATTATATACTCCAGGCGAGGAAAAAATAAAGATTTCTTAAGCCACGCCCCTTTCACGCCCCTTTTCACGCCAAATTTTTGAAAGTTTTATACTTTTTGTTCTCTATACAAATTTGTTCATTCCAACGTATTTTTTTTATTTGGTAGTATATTGCTCTTAATACTGTTAGCGTCGCCATATAACTATGAACCACGCCTACTTCATCGCCCCCTTTTTTTAATTCAGATACTTACTTATACCACTAACAATGTTTGCTATACAAAATACTTTTTTTGTAATATGTATTTACCTAAAGTTTTATATACTTTTTAACTACATATATTTTTTTATTACCAAATCCCCATTTTTCGCCCCATTTCACCTTAAATTATATTGCTTTTAATCTATATATATATAAATGAATGTGTGTCTGTATGTTTGTGCTTAATAGGACCAATCTGCCTGAAATTTTTACAGCATGTTACTGTGACTCTGGAAGGAATAATAGGCTTATGTAGTTTTGATTGTACAAACGGGGGTGGCACCGCCCATATAACCCACAAATTTAACCCGCCATATTTTGGGCATTTTTTGACGTACGTCGGTGATATTTGGTACATATGGTATTGGGGCATAATTAGGAATACGTACCAGGAGAAAAGTGAGTGGGACCACGCCCCTTTTTAGAAAAATTAAACATCGTAATATAGTCTTAACTACTGGACCGATCGTCATTAAATTTTCACAACAGAATATTCTTAAATTCTTGGCTATGTAAGTGGACAAAGGGGCATGGTCTCGCCTAAAGCATTGCAATAAATACATTAAAATTAAATAAATTAATGTTTGTAAATATATAAATACGTTTTATTTTATGACGAGGGGGGGGGGTAGCAGAGCACACCGGGTTTAGCTAGTCATAGATACCTTCCAATCTACAGGATAGTATTCTAGGCGTAAAATAGCATTAAAAATAAATAGGATAATTCTTTTAGCTACACGAGGTAACTCCACAAGCATTTTGTTGCTGATTTTATCCATACCTGGAGCTTTTTTAAGATTCAGAGTACCAATAGCGCTTTGAACATCATTAAAGCTAAGTCTTAGAGGTACAGGAGGTCTAATAACGAGTGGAGGCAAATCAGATGCATTATTTGAGTTGTTTATAGTAAACACTTTTCTCAAATGATTAACAAATAAAGTCCCCTTCTCGGAATCATTTCTAGCCCAGTCACCAGTCGGATTTCGCAGAGGAGGTTTTCCTCTAACTGGTCTTTTTAAACCTCGTGCCGCCTTCTATAACGAATAGTCAGATTGTGGGGTACTATCAAGACCCTCCAAGTAAGATTTAAGTGAAGCCATTCTTTGGGTTTCTAAGACATTTCTTAGTATATCTCTGCATTCCCGTAGCCTAGCTTTCAGTTCAGGAGACCTGTGGATTTGCCACTCTCTTCTAACTCTTCTTTTTTCTGACAGGAGATGATCGAGTTTAGCGAAATAAGTTCTATTTGTCCCACTTCTGCACTCAACGTCGTATGTGGAGGCGTGATGTACAGCTCTTCGTATGTCCTCAGTAAACTTGCCAATCGACCCATCAATATCCTCGGTAGTTCTCAACACTACATTTTCCGTGCAGTGGGAACTTAAATACTTTTTATACTTTATCCAACTTACTCTGGTTTTAGATATGTCCCGAAATGGAGAGCCATTCCCTTGAAGGAAACGCATTGAAATAATAGAAGGAGAGTGATCTGAAGACAAGTCTAATGAAGGCTCCACTTGTATCGATTCTACAGGGATATTTTTTACTACTCCGAAGTCAATAACATCGGGAATCTTCCGTCGGTCCGTCGGCCAGTAGGTGGGATGCCCGCTTGAGAGTACATCTAATCCCATTTTGGCAATGGTGTTGAAGAGTTCACGACCCTTCGGGGTCACCAGACGTGAACCCCAAAAAGTGTGTTTGGCGTTAAAGTCACCAGCAACTAAAAATCTAGCTCCAAGGGAATTGAAGAAGCTGTAGTATTGGTGTTCTTTTATTGAAAATCGAGGCGGCGAATAAATTGATGATAAAACAAAATTGTATTGACAGAATTCAATACAAATGTTTGTTGCTTGTAGGTAATCCTCACATATGTTGTTCATTAAATAATGTTTTATTCTGTTCTTTATAAGAATTGCCGAACCTCCACATGCTTTTCCGCGGGGATCTTTAGTATCATACAACACGTAGCCATTAATGTTGAAGTACCCTGTCGCCGTCAAGTGAGGTTCAGCAATCATCATGATATCAATCTGCTTATCCATCAGGAAGTGTTCCAGTTCGTTTTTATGTTGGCGGAGGCCGTTCGCATTCCAAAAACAAATTTTTAAACAAATCATTTCTTTAAAATGGCTTGTAAGATAGTGGATTGCATTTTCAGCATTTCCTGCATCATGGATGTCATAGTGGTCGTAAAAGTGTTCATAGTTTGGACAAGAGTCTGCAATGTAGTCTCTAGATTTAGGTGCCTGCTCCAAACCTGGCATATTAGATTTAACCACGTTAGCGTAAGAAACTTGTCTAGAACTAGGCGCCTTTACATGACTAGTGGACCGTAATAATTGAGGGAAATTGTCACTCGATGCTAAATTTGGCTGTTGAGGATGTTTAGGCAATACTGACGTCTTGTTGGTTCTTATGCCTTTCAAATGAGTGTAAATTGGACAACCTCTATAATTTGCGGTATGATTACCTCCGCAGTTACTGCATTTTTTGATTTTTGAGTCAGTTCTCGACTTATCGCATTGAGCAGTTGCATGTAGCTCCCCACACGCAACACAAACTGTCGGCAATTTACAATACGCCTTGGTGTGACCAAATTCTTGATAGTTGAGACACTGGACGGGTCCCTGACGCTTATGTGGTTCTTCCACGGTGATTCTACGATGCAGAAGGTACATCAGATTGTAGATGGGATGGGACTCGTTTTTCTTTAAGACAACATCTCCAGGTTCCAATTCCACCCTGAACATAGGCTGTGGAGTCTTTTCACGGTTTCTAATATTCGTTATGCTCTTAATTTTGAAGCCTTTTTCCATTAAGCTAGTCTTTATCTCGGCAGGATCAACATCTGGGTCTATATCCTTTAGAACGACTTGGAGTCCTTTTGCGCTTTTCAGCTGGTAGGTATAGAAATCCCTACTTTCCCTCTCCAACTGGTTGGACAATTTACGAAAATCATCCTCCTTTTTCACTTGTATTTTGGTTTCGCTAATATTTCCATGTTTAATTGATGTTACGCTAAACATATTTGCCGAAACAATTCCTTGTACCAATTTACTGGAAGTGGGCTCTCTCAGATAAATTGGTGGGGGCTTAAACGTCTTCTTAGGAAGTTCTGGCTCATCCGTCTGGAGGAGAGCAAACCTATTTTGATCATTACTCACAGTCTTAGAAGCTTTTGCATTTGATGACACTTGAGCAGACTTCGGGCTCCTCTGTCGCTTGAGAACGGTGATGTACTTATCCATACCTACTTGTTTTTTGGGTTTGACTGCACTATTTGATGAAGATGATGTTTTTTCATCTGTTGAAATCACAATATTGGGCGAACAGGAACGACGCCGTTCCACGGCTCTTGTAGTGAGAAAATTCTCCAGAGATTTTTTTATGGATTCTTCCTCAGAGAGCCATTTAGTTTTTCTCGACGAGCTAAGCTCTTTCTCAGAATTACATCTGAGAGGAACACTCATACAGTTTTTATACGATTTTTAATGTTTTTTTTTTATATATTTTAACCTATTACGAGTTATTTTTTTCACTTTTTTGTTTAATTTCAACCTATTACACCTTTTCACCTATTACGATTTTTTCACCGAAAATTCAGCCGCACTAAAATTACCACGTCCGAACAGTTCGATGAGACGAGACTGAAAGATGCAAATCTTTCGTCAATATTCGCTGCATAGTGGTTTTGGAGACACCAATTTGCTGAGCTCGGTGTTGAATTGAGGTGGATGGAGTTTAAGCGACATCATCACGTACAGCTGAGATATTTTCGTTGTTGTCTTTACATCACTTATAGACCCAGTTTCGGCAAATTTATCCATTAATCTCTTTACAGTTGACTCTTTTGGAGCATTATTGTGACCCCAAATTGATCGCAATTTGCGAACTGTAGCCGCAAAACTTTCACCATTTTGGTAAAACAATTGCACAATGAGAATGCGTTGCTTATTCGTGTAGCGCTCCATTTTTACTAACCTCGTACCTTCTACTAGCAAACAATAACAATTGTTCAAATGTCAAACATGACACTTCAAATGGCGCCAAATTTAAAAATTGCGTTCTAGTTGGGACACCCTTTATAAAACATTTTGCAACAACAAATCACCTTCGACTGTGACTATACTGACATCGCCTATACCTTTTGCGTATATGTAGTTGTCTTCAGCAAGTGCGATGCGTTCGCTGTGTTTTTTTATTGTTGCAAAGCACGATCGATTACCAGACATGTGTGCGATTGCACCACTATCAACACACCAAACGTTGTTATGCATGGCATTTGCGTCTGCTGCTGCTAAAACTGTAAATTGTCTCTGTTCTTGTTTGCGTTCTTGTTTTTGCTTCGAATAACAGTTTGCAGCAAAATGCCCGCTTCCTTATTAAATTGTTGTTTTTTTGTAATTTACATTGTTTTGTGTTTTTGTCTTCGCTGTAAATGCGGACTGTTGCGCTCTCTCTCCTTCGTTCTGGGTCTTTCGCTCAGACTCTTTTAACAGCTTTACCTTCAAATTTTGGAGAGATGGTAAATTGTCTCTCGTCTCCATAGCAACCACAAATTGTTCGTACTGTACAGGCAAACTTGACAACAATATTATAGTTATCAACTCTTCATTTAGCTCTATTCCAACTTCAGATAACTTGTCGACTGTAGCACAGAAATTGTTGATGTGAACCGACATGTTTCCGTCTTCAGACATACCAGTATTTAACAACTGCTTGTACAAATAAACCTTCTTGACAGTACCGCTTGGATGGAAAACCTCTTGTAGTGTATTCCAAGCCTCTGCTGACGTCTTACAATTTTTTATGTGGTTTAGCTGTCCCTTGGGAATCGCAGTAAATATTTTAGTAAATTATACAATAAAATTATTGATATTTCTTATCTTAAATTAATAAACTTACGATACATGTTATATATATATTTTTTTTGCTTGTTATAATTTATATTTGTTGTTCTCTATTTTGAGGGACGGCAGTTGACATTTTCTTCTTCAGCAGCAAGTACAGTAATGCCTCGATTTACGTCGTGATTGGTTCCGGAAATTGACGACGTTAATCGAAACGACGTAAATCGAATTTGATATTGGTCATACGTTAACGTTCAATTAATTTAATGAAAAAAAACTTAAAAATTGCAAGTAATTCAGTCTTTTATTGTACATATGTACATAGAATATTTGTTATAAACATTTAATTCTTCTTATACGAATTAAATTTAAAACAAATACATATAAAATTCAGTTAAAAAAATTAAATAATATCTAAAGTAAACATATCAACAAAAAATCAACAATTCAATATTAAAAAATTGCGATTTTAAAAACAAAATTCATAAAATAAATAAAAACTTAAACATGTGTTCAGATAAAAAGTAAAAAAAAATAAATTAACAAAAATTCGACATATGTTTGTTTATTATATGTAGTATATGTAATTGTATGTTAGGAGTATTAATTATAGGAATCACTATCCGACGATGTTTCGGTGAGAATTTCTGAAATTAGCATGTTGAGGTCACCATCTTCAGCACTACTACATATTGGTTTAAAGAATGTATCAATTCGCTTCTGGGTTAATGTCAACTTTTTCTGCTCGTACAGATCCCGGTAATATTTAAGGCTTGCATTTATTGATTTTTTTGTCGAATCAACTCTTTCGTCATCTTTGTCAAATTCTTCCAAAATTTGCATAGCCTTATTTACGATGGCAAGGGCTTCTGACAGTTTTGTCAATGGAATTTCAGAATCCTCTCGACAAGTTTCGATATCTGAAGTTTCTTCTTCTATACCATGTTGATTTGAAAGATTTGTCAACTTAAATAGCTCCGAGTTAGTTAACGGTTCATCCTCCAAATTTAAGTGTTCAACAACATCGGAATCTTCAATATCAGAAAACCCTAATGTGTGGGCCAAACGTACAACTTCCGTGTTTATATCGTTCAGATTTCCATCATTTCCACCTTCAGTTGTGCATTCAGGCCATACGTTTTTCCATGCATTTCTCATGGTCGACGCAGAAACTTCATCCCAACTTTTGTTTATACTATTCACTGCTTGCATGGTTAGGTTGGTTTACGTGGTAGTTCACTACGTGCGAACACTTAAGTAGGGTCGAAGGGACCCCGTTTTAAAAAAACTTGCATGACATCATATTTTTTCCAAAATTGTCTGACAACATCGTTATTTTTATCATTTTGGTCTGATTGTTTGTCGATTGCATCAATGAGGTCGTTAAAACTTCGTCATAAATAGTATTTTTTGAATGCGGCAATAACTCCCTGGTCCATAGGTTGAATAAGAGACGTGGTATTGGGAGGTAAAAATACAATTTTAATATTGTCATTTATGTTATTCAAACTGATGGTGTAGCCATTAAAAGCAATGCTTTATAAGACATATTATTCCTTTCGCAATATTTCTTAACTTCAGGACAAAAATGTGTCTTAAACCAATCGTCAAAGAGTTTAGAAGTCATCCAAGCTTTTTTGTTAGACATCCAAATTACAGGAAGATTTTGCTTGCAAACGTTTTTCATAGCTCTTGGAGTTTCGGATTTATATATTAACAAGGGCTTAAGCTTCAAGTCTCCTGCAGCATTACCACCGAGCAAAAGCGTAAGCCTATCCTTCGAAACCTTTGGCCCTGCTGCTAATTTTTTCTTTTTTGATATAAATGTTCTCCCCGGCATACGTTTCCAGAAAAGTCCGGTCTCGTCGACATTGAAAACTTGCTGAGGGGTGTATTCACCATCATCAATTATTTTTTTTAATATTTGCGGAAAACTTTTAGCTGCATCACTATCTGCACTTGCAGATTCTCCGACAACTTTTATGTTATGAAGTTGTGCTCTTTTTTTTAATTTATGTAGCCATCCTCCGCTGGCGTTAAAACAAAAATCGGAATTCACAGAGTCAGATTTTAGATCGTTAAACAAACTTATCGCTTTTCTTTGGATAATTAACGTAGTTACTGGAATATTTTTTTCACTTAAGTCTTTTATCCACAGTATTAATGCATTTTCCATTTTTTCCATCAGTACTGGCCTTTTTTTGTGGTGGTTTCAACAGAACCAGCTCCAGCCGATGTTGCACTTTCACGGATTTCAGCTGAATTTTTTATTATTGTTCGAACTGTGGTTGGTGGAAGATCCATCGTACTGGCAATAATAAAAGCCTTTCCCCCATTGTTATAACGGCGAATAATATCTATTTTAGTTTTTAACGAAATTACATTTCTTTTCTTTTTTTATTTGAGATGTTACTTTATTAGTTTTATTTTTTGAGCTCATATGTATTTGCTACGTTGCGCCCGACGATCAAAAACAGATTGAAAAAGTAACACACACGACGCGCTGCCAAACACACACGACCTGTCCATGAGAGGCAATATTTTAGTTGTTGTTGCACACACAAAATTTTTCGTAGTTTAATAAGCAAATACATGTAATAAGCAATAATACATAAACGTTTAAATTAAAAACTGGGATTCCCCTGTTAATGTACATAAGTCATACATACAAACTGAGACGACGTAAATCGAATGGCGACGCAAATCGAATTTGAAAGGAACAAAATATTTGACGACGCAAATCGAAACAACGTAATCGAGGCATTACTGTATATGATCATAAACAGTACTAGTACACCTAATACTGCGTACGATTCGAGGTAGCTTTTTTCATTTCCGTTTTGTGTTGTTATTTTTTCAATATTACTTAATGCGATTGCTAGTTCCTTGTTGTTATTGATACCGTTGTTGTTATTATCATTGTTGTCTTCGGTGATTTTTCCTACTTCATAGCCGGCTACTAGTATCGGAATGGTTTGAAGCACTTTCTTCCACCCAACCATTGTTTCTTTGTGTTTTTAAATTTCGGATGTTTTTATTGTTTGTAGATATGTAATATGTTGTTTTTTTTTTTTTTGTAAAGTTTAAATTAATAAATAAAAGTTTAAATTTTAAATTGCAAGAAGCTGTTTTGATTTTTGTGGCTTCACTTGTTTTTTTTATGTTCTTAATTTAGTCCTGTCAAGGTCGCCATTTAATAATTAAAGGTTTCAGTAAAAAACGTTTTCTTTTACTGGCGGAGCTTCTGCTCACCTTTGTGTTTTCTTTATTAATGCCCTCATAATAATTTTAAGTATAATATAAATACTAGCTTATTCTAATGGAATGTGAAATGCATGTATGTATGAGTTGCGTAAAACTGATATATTTTGTTACAAAAGCAAAGTATGCAAAGTGGAGCAATGTACTTCAGTAATTTTAAGTAATTTAATGAAATATAATAAGAACGGTTGCACAGTGGTTGTGACACATATTTGAACATGCATTACAGTGACGCATAAACGCACAAAGTAATGGTAGCTAACGCCTTCTCATCAAGCGCAATCCATTGTTCTTCATCTGATGCATTTTGCTGTTGATCTTTTCCATTAACGATGTTCCAGCACACTTTTCATGTGGATGCACTAAGCATCATAGTTTCCTTCGTCAAATTTGTTAATGTTGTATAGACTCATTTGTTTACCTTAATGTCACTTTTCTTTTAATATTAATTTTTATTTATTCCTTGTACTCTAGGCCCATAACCTTTGTTGGAGGTTATTTTCTAAACTCATTAGTCACTGCGGGGTTTATAAATAAAACAGAACCTTTCAGTTTAAAAGTTTATTCAAGAATGTGAAACATAAAAGCTACTTATATACATTGTGTGGTAAATTTCCAAGCCACAAAATATTTACATAACATTCAGTACTTATATATATTAGATATATTATATACTAAATGCAACCGTGTTGCTAAAACTTAACTCTAAATGGTTACCTTCAACAGGTATATGTTTATTTTTCAGCTTAATAAAAAATTTTAGGTTGAATATTTCAAATTGGTGGTCTTATTGTTCGTCTCCCTGGATGAAATTTAATTATTAAAAGCAAATAATCTATTAGGTACCACAACAATAAGTGCTTTACGAATGCGGTTATGCCATCGAATGAATTTTGCTATTTTTGACATTGTTTTCGCAATTAAGAATTCGAACTTGCTGCCTTTTCGCATTTAAAATTAAAAAAGTACTTTTCGCAATAGAGAATAGCAACTGTTCGCTTTTATGTATTTTCGTAGTATTTATTTTCGCATCGCAATACAGGGGGGTTACTGCGTATTTCGATTCCAAAGCAAAATCTTTCTAAATACAATGTAAAAAGTATACAAATTCGAATGATTTTCTTTTCGAATCGAAATACGGAGTAACCCCCCCAGAATAAGCCCCCTGGTTTCAGTCCTCGAATAAACACATCTAAAGATCTGTTACGATACGTTTCTACAAGATCCCTAACCTTTCTTCACCATAACACTCTGTTTTTATCTTATTTACAATATGGGTTAGCTGAAGGTTTACGGTGGAGTAAAACTCCTCAACAGTCGCGGAACTCTGCGATAGCTGGTTCAATTGATGTTCTAGAGTTTGTGTATCACGCTTATACGCGTAATGAAGCGACAAAACTCTTTTCATTTCGTTCCAGCTACTGTCAAAGACATTGTAGGAGACGAGAGCCGCACCCACGATCTTTTGTAGGATACTTTGAACAATTGCCCTATAAATGGCGTTTTCCCTAACTATCTCAAAATCCTTCAATATTGTTTCTACAGAGTGAACCCAAGAAATGTATTGACTACTCCTTGAGTAACTCCTTTACACTATCGGGAAGACGGCTTATGTCCCTTAAGTCATTCTCCGTTTGCGGTCGCTGGAGGGGTATTTCAACCTCCAACCTTGAACTAATCAAAGGACTCTGCCTCTCTTCAAGTCGTTCTAGTCTGTTTCTAACTTATCCTATCGCATTGTTGCTGAGAGTAGCCTCAATGCTTCCAAAACTGTTTTCCACTGACTTAATTTGTTCCATAAACCGGTTAATTGCACCAGTTAAAGTGTAACTGTCACTCTTAATTCTTCCATAATGTAAATGTATGTAATATTGCTAACAAGGAGAAAAAAAATAAATTCACTTGTAAAAATTTTTCTTTTTGGAACGCTTGTCCACCTGTGGATCTTCCCCAGCTGCACAAGAAACACTTACACTTCACTATTTTCGTCAACCAATTGGCAAACTTCTTACTTTTACTCTTTATTTTTCTCAATTTTCAGGATTCCAAAATTTTGTATTTATTTCTTACTATTATTACACTGGTTTACAGCCAAAAAATACCAAGAACGCCACATGCCTAGATAAGTTAATTGGGACCTCCTGAACACGAAAAACGCTGTAATTTTTTTCTCTATGTACCGTTTTTTAGATAACGGTACTTTTGTGTTTTTCGGTGTATGGTCCCATTCAAACCCTTGTGGAGCCCAACTAAAGAGCCCGATAGAGATGAATGACATATCGTTGGAAAGGTAATCGAATGCCGATATGCTGCAAATTTCTATCTGATAAGAAATAGCTGAGTTATGGCACCTCAAAGTTCAAAATTTGCCTATTTTTTACGTTTTTTCAAAATTTTTCTTTTTTATTTCGTTTTTTTTTCTACGTTACAGTTATTATCTGGAATGTTTTATTTTTTATCCAAATAGTTTATTTAATTACCAACATTTTAAGCGTAATTTGAAAAAAATCGGATGAAAAGTAAAGTTTTTATTAAGGATTTTGTGGAACGACAATATTTTCATCTTCATTACTTACACACTATATTCGGCGTAAATTCAAAAAATTTAAATTAAAATGACGAGCGACTTGAACTCTTGCGTTTTTTTTTTCGGATGAATCTTCGCGAATGAGGAACCAACAATAGTCCGCCATCATTTGTTCGTCCTACCAGCCTTTGTAACGTCTCTCGATTTCTTCCATTTCTTGGTGAAATCTTTCACCTTGTTCATCACTTTCGGAGCCCAAGTTGGTGGGGAAAATATCCAAATGACTGAATAAGAAATGTAATTTAGGTGTCATATTTGAACCTAAAGGTTAAAAAGAATAAATTTTAAATCATAACGGCCTTTTTGATATACATGTTTTCACTCAACGCTTACCAATGGCATTGAATTTTTGTAGTAATGTATCGATCTTCTCTGCGTAATCAGGACTTCTGTAGTTTCCCAAAAAGTTGTGAACGATGTCCTGGAATGCTTCCCATGCCTCCAAATGAGCTGGACCTAAACACTCATTAAATGCTTGGTCACCGTACAGAGCCCGAATTTGAGGTCCATCAAATATACCAGCTTCAATTTTGCTCGCTGTGGCTCTCGGAAATTTTTGTTTAAGGTAATTCATGGCAAGACTGTCTGTTTTTCTTGAAATATTTCCTCGAAAATAAAAAGACGGGGTTAATTTAATTCAAATATAAATTCAAGGGTTTATTTTCACTTTTTCTTTTCTTCTTTGTACACGTACCGTACTTGTTGGGGGTTTTACAAACAATAACAAATAATAAATCAGTATACATACAGCATCAACACAAAATAACAACAATTTAACTTAACGAAACAATTAGCAATCCTATGAACAATAGTTGGGGGACATTTACACTATGCGCGTAAACATCCCGCCCCCTTGCTGTACTGCAACAAAGAGGGCTAAGGATCACGCGGGTCGAACGTTCATAACATTTATGACAATGGTTGTCGTATCCGGTAACGTTGATGGCCTGGGTTTAACGGCGTGCTGTGTTTGTTGTGTATGTTGCTGTGGTTGTTGTGGTACGTGTTGCTGGCAGCAGTGTTGTCATGTGTCTCAGAGGAAGAAGGTTCAATGGGTTTACGATGGATCTCAAGGCGGCGTGATTCACTCGACATATTCTCTATAGGGTAAATACAAAATAAAGGAGAGAAAAAAAATAAATAATTAGTGGGTTTCTGAATTGGGTAAGAGAACAAGCTTCACGATGGGTCGAGTAAAAATTCCTGAAGCTGTTCTCATGTCCACTGTGCGGACCTTAGAGTCATGTCCAACATGATTCCTCTCTATTCGTCCTAGTCGCCATTCACTAGGGGGTAAATTATCTTGACGAATAATCACTAAATCACCTACTTCAAATTCTTTCTGGGGGTATTTCCATTTTACATGACGATGATCTATAAAAGGGTTCAAAGTGAGCAGGCTGCTCTTTGAAGGCACGGGCATACCAAGCGATCTCGGGTGAATTTCATTTCTGACTGGGTTAAAATCAAGGTATCATACGAGCATTTTTGGGTTCTCAAATACTGTAAACACCTGAACAAATACGAAGTAATTCGCATTACGCGATAAATCTGAAAATCGCTCTAATATGTCATACGGTCGTTCGAGCTGAACTGAAAATGACTAAACTTCAAGGTGTTGGTGGTCGATAGGGGGGTGACGCGGCCAGTACTCATGAGGTTGTCTTAACCATACAGGGTCATGCCACCAAAGAGAATTATTTATTAAATCTCTAGCAAGAATTCCACGACTTGCCAAATCGGCGGGTTGTCCTTGGAATCCACATATGACCAATTTTCATTACCAACTTTACTCACAATGAACGCTACTCTGTTTTTACCAAAGGTTGGCCAATGGCACAGGGGTTTTTTAAGCCAGGATAACACTATAGTAGCATCAGTCCATAGATAAACCTTTCTCCTGTCTAGATTTAATTCGGAACATAATGATTCTACCATTTTTGCCATTAAAGCCGCTCCACACAATTCTAATCGGGGTAATGTTTTAGTTTTCACGGGAGCTACCTTTGTTTTTGACGCAAGCAAATGCGTCGTGATCGATGAGGACGATACATTTCGAATGTATAGAGCAGCGCCGTACGCCTTTTCAGAGGCATCGCAAAACGCATGAAGTTCCGTTTCATTTTCGGGGAGAAAATCAACCCGTCTTGGAATGTTAATTTTCTCGACATTAGGGTAGTCGTTTAAAAATGCGCTCCATTGAGATAGGGTTAGGGGGTTCAAAACTTCATCCCATTCTGTCTTGTCTTTCCAAATTTGTTGCATTATGATCTTAGCCACAATGATTTTCGGTGAAAACCACTCGGCTGGATCAAACAACTTCGCTATTTCTGACAGGCCACCACGTTTCGTGACAATATCCTGGCGTGGCTGCGATGCAATTTTGAAAAAAAAAACAATCTTTAGTCGCATGCCATCGCAAGCCTAGGGGTTTAGTAGTACTGGTTTTCGAAAATTTTAAGAAGTCTGCATCAAGCAGATTCTCACGGGGTAAATCTTCCAAGAGTCGTAAATGATTGGCCGTCCATTTTCGCAAAACGAAACCAGCTGAGCCAAGAACATGGGTTAGTTCATTACGTCTCTTGAAAGCGTCTTCTAGCTCATGAGAGCCAGCAAGCACGTCATAAACGTACATTTGGGTTTTCAAAATTTTTGATGCCGCAGGACTCCGGGGTTTACAATCGTCAGCCAATTGTAATAGAGTACGAAACGCTAAGTACGGTGCACAGTTTACTCCAAACGTGACCGTACTAAGCTCATAGTCCTTAACTTCAGCTACAGGATCATCACGAAACAATATTTTTTGATATTGCGTTTGATTGGCATGGACAAGTATCTGGCGATACATTTTCTCAATGTCTGCATTAAAAACGTAACGGAAAAATCGCCAACGCAGCAATAAAATAGTAAGATCCGTCTGTAAAACAGGACCAGGGTATAGAGCATTATTAAGGCTCACGCCATTGGAGGAAGGGTTTGAAGCATTAAATACGACTCTGAGTTTCGTGGTAATGCTATCGGGTTTAAACACTGCGTGATGGGGTAAATAATAATTATTCGCAGTGGAAACTGGGGTTTTGACGGCTTTTGCATGTCCCATTTCAATATATTCACGAACTACATTGTCGTATTGGGATTTTAATTCGGGGTTTTTCAACAAACGCGTTTCATTTCGCACAAGCTGGGAAAAGGCGTTTTTACGAGAATCTCCTAATACCAATTCATTTGAAAATTCTCGGCGAAATAGGAGAGAGACAACGTAACGGCCATCGGGGTTTCTAAAAGTGGTGGTACGGTAAAGTTCCTCACAATATTTATCGTCTTCAGATAACTGTGTCGCTTGTGGAACTTCTTCAAGTTCCCAAAAACGCGATAGTTGAGTGTTCAACTCGAGATGGGTACAAAACGATGATATAGAGTGTAAGGGTCGGGGCTGAATAACTTCACCAGTAACTATCCACCCGAACACGGTTCTCTGGGCGATCAGGTTGCCATTTGGATGTATTCTGACATCCGTAGTTAAAATTTTAGGATAAACATTTCCTCCAAAAAGTATATCCATACGGGTACACATGACGTCGGTCAGGGTAATGTCGGGGAAAGTAGATGTTACAATATCAGAGATATTAGACGAGCGCAACCGACTGGTAATTTTCTCAACAACGTATGCACTAATTTTAATTTTGAAACCGGGGTCGATCGGCGAACCAACCGTGATAGTGCACATTGTAGAGGTTTTGCCAGCTAAGCAATCCATCATTCCAGTGACACTTGCTTCCTTTGTAATCTCCTTGAAATTAAGGTACCTTGCGAACCAGGGTCAACTAAGGCTAGAGCGGCACATCTTATGTCGAGCTGAACGGAATAAGTTTGCAAATTATGAGCCGCGGTAGAAGTTGATGGGGCAAAATTAATCGGGGGTTGAGAAGGACTGCTAGCTGGATTGGGGTTCAAATGAACGGAGGGTTGAGATGAAGACATAGTCGTACCGTTGGCTATAGGGAGCTGGGGTGAGTTACTGGCAGACATATGTGACTTTACATCTCTATGAAGCAGGGAGTGGTGCTTTTGTTTACAAAGTGAACACACATGAATACTTTTACAATTCTTGAACTCGTGGGAGGTTGCCAAACAGTTCGAACAACACTTTAGTCGTTTCACTATTGACATTCTTTCATCAACATTTTTACTCAAAAAACTGGGGCATAGTCTAATAGGGTGAGCACCTTGACAAAGGAAACAACGACAAACATTTGGTGTTTGCCCAGTTTGGGTCGCAAAACTTTGAATCATTCTATTTTCATGTGACGATTTTTTGGCAGCATTTAAATTAGGGGTATTTCGGGAACTAGCAGTTGTGGAGTTTTTGTTCGAGTTTTGAACGGGGTTTGAATGGGACTGCCTTATGTCAGAAATTGACTCGAGAGTTTTAAAATGCGCTGTTAGAAAAGCGTCCATATCATCCCATTTAGGGGAATTTTTAGAAAGTCTTTTGGACTGTTCCCAGAGACTCAGTGTGTTTGCAGGTAACTTTGTAGCACAAATATACACCAGCACTACGTGGTAAAATATTTCAGGGGTTACTTCAAGTAATGACAAATTTGTAATGCAATCGTTTATCGTTCTTTGCAAATTTTTAATAGTCGATCCTGATTCTTGTGAAAGCGGTTTAATATTCAGTAGGGCTCGAAGCTGTTCGTTTATGAGGGCATCTTTGTTCTCATATGTGTCAACCAACCTTTTCCATGCGATTTCATAGCCATCGTTGGTAAGTGGCACAGTTTGTATGGTATCATGTGCATCCTTTGCAGTTTTCTGCAACAGGTAGTACAATTTTTGTACTGGGGATAAACGGGGGTTATTACCATACAAAGCTGAGAACATATCTCGAAATGAGGGCCAACTCTTATAGTCACCATAGGATATTGGGGTGTCGCACGGAGGTAAATTAATCATTGGCGCAGACTGCGCAATTGACCTTTCGACCTGTGTCGATAATCTAAGTCGTTCTAGGTGACCTGTTATAAGAGATATCCCCCGGGTGTATATGCCGTAAGACTGAAAGTACTTGGCTTTCAATTCGATAATCTGGTGATCTTTCAACCTTTCGGCCTCAATTAACAAGGAGTCATAAGATAACCGAACAGCTTCCCATAACCGTTTGAGCTCTTCCTCATGACTACTGAAAGAACCGAGTTGGTGTTCCACCACGGGTATACTGGCAATATGTGCCTCAAAGTCTGCCATACGGTCGGCATTGCGGATTAAAGTAGTCACATCCATTCTTGATCTCAATCGATATTTAGAAATTTTCATAAAAAATTATTTACAAAACGCGAGTAAAAATTCCAACGTGAGAAAAAATCAGATAAAAAATTTGCTTTTTCTAATAGAGAAGAAACGATAACGAAACTGCGGGTAAAAATAGATAAATCTATCTAATTTAAAAAAGAGTAACAAATAAAATAAATTTATAGAATAAAATTATATATATACTGGGTATAATAAATATATATTCAACAAAGTAAATTTTTGACACTCGAATTCCTTGTTCAATACAATGGATAAATATCACGTACATGATATATGTAGGATATCGTCTAAAGTCGACTAATATTTACCAAATATGTTGTTGACTAAACACCGTTAGTTATTTTAATATTTGGTTAGCTGATTGTTTTTGAAGGAATATGAAAAGGGAACGAATCATAGTAAGAGACGGATGGACACAGAACAAGTACAGTATGTAATTTAACGTCGGACTGAGCAACACTAGTCTTAAGCATATCAAATAAGATGAAATAATAAATAATGGAATTAATTAAAGTTAAAGTGTTGTTTTACTGAGTTGCTAAAGTGATGTATAAAAAACTAAAAATAAACAATAAAATAAAAACTTAACATATACAAGGGGAAACCTGGACCATTTTATTGGAAACAGTCCAGGTGAAAAAGGCATCCTCTACATATGGGGGCTCAACCGAAATATTCAGTTTTGAAAAAAAAAAAGTGTTGAAATGTGAAGAAAATTAATATTTTAAGACAATTGTGTGCTGTATATTTAAAGAAGTAATTAAATGAATGTAAATTTGTGAAAGACAAAGAAAAAACAAACACACACACACAATCAAGAAAAATATAGAGTTGAAAAAAAAAAGAAAATATTTAGAACGAGTTGAAATGAAACTTTGAGTATATGCTTGAAATTAAAACAAGTGAAAAAGATCATAAAAGATGAGAAAGCAATTGGGAATATGTTGTGAGGAAACATTATTTTAAAAGTTCGTCAAAACAAAATAAAAAAATAAAATGTGTGAACAATTAGAATTGATAAGCCCCACCCTCCGCGTAGAAAACATAAGAATTTTGTGTTAAAATGACAATCGTAGCTGTGCAGATGTGAATAACATTAAGAAGTAGGTGTTGAAAAAAAAAAACTGTGTTGGCTTCGGCAAAATAAAAATAAAAAAGAAGAGAAAACTGTGTTGGCTTCGGCAAAATAAAAATAAAAAAGAAGAGAAAACTGTGTTGGCTTCGGCAAAGAGACAATTGGAATTTGAAATTTCAATTAAAGAAAATTGAGTTGTATTTAAATTGTGTTGGGGAGTAAATTTCCAAAATAAAAACTTGTGTTGGACAGAATTGTCATTGAACTAAAGCTAAAATAAAAAAAAGAGAACCTTGTGCTGAAAATTGTTGTTGCTTATGCAATGAAAAGAAGTTGAAGTGAACATTTTGCGTTGTTGTCGTTACAGACAAAAGCGTACAAGAAAGGGTGTGAGGCAAAGATCGTTAAAATTAATGAAAAGTTGAAACAACAACATAACAAGAGAGCATTGATGCCCAGTAGTGGCTTGTAGTGTACCCTAATACACTTTACCAAATAAATATGGGCCACCCTAATAAATAACATGCATAATAACTTGACACCACAAATGCATTTAATAAAAACAAATCAATGAACATTGATTTGTAAAAAGTGCAACATATGCAGTTTGGAAAATTGAGTGACAAATTATTAAACTCAATTTCCCAAGCTAATTGTGATTGGTCAAGAAACAATTGCAGGGGAAATAGAATAAGAATTAAGCATAAGATAATTTTGTATAAAAGGGGGCTGACTGCCCAAAATAAATCAGATTCAATTTAGACTTCAAACTGGCATTAACTGCCTTGAAACTCTTTCATTTCGAAATCTCCTTTAGCCCTCAATTCTTTGAGATCGGCTAAAGTAAATAGCGTGGCCAGTGGCAAACTCTGCCGGTCACAAAACAGATACAACAAAATATAACGGACATCTTTACATGGCGATCCTGCCCTTATCGAGCTAAGGATAAGGCAAAGAGAAACTTTTAATACGACGGATCCTGCCTGAACAGGACAGAACAATTCATTCTTCAAGGACACAGACCCAAATTAAATTCCTATTGTTCTACTTGCATTTTTTCTTTTCACTTCTTACATGGAAAAATACATCCCAAAGAGCATAAAAGGGAAGAAGAATCAACACTACACCATCAAGAAGGAAATTAAAGACAAACACAACAAAAATTTTAATAAATAATTTAAAGTTTATAATTTCATCCAAATATCAATAATAATTTTATAGAATTTTAGTTTTTCAAAAACACATATACATTATTTTTTAAAGGAAATATCTGGAAATTATGGGGAAACCACAGAGTAAAGTGGAAATTCAGGAGAATATAGTCAATAATGGAAATCTAGAAAATACAAATAACAAAGCGATGCTTCCAGAGTATATAATTACCTTAGGCATAGTAATGATTGTTTTGTATGTAGCATTAAGATAAACAAATACTTTAAAAATTATGTATTAAAATATAATAACAGGACAAGTAGTGGTATTACTACGGTATAAAAAAAAAATTTTTTTCTAACAAAAAAAACATTTTTTTATACCTTTGATAAATTTAAATTTTCATAATTAATGGAAAAAAGTCTAATAAGACTAAAAGAAATATTAAATAATTTAAAGAAAAGTCCAAGAAGGACCTATTCAGGAAAGACAATTAACCTTAAGCTACAAGAAATAAAAATCATAACAGAACAATTTGAAATAGCACAGTTGGAAGAAAAAGACGAAAAGAGAATAGCCGCACTTAAATTAGAAGTTAATAACATAGTAAAGAAAATCAAAGAATATCTAAAACCAATCACGATGCCTCAAACGACGATTGAATTTTTGAACACGGCTTCCAAGCTCATCACAGATTTTGATGGAAAATCAGAAAACTTGGGATCCTTTTTAGATTCCTTATCATTAGTCGACTCCATAAAGGAAACACATGAATCCATTTTGATAAACCTCATAAAAACTAAATTAAAAGGAAACGCGAGAAATTTGATAAATGATGAAAGCACGGTGACTCAGATTATAGAAAAATTAAAAGCCAATGTCAAATGTGAATCGGTAGAGGTGTTGACAGCAAAAATTATGAACATAAAACAAAATAACAAAACAGCTAACGCTTACTGCTCTGAGATAGAAACTCTCACAAAAGCTCTAGAAAACACATTTCGGACGGACTTTCATGCGAACTCGCTAGTAAATATTCCACTCAAGCCGCCGTTAAGGCAATGACCGCAAACTGTACATTGGACAGGGTTAAACTAATAATGCAAGCTGGACAATTCAGTTCCATGACTGACGCAGTTAGCAAATTTGTTAATAGCTGCACAGAAGTCACTGGAACACAAAATTCCATACTTCATTTCAATAAAAACCAAAACAGCTATCAAAACAATTACAACCGATCAAAAGGTAGAAACAACTACCAAAGGAACACCAATACTAGAAACAATAACAATTTTCAGAACAATAGAAACAACAATTTTCAGAACAATAGAAACAATAATTTCCAAAATAATAGGTACAATAATGATAATAACAGAAGACATATACGTATTTTACACGAAACGGGAAACTCAGGAGGCTCGGAATACGAGAATATTCCGGAAGGCCAAATTTAATGATGCACAATTTGAAAATCTATAAAATGTCTGAAAACAACACGAATTTCATAACATTAAAATACAAAAACAGTAACTTAACATTTTTAATAGACACAGGTGCAGACATTTCACTATGTCGTATAACAAAACATTTAGAAAATGAAAATTACTATCCAGATGAGAAATGTAAATTGACAGGTATTACGAGTCAGGAAATTAATTCATTGGGAACAATTGACCTCGAGTTAAAAATAGATGACATAGCTTTTGAACATACATTCCAATTGGTAAACGCTGATTTTCCCATTGAGACAAACGGAATTATTGGACGAGACTTTTTAAGAAAATACTACTGTAAAATTGACTATGATACATTTACAGTGTCACTAACTGTGAATGATGAGTCAATAATATTACCCATACAAACAAAAACATACAATGAGTTGAAAATTACAATACCTCTACGAACTGAAATAATACAGCCAGTCAAATTGAACATTAAAGAAGATTGCGTCATATTTAACAATGAATTGGAAGACGGAATTTTTTTAAGAAACTCGATCGCACCAAAAAATGGAATGACACACATCAAAATTTTAAATACAACAAACTCAGCAATAACTCTAAAGGGCATTAAACTACAAACAGACCCACTTAAAAACTATGAAATATTAAGTTGCAATAACATAAACAATGACGAACGTTTTAAAAAAATAATGAATGAGCTACAAATTAACAACAGTGACAAAAATGCAATGTCATCACTAATAAATATTTTTAAGAAATACAAAAATGTATTTCATTTGGACAATGAAAAATTAACCTGCAACAACTTCTACAATCAGGAAATCATAACCTCAGACAACACACCGGTATATATTAAAAATTACAGACTACCACATTCGCACACTGACACAATAAACGAACAAGTACAGAAAATGCTTAAAGATGACATTATAGAGCCTTCAATCAGCCCATATAATGCACCACTATTATTAGTGCCAAAAAAAGGCACGGAAGACAAAAAGAAATGGAGACTTGTAGTGGACTTTAGAAAGCTCAATGACAGAATCGTAAATGACAAATTCCCACTGACAAGATTAGAAGACATCTTAGACAAATTAGGGAGGGCTAAATGGTTTTCGACCTTAGATATGACCAGCTCTTTCCACCAAATAAAACTTAATAAAGACTCCAGACCACTGACGGCTTTTTCAAAAACAAATGGACATTACCAATTCAAAAGATTACCCTTCGGTTTAAAAATATCGTCAAACAGCTTCCAAAGAATGCTGACAATAGCACTTTCTGGTTTGGACTCAGAAGCTTTCCTGTATGTCGATGACATAATTGTGTATGGTTGCAATCTAAACCACCATAATCAAAATCTAATTAAAGTACTGGACAGATTACAACAGTACAACTTGAAACTCAACCCGAAGAAATGTTGCTTCTTACGACCAGAAGTTGTCTACCTAGGACACTTAATTACAAAGGACGGAGTCAAAACTGACCCAGCAAAATATAAAATAATAGAAAACTACCCGGTACCGAAAAATACGGACGACGTCAGAAGATTCGTTGCATTTTGCAACTATTATAGAAAATGCATACCGAACTTCGCAGCAATAGCAAAAAACTTAAACGCTTTACTAAAGAAATCTGTAAAATTTGAGTGGAAGGACGAATGCTTTTGATAAACTCAAAGAAAAATTAATTAATCCACCAATATTACAATATCCAGACTTTAATAAACCCTTCATACTCACAACAGACGCATCCAATTTTGCACTAGGCGCAGTATTATCTCAAGGTGAAATAGGACAAGACTTACCAATTTCATACGCTAGCAAATCCTTGCAGAAAAATGACATAAACAAACCTATAATAGAAAAAGAACTGTTGGCAATACACTGGGGTATAAATTTTTTCAAACCATATTTGTATGGAAGAGAGTTCATAGTAGTCACGGACCATCGACCACTCATTTCATTATTCTCTCACAAAAATCCTTCATCAAAGATGACCAGGATAAGACTTGATTTATCAGATTATAATTTTTCAATTGTTTACAAAAAAGTAAAGATGAATACAAATGCCGACGCACTCTCGAGAATAGAAATTGACTCGGACATACTTAGACAAATGATACCACAAGAACATGACGACAAACAAAAGAGAGTTCTAATAACAACTAGAGCCATGAAAAATAAAGAACACGAGGCAAATAAAATAGAGGAATTGAATAATGAGTATATAAACAAATTAAATAATAAACGCGCGAAAAATAGATTGGAGGATTGCACATCTCAGAGGTCTGATCAACTTCACATATGGGAATGCACATCCATCAATGATATTAAAAATATGAAAAAATTGCAATTTAACGAAATACAAGATAAAGAAAATTTGAGTATATATATGGAAAATAATACTGTGCACATTGGTCGGGATGATAATTCAACGAAACAAGTTTCGAATATGAAGAAATCTCGTACCCACTACGAAAAAAATAATAAGCTAGCAAGATTCAGTGATGAATCAGCGAATCTAGGTTCGATACTGAAGAAGCTGATTTCTAAAATGAATATAGAAAATATAAGAGAATTAGCACTTTCGAGTGAAGACAAAATATTTAATTTGTATACAAAAGAAGAACTTAAAAAAGCATATGCACTAATAACAATTAACAACAAAAATCCTCAACTAAAAATATTGATATTTAAGCCTCCAACAAGAATAAAAGATGACATAATAAAATACAAACTAATTGACGAATTTCACAGTTCCTTGAGTTCCGGACACTTAGGAATTAGAAAAACTATTATTAAATTAAAACAGAAATATATTTGGAAAAATATGACTAAAATGGTGAAACAATTTGTGTCATACTGTGACAAATGCAATAAAAACAAACAGACAAAACACATTAAGGAACCACTCATACAAACATCTACACCCAACAACAGTTTTGAAGTAATTTCAATCGACACTGTAGGCCCATTACGCATATCAAACAACTACCGCTACATACTAACAATGCAATGCGAGCTGACTAAATTTGTAATTGCACATCCAATGCAAACAAAAGACGCTGTTACTACAGCTAAAACACTAGTGGAACAGATGATCTTGAGATACGGACAATTCAAGGTACTTAAGTCAGACAGGGGTACAGAATTTGCGAATGAAACCATGCGCAACATATGTGAAATATTACAAACAAAACAAATTTTCTCAACACCTTATCATCATCAAACATTAGGTGCCATAGAGAGAAACCATAGGGTTCTTAATGAGTTTCTGTTGACGACAGCGAATAATGACGAATGGGACACTTGGATTCCATATTTTATTTTCGCTTACAACACATCTCCGCACATTGACACTGGGTATACACCATATGAACTAGTATATGGAAAGTTACCATGCTTGCCATCAGACACCACTATGAATAACAATACAGTCAATTACAATGATTCAATTTCTTAATTTAATATTATCTTTATATTATATAATTTCTGATTTTATTAGCATTACACACATTATTATGCACTTTTATGACTTTTATCAGTGATGATCGTGGAAGGTCCAAAGACTTAACAATGAATATGGTTAGAATTTTGGCTAACTATAAAAGAGGGTTTAAAATTGTACATATAAATGCACAAAGTTTAAATAATAAATTGGATGAATTTAAAATTGTTTTTGAGCACTCTGGTATTGATGTTATTTGTGTTTCGGAAACATGGCTGTTAACATCAACCCCAGATAATAATATATGTCCCAATGGGTACAAGGTATTTAGAGATGATAGAGGAAGTCATGGTGGCGGTGTGGCCATTTTTACTAAGAATAGCATTTCTTGCAAAATATGCAACAAGTCATCTTTGACATACAGTACAACTGAGCAAGCGGTTGAGTTTATATATATCGAAATTTCTTCATTTGGCAAAAAGATGCTGGTAGGTTGTGTTTATAGGCCAAATAAGAGAATACCATTAACTGTTTTGTATTCAACACTAGAAACTCTCGCCACAGTGTATAATGATATAGTCATTACTGGTGATTTTAATTCAAACGTATTAGTGGAGACGACGCTCCATGATAATATGTTATCGCTTGGTCTTTTTCCAGTCAACATGATTAATCCAACGCACCATACATCCACAGCAAGCACGCTGATTGATCTTTTCTTTGTGTCCAATACTACGAATATAGTTCTGTATGATCAAATATCTGCTCCGTGTTTTTCTAAATATGACCTAATATTCCTAACTTATAACTTTCAAATCCAACAAATTGAACAGTGTTTCAGTTATCGTGACTTTAAGAATCTAGATTTTAATATTTTATATGAATATTGTTCCCATATTGCCTGGAATGATATCTATTTTATGTACACCGTTGATGAACAATCTTCATTTCTGGAACACAATATTCAATATCTTTTCGATCAAACAGTACCACTAAAATATAAAAAAACAGTACATACTCAAAAACCATGGTTTTCAAATTCTGTTAAGAATGCAATACAATTGAGGGACTTAGCATATGCCAGGTGGAAAAGATTTAAAACTCCTGAACTAAAATTACAATATTCCAATGCCAGGAAAAATGTAAATAAACATATTAAACAGGCAAAAACTGAATATTATTCCAACCGCTTTGACTCAGCAATCAATTCCCAACAAACTTGGAATATCATTCGCGAAATAGGAATTGGCAATACTAATAATCGTACAGCTTGTAATGTGGATGCAAACATGCTTAACAGAACTTTCACTGCCATACCTGTAGTACAGGCAAAACCCACTTTTTTTAATTTTTCCTCAAGCTCGCCAAATACAAATACTGGAATAATTAGTGAACATTTCCAATTTTCGTGCGTTACTCAATATGACGTTATTTCAACAAGCTCTTTGTTTAAATCAAATGCAGTAGGAATTGACGACATACACCCGAAGTTTATAAGATTACTTTTACCTATGATTCTACCGTATGTTACTTATCTATTTAATACTATTATAATGTCAAGTACGTATCCGTTAAACTGGAAACACGCAAAAATTATACCATTACCTAAATCGAATTAATTGTTATTGGCTAAGTTGATCCCAATTCTGAACGACACTCAATGTATCCCAAATCACCAATTCGGGTTCAGAGCTAAACACAGTACCATCGAACAAACACACAGATTGGTAAATGTGATAAGACAGTCGTTTGAAGAGAAAAAATACTGCTCCGCCCTTTTCATTGATGTGTCGCAAGCGTTCGACAAAGTCTGGCATGAAGGTTTAATGCATAAAATTAAATTAACTCTGCCTGCTAACACCCACAAACTTATGAAAAGTTATTTATATGGTCGCAAATTTACAATCAAAGAAGGCGATTTTTTAAGCCCCGCTCAGCTAATTGAAGCAGGAGTACCCCAGGGTAGCATACTGGGTCCAACTTTATATTTGATTTATGCATCCGATATGCCGTTAGACCCCATAATACATACTTCAACTTTTGCAGACGATACAGCATTTATTAGCGTTCATAAGGACCATCAAATAGCATCACAGAACTTGCAGAAATATGTTTATAAACTAGAGAATTGGCTTGAGCTTTGGAAAATCAGGGTTAACGAACAGAAATGTATTCATATAACTTTCACATTGCGAAAAGATACATGCTCGTTCATCAGAATAAATAATCAAATTATCCCGCAACACAATGAAGTCAAATACCTCGGAATCCACCTCGATCGTCGTTTAACTTGGAAGTCTCATATCGACGCAAAACTTACCCAGATGAGATTAAAAGCAGTGCAAATTAATTGGCTAATCGGCAGAAATTCTACATTAAAGTTGGATTGCAAACTTTTGTTGTACAATGCAATTCTAAAGCCAATCTGGTGTTATGGAATTCAATTATGGGGTACTGCCTCAGCATCCAACATTGAAAAAATTCAAAGGGGTCAAAATAAGATTCTACGTACAATTACTGCAGCTCCATGGTATGTTAAAAATTCTCGAATCCACAAAGATCTAGGCATTCCTTTGGTGAAAGTCGAATTTACAAAACACGCCTCAAAATATGTCAGCAAACTTGAACACCATCCAAACCCACTTGCACGAGACATCCTTAACTTTACTGGCCATGTTCGGTTGAGAAGGAGGGATACCCTTGCTTTAACTCAAGCGCAAAACAGATGACTGGATCAGTGGATATAAATTTTTTGTAGTATCATAATATTTTGTCTAGCACTGGCTGGACTTATTATTTTCTTTTAGTATTAAGATTCGAAAACTTATTGTCATTTCGTTTCTGAAGATTCAATAAATAAATTAAATGTATAAAAAAAAAAAAAAAAAAAAAAAAAAACCTAAATCGAATGGAGAATATAGACCGATAGCTATCTTGTGTTTTCTATCGAAGGTTTTAGAGAAGCTCTTGTATAAACAAATGATGGAATATATTGATACTCATAGTTTACTTTCCAGCACGCAATCGGGGTTTCGTCAGAATCACAGCTGCGTTACGGCTCTTGTGGAGGTTAGCGAAAATATACGTCAAGGATTAGATGAAGGTAGTATGAATTTTTTAGTACTTCTAGACCATTCTAAGGCGTTCGATACGGTAGACCATGACATACTCATTAAAAAACTGTACCACTTTTTTCGGTTTAGCGACACTTCTACTAAACTTATATATTCGTATCTTACGAACCGCACACAATCGGTGTTTGTGAACAATACATGGTCAGATAGCGTATCCCTTAATAGAGGAGTACCTCAAGGCTCTATTTTAGGACCACTCTTATTTTCATTATATATAAATGATTTGCCAAACCAACTCTCTAAATGCAACATCCATTTATACGCAGATGACGTGCAACTTACTCTAAGTAGCTCTGTTCAAAATATAGCTTCAGGAATATCATCTCTAAATGAGGATTTAAACAAAATTTACCTCTGGGCTTGTGCAAATGGACTCTGTTTGAATCCACACAAATCTAAATGCATTGTGATATGTAAAAGGAGCTTAAATCGTTACATTTCTGAAGATATTGTTTTAAATGGCGAAAAAATAGAAATTGTTAATTCAGCGAAAAATCTCGGTATAATCTTCAATAGCAATCTGACATGGACTTATCATATAAACTCACTGGTTGGTCAAACATACATAAAGTTACGAGCTCTCTGGTCTACACAATATTTTACACCAATAAGAATAAGAACCTTACTAGCCAAGACGTATCTGATTCCTTCTCTAATTTATGGGTGCGAGTTGTTTGGAAGCTGTGATTCAAGTAGTAAAAGTAAGCTTAATATATTGTTTAACAACATAATAAGATATGTGTATGGATTGAGAAGGTTTGATCATGTTTCTGCTGTTTCCAATAAACTTTACGGAGTTTCACTTGATAGCCTATTAAAAATTCGTATTCTTGTATTCTTGCACAAAATAATAAATACTCAAACCCCCAAATATATATTTGAAAAAATACGTTTCTTCCAATCGTCTCGAAATCGAAATATTATAATACCTCGACATCAATACCTAGTGTCTGAATGGAACTTTTATGTACATGCCGCTCGTCTTTGGAACAATCTTCCACGAAATCAACAAATAAATAGTAATGCTAATAGTTTCAGAAATTTTTTATATAACTTTTTCACGTAAGATGTTATCAATATAGGTTTTTCTGTAACTAATTTGTTTATGCTCATAATAAAATTGTTTATAACGTAATGCGTTCCTGTACTATAAATATAAGACTTAGTCTTGTTGTACAGGAAATGAAAAAATTCAATAAATAAATAAATAAATAAAATATATAACTATGAAGACTACGCAAAAGAACTACGAGTCAGACTACAATTCGCTCTAAACAGAGCAAAAGAGATTACTAACAAAGTAATATCAAAAAGAACATTAAATACTAAATATGAAAACAGACTAAACTTAGAAATAGGTGACTTAGTATTACTAAGAGTAGAAAATAGAAGTAAGAATCAAAGTCCATATAAAGGACCATATAGAATTATAGCTAAAAATGGAGTAAACACTATAATAGATTATAACGGACAGACGAAGGAATTCCACAATAACAATTTAAAACCTTATATATCTCTATAATTTTATAATAAATTTAATTACATCTAATTACATATATTTTAAGAATACTAAATTTTAATTTATAAAATATTTTTAATTACACATAACTTAAGAAATTACAATTTAAGAAAAATATCTTAAAACAAAACCAAAACTATGTATACACATATATTAAGATCAATGTTAAAACATAATCTGTAATTTTGTTTATTATGTAAAACATTAATCCCCTAATTTTTTTCTTAAGGGTAAGGGTGTAGTGTACCCTAATACACTTTACCAAATAAATATAACATGCATAATAACTTGACACCACAAATGCATTTAATAAAAACAAATCAATGAATATTGATTTGTAAAAAGTGCAACATATGCAGTTTGGAAAATTGAGTGACAAATTATTAAACTCAATTTCCCAAGCTAA
The DNA here is from genome assembly GCA_916048285.2 of Bellardia pandia. Lineage (NCBI taxonomy): Eukaryota > Metazoa > Arthropoda > Insecta > Diptera > Calliphoridae > Bellardia > Bellardia pandia. The sequence continues at coordinate 3,102,900 of OU696534.1, forward strand.
TTGTGATTGGTCAAGAAACAATTGCAGGGGAAATAGAATAAGAATTAAGCATAAGATAATTTTGTACAATAGGGGGCTGACTGCCCAAAATAAATCAGATTCAATTTAAGGCCCAACTATAATATGCATAAGCAAGATTAAGCAAATTGCAAAAGTTAACGAAAAGGCTGTCATATGCATAACCAGTTCAGAGTTAACTTTTAGGTGGCTACAATGACTTTGAAACTTTTTGTCCACAGTTGCTCATTTATGTTAAAAAAAAATGTTTTTATTTTAACAAAAACCCATTAAATGACTATATTTTATAAATATTATTATATTATTTTATAATTAAAAGAAAACTTCGTACCAGAAACGCATAATTTTGTCTTTTTTTTAATTTATCGGCAAAAGTACTAAAATGTACAGCTGTGGCAGCACTACATTGTAAATAATAATAAACGTTTACATATGTTTTGTTAATTTTCGTATTGTGTTTGCAAAAATGGAGAAAAAACTTAAAAATTTAAATAATATAAAAATATTAAAGTTAGCGCTTGAAGGCCTGTGTACATTAATAGCCTGTTCGCCGATCTCGAACGTTAACGTTCGCTTAGATAAGACTTAAGACACAAACTTTTTATCGTATCTATTTTTTTACTCAATCAAGTTTATGTCTTAAGTCTTATCTAAGCGAACGTTAACGTTCGAGATCGGCGAACAGGCTATAAAATAAATAAGTGAACTACACTGTAAAAGAAGAAGACGCTCTTGTTCTGTCAGAGAAATAAACCGCGACAGAAAGACATTTTTGTTAAAATAAAAAGGGCCTCTTTTATTGTAAAGGCACTTATTTTTTTCCACATTTTCTATTAAATTTAAAATAAATGTATTTTCTTCTTTCTCCATTTTGTTAAAAACACTAACAAACAACAAACAGCTGATTCCGTACGGAATATGCGATCAGTTTCGCTTTTTGCTTAAGCAAATGATAGTTGAAAAACTTAACGAAAAGCTTCGTTAAGTACATTATAGTTTGCCACATACAATTTATATGTGTTCGCACGTTTGCTTAAGCTAGCATATGCACATTATAGTTGGGCCTTTAGACTTCAAACTGGCATTAACTGCCTTGAAACTCTTTCATTTCGAAATCTCCTTTAACCCTCAATTCTTTGAGATCAGCTAAAGTAAATAGCGTGGCCAGTGGCAAACTCTGCCGGTCACAAAACAGATACAACAAAATATAACGGACATCTTTACAGGCTGATATCAGCAAATTGAACTCACACGTATACTTACGCTCTTTTGTTTAATCGTCAATCAACCAATAGGAAATCAGCATGTTGAGTGGGAGAGACAAAATACACTTGCAGAACTGCTGTGTCTTATCCATGATTCAAGATAAAAAAAAAACGAATGCCTATTACTAAAATATTTACCTATTACTAAAATATTTTTGGAACAAACAATGGAAATCAAAAAGGAACATATTGCGATATATTAATGATGTCACCCGAGAAGTATTTTATGTTACAAAATGCTTTTGATGACATGCAATGTCTTATTTGTCATAAGACATTTAAAAAAAACTAAGACATATAATTTAAAAAAACATTTTGAAGATGTTCACAAAGATATGAATAAAAAGTTGAAGGAATGGGTAATTAATTCATTAATTTTACTATTTCCCTTATGTTAAACAAAGAAACTGAAAAAAAAATGACAACACCCGCCACACATGTGCTTTCGTCGCAATCTCGCTGACGACTAATGGCGGAATTCACAGTCTTTAGTTAGCTAATGACAAAGGCTTAACTAATGATTCTTTATTCGCAATGCTTAGTTTTCCATAAGAATAACAAGTAATAGTTAAACAATAGTTAGTATTTTAGTTTATCAATGGTTAACTAATGACCGAGAATTCGGCCATAAATAAAATGATTAGCAAATTGTTTTCTTCCAGTGTTAAGGCCCAACTATAATATGCATATGCTAGCTTAAGCAAACGTGCGAACACATATAAATTGTATGTGGCAAACTATAATGTACTTAACGAAACTTTTCGTTAAGTTTTTCAACTGTCATTTGCTTAAGCAAAAAGCGAAACTGATCGCATATTCCGTACGGAATCAGCTGTTTGTTGTTTGTTTGTGTTTTTAACAAAATGGAAAAAGAAGAAAATATATTTATTTTAAATTTAATAGAAAATGCGGAAAAAATAAGTGCCTTTACAATAAAAGGGACCCTTTTTATTTTAACAAAAATGTCTTTCTGTCGCGGTTTATTTCTCTGACAGAACAAGAGCGTCTTCTTCTTTTACAGTGTAGTTCACTTATTTATTTTAATGTGCACAGGCCTTCAAGCGCTAACTTTAATATTTTTATATTATTTAAATTTTTAAGTTTTTTCTCCATTTTTGCAAACACAATACGAAAATTAACAAAACATATGTAAACGTTTATTATTATTTACAATGTAGTGCTGCCACAGCTGTACATTTTAGTACTTTTGCCGATAAATTAAAAAAAAGGAAAAATTATGCGTTTCTGGTACGAAGTTTTCTTTTAATTATAAAATAATATAATAATATTTATAAAATATAGTCATTTAATGGGTTTTTGTTAAAATAAAAACATTTTTTTTTAACATAAATGAGCAACTGTGGACAAAAAGTTTCAAAGTCATTGTAGCCACCTAAAATTTAACTCTGAACTGGTTATGCATTTGACAGCCTTTTCGTTAACTTTTGCAATTTGCTTAATCTTGCTTATGCATATATAGGTGGGCCTTTATTTTGTCACTCTCACCAATACTACTACAATGGGCATCCCTGTTTTATATCAGTGATGTTCAAAAATAAAATGTAGATGTATTTGTGAGAGATTTTGCACAGCAAACATATTGTTAAACGCTTAAAATCAAAAAAAAGTAAAGAATTTTTTCCAAATATAAACACCTTATAAAACAATATCAAGGACCGTAAATAACAATTATCAATATCGAAAACCAATTTTAGAACAGTTATTTTGATAAAAACAAAAATAAGTCTATCTAAAACAGTTTTTTATTTTTCGTCTTCAATTGAAATTGAATCGCGTGTGTTTGCTATGCTTCGATCAACAAGAAGCAACAACAATGCTTAACAAATTTCTGAAAAAAATGACGATAATCCGTCGCATGTGTTCTCATCGCTTGCTCAACGACGACTGAATGAATGTTTTTAAAAGAGCATAACAAATGTGTGTAAATTTTTCAAACAATTGTTGTATGGGCTGAACATCACTGTTTTATATCAGAGGTCGGCAAAGCGTAAAATGAGGTTGTGTGTGTGAGCGAACTACCCAGCAAACATAATTATATAAATTATACAAAAAAACTTAGATAGGAAACATACACTCACAATGTATTTTCCGTAACACATAAGAAATTAACAACGAGATTGATATATAAGCCGAACTTCTAATACTTTAAAAGCTGATAACATGCATGTTACCAAATGCATTATCAATCATAAAATATTTTTCGTAGTTCATTATTAATTTGAAATGTTTGTTGGGAAGTATTTCTGAAAAAAATATAAAAGCATCCGCCGCATGTGCACACATTGCTGTCGCAATAACGACTGAATGAAAGAGAATAAGTGTATGTGTGAAGTGCTCTCTGCACTATTGTGCTATAGGATGCCGACCTCTGTTTTATATCATAGGTCGGCATCCTATAGCACAATAGTGCAGAGAGCACTTCACACATACACTTAATCTCTTTCATTCAGTCGCCATTGAGACAACATTGTGTGCACATGCGGCGGATGCTTTTATATTTTTTTCAGAAATACTTCCCAACAAACATTTCAAATTAATAATAAATTACGAAAAATATTTTATGATTGATAATGCATTTGGTAACTTGCATGTAATCAGCTTTTGAAGTATTAGAAGTTCCGTTTGTATATCAATTTCGTTGTTAATTTCTTATATGTTACGGAAAATACATTGTGAGTGTATGTTTCCTATCTTAATTGTTTTGTATAATTTATATAATTATGTTTATGTTTGCTGGGTAGTTTGCTCACACACACAACCTCATTTTACGCATTTTTAGCATTTGGATGATTGTTTGACGAGCGCGATCATTTCGCGACTCTTTTTTTAATCGTTCAGACGATTGTTAGAGTAGATTTATATTTTTCGCTTCCAAACGGTGCTTTTGCGAGTCATTTCGACGTTTATTGGACGAGTGAATCGTTGTTTACGCATTTTGGCGAGCATTGGAAGATTGTTTGCATTCAACGATCGTATTTAGCTCTTTAAAATGATACTTTCACGAGTCATTTTGATGTTTGCCGGACGAGTGTTTTTTATGTTACCACATAATCGTCGTTTAAGTATTATGGCGATCATAGAAAGATTGTTATTTTATCACAGTCGTATATTACTCTTATAAATGATGCTTTTGCGAGTATTTTTGACGATTCTGAGACGAGTGAATCAAATCAGAATATTTTATGTTATACAGAAATCGCCGTTTACGTATTCTGGCGATGGTTAGACGAATTTAACCGTTGTTTGCAAAAGTTTAGCAAAAACAAGTTATTTTTGTTATTTTCCATTCAGTTTATAATCAGTGTGGAAGTGTTGAGACTGGTAAAAATAAAAAGTGTTTTCTAGTAATCTTAGATTTAGAATTACATATATTGAAAGTAAAAATATTAAATAATAATTTATAATGTTATCGACTAAAGCAATACGATTAAAAAGCAAAAGAGACGCAAAAAAAATGATGGAATCTGCTTATAATGAAATAGGATGCAGCTCTTCAAAAAAAAATTTCAATTCAGTGAAAGATTATGTGATTGTGATGATGCATCAGTTGAATATGTGGATGACAGCTCTTTAGAAAAAATAATTGAATAATTGAATATTATTTCTCAGCAAGCTACGCAACAGATACAATACCAACCGGCAGATAATGCGACTGCACTAAAAAAAAGTATTGTTCATAAAACCAATGAACGAGGTTCATTAACTTGAATTCATTAATATTTTCCCAAAAATACCTTGAATCAATGTATTAGTTCATTGTTTCAATGAATATATTCATTGACAATCAATGTTGGCTTTTATGTACGTATGAAAAGTACATTGAAAGCATTCATTAAAGAGAAACACCAGCAACTTTAATGAACCTGTTACTTGACTCAATGTACCAGTACATTGATATTTGAACTCAAACCTAATAACGCGTGAAAAATAAAAAGAAAGTAAACGTATAAAAACAAATTAAGAATTAGTATCTTTTTCATTAACTCAACGTACGCATTCATTGTTTTCTGACGGGAATAAAATTAAAAAAAACACAAACATAAGCATCAGCAACTTTAATGAACTTGTTACTTGACTCAATGTACCAGTACATTGATATAAAACTAAACAACGTGGGAATGGCAAAAAAATAAGTGTATAAAAACATATAAAGAATTAGTATCTTGATTGAATGAACTTTTTCATTAGTTTAACGTACTCATTCATTGTTTTATAACGGGATTAAACCAAAAATAAAAGTAAACCGAAAAATAAAACAACACAAACACAAGCACCAGCATAAGCAAAAACTAAAGCAACCAAAACAGACGCATAAAATATGACTTCATATTCAGTCTGTAATTGACTTTTAACTAAGAGTGTCGTGAGTATCAACTATTCAAAACAGTTAAATTGGTGAATAAAAATTGTTTTGATTGCAAAAAAGAAATCATAATTTTATATCCAGTATCTTGGATATGGATTCCTTTCTCGAGCTGTAACATAAGTTCAACTTCTGAGTGTAAGGAACTGAGTGAATTACTCCAAAGTTGGAATTTAGAGCATTTATTGGATTTCTTTATGTGTAAGTGAAATAAAAAATATTATTATCAATAATACTTAAATAAAAACACAATTTGTTTACATATAACCTGTAGCAGAAAAAATTACAGTAGCGATATTAAAGGTTATGCAACATCACCACATTCCATTGTTATTCAAAAATCAAAAAATGGGAGATATGATTCTTTTTGAACATCACTTAAAAGAATGGACAAAATCACACTCAGTTACTATTCAAGATATAACTCTACAACCATCACAGTCCTGGTCGAAATGCTCATCATAATTGTCACCGTGCACACTTACGGGAAATCCAAGCGGAACTTATACGCCTGATGTAACCTTGGCAGAAATTTTAAACCAAAACAAGAAGTCACAATCACTGACGGAGTATTACACTAAAAATTTACGGTTACAATGTCATCACCGATCTATGTTAATTAATAGTATTTTCCAATATTTTGAAGAAAAAAATATTCTTATGTCACTAGGAATGAGCTATAACCTAGAAGAAGAAATACTACAACGCTTTCCCACCAAAAAGATAGACTACTACCGTACTTCAAAAAGAGGAAAAATTTATGTAAAATATTGTAACTCTAAACTAATTTGGAAAGATTTAAAAAGAAATACAAATAGGGAAGAACCTGAAAAGAATGCTGATATTTCCGTAACTAAAGTTTTCTGTAAGTATATATTTTTAACATAATACACATATCTATATGTATACTAATTTATATAACTATGTATATTATAAGATTCAGAAAGTAACGCAGTTGAATGTGTAAGAAGTTTAAAGTATGACGACTTAAATGCGCTGGATTTTGACATATGTTGGCAAGCATGCTGTAATTTTAGAATAAATGAAATCAACCAAGCTTTGTCTTCAGCTGAAATATTCAAAAAATGGCCTGAATATAAAAAAACCTAGTGGATTTCGATATGTAAGAGTAAATTTTTTCCACACATTTTCCTATAAGTGCTTACTAAATAATTTATATTAAAATGTGCATATTTTAGATTGATAAAGATTTTGGTGCTATGTTTGGTAACCGTCCAGGTGTTCTTGAAATCTGGCCAGAACATTCTTGCAAAATAAAAGGCTTTCTGATAAGCAATTTGCGAGCCAAAGCCATGAAAGATCTGTTGAATAATTTGGATGAATCACAATGCAATAATGGTAAGTACAATTTCAAATGTTTAAAAATTTTTTTTTTAATTGTGCGCAGAATTGTTATTTATGGATCTTAAAATTTTAAATACTTTATTATTTACTGAGTTATAACAGACTGATGAGCTCCTTTAGCTCGGTTTGATGATTGAGCTCCTGTAGCTCTGGTTTCCTCAGTGGAAATAGAGTTAATGCTTTAGAATCGCACTAACTCTTTCACAGGTCTATGCTGTGATTATGCGATTGTACGTATAATGACAAATAACCAAACACGTCTGAAGGGTTTCAAATTCAAAGGTACAATGATTTATTAAAGTAAACTTAAACACTAATAATGTTTCAATAAAGAAAATGAAAAAGAAAATGACAAGAAAGAGAAATGAGTGAATTTAATTCAATTGTTTGTAGAGTTACTCAAAGCAAATTCAATAATAAGTACACTTACAAAAAAAATTAAATAAATTGAGAATTAATAAAAATATAATAAATAAACTTGTTGAACTGGGTTCAACATATTCCCCCCGCAGGATGGCAGGTACACCCCTTCCAATCACCGGATATTATCCATCCCAACTTGGATAGTTGAACTCGCGGTAAGTTTTTTTGTTGCACATAAGTGGGCTTCATGATTTTAGAAACAATTTCTTGATTAAGGATGCCATCAATCTCTCGCCAAGTGTTGAAGAATGGATGAGCCAATGGTTTATATTTCTGAAAGTGTGCCATTAAACTAGGGTCTTCTATGGATTTAGGGACCTTTATGGATGGACACGACTTTACTCGAAGGCGAATTAGTTCTTTATCTTCCGGCTGATGTGGGAATGCTGGTTCCAAGTAAAACAAACCATTCAATGCCCCTGAGTTGTCGGGATCATTTGTAAAATTAGGGAACCATTTAGCTATTTCCAATCGAAGAAAAGATTCATCTGCATCTGAGTCCAATAAAAACGTAGTGTACATTTTTTGGCCTTCATAATTCAGGTTAATGCGTACAATAGGTGGAATTGTTAAAGAAAGCTCGAGACAACTAATTTTATCCCACTCTTTCATTTCTTGTTGATAAGTCGGAAATAATAACTGGGAAGTCTTCTTATTAGGAGTTTGTGTGGCTTGGCTTACCAATGATTTTCTTCTTGGAGAAGTTTGAGTACTCTTATGTACTAAAACAAGATCCGGACCAGTTTGCGTTTCTGCCGTGTTCATGGGAATTTCTCTAGTAGAGTGATTGCTGGCCTCATCAAGGCTAGAATTATTGGAAAATGGGAGTTTGGTGGTGCTTTCTACTGGTGCTGCTATTGTAAGGTAAGGGCGAAATGTTGGGATGACTTCTTCTTCATCGCTTTGAATACCAATCTCATTTTCAGCTTCATCACTAGTATCACAATTTTCTTGGTGTAGGAGAGTATGATGTTTGGCGTTGCAAAACACATTCTCACGATACTCAAAATTACATCTTCGGTTCGACGTACACCATGAACGCTCGTGATCATAGGCTAGGCAATTAAGGCAATAGCGTTTATTCTGAAGGGTCCAGCGTCGTTTTTCCACACTCCATTCTTTAAATTGTGGGCAATATTCAAGTGGATGGTTTTTTCTACAAACGTAACAGCGGGGTTTGTTCATCTATTGAAAGTAAAGAGGGAAAAAACCAAGGGAAAGAAATATATACAATGTAAATAAATGTTATGCGCAATGAAATTTAATATATATTTTTTTTTTGAAGTTATAAATTTGGGTGGGGGTTTTTTTTTTGTTATTCAATTATTAGATAATTGATTGTGTTGGATGGCGGGTTTGTTCTGAAGACGATCATTTGTGGGTAGTAAGCATAATTTTACAACAGGTCTCTTGATTATTCCAATAGATGTTTTTATTTCTGCAACTCTTACTCTGTTGTCTTGACCTCGTATAACTTTGGTTATACGTCCTAATCGCCATTCAGTGGGTGGGAGTAAGTCTTCTTTAATTAAGACTATATCATCAGTTTTTAAATTCTCTTCTTCTTGTTGCCATTTTAATCGTCGTTGAAGTTCGGTTATATATTCGCTTTTCCATCTTCTAGCAAATCGATGCTGAAGAACTTTTAATCTCTCCCATCGTTTTAAAAAGGAAATATTTTGTCGTGGGAATTCAGCAGGTGCTTCTGGTCTTGCAGTGATAGGTGCTCCGCGTAATAAATGACCCGGAGTTAAAGGCAAAATTTCGTTTGGATTTTCAGTAAGGCGCGTTAGTGGCCTGGAATTCAAGACTGCTTCGATTCTCACAAGTAGAGTGGTAAATTCCTCAAAGGTGAATGTTAGGCTATTAGTTATTTTTTTTAAGTGGGATTTCATACTTTTAACTGCTGCCTCCCAGAGGCCACCCATGTGGGGTGCATATGGTGGTATGAAAGACCAAGTAAATCCCCATGTTGCATACTTTTGCACAAGGGCCTCTTCCGTGGATTTGAGGAAGTTGTTATGGCTTTTAAGGAGAGCATAACTTGCGCCAAGGAAGTTTCGTCCATTGTCGGAAAATAATGTTTTAGGAAGTCCTCGGCGTCCAATAAATCTGTCAAAACAGGCCAGAAACGCATCAGTTGAGAGATCTGAGCAGACCTCAAGATGGACTGCTTTAGTAGAAAAACACACAAATACAGCTGCATATCCTTTAAGTAGCTTAGCATTACGCAGAGTAGACGATTTAATACTAAACGGTCCAGCAAAATCGACGCCTGTGTATGTAAAGGGAAGGGAAAAATTAACTCGTTCTGGGGGAAGAGATGCCATGATTTGCTACTGGAATTTGTGCTTGTATATGGTGCACGACTTGCAATTCCTAATGCATTTCCTAATTAAGTTCTTTAGCCTTGGTATATAGAACCCTTGTCTTATAGCTCGGAGCATAATATGATGCTCTGAATGGAGAAGAACTCGATGTGTAAAATCAATTAGAAGTGTAGAAAACCTTGATTTTTCCGGTATAATGATTGGATGACGTTCTTCATAGCTTAAACCTGAGTTAGTAAGCCGTCCACCAACACGTAGAAGATTGTCCTTATCTAGAAAAGGATTCAAAGAAAGCAGTCGACTTCTCCTACTTAATGCATTCATACTCTTTGAAAAAATGCTGCCTTTGAGCCAAAATCATAAGATGAATTTTTGCTAAATTTATTTCTTCAGCTGTGATCATCCCTTTAAAGACATCAGAGTTCCGTCGTGTGTATTTTATAAAGCGGAGCATATAACATATAACTCGAAGAGCTCGATCCAAAGATGAGAAGTTTTCTAGTACATCTATTTTGTTAGTTTCCTCAATCAATGATGTATTATCATTTGTTGAATGGAAAGTATAACACCTTTTAGTTTCCAAATCTGTAGAATCAAAGATTCGAGGCGTTGGCCATAATGTTGTAGGTTGATTTAGCCAGGGTGGTCCATTCCACCAAAGTTGACTTTTGCAAAGTTCTTGCGGCGAGCATCCACGTGTTCCTAAATCTGCCGGGTTATGTTCTGTTTTAATATGTCTCCATGTAGAAGCACAGGTGACACTTAAAATTTGTGTAGTCCGGTTTGCTACGAACGTTTTTAAAGTATTAGGGGGTTTTTGCAACCAACTAAGTACAATTGATGAATCGGACCATAAATAGAGTTCGTATTGGAAGTTAAATTTGAATACTAGATTTTTTATTAGCTTAGTAAGCAATAAAGCACCACATAGTTCCAGCTTTGGAATGGTAGTCATCTTAATTGGCGCCACTTTAGTCTTTGCTACTAGTAAATGGGTTTTAATGTTTCCTTCTGTATTCTCTGTTCTAATGTAAACTGTTCCGCAATACGCTTTCTCTGAGGCATCACAAAACCCGTGAATTTGTATCTGACATTCTGGTGTAAAATTAACCCATCTTGGAATTTTCAAAGTATAAATATACGGCAGATTTGTTAAAAAGGCATTCCATTTAGTGAGTGTGAGCGGTGAGATCCCTTCATCCCAATCATACTGTGACTTCCATAACTCTTGCATAAGAAGTTTTGGTATTATCATAACAGGGCCTAGCCATCCTAGCGGGTCGAACAATCTTGCTATAACTGATAAAATTCTTCTCTTCGTAGCAGAATTCACTATCTCAAACGGTTCAGCGATGTAATAAAAGTAGTCAGAAATTGCATTCCAACAAATGCCCAGGGTTTTCGTAGTACTAGAGTCTACAAATTCATAAAATTCTTCGTTTAGAAGATCCTCCCGCGCCAAATTCTCAAGTAGGGAGCGATGATTTGCCGTTATCTTTTTCAAAGGAAATCTAGCTGATTCTAATGACATCTTTACTTGTTGCAGTTTATCTTTTGCTTCATTTAGTGTATGACCTCCTGAAAGGATATCATCTACATATATTTCATTATTCAATATTGTAGATGCTTCTGGATAGATATGTTTGCAATCTTGGCTTAATTGTAAAAGCGTTCTGATTGCCAAAAACGGTGCACAGTTTATACCGAAGGTTACGGTTTTTAATTGAAATGTACTTACGTCACTTTCCGACCTTTTACGAAATATAATGCGCTGATATTGACGATCATCTTCGTGTACTAAAATTTGTCTGTACATTTTTTGTATGTCTCCAGTAAATACATACTTATAGTTACGCCATCTCAATATAATTTGCATTAAATCTGATTGAAGCGTGGGGCCTTGGTATAACACATCATTAAGAGAGAATCCTGAATTTGTCTTCTTTGATGCGTTAAACACCACGCGAACCTTTGTGGTTTTGCTTTCGGGTTTAATCACCGCATGGTGTGGTAGAAAGAAAGAAAATTTTTTTTCTTCTTTGTTCTCATGATGTATGATCTCTTCCATGTGATTTAAATTCAAATATTCTAGTAGAACCTCATTGTACATTTTGTTTAGTTCTGGTGTTTTGCTCAAAGTCTTTTCCATTCTATGGTATTGGGCAAGAGCCACATTTTTTGATGGGCCCAAAAATATTTCTGTTGGAAACTGCTTTTTAAATGGTAATCGGACTTTATATCGACCTTCTTCATCTCGACTTGTTGTTTCCGTGAACAGCTTTTCACAAAATGAGTCTCCTTCGCTTTCTTCTGTATTTCTCTCTGCTTCTTCAATCTCCCAAAATTTTTTTAATTGCTCATTCAAAAAAAAAAATCATCAGAAGATGAAACAACCGTTGAAAAAGAAGTTATTTGCTGCGGCAACTCCGTCCCCATTAAATACCATCCGAATCGAGATTCTCTTGCTTCGAGGCTATTAGCATTAAAAAATTTAACCCTGTCTAAATTTATAAAGGGTAGATAATTGCTTCCAATAACTATATCGATTGGTGCTGGTTTGTCGAAAAAAGGGTCTGCCAGATCTAAACCTTTTATCACTTCTACATTCCGTACTTTTATTGGCCTAGCGGGCAAAAAATGTGATAATTTCGACAAAACAATAGCTTTGATTTGAATACTAAAATCAGATTTTTTTGAACGCAGAATGGCGATGCATCTTGAATTCGAATTTGAGACAACTGTTTCACCAAGTCCTGAAATTTTAGTTTTATGTGCTTCTAGTGGAAGTGAGAGCTTTTGTTGAATACGCTTTGATATAAAGCTTTTCTCCGACCCAGAGTCTAGTAATGCTCTGACATTAAATAATTCGCCTAAATGTTCTATCTGAATATAAGCTGTTGGTAAAATAGTACTTCCTTCATGTTGTGAAAAATGAGCTTGAACCGTATTGACTTCCAAAACACTAGCAGTTGTATCATTCCTTTGATTATGCACACTTGTTACTGCGCTTTGAGTGTTTGAACTAGAGGGTGCCTAATTTGCTTCTTGTATTGGCACATTTGTATTAGAATTGGGACTATTCTCTGGATTATCCGATTTTTCAAAATGCAGCATAGTATGATGCTTTCTATTGCACTTTAGACATGCATATGTACTCTTGCAGTCCGACTTAAAATGGTTTGGCGACAAACAATTTGCACAATATTTATAACTATATACAAATTTACTTCTGTTGTTAGGAGTAAGGGACTTAAAATAACTGCAAGATTTAAGCGGATGATTTTTTTTGCATTTTCTACAGCTGAATTTTACTGTTTCAGTATTGGATTGTAAATGAAACGATTGATTTTTTTGAGCTTGATTCTCTTTTGGTACGGGCTTACGTAAATTCTGAAGAGCCTCTAGCATTTCTATTCTATTTGTTAGAAAATCACTCATTTGTTCCCAAGTAGGTAGAATCTTGTGATTTGCTAATGACGTTTCCCATGCACGAACTGTTTCATCTGGTAACTTAGAATAGCATAAATAAATCAAAAAAGGGTGACAATTTGCTACATCAACCTTATATGATTGTAATATTGATATACTATCGTTAACTAAGCTTTGCATATATCTCATTGCCTTTGCATTTTCCTGGGGTATGGAAGACATTCCAAACAATTGTTTCATTGTTTGATGAACTAACACTCGTACGTTTTCATATCTTGATTTTAGAGTTTCCCATGCCAAAAAATAATTTTTATCCAATAAATCTAAATGTTTAATGGTTTGAAATGCTTCTCCTCTTAATTTACTACGTAAGTAAAACAACTTTTCAGCAGGGGCTAAGTCCGTTCTGTTTGCACAGACTGCCTGGAATATATCTCTAAATGCGGGCCATTTTGAAACATCACCATCAAAGTTTTGAATGTCACAGGATGGCAACTTAAATCTCGGAGCATTTTTTTCTGCAACAATTGCATTAGTTTCTATCAAATTCTCCTTTAAACGTTTCATAATTTTCGCTTTCGTTTCATTATATTTTATATTAGCCTCCCCATAGCGAATTGAAATATCATCTTTGAAATCCTCAGTTGCTCCCTTATCCTCTTCCATAACATAATTGTCATAAGACTCTGTTAATTTTTCCCACCTTTTCTGTAACTCATCCTTTTTTAACTCTAGCAGAGCAACATTATCAATTTCATCTGAAATCGATTCACAGTTCTCACAATAACTAATCAAGAGATGAAGGTCTAATTTACATTTTCTTCTTAAAGACATTTTGTATTATTCGCCCCTGACAAAATAAAATTTATCTACTTAATTTTGTCGCCAATAATTTTACACAAGTACTTTTTACGCGCTTAAAAGTTCGCAGCATTTACCACTTATTGTTTTATAATTGTGTGCTTTTCTCTTATTCATACACACAAACCTTTTTTTGTTGTTCACTGTATGACCATACTCAAAATTTTTCGTACCCAACCAATATAATTCAATTAATTAATCTAAATTATCCACCACTCACCTTCTCCATGTAGGATGTACTATATTGTCCACTATTCTTGCTAGAATTTTATATTTTGCTCTTTTGTTTTTTTTTAATAACTTGTTTCCTTTTTTATTTAATTTTATGTATTTAATTTTCCTTATTTATTAAGTACTTGTAGGAATATGTACATTAGCCACTCGTTTCAATAAAAAATTGTTTTCTTAATTTGTGTTGAAAGTTAACAAACTTAAATCCAGCAAAAATGGTGTTAATTCCACTTGTTTCTATATTATTATATTGTGCGGAACTTGTAAATTGAAACGTTGTTTTAAGTTAAATACGTATGGCAACGAGACTTTAGTGCTAGTGCGCATGATCATGAAAAAAAATGCCGTTACTATTTTATGTATTTAATAGTGATGATACTTTACACCAGTGTTGGGTATTTTTATCCCACAGTGATGACACTTATTATCAATGCTGGTTAATAAATTATTTCAAGGTTATGTATGCGTATATAGATTTTATTTAATGTACATACCTTATTTTTTAATTTTTTTACTCTTCAAATTTATTTATTTTTAAATGATTGCACACAACATAAATTTACATACCCAATGTTGTAGTTTTTTTTTTTTTGCTGAAGTCGTCTGCAGGGCCACTATAACTTCTAATGTTAACTTCTCCTTGGATACCTTAGCCTTGACCACAAGTGTGCTTTAGTAAAACAATTTGAACTAAATTTTAGTTCCCATCCAACCTAAGCTTTTCTTAGGTTCCTCGAAGGACCAAATGATGAGCTCCTTTAGCTCGGTTTGATGATTGAGCTCCTGTAGCTCTGGTTTCCTCAGTGGAAATAGAGTTAATGCTTTAGAATCGCACTAACTCTTTCACAGGTCTATGCTGTGATTATGCGATTGTACGTATAATGACAAATAGCCAAACACGTCTGAAGGGTTTCAAATTCAAAGGTACAATGATTTATTAAAGTAAACTTAAACACTAATAATGTTTCAATAAAGAAAATGAAAAAGAAAATGACAAGAAAGAGAAATGAGTGAATTTAATTCAATTGTTTGTAGAGTTACTCAAAGCAAATTCAATAATAAGTACACTTACAAAAAAAATTAAATAAATTGAGAATTAATAAAAATATAATAAATAAACTTGTTGAACTGGGTTCAACACAGACCAAAAGCAAACTCTTTTTAATAGTTTAATTTTTTTAACATTTATTTTTTTCTTTTACAGACGATTTTGCTGTTAGGCTTATGTGGTGTATCCATGGTTTTTTTATTCCAACGGTTAGCGTTATAAAAGAAAATAATAAGAAGTCCTACATAAAATATACAGTGCGAAACTCACAAGATGCTTTTTTGTTCGTTGGAAGGAACACACAGCAGATCCATGATCATATATATAAGATATCATCTAAGCCTGGATACGTTCAACCATTTATACTAGCTGTTGGAGCAGAAGAGTTAACATCTTTTGAAATTTTTTTTCTTTATTTAGATGAAATAACTTTTCAGTTTTCTAGTTTTTTAAGAGCTTTAGATATTTGCTTTAAATGTTTCCATTTATTTCATTTAAAATATCCTCCAGCTTGTGTACAATTTTGGAGTTTTATTGAATCTTATTTTAATCAGATCAAAGTTTCTAAAGCTTCTTCAAAAGTACGTATAATGACCGAGCAACTAAGAGATACAATTTGAGCATGTGTATGTCGGCAACTAAATTTGAGGCGAGGTCTAGTATACATATTTATTTTTCAGCTTTATAAAAAATTTTAGGTTGAATATTTCAAATTTGCGCGTCTGGTGGTCTTATTGTTCGTCTCCCTGGGTGAAATTTGATTATTAAAAGCAAATAATCTATTAGGTACCACAACAATTAGTGCTTTTCGAATGCTGTTTTGCCATCGAATGAATTTTGCTATTTTTGACATTGTTTTCGTAATTAAGAATTCCAACTTGCTGCCTTTTCGCATTTCAAATGCGATTAAAAAAGTACTTTTCGCAATAGAGAATAGCAACTGTTCGGAATACAGAATAAGCCGCCAGGGCAACTAGATTGCTGATGATTTGGCCAGGAAGGGTACAATTCTGACTGAAGAGGCGATTGACCCCTTTACTGGCATCACCATTACGAGTCTGAAAATGCTTGTTGAAAACGAAATGTTTAGACATGCTCAAGTAAAAAGGTCAAACGAAACCACTTCCATTGCGAGGTCCATCTGGCCCGTATTTGATGTGGGAAGGACGAATACATTGCTTAGATTTCGTCGTAATCTAATAAGGATTGATGTCTCTTTATTTACAGGTAACTGTACTTCTGGAGCACACGCCAGAAGACTAGGTCTACAGTACAATGCTTACTGTAGAAGCTGTTATAAGGGAGCATATATTCGGGACATCTTACCTACCATGCGTGGAGGGTTATCAAGGATGAATCCAAAATGCATCCACATTTTCGCCAAGGAAGTTGTTTACCAAAGGGGTAACACAATGGGATCAACGTAATGGACCAAAGTGAGTTGTCTCTCAGAATGGCTGCCCGCCCATGGAGCCTAACTTAACCTAACCTAGGAAGAATGTAACAATTTCATTCATTCCCGTCGGTAAACCTACATATAAACTTCTATAACTTTTTTGTTATCACTTTTAAAAATACATATGTATATAATTTAATACCCAAAAGCGCATTTCAGATTTTCATATTAAAAGAGAGTTGGGTGGCTATAAGATATTTAAATATAATTCATTTTATTAATTCAAGTATGTATTTTTAAATTACAAAAATTATACATATGTTGTATATACATATATGTATATATGTACACATACATACATATATATTTAGCACATATATTTATATATGTACATATATATGAATGACAGTATGAAAGCATTTTATTTTCTATATGTTTTTGTTTGTTGTTATATATTGTATATTTTTAACATGACTTTAAGAGTTACAGTTACATTAACAATATTTATATTTAAATGTATATAATGTACTATTTATATAACAATTACAGGAATTTACTGTTTTCAATTACATATTACGAAGAAAGCAATACATTTTTATCTATTTTTCTTTTTTCTACAAAAATATTTTCTAAATATATACAGGCATGTTCTGAAAATCACTTTTTCGTAAAGTGATTTGAAATCACTGAAAAGGTGTTCTGTGTACAAAAATTATTGAAATCTCGTGTTTTAAAACCCCAATGATTTCAAATCACTTAGAATTTTTCAAGCATTTTTCATTGAACTCTTGTAATAAAATTATCACAAACACTTAAAATCATTTGTTCTTTATTTGTTTTTGAAATAAAACTAACTATTTTACACAGAAAAAACTTAAAATTTACAAATTTAGTAAGACGGTGTATTTTTTGCGGACCATTTTTTAGATTCGTTTACATTTTTCGTAATTTACTTTTTAGTAGTCAGCTAATATTGTAGATCAAAATATACGTCATTTAGTTGCCAGGTAACAAAGTTTCAAAGTCGTATGGCATATGACTGATTTATTAGATTAAATTATACATTAAAATGAAATTTTTTTTATTAAAATTGTTTGATAAGTTAAATTTTAATATACAAATGTAAAAAACAAGTGAAAATTTTATTGTAAACAAAGAAAATCAGTTTTAGCTCGTGATTTAGAACAATCATAATCACCACTAAAAATTAAAAATCTCGTGATTTTCAGAACAGCAAAATATTCCACCAGTGATTTCAAAATCATTCGTGATTTAAAATCACCGTGATTTCAGAACATGCCTGATACTTTTTCATCAATTAAAATGAAAATAGGAAAGAAAGAATATAATATTCGCTTTAAAAAAAAACCGGATACAGGAAGAACAATTTAATTACTTTTAAGTGTTGGATTATGGCGAGGGAAACTGAAATGATATACAGGCGTTGAAAGCACAAGAAAATTAACTGCCAGTCGAATGTAATGTTCGTTAAGAAAATTTTACTTAACAAGTGTGTAAAAACCGAACCATTGTTTGAAGTACAAGATCTGCGAGAAAAATTTAATTCGGAATAAAGATTTACTATAGGTTTAGTAAACTAACCATTATTGGTATATTATATTGCAACCAAACTTAAGTTGGGTTGTCAACTGGCAATGCATCAATGGTACCTGTGTAATATATATTTGTCATAACCTTGAGAATGTAAGCCTAATTCGTAATACAGCGTTTTTACGATCTTCTATATTTTAGAATAAAAACTAAACTATTCAATTTTAAAATAAACGACCATATTTGAAAAGATTATTGAGTAATTTATTTAGATAATATAAAATAGTAAACCATTCACCTTTAGAAATTTAAATATATACCGTCCGTTTTTAAATATATGAAGTTCTTTCTGAATCTCAGCTAAAGACAGTTAATTATTCAGGTTAAAACTTTTTATTTTGTTTGACAAATACGGTAAATTTGTTTAATATTTCGATATTTTGTTACATCTTTTATCAAAAATGGTCATGTTGGTTTTACAATTTTGTCAACTAATAAAGTAAATGCTAACTGCCGTATTCATAAAATATAAAGTAGGTTTGAAGTGTGCTGTTAGAAAAAATTTTCTTAAAGTATATTTGAAGTCTATTTTAATTTTTTTATGAATAAGGGCATAAGAATTAAAATAAATGATTTTGATCTTGTTCGTAATAAAATGTAGTTTTCAAAATGTACGTTATTTAAAAGCTAATTGATTTAAAATTAAAAGCATTAATGATTGATTTGTCACAAACATGCAATTTTCTCACACGATTCGGAGTCCGTCATTACATTTCAATTTAATTAACCACACTAATTCGAACTTTTATTGGCAGTATATAACTGAACTGTTAATATAACAATTACATACATTTTCATTTTCAATGTCTCGAAAAAAAATTTTTTTATAATGTTGCGAAATTTTGAACCAAAAACAAATGTCACAGTTGAATTGAGTAGAAGAATGAATTTAAAAAGTTCTGTTAATAATAAAATTATGTTATGAAAGAAAAAAATCTGTAATTCATGTTTGGACTTTAACATCAAATGTTAACTCAGAGGCAGAATATGAAATGAGTTTTAAAAACGAATCTTTAAAGTTGCTTAATATTAAAAAAAGTTTAACAAATTTAAGAAAATGAAATTGAAGTACAATATAGAACTTCCTTTACTCGTTCTTTGTTATATTTTTAAGCACATATTTAGCCTAAGGTGCATCACCATAATCACGATCTCCAACATTGATGCGGCCTTCGGCGGCAGTAACGGAAAAGCCCAAAATTCGTGCATCCAATTTTGTCATTTTATTCTTCTTTAATTTCTTCTGTTTGCCCTAAAAAAATAAGATAGAATAAATATTATAGAAAATATGAAATTAAGTTATATACATATGTATAATCTCCAACCAATACAAACATGTACTATTATACCTATATATGTACATAAATAGTTCAGGTATACAAATATCAACTTGCGACCCTAAAAGGAATATTATGTATATCTGTAATTTCTAAACCGATAGTCCAATTTTAATTTTTAAAACTTCTCAAGGCTACAGAAGAGGAATACATGTTTAAATAGCGAATGTCAAGCTTACAGATAAGAGATACAAGATAAATTTTATATACTTATTACTAATATTCACATTCTGAATAAAAAAGTATATTTATTGTATGACCTTATAAAATTCTGAGACCATATAGCTATGTCCGCCTCTATGTCTGTTTAAGGCATTACAGGGCCTCGAAAAAAGGACTTAGCAAATGAAATTTTTCTCAAATATTCTTTCTTTATTAGAAATGTTTGCTATTGAAAATGGGAACAACGATAACCTATATATTTTTTAGATAATATCATGCAATTTTTAAAACATTATATCTATTATAAAAGTACACAGAGCGAAAACTGCTTAGTAGAATTAAGAAGATTTTCTCTATGAAACGCTTTTGGGGTGAGGAGTATTCCGGCAGAAAGAAACGAAGATTTTTTTAAAGAGATTCCTTATTATTTTCATGGTATAAATCTTTTTGACTTCTTCAATAAGTAAAACACATACAATTAAGAAGAAAAGCTTGTTATTTGCCATGTTTTTACTCAAATTCCGTTATTTTTGGCACCAAAAACACAATCCATAGAGAACAACTTTTTGATTATATTAGGTTTTCTTATGAATTGCATAAGAAAAGAATTTCTTATTAATTTCATTAGTCTACCTAATAATTTTTTTCAAAAAGGTACTTCTTATAGATTTCATTAGGCTACTTAATACGCTGTTTTTTTTTAATTAGATATTCCTTACTAATTTTATTAGGTTTCTATTTGATCATGTGCAAATTATCTTATTGAATTTGTTAATAAGAATATCTTATTGATTATATTAACTGGCTTGTTGTTTCATGAATGCATACAAATCAACACAAAGAAATTTTTTTATGAATTTTTAGTTTTTGCACTGTTATAATTGTTTGCGTGTTTGTACAAGTGTTGCGGCGAATAACTTTTAATTGAAAGTGAACAAGTGACAGGTAAAGAAGTGAAAAGAGATAATAAAAAAAGTAATTAAATTTAAATAAAAAATTTAATTATTGATGTGGTTTAAATAATTAAATCAAATTATTTTTTTTATTTATTGAAAAGTGCCGGCTGCAGCACAATTGCAGTCCAAGGGATCAGGTACTTTCTTTCTGGAGGGAAACAAGGAAAATTAGAATTGATGAGATAAAAAATGCCGGTTCTTTGACGAATATTTTTAAAGAATGGCCACGATATAATGATTTATTGGGTTATGAACTTGTAAGTATTGACATTTTTTGTTCTAATTTAACTTAACTTTTAATATCTACTTTGTTTTGAAAAGGTCAATATAGTTTTTTATTTTGCGGACAAAGCAAAAAAGTTATTCCTAAATTTGGAAACTTTTTATAAAAAGTTGATTAAAATCTATCCATTTTTACTTACTGAACAATGGACTTAAAATTATACGAGTAAAAAACTACTGGTAATAATATTAAATTTTTTATTTTTATAATCAGGCATGTGATGGAAATCGAAAACGAATGAGTTTTAGAAGTCAATTTTTCCGTAATATTTCTGTATTGAAAAACTTTTCTCACATAAAATATAAAGATATTGGACTACTAAAGAGAATCTTAAAACAAAAATTTTAAAAATTAGATTATAAATGCATTAAAATTAGGGTTTTTTCCCGGGACGGGAATTGTTATGATTTCCCGTTTCCCGCCCGTGTAAGTGATTGTGTGCATCACAAAACAATATTTTATATATTATTTCGTATATTTCTACAGCATAAACGGTTGTCCACTACCTTAACTTTCAATGCTAATTGCTATAAATGGAAACATTTTTCATTCAATTTATTTATTTATTACAAAATTAAAAAGTTCATAGCAATATCAATTCATATAAATTATTTTTGTATTGTAAATAAAACACAGCTGTTTTTATTTTGGTTTCTAGGATTGCCCCTAAAAAATTAAAATATTTAATATTAACAGGGAAAAAAGTAAACAAAATATCTAATTAAATAATTTGGCAATAATGCAATTTAACAACTCAATATCACGAAGGTAACTCACGTAAGTCAGATAAGTACTTTATAAAAACTAATTTGCTTACGTACTCGCCCGTGTACCACTCGTTCGCGTGAGAATACACTTGTTATCTAGAAACATGCCATTCTACTTGTCTGTTTTTGACAGTAGGACAATTGAAATTGCAATTTAGAA
The DNA here is from genome assembly GCA_916048285.2 of Bellardia pandia. NCBI lineage: Eukaryota > Metazoa > Arthropoda > Insecta > Diptera > Calliphoridae > Bellardia > Bellardia pandia. The sequence continues at coordinate 3,124,926 of OU696534.1, forward strand.
ACCATAAAAAAGATAGTCTTACGATTTCACTCAAGAGAATTGTCACTAGTGTCATAAAACCCCAAAACTAAGTTTTGTACTCATTTGGGCGAGAAATTCGAGTCACTCGTTATTTAGAAACATGCCATTAAAAAAGGAGTTAAAATTTGTTGAAGGAAGCGGTCAAAGAACTCAAAATATTGAATACTTGTTTAATGCACTTTTAACTATTCGTCCAACTTCGGTAGAAAGTGAACGAGTTTTTTCAGTAATGGAGCAATTTGTAAATAAAATCAGAAATAGAGTTTCTGACGACTCAATAAACGCTTTTAGTGTCTTAAAAAGTTATTTCCTAAGCCGTTAAAATTTTAGTATAGTTATTTAAAATATATTATATATTTTATTAATTAAATTTTGATCTCATATCTTGAGTACCTGAATTTGTTTTTTTTTACCATTTTTTTATGAATTAAATCAAGGACCGTAACTGTTATGACTTTTATCAAAAAAATCAAGAAATAATAGTTATTTTTTATTTTTATATTTTTAAACGAAAAATAAAAGTTATTTTTGATTTTTATATCAATAATAAAAGTTATTTTTGATTTTTATATTTTTATATCAATAATAGAATTCAATTCAAAATTCGTGACATAGGTAATATTTGTATTTAGCATAATACTGAAACTCAACGATTTTCCTGCGGTACGCCACCTGTTAAAGAAAACTTATTTGTAATAGATGAAAGCTCCTTTGCAAGCTTTCGATCTGTTGTAGCAGACGGTTTAAGGTCAATGGAGATGAATTATTCGTCTTCGGACGACGATGATACTCTACGACAATAAATGACAGCGTCCGTAACTTATTTTGAAATAGACAATTACAAAGAAAAGCCTTTCGATACTTCTGCTAATTTATTGGAATATTGGGAGAGCAAAAAATTTGTGTTTCCATGGCTTCGAAAATTAGCTTTAATTGTTCATTATGTACCTGCCACTCAAGTCAGTGTAGAAAGGTAATTTTCAGCACTCAGATTAATATTGGGAGATTTGAGATATAATTTATCTGAGGAATATTTAAAATCAATTATGATGGTAAAATTGAACACCTGAAAACGACCTCTTAACACTGAATTTTTTTTCACCTTTATTTATTTATTGAATCTTCATATACTGAAATGACAATAAGTATTCGAATCTTAATACTAAAAAAAAAATAATAAGCCCAGCCAGTGCTAGACAAAAATTTTTATGATACTAAAAAAATTTCACTTCAACTGATCCACACCTGTTTTGCGCTTGAGTTAACGCAAGGGTATCCCTCCTTCTCAACCGATTGTGGCCACTAAAGTTAAAGATGTTTCGTGCAAGTGGGTTTGGATGGTGTTCACGTTTGCTGACGTACTTTAACGCATATTTTGTAAATTCGACTTTTACTAATGGCACGCCTAGATCATTGTGGATTCGAGAATTTTTAACATACCATGGAGCTGCAGTAATTATACGTAGAATTTTATTTTGACCCCTTTAAATTTTTTCAATATTTGATGCTGAGGCCGTACCCCATAATTGAATTCCATAGAAGCAGATTGACTTTAGTATTGCTGTTAAGTCACTTTAAATATTTGTCCCTAATATTTTAGTTTTTTTGTTTCTTAATTTGAAGTATTTTTATTAGCAATTATTTATTACTTGTTTGTAACTTATGAACCCCCTAATATTTTTTAATTTTGTTTCTTTTACTGCCGCTGCTACCGTTTTAAGTTACAGCGTACAAATCCATGCACATGCATGTACATATGTACGTACTAAAGGGTTGCAAATGTTGTCTTGAATGCCACTTAAGACATTTTATTTTTTAGCAAATACTTCAATGCACTTACTTCTTGTTTTGCATGACACACACAATGTGTGCCAACAACAATAATAAACAACGAGAGAACATAGCTGATGAGTAACAAGTTGAACACATGTATACAAAAAAATTTTTGTTGTATTGTTATTGTGTGCGCTCGCTTAGATTTTTTATATGGTGCAGTGTACAATAATCAGATTTTTACATTACTGTCATATACACTGCAGCATAGTCTTTAGTGTAGACAGAAAACCAAATGTTTAAAAATCAAAGGCGTAATACAATTTTTAAATAAAAATTTTATTAAGAAACAATTCAATAACTTAAACTAAAAAACAAAACAAAAAATAATACATTAAAAATTCAGTCTTTTTGTTACACATTGATCGGCCAAACACAAAACAAACACACTTTATTTTTTTTTTTGTTGTATTGTTATTGTGTGCTCTCGCTTAGATTTCATTGCTTGACGAATAAACACATGCACGAATAAATGGCAGGTCGTGCTATTGATCGGCCAAACACAAAACAAACAAACTTTATTTTTTTTGTTGTATTGTTATTGTGTGCTCTCGCTTAGATTTTTTATATGGTGCAGTGTACAATAATCAGATTTTTACATTACTGTCATATACACTGCAGCATAGTCTTCACTGTTGACAAACAACCAAGTGGTTTTGCGCAGACCTTTAGTACGTACATACATGTGTATGATAATTAACAAATGCACAAACAAACGGTCAGTATTGCGATTATAGAGACAATATAAAAAAATGTATATGCAAGCATTCAGTCTCGTCTCATCGAACTGTTCGGACATGTTACTTTTAGTGCGGCTGAATTTTCGGTGAAAAAATCGTAATAGGTGAAAAAGTGTAAAAAGTTGAAATTAAACAAAAAAGTGAAAAAAAAAATCGTAATAGGTTAAAATATATAAAAAACATAAAAACATTAAAAATCGTATAAAAACTGTATGAGTGTTCCTCTCAGATGTAATTCTGAGAAAGAGCTTAGCTCAACTAGAAAAACTAAATGGGTCTCTGAGGAAGAATCCATAAAAAATCTGTGGAGCATCTTCTCACTGCAAGAGCCGTGGAACGGCGTCGTTCCTGTTCGCCCAATATAGTAATTTCAATAGACACACCTTCTACATCAAATAGTGCAATCAAACCTAGAAAACAAGTAGGTATGGATAAATACGTCACAGTTCTTAAGCGACAGAGGAGCCCAACATCTGCTCAAGTATCATCAAATTCAAAAGCTCCTAAGACCGTGAGTAATGATCAAAATAGGTTTGCTCTCCTCCAGACGGATGAGCCAGAACTTCCGAAGAAGACGTTTAAGCCCCCACCAATTTATCTGAGAGAGCCGACTTCCAGTAAATTGGTACAAGGAATTGTTGCTGTAATAGGTGAAAACATGTTTAGCGTAACCTCAATGAAACATGGAAATATCTGCGAGACAAAGATACAAGTGAATAGGGAAGATGATTTTCGAAAATTGTCCAACCAGCTGGAAAGGGAGACTAGGGATTTCTATACCTACCAGCTCAAAAGCGCAAAAGAACTCCAAGTCGTTCTAAAGGGTATAGACCCATGTGTTGATCCCGCGGAGATAAAAACTGGTTTAATGGACAAAGGGTTCAAAATCAAGAGCGTAGTGAATATTAGAAACCGTGAAAAGATCCCTCAGCCCATGTTCAGGGTAGAATTGGAACCTGGAGATGTTGTCTTAAAGAAAAACGAGTCCCATCCCATCTACAATCTGATGTACCTTCTGCATCGTAGAATCACCGTGGAAGAACCACATAAGCGTCAGGGACCCGTTCAGTGTCTCAACTATCAAGAATTTGGTCACACCAAGGCGTATTGTAAATTGCCGACAGTTTGTGTTGCGTGTGGGGAGCTACATGCAACTGCTCAATGCGATAAGTCGAGAACTGACTCAAAAATCAAAAAATGCAGTAACTGCGGAGGTAATCATACCGCAAATTATAGAGGTTGTCCAATTTACACTCATTTGAAAGGCATAAGAACCAACAAGACGTCAGTATTGCCTAAACATCCTCAACAGCCAAATTTAGCATCGAGTGACAATTTCCCTCAATTATTACGGTCCACTAGTCATGTAAAGGCGCCTAGTTCTAGACAAGTTTCTTACGCAAACGTCGTTAAATCTAATATGCCAGGTCTGGAGCAGGAACCTAAAACCCAATATTCTGAGCCGCATATCAACAATCTAGAGACAACATTGCAGACACTTGTCCAAACTATGAACACTTTCACGACCACCATGACATCCATGATGCAGGAAATGCTGAAAATGCAATCCACTATCTTGCAAGCCATTTTAAAGAAATGATTTATTTAAAAATTTGTTTCTGGAACGCGAACGGCCTCCGCCAACATAAAAATGAACTGGAATACTTCCTGATGGATAAGCAGATTGATGTTATGATGATTGCTGAAACTCACTTGACGTCGACAGGGTACTTCAAAATTAATGGCTACGAGTTCTACGATACTAAAGACCCCCGCGGAAGAGCTTGTGGAGGTTCGGCAGTTCTTATAAAGAACAGAATAAAGCATTATCTAATGAATAACATAAGTGAGGATTACCTCCAAGCAACAAACATTTGCATTGAATTCTGTCAATACAAATTTGTTTTATCATCGATTTATTCTCCGCCTCGATTTTCAATAAAAGAACACCAATACCATAACTTCTTTAAATCCCTTGGAGCTAGATTTTTAGTTGCTGGCGACTTTAACGCCAAACACACATTTTGGGGTTCACGTCTGGTAACCCCAAAGGGTCGCGTACTCTTCAACACCATTGCTAAAATGGGCTTAGATGTACTCTCAAGTGGACATCCCACCTATTGGCCGACGGACCGACGGAAGATTCCCGATGTTATTGACTTTGGGGTAGTGAAAAATATCCCTGTAGAATGGATGCAAGTGGATCCTTCACTGGACTTGTCTTCAGATCACTCTCCTACTATCATTTCAATGCATTTCCCCCAAGTGTGTGGTTCTCCATTTATGAACATGGCTAAGACCCGAGTAAGTTGGATAAAATACAAAAAGTATTTAAGTTCTCATTGCACGGAAAATGTTGTGTTGAGAACAACCGACGATATTGATGAGTCGATTGGCAACTTTACCGAGGACCTTCGACGAGCTGTGCATCACGCTTCCACTTATCACGTTGAATGTAGAAATAGGGCAAACAGAACTTATTTCTCTGAACTCGAACATCTCCTATCAGAAAAAAGAAGAATGAGAAGAGAGTGGCAAATTCACAGGTCTCCTGAACTGAAAGCTAGGCTACGGGAATGCAGAGATATACTAAGACATTTCTTAGAAACCCAACGAACGGCCTCACTTAGATCTTACTTGGAAGGTCTTGATAGTACCCCACAATCTGACTACTCGTTATGGAGGGCGGCAAGAGGTTTAAAAAGACCAGTAAGAGGAAAACCTCCTTTGCGAAATCCGACTGGTGACTGGGCTAGAAATGATTCCGAGAAAGGGACATTATTTGTTAACCATTTGAGAAATGTGTTTACTATAAACAACTCAAATAATAACGAATCTGATTTGCCACCACTTGTTATAAGGCCTCCTGTACCTCTAAGACTAAACTTTCGTGATGTCCAAAACGCTATTGGTACTCTGAACTTTAGAAAGGCTCCAGGTATGGATAAAATCAGCAATAAAATGCTTGTGGAGTTACCTCGTGTAGCAAGAAGAATTATCCTCTTTATCTTCAACGCTATTTTACGCCTAGAATACTATCCTGCAGATTGGAAGGTGTCTATGATCACTATGATTCCTAAGCCAGGGAAGGACCACACCAAAGTGGAGTCATATAGGCCAATTAGTCTACTGCCGACAATTTCACAACTGTTTGAAAAATTGTTAATGACTAAGTTGACTCCAATTCTGAATGGCACTGAATGTATTCCTAATCATCAATTCGGCTTCAGGGCTAAACACAGCACCATCGAACAAACACACAGATTGGTAAATGTGATAAGAGGGTCGTTTGAAGACAAAAAATACTGCTCCGCCCTTTTCATTGATGTGTCGCAAGCGTTCGACAAAGTTTGGCATGACGGTTTAATGCACAAAATAAAATTAACTCTGCCTGCTAACACCCATAAACTCATGGAAAGTTATTTATACGGTCGCAAATTTAAAATCAAAGAAGGTGATTTTTTAAGTACCGCTCAGCCAATTGAATCAGGTGTGCCACAGGGTAGCATACTGGGCCCTACTTTATATTTGATATATGCCTCCGACATGCCGTCAGACCCCAAAATCCATACGTCAACTTTTGCAGACGATACAGCCTTTATCAGCGTCCATAAGGACCACCAAGTTGCATCACAGAATTTGCAGAATTATGTTTATAAACTAGAGAATTGGCTTGAGCTTTGGAAAATCAGGGTTAACGAACAGAAATGTATTCATATAACTTTCACATTGCGAAAAGATACATGCTCGTTCATCAGAATAAATAATCAAATTATCCCGCAACACAATGAAGTCAAATACCTCGGAATCCACCTCGATCGTCGTTTAACTTGGAAGTCTCATATCGACGCAAAACTTACCCAGATGAGATTAAAAGCAGTGCAAATTAATTGGCTAATCGGCAGAAATTCTACATTAAAGTTGGATTGCAAACTTTTGTTGTACAATGCAATTCTGAAGCCAATCTGGTGTTATGGAATTCAATTATGGGGTACTGCCTCAGCATCCAACATTGAAAAAATTCAAAGGGGTCAAAATAAGATTCTACGTACAATTACTGCAGCTCCATGGTATGTTAAAAATTCTCGAATCCACAAAGATCTAGGCATTCCTTTGGTGAAAGTCGAATTTACAAGACACGCCTCAAAATATGTCAGCAAACGTGAACACCATCCAAACCCACTTGCACGAGACATCCTTAACTTTACTGGCCATGTTCGGTTGAGAAGGAGGGATACCCTTGCTTTAACTCAAGCGCAAAACAGATGACTGGATCAGTGGATAAAAATTTTTTGTAGTATCATAATATTTTGTCTAGCACTGGCTGGACTTATTATTTTCTTTTAGTATTAAGATTCGAAAACTTATTGTCATTTCATTTCTGAAGATCCAATAAATAAATTAAATGTATTCAAAAAAAAAAAAAAAAAAAAAAAAAAAAAAAAAAAAAAATATGAAAGAATGTTTAGGTAATTTGATGTTTTTGTTTTAACCTTTACATTTTTGGAAAACAACCGCCAATTCTATTTACATTGTCGTACATAGTTGTTACATATGTAGATATATATTTTTAAATAACATATTTTGTAATAAAATAAACAGAAGTTGTTAAAGCGGCAAACGATAAAGTTGGTTTTGTTTTTTATGGCAGAATTTGATTTTTAATAAAGTACAGTGGCAATTTCTTCAGTACCGTGTTACTTTAATCAAATACAGAAGGCTCAATTCGAACCGTTGGGCTATAAATTTGCCTCAATTACATATTGGACAAATTTCGGATTGTCAAACCAGGCAGTCCACAAAAACAATTGCATTGTACAACAAAAGTTTGCAATCCAACTTTAGTGAAGAATTTCTGCCAATTAGCCAATTAAGTTGCACTGCTTTTAATCTCATCTGTGTAAGTTTCGCTTCAATATGATACTTCCAAGTTAAAAAGTCTCGTAGAAATTTTAAAAGTTAAAAAAAAATTAAAAATTTTCCATATAATTAAAAAAATCAATTCATATTTGTGCTAGTATTGTATGAGAAGAATATATGTATATTTAAAAATAACAATTATTTTGCTTTCCAACTGTTTGAATTTCAAAAATCGGTTAATAAATAAAAAAAAGTTATAAATGTTTAAAAGTAGCAGCCTCAAAAAAATTTTTTTGGTCCATTACTCGGGAATTTGGAGGTATATTGAAACTTTTTTTTTTTTTTTTTTTGCTTTTAATTATTTATTGAATCTTCATATATGAAATGACAATAAGTATTCAAATCTTAATATTAAAAAGAAAATAATAAGCCCAGCCAGTGCTAGACAAAAAATTTTATGATACTAAAAAATTTCACATCAACTGATCCAGTCATCTGTTTTGCGCTTGAGTTAAAGCAAGGGTATCCCTCCTTCTCAACCGAACATGGCCAGTAAAGTTAAGGATGTCTCGTGCAAGTGGGTTTGGATGGTGTTCAAGTTTGCCGACATATTTTGAGGCGTGTTTTGTAAATTCGACTTTCACCAAAGGAATGCCTAGATCTTTGTGGATTCGAGAATTTTTAACATACCATGGAGCTGCAGTAATTGTACGTAGAATCTTATTTTGACCCCTTTGAATTTTTTCAATGTTGGATGCTGAGGCAGTACCCCATAATTGAATTCCATAACACCAGATTGGCTTTAGAATTGCATTGTACAACAAAAGTTTGCAATCCAACTTTAATGTAGAATTTCTGCCGATTAGCCAATTAATTTGCACTGCTTTTAATCTCATCTGGGTAAGTTTTGCGTCGATATGAGACTTCCAAGTTAAACGACGATCGAGGTGGATTCCGAGGTATTTGACTTCATTGTGTTGCGGGATAATTTGATTATTTATTCTGATGAACGAGCATGTATCTTTTCGCAATGTGAAAGTTATATGAATACATTTCTGTTCGTTAACCCTGATTTTCCAAAGCTCAAGCCAATTCTCTAGTTTATAAACATAATTCTGCAAATTCTGTGATGCAACTTGGTGGTCCTTATGGACGCTGATAAAGGCTGTATCGTCTGCAAAAGTTGACGTATGGATTTTGGGGTCTGACGGCATGTCGGAGGCATATATCAAATATAAAGTAGGGCCCAGTATGCTACCCTGTGGCACACCTGATTCAATTGGCTGAGCGGTACTTAAAAAATCACCTTCTTTGATTTTAAATTTGCGACCGTATAAATAACTTTCCATGAGTTTATGGGTGTTAGCAGGCAGAGTTAATTTAATTTTGTGCATTAAACCGTCATGCCAAACTTTGTCGAACGCTTGGGACACATCAATGAAAAGGGCGGAGCAGTATTTTTTGTCTTCAAACGACCCTCTTATCACATTTACCAATCTGTGTGTTTGTTCGATGGTGCTGTGTTTAGCCCTGAAGCCGAATTGATGATTAGGAATACATTCAGTGCCATTCAGAATTGGAGTCAACTTAGTCATTAACAATTTTTCGAACAGTTTAGAAATTGTCGGCATAGTGATCATAGACACCTTCCAATCTGCAGGATAGTATTCTAGGCGTAAAATAGCGTTGAAGATAAAGAGGATAATTCTTCTAGCTACACAAGGTAACTCCACAAGCATTTTGTTGCTGATTTTATCCATACCTGGAGCTTTTTTAAGATTCAGAGTACCAATAGCGCTTTGAACATCATTAAAGCTAAGTCTTAGAGGTACAGGAGGTCTAATAACGAGTGGAGGCAAATCAGATGCATTATTTGAGTTGTTTATAGTAAACACTTTTCTCAAATGATTAACAAATAAAGTCCCCTTCTCGGAATCATTTCTAGCCCAGTCACCAGTCGGATTTCGCAGAGGAGGTTTTCCTCTAACTGGTCTTTTTAAACCTCGTGCCGCCTTCCATAACGAATAGTCAGATTGTGGGGTACTATCAAGACCCTCCAAGTAAGATTTAAGTGAAGCCATTCTTTGGGTTTCTAAGAAATTTCTTAGTATATCTCTGCATACCCGTAGCCTAGCTTTCAGTTCAGGAGACCTGTGGATTTGCCACTCTCTTCTAACTCTTCTTTTTTCTGATAGGAGATGATCGAGTTCAGCGAAATAAGTTCTATTTGTCCCACTTCTGCACTCAACGTCGTATGTGGAGGCGTGATGTACAGCTCTTCGTATGTCCTCAGTAAACTTGCCAATCGACCCATCAATATCCTCGGTAGTTCTCAACACTACATTTTCCATGCAGTGGGAACTTAAATACTTTTTATACTTTATCCAACTTACTCTGGTTTTAGATATGTCCCGAAATGGAGAGCCATTCCCTTGAAGGAAACGCATTGAAATAATAGAAGGAGAGTGATCTGAAGACAAGTCTAATGAAGGCTCCACTTGTATCGATTCTAAAGGGATATTTTTCACTACTCCGAAGTCAATAACATCGGGAATCTTCCGTCGGCCAGTAGGTGGGATGCCCGCTTGAGAGTACATCTAAGCCCATTTTGGCTATGGTGTTGAAGAGTTCACGACCCTTCGCGGTCACCAGATGTGAACCCCAATATGAGTGTTTGGCGTTAAAATCACCAGCAACTAAAAATCTAGCTCCACGGGAATTGAAGAAACTGTAGTATTGGTGTTCTTTTATTGAAAATCGAGGCGGCGAATAAATTGATGATAAAACAAAATTGTATTGACAGAATTCAATACAAATGTTTGTTGCTTGTAGGTAATCCTCACATATGTTGTTCTTTAAATAATGTTTTATTCTGTTCTTTATAAGAATTGCCGAACCACCACATGCTCTTCCGCGGGGATCTTTAGTATCATACAACACGTAGCCATTAATTTTGAAGTACCCTGTCGCCATCAAGTGAGTTTCAGCAATCATCATGACATCAATCTGCTTATCCATCAGGAAGTGTTCCAGTTCGTTTTTATGTTGGCGGAGACCGTTCGCATTCAACAAACAAATTTTTAAACAAATAATTTCTTTAAAATGGCTTGTAAGATAGTGGATTGCATTTTCAGCATTTCCTGCATCATGGATGTCATAGTGATCGTAAAGGTGTTCATAGTTTGGACAAGTGTCTGCAATGTAGTCTCTAATATTTAACCACGCTCGTAATATTTAACCACGTTTGCGTAAGAAACTTGTCTAGAACTAGGCGCGTTTACATGACTAGTGGACCGTAACAATTGAGGGAAATTGTCACTCGATGCAAAATTTGGCTGTTGAGGATGATTAGGCAATACTGACGTCTTGTTGGCTCTTATGCCTTTCAAATAAGTGTAAATTGGACAACCTCTATAATTTGCGGTATGATTACCTTGATTTTTGAGTCAGTTTTCGACTTATCGCATTGAGCAGTTGCATGTAGTTACCCACACGCAACACAAACTGTCGGCAATTTACAATACGCTTTGGTATGACCAAATTCTTGACAGTTAAGACACTGAACGGGTCCCTGACGCTTATGCGGTTCTTCCACGGTGATTCTACGATGCAGAAGGTGCATCAGATTGTAGATGGGATGGGACTCGTTTTTCTTTAAGACAACATCTCCAGGTTCCAATTCTACCCTGAACATGGGCTGAGGGATCTTTTCACGGTTTCTGATATTCGTTATGCTCTTAATTTTGAAGGCTTTTTCCATTAAGCTAGTCTTTATCTCGGCAGGATCAACATCTGGGTCTATACCCTTTAGAACGACTTGGAGTCCTTTTGCGTTTTTCAGCTGGTAGGTATAGAAATCCCTACTTTCCCTCTCCAACTGGTTGAACAATTTTCGAAAATCATCTTCCTTTTTCACTTGAATTTTGGTTTCGCTGATATTTCCATGTTTAATTGATGTTACGCTAAACATATTTTCACCTATTACCGAAACCATTCCTTGTACCAATTTACTGGAAGTGGGCTCTCTCAGATAAATTAGTGGGGGCTTAAACGTCTTCTTAGGAAGTTCTGGCTCATCCGTCTGGAGGAGAGCAAACCTATTTTGATCATTACTCACGGTCTTAGGAGCTTTTGAATTTGATGACACTTGAGCAGATGTCGGGCTCCTCTGTCGCTTAAGAACTGTGACGTATTTATCCATACCTACTTGTTTTCTAGGTCTGACTGCACTATTTGATGTAGAAGATGTTGATGTTTTTTCATCGGATGAGATAACTATATTGGGCGAACAGGAACGACGCCGTTCTACGGCTCTTGTAGTGAGAAAATTCTCCACAGATTTTGTTAAGGATTCTTCCTCAGAGACCCATATAGTTTTTCTAGTCGAGCTAAGAAGCTCTTTCTCAGAATTACATCTGAGAGGAACACTCATACAGTTTTTATGCGATTTTTAATATTTTGTTTTGTAGATATTTTTACCTATTACGAGTTATTTTTTCACTTTTTTGTTTTATTTCAACCTATTACACTTTTCACCTATTACGATTTTTTCACCGAAAATTCAGCCGCACTAAAAATAACACGTCCGACCAGTTCGATGAGACGAGACTGAATGACTGACTTGAATGGCAGCCAAAACTTATAAGCTATTTTTATGCATTCATGTTTTTATAGCTGATAATGGATAAGTCACATAATATATTATATTCATATCAGTGATGGAAAATTCAATACTATTATACTATTTTCAGTACTTTTTCACAACAAAAATACCACAGTATCCCCACATCATATTTAGTACGCTTTGTTTGTTTTGCTTTGTTCCCTGTTTAGAAATCCAGCGTTACTATCTTTATAATTTTTGACAACTTTGGCTTCAAAATGAGAACATAAGGAATGCACAAATTCGTTATTCTTGTTATTTATTTGATGCATAAAGAATTAAAGTTGTTTGAATTTCTTATGTTTCGTACCATTTTGTAATTCTCATTTCTTGTTTGAGATTTTTTGTGTATCATAAGAGTTTGAAAACTTCAAACATATTGGTGAACGCTCTATTAATGGTATGGCATTAACACTAACAAAATGCAGGCATGCTCATATGTTTATTACCTTAACCCACAACAAATAAAAATCTTTGAAACTTTATTAAACTGAATTAATTTTATTTTTGAATTATTTTTAAATGGATTTTTAATTGTATTTTTGAATAAAAATATATGTTTCCTACAAAAATACCAAAATGTTGAAAAAGTACTCTTTTTGTTGACAGTCAGTACCATTTCAATTTTTAAGTTTTCCATCACTGATTCATATAGAAATTTGAATGAAGCAGCATATTATAATACATTCGGCATCAACAAATAAATAAGAGTTTTGAATTAATTAAATATCAAAAAAATATACGAAATCAAACAAATTTTGAAAACAGTTGTGAAATTTTGTTGGAGAAATTAAAGTTGTATGGTATTTATGGTAGAGAGCTGTCACTTTTAAAAAGTTATCTAACGAATCGCAAGCAATTTGTTGAAATTAATGGTCAAAAAAGTTCTCTTAGAGCTGTCGAATATGGCGTGCCCCAAGGAAGTGTACTTGGTCCTCTACTGTTTACCATTTATCTAAACGATATACAAAATCTCCAACTCTTTGGAAAACTATTTATGTATGCGGATGATATTTGTATGTTCTACCCCTACAAACACGAAACAGTCGCTAAGGTTTATATGGAACGGGATGCGTCGTTACTAGCTGAATTTGCTAAAATTAACAAACTTCTTTTAAACCCACTTAAAACTAAAATAATAAGATTTAGACCGCATAGTAATCACACTAACTTTAGTGTATTTGTGGATGGCAACGAGATACAGGAAGTAAACTCCGTTAAATATTTAGGTATGGAGCTACAGCATAATCTTTCATGGAGTCAACATATTAGAAGCTTAAAGTCAAAAACTGCTCAAGCTGTAGGATTGCTTTATAAATTCAAAAACAAATTTGATGGAAAAACAAAATTATTACTTTATAATGCATTAGTTCAAAGCCATCTCAATTACGGTGCAATCGTATATGGTTACAAAAAGAGCAATGAACTGAAAATGCTGCAACGAGTACAAAATAAAGCCCTGAAAGTTGTAGGTAACCTACCAATAACGTATCCCACAATATCTTTGTATACTAGTATGTTTAAAAATGTTCTACCAATCCATGGAACTCATTACTTGCAGTTGTTAATTTATGTTTTCAAATGTATGCATGGAATTGGTCATCACACAATAAATTTTTCAAGAAATCAATCTGCTATCAATACAAGGAGCAATATGAACTTAGCAGTTTCCCGATGTAGACTTGAAGTTACAAAACAAAGAATTGAATACATGGGTAGTCGTGAGTTTAACAACTTGCCGCAAAATTTAAAAAACGTCAATAGAATTTCAATATTTAAAAGAAACGTTAAAAATTATCTAATACAAAACATACAAGACATTTTAATGTAACATTTTGAATAATTTATTACGTCACATACATTATGAATTTATATCCATAGTCTTTTTCTATTTTGTATTTATAATATTATGTTAAGATGTAAAATGCTTTAAATATATACTATATTGCCAACTCGCCTCTACAATGCCTTTTTGGCGCTGAGGCCACTTATATAAGGAATTAACATGATATGAATAAAATTTACAAATTGTTAAAAAAAAAAAAAAAAAAAAATTGAGCCACTTAAACCACCAAAACTCATTCCCCAATGTAAAACGTGCCAAGGGTTTCAACATACTAAAAATTATTGTTGTGAAGCTGCAAGATATGTAAAGTGTGCTGGTAACCATTCAACCAAAGACTGCAATAGACCAGACACTGAAATACCCATCTGCTGTAATTGTGGGAATAATCATCCAGTAAGTTGCAGAGGTTGCCTTGTAGCTAAAGAATTACAAAAACTTAGAAATAAAACAGTTGCAAATAAAAAGGGTGTAACCAATAAAAAACAATTGCAAGAAAATAATACAACCCAAGCAAACGATTCTTCAGAAGTTGGAAGTAACATCACCTTCGCAGCTGTAGCTGCTAATGGTCACTCGAAAAGTAAAATAGCTCCAAAAGAAGATAAATTAACTCAGATTCTAGCTAAACTTAATGACCAAACTGCGTTTAATGAAATGCTTATGAATAGAATAGAAAAATTAGAACAACAAATATGTCAAGAAACCCAATAAACAAAAATACTCTCAGAATAATGGCCTGGAATGCAAATGGTATTTTAAAGCATAAAAGTGAGCTTGAAATAGTTCTCAACAAAAGAAAAATAGATATATGTCTCATATCCGAAACGCATATGTACACAACTTTCCAGAACTATTATATGTACTGCTCCAATCATCCTCTTAATAATGCTAGAGGAGGCAGTGCGGTTTTAATTAAAAAAACTATAGAACATTACGAAGATGATAAAATATCAACTGAATTATTTCAGGCGACAACAATAAATATCCAAATCCACGATAATGACATCTCAGTAACCGCTTTGTATAGTCCTCCAAGACACATAATTAAAGCAGAACATTATATACAATTGTTTAATAAGCATAAAGGCAGATTCATTATTGGAGGAGATTTCAACGCGAAAAATGTTTACTGGGGCACGCCTTACAACAACTAAGGGACGTGAACTTAGGAAAGCTGCCAAGCAATTAGGGTGTGAAATTTTGTCTACTGGAAATCCTACCTATTGGCCAACTGATCCAAATAAAATGCCTGATTTAATAGACTTCTTTATAACCAAACAAATCCCAACCAACATAATGTACCTTGAAGACGGCACAGAATTAAATTCCGATCATTCACCTATATACTTAGAAATCAATGGTGAAATCAAAGAACAAGACAAAAATTCGTATCTTTCAAACAGAAATACCGATTGGGAATATTTTAAATACAAACTTGAAAGAGCTATAAAATCTGCAAGTGGTCTTAGTACGACGGAAGATATTGAAGAAGAAACAGAAAAACTTACATCACAAATACAACTAGCTGTTTGGATGAGTACTCCAGTAACTAAGGCAAAAAATATACAACAGTTTTACCCTTTAGATATAGTTGAACTTATAACAACTAAAAGAAAAATTAGAAAAAAATGGCAAAACACAAGATTTCCACCCTTAAAGACACAACTAAATAGTTTAACTAAACTCCTTACTGCAAAAATTAAAGAATTTAAAAACAAAAAGTTTGACTTGAAAATGAGAAACTTATCAGCAGATAAAATAACAGATTACTCGCTTTGGAAAACAACCTCGCATCTAAAACGTCCAACTATCCATAATCCCCCAATTAGAATTGACAATAATAGTTGGGCAAAAAGTGATACTGAAAAAGCTAGTGCTTTTGCTAAGCACCTATATAAAACTTTCCAGCCGTATGAAAAAGTAAAAGATTTCCAGGAGCCCTATACAGTACAGAACTTTCACGAAATACAACTTTTTACTGCAACAGAAACAATATATGAAATTAAAAATATGAAACCTGGTAAAAGTCCTGGTTTTGATTTAATAACAGGAGAAATCTTAAAAAATCTTCCGAATAAGGCAATAATGAAAATGAATAGCATTATGAACGCTTGCATTAAACTAACATACTTTCCTCGATACTGGAAAGTCTCAGAGGTAATTATGATTCAGAAGCCAGGAAAAAATGCTAATGAAGTAACTTCCTATAGGCCGATTTCCCTGCTTCCCGTAATGGGAAAACTATTTGAAAAATTATTTGCAAAAAGACTAAAAGAAATAATCACTTATTCAAATGTAATACCATCTCATCAATTTGGCTTCAGAGAAAAGCAGTCCACAATAGACCAAGTACACCGAATAGTTCATACTATAGAGGAAGCTTTGGAACAAAAAAAAGTATGTTCAGCCATCTTTTTAGACGTTGCTCAGGCATTTGATAAGGTTTGACACAAAGGTCTTATATATAAAATTAAAACACTATTACCAATACAATTTTCATCACTTTTGGAATCCTATATGACTGATCGTTATTTTAGAGTAAAGCATAAGCAACATTACTCAGATATGAAAAAAATAGAAGCTGGAGTACCTCAAGGCAGTATCCTGGGTCCAATTCTATACTTACTGTATACTTCAGATATACCCATACCAACAAATAGCAAAATAGCTACTTTTGCTGATGACACGTGCATCTTAGCTACTGGTAAAAATGAAACCGAATCTACATCAAAACTACAGACAGCAGTTGATGAAATCGTAGACTGGACAGATACTTGGAGAATCAGACTTAACAAAAGTAAGTCGACACATGTGGACTTTACTAATAAAGTAATAACACATAAACCAATAAAAATTTCAAGTTTAGCTGTACCTTATGCTAACAATGCAAAATATTTGGGAATGACGCTTGATTCTAAACTAACATGGAAGGACCACATCAGAATTAAACATACTGAACTGAACATAAAACAAAAAAAAACTAAATTGGCTAATTGGGAGGAATTCTGTACTCTCAATTGATAACAAATTGCTGATTTATAATCAAGTACTTAAACCTGTCTGGACCTACGGGATCCAATTATGGGGATGTGCTTCCAAAACTCATATAGAAATTATACAACGTTTTCAAAACAAAATTGCTAGAAATTTGGTCAATGCGCCCTGGTATATTAGGAACGACGATTTACATAGAGATCTCGGGTTAAACAAAGTATCCGAGTTAATTCAACTATTTGCATCTAAACATGCGAATAGACTTCAACTCCACAGCAACGAAGAAGCTTCCATTCTTATCAATGATGATATATATTCAAGACGTTTAAAAAGAAAAAAACCTCAAGACTTAATGTCTAATATTTTATAAAACGAATTTAAAAGAAAAAAGTTACTTGTTAGTGTAAACTAGGTGTAATTTTATGAAATGTTAACTAAAATATAGTATTAAGATCATTTCAATAAAAAAACAAAAAAAAATTTTCCTTTAGAAATTTCGATTGCATCTCGGATATGAAATGGTGCGCCTTCAGTTCATTCAACTTGAATCCGAATTCCTCGATGAATTCCGGAATCTGCTTTACCACGGTCTCAAGGGAACATCTGCCGCTGCTAATTATCCACTGTTTGAAATGCACCTCCTGAATTAACAGCTGTTCAAACTTTTCCGCCAAATATTGCTCTAGCTCGTCAATCTTCGGACAATTGTCGCATTTGGACAGATGGCAATTTTCCGTGGGGTATGCGCACAACGACTTCGACAGGAGGTCCCTATATGTTTCAATTTCACCGTGAAATACTTTCAATTTCTTGCATGGAAAGAAAATTAATTTGATGTTTTGATGAAACATGCAAACTTAGACTGAATGCGTTCCGTGCCTGTCTAATGCCAGCACGCATTCTTTTGGTCGTAGGATGGCAAACTTAGAAAATCCCACTTTTTCTGCTGGGTATTTCTCATTGAACTGATGGTATGCTTCGGATAGATTACATAATAATAATCTGCGCTGCTTGTGTACTTTTTCTCCATCTTCACGTGTGATAACATAGTCACGTGTACCTGGGCAGGCGCGGCTGTTGTCATCATTGCAGTAAAAATCTTGAATCAATTTCACCGTTGCTTCGCTGAGGGTCCTTGAGCCAAATTTCTTGGTGGGAGTCGCCAATATGCCCTTCTGTCGAACTAATTCTTTGCTTCTTCTCGCGATGTAAAAAGATGTTTGAAACTGTTCAGAAATCTTGCGTATAGACCATGATTGAGGCAGCACGGATAAAATGAGATATTTCTCCGGAAAAGTGGTCGCTAAATTGAATTTTCTTTTCAACTGCTCAATCATTTGTTTGCCGTCATCAACGTCATCTGCTTGACTGCATTCGTTATCAGAGCCTTCATCAAATATTGTCGCGATTGCACTCATAACCTTGCCTTTTTTCTCTTTCCTGTATGTTTCACTTCGCAACTTTCTTTTTCTAATAGGCGTTTCACCTAAAGTGGTAATAGCCTCATTCAAAGGACTCAAAGACATATTGACCATCGGAATGTCTGCCTCACTATCAGATGAAACATTCTGTTCACTTGTCATTTCACTCTCGGATTGTGGCTGCATTTGTTTCAATGCATTTGCTTGTTGAGACAAATCGATTTTACACTTGGGGCAAATGAATTCTGCTTCTTCACCGTATTGTATATTTAATTCATTCATGCATCGCTTCGAAACACCAGTTAATTTTAATACTTTTATCTTTTTCGAACGATGACCACTCTTGTTAAACGGATTGCAGCAAAATTTATTCATTTTACTTTAAATTGTCTTTACAGCTTCACTCTTTACTTTACAAAAAAAAAAAAAAAACACTTTAACACTTTCACGTTTAGTATTCAACTGAAATTTGACTCAGAGTGTGTGAAGTATTTATATTTATTTTTTGTTAAAAAATAGGTAAAAAAAAATAAGCGATATTTGCTTTTCTTTAATAGGAAAATTTGCGTGAACTACTGGTCATAAAATGTTTTTTAAAGAGGGACTTAATTGGTTACTGCCAATAAGCCGACCACAGGTCATAAAATGTTTTGCAAATTTTTTAAATTACCAGGTAATAAATATTTCCCCATATTTATGGAAAATCCGTGTTTTATGACTTGTTTCTGTACGTGTCATTTTAGGCGAAATATTTATTACCTGATAATTTAAAAAATTTACAAAACATTTTATGACCTGTAGCCTCAGTCGGGTTTGGTGTGCCATTACATGCCACTGCTGCTATTATCCATGGATTTATGGCCGATCTTGTGAAGGCAGGCAGACCATATTCACTACACACTCAACTTGGGGCTCTTAAAAAAAATTGATTTTTTCTTCATAAATGTATTTTTAACTGTAAAATAATTTTTAAAATGTATTTTTAACAAGGTGGTCTCTTAAATGCTCTTCTCCTGTCCAAACAAAGAGTCGGGGCCCATTTTTTTATTGCAGATTCTTAAAGCAAAAATTATGAGGAATCCAAAAAAAAAATTAGCCGGAAAATTTAGGAGCTTCTGTAGAAAATCGGAAAATTTAATTTTCATGGGAAAATTTAAAGGTAAATTTCTAAGAAAAATTAGGAAAATTTTATTTTTCAATTAAAGCCTGATTCAATACCTTTCCAACGAGCTATCACTCGTTGCGATCGCTTTAGTAGTTTTTTTTTTTTAAAACAACTTTCAATGAGGTCCCTTATGAAGAATTCTTCAATTTTGTCACATGACAGTGGTGTACACCACCACTAAACCAGTCACTATAAAAAAAAAAAAAAAATGTAGGTACATTATTTTTTGCTGGGCAATCGATTGAGACTATTTATTTTAAAATCGGAGAGGGGTCGCCCAAAAGGTGATCGCTTTCATATGGAATTGCTCTATGTATTTATTAGGTAGTGTTTTCTCTGTATACAAGTCTTATTAAAAATGGCTAGAATCGGTCTGTGATTAAAACAATTTCAATGCAAAATTCAGCAAAAATAAGTTTCTTGTGAATGGATCGGTCCTTATTTGACCATAATGACCATAATTTGACATAAATTAAATTTCTGAAATTCATTGAAATGCGTAAAAATTTTTTATAAACGGGACTATCAACTGAAAGTTCGACACAAATAATTCACGTATATGACCATAACAACCTACTTCTCACTAAACTGAGTTTATTAGGATTTACTAACAACGCTTTGTGCTGATTATGGTCGTACCTAAGCTGCAGGACACATTGTGTTATTTTTGATAATACCAACTCCAAAGAAATTTTTGTTAGCTCCGGTGTCCCCCAAGGAAGTCACTTAGGCCTTTTGCTATTTTCGCTTTTCATAAATGCAAGCATATGCGATTTTCTAGAAATTGCACATCAATGCTACACTATTTCCTGGACGGGTATCAACTAGAGTTAGTTGGAGAATTTCTGGATCTTGGTATTCTACTTGATCCTAAGTTAGATTTCTGCAAACATATCACAATGACGATAAATAAAGCTCGTGGTGTGCTTGCTTATATAAAACGATGGTCTAAAGAGTTTACAGATCCCAATGTAACGAAACAACTATACACATCCCTAGTAAGACCAATTTTGGAGTATGGGTCTATTGTATGGGATCCTGAAATTAATATGCACATAGACCGAATTGAATCTGTTCAAAAGCAGTTTCTCTTATTCTGCCTGAGGAGCTCATTTGGTCGTTATGCTGGGAATCTTCCTTCGTATACTGCGAGGTTATAATTAATTAAACTACCTACATTAAAAAGCCGAAGGACTATGCTAAATGTGGCATTTCTAATTAGTTTGATTAATGGCGATGTCCTCTCCGACTTCCTTCTTCGCAACATAAATTTTAATATGCCACGATGTTTTACCCGACACAATTTCAATGAATTGTATAGTTTAATCGATTTTTCTATTAATATAAATGTAATTAAACGCAATATTATCGTGTTTGTTGTGTCTTATCAGAATGTTTTTTTTAATAATGCCTTTATATAAAATCTTGTAATATATAGTAGTCTGTAAGGATTTATATCCATAGATTTAATCAAATAAATAAATAAATAAATAAATAAATAAAAAATAAATAAATGTATAGCAACCAAACTGGAGTTCATAAAAGTCTACCATAATATTTGTATATATACAAAACATATTTGTGTTCAATATTATTTGGATACCAACATTTTGAGAGAGTTATGCATTTTAAATTGATTTTCGGAAGTGGGGCTTATATGGGAGCTATGATCAATTATGGACCGATCTTCCAAAAATTTGTAGATGTGATTTGGCTTCATTTACTACTCAGCATAGATCTATCTAAGTTCCGAATTTCATTAAAATCGGTTTAGCCGTTTAGGCGGGATTGCGGAACAGACAAACAAACTTACAAATACATTTATAATATACTAACTAAAACCCGGTGTGCTTCGCTACCCGTATTGCAATGAAATAAAAAGTTTAAAGTTAAACAAATATACCGTATTTGCCGGACGATAAGACGCACCCTGATTTTAGGTAAAATTTTCAGAGTAAAAAGGTGCGTCTTATCGTCCGGCAAATACGGTATTTATTAAGTTATTAAAACCTACAGTTTTCCTTTTAAATTAAATCTTATTACATTATCTTATTATGATTTACAATATACAAACACACATTCACTTTTATATATAGATAAGGGTTTCAAATGTATACAAATTTTAACATTTACTTAATATTGTTGCTAGTCAGCGCATTGGTGTCCTAAATATTAATATTGAGAGCTGATATAGCTTTCCCTATATATAATTTTTAATCATATCTATGGGAGGTGCCACGCCCACTATTGATAGTCCGCCCATTCTTGTCCTAAATAATAATATTGATGGTAGAATAACCGTACCATATATCTTATTGTATACCATATATTTGATTTTTTTTTTTATTATCATCATATGGGAGGTGCCACGTCCCCATCTCTTCCGTCTAGCCTATAGCTCCTTCCAGACATACAGAAATATACTGTGAAATTTTCAATCAAATCGGTTCAGCCGATAAGCCGTCTATAGATCCCAAACTAATAATAATAAACATACATACATACAGACACACAATCAGACAATATGGTGAATTTCACGTCGTGACCCAATTTTAAAAATCGATGTCTTCCGATTTGGATGAAATTTGTGCCAAGGTTAGTACTATTGGATAGTAGGCCAGACACCTATTGGTCCAAGCAAAAATTGTCCAAAGGACTTTAGATAGCTATTTCTTCAATCATTCCAAAAATATTATTTTTAATTTAAAAAAAAATAAGTTTTCAATTACTATATTTTTAAAGTGTTTAATAGAATGTGAAAATTTCCTGTCTGAATAAGGAATTGCAGAATTCCACAAAGCAGTGGATCTAGCAACAAATGACCTCTTTATTATTAATGTGTTATAACGCGGAGGCACTAAAACATGTGTCCGTGAATATGTACCAAAATGAAACATATTTCTCAAGTATGGCGGACAGCCAGTTTTTATTATTTTGAATAGTTGAAACAACAATCTTATATTAACGAAATCTTGAAAATTACATCCAAGAAACGATATAACATAGGATGTAATTCGTGTTCTATATTTAAGTCCATATACATATATACCTTACTAATCTATTGAAGCAATGTTGCAATTTTATCATATTGTGTTGTGTCGTTCCACTATATACATACTTCTATTGCATAGAGAAGAATAGGTAAACATAAAGAAAAAACTAATTGTTTTTTTACATTAAAAGGTAGATAACATCCTAGTGAATAAAATTTCCTTAATATGAAAGATATTTTTGCAATAACGTGATTAATATGAACTCCAAAATCTAATTTATTATCCAAGTAAATGCCCAGAGATTTAAAATATGACACAAAGAAAATGTTGCATTCAAATAATTCTTATTTGAAAATAATATACCTCGAGTTTTTGTAGGATTGAGACTTAAAAAGTTTGAATCTGACCATTCCATGATATGCTGTAAGTCATTATTAACATTTAATGTTAAATAATCAACTCCGTGTTCATTATCACAAGCAATCAGCTATATGTCGTCAGCATACACGTAACAATACATAGAAAGTTATTATATAAATTATTCGATTTATTATATTAGTTTTAATATTTGTTAGACAAGTACAAAATTTTATCTGTAAGAAAATGTCATTAACGTATATCATAAAAAGTAATGGCCCTAACACTGAGCCTTAAAAGTTTCTGTGATCATAGACACTCTTCCTTGAGCCTCTGTAAACTGACTACGATGATTAAGAAAGGATCTAATTAGTTTGCAAGAGCTGTTGTTGAAATTGACTCAATAACTTCCTTATAACATAATATGACTTATAGAGTCAAAGGCCTTAGAGTAATCTAAAAATATAGCAACAGATTCATATTTCATGTCCATATTATATCTTAAAGGATCTACTACCGCCAAAGTAAAACCTGTAGTGTTATAATTCTTTCTAAATCCTGATTGAAATGTATTGAGCAATTCATTTGTTAACAGATACTTCTGAATTTGATTCCTTAATAAAATCTCCAAAATCTTAGAACAACAAGAGAGTATGTTTATTGGTCGAAAATCAGTTGCCAATCGTGGTAACTATGTCTTAGGAACGGGTACAACTCTCCCAATTTTCCAAATCTTAGGAAATTGTGATGTAGTAATTATCTTATTATAAATAAAAGTCAATGGATGTGAAATTGCTGGAAAATTAATTTTAAATATTTAATAGGTATCCCGTCATATCCTATTGCATTAGTTTTAATGCTAACCATTGCATTGTATACTTCTAACTCATCCACAGGGGCAAAATTACCGCATTCGATATCGAGTAAAATTGATCGTAAGTTTCTTACTTGAGATTATGGCATTCGATATCGAGTAAGAAATTTAGTACATTTTATCATAATTTCGATATCGAAATCATTTTTCGATACGATAGCTCATTCGACCACGAATGCGGTAATTTGGCACCAGTTCTAAAAGAAAATCCGGTGTTAGAAGAAAGATTAATATCACAGAAACCTTCGTCCACAATGGGAGGTAATATCGAATTACTATTAAATTCCTCAACGTTCACCGAATTTAATACTTTTTCCATTATCTATAGCACCCTCAGATCTTAACATATTCCAGAATTTTGATTGACTACAATTGGAAAAGAAATTAATATTTGCATTCCGCCTATATTTCCTTATTAAGCTTTTCAATTTATTCGGTATATGCGTTGATTATATTCGCAATTATTTTCCCTTAAGGCTCTGAAAGCTAAATTACGTTTAGATCGAGCCGTCTTTATTTTATTCGAATCCATCCATTTATCATAACATATATATCCTCCGATAAAGACGATATGATATAGCTAAATATATTACAAACTTTGGAGCCCCACCTACTCGAAAATAGGGGTGGACGACAAAAATATTTATACCCTACAGCACTTTCTTTGGAGTTATGTGTTATCAAAAGTCTTCGTCGATAAGCCAAATATGCTTCAACACTTGGAAGCTACCATTACCCGCGTAATTTAAGAGATTTTGGTAGAAATACAACAAACAATAATCAAAAATCGGCACTTTCAATTGGACTGCCTACAACGTTATCGCGGCCATGATTTGAATAAAATTATTTCTAAAAAGTGAATGTTAGATTGTTCTTTCAGGCATTAATAAAGATTCCGACATCCGGTTATATTTAAAATGTTTTAGTTAAAATTAAATAAAAAAAAAAATTTTAAGAAACGCTTTTCTTTGCCTTAAGATATTGATCAGTTGTAAACACAAAATAAATATGAATACTAAAAAAATCGACTAAAAGTAAAAAAATAAGAACATTTCAAACAACATAAACTTTTAAATCAAAATGGAAAAAATCTCACACATCCCTTAAAGAAAAGCGTGGGGCGCACAGTGGCACTTTTGCGGAAAAAATAGGGTTTTTCAACTTTTCAATTTTAATGATTTGGTTTTGTAAAGAAGTATTTGGATAAGAAAAATTCAACAAGGTTTTTTATGAAAAGTGAAATTTTGTAGTTAAAAAAACTAACAGAAGTCAACGGAAATTTATTCAATGAAATTAGATTAAAATTACTGCCCAAATAAAGAACTTTTTTTGTGTGTAAGTTTATAGCTAAGGCTTTTGTTTTATTTTTTAGTGAAAATATAGCACTTACTTTTTTATAAAAAAAAAAGAATTATTGAAATTGGAAAAGTAAACTAATTATTATAATTTATCAAAAATTATACTAAAAATATCAACTTTTCACTTTTTGATGGAAAAAAACTTTATGTGCTTTGCCTTGCTTAGCCCTCTAACTATAAAAAAATTAAAGCTCCGAGTCTGTACTTTCAATTAAGAAAAAAAAAACTACCGCCAATTACCGTCCCTTTTAGTAACATCGATTTTAATTTCAAAAGTCACTTCCAATATTTCATACAAATGGTCAATAAGACAAAAAATTGGGCATACTTTTAGGCTTTTGGGAATTAAAGCTTGCAACGATTTATAAGTGAATCATTTTTTTTGTTTACGAATATGTAGGCGTAACTAAATTGAATGACATTTCAGTCGAAATAAAAACATATAGTTTTCACGGCTTAATATTAAATTTCATTTATATACTTATATAGTTCATATTAATATGAGTACTTTTTCGTTTTTAAACAAAGAATTAAGCGAGGAGCTTCTTAACAGTGCTCGCAATGTTGATTCATTGACTGAATATATAAAATCGAGAAATTCAGGTGTAACTGATGAAGATGTTGCATATGAAATATATCGCAGCGGTTTTTACCTTTATTTAATAAAAGGTGGTTTGCCGCATCTCAAAACATTGCTCGTTTTTTTGCAAGCAATTGCTTGAATAATATTACAAATAAAAACTAACACAATTTTTCGCCTGTTACATATTCAATTAAAACATTGTATATTATATTGGATTTTTATCAAGCTGAAAGGAAATATACATTTTTTAATTAGTATATTTATTTTTAAAAACATAAGTTTATATTTGTTGTAATACCTTTAAGTAAAATCTCAAATAATGTAATTATTAAACAAAAAATTTTATTTTATTTATTTATTTATTTAATAATTTATAATCATAATAAATTATGAATACAAACAATATTTACATAGGTACTAACAACTAAGGATTTTGACCTAATATTTGTTA
This sequence comes from Bellardia pandia, assembly GCA_916048285.2. Taxonomy (NCBI): domain Eukaryota; kingdom Metazoa; phylum Arthropoda; class Insecta; order Diptera; family Calliphoridae; genus Bellardia; species Bellardia pandia. The sequence goes on from OU696534.1 coordinate 3,151,085, forward strand.
AATAAGATTGTATATATTACAGTATTTTAATAGTAACATTACAGTCTTTATGTTTTGTATATTTACAGTTTTTAGGAGATCTACTAGGCAAATTTTATCGAAAAGATTTATTTGAGCTTGCTTTATAAAATTACATGAGAAAATTAGATGTTCTGTGTTTAGAGTTGTTGTTGTATTACAAAGTTGGCAATGATTTTGGTTAGTGTTATTAAACAAATGTTGTACAGTTAAGCGGGTATGTCCTAATCTTAACCTAATATATTTTTGAAGATCACTTCTTTTTGCTTCATTGGGATATATTGGTGGAGTTTCATCTGGGTTGAATGTTTTGTATATGTGTTGGTAGTTGGCCTATTCTTCAATATCAGCTTTTTTAATTGATGTTGAAATTGCTCTTTTGATATCGCACTTATTAGATGAGGCATATGAAAAGATTGGTGCAGAAGAAGCAAATTTTGCTGCTTCGTCCGCTAATGTGTTTCCTTTAATACCAGAGTGGCCCGGAATCCACATTATTTTAAATTTGGTGGGGTGCGAATCGATATAGTTTTGTCTGTACAACAATAAAACACATACTCTTACCCTACAATTACACAATCGGTCACATTATTGACGAAAGTTATTTGCACAAAAATTGTAAGAAACAAAAATTCTTTTGTTAGGTTTTTATTTTATTTTTACATTTTTAATGCAATGTACAACACACACATGCATACACATGCACACAAAAAATGATAAGTGAGAATTAAAAGATCTTATACTCACAAGAGAACGACAGATTGTTACGCTCTTTCTTTGTGCTTCTTTCCCTTTTGTCTTCCCTCCCGCATCCAAAAGAAGCACACAATTTTGTCAATTTTAAATACACTGCGTGCAACATCTTTATATATTTATAGTCTTTGATTTCATACAAATGGTCAATAAGACAAAAAATTGGGTATACTTTTAGGCTTTTGGGAATTAAAGCTTGAAACGATTTATAAATAAAACATTTTTGTTTACGAATATGTAGGCGTAACGAAATTGAATGACATTTCAATCGAAATAAAAACTTAAATATATTAAATTTCATTCATATGTCTACTTATATAGTTCATATTAATATGACAAATTTAAATTGTATGCGTCGGACACTGCGAAACTGTTCGTACAAAAATATATGCCTGTAATACTACGTTTCCACGGTACATGCTTCACTCTCTATTCAGGCTTCACACCCCAATCTTTAGTGAAACAACTAGCTTCACCATACAAAATTTTAAGAGCGAATCAAGTAGATTCATATTGAATCAACTTGCGAAGCACGAAAAATTGCACTCTTCTCTAATTTTTATCGCAAGTTTATCTGCACTAGCTGTAAAAATTCAATATTATTGTAAACAAAGCAAATTATTTTCTTGTTGCTGGAAGTAAAGAAAGTAAATACGTACGAATGTATGCTTTTTTTCATATAAGCTAACTAATTTTCACTCAGTTTTTTTGTCCATTAAAAAAAAATATTTTCCACAAATTGTAAATTCTGTTTTTTTTATTCTGTTTGTTTATTAAAAACAACTGTCAAATCGAATCAAGTTTTTTGTTCATGTAAACAGCATGATTCATAAACATGATTCAGAGAGCGAAGCAGGTGATTCAAGTCGTCGTGGAAACATAGTATTACTGTGCACAAAGTACTAATGCATGGTAAGGATATAATTGATGCTGCCGTATTACCAATAGGAATGCTTTCAGAGGAAGCCAGAGACAAAGATTACAGGAAGTATCGATTGATGTTTTCGAGAAAGTGTGATCGAATTTCCACAAATACTGATGTATTCAACAGACTTCTTATAACTTCGGATCCTTACATAAGTAGCATAAGGCGTCATTCGAACAAAATTTCCTTCGAACTAGATCCCATTGTTAAAGATATGGTGCTTGAATAATATTACAAATAAAAACTAACACAATTTTTCGCTTGTTACATATTCAATTAAAACATTGTGGATTTTTATCAAGCTGAAAGGTATAAATAACCTCATTTGACGTCGCAATATTGGCAACACCGTTTTTTTTCATCAAAAAGCATTAAAAAGGGTTCATAACTGTATTTTATATCAATTTGTTTCAATGACTTAGGTTTTACACACTTTAACTTGGCACATACTTGACTAGAAGAGCGGCATGCATTTGTGCGATATTTTCGGTGTATTTGAAGGCTAATATCTTTCGAGGAGGGTTGTTGGGGATATTCTCTTCTTTTGTATGGAGACAACAGATGTTTAACGTTTGAATAAAAATTAATATTTTTTTAATTTATATTAAATTTTCATATGATTCTAGACAGGGAAGAAAAACACCTAAAATCTACAACTTTCAGTGGGCGTAAAATCTAAAGTAGGCGTGGCATCCCCAATATGTTTAATTTTTTTCATAAGGAGAACTCAATTAAGAAGTATCCCGAATTTCAAGTCCCTAGGCCCAAAAATAAAAATTTTGACAAGTGCAGTTATATGGGAGGTGGGTGTGGCAGTGGGCGGTTTTCCAAGATTTTTTAAAAATTTCATTGCTGTACGACCACTCCTTCTATTTTTTTCCAAGAAATGTATGGGATGGTGCCACTGTGGGGCGCCCATACCAACCTGAACTTAAAAAAAAAAAAAAAAAAAAAAAAACGACTGCCGTGAGTACATTTTAATATTTCAGACCGAAAGAAATACAACCAATCATGTTTAAAGCTACGAATTTTCAATAATTGAGCATTTTGTTTCATAACAACGCGCCCCACAGTGGTATTTTTTTTTTTTTGCAAAAAGTCTATTTTTTTACAGTTATTTTTTAGAAATCTAATGATGCAACTCTGTAGAGAAATGTTTCATTAGTAGAAAACCATGATTTGTTTTCGAAAAAAATTAAATTTTGTATAAAAAAGTGTGGTGAAGTTATCTAAATATTATACAACGAAAACTGATGAAAATTTTACTACATTTCAGTTGTTTATACAATAAATATGGTTCAACTACCAATAGTTTTAGAGCATTTTTATTAAAATACTAGCTAAACCCGGTGTGCTTCGCTACCCCCCCCCCATCGTTATAAAATAAAAAGTATTTATATATTTACACACATTTATTTATTTAATTTTAATGTATTTATTGCAATGCTTTAGTTTAGTGGGCGAGGTCATGCCCCTTTGTCCACTTACGTAGTCAAGGATTTATTATTTCTTAAGAATATCCTATTGTGAAAATTTAATGACGATCGGTCCAGTAGTTAAGACTATATTACGATTTTTAATTTTCCTAAAAAGGGGCGTGGTCCCACCCACTTTTCTCCTAGTACGTATTCCTAATTATGTCAATACCATATGTACCACATATCATTGACGTAGGTCAAAAAATACCCAAAATATGGCGATTTAAATTTTTGGGTTATATGGGCGGTGCCACCCCCGTTTGTACAATCGAAATTTCATATAGCCTATTATTCCTTCCAGAGTCACAGTAACATGCTGTGAAAATTTCATCAAAATCGGCTCAGCCGTTTTGGAGTCTATACGTTACATACACACATACATACATTCAATTTTATATATATATAGATAGATAGTATTTTAAATTTAATAGGAAGGAAAAAATATTTAAATTACATATATAGTTTAAGAGATCTGAGCAAATCAAAATGACTCCAAAAAATTTAGTATTTTCAGTTTTCATTAGAAAAGAAATAAGTTAGCTCGGTCTACCGCCGTGCTAGTACTACTTCTAAATGAAAGTTTGGAATATTTTCTTTCATTTTATGTAAAAAAATTCTGCGACTTTTTGCGATCGCTGAACAAACTTATAAATTTTGTGATAAAATTCACGTATTTTTTATGAATATTTACAATAAATTGCAATGCATATTTACAATAAAAGGTTTTGTATACTTTCAGGATTTTACTTTTACTTTTTAATAATTGATTGACAGCAATATCGAAAAAGTGCATAACAAAAAAAGAAAAACAAAACCATATGATTAATTAAACCGTTATTTAAAATAATATTTGCAAAAAAAAGTCTAAGAAAATTATTAAACGTAAATAATTTTTAAAATAAATTCATTTTGTGTTTCATATAGTGAATTGTGCAAGGAACTTATAAATTGCAATAGTAATGTGGATTCATTAACTGATTTCATAAAAACTAAAAACATGGTGCTTACTATTAATGAAATTCAAATTGTGAAAAAATCAGTTCAAAAGCGATTTCTTAGTCACTCTTTAAAACGTTGGGCCGAATGCCACAGAAACAAATCATATTTTTTTAAGAAAAATTATGCTTGGCTAAGAAGTAGGTTTCAAAACAAAATAATTAATGTGTACTTTGAATATAATTAAAAATTTTTAGATATATTTGAAATATCACTTGCTGATGAGCAACCTAGTTGTTCAACAAAAATGGGAAGGCCAGCTAAGGAATTCGGCGATTGCGCTGATCGTAGTAAAAGGTACAAAGCTGCTGATTTAGCGTCCCAGTATAGCAAACAACATTTATAAATGGCAAGTGCATTAGCAGGCTCAAATTTAAAATCGCAATCATATATTCCTCCCTCAACTGCGCTGGCGTTGTTACTGGATGCAGAGTTAACAAAGAATCAGTACGAAACTATAAAATATGTTTTGCATAAAGACGGATACAATATTTTACCTCCGTATGCTAAGGTACTAGATGAGAAGAAAAAGTGTTATCCCAGTGAAATTAAAATATCAGAAAAAGAAGCCTCAGTAAATTTGCAAAGTTTACTGCATCACACCACTAAGCGTTTATTTGAAAGTTTTTCACACGAAAATATTAATAATATGATAAATTTGAATTGCACTCTTATGTCGAAGTGGGGTTGCGATGGCTCTTCTGGACATTCAGAGTACAATCAAAGTTTAGCACCTGATGTTACTGACAAGAACCTGCTATTAGTATCGATGGTGCCTTTAAGTTTACGAGCAACCTCTGAAGAGGAATACTGGCGTAACAGTAGTCCATCATCAACAAGATATTGTTGTCCAATTTCTTTCGAATTCGCTAAGGATACTAAAGAAAAAGTCTTAACAGTTGTTGAGAAAATAAAGTCCGAAATTACCGCTTTAGGAAATACGACTGTTATAGTATGCGGCAAACAATTCAATGTAATACACAATTTAGTGTTCACGATGCTAGATGGCAAAACGGCTCAGACAGTTACAAATACCGCTTCAGCAGCCGTATGCTATATTTGTAAAGCGAAGCACTCTGAAATGAACCATTTGGATATAATATCAACAAAAACCATTGATAGTGAAGCTTTTAAATTAGGTATTTTATCATTACACGCTCGAATAAAATTTATGGTGCATACTCCATATATCTTATAATGCATACTCCATATATCTTATAATATGCCTTTTCAAAAGTGGTCTGCAATTGATTCAATAATAAGATATAAAAATAAGATATTAAAACAAGAAAACAAACAGCACATTCAACAAGCATTTAAAGAACGCATGAACTTGCGAGTGGATACTGTACAACAAGGAACTGGGTCGTCGAATGACGGAAATACTTCAAGGCGTTTCTTTTCTAATCCTGCTCTCGTAGCAGATATAACAGGTATTAGTGAAGAACTAATAGATCGCTTCCGAATTATTCTCCAAATAATTACATGTGGGCACAAAATTGATACGTGGGATACTGCTGAGCTATTCGTTCGTAAATACAATTGGTACTTCATGCCAGCTACTGTCCATAAAGTATTGATACATGGAAATGACATAATTGAAGCAGCAGTGCTCCCTATAGGCATTCTCTCCGAGGAAGCGGAAGAAGTACGTAATAAGGATTACAGAAATTATAGATTAATGTTTTCCAGAAAATGTAGTAGAACTGCAACAAATATTGATGTTTTGCATCGTTTGCTTTCATCATCTGATCCCTATATAAGTAGTATTAGACGTCAACCACGTAAACATATTTTGGAACTAGATGATGTAGTAAAAGAAATGATAGATGATGAATAAAAGTCTATATTTAAATGCATATATTGAAATTTATTTTTAAAATAATTAGTTTTGGTAAAGAAACAAAAAGTTGTGGGAAAAAATATAGTATGGGTTATATGGGCAGTAAGTGGGGGCGTTAATTGAGCTAACCAAAAGCTCTGTGCCAAATTTCTAAAACTTTGGACCAAAAATAAATTTTCGGCTCTTTGGGCGGTGGGTAGTGGGCGTGGCCAATGTTGATGAAACTTTATATTTTTCTTATTTGAGCTAACCAAAGCGTCGCTAATTTTGATGAAACTTTTTATTTTTCTTAATTAAGCCAACCAAAGGCTCTGTGCCAAATTTCAACATTCTACGAGCACTCCTTATATTTTTTGCCACACATTGTATGAACAAATACAACTGTGCGCCCCCACGCTTTTCTTTAGGGATGCGTTTCTTAACAACAAATTTTTTTACATGTTTTGTATTTTATATTCATATACATAATAAAAAACATTTATATGAATGTAGATAAAACTTTTTTTTTTATTTAAAAAAAAATTTAATTCTTATTATTTACAATATTACAATAATGATGCCTCAGCGCCCTTTTGGGCCATATAGAGGCGAGTTGGTAAAAATATTTCATAAATTAAATTTACTTTAAATAAAAATAAAAAAGAAGAAAAGTTTAAGAAAAACAATAATATGTAGGTATAATAATATAATAAAAAATAAGTTAAGTAAGTTAATTTGAGATCAAAAGTTACTGTTTATAATAGAAGTTCTCTTACATTTTGCAGTAAATAAGTTTTAAGAGCTGATTTAAATAATGAAATTCTATTAAGATTTTTTAAGTATTGTGGCAAGTTGTTAAATTCGAAACTACCCATATATTCTATTCTTTGCTTGGTTGTTTCTAATCTACACCAGACTACGGATAAGTTTGTGTTATTTCTTGTATTATGTGAGTGTTGAAAACTTGAAAACTGAATTGTATGATAAACAATGTGATGTATACATTTAAAAGCATAAAGTAAAAGCTGCATTTTGTATATACCATATATTGAGTGTCTAATTGAAAGATCACCTACTACTTTGAGGGCTTTATTTTGCATTCGTTGAAGTGATTTCAGCTCGGTACTTTTCTTCCACCCATACAATATGGCCAAGTAGTTAAAATGACTTTGAATTAAGGCATTATATATTAGCAATTTAGTACTACGATCAAATTTGTTTTTAAATTTATACAAAAATCCATCAGCTTGTGCAGTTTTTGATTTCAAATATTGTATATGACGACTCCAAGACAAATTATTTTGCAAAAATATTCCCAAATACTTTATAAAACTAACTTCCATGATTTTTCTGCCATCAACAAAAATACTGAAGTTTACGTTGCTAGTACAATACGGTTTAAATCTAATTAATTTTGTTTTATTGCCATATAGTATATAAGTTTATTTATTTTCGTAAATTCAGATTTAAGAGTAGCATCACGTTCCATGTATGCTTTTGCAACGGTTTCGTGTTTGTATGGGTAAAATAGGCAAATATCATCAGCGTAAATAAAAAGTTGACCTGATAGACCAAGGTTTTTTATATCATATATTTAAAGGCCCCAGAACACTACCTTGCGGTACTCCATATTCAACTGAACCATACGAACCGTTAATTTGAACAAATTGTCTTTGATTTGTTAAATAACTTCTTATAAGCAATAATTCTCTTCCACATATTCCATAATAGACAGGTTTTTGAACAAGAATTTCATGGTCAATGAGGTCAAAAGCTTTGGTGAAATCATAGAAGATACCAGCTACACCATTACATCCTCCATCCAATCCCTTACAGATGAAATTAACCACGTTCAAAACTGCTTCCTCGGTACCACATCCTTTCCTAAAACCATATTGATAATTATTTAGCATATTATTGTTTTGCATATAAGCAGAAATTTGGTTATACAAAAGTCTTTCAAAAACATTATCAATGATAAACAAAACTGCTATTGGTCTAAACATATCAACTCTACACGCAGTCTTTTATTTGGGGATTGGAACCACCTTATGCCAACTTGGACTGACTGATTTGAAATGCTTATAACTTTTGCATTTTTAATTTAATACTCAATTGAACATCTCCAGAACATCGCTACGACGTATTCTAAAAGTTGATCTGAAGATGTTTCCATATAAAATTCAATTGGCCCAAGAATTATTGCCGAGGGATGCACCACAACGGCTACAATATGCCAATAGAGTTCAAATCATTCAGTCAAACTTGGCCCACCCTGTATTTTCAAAATATCTGGATATATACTTCTACTGATCATATTATTAAAAATTCTGACCAAATATGGTATTAAAACATTGAATTTTAATAGAACTTTAGGTGATATATTATCATGTCCACAACTCTTATTTGAATTTAAGTTTTTAATAATACTGTGTACTTCATCAGATGATGTATGATTTAAATGAAATGTATTTTTATGCTGAATTAAGATTCTTAAAGAATTCCAGGAATCAGTTGAAGATTGATCACTTTGTTATCTTAAATCTTTTACAGATTGTAGGAAATGTTTATTAAAAGCTTCAGCTTTTTCAAAATCATTTAAAATTTCGTTTTTTAAATTAATTGTTCTGTTTTGATGTCTACCAAGGGTTTCATTCAAAAATTTCCAAGACTTTTTTGGATCGTGCTGAATTTTGCAAAGATTGTTCTTATAAAAATTGTTCATCACCTCTCTACTTGCTTCTTTAAATACATTGCTAATGCCTTTTATTCTACTCTCTATATCACAAATTCCAGGTCTCCGTCTTCCCATTTTTAACAGCTTTTTCTTGTAATTTATTAATTCCATGGCAAATTTCTATTTTTTGACGTTTTTCAAATGTAGAATTTTGCAAAGCATTATCAACATACACAATTAACAATGATGTATCTACTGAAGGACCTCTAGTTTCATGTAATCTTTGTATATTGGTTTCAATTTGAATTTTGTCACGATTATAATCACAATATAAGTGCACATCTTCCACAAATGTCTGATCTTCAACATCAATTTTTATTCTACAAGAAATATGATTGTGGTCTGAAAATTTACATCCTACAGAATCAACGTACAACGAATCAACAATGTTACTATACACATGATCAATCGATGTTTTACTATCTGGGCGAGTTATTAATGTGTGGCAGTTTATAAAATCATAATTTGCAAGGACATTTTTGAGTTCTTTATACAAACTAATATTCAAACTGTCAATATTGGAGTCACCTACAAAAATACATGGAAAAAAACTGAAGAAAAGGAGGCAACATTGAAAAATGATAATTACAGCAAATTTCGAACCACCGGCAACACTGGTTAAAGGATTGATGTTTGACTGTTGGCTAGCGGGCACCGCAGTGGTGCAGAGGTTAGAACACAAAGAATTCTGATGAGAGAATGTGGTGGTTCTCGAAACATGTAAATTCAGCAACCCAGGTTCAAATCCCCAACTCAGCCGAAAAATTATCAAAAAAATTTTAATAATAATGTTCATGTAACAATTTCTACCTTCAGTAAAAATAATTTAATGAAAATTTAATTTAATGAACTCAAGAAATATCAAAAACATGGACTACGACCAAAATGAATAAGCTTATTTTCCAAAAACAAGAAAAATTTATTCGTGTCACATTTTTGTGATCTGTAGAAAGAAATAATCTTCAGAGCACTTCCATTAATTTTGTTTTTATTCAGCGTTAATACAATTGAATCGACAAAATCTATACTTTCACAAATATCAATTTTATATTCTAGATTCTTGCAAACAAAGATAGAAGTTCCTCCAAAATGATCATATCTACAGCATGTATAGCATCATAACCTATACTGTATATCTAAGTGAAATCTTCTTGAAACCATGTTTCCTGAACAGCAATGACATTGGGTAGCCTGGGTAGCTTAGCAACAAGAGTTTTAAACTTATTAAATTTCTTAATTGAAGAAATACTTCTTGTATTTAAAGATATAACATTAAAATGAGAACTTGTATTATTATTAATAAAAGCTTCAAAAGATTTTAAATTAAAAAAATATTGATTACTTAACATAAGAACAAAATAAAATAAAATATCCATAATAAATAATACTGATTATAAAAAATATAAGAAAAAAAAAAGAAAAAAAGCTTTCCACTAGGGAGATAAATATATATCATTATTGTCTTCATTATCGATTGCTTCATGCCGAGACCTGCGTTTCTGATTGTTCGTAGTTGCTTCCATTAAAAGTTTATCAACATCTTCTCGACTCACAATAACTCTTGGCTTGGATAACTCGCTCCTTTTTATAAGAACTCAACCGCCTGCAGCATATACATCCCAATAACCAACGCTTTTCAATGCTTTGGCATAGTTGAACAAGTTTAGGGTTTCTCTACTCAGTAAGTAAATCATTGACAAAAACATCTTTTGTGGACTCATTTTTCATTAATTTAGGCTTCACTGACATCATTACATCTTTAGATTTTTTCGAATTGAATTTAACCACCATTATTTGTTTATTATTCTTTTTGAGTATTTGATGGATCTCTTTTTTTTAATAAAATAGGCATCGTCAATAGTCTCCGGTTATAATACCACACCAACATCATTTGTTATTTTTAGAACTGTATCTACCGCAGATGCACCTTTATCTGGTATTACTCCACATATTAAACAATAATTTTTAACTCTTTGATCATTTAAATATTTTACACTTGTGGATTAATGTTATGATAAATTTCGCAGTCTCTCCATCTCTTCCAATGCTTTTTTTTTTTTTTGCGATCGGAACCCGTTAAAAACAGCCAAATCGTTGTTTTTAAATGCTTTTATTTAGCTTCACTTCGGAAAATCAAATCTTGTAAAGAATTTTATCCTGGTGAATGCCTGCAAAGTTTTATCCATTTGCATTGAGTAGAAGGCAGTCAAAAAAGAATTAAAAAAAAAATTGCCTACCCCCCCCCCCCCCTAGATTTTATCCTGGCTACTCCCATGTATGCGTGTATTGCGATCGGGAGTATGAATGCCTGCAAAGTTTTATCCATTTGCATTAAGTAAAAGGCAGTTAAATTAACGTTACAAGATTTGATTTTCCGAAGTGAAAGTAAAGAAAAGGTTTTAAAAATGAGGCATATGTAAATGTCGCATAAATAAAATAAAAAAATTAACAGATTTTTGTATGTATGTCTCTGCTACCCTTTACATAAAAAGGGCAATTTCAGAAAGGTATTCAGGGCGTACAGAGGTAGCTTATAAAATTTACGTTATTTTAATACCCATTACATTAACGAATTGAGTTAACAGAGATGTCAGATAGGGAAGAATTAAGGTTTAAAAAAAAATTAATAAAAATTTAAATAGGTAGAATTTAAAAAAACGGGAGAAACCATTTGGATTAAATTACATGATGTTTATAATTAACAAATTTCAACTATTTATTTAAGCAAATTCTATGAAAAAACAATGTTTGTTAAATTTTAAAAATTTTTCAATTTAATTTTTTTTTTTAATTTTTGATAACCCATTTAATGCGCCTCTCAAAGGCCTTTCATATGATACCAAATTTACATACAGTTCCTTTGAAAGAAATGTGAAAAAAATCAAAAAACCTCTAAAAAGGACATTTTTATCCTTTGATCCAGCTCACCAAATATTGACCCCAGGACAAAAAAAAAATGAGAAACGTAGTCTTGAAATGAATCAAATTTTCATATTAGTCGGGAACATGGATACCTTATTTTTTACCTTAAAAACGGGGCCACCATATTATACATACATATAAATACAAATTAGGCTATATTTATATAGCCTTTTCAGTCTCGTCTCATCGAACTGTTCGGACGTGTTTTTTTAGTGCGGCTGAATTTTCGGTGAAAAAATCGTAATAGGGGAAAAAGTGTAAAAAGTTGAAATTAAACAAAAAACTGAAAAAATCGTAATAGGTAAAAATATAAAAAAAAAAAAATCTCATAAAAACATAAGAGCTTAGCTCGACTAGAAAAACTATATGGGTCTCTGAGGAAGAATCCTTAAAAAATCTGTAGAGAATCTTCTCACTGCAAGAGCCGTGGAACGGCGTCGTTCCTGTTCGCCCAATATAGTAATTTCAATAGATGAAGGAACATCAACACCTTCTACATCAAATAGTGCAGTCAAACCTAGAAAACAAGTAGGTATGGATAAATACGTCACAGTTCTTAAGCGACAGAGGAGCCCGACATCTGCTCAAGTGTCATCAAATTCAAAAGCTCCTAAGACCGTGAGTAATGATCAAAATAGGTTTGCTCTCCTCCAGACGGATGAGCCAGAACTTCCTAAGAAGACGTTTAAGCCCCCACCAATTTATCTGAGAGAGCCCACTTCCAGTAAATTGGTACAAGGAATTGTTTCGGTAATAGGTGAAAATATGTTTCGTAACATCAATTAAACATGGAAATATCAGCGAAACCAAAATTCAAGGGAAAAAGGAAGATGATTTTCGCAAATTGTCCAACCAGTTGGAGAGGGAGACTAGGGATTTCTATACCTATCAGCTCAAAAGCGCAAAAGGACTCCAAGTCGTTCTAAAGGGTATAGACCCATGTGTTGATCCTGCGGAGATAAAGACCGGCTTAATGGACAAAGGGTTCAAAATTAAGAGTGTTGTGAATATTAGAAACCGTGAAAAGATTCCGCAGCCTATGTTTAGGGTGGAATTGGAACCTGGAGATGTCGTATTAAAGAAAAACGAGTCCCATCCCGTCTACAATCGGATTTACCTTCTGCATCGTAGAATCACCGTGGAAGAACCGCATAAGCGTCAGGGACCCGTCCAGTGTCTTAACTGTCAAGAATTTGGTCACACCAAGGCGTATTGTAAATTGCCGTCAGTTTGTGTTGCGTGTGGGGAGCTACATGCAACTGCTCAATGCGATAAGTCGAAAACTGATTCAAAAATCAAAAAATGCCGTAACTGCGGAGGTAATCATACCGCAAATTATAGAGGTTGTCCAATTTACACTCATTTGAAAGGCATAAGAACCAACAAGACGTCAGTATTGCCTAATCATCCTCAACAGCCAAATTTAGCATCGAGTGACAATTTCCCTCAATTATTACGGTCCACTAGTCATGTAAAGGCGCCTAGTTCTAGACAAGTTTCTTACGCAAACGTCGTTAAATCTAATATGCCAGGTCTGGAGCAGGAACCTAAAACCCAATATTCTGAGCCGCATATCAACAATCTAGAGACAACATTGCAGACACTTGTCCAAACTATGAACACTTTCACGACCACCATGACATCCATGATGCAGGAAATGCTGAAAATGCAATCCACTATCTTGCAAGCCATTTTAAAGAAATGATTTATTTAAAAATTTGTTTCTGGAACGCGAACGGCCTCCGCCAACATAAAAATGAACTGGAATACTTCCTGATGGATAAGCAGATTGATGTTATGATGATTGCTGAAACTCACTTGACGGCGACAGGGTACTTCAAAATTAATGGCTACGTGTTGTATGATACTAAAGATCCCCGCGGAAGAGCATGTGGAGGTTCGGCAATTCTTATAAAGAACAGAATAAAACATTAGCGGTATTCACACCGAGCTTGTTAGTTTGTTAGTCGGTAGTTTGTTAATTTGTTAAAGTTACCAACTGTGAACGACCCCCTTTTTAAAACTTTGTTAGTCTGGTAACTTTCGTAGTAAAAGAGCTGATTTATTGCTTTGACACAATTTATTATTCTGGAAAAAATAAAACATGCCACGAGAAAGTGTAAAAAAAACAATTGTAAACCATTTAATTACTCATGCTTTGACACAAATAACGTTTGCTGACGGTAAGTAGACAAGATTTATCGAAGTTTAATAGTTTAATTACAAATAATTTAATAATGCAGAAATTTTCCACGATGATGAAGCTGAAATCGAATATGTGCTGGATGAACTTTATGAAGATTTACAACACATTTTCCAACACAAAATCTAACAGCAATTTATGCTCCGCTTCACTCCACTTTTTTTGCATTTTTTTCAAATGCGCTTTTTCATTTGGTTATCCACTACGAGAACAGTTTATGATTTATTAAAATAATATAAAAAATCATTTATTTAACATACTCTCAATGTACACAAATATTTTTTTAGAAATGTCTCACAAATGATTTTTTAAATATATTTATTTAGAAACTGCAACAGCTGATTGTGAGTTACCAACTAACAACTATTTTATCAGGGGTGCCGTGTCGTTAATTTGTTAAATGTTTATCCGTTAGCGCGTTAAATATACAAAAACAAAATGCGTGTAAAAAAGTAACGATTAACGACTAACAAACTAACAAGCTCGGTGTGAATACCGCTATTATTTAATGAACAACATATGTGAGGACTACCTACAAGCAACAAACATTTGTATTGAATTCTGTCAATACAATTTTGTTTTATCAGCAATTTATTCGCCGCCTCGATTTTCAATAAAAGAACATAAAAACTACAGCTTCTTCAATTCCCTTGGAGCTAGATTTTTAGTTGCTGGTGTCTTTAACGCCAAACACACTTGTTGGGGTTCACGTCTGGTGACCCCGAAGGGTCGTGAACTCTTCAACACCATTGCCAAAATGGGCTTAGATGTACTCTCAAGCGGGCATCCCACTTACTGACCGACGGAAGATTCCCGATGTTATTGACTTTGGAGAAGTGAAAAATATCCCTGTAGAATCGATACAATTGGAGTCTTCATTAGACTTGTCTTCAGATCACTGCCCTTCTATTATTTCAATGCGTTTCCTTCAAGGGAATGGCTCTCCATTTCGGGACATATCTAAAACCAGAGTAAGTTGGATAAAGTATAAAAAGTATTTAAGTTCCCACTGCACGGAAAATGTAGAGTTGAGAACTACCGAGGATATTGATGGGTCGATTGGCAAGTTTACTGAGGGCATACGAAGAGCTGTACATCACGCCTCCACATATGACGTTGAGTGCAGAAGTGGGACAAACAGAACTTATTTCGCTGAACTCGATCATCTCCTGTCAGAAAAAAGAAGAGTTAGAAGAGAGTGGCAAATTCACAGGTCTCCTCAACTGAAAGCTAGGCTACGGGAATGCAGTGATATACTAAGAAATTTCTTAGAAACCCAAAGAATGGCTTCACTTAAATCTTACTTGGAGGGTCTTGATAGTACCCCACAATCTGACTATTCGTTATGGAAGGCGGCACGAGGTTTAAAAAGACCAGTTAGAGGAAAGCCTTTTCTGCGAAATCCGACTGGTGACTGGGCTAGAAATGATTCCGAGAAGAGGACATTATTTGTTAACCATTTACTATAAACAACTCAAATAACATATCTGATTTGCCACCACTTGTTATAAGACCTCCTGTACCTCTAAGACTAAACTTTCGTGATGTCGAAAGCGCTATTGGTACTCTGAACCTTAGAAAGGCTCCAGGTATGGATAAAATCAGCAACAAAATGCTTGTGGAGTTACCTCGTGTAGCTAGAAGAATTATCCTATTTATTTTCAATGCTATTTTACGCCTAGAATACTATCCTGCAGATTGGAAGGTATCTATGATTATCATGATTCCTAAGCCAGGGAAGGACCCCACTAAAGTAGAGTCATATAGTCATATATTCATGAAAAATTGTTATTGGCTAAGTTGATTCCAATTCTGAACGACACTCAATGTATCCCAAATCACCAATTCGGGTTCAGAGCTAAACACAGTATCATCGAACAAACACACATATTGGTAAATGTGATAATACGGTCGTTTGAAGAGAAAAAATACTGTTCCGCGCTTTTCATTGATGTTTCCCAAGCGTTCGACAAAGTCTGGCATGAAGGTTTAATGCATAAAATAAAATTAGCTCTGCCTGCTAACACCCACAAACTTATGAAAAGTTATTTATATGGTCGCAAATTTACAATCAAAGAAGGCGATTTTTTAAGCCCCGCTCAGCCAATTGAAGCAGGAGTACCCCAGGGTAGCATACTGGGTCCAACTTTATATTTGTTTTATGCATCCGATATGCCGTCAGACCCCATAATACATACTTCAACTTTTGCAGACGATACAGCCTTTATTAGCGTTCATAAGGACCATCAAATAGCATCACAGAACTTGCAGAAATATGTTTATAAACTAGAGAATTGGCTTGAGCTTTGGAAAATCAGGGTTAACGAACAGAAATGTATTCATATAACTTTCACATTGCGAAAAGATACCTGCTCGTTCATCAGAATAAATAATCAAATTATCCCGCAACACAATGAAGTCAAATACCTCGGAATCCACCTCGATCGTCGTTTAACTTGGAAGTCTCATATCGACGCAAAACTTACTCAGATGAGATTAAAAGCAGTGCACCTTAATTGGCTAATCGGCAGAAATTCTACATTAAAGTTGGATTGCAAACTTTTGCTGTACAATGCAATGCTAAAGCCAATCTGGTGTTATGGAATTCAATTATGGGGTACGGCCTCAGCATCAAACATTGAAAAAATTCAAAGGGGTCAAAATAAAATTCTACGGACAATTACTGCAGCTCCATGGTACGTTAAAAATTCTAGAATTCACAAAGATCTAGGCATTCCTTTGGTGAAAGTCGAATTTACAAAATACGCCTCAAAATATGTCAGCAAACTTGAACACCATCCAAACCCACTTGCACGAGACATCCTTAACTTTAGTGGCCATGTTAGGTTGAGAAGGAGGGATACACCCTTGCTTTAACTCAAGCGCAAAACAGATGACTGAATCAGTGGATGTAAATTTTTTGTAGTATCATAATATTTTGTCTAGCACTGGCTGGACTTATTATTTTCTTTTAGTATTAAGATTCGAAAACTTATTGTCCTTTCATTTCTGAAGATTCAATAAATAAAGTAAATGTATAAAAAAAAAAAAAAAATTATATGGCGTTATGTATTTGAGGCTATATATATGTAGAACATAGCTTGGGAATAATGATTAGAAATCCTAATGATTACCAATTGGATTAGAAATTTTAATTGTGGTGAACAATTGATTATGTAATTATGATTAGTTAGCCATTTTAGACGATTACTAATTGATTAGATTAGAAATAATCAAAAATCTAATCACAATTAGTGACGATTAGCATTTCTAATCGAAACTAATCAAAAAAATAATTGATTAGATTTCTTGATTATTTTTGATTAGATTTGATTAGTTTAACTATTTTTAACTATTTTTGTGAAAAGAAAATATTTATTTATCACATTTGTTACTATATTTACATAATGTAACAGTTTTTGAATATTGCATCGTCAGCACCCGTTGAACGACTATTCTCATTTGCAGGCATCATCAATAGTCCAAGACGAAATTCATTGTCAGACTTTTCTTTTGAAAAGTTGGTATTAATGAAATCTAATGTCAATTTTTTGTGAATTATATATAAGCAGAATCAGCGTACATATTAGAGACGTGCATTATTACACTACAAAGTATTGTACAATGTAGTATAATTGATAAATACCTTGTATATGTTGTGCAAACGAGAAGTTGTAAAGTAAATGTTGTGCTGTTGTCAAACAGATGGTTGTAGATGTTGTGTCGTTCTGGTTTGATCACTCTACACAGAACATCGCATGTTCGTTCTACTATGTTATATTGGGAACTACACAACATGCATTCATTTCTCTCTCTCATATACGCAAATACTTATTGTACTTATAGTGTGCTTGATTATTTATTTTTATGTTATGTTA
Organism: Bellardia pandia; assembly: GCA_916048285.2. Lineage (NCBI taxonomy): Eukaryota > Metazoa > Arthropoda > Insecta > Diptera > Calliphoridae > Bellardia > Bellardia pandia. The sequence continues at coordinate 3,168,817 of OU696534.1, forward strand.
AAATGAATACCTTTGAAAAATTAGTATTTTTACTATTCACCTTTTCTGGTATAAATACAAAATTTTTCCATCCCAAAAACAAATAAATTTGTCTTTTTATTCTATTTTACCGCAGTCAGACAAAAATAGTATTCCACAAATACTCACTACATCTGTTCGAAACGATATACTACTTTGTATTGTGCAACTTGTATGTAGTATTGTAAGTTGATACAACTCAACTACACACAACCTACGAGAGTAGAGCACAACATCTACAAATACAACATAAATGAAAACAGGCACTCAAACTTACTCAAAAAAGAAATCATGGCCAACTTGTACGATGTTGTGTACCAATGCACGTGTATAGTACATATATACACATGTATGTGGCAATATATAATGCAATTTTATGCAATATTCAAAAACTGTTACATTATGTAAATATAGCAACAAATGTGATAAATAAATATTTTCTTTTCACAAAAATAGTTATACTAATCAAAAATAATCAAGAAATCTAATCAATTATTTTTTTGATTAGTTTCGATTAGATTTGATTAGAAATGCTAATCGTCACTAATTGTGATTAGATTTTTGATTATTTCTAATCTAATCAATTAGTAATCTGAAATTTTTATCAAAATTCAATTCTAATGATTAGATTATTTTATTTTTCTAATCGTAATGATTTCTAATTCTAATCGAAATTCCCAAGCTATGATGTAGAATATGTAGAAAATCTATAATTTACGAAAGAATCCAAGACTAAAATTTTATTCGAATGTCTTAGTCTTAATTTTAACATAAAATAATATTAAGTGTACAAGCATACCTAGTTTTAGGATATTTTAATTTTATTTACTTTAGTTTAAGATTTGTAAATAAAATTTGTTGATATCGAGCCTACAAAACATCATGTACTCGTTCATGTCCGTTTGACAGTACAACAACTATTAAGTATTTACTAGGGTATCCAATCGAAAAATTTCCGACGAATAATTATTCGAAGCATTTTAAAATGGCCATTTTCCAATAACGAATAATTCAATTAATTTTAAGAAGAATAATCGAATAAATATTTTTGTGTTAATTTATTATTTCTTTTTAAAATGTTTCACAAATTTATAATTAACAAGTGAGTTTATATTCCACTGTGCCGAAACTTATATATTCACCACCAAATACCAGTAGTGTGATCCTTACATGAGTCCTGTCAACTATTATGAGGCCATTGTCATAAATTGTACCATAATTTCTATTTATTTGAAGTTTATTTTGTTTAAATTCCATCTTAATTACAACATTTACAAGAATTTTATGCATACTCCAGATATTCCACTAAGTATACGGTGGTGTCATGACTCATGAGTAGGAAGATAATCACATTTATTATTTATCTCTTTCTTTCAAAACTGCCCTTAGTTCATTCTTTTGCAGCGTGTAAAAATTTACAATAAATTAGATACCAAAAAGCCGTCGGTAACTGATTTTGGCTTTTTTAAACGTCAGAATTGTATACTCTGTGGTTATTCTCCGAATTGGAAGTTGTATGGGAGTCCATGACCAATTACGGACTAATTTTCACCAGAGTCAACAGTATAATTTTAACATACTTATGATCTGTGTAAAATTTCGGTTCCATATGGATGTTTATGTTTGTTAATTATTTTTTTAGAAGTAGTCCTCATAAAAGACTATGACCTATTACACCTCGTTACAAAAACGAGCTTTTGTTCTGTTCTATGAACCAAATATATTTTTTCGGAAAGGGGAGAAAAAATAAAAATACACGTGTATCGGCGATTTTCATGTACACATCAGAATTCTTTTTATACCCTTCACCTTCATGAGAAGGGTATAATAAGTTTGTCATTCCGTGTGAAATTTCCACAATATAATTTTCCGACCCTATACAATATATATATTCTGGATCCTTATAGATAGCGAAGTCGATTAAGCCATGTCCGTCTGTCTGTCTGGATGTTGAAATCAGTTTTTTGAAGTCCCAAGATATATTCGGGATCCAAACCTTCAATAATTCTGTCAGAAGTGCTTTCGAGAAGTTTGCTATTTAAAATCAGCAAAATCGGTTAAGGTCAACCAGAGTTATGAACCACTATGTGAGACCACCTCTATTTTCCATCGGTCCATGATTTCTCATAGCCCCAATACAAATAAATATATATCCGAAATATGGCTTAATGATAAATAAATGCCTATAAAATTGGAATATCAAGACAAAATTTAGCAAAACTAAGTTTTGTGCAAAAAGAAATTGCAAAACGAAATTTTTTTTAGTTCGGTCCATGTTTGACCATAGACCCCATATAAAGTCCACTTCTAAAATTCACTTAAATACGCATAAAACAGATATAAATAATGTTAAACGGCTAAAATTTGACATAAATACTCTTTATAGGCAAATAAATTGTTGCACTAAATTTTATGGTGGCCGGCCCACAACTGGTCATAGCTCCCATACAAGGACCACATCTGAAAAAGACATTTTTCCCTATATATATTGTATAAATATCGTTACCGACTCAAAACTTTGTACAGATCATTTACATATATACAAAAATCATTCCACACAATTTTGTTAATTTCGGTCTATTTTTAACCGTATGCCCCATATAAACCCCTCTTCCGAAAATCACTTTAATACTCATAAATCTCTTATAAATAAGGGTACCAATCCAATATTTTAAACGGATCATTTATATACATGCCTAAATCAAACTGCTGGATTTTGAGAATATCGGTCCATATTTGACTATATCCCCCACATAAGGTTCACTACCGAAATCCACGTTAATACTAATATATATCTTAAATATACCGTTATGTTGAAATTCTACGTGAAATATCCTCATATGCATGAAAATAACTGTTCAAAATTTAAGAAGATCAGCCCATAATTTGTCATACCTGCCATATAGAACCATTTCCAAAAAACAAATAAATTCGGGTCAAAAAATATTCTTTTCGGATTTAACCCATATTGGGTCCATATTTTATAATCATGATATATATCGTTGGAAAGGTATTTTTAATACCTTTTATTTAATGTATTACAAATTATCAGACACCCAGTAGTTCCCGAGATATAGGCATATGTATTTTCAACTTTAAGGGCCCGCCCCCTCGAAAATAGGCGTGACCGGCAACAATTTTTTTTTTGCTGGTATCTCCTCTAAAAGCCCTATTTGATTTGATTTTGTTTTTTTTTTTTTTTTTTTGAGCAAAATCACTAAAACCGAATTGTACCCCTTTTTTATACTCTGTTAAATTACACTCAAGATTATTATGAACATCAGACAGACTCTGTAAATTATGGTAAGAATTGGTAATTAAATCAATTAAAAATGGTGAAAATTAGACAAAATTTCAAAATATTTAACATAAATTATGTTGGTCGTAAAATTGTCTTTCAAACAATATATCAAATACTAATAAAATTTGCTGAATAGAAAACACAGAATTAGGATATGCTAGTCCTATAACCAGTGTAGTTTTTGTATTTCTTAGTACGGTTAGGTGGAGGGAATTTAAGATTCGGCACAGCCGAATATAGCACTCTTACTTGTTTATATATAAAGTACTAGCTGACCCGGCAAACGTTGCTTTGCCTTCAAACTTTATTTTTATTGGAAAGGTTTCATGCCAATCGGTCTATTATAATAAGAAAGGCCACCAGAGGGGTTACTATGTAGCTCGATTCGAAAGTATGAACAGCTCGAAAGTTGTATTCGATCCGAATTTAAACTCTTACCATGTAACAGTTTCGGATCGAGCGAAAAGTGCTGTCACTAATTGAAATAATTTTGGCACTACTTTCCAATGTATTATTCAACATTGGTAGCACTTATTACGCAAAATGTCAAAACAATGAAAATAAAAAATAAATTAAACAAGAAATTTGTGCGTTATAAAAATGGATACGGCTGCCCTTTGGATGGAAAATGAAGACGAGCGATTGGAACGTAAAATCCTACGCGATGGTGTAGATTTTATGCAGTTGACGGCTGTTATGTAAGTAACAATTTATTAAATATGCTGTATGTGTAACTAAATATTTTTATTTGTAGGTTTGTGCGAAATTTCCGCCTTAACAAGGAAGCTTTTAAATATGTGTTGGAGAGCATTAGTGCGGAGCTTCCAACAACAGTGAGATCGACTGCTATAACACCATCAATTAAATTAGGTGCTACAATCAAGTTTTTTGGACAAGGTGGGTACCAACACCAAATCGGTCAAGACCGGTTTGCTGGCTTGGCACAACAAACTGTGTCAAACTGCATTAAAGAAGTGTGCAATGCTATAGAGAAGGTGTCCCAAGCACATAAATTTCGTCATGAGCGAAGACGAAAAAAGAGCTGCCAAAAATTTCTTTTATGCCACGTCTGGAATTCCATGAATAATAGGAGCTGTTGATGGTACTCATATACAAATAGTCCGGTCAACTAAAAACGAGCACTTGTTTTTCAACCGGAAACTCAAACACAGCATGGTGGACCGGCTGCATTCAGATCTTCTGCCAATCGTGTCCATAAATTGTTGGTGGCGTTTTTGGCGTCCGGAGTTTTTATATAGCCCTTAGCTAACTGCGGATGGTCTGTCATAAAGTTTAGCATAATTTCAAATTGCCTTTGCTTCGTATTAATATTTTTCGTAGCATTTTCCCTATTGAAAAAGACTTGTATTCATTTGTATCTAATACTATACATAAATTTAACAAATACTTACATTTTCAGCGTTTGGTGTCGATGTTTTGATTTATTTAATTTTTTTTTATATTTTATCCGTTAGCTCAACATCAAACGAATACAAATGCCAACTTTCGAGTGACTTTGACATCTATATTCGAATTACATAGTGATCCACATCCGAAAGTAGAGTAAGAGTATCCGATAATCGGATACGGCAACTCGAAAGTAGCAAATTTATTTACGAATTCGAGTTAGTTGGTAGGAAATGTCCGTATCCGTAATATTTAAGTATCGAATTGAGTTACATAGTAACCCCCCAGTGCCATTTTTGGCGGTCTTCGTTTCTCAAGAGATTAGGTTGTTCACTACCCTTAATTGTGAAAGTTGGATGAGCAAACTGAAATGCCGAGGTTGGATGAGCAAATTTAAAAATTGTTTGTAAGCATTTGTGTCAGTATCAAGACAAATAGACCAACAGTATTCGCCAAGCATATGCTTTATGTCTTATCCTTTAAAGCGATTTTCAATAGCCGCAATGTGCTGATGTAACCTTTCGCCATGCTTATCACTACAAGCTCCTAAATCATCAGGGAACAAATCTAAATGACTGTGAAAGAAATGGATCTTTAGCGACATTAATATGCCCATTTCGGCATATGCCGAAATCATTTCTGCGACAATATTTATATAATTGGCAGCTCGTTTGTTGCCAAGAAACTGCTCAATAACGGCAATTGTGCCTTTCCATGCACGTTGTTCGATAGCATTCAATTTTGATGAAAATTCATAACATGCAACTATTTTTTTTATCTGCGGACCATTGAAAACACCTTATATCATACACATCATAAAAAAAAATAAAGTTACGGAATGACTTCTTAAAAAAACACCTGCATGAATCTTTGCGCCGCTCAATTTCGGAAAAATTTTTGCAACTTGCAATCGCCGCGTCCGAGCTTATACTTTCTCTATACTTTCTACGCCTACTTTGTAGCATGCTGATCTCTTCTGCGACCTTCCCATGTACACAAAAATCACTGGTGGTTGGAAATCCACGCTTAACACCCATGAATAATCCGGCCACTTTCATATCGCAGCATATTTTCCAATTACGATCTTGGTATTTTATCAGCTGTAATATTAATTCCTTGATTTCGTATGTTTTTTTTTTTGTTTGAGGTTTGTGGCATATGCGATCGGTATAGATGGATGTTTCTTACCGATATGAAGCAGCACGACTTTAAGGCTATTGACCGATGCATCGATGAAAAGTCGCCACTCCTCTGAAATATGAGGGTAACCAATTTTTGCAAACATCGAATCAATATCATAACAATAAGCCAGGTTTTTTTCCCCGATATTGGTGCAATTTAAAAAATTCGTCATATGGAATAGTGCTACCTCGATTACGAGCGGCTGTTATTTTAAAATCAGCTGCCACTATATTCCACTGTTTAAAGCGTGATGCAGAGTTCCGCTGTTCTCCTCGACAAATTTCCGTCTCTAAATACAAAAAAAATCAATTTTTTAAAAAATTTGACGTGAGACATTTCCACGAGTCTGCCTAAAAAAATTCAGCTCGATTGGATCACGAAAAAAGTTATCCAAAGCCTTTCACACAGGCGTACAGACGGACACTACGAGCTTTATACTTTATATAAAAAAAATTCTGACGTGTACATAAAAATCTCCGATACACGTGTATTTTTATTTTTTCTCCCCTTTCCGAAAAAGTATATTTGGTTCATAGGACAGAATATGTGTAACGCGGTGTTATCAACCGTTCAGCATGAAATTATGTACGACGATTTATATGTATAAGTCTTTGAATGAATTATTTTGAATTTCAACTTAATAGTGATGTTTATAAAAGATTTATGTGCATTTAAGTAATTTTCGGAAGTGAACTTTATGTAAGGGTATGTCAAAATATGAACCGATGCAAACAAAATATCGTATTGAGATTTCTCAGTGCATGCAATTTATTATTGCTGAATATTTCATGGATACTGTTTCTCTATAGACATTTATGTACTATATTACTTAAAGACATTTGTATCAGAGAACGGATTGATTGGTTAATTTTAGATTTTGAATACAATCACAAAAAACGAACCTCATGTTGACAACATAAATCAATTCCGTAAAGCAATACATGTCATTATTCACAAAACGGAGTGAAACGAAAAATGATGCTTGCATTGCATGTCTTGTACAAATGTAAACGTATACTCCCAAAAGCAACGAATACTTAACGATTGGTACGAATGGTTAACGATTGGTATGAATGGTTTCAATGCTGATTGTATAAGTTGAACATACTAACAAAAAATATCAAACTTTACTAGTTTACTGTCAACAAATCGCACATAAAGCAATAACCAAAAAATATTTATTTTCTCATTAGGTTTTATATTGTTTTTGCTCTTTCTTTATGCTTTCATTCACTTAAAACCGGTCAGCTAAATGACTGACGATTTCAAATCACTTGCCTATTTTGTCTATGTTATTTGTAGAGAATTCACTTTAAATGTTATTTTGTATTAAGTACGATGTGTTTTTTATTGAGTTTTGTAATAAAATTAGGGTTTATATACACAAAAACATAAATATTTACAAACTTTTAAAGACACTGATTGTTTTGTAAGAAATTGTTTTGCTTTGTTTACCAATGTTCGTGATTTACTTTTTCTCATTAGGAGTCAGCTGGTTTGTTTTTTCGCAGATACTTTTAAGGTTGCCAAATTAACGCAGTCGTAAAATGTCATGTAAGATTTATTGAATTCATTACTTAGGACACAATTTAATTACAGTTGATAAAAAATCTAAAAATATTTAATAATTTAATAGTTTTTGTGCATTTTTAGAAATAAATAAGTGCAAAATGTAAGCAAGTTCATTGATAAAAATAGTGGCAACTTTATTATTTTTATATTATTTTAAATTGTGCTTACTTACAAGGTTTCACTTGTATCCATAGGATTTAATAAGTCCCATAAATGACGTTTTTTAACACCTTCATTTTTTAAATGCTGTTTTCTTAAATTAATTATTGCCAATAAAGTAGCTCCCGGCATTTTTATTTACTAAATGTTCACTTTTTATTTTCATTAATAATATACCAATATAAATAAACAAAGCACAGATTTAAAAAGTCAGCTGTTTTCTCGTGTTTTCGAAAAATTAAAACCACGCCGAAAACCGTAAAATCACATGATTTGTAGAACAGCATCAAATCGTCGGCGTGATTTAAAAACGGTGCGTGATTTCAAATCACACGGTTTTCAGAACACCCCTGATACAGTTTTGAATATACAAGGTGGCGCAAAAGTAATCCTTCTATCAGAAAATGCTATAAATTTTGCGAGGCCCCTAATGTCAGTTCTGTTTTGACATTTGTGTAGTAAACACTACACTGCTCCAGAACGCGGAATATTGCTGACTATTTATTTGACCAATAATCGGTCGGTGACAGCCAAAAAACATCGGAAGTTTACTTTTGCGCCACCTTGTATGTATATACATTCTTGAAAAACTAGTATATATAAAAAAATGTATACATTTACCTTACAAATAATTTTTTTGTGTTGTAGATATGTCTAAAAAGAACGTATTTAGATTTCAAAGTGAATGGCTACTTTTGACTGGTTTCAAAGGTTGGCTCATCAAAATAAATGACAATGGGAAAGATGTTGCATTCTGTAAGCTGTGTAATAAAAAACTGAAGTGAAATAAGCCAGTTCTTTCACGACACATGCGCACAAATTCCCACCAAACTGCTGCTTCTGCTATTAAATCCACAACCAACATTACCAAAGCCTTACAGAATTCAACATCGAAGAATGAAAGCGTTAAGAGAGCTGAACTAAAAATGGTTGGAACATTAACTACTAACCACACTGGGTTTAGCTAGTATTTTGTGAAATCTATTCTATAGCTTATAGTTGCTTTAGTAAAAAAATAATTATATTAAGTATATACATTTATGTACTACCTAAATCTTAAATAAAAAAATAAAATTAATTTAATTTTAACAATATATAAAAGTTTATAACTTTAAAATTATTATAAAAAGTTAAAAATTATATAATGGCCCTTATGCTTGGTTTTCACTATGTCAGTTTTGTTGTCAAATTGTCTAAATGTTATGAAATTACCAACAATTTGGACAATTTGACAACAAAACTGACATAGTGAAAACCAAGCATTAGCTACAAAACTTGGAATAGTTTAGTTATCTTTGAATTATGCTCTTTAAAAACATTTTACCTAAAATTGTACATGTTTATGAGAATTCAATGTGAAGGTGAAATAATTTGACCTTAATCATAACCGCTTAATACCGTCCTAATAATTGGTTGAAGATTATAAAAAGGAGGCAGTTTTTTGTTTCTTTTTATTTAAATCAGTAATCTATAAATACCTTATTCTCACTGTTGTCATTAACTGATGGAGTTATAGCCAAAGCCGGTTTACACAAGTCATCGTCATGAGCATTTTGTGCGCGTTGTAAATTTTTATATTTGCTGCGACGTTCAAGAAATTGCTTGGAGAAGTCTATATACTCTTTGCTTTCACCTGAGTTGAAAAAACAAGAATTTAAAAATAATATTATACATAAATATGCCACCACATAAAGTTGTGAATGAGAATAACTTTGAAAAATATAAGTATATCAGATAAACTTTTTATATTACTTTGAAATAAATAAATAAATAAATAAATAAATAAACAATAAAGTATATATTTTCTTCATTCTTATGAAGTCGATGGTGTTATGTCCGTCTTTCTGCGTAAAACACTCTCAAGTCCAAAGTACACAATTAAACTTAGGATTTAAAAAAAATGTTTATCATTTTATCAGAAAGATTGCTATAGAAAATCAGCAAAATCGGTATGTAAGACAAACTCCTAAAATTATTATTTTAATTATATAAAATATTATTATAATTATAATAACATTTTTCCCTATCGCTATTTTCTTAAAATACATTTATTGGAGATAATACCATGAAATTTTGTAATATAATGAGTAATCTGTTGTATTTAAAAATGTCCTACAAAAACGAACATATTAACACGATCATTTGAAAATATCCCAAATTGGGATGCCAAACGGCTTTTTTCAAATATGTACCTGGATTCGAGATTTTATTAAAACAATACAAAAACATTTTCTGTCCTCATAGATATAATTTTTAAATTGATTAAACCATTAATAATTTAAAGACATAATAACATTAAATTAAAATGTTAGATTAACGAAAATAATTGTTGTAGAACAACGATGTTCTTAACAACAGCTAAAGCAGAATTGGCTGTTAAATAACATTAAGTGAATTTGTTATTTTATATGTGTGTATATATATATATAATGTACATTGGTATAAGTAGAGCTTTTAGTAGCGTTATACTTGCTATGAAATGAAGTAATTATAAAATATTAAAATACACGTCATTGGTTTATATGAAGTCAGAATAGTAACAAGTGTGTTGTTTCTTATCGTGCCGTTAGTTTTACTTTAAATTTCACTGAACAACAACAGGTTATGGGCCCAGAGCAAACATGTCGGTTATGGAATTAGTTTTTGCAAAAATCAAACCATTTGATGGTCATAACTTTGATTCTTGGAAGTATAGAGTTGAAAATTTCTTGGAGTCTCAGGTTCTTCTGGACGTTTTAACCGTTGATAAACCAATAGTAACAAAAGATAATGCCCTTGAAGTTACGTCATGGAATGAAAAAAATTCAACTGCAAAAAATTTGATTATCTGCTTAGTATATAATCATTTGGAATATATAAAAGGCAAAACAACGGCGAAACAAATGTGGAGTGTTCTGGTTAGTACCTTTTCTGGAACAAATATGGCCAAACAAAATATGTTAAGAACGAAGCTGGATAGATTACGGTACGAAATGGACAGTGATATGAAGAGACATTTCACAAAGTTTGATGAATGTGTATGTGAATTAGTGGCGGCTGGTGCAAAGTTGGAGAATAATGAAATTATTTACCATTTATTTAAGTAATTTCCCGAACACTTTCAACCACTAATAACGGCACTTGAAAATTTGCCTGACGAAACACTCACAATGGAATATGCCAAATCAAGGCTGTTAAATGAAGAGATGCGGCAGAATGTAAGTAGGGAACTAGTTGGTGAGGATGTTGGTGGTAATGACACAGCCTTTTACACTGGCTTTAATGGAGAGTGCTACAAGTGTAAAAAGAAAGGGCACAAGAGCTTCGAGTGTCCACAAAACAAAAGAAATGAATTCAAGAAACGTGGTGGCCCAAGCAGAGAACGAAGCCGTGGCGCTAATAATAAAAATAATGCAAGTTCTGCTGTAGCCTTTATAGTGGGAAGCAACGACTGTGAAAAAGATAAATGGATTTTAGATTCCGGTAGTACAAGGCATGTGACAAATAATTTAAAGTCATTAAATTCGGTTGAAATTCTTGATGAGCCACTTTCTATCAGCACTGCACAGGAAGGTGGGTCAATTATGGCAACTCATAAAGGTGTTTTTCTGGGTTTTACAAAAGTTAGAGGTGACATCACAAAAATTGAAGTAAATGACGACGATGGTGATACAACTATCACTGGAGATGGTGGTGCTGGTGATGAAAGTGATGCTGCTGGTGAAGGTGATGCTGAAAGTGAAGGTGATGCGGTTGGTGGAGCTGATGCTGTTGATGATGGTGGTACATGCAACGATAATGAAATTCAAAGGGAACAATGATGAAGAAGACGCAGTTGCGCTCCGGCAGCAAACATATTTGGCAGGTCAAAGGCAAAGTTGCCGTGAGCGCAAAGCCCCAGCTGAACCTGCTTGTTTTAATGAAATTGAGTTGAGGCCCGATAGACTACATTGGATGCAAGCAATTGAAGAGGAGTTTTTGTCTCTCAAAAAGAACAATACTTTTGTGCTAGTAGAAAAACAACCAGAAATGAAAATCATCACTTGTAGGTGGGTTTTTAAATTAAAAACCGATAATAATGGTCAACCCATCAGGTATAAGGCGAGACTAGTAGCACGTGGATGTCAACAAGACTACGGTATCGATTATCAACAAACTTACGCACCAGTTGCCAGAATTGCAACCATACGTACCGTCTTAGCAGTGGCAATTCAAAATGGTTGGCTTTGTTGATGCTGACTATGCCGCTGATGAACGAACTAGGAAATCAACAAGTGGATATTTGTTTAAAGTTTTTGGTAATACTGTTACATGGACATCAAAGAAACAACAAGTAATCGCATGTTCAACAACCGAAGCAGAGTATGTGGCGTTGTCCTTGGCGGTGCAAGAAGGTGTTTGATTGCGCGGTTTATTGTCAGATCTCTTAATTGATGCAAACAAATTAACAATTTTTAAAGATAATCAAAGTGCCATTAAATTAGCTCATAACATGGAAAATAAGAGAATAAAACACATTGATGTAAAGCACCACTTTATAAGGCAAAAGGTTGAAGAAGGTGTAGTTGAAATCGATTATGTAAGCAGTAATGAACAAGAAGCAGATATTCTCACAAAGCCATTACCAAAGCAAAAATTTGCATACCTCATTGAGAAGCTGTCATTAACCCATCGAGAAGGGGTGTTGTAGAACAGCGATGTTCTTAACAACAGCTTAAACAGCAGAATTGGCTGTTAAATAACATTAAGTGAATTTGTTATTTTGTATGTGTGTATATATATATAATGTACATTGGTATAAGTAGAGCTTTAAGTAGCATTATATATAATGTACTTAATATGAAATGAAGTAATTATAAAATATTAAAATACACGTCATTGGTTTATATGAAGTCAGAATAATAACAAGTGTGTTGTTTCTTATCCTGCCGTTAGTTTTACTTTAAATTTCACTGAACAACAACAATAATAATATGGCATTTTACCTTTAATTTTTATATTAATTTAAAAGCAACAGAATATTATCTATCGACATTAAAAAGGCTTTTTAAAAATATTAAGGTACCTAAAATAAAAACAATCTTGATTTAACTTTCGTTACCAATATATGAAGTTGACTAAAAACATCTTTACATCCTTTGTAAGCAAAATTATTAACAAATTGTTGTTTGCTGATTGATTGCATAACAATCCTTTCTCACCCTCCGAACCAAATAATTATATTTCTTGTTTAATATTTGATTATATATCTTAACAGACACATTAAGGCTTTTAAATATTTCAATTGCATTCATTTCATTCCACTTTTTTAATTTTTTTAATAATAAACATTTCTATCTTATTATCAAATTGATCTGACATCTCTACCTCGAAATAATAACAACGTGTTATTCGACACTTAAAATATAATTTAAATTTTTAATAATAAAAGTATACAAACTATTAAATTTATTTAATTCTTTGGCAATATTTACACAAAAAAGAAGAAAACATTGGGGCAATAACCCCAAATTTAAGGTGCATTAAATGAACCCAGTACCAATTCAAACAGATTTAAACTACTGTCTGATGATAATGAAAAAGAAGAATTAACTACAAAAAAGTACCACCCATAATCTAAATTCTACTCAGTTTCTCATCTAGGGATCAATACTGATTACTACGAAAGGTCGTGTTTTATTTAATACAATTTGTAAAATGGGATTAAATGTGATTTCGAGCGGAAAACCTACTTACTGACCTATTGATCCAGTTATTGGAAGTACCAATAATAATACAAGAACTCATAAATTGCTTAAGTAATGTATCCCGCAATCATGGAAACTATCCATCTGTCATATCTTTGAGTGTATTTTATATGAATTGTATTTTGGTATATATGGCAACTCTGTTGTAAATATGACATTGATATTGAATTGTAATAAAACCTCACTTTTCTTTGAGACAGAGAACTATACACGTGTTTCAATAGTGGCGACGAGATGATTAGAGTTGTGCCCAGTCGTTCATTTCAGTGACCGGTCATTTTCGTTCATTTATCCAAGACTGATTCGTTCATTCAATTCGTTCAATCGTTCACTTTGAACGAATGAATACAACCCTTATTGAATGTGATTTTCTTCTTGTCTTCTCATAAACAGCAGCTGAGCGAAATTTATCCGTACACTATTGAACGAAAACCGTTCAGTTAAATGACCGGCTCATTCCGTTCAATGAAGTGATCCGTTCATTTTAACCCGTTCGTTCATGAACGAAACAGCTCTATTGATGATGACGACAACCGGCGTACAATTTTCTTTTGAGGCATTTGATCCTAAACTTACAGCATGGAAGCGATGGGTCAAACGATTAGAGACGGCAATGACTATTGCGGGTGGTGAAGATGCTCAGAAGCGGAATTATTTGTTGCATTACATGGGTTCAAAAGTGTATAATACGCTATGTGATAAGGTGTTACCAAAATTGCCAGAAGACATGACATACAAGGAGATTACATTGGTTTTGGAAAAGCACTTTGACCCAATCCCAAATGAAATTTTAAAAAACTATCATTTTCAACTACGTAAGCAAGCGGAGGTAGAATCATGCTCTGAATATATTGCGGTGTTGAAACGAATGGCGGCAACTTGCAATTTTGGGCAACATATGGAGAAGACATTGCGGAATCAGTTCGTATTTGGATTGAAGAATCAATTAACTCAGAGCCGGTTGTTAGAAAAAAGTGAGCTAACATTGGAAACCGCTATAAATTTGGCAGAAGCTGCAGAAACGGCAGAAAAAGGGAACTAAATGGCAATACATATAATGCAGTAAACGTGATAAAAACTTCTGCGGAAAAATTGTTACCGGTGTGGCAGTACTGCTCATATCTCACACCAGTGTAAGCACAAGGAAACGATTTGCAAGTTTAAAGGCCATCTTAGACGCGTATGTATGAAGGAGAACAAATCGTTACACACAATGACAACAAATGGTAAAAATGGGGAAGAAGATGAAGTAAATGTGGTCGATGATACGTATGGTAATGTAGAATTAATCAACAGTATTCGGGACAGATATGTTGGTTCCAAAATATTTCATTCATTATTGTTATTCGATGGTTTAAATTTGAAATTGATACAGGGGCGGCTGTGACGGTTGTTGGTTTGGTAGATGTGGAAAAGGTATTGGGTAAGGTGAGAATATGTAATTCTGACATAAAATTGTACAACTATTGCAATCAACAAGTAGACTGCTTGGGGTATACCTGGGTACGGGTTACAGCTGGTGGTTATTCGACTCTATTAAAGTTGTATATTGTGCGTGGAAATCGATCGGCCTTATTGGGTAGAAACTGGTTACGAAGCATTAGATTGGATTGGGCGAAAATTATACAGCAACATTTCCCATTGAACAACGTGGGCACGAACACACCGACTTCCGAAATTGAGAAACAACTGCAGAACATTGTCAGTAAATACCCCATGCTGTTTTCCGAATCGATTGTAAAAATTAGAGGGTTCCAAGCATGATTACATGTGCGGAAAAATGCAACACCACGCAACACGAGGCTTTAGAAAAAGAATTACAACAACAAGTAGATGATGGCATCTTGGTTAAGGCGAATCACAGTGAATGGGCAACACCTATAGTGGCCGTTAAGAAGAAAAATAATTCCGTTAGAATATGCGGAGATTATAAAGTCACGCTCAACCCTGCCTTACGGGTTGATGAGCACCCATTACCGACAATCGACGAATTGTTTGCGACAATGGCGGGAGGTACAAAATTCACCAAAATAGATCTGTCACGAGCGTATCTTCAGCTGGAAATACACCCTGAAGACAGAAAATATTTGACCCTAAATACACACAAGGGACTATACCAGCCAACACGATTAATGTTTGGAATCGCAAGCGCTCCCGCCATATGGCAAAGATTTATGGAACAGTTACTGATGAATATACCTGGGGTAACTGTATTCCTTGACGAAATAAAGATTACGGCAGAAACGGATGAAGATCACCTGCATAGAATAAATGAAGTATTTAAAAGGCTTAACGAGCACAACATGAGGGTAAATTTGGAGAAGTCGGAGTTTATGAAACCGTCTATCGAATATTGCGGGTTTTTAATTGATAAAGATGGAATACACAAGATGAAATCAAAAGTTAAAGCTATTAACGATCTCAGACCGCCTGGCAATAGAGATGAGGTACGAGCACTAGTAGGTTAGGTAAATTATTATGGAAGATTTTTTAGGAACTTGAGCACGGTATTATACCCAATCAATCGATTATTACAAAAAAAAACGTAGAATTTGTATGGAATGCAGAATGTGAAAAGTCCTTACGTGAAGTAAAAAACCAGATGCAGTCGGATGTAATACTTACACACTTTGATCCGAGATTACCACTAGTGCTGGCGGTAGACGCAAGCCCATACGGAGTGGGGGCCGTCGTTAGTCATCAAATGCCAGATGGTGCTGAAAGACCGATACAATTTGCCTCGCAAACTCTTTCAAAAGTGCAGCAGAAATATAGTCAAATTGACAAAGAGGCATTTGCAATAATATTTGGTATCCGCCGGTTTTATCAATATCTTTTTGGCAGGAAGTTCATACTGGTAACGGATAACAAACCAGTCGCACAAATTTTTTCGCCTAAGAAGGGCTTACCACTACTATCAACATCACGTATGCAACATTATGCCATATTTCTGCAATCATTCGACTTCGAGATAAGAGTTAAAACTTCGAAAGATAATAGTAATGCGGACGCAATGTCTCGCTTAATAGACCCGACCGATAAAAATGATTCTGAAGATTTGAACATTATGGAAACCAAGATAGCCGAAGGTGACATAAATGCAGTTGAACTTAACATGATTACTAATTTACCAGTAACGGTAGCAGAATTGAGCGAAGTAACGGAAGCAGATCCGGAAACACAATTATTGCGAAATAGTTTGAAAGTGGGCCGTGATTGCGATCGGGAACACCGTTTTAATATTGCACAAACGGAGTTCGGTCTCCAGCGGGGAGTTGCGACAGCGTGTCTTGGACGAATTACATGCCGCCCACTTTGGAATTACAAAGATGAAATCATTAGCTAGAGCCTACTGTTGGTGGCCATCACTCGATCGTGACATTGAGCGTTTGGTATCAAATTGTTTAGAATGCCAATTAGTTCGTCCGTGTGCACCTAAAATTATGCCTCCCCATCAGGGCTGCCAGATGAATTTTGGAAAAAATCGTCAAAATCCCGATAAAAAGGAAAAAAATCGTCATTTCGAAATTTAAAAATCGTCAAAAAAATCGGAAAAATAAAAAGTCACTGTTTCTAACAGTATTTTTAAATTTGCATTAAAAAGAAAACAAAAATTCGAGTTGAAATAGTCAAACTTGACGGTACTAGTCAATTTTCTTATTTCCTTTTGTTTTTTCTTTCATGCATGTTGATTTGCATTAAAAAGTACGAAAATTGAATTGAATTGTGTGAATGAAATGACAAGTTCAAAAAAGAATTAAACAAAAACTGGTCAGCTAAAACTGAAGAGTGTGAAACAAGACTTACAGTATTTTATAAATAAATATCTGAATTTAGCATGTTTTATTAATTCAGGTTAAATTACAATGTCAAAACAATTTAGTTTATTAAGTTTTAAATAATATTTTGAGTATAGAATCCAATTAATTTATTATATACAGGTACTTATTTTCAAAGAATTTTTGTTATTTAAATTTATTTGGTTGAATATTCTTTCGACGATTGTTTAAAATAATAGAAGTTTTTCTAGAATTTCTCCGCTGAAATACAGAAATTGTTTTCTCTAAAAATTTTAGTTCATGGAATTCAGCATTTAAAATTTCTACTATCCTGACTCAATATTATTTTGAATTATTATACTTAATCTTAACAATTGTCAATAATTAAGAAAACACTAATATCACTGAGATTTGTTTTTGAAATATGTCATGTTCTTTTTAATATTTATGATATTAAATGAGAAAAATAGTTGTTGTCTCAAAAAAAAAAAAAGACAGAATTTGGTAACAAAAACATTAATAAAACAAAAAAATTATAGAAAATTTTAAAAGTTCAGAAAATCGTCACTTTCAATGAAAAAATCGTCAAAGCGTCACCCACCAACAAAAGTTTTCGAAAGAGTTCACGCCGACTTTGCAGGCCCATATAAGGGTGAGTATCTGTTCATTTTGGTAGATGCCTTCAGCAAATGGCCTGAGGTCCACATATTACCAGACATCACGTGTAAATCTACAATTAAAATTTGCCGGGAAATTTTCGCCACGTTTGGCCTTCCGAACGTGTTGGTCACAGACCACGGTACGCAGTTTACGTCGGACGAGTTCCAAAATTTTTTACGCTCTAATGGCATTATACACAAAATGGGAGCACCATACCACCCGTCCACAAACGGGCAAGCAGAACGATTCGTGCAAACCATCAAAAATAAGCTGATCACGGTAAACTGCAAGCCATCGGAAATGAGGAAGGAAATCGCCAATATTTTACTTGCCTATCGTAGAGCGCTTCATACAGTTACCGAAAAATCACCATCGCACATTATGTTTGGTCGTCAGATCAGAACTAGGCTGGACCTTATGCTACCTACAGAAGAACCTAATACAATATGTAAGAAATAAAGAACCGGAAAATTTGTAGTAGGAGATAGGGTTGCGGCCCGAGACTACCTGGCTAAGGAGAAATGGAAACTTGGTTCCATTTTGAGAACGTTTGGAGAACTACACTATGATATAAAACTTGATGATGGAAGAGTGTGGAGGCGTCATGTAGATCAATTGCGCAGTATTGGAAAATATGTAACAACAAATGTATCCTCCGGAACGGCGAACAACCCAGTCCAGACATTAGCTACCATACCTAATCGAATATCGACCGAACAGGAACAAATGTCCCTGTTCATGAATCGTCGGTCATAATTTCACATCCACCTAACCCAACACCACCTGTGGTTACGAATCTACTTCCAGAACCAACGTACAATACCGAAACCATGGCCTCGACTTCTGAGGAAATAGAATTGCCAAATGCGTTACGAAGACCTGTACGAATTAGGAAGGAACCAGAGAGGTTCAAAGATTATCATAAACATTAACAAAATTAATTACCAGGGAAGAGCTGTCATATCTTTGAGTGTATTTTATATGAATTGTATTTTGGTATATATGGCAACTCTTTTGTAAATATGACATTTGATATTGAATTGTAATAAAACCTCACTTTTCTTTGAGACAGTGAACTATACACGTGTTTCAATACCATCACAGTCCTCATTGCCAAATCCACATATTCAGTAAACGTCTTTCGTCCTATTTTTCTGCTGCCATGTTTTTCCAAGATCATCGAGCGAATTATAACTACAAGATTTTCATGGTTTTAAGAGCACAAAAACTTTATTGCCAAAGAACAACTAGTTTTCAAGAGAAACAAAGAATATGATGCACTGTTGCATAGACTACCACGTCACAAAAGCACTATATTTCAGGAACCACGTGACCATCCTATCGATCGACTTCGAAAGAGCTTTCGATAGGATTGGACTTCACGTGATTCTTGGCGCTCTAAAGTCATGGCGTATTGGACCAACAGTTTTTAAGAGTTTTTTGTAAAATCGTTTTTAACTAACAGACGTTTTTAAGTCAAACTAAATGGCAACATATCTAAAACCTTTCCTTTGGCTGACGGTATTCCTCAGGGCTCACCACTCTCAGTAGTTCTTTTCCAAATTGCATTCAACGATATAAGCAAGATAATAAAAAAAAAACATTGCCCCTATGCTGATGATTTATATGTACGTCCTTTGTAGTAAAAAAAACCAAAAACGAAACCAACAACATCTTACAAAAAATTATTCAAGATTGTTGGAATTAAAAAGATTATCTAGACATTAGGTTGGCATCACTTGAATTACTTTATGTCAACCCTGTTATTAGAATTAATAAATAGAATAATTTTTCATTCTCTTTTTGTAGTACATCAAATGAACAACTTGTGTTTTTTATTCAATAAGAAATAAGTATAAATTACAACAAATATATTAAAAAATGGACAGATTACTCTGGCACAAAAAAAAAAACTACACCGAAAACAAAGAAATTTCACGTTTGCAGGAAGCACAGCTGCGATTTTGATACCAATTTTGTTCAACTCGATGGAGCAGTAATCCAAAACGTAGATAAATTACGGATACAGCGTGCACTTTTCTCCAAAAACTACTACTGGAATGATCAACTAAACAACTCAATAACATCTCGTTCTAATATTATTCAATACCTATCAGGATAAAGCTTCGCCCGTCTAAACATACTAACTTACCTTACCAAAGCGTTTATGCATTCAGAACTACCCTAATTGAAAACATTCTGTTCGAGGCCAATCTCCTTTCAATAACTGACAAACTCACTAGCTAGCTTCAATAAAAATCACAACCCCCCCCCCCCCCCCCTCCCAAAATTGTAAAACACAACCTGCATGCCATAGTAGACAAAGAAGGAACAAATTGTTAATCGGTCTTCACATCGGAATCTTGCGCCATTTACCAAGCTATACGTTTTATTTTAAAAATAATTAAAACTGTAATTTTCACCGACAAATTACTTTCGCATTACCACTTTTTCCACAATAAACCCTCCTTCATCTGACTTATCCAACAAATGCTAGCAAGAAAAAAATAAGAATATTCTCCCGCCTTAGATTAGGATCATGAATAAATAACTTTTGAAAAATCTATCTCAAGCAATAGTCTGTCATAATTGTAATTACAATCTCATAGAATTAACTCGTAAAGCCTGATCCATTTAAAGGTTCCCTACTTTTTTGAAGAGAAAAAAAATAAATTTGATGGGCTTTTATTTTTTGAAGATTATGTCTATCAAATGTTGGTCGTTGCTAAGTCGCAGATGGTCTATCCGTTGAGTCCAATTTTCGAAGACTCGTTCGAGCATTTCAATTAATAACTGGCGAATGGCACGCGTGATGTTTTCCTCCAAGGCCTGAATCGAATCTGGTTTGTCCGCATAAACTTTAGACTTTACATATTCAGTCTCGTCTCATCGAACTGTTCGGACGTGTTACTTTTAGTGCGGCTGAATTTTCGGTGAAAAAATCGTAATAGGTTAAAAAGTGTAAAAAGTTGAAATTAAACAAAAAAGTGAAAAAAATCGTAATAGGTTAAAATATATAAAAAAAAAAAACATTAAAAATCGTATAAAAACTGTATGAGTGTTCCTCTCAGATGTAATTCTGAGAAAGAGTTTAGCTCGACTAGAAAAACTAGATGGGTCTCTGAGGAAGAATCCTTAAAAAAATCTTTGGAGAATTTTCTCACTACAAGAGCCGTAGAACGGCGTCGCTCCTGTTCTCCCAATATAGTGATTTCAACAGATGAGAAAACATCATCTTCATCAAATAGTGCAGTGAAACCCAAAAAACAAGTGGGTATGGATAAGTACATGACCGTTCTCAAGCGACAGAGAAGCCCGAAGTCTGCTCAAGTGTCATCAAATGCAAAAGCTCCTACGACCGTGAGTAATGATCAAAATAGGTTTGCTCTCCTCCAGACGGATGAGCCAGAACTTCCGAAGAAGACGTTTAAGCCCCCACCAATTTATCTGAGAGAGCCGACTTCCAGTAAATTGGTAAAAGGAATTGTTGCTGTAATAGGTGAAAACATGTTTAGCGTAACCTCAATGAAACATGGAAATATCTGCGAGACAAAGATACAAGTGAATAGGGAAGATGATTTTCGAAAATTGTCCAACCAGCTGGAAAGGGAGACTAGGGATTTATATACCTACCAGCTCAAAAGCGCAAAAGGACTCCAAGTCGTTCTAAAGGGTATAGACCCAAGTGTTGATCCCGCGGAGATAAAAACTGGTTTAATGGACAAAGGGTTCAAAATCAAGAGCGTAGTGAATATTAGAAACCGTGAAAAGATCCCTCAGCCCATGTTCAGGGTAGAATTGGAACCTGGAGAAAAACGAGTCCCATCCCATCTACAATCTGATGTACCTTCTGCATCGTAGAATCACCGTGGAAGAACCACATAAGCGTCAGGGACCCGTCCAGTGTCTCAACTGTCAAGAATTTGGTCACACCAAGGCGTATTGTAAATTGCCGACAGTTTGTGTTGCGTGTGGGGAGCTACATGCATTTGTTCAATGCGATAAGTCGAGAACTGACTCAAAAATCACAAAATGCAGTAACTGCGGAGGTAAGTATACCGCAAATTATAGAGGTTGTCCAATTTACACTCATTTGAAAGGCATAAGAACCAACAAGACGTCAGTATTGCCTAATCATCCTCAACAGCCAAATTTAGCATCGAGTGACAATTTCCCTCAATTATTACGGTCCACTAGTCATGTAAAGGCGCCTAGTTCTAGACAAGTTTCTTACGCAAACGTCGTTAAATCTAATATGCCAGGTCTGGAGCAGGAACCTAAAACCCAATATTCTGAGCCGCATATCAACAATCTAGAGACAACATTGCAGACACTTGTCCAAACTATGAACACTTTCACGACCACCATGACATCCATGATGCAGGAAATGCTGAAAATGCAATCCACTATCTTGCAAGCCATTTTAAAGAAATGATTTATTTAAAAATTTGTTTCTGGAACGCGAACGGCCTCCGCCAACATAAAAATGAACTGGAATACTTCCTGATGGATAAGCAGATTGATGTTATGATGATTGCTGAAACTCACTTGACGTCGACAGGGTACTTCAAAATTAATGGCTACGAGTTCTACGATACTAAAGACCCCCGCGGAAGAGCTTGTGGAGGTTCGGCAATTCTTATAAAGAACAGAATAAAGCATTATCTAATGAATAACATAAGTGAGGATTACCTCCAAGCAACAAACATTTGCATTGAATTCTGTCAATACAAATTTGTTTTATCATCGATTTATTCTCCGCCTCGATTTTCAATAAAAGAACACCAATACCATAACTTCTTTAAATCCCTTGGAGCTAGTTTAGTTGCTGGCGACTTTAACGCCAAACACACATTTTGGGGTTCACGTCTGGTAACCCCAAAGGGTCGCGTACTCTTCAACACCATTGCTAAAATGGGCTTAGATGTACTCTCAAGTGGACATCCCACCTATTGGCCAACGGACCGACGGAAGATTCCCGATGTTATTGACTTTAGCGTAGTGAAAAATATCCCTATAGAATGGATGCAAGTGGATCCTTCACTGGATTTGTCCTCAGATCACTCTCCTACTATCATTTCAATGCATTTCCCTCAAGTGTGTGGTTCTCCATTTATGAACATGACTAAGACCCGAGTAAGTTGGATAAAATACAAAAAGTATTTAAGTTCTCATTGCACGGAAAATGTTGTGTTAAGAACTACCGACGATATTGATGAGTCGATTGGCAACTTTACCGAGGACCTTCGACGAGCTGTGCATCACGCTTCCACTTATCACGTTGAATGTAGAAATAGGACAAACAGAACTTATTTCTCTGAACTCGAACATCTCCTATCAGAAAAAAGAAGAATGAGAAGAGAGTGGCAAATTCACAGGTCTCCTGAACTGAAAGCTAGGCTACGGGAATGCAGAGATATACTAAGACATTTCTTGGAAACCCAAAGAACGGCCTCACTTAGATCTTACTTGGAAGGTATTGATAGTACCCCACAATCTGACTACTCGTTATGGAGGGCGGCAAGAGGTTTAAAAAGACCAGTAAGAGGAAAACCTCCTTTGCGAAATCCGACTGGTGACTGGGCTAGAAATGATTCCGAGAAAGGGACATTATTTGTTAACCATTTGAGAAATGTGTTTACTATAAACAACTCAAATAACATATCTGATTTGCCACCACTTGTTATAAGACCTCCTGTACCTCTAAGACTAAACTTTCGTGATGTCGAAAGCGCTATTGGTACTCTGAACCTTAGAAAGGCTCCAGGTATGGATAAAATCAGCAATAAAATGCTTGTGGAGTTACCTCGTGTAGCTAGAAGAATTATCCTCTTTATCTTCAACGCTATTTTACGCCTAGAATACTATCCTGCAGATTGGAAGGTGTCTATGATCACTATGCCGACAATTTCTAAACTGTTCGAAAAATTGTTAATGACTAAGTTGACTCCAATTCTGAATGACACTGAATGTATTCCTAATCATCAATTCGGCTTCAGAGCTAAACACAGCACCATCGAACAAACACACAGCTTGGTAAATGTGATAAGAGGGTCGTTTGAAGACAAAAAATACTGCTCCGTCCTTGTCATTGATGTGTCCCAAGCGTTCGACAAAGTTTGGCATGACGGTTTAATGCACAAAATAAAATTAACTCTGCCTGCTAACACCCTTAAACTCATGGAAAGTTATTTATACGGTCGCAAATTTAAAATCAAAGAAGACAATTTTTTAAGTACCGGTCAGCCAATTGAATCAGGTGTGCCACAGGGTAGCATACTGGGTCCTACTTTATATTTGATTTATGCCTCCGACATGCCGTCAGACCCCAAAATCCACACGTCAACTTTTGCAGACGATACAGCCTTTATTAGCGTCCATAAGGACCACCAAGTTGCATCACAGAATTTGCAGAATTATGTTTATAAGCTAGAGAATTGGCTAGAGCTTTGGAAAATCAGGGTTAACGAACAAAAATGTATTCATATAACTTTCACATTGCGAAAAGATACCTGCTCGTTCATCAGAATAAATAATCAAATTATCCCGCAACACAATGAAGTCAAATACCTCGGCATTCACCTCGACCGCCGTTTAACTTGGAAGTCTCATATTGAAGCGAAACTTACACAAATGAGATTAAAAGCAGTGCAACTTAATTGGCTAATCGGCAGAAACTCTACATTGAAATTGGATTGCAAACTTTTGTTGTACAATGCAATATTAAAGCCAATCTGGTGCTATGGAATTCAATTATGGGGTACTGCCTCAGCATCCAACATTGAAAAAATTCAAAGGGGTCAAAATATAATTCTACGTATAATTACTGCAGCACCATGGTATGTTAAAAATTCTCGAATCCACAAAGATCTAGGCGTGCCATTAGTAAAAGTCGAATTTACAAAATATGCGTCAAAGTATGTCAGCAAACTTGAACACCATCCAAACCCACTTGCAAGAGACATCCTTAACTTTAGTGGCCACAATCGGTTGAGAAGGAGGGATACCCTTGCTTTAACTCAAGCGCAAAACAGATGACTGGATCAGTTGATGTGAAATTTTTTTAGTATCATACAAATTTTTGTCTAGCACTGGCTGGGCATATTATTTTCTTTTTAGTATTAAGATTGGAATACTTATTGTTATTTCATATATGAAGATTCAATAAATAATTAAAAGCAAAAAAAAAAAAAAAAAAAAAACAAAAAAAAAAAAAAAAAAAAAAAAAAAAAAAAAATTAAAAAGTGATTTTCGAAAGTAGGTCTTATATGACAGGAATTTAAGCTATGATTTTATATAGAACTTATTTGTTGAGAAATTTGTGTGAATAACTATGGTCATTAATGTGACTTTCAAAAGGGGGACTAATTATGGACGAATAATTATAAAATGAGGCCGAAGGTTTTGTGTATATATAAAACATGTTTGTGTTGAATATTATTTGTATATCAACATTTTTAAGAGAGTTATGATTTTTAAAATTATTTTCGGAAGCTATATTCAATTATAGACCGATCTGCACAAAATCTGTAGGTTTGATTATATTTCATGTTAAACTTATTTGTGACAAAATTTGTTTAAATACGTGCATAAATCAAAGATTTTTGAGCGATAACTTCAAATTTTAGGAGGATATTTGTATTGGGGCTACGTGATATAATGGAACGATTTTAACGAATTTCAATTTCCTTGGGTCGAAAAAATTCATACATGCCTGTCAGAGGGACGGACATCGTTTAATGTAAACTGGAAGTGATTCTAAGTCGATCGATGTACTTTAAGTTGGGATTAATATATTTTGGAGTTACTAACATCAGCACAAATTCAGTATAGAGACGGACATCGTTATAAGGACTTCTACATATAAGAATCCAAAATATATACTTTATATGGTCGCAAACGAATATTGTAGAAGTCTTCAGGTTATTCATAGCTTAAGGCTTTTACTAATATAGTCGATCAAAATATCATTATGTTAAAAATTCATTTTGCTATTTTTATTATTTATAGTATTTTAATGATACTTTTATAATTTACCTAAATACATGCGAATGTAATCCTTAACTTCATATGGTGACTCCAAGTCCCGTAAAAAGGAGACAAATGTAGGCACTGTAAACAAAATATATACATACATAAAATTATTTATTATTATGTTATTTACAATATTTATATAAATAAATAATTATGAGTTTAAATCAGTGTAATGGAAAATGAAAGAGAATCAATGTGAGACATAAACAAGTAAGAGTGCTATATTCGGCTGTGCCGAATCTTAAATACCCTTTACCTAAGCGTAATAAGAAATAAAGAAACTACACTAGACTAGAATACCCTAATTCTGTGTTTTCTATTCAGTCTTAGTGCAAATTTTATTAGTATTTGATATATTGTTTGAAAGACAATTTTACGACCAACATAATTTATGTTAAATATTTGGAAATTTTGTGTAATTTTCACCATTTTTAATTGATTTAATTACCAATTCTTACCATAATTTACAGAGTTTGTCTGATGTTCATAATAATCTTGAGTGTAACTTAACAAACAGAGTATAAAAAAGGGGTACAATTCGGTTTTAGTGATTTTGCTCAAAAAAAAAAAAAAAAACAAAATCAAATAGGGCTTTTAGAGGAGATACCAGCAAAAAAAATT
This sequence comes from Bellardia pandia, assembly GCA_916048285.2. Taxonomy (NCBI): domain Eukaryota; kingdom Metazoa; phylum Arthropoda; class Insecta; order Diptera; family Calliphoridae; genus Bellardia; species Bellardia pandia. The sequence continues at coordinate 3,195,276 of OU696534.1, forward strand.
TGTTGCCGGTCACGCCTATTTTCGAGGGGGCGGGCCCTTAAAGTTGAAAATACATAGGCCTATATCTCGGGAACTACTGGGTGTCTGATAATTTGTAATACATTAAATAAAAGGTATTAAAAATACCTTTCCAACGATATATATCATGATTATAAAATATGGACCGAATATGGGTTAAATCCGAAAAGAATATTTTTTGACCCGAATTTATTTGTTTTTTGGAAATGATTCTATATGGCAGGTATGACAAATTATGGGCCGATCTTCTTAAATTTTGGAACAGTTCTTTTCATGCATATGAGGATATTTCACGTCGAATTTCAACATAATAACGGTATATATACGATATATATTAGTATTAACGTGGATTTCGAGAGTGGACCTTATGTGGGGGATATAGTCAAATATGGACCGATATTCTCAAAATCCAGCAGTTAGATTTAGGCATGTATGTAAATGATCCGTGTAAAATTTTGGATTGGTACCCTTATTTATAAGCGATTTATGAGTATTAAAGTGATTTTCGGAAGAGGGCTTTATATGGGGCATACGGTTAAAAATAGACCGAAATTCACAAAATTTTGTGGGATGATTTTTGTATATATTTAAATGATCTGTGCAAAGCTTTGAGTCGATACCGATATTTATACAATATATATACGGAAAAATGTCTTTTCCAGATGTGGTCCTTGTATGGGAGCTATGACCAGTTCTGGGCCGACCACCATAAAATTTAGTACAACAATTTATTTGCCTATAAAGAGTATTTCTGTCAAATTTTAGCCGTTTAACATTATTTATATCTCTTTTATACGTATTTAAGTGAATTTTGTAAGTGGACTTTATATGGGGTCTATGGTCAAACATGGACCGAATTAAAAAAAATTTCGTTTTGAGATTTCTTTTTGTATAAAACTTATTTTTGCTGAATTTTGTCTTGATATTCCAATTTTATAGGCATTTATTTATCATTAAGCCATATTTCGGGAAGATTTTTGTATGGGGGCTATGACCAATTCTGGGCCGACCACCATAAAATTTAGTACAGCAATTTATTTGCCTATAAAGAGTATTTCTGTCAAATTTTAGCCATTTAACATTATTTATATCTGTTGTATACGTATTTAAGTGAATTTTGTAAGTGGACTTTATATGGGGTCTATGGTCAAACATGGACCGAATTAAAAAAAAAATTTCGTTTTGAGATTTGTTTTTGTATAAAACTTATTTTTGCTAAATTTTGTCTTGATATTCCAATTTTATAGGCATTTATTTATCATTAAGCCATATTTCGGGAATATATATATTTGTATGGGGGCTATAAGAAATCATGGACCGATTCTTACTATTTTCCGCACACTTTCTTCTTTTATAGTACAAACAACGTATACAAAATTTCATGGTATTATATGCAATAGTGTTCAAAATATTACAATAAAATGGATGAAAAATATCAAATTTTTATGGAGGTGGTCTCACATATAGGTTCATAACTCTGGTTAACCTACACCGATTTTGCTGATTTTAAATAGCAAACTTCTCGAAAGCACTTCTGACAGAATTATTGAAGGTTTGGATCCCCAGTGTATCTGGGGACTTCAAAAAACTGATTTCAACAGACAGACAGACAGACAGACAGACGGACATGGCTTAATCAACTTCGCTATCTATAAGGATCCAGAATATATATACTTTATAGGGTCGGAAAATTTTTTTGTGGAAATTACACACGGAATGACAAACTTATATATACCCTTTTCACGATGGTGAAGGGTATAAAAAACGATGGTTAAAATAAAATATAAAACTAACTAACATACTAATAAATTAAATTACAAAACGCAATCAAATAGATTCTACCTTGTATGAGGCAAGCAATCAAGTAAAGCGGCATATTAATATCCGAAGTTTTCAAATTAAACTATAATTTTAACATTTAAAAATATTTATAATTTATTTGAACTCATAATTACTTATGGGAATAACTTATGTGTGTGAAGTTTTTTTATACTTCTACTTATTTCTTGTATTTTCATTAAAAACGAACTATCAAAAGTATTTCAAATCGTATATCTAATGATTTTTAATTATTTAGTCCATCCATACTATACTTAATAAAGCCCAAAGGTGTGCTTGTCTAGGTATCACAGGTGCCTTAGGCAGCACCCCGCAGGCGGCTTTGGATATAATCCTAAACCTACTACCCATAGAGCATTATGTGGAGAGTGTGGCAGCACGGAATCTACTCAGGCTATCAGAGTCTTCCTTGGTAAAACCCCTGCGGGTTGGCCACACTAGGATATTGTATAAGGCAGGCCTTATGGGTCAGGACAATAATCCATCTGGGATTTCTGACTATAAGGTCGCAACCTATTACTTCGGTACATCACCCTCGGTAGAGTTCCCCAGTAGGGTTGACTGGGTTGAATCCGATCAACTGTTCGAGGGGTGCGCAGTTTTCACCGACAGGTCCAAAATGGACTCTGGTACAGTGGCCGGGGTTTATTTGGTTGAAAATGGAATATAGCGCTCTTATAGACTCCCAAACGAGTGCAGCGTGTTTCAGGCGGAGATCTATGCGATCTGGAAAGCCACGGAGCTGATAGAGGCACACGTCGAGAGGGGGTCTAAAGTGACTATTTATGTGGACAGTCAGGCGGCACTAAAGGCTCTGGAGTGTAATCAAATACACTCCAACCTAGTGCAGGACTGTAGGAGAGCTCTAGAGGAGCTATTGGTACTCTACCAAGTTAGATTGTGTTGGGTACCAGGGCACTGTGACATACAGGGAAATGAGGTGGCAGATGAGCTGGCCAGACATGGTTCTGGTTTGGACCATGATACTAGAGAAAGTGAGGTCAAGCCACCTATTTGTCATTTCTACAGGCTGATTCAGGAAAGATTCCGTGACTGTGCAGACCAATCCTGGGGCAGTAGGTCGGATTGTATAGTGTCCAGGTCCTTATGGCCAAGACTAAATGCAAATGCGACCAAAACGCTGATGGAATTGGACAGGCATAGTCTAAGGATTCTGTTGAAGATATGGCAACCATACAACGTGTATGTTTCTATTCTCTTTTATACTCTATTTTCTTTTTGTATCTACCTATTAATTTCATTCCATTTCAAACAATAAAACCAACAGGTTATGGGCCCAGTGTAAGCGGCAGTTGATTTAATTATAATAAAAAAGTATTGTTGCGAATATTTGGAAAACATGAATCATTTCCAAATCGACAAACTGGACGACACCAACTATGAAAGTTGGGCGATCCAGATGAGGAGTGTGCTAGTCCATGGAGGCTTCCGGCATATAGTAGACGGTAAGGTGAAAAAGGAATCAGCTAAAGATGACACAGAAGCGACAAAATGGGACGCCGATGATCAGAAGGCGTTAGCAACAATTATTTTGGGTGTGAAACCGACACAACTTGGGTATATTAAGAATTGCAAGACTTCAGCCGATGCCTGGAAAAAATTGCAGGTTACGTACCAGCCGAAAGGTCCCATACAAAAGGTCTCATTGTATAAGAGATTATTAGTACTGCAAATGAAAGATGGCGGCAATGTTATACAACATGTAAAAACGTTTACCGAGACAATAGAAAAACTCTCGGAAACAGGAATAGAAATTCAAGAGGAATTATTGTCTATAATGTTGTTGTGTAGTCTCCCAAAAGACTTTGAAAATTTTGTTATCGCCATGGAAACACGGGATAACCTTCCAAGCCTAACGTTTTTAAAACAGAAACTTCTAGAAGAGTCTGAACGGCGCAAAGAAAAAAATGAAGAAGAAGCAGCATGCAGTCAGCAAGCATTTAATGTACGTACAATAAAACATGGAAAACAAAATAACAACAAAAAGCCATTCAATGGAAAATGTTATATTTGTCAAATGCCGGGACATTATGCTAGTAAATGTGAGAAAAAGAAGAAACAGCCACAGCACCAACGACCCGACATATTACATTCTGTAACAAAACTTGCGCAACGTAATTCTGATCCCCATCGGGAACATCTACAGGCTGTTAAACACATTTTTAGATATTTAGCCGGTACAGCAAATTTTAAATTAAAATATGAAGCTTCAGGTGATGTATCATTAACCGGCTACGTTGATGCTGACTGGGGCGGCGATACCAGTGACCGGAGGTCGTATTCCGGATTTGTGTTCTATATGGGTAACTGTATGGTATCATGGGAATCAAGGAAGCAAAATTCCGTGGCTCTAAGTAGTACCGAGGCGGAATATATGGCCGCTTCAGAAGCTGCAAAAGAGGCCGTATATCTACGACGTATGCTGATGGAGTTGAATTATTCACAGGGCGAACCCGTCATTTTGAACATTGATAACCAGGGAGCTCAGAAGTTGGCAACTAATCCGGTGTACCACAGACGTAGTAAGCATGTGGATATCAAATATCATCATATAAGAGAGGTTGTTCGGGCCAACGAAATTAATTTGAAGTATTGTCCTACTGGTGATATGGTAGCGGACGTATTGACAAAGAATTTGTCCAAGGCGAAACATTTTAAATGTATTGAATTTATGAATTTGAAATAAATTTTTAATTTTTATTTTGTGAAGATACATCCACGTTGAGGGGGCGTGTTGAAGATATGGCAACCATACAACGTGTATGTTTCTATTCTCTTTTATACTCTATTTTCTTTTTGTATCTACCTATTAATTTCATTCCATTTCAAACAATAAAACCAACAGATTCTAGTAGGAGTGATAACCGGGCACTGTTTGATTGGGGCCTTCAGAGGCAAATGGGATAACGACACACAGGATTTCTGTAGAGTGTGTGGGGATGCAGAGGAGCCAGAGACAATAGAGCACATCATGTGCCATTGTCCTAGGTTGCAGAGTCGTAGACTTAAGTGGCTAGGAAATAGATTCCTGGACGAACTCAGTGATGTTGCTGGCTGCAAACTGAGAAACATCCTGGGTTTCATTAGGGGAATATGGTGGCTATTTAAGAGACTTCAAATCCGTAAGGGGATTTTTCACTCTTTCTTTCTCCCCCTTATCAAGCGGTTTTGGTTGTCCTTATTTCTATATCTATCCTATCTTTATTTTCTCTTTTTATTCTTTCTACTGAGGGGAACCACAATGGACCACAAGGTCTCCGGGTGGAAGTGCACTTTATGCACTACCCTTCTATCCTATCCTAGTCCAGCCAGTGCCTTCTTCATAGTCGAATAGGCTATATGAAGTTTTGATTGTACAAACGAGGGTGGCACCGCCCATTTAACCCAAAAATTTAAATCGCCACCGGGTTTAGCTAGTCAATAATAAAGTTATATATGGGCATATCCGAAAAAATGTCAAGCAAGAAAAAAATTTTAAAGTTGATCAAAAATTGTTCTTGATTACATAAAATAATAGACTATATTGTACTCTTACAAATATACTCATAAAATATTTTTCTGGCAATCCATATTACGAAAATCAGGAGTTAAACTTCAGCAACCTTACATCTTTAATATTTGACCAAAATATGCATGTTTTTTGCCTGCTGTTAAACAAGCTTTATCCAAAACACGGCTGCTCTATCTTCGAAAAAGTTTTTTTTTTATAAATTTTCTGCAACTTTATGAAAGAAACGCTTTAAATGCTCAATTTAAACATACCAAATAAAACTGAGTAAAGTTACGTCCACGCTTTGTAACGTCCGTAACGGAAAATAAGGATTTTCATATATAACGAAGAAACTAAAATTTTTTTTGACACCACATTAACATTCCAAACAAAACTAAAACTGTTCTTGTAAAAAAAAAAATTCCAAAATATACTAAAGTATGTTTAATTTTTTTTAATGTCAAATTTTGTAGCGTCCGCAACGGGATCGATCTGTCCTAAAATTAAGTTCTTCTAAAAGTTGTTTTGTTTATACAAATCAATAATTAAAACCACATACATCAATAATTATAAACACATAAGGATGGAAGGGTTAAAGAAAACTACAAAAAAACAATTTGAGAACACAGTAAGAAAATTGTAATCTTTTGTATTTCTCTTATCATCATTTCAATGTAATTTGGCAAAGAGAGCTTCGCTTATTTTACATCTTTCTTTAACATCTGCTGGCTCTAATGTCGACCGTCAAACGGTGAATTTTGCTCTTTAGATCTCTAAAAGATTTATTGCTAACCTACGTGGACAGACGTACACGATCCGATATTAGTTTCAGATCATTTGAACTCCGTGAAAGACCAAAATTGCGATTAGTAAGTCGGGTAAAAATTAGTACAAGTACAGAAAGATCAAAAAAATTTCGAACCAATTTAAGAAACGATATAAATGGCTTGCTGAAGCAAAGATTAAAAGATGCTGAAAGAAAGCGAGCTTATCGGAAAAAAATTAAAGATATCACGAAGCAACGCATCGCTTTCAAAAGTAATTAAAGCTAATAACAAAAATCGAATGGCGAATTACAGAGAAAGACAAAATAAAAACAACAACGCTAATCAGTCCCTATACATGCAGGCAGACTCTAAGCAAAGCTGTAAGAAAAGTTGAGCGCGTTTTGCCAAATGATATGGAGAAGAAATGTAAAGTACTCAGTGTACTTTATGAAAAATACCTTGGAAATAGAAAAGAATCTGAACCTGATGAGGAATTAGATGAGAAAACAAAACTGATTCACAACTTTTTTATCGAGATGACATTTCCGTCCAAGCTGCTGGAAGAAAATGGGCACTACTAGCTGGATCCCATAAATTACCAGTAGCTAAGAGATTTATGATAATGACGGTAAATCAGGCTTTTCAGCTGTTTCAAGCTGAGTTTAGTGATCAAAAAATTTCTCGAACTAAATTCCATGAGAATCGACCAACAATAGTGGAATTATCTGATAAGTTGCGTATGGTGTTTGTCAATACCATACGAATTTTGGTTTTTTATTGGAAAGTTTAAACAAAAACATTCCTTCCTGTATTCCCTTTAAACTTTGGTGAGTTTTTAGAGAAAGTTTGCTGCGACGTTGAAAATGAATTTTGCATGCCAAATGATTGCAATAACTGTACAAAAGACATTAAAGATGCGCTTGTCCCTTTATTTTATAATAATGGCCATGATGAGGTTACTAAATGGAAGCAATGGAGAATAATAGAGAATCGTATGGTATTAAGTTGTACCGAAGCCCCAGTGGCAGATTTGAGTTTCTTGGTCGTAGCTGGTTAGCATGAGATCTAACGAGAATCTTTCGATTACCTAAGTCGATTAATGTATTGTAAATTACATTTCCGATTCTTTCTATTATTTTTCCAGGTACCCAATAACTTTTGTTGAGTTTAAAGTTTTTAGCATATACTAGATCTCCTGTGTTAAAATTTCTATTTCTAGTACCATGCTTGGTGTTGTACTGATTTTCCATTTTGGTGTCACGCTGGTGATGATGATATCAAAAACAGTCCTCATTTTTCGTCCTATGAAGGATTCTGCGGGAGAAAGCTCGAACTAAATTCCATGAGAATCGACCAACAATAGTGGAATTATCTGATAAGTTGCGTATGGTGTTTGTCAATACCATACGAATTTTGGTTTTTTATTGGAAAGTTTAAACAAAAACATTCCTTCCTGTATTCCCTTTAAACTTTGGTGAGTTTTTAGAGAAAGTTTGCTGCGACGTTGAAAATGAATTTTGCATGCCAAATGATTGCAATAACTGTACAAAAGACATTAAAGATGCGCTTGTCCCTTTATTTTATAATAATGGCCTTGATGAGGTTACTAAATGGAAGCAATGGAGAATAATAGAGAATCGTATGGTATTAAGTTGTACCGAAGCCCCAGTGGCAGATTTAATTTTTGAATTGGAATCCCAACTGCCGTCGTTCAAACTATATACTTTTGTTAAACGATCTCAACAAAAATACTTTGAGGAAAAACGAAAAGCATTGGAGCCAAATGACCTGATTCTGCAAATTGACTTTGCCGAAAATTACAGACTTATTTCTCAAAATGAAATTCAGTTTGCTCATTTCAGCTATGCTCAAGTAACTACATATTTTCACTTCTGTAGCATGGCTACATGGCTGCATTAAATCATTTGCCATTATAAGTGACCAGCTAACACACAATAAATACGATGTTTATTGCTTCTTATCAATACTTATTCTCAATATTCAAAAGCATCATTCAATATCTAAAATCAGTGTGTTTTCCGATGGATGCGGTAGTCAGTTTAAAAACAAATTTATTTTACGTAGCATTCCACATTTTAAGAATAAATTTGGTGTTAACCATTTTGAGTGGAATTTCTTCGCTACTTCTCATGGCAAAGGTGCAGTAGACGGAGTAGGCCCTATCGTGAAACGTTAAGTTTGGCAGTTAGTAAGAGCTCAAAATCTTATTTTGAAGGATGCACACGATTTTTACAGACTGGCCAAAAGTAATATAGATGGGGTTAAACTAATATACGTCACAGCAAACGATATAAAAACCACAACTCAATATCTAGGTGGAAATGGCTAAATATAAAAAATATTACTGCCGTAAAATCTCATCATTACTTTTCTTCGCTTAATGAAAATTATATCGAAATGGCACGCACTGCAGTGTCTCCTAAACATAAACTACAAATTTAAAAAGGAAAATAAAATTTATATTTTTTGAAAATAAACACGAAAATATTTTTTTATTTATATGAGTAGGACAGTGGTCAAAAATGTAACGTCCGCAACAAATGTAAGACAAAATTTTTAATAAACTAACAATTATTTTTTTGCCTCGAAAGTGGGTTTGATATGCTTAAACATTCCTCTTTCTTTAATGTATTTGGAATTTTTTTGTTTATACTGTAAAATTCGCTAAAATTTATGAAAATGTGCATTGAACTCCACAACGACTTCTGTATTGTGTAACGTTCGCAACGGCAATTTAAGTACAATTATATCGTAACTTATAAAACTCATAAAATTTTTGTAATTACCATTTGAAAGTACTCTCAAAGACCAACGTACCACCGTAGGTTACTTAAGAATATAACGCTCAGAGCGCCAACAGCATTCAAAAATATGCGTACGAACGTAACGTCCGCAACGAAGGATTAGCCCATATCGAATTTTGAAACGTTAACATTGTCTCTGTTCAATATGTAGTTAACATGACTATGTGAACATATATGGTTTGTGTCTAGGGAGTTTTTTTTTTTTTTTTTGTTTTTTTTTTCTATAGAAAAAACTTTTCTACAGAAAAAATTTATTTGTACAAAATATTTTAAATACATTTCAATTTCGGCCTCAGCGCCGTAAGGCATTATTGAGGCAAGTTGGCAAATTAATTAATTTCAAAAGTACAAATAAAAGTGTTGTACTCTTGTTGAAATAAAAAGTCAACTTTTAATGTTTGTTTAATTCATGTTTATTCTACGTATAAAAACTACTGTAATAAAAAATGCAAGGTTTGAGATAAAGCGCGTGGTCAAGAGTAAAGTTGAGAAGTTTCTAGAACTTTATTATAGACTATTACAATCTGCATAAAGATGCCAGATTGTTATTTGATTATAGGGTTGCCCCTAACATCTCCCTTTTTTTACTTTGGAGGTGTTCTGGAAATAGTTTCAACAGGTTGTCTTCTGGAAACAATACGTCGTGGATTCCAAATCAATGGTGGGGTAGAAGGTGTTATGCAATCTTCTGTTGGAGCTGGAGAGGTAATCTGAAACTCACTTAGCAGTATGTCCAATGGTAGCTCAAAGTTTGATGAGTTTGTTGTAGCTTCCGATGAGTTTCTTGGTCGTAGCTGGTTAGCATGAGATCTAACGAGAATCTTTCGATTACCTACGTCGATTAATGTATTGTAAATTACATTTCCGATTCTTTCTATTATTTTTCCAGGTACCCAATAACTTTTGTTGAGTTTAAAGTTTTTAGCATATACTAGATCTCCTGTGTTAAAACTTCTATTTCTAGTACCATGCTTGGTGTTGTACTGATTTTCCATTTTGGTGTCACGCTGGTGATGAAAGGTCGGAGGTTTATTGATGATATCAAAAACAGTCCTCATTTTTCGTCCTATGAAGGATTCTGCGGGAGAAAGCCTATTTGGAGAGTTGGGGTTTGGAGTTGAACGGTAGACTTCTAAAAATGTTTGTAGTATTTCTAGAGACGTTCCTTCCTTATCAGACTTTTTTAAAGCTCGCTTGAGCGTATCCACAAATTTTTCTGCCTGACCGTTTGAACTGGGATGAAATCTTACGGTTTTGGTGTGTTCAATTCCTCGTGCTAGGCACCAAGTTTCAAAATTTGTAGAACAGAACTGAGTTCCGTTGTCGGATACGATTTGTTCCGGATTTCCGAATTGGGAACAAAATTCGGTGAGATGTTTTATTGTAGCAAAAGTAGTCATTGTGGTTGTTTCATAAATTGCTGGATATTTAGAATAAGCGTCTACAATGACCAAGTAATATTTTCCTTTAACGGATCCTGCATAATCAATATGAACTCGTTCAAGAGGATGTGTTGTCAAAGGCCATGAACATAGGTCTGTTTTTACCGGATTTGTAGCGTTAAGTCGGCAATTTGTACAGTTTTTATTGAAGTCTACAATATCCTTATCGATATTTGGCCAATAAACATAGCTTCTAGCTACAGATTTGCTTCTTTCAGAAGAGATGTGTCCTCTGTGTAATTGCTTAAGAATTTTATGTCGAAAGATATCTGGAATTATGATACGGTTTTTGAATAGTAGAACTCCGTCCACTTGTGATAGTGAATCTCGTCGATTGTAATATGGAATTACTGATGAATCTATATTTTTATGATTAGTAGGCCAACCTCGGGTCATGTAGTTCAGTACTTTTTGCAGAGTATCATTATTTTTGGTTGCTTGAAGAACCATATTGAAACAGACTGGAAAAACTGATACAGCTTCATCGAGGTCATTTCTCACATCATTTTCCATTTCAATCGAAGCTATGATGAAATCATCGGAGGGTTTTTCATGACTATTAATGAGTCTTGACAATACATCGGCATGACCAAAATTTTCTGTATTGGTGTATTTTATCTCGAAATCATATGCAAGTAGAATAAGTGCCCAGCGTTGGAGTCGGTTAGCGGTGTAAACTGGAATACCCTTCTTGGAACCGAAAATAGATAATAACGGCTTGTGATCGGTATGGAGTGTAAATTTTCTACCAAACAGCATTTTGTGAAAACGTTGTACAGCAAATATAAGAGCTAATCCCTCTTTTTCGATTTGGCTGTAATTTTTCTCCGCTGGTGTTAGAGATCGAGAAATATGATGAATAGCTTTTATACTGTTGTTGGGAAATGTGTGGTATATGACTGCTCCGATACCATGTGATGATGCATCCGCGGCAACATGTATTGGAAGAATTGGATTGTAATGAGTCAGGAGTAATTCTGAAGTTAGAATCCTTTTGAAGTTTTCCAAAAAGGTTTGACATTGTGGTGTCCATTCGAACGATTCCTCCTTTTTGAGTAGATCATCAAGGGGTGCCACTTTATCTTCTTCTTCAAGAGCGCTAGCCTCTCTTTCGAATATGTGTGTGTAGCGGTTGTACCATGCCTGGAAGACAAGTCCACTTTCTGGTTCATAAATAAAGTCTGTCATGGAGTGCGTGAGGGACTCCATTAATGCTGCTCTGGAAGTGCTTGCGTGTTGATCGGACGATAATGAATTTGATGTTTCCTGGTTGATTAGCAATTTTGATAGAAACTCCATCATCTGCGCCTGCTGCTCCATTAATTTGACAATTTTGTCGTCGGACATAATTGCTTAGTTCTTTTTTTGCTTAAACTGTTTTTTTTGAGAAATTAAGTCATTAATTTCTTTTAGTCCTCGTCGCCACTTTTGTTGTACTCTTGTTGAAATAAAAAGTCAACTTTTAATGTTTGTTTAATTCATGTTTATTCTACGTATAAAAACTACTGTAATAAAAAATGCAAGGTTTGAGATAAAGCGCGTGGTCAAGAGTAAAGTTGAGAAGTTTCTAGAACTTTATTATAGACTATTACAATCTGCATAAAGATGCCAGATTGTTATTTGATTATAGGGTTGCCCCTAACAAAAAGACTTAACTTAAAATTAAGATTATTAAATTACAAAAAATATGTATAAAAACTGTTTTACAAAAAATAAAAATTACAAAAGCGTTTCGATGTTGTTAAATAAATGTTGTTTACAAGACGATTTAAATAGTGAAATTCGATTAATTGATTTCAAATCTGCATGTAAATTATTGAATTTTACAGCACCCACGTAATCAATACGTTGCTTGGTAGTTTCTAGTCTACATCGAGGAATTCTTAAATTTGTTCTGTTTCGTGTAGTAAAACCAGATTGCTGTTGAGAAAATGTCATGCTTTGGTGACCAATATGGTTAATGCATTTAAAAACAAACATTAACACCTGATACACATGCAATCCATAAATTGGTAAAATTGTTTTGCTTATATCTTTGAACAATGTGACAGTTGAATTTAGAATTGGTAGTTTGTAAACAATTTTTAATGCTTTGTTTTGCATGCATTGAAGCGATTTCAGTGAAATGTTATTTTTATTGTAAGCATATATAATTGCTAAGTAATTCAGATGCGATTGAATCAATAATTGAAATATCATCATCCTTGATTTAACATCCAGTTTATTTTTTAATTTATATAAAATCCCAATTGCTGGAGCTATTTTCCTTTTTAAGTCGGTTATATGTAAATCCCATGACAAGTTACTTTGCAATGTGATTCCCAAATACTTAACGTAATGGGATTCGTGAACAGCTTTTCCATTAATAATCACGTTGAAATCACTATTTATACTTAAAGCATGTGGTATAAAGCGTATTAATTTGGTTTTATCAGGGTTAAGAACTAATCGATTTAATCGCGCAAATTCAAATATTAAAGCGGCATCTCTTTCAATTCTTGTTTTAAGTGAGAAATCATACTTGTAGGGGTAAAACAAGCACACATCATCTGCAAACATAAAGAGTTGCCCATCTAAATTTAAATTTTTTAAATCATTTAAATATATAGAAAACAAAAGAGGGCCCAATCCACTACCCTGCGGTACACCATAAACAACAGAACCAAGAAAACTGTCCGTGTTGTTTATATTAACATATTGTTTTCTATTAACGAAATAATTTTTAAACAATAAGAGTTCTCGTCCCTGAATACCATATTTCATTAATTTATGTATCATTATTTCATGATCTACTAAATCAAAAGCTTTAGTAAAATCAAAAAATATTCCAGCAACTCCACTAGAACCACCATCAAGCCCACTACAAATGAACCGCACTACATTCAACACAGCATCTTCAGTACTACAACCCCTTCGAAATCCAAATTGATAATTGTATAAAAAAGTATTTTCCTCCATATAAAATAGAAGTTTGTCATAGAGAATCTTCTCAAAAATTTTATCAATTGTAGAAAGAACAGCAATAGGTCTATATTTATCTATATTTGTTGCATTAACTTCTTTCGGAATTGGAACTATTTTGTGCACTTTTAAGATGTCAGGGTACACTTAATTGTTAACGATTTTATTAAAAATATCTTTTAATATCGGGATTATAATATCTCTACATTCTTTTACAAATTTAGGCGAAATACCATCAAAGCCTGGACTTTTATTATTTTTCAAATTTTGGATTATTTCAAACATATCATTATCATTAACGTTACAAAGTGTAAAACGATGAGGTGACTGTGGAAGAGTCCGTAAGGAATTGAACACATCACCAGGATAAATTTCAATTTCCCTTTTAAGATTTTCCACACTCATAATAAAATAATTATTAAGGCAATTCACTTTATCTTGGTCACATATTATTGGTTGCCCTTGAGAATCCTCGAGGTTAATGACGTTACTCTTTGTTCGACCAAGAGTACTATTTATAAATTTCCACGATTTCTTAGGATCATTACCTGCTTTCAATAAATTTCCAGCATAATAATCATCTCTACACTTTTTTGTAGAAATTCTTATAACTTTGCTGACTCTCTTTAAAATATCATAAACGTTCTGTTTGTTTTTCGATTTATGTCTTTTCCTTAAAAGTTTTTCTTTAAATAAAATTAAATCTTGAAGATTCTTGTTAATCCATGGAGTTAGCTCAAAACGTAATGGTTTTTTACATTTAGTTACTACAGTTGAATTATTTATAGCACCTTTAATACAATGCACCAAGACAGTTGTTAATTCTGAAGAATTAAATGATTCATAGTTGTCAGGTAAATTATTAAGTAAGTATTCTCTAGCTTTTTCATAGTCACAGTGTGTTTTTTCAATCTCAATATATTCATTTTTCATAACATTTTTCTTAAATTTACAGCAAATTATATTGTGATCAGATAAATTACATTCAACTGAATCAACATAAATTTCTTCAGAAAAATTACTAAAAACATGATCAATACACGTTCTACTGACAGGTCTTGTTATTAAATTATGAGCACTGTCACAATCATAATTTTGAAAAACGGTCAACAAATCAATAAAATAAGGATTTTGAGTGAGATCAATGTTAGAATCTCCAACAATAATTATTGGACTCCGAGCATGTCCGCTTAAAATACTGTCAAAAATATTAATAAAGTCATTTACGCTACACTTTTGCGATCGATAAAATGACACTATCTTCAAAGGTTTGTTTTCAACTTTAACACTGTTCAAAGTCAAAACTATAAGTTCAACAAAATTAAATTTCAAATTTATCTTCACGCACATTCAGGTGGCAATACATTTGAAGCTGAGGCCGTTCCCCATAGCACAGTATTTCATAGCATAGAATTTCATAAATTTTAAAATTATAACCCTAAATACACATTTTTGTGTTACAAAATTGGTATAGGCATTAAAAATTATATTTTGACAACTATTTGGCTCTAAATCCCTACAAATCTAAGGCTATTATGTTTGGCCCAACTCTCCTTTGATGCTCATATTGATGTTTTGCGCGGCAAGGTTTTTGGTATTTTGCGTAAGATTTATTCATCTAATTTGTATTTGCCACTACGTATTAGGTACAACATGGCTTATTCATTATTGATGTCATTGATATTATATGGTATGGTATTCAGTCTCGTCTCATCGAACTGTTCGGACGTGTTACTTTTAGTGCGGCTGAATTTTCGGTGAAAAAATCGTAATAGGTGAAAAAGTGTAAAAAGTTGAAATTAAACAAAAAAGTGCAAAAAATAACTCGTAATAGGTTAAAATATATATATAAAAAAAAAAAAAACATTAAAAATCGTATAAAAACTGTATGAGTGTTCCTCTCAGATGTAATTCTGAGAAAGAGCTTAGCTCGACTAGAAAAACTAGATGGGTCTAGTATGGTATGGATATGTACATATGGATAAGTACATAACCGTTCTCAAGCGACAGAGAAGCCCGAAGTCTGCTCAAGTGTCATCAAATGCAAAAGCTCCTAAGACCGTGAGTAATGATCAAAATAGGTTTGCTCTCCTCCAGACGGATGAGCCAGAACTTCCGAAGAAGACGTTTAAGCCCCCACCAATTTATCTGAGAGAGCCGACTTCCAGTAAATTGGTAAAAGGAATTGTTTCGATAATACGTGAAAATATGTTTAGCGTAACATCAATTAAACATGGAAATATCAGCGAAACCAAAATACAAGTGAAAAAGAAGGATGATTTTCGAAAATTGTCCAACCAGTTGGAGAGGGAGACTAGGGAGTTCTATACCTACCAGCTGAAAAGCGCAAAAGGACTCCAAGTCGTTCTAAAGGGTATAGACCCAGATGTTGATCCTGCCGAGATAAAGACTAGCTTAATGGAAAAAGGCTTCAAAATTAAGAGCATAACGAATATTAGAAACCGTGAAAAGATTCCACAGCCTATGTTCAGAGTGGAATTGGAACCTGGAGATGTCGTATTAAAGAAAAACGAGTCCCATCCCATCTACAATCTGATGTACCTTCTGCATCGTAGAATCACCGTGGAAGAACCACATAAGCGTCAGGGACCCGTCCAGTGTCTCAACTGTCAAGAATTTGGTCACACCAAGGCGTATTGTAAATTGCCGACAGTTTGTGTTGCGTGTGGGGAGCTACATGCAACTGCTCAATGCGATAAGTCGAGAACTGACTCAAAAATCAAAAAATGCAGTAACTGCGGAGGTAATCATACCGCAAATTATAGAGGTTGTCCAATTTACACTCATTTGAAAGGCATAAGAACCAACAAGACGTCAGTATTGCCTAATCATCTTCAACAGCCAAATTTAGCATCGAGTGACAATTTCCCTCAATTATTACGGTCCACTAGTCATGTAAACGCGCCTAGTTCTAGACAAGTTTCTTACGCAAACGTCGTTAAATCTAATATGCCAGGTCTGGAGCAGGAACCTAAACACCAATATTCTGAGCCGCATATCAACAATCTAGAGACAACATTGCAGACACTTGTCCAAACTATGAACACTTTTACGACCACCATGACATCCATGATGCAGGAAATGCTGAAAATGCAATCCACTATCTTGCAAGCCATTTTAAAGAAATGATTTATTTAAAAATTTGTTTCTGGAACGCGAACGGCCTCCGCCAACATAAAAATGAACTGGAATACTTCCTGATGGATAAGCAGATTGATGTCATGATGATTGCTGAAACTCACTTGACGGCGACAGCATACTTCAAAATTAATGGCTACGTGTTGTATGATACTAAAGACCCCCGCGGAAGAGCTTGAGGAGGTTCGGCAATTCTTATAAAGAACAAAATAAAGCATTATCTAATGAATAACATAAGTGAGGATTACCTCCAAGCAACAAACATTTGAATTGAATTCTGTCAATACAAATTTGTTTTATCATCGATTTATTCTCCGCCTCGATTTTCAATAAAAGAACACCACTACCACAACTTCTTTAAATCCCTTGGAGCTAGATTTTTAGTTGCTGGTGACTTTAACGCCAAACACACATTTTGGGGGTCACGTCTGGTAACTCCAAAGGGTCGCGTACTCTTCAACACCATTGCTAAAATGGGCTTAGATGTACTCTCAAGTGGACATCCCACCTATTGGCCGACGGACCGACGGAAGATTCCCGATGTTATTGACTTTGGGGTAGTGAAAAATATCCCTGTAGAATGGATGCAAGTGGATCCTTCACTGGACTTGTCCTCAGATCACTCTCCTACTATCATTTCAATGCATTTCCCTCAAGTGTGTGGTTCTCCATTTATGAACATGACTAAGACCCGAGTAAGTTGGATAAAATACAAAAAGTATTTAAGTTCTCATTGCACGGAAAATGTTGTGTTGAGAACTACCGACGATATTGATGAGTCGATTGGCAACTTTACCGAGGACCTTCGACGAGCTGTGCATCACGCTTCCACTTATCACGTTGAATGTAGAAATAGGACAAACAGAACTTATTTCTCTGAACTTGAACATCTCCTATCAGAAAAAAGAAGAGTTAGAAGAGAGTGGCAAATTCACAGAACTCCTGAACTGAAAGCTAGGCTACGGGAATGCAGAGATATACTAAGACATTTCTTAGAAACCCAAAGAACGGCCTCACTTAGATCTTACTTGGAAGGTCTTGATAGTACCCCACAATCTGACTACTCGTTATGGAGGGCGGCAAGAGGTTTAAAAAGACCAGTGAGAGGAAAACCTCCTTTGCGAAATCCGACTGGTGACTGGGCTAGAAATGATTCCGAGAAAGGGACATTATTTGTTAACCATTTGAGAAATGTGTTTACTATAAACAACTAAAATAATAACGAATCTGATTTGCCACCACTTGTTATAAGACCTCCTGTACCTCTAAGACTAAACTTTCGTGATGTCCAAAACGCTATTAGTACTCTGAACCTTAGAAAGGCTCCAGGTATGGATAAAATCAGCAATAAAATGCTTGTGGAGTTACCTCGTGTAGCAAGAAGAATTATCCTCTTTATCTTAAACGCTATTTTACGCCTAGAATACTATCCTGCAGATTGGAAGGTGTCTATGATCACTATGATTCCTAAGTCAGGGAAAGACCACACCAAAGTGGAGTCATATAAGCCAATTAGCCTACTGCCGACAATTTCAAAACTGTTTGAAAAATTGTTAATGACTAAGTTGACTCCAATTTTGAATGGCACTGAATGTATTCCTAATCATCAATTCGGCTTCAGGGCTAAACACAGCACCATCGAACAAACACACAGATTGGTAAATGTGATAAGAGGGTCGTTTGAAGACAAAAAATACTGCTCCGCCCTTTTCATTGATGTGTCGCAAGCGTTCGACAAAGTTTGGCATGACGGTTTAATGCACAAAATTAAATTAACTCTGCCTGCTAACACCCATAAACTCATGGAAAGTTATTTATACGGTCGCAAATTTAAAATCAAAGAAGGTGATTTTTTAAGTACCGCTCAGCCAATTGAATCAGGTGTGCCAGAGGGTAGCATACTGGGACCAACTTTATATTTGATTTATGCATCCAACATGCCGTCAGACCCCAAAATCCATACGTCAACTTTTGCAGACGATACAGCCTTTATCAGCGTCCATAAGGACCACCAAGTTGCATCACAGAATTTGCAGAATTATGTTTATAAGCTAGAGAATTGGCTAGAGCTTTGGAAAATCAGGGTTAACGAACAAAAATGTATTCATATAACTTTCACATTGCGAAAAGATACCTGCTCGTTCATCAGAATAAATAATCAAATTATCCCGCAACACAATGAAGTCAAATACCTCGGCATTCACCTCGACCGCCGTTTAACTTGGAAGTCTCATATCGACGCAAAACTTACCCAGAGGAGATTAAAAGCAGTGCAAATTAATTGGCTAATCGGCAGAAACTCTACATTGAAATTGGATTGCAAACTTTTGTTGTACAATGCAATACTAAAGCCAATCTGGTGCTATGGAATTCAATTATGGGGTACTGCCTCAGCATCCAACATTGAAAAAATTCAAAGGGGTCAAAATAAAATTCTACGTATAATTACTGCAGCACCATGGTAGGATAAAAATTCTCGAATCCACAAAGATCTAGGCGTGCCATTAGTAAAAGTCGAATTTACAAAATATGCGTCAAAGTATGTCAGCAAACTGGAACACCATCCAAACCCACTTGCACGAGACATCCTTAACTTTAGTGGCCACAATCGGTTGAGAAGGAGGGATACCCTTGCTTTAACTCAAGCCCAAAACAGATGACTGGATCAGTTGATGTGAAATTTTTTAGTATCATAAAAATTTTTGTCTAGCACTGGCTGGGCTTATTATTTTCTTTTTAGTATTAAGATTTGAATACTTATTGTCATTTCATATATGAAGATTCAATAAATAATTAAAAAAAAAAAAAAAATATGGTATTGAGGTTTACTCTGGCACAGGTCCAACACGTTTAAAAAATATTAGTAGTATTTTAAATTCTGTTTACAATGCTAAGCGTAGAGATCATATTTCCTATTCTGTTCAATGTTTTCTTGGTTGTTCTTTTGTAGGCTTTAGTAAGTATCGAAACATTAGTTTGCTACTTATATGTTATTACGGCTGGGGAGCCATAAAATGTTTCTTTTTATATGCATAATTAATATTCTTATCAGCGTTGTCAGTTTAAAAATTGAGGATTTTTTTTCGTGATTTGGGATAAAAATTTCATCTTGGGATCCGGAGATTTGTTGGGGATGACAACACAATTTTAAGGGATTTTTGGGGTTATTTTTTTTAAAAGTGGTAACAAGAATGATTTTGGAACTAAAAAATGTGCGTCTGGAAAGTCTAAAAATGTGTGTTAATATTTATAGTGTATGGTTTCTAACCCTGCCTTTATACATGCAAGTATTTGCATGCAAGTGACGTGTACGTATTATATACGAAAACTTATTCGAAACACTCGACTAGCTCTGCAAGTGAAAAAATGTGAGTGTATTAGTACAAAAGTGTGAATGTATTGACTTTTTCGAACTTGCACTTGCATGTGTAAATGCCGGGTAATAAAAAGAAGTATGGAAATATTTTAAAAAAGTATATTTTTTACCGTTTAAAATGGTTGCAAATACTAATTTTATTAACAAAAATAATAATGCTTCTTGGGAACGCGAGGATTGGGCAAAACAAAAAAACGTAACAAATTGCAATATGAATTATTGGAAGCACTTCTCAAAATAAACTTAATACTTTAAAAATAATCAAATTTGTTTTGAGAAATTTAATCCATCTGCTGAAATGCTAAAGCTTTTTAATACAAGCAATATGTAGAATAAAATTTCTGAGGCTGATGAATCAGAAGATTTTGATTCAGAAGTTTTTGAAATGCTAAACTCTGGTAAATAATTTTTTATACATCTATATATTAAATTATGTGTAATTTTTTCATTATAAGATTTATAATTACAAATCTAATTAGTTTGAATACTAATATATGTAGCTATCGATAAAAATGAATTTTTATTATTATTTTTATATTATTTTTTAAATAAAATAAAAATTTTGCAAAAAAAAAATTCAATAAAAAAACAGTTTGGGGATTTTTGGGGATGACAAATCAAAAATTGGGGATAAGCTCTAAAAAAAAAAAATACTGGCAGCACTGATTCTTATTTCTATTTATATTGAATTATTATTAATTGTTTAAAATGTATGTATGTAATATCGATATTCTGGTCATCTAGGATAAATATTACGAAATGAATAAATAAAATAAATAAATAAATACCAACAGCAAATATAAAGTGAACAAAATGAAGGGAATAAGAAAAATATTTCGAGGGAAAAATATTTTCACGACAAGGGAAATTTTGTTTGAATATGAAATTTTTCACAAACATCATTCCCCAATGAATTGTTAAAAAAAACGGGAAAACATTTTATGGGAAATATTTCTCACGATTGCAATTTGGGGGAAAGGGAAAAAATTTCCCGATAGGGGTGAATATATTTGTTAATTGATAACAAAAATATCTCAGTGCTAACTGAAGCAACAACCTACTAAATTCTCTAATAAACACTATGAATGCTCAGAGTAAAATTTTAACAAAATTGTTTTTGTTAATCAATTATATATTTATACTCATAATTAGTTATTTTGTACATTTTGTAAATAAAAATATTAAAAAAAAACTTACCGTCAACTTTCGTGTTCATATTATTTAAGCTTTTTGTGCACCAATTGGTAAATTCAGCTTCGTAGTCATCACCCTTATTAGCAGCATTATTGTTTTTAGTTGTAGATTTTTTATTTTCACTAGTTGCGGTAACTGCACTATTGTTATCGCTCTTTTGGAGTTTTGCTTGTTTCGCAGCTGGTATAGTATTATTTGATGTTTTTTTTTGAATGTTCGGACCACCAGAAGTGCTAGCTATTGTTGGAGATACGGTATTTTGCATAACTGCAACACTTTGACTCTTTTTGATGTTCTTATTTAATGACTGCTGAGATAAAGGGTGTTGTTGCTGTTGCTGCAGAGAAGTTGTTTGTTTTTGCTGTAAAGTAGATGACTGACCCACAATTAACGCAGCTGTTAAATTACTATTGTTGTTGCTGTTGGATAAACAAGCATTGATAGATTTACTATTTAATTTCAGAGGTTCCTCCCAAAAACCGGTTGTATTGGATGATGGGCTTCCCCATATTTTATTACCACTCCAAATGCTAGATATATTCGATGAACTACTAATGCCGCCGGCGGCATTACCAGCAGAACTAAAGGCGACCAAATTATTATGAACTTCTTGTTCTTTGCGTCTTTGCAATTCCATTTGTTCATGAGCCAAGCGTTTTGCCTCCTCAGCTTGAATTTCAGCAAAACTTTTGACTGGCACCGGGGCAGCATTCCACTTTAAAACCGTATCTTGAGCTTCAGCAGCTGCAGCAAGAGCGCGCATCTGTTTTTCTTGGATTTCTAATTGACGCTGTTGATCAGCGCGCCTTTCGCGTCTCTCAGCCTTTTGAATTTCAGCCAGACCAGGTCCTTGTGATTTTGTTGCCATGGTTTGTGTCGACCATGGGGCTACTGAGGACTGAATACGTTGCTGTTCCTTAGATTTTGGATTGCATACAGTATTGGTAGGTACTAAACCTAGAATTAAAAATACAATCAAAATTATTAAGCGTTTTATTATAATTCATTATAAAAATCATATTGAAGACTTTCCAAAAAAAAAAAAATTATAAATATTTCTATTGTAATCCCATTAGTAAATTATAACACTATTTTAGCTCTGTGTTGAATAAAAATTTTTTGAAAAATACAATGTTTTTCTTATTTTTTGTTATTAATCAAATTGTAATAAAAAATATTTTGTGGCTTCAAAGATTATAAAATAATTAGGGAGTAAAATATCCTCCATTTAGTAGATTACAATTACATTATTTGTTAATCGAGTTACACCAGCATAATTTAGGCATATTTTACACTAATATCAAATGGCACGAATTATACTAGAATAGTTAACAAAACAAATAATTTTTATTTAAATCTTTTACAAAAATATACGATCCCGCTTTTTCAAACTCTGCGCGTCACTTCAATTGAACTTTAACTTCTTCTCCTCTTTCTTAAAAAACCTCTATTGTCTTTCACACATCAGCGTTGTATTTCCTTCGTAGTATTTATTAACTTGACAGTTCGGCCAATCCTACATCCAAGTCACCCTCGACTGCGCCAGAAAAAACAAATTCCGGCGATGAATCATACCATCCTTTCATCTTGTACTTGAACTGAATACAGAACTGAATTTACGAGATGTTATCTGGGACCCTGGGATGTATTCGATCACATATCTATCGTTTCCAAGTACACGTACAATGATGTATGGACACCGATATTTGGCTTCCAGCTTGCGAGAATCCCCAGTTACATGCGGTTCGTTTTCAATCAGTACCAAATCTCCCTTATTATATAAGGTTGGTTGAATATGCTTATGATTAAATGTTTTCTTCGATCGTTCTCGTTCACGTTGAATGTACCGAATAGCTACTTAACTGTCTTTTCTCATCGGTTGGTACATCTTCCTCCTGGAATTTATCATCCTGCATAGCGGCCAATATACGGTTCTAAATCAAATCGATCGGTTTGTAATCAAAAATCAACTCATTCAGACTGAAACCTGTAGGTAGTTGTGTTCCTTTGCGAGTTGATAGACCATTATATATTATGTAGTGATAATTCCCAATCGTTAGGGTTTTCGGTGGTGGTACGAAGACAATATAGGATAGTTCCGTTTACCCTTTTAACTTGGCAATATGCCCTGGGGTACGAACGGCAGTTTTAATATGTGGAATATTATTGTCATCACAATAGCCCTCAAGGATTCTGGAGGTGAATGCCGTGTCACGATTAGATATTATAAGTTTCAGTAGACCGAAATAGCCAGTCAAATCATTCAAAACATGCGATATAACGAAAATATATGTATGTCCCCGCTTACTCTTCACAAATGGACCCAGATAGTCAATATGCATCTAACGGAATGGTGTTGGTTCTATGTCACCATAATGGACACTACCCTCGACCTTTCCACCTTTCACCTTGTTATAACAACATGCTGCTATGTATATATTCTGTAATATATTTCCTCATGCGGGGAAACCAAAAAATTTGTTAAGCCTTTTCAAGAGTCTTCTCCAGACAAAAATGACACATATCATCATTACTATATTTCGCAATTCGTCATCTAACCACACTGGGTCCATTTTGGGTCCTTCGGAAAAGTCAATCGTTTTAGTAATCCATTTTTATTTGCCGGTATTGAACACTTTCCAAATGATAACGTAAGATTTTAATCACATTCAAAATTTTCCCGTCCTTGAGTTACATGACCAAAACCCAGTTCTCATTACCAGCCTTCACTTCCATATTGAACCAGCGGTTTCGGGCTCTATGGCCGGTAAGTTGGGTGTTCTACCTAGAGTGTCCACATGTGCCATACGAGCTCCTTCACGATGCACAAATTCACAATCAAATTCCATTATCTTC
This sequence comes from Bellardia pandia, assembly GCA_916048285.2. NCBI lineage: Eukaryota > Metazoa > Arthropoda > Insecta > Diptera > Calliphoridae > Bellardia > Bellardia pandia. The sequence continues at coordinate 3,219,224 of OU696534.1, forward strand.
ATCAACCAACGTGCCATCTTCGGAAGTAAATCCTTTGTCAACTTTGTTCTGGCAATTGCCGCACAATCCGTCACCACACGAAAAGGGTTTCGCAACAGGTAAATACGAAAACGCTCCAATGCACAGTGGTTCAGTAGTAGGACATTGTAGTCAAATGACGTTGTTAGATTATTTCACCGTTAGTTCGCTCTAATACTAGTGGCACATTTGCATCGACAGTGAACAAATCAAAACAACTTTCCTTATATTTTTTAGCAGTTTAACATGTGTTTAGGTAAACCCGTTATTGATACTGCTAGATATCAGTTTGGGTTATCTCCTCTGCATTCATGGATAAGATTTTTTGAATATTTTATACATTTATCTTACCGATTAGATTTTAAAAAGTGGCAGGCTCGTTCAACTGATATAAAGGAGCTTCTTGCACAGATTAATTGTCGACAAAGCTCAAAGTGGTGAAAGTGGCACATCCAATGACGGAAACACTATAAGAACTTTTTTTTGAATTCAGCTATATCAGCTGAAATAACTGGCTTAGATCAGGCAGTTATACTAAAATAGAATACAGGATGCCATTCAACTTCATCGGTCGACGGCAAAAGAACGCCAGCTAAACCCAAGTCACTTGCATCCGTATTTATGTACCTCGTGCTGTGCTGACTGGTCGAATAATGCAAGCAGTTGCTGACTGCAAAGGATTTCAATCAGTTTTCTAAACGACTGTTCCTGCGGTTCTCCCCATTCAAATTTATTCGCTTCACATTTTCTCAACAGTTTATGGAATAATTTTCGACGAATTTTCTGAAAAATACGATCAGCCCCAAAAAGCGACGTACTTCAGTTATATTCGTCGGTACCCTAAAGTTCCTGATGGCACTGAACTTTTTAGTTCCTGGCGTGATATCGGACTTATAGTGTGACCCAAATACGAAATTTCAAGTGCAAGAAAAGTACATTTATCTGTCCGCAAGGTACATAAGTCTAAAATTCTCAATATCTAAAAATCGATACAAACGACCAATACCTTCTTCTACAGTTTTACTAGGAATTATGAGATCATCCAGACAAGTTAATACTTCGCCAGGTTCCAGTAACTCTATTATGCTGTTCATTAATGTCTGGAAAAATGCAGGTGCGTTCACCAGTCCAAACGGCATGCCATTATATTCATAATGGCCTTCGGTTGAGACAAATGCAGTGAACGTTCTCGATTCCTCCTCGATTTCAATTTGGTGGTAGCCCATCCGTAGATCGAGCGTGGTAAAGTAATAATTACCTGAGAGAGCGTTATTACACAGTCTTGAGATGGTGATGTCGCCGGGTCACAAAATTTTGCACAGGAGATGATGCATCCGCCGAATCGAATTCGGATGGTTTATATTGGTTAATAAATGAACGTGTACATGCCCCATATTCTCCAATTGCAAAATACGTTGTGACATGTCGTTTGTAAACGTTTTCGCCGATTTCCGTACATCGTTCGTACTATGGATTTCGATGCGATTAATAAGTTATAATAGTTAACAAAAGAAATTATTTTTATTCAAATCTTTTACAAAAAAAATACGATCCCGCTTTTTCAAACTCTGCGCGTCACACAGTGGTATTTTTTTTTTTGCCAAAAGTCTATTTTTTTACAGTTATTTTTTAGAAATCTAATGATGCAATTCTGTAGAGAAATGTTTCATTAGTAGAAAACCATGATTTGTTTTCGAAAAAAATTTAATTTTGTATAAGAAAAGTGTGGTGAAGTTATCTAAATATTATACAACGAAAACTGATGAAAATTTTACTACATTTCAGTTGTTTATACAATAAATATGGTTCAACTACCAATAGTTTTAGAGCATTTTTATTAAAATATAGTATTTTAAATTTAATAGGAAAGAAAAAATATTTAAATTACATATATAGTTTAAGAGATCTGAGCAAATCAAAATGACTCCAAAAAATTTAGTATTTTCAGTTTTCATTAGAAAAGAAATAAGTTAGCTCGGTCTACCGCCGTGCTAGTACTACTTCTAAATGAAAGTTTGGAATATTTTCTTTCATTTTATGTAAAAAAAATTCTGCGACTTTTTGCGATCGCTGAACAAACTTATAAATTTTGAGATAAAACTCACGTATTTTTTATGAATATTTACAATAAATTGCAATGCATATTTACAATAAAAGGTTTTGTATACTTTCAGGATTTTACTTTTACTTTTTAATAATTGATTGACAGCAATATCGAAAAAGTGCATAACAAAAAAAGAAAAACAAAACCATATGATTAATTAAACCGTTATTTAAAATAATAATATTTGCAAAAAAAAAGTCTAAGAAAATTATTAAACGTAAATAATTTTTAAAATAAATTCATTTTGTGTTTCATATGGTGAATTGTGCAAGGAACTTATAAATTGCAATAGTAATGTGTTTCCTTCTCGCAAAGTATTTTGATTGGTCGACAGTATCGTGTAGAAGAAGGTCAATTGTTTTTCCATAAAACTGTCGGTCCGTTCTGCACTTGCAGTGGTACAATACAAATTGAAAATAAATATTGGTCTCTCATGTTTCCTTCGCAGTCGTTAAATTTTTGCCTATATGTGGAATGGCCGCTGCTGCCATCACAACCCCATTTGTAGACAGCAGTTAAATGGGTGTTATTATTACTTGTAGCTGGAATTTCAAAACTTTCAGGGTGTGCTTCCATGATCCTATTTATTGTATGGTCCGCAAGACTTTGTAGTGGCACTTCAGCATAATAATCAGTGACTGTAATGTCACTAGGATAGCACTTTTTTTTTTTGCGAAGCGTAATTTTTCGTAGCATGGATATATATCGGCGTTTTGGTTTCTTGCTGATTTCTTGTTCAAGTTCTAAGTGTATCTGGTATGTCCAAGATCTACAAATAGCGCAAGCGCTTTATCGTCCGAAAATTTTGATGGAAGGGGCTTTGGTTTGTTTATATTTTTATTACCTTTCCGCTAAAATCCTCATCGCCTTTTACCGTTTCTACAACTTTGGAAGCACTGCGCTTTCCAGCTTTATATAAACTGCAGCTTGCAGCTACCAACAATCCTTCACATGACACTTCCTCTGTAAGCCCTGACATCTTATTGACTTGCGTTTTTCTGCAGCAATCGGAAAGCTCTTTTTCCGGTCGTCCAATATTTTCATTTGCTTTTTTTCCCAATAATACCAATGGTGTATCTAGCCATTCTTGGTTAATTTTTTCGAAAAACACCTTACTTCTGCCACAGGCCTTCCACTTTTGGATAAGCCTACTAGCAAAATTTCGCAGTTTCCTTCCAATTTCGCACTGCTCCTTCTGAGTATAGGTAATTTTGCTCAAAACGGTACCAAGAACATAATTTTCCACGGCGAGAAACTTGGTGGGGATCGCTTCTTCATGCCATATTAAAAAAAGGGTGCGTTTTGTCACTGACATTTTGCCTAAAAAGTACAATAAATTGAAGGCTCGCAGGTACTCGCAGTAAATTTTGGACATTTTGGGCACACAATGGTTTACACATATAGGAAAATTTACAATTACACTGAATGCAGGTGAATTTTGTAAGTTCTACTCCACGAAAGACAGATGTACGTTACAATGGGCGAGTTGCTAATACACTTAAACACGATTACGTTTTATAAATAACATAAGTATACACAGATCACAACCACAGTTTTTTTATATAATACATACCTTGTCGTTAGTATATAACAAAACTTTTAATGAAAATAATAAAATTTGCAAGTTTAACACGAATAGCAAAACGATGATCAACAAGGCGGATATATTTTGAACAACACTTGCAGAAACATATGCTGACTTTGACAGCTCACAGCTGTTCATCAGCTGAGCTTTTAAAAATCGATACAAATCTAGTGAATGTAATTGTTATCGATTGTTAAAAAAAAATTAACGGTTTTTCAAATTTGAATTAAATGCCGCTAGCGAAGCCAAATTGGCCACTGTGATCAGCTTTGTATTTCCTTCGTAGTATTTTACACTAAAATGTAAAATTTTATATCGATATGTATGGTAACAACGATAAATTTCATAATCATAAACTACAGTAGTATAATTCCTGTATACATAAAAAAATTTGTGTTGAATTTTATTTCGATATCGATTACACTGTGCTAGTTGGAAAATGTGACAAACGGGGCACCTGGCGTGTTAACCTAATTCAGGTACGCTGAATCCAGTGGTGCTAACCGTTTTTTAGGTTAGCTCCTTTTTCGAAATATACCGTTTCGAAAATGGAGGCGGTTGCACAACATATATTCGCGTAACTCAAAAACGGTTTAGTTTATTGAATAAACTAAAAAAAAAACGAAATTCCGCAATGAAATTTTCTTTAAGTAAGGTTAAACTTTTTTCCAATATGCGCAGTCGTTGTAGAAACATAATTTTATTTTTGACCAAAAAAAAAATAGTTTTTTTTTTAGCAAAATCTCAAAAATTTTGTTTTTTAAAACGGCATAAAAAATTGGAAAACGCAGCTGTGCTTCTAATTTTTTCTAATTTTTTGTTATACCTGGAACAGGTAGAAACAGAAATCGTCCCGGCTTTGGTTTTTTTACAATTTATGTTCATGAAGGTCTTGACAGGTAATTTTATAAAAAATTACAGTATAAATAAGAGTTCCTCAACCCCTTCAATGTCATATGGAAAAGATTTTGCTTCCTCCACTCCACATCAAACTTGGTATTGTAAAAAATTTTATAAAAGCATTGAACCCAGATGGAATTGCTTTTACCGAATTGCGCCGAATTTTTCCACGATTAAACGGCATGAAAGTAAAAGAAGGTATGAACTCTAGCTACTTTATTAAATTAGATTTATATTTCATATCATAATGTTTTTATTTTACAGGAATTCTTATGGCCGAATTCTCAGTCATTAGTTAACCATTGGTAAACTAATATACTAACTGTTCTTTAACTAATACTTGTTATTCTTATGGCAAACTAAGCATTGCGAATAAAGAATCATTAGTTAACCCATTTTCGGCCACTGTTCGTACTTGCGAACAGTAAATTTACTCATTTTTGTCGTCAAATTACAAAGCTTCATGCATTTATTTATTAAAACTTAATGAGTACATTATTTAATAAACATTCTAGACTTTAATTAACCGTAAAAAATATATTTAATATGTATCTCATATTTTACCTGTAGGGGTATTTAGTGGGCCGTGTTTTCAGAGGTTTTTTTGTAATTGCACAAAAGCATGAATAGTTAAAAAATTTTAGATCTAAATATAGGGCATTTGTACAAACGATTCAAATGACCAAAAAAAATTAAAAAAATAAATAAATTCTTACATTGGTACCATATTATAGCTGTTAATATCAACTGTTCGCAAGCGCGAACATTGGTTGCTATTTGGAGAATATGCTTCTTTGATACTATGTTGTTGTTATTTGCTTTTTTTTTAAATATAACAAGTGTATTTACTAAAAAAGACACACAAACAAACCAGATAACGGTAAATTAACGATGCTTTGCGTTTCATATGCATCATTTGTATTGTTTAGTAATTTGTTCTGATTTGAATTTTTTTGACAAGTAGGCTGCAGATCTTTTTTAAAATTGTAAAATATATTTTGAACATAAGTATACAAGCAGTTGTGTTATATTTGCTGTGGTGTAAAGATCTTTTTTATTTAAATATTACAAGTGCAGTAAATTATTGAAAAATGGCTTATCGACATGTGCTCACTATGAAAGAAATTGAAAGAATATTAGAAAGTGATGAGGAGCTTGAAAACCCAATTGAGTCTATAACTGTGTTACCTCCAGACTTAGTTGGTTATGTCACAGATGATGAAATGATTGATGAAGACCTTATTCCCATCAATGACATGGTAACTTGAGTATTTATTAATATTTTTATTGTTGTTTTAATGCTATAATTTTGAGGAACCTTCTATGTGCGAGCTTGCAGGAACATTTGAAATAATGAACGAAAATGATGAAGATTTAGAAGATTTAGAATTGCAAAAGCCTTCAATTGCTTCCTGTGGACCGCCAGCACCGAAGCGAGGAAGGCAAACCTACAAACCGTTGGACTTTTTTGGCAAACCAAAATGGACAAAAAAGTGCAACGCAAACAAGCAGTTCGAATTTCAACTCAAATCTATTGCAGAACCTTTGAAAATCATTCAAAAAAAGCTGAATGATGAAATCAGTGGTCTCTCACCAGTTCAATTGTTTGAAAAATTTTTTGATAAAAAAATGTTTGATTTTATTATCACACAATCAAACACGTATGCGCAACAAAAATCCGCAAATATTGTTTTTAATGAGGTGATTTTAAGGCATTTTTTTGGAATATTGATTTTGTCAGGCTTTAACACATTGCCATCTATTGATGATTACTGGTCGAAAGATCCTTGCCTTGGAAATTCAATTGTTAAGCAAACTATGTCAAGGAACAAATTCAAAGATATTAAACGCTTTCTTCATTTTAACAACAATGATAACCTGGATAAAAGTGATAAGCTGTCAAAGGTAAAGAAGATTATTTATCTTTTTTAATTAAATTTTAAAAATAGTATTGTTTTAATTAGGTTGGTCCGTTGTTTGACCTTGCCAACAAAAAATATATACAATTTGGTGTATGGAGTGAACTGCTATCGATCGATGAACAAATGGTCCCATACTTTGGTCGTCAGTCGTGCAAAATGTATATACGGAACAAACCAATTCGTTTTGGTTATAAAATTTGGTGTTTGTGTTCCTCTGGCGGTTATTTGTTCAATTGTATACCATATTCTGGTTCGAGTGACAACTATGATCGTCAAATTGGTTTGGGTGCAGACGTAGTTTTAAGACTGTTGGAATGTGTAGAAGATCCCACCCTATATCAAATATATTTCGACAACTTTTTTACATCATATTATTTGATGTGTCTTTTAAGTGAGAAAAGGTTTTGCGCCACGGGAACCGTCCGTCCAAATCGTATTGCAAAAGCCCCATTACGCACTGGAAAGCAGCTGAAGCGGGGTGAAAGTGATTATCAATTTGATAGAACAAATTCAGTATTGGTTTGTCGTTGGGCAGACAACAAAGAGGTGACGGTTCTCACCAACTTTGAACAAATTGAACCGATGTGCAGCGTAAAGCGATGGAAAAAAGATTTAAAAAAATATGAGAATGTGCCACAACCATTGCTTCTCAGCTCATATAACAATGGGATGGGCGGAGTAGACCTTCACGACAATGCTGTTTCAAATTACAGAATAAATATTAGGTCAAAGAAGTGGTATTGGCCTTTATTTATTTCTGTTCTTAATTCGGCAGTCACTAATGCGTGGAAACTACATTGCTTTTTGGCAAAAGCGGACAAAAAAAATATGTTATCTCAGAAAGATTTTCGAGTGAGCGTAAGCAAGTCTTTGCTTTAAAGTTCGCAGTCAGATGCTGAATCCGCTCAAGAAAGGTCCGACAGAAGCGTTACTTACCATTTGCCACATATTGTAGGGGAACATATTCCAATAGTTCAGCCACAAGGAAAACCTCGAAGGTGCCAACTTAAAGGGTGTGGCAAACCAATCAAGTGGATGTGCCAAAAATGCAACGTACATTTGCATCCACAATGCTTTGAAATATTTCATTTAAAATAAATTCTGTTATTATTTTCATAAGTATGTTTTTAAATACATATGTACATATATTTTGAAATATTTATCATTTGTTATTATTTTGAATTTTAATATATTTATGAACATTGTTATATATGCACATAAATTTGTTCATATGGAAAATTAATGTCAAATTGACGCCAGTGTTCGCACTTGCGAACACCCATTTGCAGGCCTCACGGACAAGATAGGGCCAAACTGACAACTGATTTGGATTTAGAAGACCCAAATTACTATAGAAATGGTAGTTTTTTTTAAAAAGCTTGGGTTTGAATTTTCTTGGCCGAAGATGGGTTAAGCCTTTGTCATTAGCTAACTAAAGACTGTGAATTCTGCCATTAATGGACCGGACATTTGTTGTTTAATGAAGGACCAACAATTTGAACTTGCATTGAATGATATGGAGCTATTGGGCTGGAATTCTGTGAAATCAGTAATAGAAAATGTATTAGGAAATCATCGGTCTGAAAATTGGCGAATTTTAATTGGAGATATGCTAACCGCATTTAAAAACTTAAACGTCAAAATGTCATTGAAAATACATTTTTTGCATTGTCATGCAGAAAAATTTAATGAACAATCACCAGCCGAGTCTGATGAACATGGCGAGAGATTTCACCAAGTAACAGCCAGACTCGAACACTGGTATATGGGCAAACAACTTGATTCGCTATTAGGGGATATTTGTTGGAATCTGCAGGAGGAAGAAGAATAAATTTGTAAATAAAAACTTAAAACTTTAATTAACAACAAAAATAAATGTTTTAATTTTTGAAGTTTCGTCTGGTTATTATATATTTCATCTTTTGTGAATAAAATCAAAAGTTGTAGACAGATTTTAATTATTTATATCTTGTTTGTTTTGTTTGGAACTTTATTTGCTATACCTGCAGAAAAAATTAGAAGCACAGCTGCGTTTTCCAATTCTTTATGCCGTTTTAAAAAACAAAATTTTTGAGATTTTGCTAAAAAAAAAACTATTTTTTTTTTGGTCAAAAATAAAATTATGTTTCTACAACGACTGCGCATATTGGAAAAAAGTTTAACCTTACTTAAAGAAAATTTAATTGCGGAATTTTGGTTTTTTTAGTTTATTCAATAAACTAAACCGTTTTTGAGTTACGCGAATATATGTTGTGCAACCGCCTCCATTTTCGAAACGGTATATTTCGAAAAAGGAGCTAACCTAAAAAACGGTTAGCACCACTGGATTCAGCGTACCCGAATTAGGTTAACCCGCCAGGTGCCCCGTTTGTCACAAAAAAAAGTGTCAAATTCTAGCACAGTGTTATTATTTTTGCATACATTTTAATGAAACCAGGGAAAGACGGAATAATATGGCTGGTTCCCAGATATATGGCACACGACCATGAAGACCAACCTCCCAATGGTGAGATCAGAAGTGCGTAGTAGTTTAGAAGTAGTAAATAGAGGTTCAAAACCTACTTTTATTGTTGCGAACAGAAAAGAGATTCTTGAGGACTTCACACAGTAACATTATCTCTATCTGGACAGTCTCCAAAGACTGCTCTTTATCCGACCATCAGTATGTTGACTTTACTATTACTGGTTGGCGTATTCCGAATGTTAATATCATTCAGAACCGAAGGAAGACTGATTGGGTAATGCAACATGACGCACTTACACAATCTTTGACCAATCCTACGATCATTGAGGGCAATAATGACATTAAAACTGTAGTTAACGTTCTGACTGAGTCGTTTCGGTCTGCTACTAATCTGGCCTGCAGGCCTACGACATCCAGGGGTGAAAATTAACCTCCCTGGTGGAATCTTGATATAGCGCATGCAAGAAGTACATGTCGTAAACTGTTTAACGTGGCAAACGGTTGGGTAACTGGACAGCATACAAAACCTCTCTAAATCATTTTAAAAAGCTAATAAGAATTGCGATGAGAAAGGCTTGGAGGGTCTTCTGCAGTGGCGTGGAAGGCTCATCCGAGACAAACAGACCTCGCAAAATACTAGCAACCTCTCCGATTGTACCAAGCTACATTCAGCTGGACCTTGAGTAGTAAGGAGACCCTTGATGTGCTACTTGATACTCATTTCCCAGGCAACAATTTGGACTTGAAGTATCCAGTAATAATAACGCTTCTCATATTAACTCTGTTCCGATAAATTACGAGAGAATACGATGGGCGATAAACAGCTTTGGTCGGTACAAGTCACCAGGACCAGATGATATTATTCCGGCAGATCTTCAGAAAAATTAAGTCATTGTCATCCCTTGGCTCATAATTATATATAAATAGCTTGTATTAAATAAACCCATATACCATCATCTTGGACCAAATGTAAGGTTGCCTTTATTTCCAAAAGCGGTAAAGCGACGCATACTAAACCTAAGGACTATAGACCAATTTCTTGCTAAAGACTCTGGAAAGGGTCATTGACATACATCTGAGATCGAATCTTCCAACTGAGCTAATCTCATTGTAAGTCTGTTGAAACTGCTCTGCATTCACTAGTAAGCTCCATTGAGGAGTCGCTAACACGTAAGGAGTATTCCATGGTTGCCTTTCTGGATATAGAGGGGGCCTTTAATAACGTTAACCCATCATCTATTATTGTAATAAGACAGACTAGAGTTAACAATAAAACATTCAGTATTTAATATATTTAAAGTGTGTTATTTATAATACAAAATAGAGGATTGGTACAGTATCTATTCTTTTCCGTGTGGAGTTCATTTAGCCTCCTATCGGACGCGTCCCCGGGTGGTGGATAGGAGAACTTTCGGTTGTTTTTTTTTTTTAACAACAGGGAAGGTGTGAAATAAAATGAAAAATACCACCCGCGAACCAAAAGCTGAACAGCTTCATCAGGCCTGATGGAGTGGAGGATAAACGAATGATTTTGGACCGGGCGCATGAGATGGATTACTTTTTGGTTTCTGTTGCTGTGAGCTGGCGACTGCAGTATTCCGTTACCTTAGTAGGCGGGAATGACATCGTGCTGAAACGGCTTTCGGTCTAATACTGCAGCGTCTCCGTCCTGTTAAAACATTACCAAGCCTCCAGGTACGTTCCACATGTGTCACCGTTGAGTTGGTGGTGCAGGTTCAGTTGAGGAATCCTCCTGATTAGTTTCCGTCCTGGCTCTGAACCCTATTGCCCATAAAGCGAAGGGTCAACCCTTTCGCATGTGGATAGCGGCCTGGAGTCGGGACCCTAAATGCATGAATATAAATCAACTAAAACTAAACAAGAAGGAGAATACCGAAGAAGAGAAGGAAAGAGAATGTAGCGAGATCGCCACCGGTTAGGCAGTCATTGAGCCCTAACCACGTTATAAGTGAAAGAGATCTTGTTGCTTCTAAGGATGTCGATGTTTTGATGGATACTCCTATTACTGGGCAGGGTGTTAGTGGAAAATGTGCTTCTGGTGACAGTGCAAGTCGAAATGATGTCTTTGACGAGCGCATGGCTCTAGAAGAGACCCCCGCTACGATTAAGGAAAGTTAGCCTCGACTGGAAATGATCCATAAGATGAGAAAGATGGAAGAGGAAGCTATGTCTCAGTGCAGGATGACACTGAGTGGTATGCAACGAGTAATAAACCAAGAGAAAAATATTAGCAATGAGGTAAAGACTGGGATATCCAAGATGGCAGAATTTCTCGACGTTATGACGAATTACAGGCGCACTTGGAAAATTGCGGAAGAGGAGAGCGTTTTCGAACTTTCGTAGGAATGTTGATACACTACAGCCAGCAGACGTTCCTACTCCTAAAACTACGAACACGAAGAGAGTGGCTACCAGCCCTGCTGCTCCTGCGATCACCAAGAAGGCTAGAGCGAAAACTCCCAACGTCGGAGGAGGCGATGCCGCCAAGAAGAGTGAAGAGATTTGGCAGACAGTTACTAAGAAGGGTGAGAAACGGAAAAAGAAGGCAAGGGAAAAATCAGCTGGGCCCAGTAAGAGAAGCAAACCACGCTCAAAACCCTTAAAACCGGAGCCAATAGTGGTAATAGTGGTAGGTCGGAGCTATGTAGCGGTTTTGAAGAATCTACGCGCTAATATGGTGGCAAACGACTCAGCAAAGATTAGATATATAAGGAAGACAATGACCGGAGCCATTCTCTTAGAATTTGGAAAAGGGGAAAAAATCGAGCCAGATTTTGTTAAACAGTTGCAATATACTGTCCGAGAAACGGCCCACATAGCGGAGCTGAAGCCATCTGTTACGATAGAGATACGTGATATCGACTCTCTAACTGACAAAGAAGAGATAGAGACGACAGTTCGAAAATTGCTTGCAAATCAAGAAGAGCAGATGATGACGAAAATAACGGCACCAAACACAAGATAGTAAGTGCGGGCCTTCATAACACTTCATGCGGAGAGTGCGGCAAGACTTATTGAAGTAGGCGACATCAGGATAGGATTTATCCGATCGAAGGTACGAGTGTGTGAGGCGATCAAAAATTGTTATCGTTGCCTCGGGACGGGTCACCTGCAGTCAAGTTGCTCCGGTCCGGACAGAAGAAATGTATGTATTAGATGTGATGAAAACGGACACAAAATGAAAGAGTGCAGAGCTGCCGCCAGATGCGTTGATGCTAAATACAGTCATATCACATGGTTCTAGAAGATGCCCGCTAGTCCGAAAATTATGAAAGTGCAGGACTGCTGATGCTCTATTAGAGCAGATAGTTGTCGAACGAGAAGTGGATGCGGCCATCATTAGCGAACAATATGGGCGAAACTCCCGAAGATCATGGTTTGAAGATGAAACTGGAACAGCTGCGATTTGGACGCCTGGAAATGCAGTACTCCCGGCTGTACAGTTCGGGGCCGGTTATGGCTATACATCCGAACAGGACATCTTACTTTGATGAGCTGTTACCTTACTCCCAGCGATAGCTTGGAGCAGTTTATATTGAAGCTAGATCAAATCGAGGACAAAGTCCGCGAAATTGGAGGTCCCTTTATAGTGGCCGGTGATTTTAATGCCAAGGCGGTTGTGTGGGGTGAACCGACAACAAGGAAGGAAGGAATTTATTTGAAAAGATTGTTACTTGAACTCGAGACTATTGATGATGTTCCAGTGATATTGGATGTGGACAACCAGGGAGCTCTTAAATTGGCGTCGAATGCTATATTTCATAATAGAAGTAAACACATCGACGTCAAGTACCATCATATACGAGAACTCATTAACAAAAAGAAAAGTAATCTCAAGTATCTTAGCACAGACAACATAATAATATTATAAACCTGATACAAAACATTCTTTGTATTTATATTAATATTATTATCATAGTTGTTTTGCATTTTATATAACTATTGAACATTTTTATTTGTCATTCATTAATAAAACTTTGAATCGTTTAGAAACTTTTTCTTGTTTCTAACTAATTTTTAACAGAAACTATATTAAATAAACTTAAAAAACTTTAAACGTTATCAAAAAATGTTATTAAAAAAAATGCCAACACATAATTGTTTTATTTGCTGCGACGTTTTTGACAATGCTTATTTGTTACTTTCTCATTTAAAGGATGTGCATATGACTCCAAATACCTTTCAATATTATTGTAATTTTAATGAATGCAATAAGTATTATCACAATTCAAACAACATGTTATAAAACACGACAAGTGTATGGTATATTCCAGTGATGGAAAATTCAATACTATCGTTCTATTTTCAGTACTTTTTCACAACAAAAATACCACAGTACCCCCACATCATACTTAGTACTCTTTGTTTGTTTTGCTTTGTTCCCTGTTTAGAAATCCACAGTTACTATTTTTTTAATCATTGACCACATTAGCTTCAAAACAAGAACATAAGGAAGGCCCAAATTCGTTATTCATGTTATTTATTTCATGTGGGATCATCTAATATACAAAAGTTAACAGATGCATAAAGAATTAAAATTGTTTGTGGTACTATTTTTAAAATTTTTTTAAATTTCTTATGTTTCGTACATTTTTGTAATTCTCATTTATCTTAACCCACAACAAATAAATATTTTTGAAACATATATTTTTACATAAAAATTAATTAATATTTGGCTTGTTGTTATAATAGTTTTTTTTATACCCTTCACCTTCATGAGAAGGGTATATATAAGTTTCTCATTCCGTGTGAAATTTCCACAATATAATTTTCCGACCCTATAAAGTATATATATATCCTTATAGATAGCGGAGTCGATTAAGCCATGTCCGTCTGACTGTCTGGATGTTGAAATCAGTTTTTTGAAGTCCTAAGATATATTCGGGATCCAAATCTTCAATAATTCTGTCAAAAATGCTTTCGAGAAGTTTGCTATTTAAAATCAGCAAAATCGGTTTAGGTCAACCAGAGTTATGAACCAATATGTGAGACCACCTCCAAAAAATTTTATATTTTTCGTCCATTTTATTGCAATATTTTGAAATATATTGCAGATAATACCATGAAATTTTGTATACGTTGTTTGTGCTATAAAAGAAGAAAGTGTACGGAAAATAGTAAGAATCGGGCCATGATTTCTCATAGCCCCCATACAAATATATATATTCCCGAAATATGGCTTAATGATACATAAATGCCTATAAAATTGGAATATCAAGACAAAATTCAGCAAAAATAAGTTTTATACAAAAAGAAATCAAAAACCGAAATTTTTTTTTTAGTTCGGTCCATGTTTGACCATTGACCCCATATAAAGTCCACTTACAAAATTCACCTAAATACGTATAAAACAGATATAAATAATGTTAAACGGCTAAAATTTGACATAAATACTCTTTATAGGCAAGTAAATTGTTGTACTAAATTTTATGGTGGTCGGCCTAGAACTGGTCATAGCTCCCATACAAGGACCACATCTGAAAAGACATTTTTCCCTATATATATTGTATAAATATCGTTACCGACTCAAAACTTTGCACAGATCATTTACATATATACGAAAATCATTCCACAAAATTTTGTTAATTTCGGTCCATTTTTAACCGTATACCCCATATAAAGCCCTCTTCCGAAAATCCCTTTAATATTCATAAATCTTTTACAAATAAGGATACCAATCCAAAATTTTACACGGATCATTTACATACATGCCTAAATCAAACTGCTGGATTTTGAGAATATCGGTCCATATTTGACTATATCCCCCACATAAGGTCCACTACCGAAATGCACGTTAATACTAATATATATCTTAAATATACCGTTATGTTGAAATTCGACGTGAAATATCCTCATATGCATGAAAATAACTGTTCCAAAATTTAAGAAGATCGGCCCATAATTTGTCATAGCTGCCATATAAGAACCATTTCCAAAAAACAAATAAATTCGGGTCAAAAAATATTCTTTTCGGATTTTTAATACCTTTTATTTAATGTATTACAAATTATCAGATACCCAGTAGTTCCCGAGATATAGGCCTATATATTTTCAACTTTAAGGGCCCGCCCCCTCGAAAATAGACGGGACCGCGAACAAATTTTTTTTTTGCTGGCGTCTCCTCTAAAATCCCTATTTTATGAAGTTTTTTTTTATTTTTTGAGCAAAGTCACTAAAACCGAATTGTTCCCCTTTTTTTGTTTGTTAAATGACACTCAAGATTATTATGAACATCAGACAAACTCTATAAATAATGGTAAGAATTGGTAATTAAATCAATTAAAAATGGTGAAAATTAGACAACATTTCAAAATATTTAACATAAATTATGTTGGTAGTATAATTGTCTTTCAAACAATATATCAAATACTAATAAAATTTGCACTAAGACTGAATAGAAAACACAGAATAAGGATATTCTAGTCCTATAACCAGTGTAGTTTTCGTATTTCTTATTACGTTTAGGTGGAGGGTATTTAAGATTCGGCACAGGCGAATATAACACTCTTACTTGTTTTTTTTATTAAACTGAATTACTTTTATTTTTGAATAAAAATATATGTTTCCTAAAAAGTACCAAAATGTTGAAAAAAGTACTCTTTTTGTTGACGGTCAGTACCATTTCAATTTTTCATTTTTCCATCACTGGTATATTCTCAAAAGACAACATACGAAGGCAACCACCCCTATATCGTGAATAAAAATTCCACATGAAATTTGTTCCCTTTTATTTTTTTAACATTGAATTTTAATAGGAAAAATGTGAAAAGGGAAAAAATTTCATGTGGAATTTTTATTCACGGTAGGGGTAAACATAAATAAAAATCTACCAACATGTTATCGGATCTCGTAAGAATATACCATATACATTGTGTGTAAAACATTGTCTTAATTTTTTTTCGCTACATTTAGTTCAAAACACTCTTTAAAGATGACTTTTGATTTGACAAAACTTAATTTTTACAAAAAATTATGTACAGGGGCCAAATTACCACATTCGATATCGAGTAAAATTGATCGTAATTTTCTTATTTGCGATTATGGCATTCGATATCGAGCAAGAAATTTAGTACATTTTATCATAATTTCGATATCGAAATCATTTTTCGATACGATAGCTTATTCGACCACGAATGCGGTAATTTGGCTCCAGATTTAACCACTGGCTTTGAAATTGAAAAAATTATTTTTAAAGGAATTGTTTTTACAAAAGGAGAATTTGTACATTTACCAATATTTTCATTTGCAACAAAAGTATATTAAACTGTTTCCGTGTGGAGTTTAGTCAGTCTTCCATCGGACGCGTCCCCAGGTGGCGGATAGGGGTAGCCAACATCGCGGCTGGGATACATTTTTCATACAAATTGTCACTAGTGGCGATGGAGGCGGGAGTGATGTAAGTAAGTTCATGATACATTCTACAAATGGTGATGAGCATATTTACATAGCTAGGTTGTAATTAGAAGATGGGATAGCCGGGTTGCTACGCCTTTGTGACACTTTTATAAAATGGTCGCAAAGGGGGAACAAGCTGGTGACACTGGAATGTGTTAAGGCTAGAGAAACACTAGATCAAAGCGATCCCAAGTGTTAATAGGTTCTTTCCTTAATTCGAATTACAACCCGCGGACCAAAACTGACTCCACTTGTAAGGTTAGCGTGGTTGGTAGCAGTGCCAAGAACCTGAATGGCTAGTTAGTGGTTAAAGAAGACTAGTCGCTAACAGCTCCCCTCCGACGCCAGGGCACGGGTCGGTTGTAAACAAGATTTTGCCTAGTCCATGAAGTCGATGCGTAGAATGTCTCTGACAACTCGGCAGGTTCGGTGTCAAATCCAGACTCCGATTGGCTGAGGATTCACAGGGATATTCTGCTGCAAGAGGTTCAGTTATTAACGGAACTATTAGAAAGAGAAGGGATGAAATCCCCGGTTGGCTCACCGTCTCGATCTGGGGCCTCTGAAGGACTAGCTGGTCTAACTCTGAGTTCTGATGATGAGCATGAAATCACAGTGATTCAAGCTCATGATCAGAACCAGGGAGCTAGAAATTCGGTTTCGGAGGTCACACTCGGAACGGAGAGTGCACTGGAGGACACATTAAAGCCCGTCGTTCGGCAGGATGCGACAGAACAGGTCACATCAGATTGTCGAACAAGCCTTGAAAAAGCCAAGAGTGGTGTGAGAGTCTCCTTAGCCTTTCTGAAAAAGGTTGTTAAGAAAGACCCCTCACTGCACGATGGGCGGGATAGACATTTACTGAAGAAGCACCGAAGGAACGTGGCAAGGTTCGAACGAACCCACGTATCTGTTGTTGCTTTCCTAGGTATTCCCTATCCTGCGGGATACACACCAAAGACTACTGTGGACTCAAATGTCAGAAAAGTCAATGAATCCTCAGCAGCCTTTGCTGATGAATCCTTAAAGAAGGCAACGGGTAAAGAGGAGAAGGGTAAAGGCTTAAGGCCTAGCAATCTTAGCAGCGACAAAATGGTCTCGGCTGGGGGAGCTAAGCCTATAAGCGAATTACCCACCACTAGTCGCGCGATGGTGACTGGAAATGTCTTGAAAATCTCCGGCAGTCACTCTCAAAGGGAAGTCACTAAAGGAATTACCAGGACGAACCATCCAAAATCTGCAGGGAAATCGGGTGATCATCGACCAAACTCTGCTAAGCCCCCCAACAGAGGGGCAGTTAAGAGAGTTATGTCCGATGATGACCAGAAATCCCCAAAGGCTAAGAGGACTGGTCAGATTGGTGTTGCCTCTCTTGCAGATTCCCGCAAGGTGACCAGCAGAAGGACTGATTCCAAAGCTGGCCAGCCCTCAACGTTAAGGAAGCTAAGGGAGTCGTCGGGTAAGGACGATATTGTGGCAGCTGTCATTGATCGAATGGATCCCGATGGTAGGCAGTGTCGAGAAATGGCAGGTACTAGAGAACAAACTACTCGACGAAATCTTCAGCGTCAAAGGAAGGCAGGACGAAGTGGCGTTCAGAGGGGCTGACTGGGCAAGAGGTGTCAAAACTGTCAGTTGCGGCAATCAAAAAACCTTTGAGTTTTTAAAAGCTGCAATTGGCAGGTGTGTCCGAAGGCCAGTTTGGATGTTATATTCGCGTCTGAGTTGCCACTAAGGCCAGTAATCACAGTGTGGATACCCCCACCTATAAAACCGGTGGAAGTCATACTGGGGCTACTGTCCAATCAAAACAAGGAACTCATTACAGCACAATGGAAGTTGATAGCTTCATTGGGCTGTAATGAGAACCAAGGGAAAGACTTCAGGTTCGCAGTAGACCAGGAGTCTCTAAAGATGTTGAAGTCAATGGGAGGGGTTGCAGTTTTCGGGTTGGGGTCTATCAAGTTTAGGTGTCCTAAAAATGATAAACCCTAAGAGGCTGAAAGTGGTGCAAATAAACCTGCACCACTGTGAAGCAGCCTCAACCGAACTAGTAACCCAACTCATTGATAACAACGTGGATGTGGCTTTAATCCAAGAGCCCTGGATTAATAAAAATCGGGTAGTTGGATTGAAGGCCAAGGGGTATACATTGTTTGTACCTCATACTGATGAGAAGGTACGAACATGTATACTGGCAAGAAATGAACATAAATTTAATTTGTCTCATTCTTTCAGTGGTGGAGACCTTACGGTCGTGACAGGAGAAGCCAAGGACAGAACGGTTCTGGCTCTAGCATCGGTATACTTGCCATATGAGGCTACCGATCCTCCTGGTGTAAAATTAAGGGAGTTGGTGAAGAATTCGGGCAGTACAGGCTCGAAGCTGGTACTGGGGTGTGACGCAAACGCACACCATACCCAATGGGGAAGTACAGACATCAACAAAAGAGGTGAGTCTATGTTTGATTTCATTATTGCTAACAATCTCTATATCTGTAATATGGGAAACACGCCAACATGCAGGAATAGGGATAGGGAGGCAGTAATTGATATAACGTTGACGAACTGTAGGGAATTAGTGAAGGACTGGAGGGTGGAATTTTCCTTCTCTGACCATAGGCGTCTATCCTTTAATCTAGTGTTTGAGAGATCAAAAAGGAGCCCGTATAGGAACCCGAGAAGGACGAATTGGGATTCTTTTTCGGAATTAGTGGTAGGTAACTGGTGGGTACCTTTACGGAGACACTAACCAGTAGTTATGAGAGATCCTGTCCGCTGAACTTCCCGGGCAGACGCGAACAACCGCGATGGTGGACGGAGGAGCTGAAGACTCAAAGATCCACTGTAAGAAGGTTGTTCAACAGGGCGAAATATACGCGTAGGGAAGAGGATTGGAGTAACTTTATATTGGGTTACAATAAGTATAAGAAGGACATTAGGAGAGCGAAAAAGGACTCGTGGATCAAGTTTAGCGAGTCAGTTGAATCTGTAAATGAGATGTCCAGGTTCAGAAGAATTTTATCCAAGGACCCAGCAGTGCCGGGATTTATCCAGAGACCGGACGACTCATGGACGGAATCTAGCTCTGAAACCCTATGGAGACTCATTTTCCGGGGTGTGTGGATCCTGTGGCGGGGGAGCAGGTTGAGAATGACGACCCCTTCCCGGGGCCGCGCTCAGGTGATGAGGTAAGGGGGGCAGTGGGGGACATGATTACCTTGGATAAAGTAACATGGGCGGTCAATACTTTTGGGTCTTACAAATCGGCAGGACCAGATGGTATCTTTCCGGCAATGCTACAAAATATCGGGAGATTATCGCTCCTACTGTTGGTGGAACTTTTTAGGGTATGTGTACTAAACGGGTACATTCCTAAGGGATGGAGGGAAGTTAGGGTCGTGTTTATACCCAAAGCGGGGAAAACCGGTCACTCTAAACCCAAGGATTTTAGACCGATCAACTTGTCATCTGTTCTTTTGAAGACACTGGAAAGACTGATCGATCTATATCTGAGAACTAAAATTGACGCCGGCATCATCAGTGGCGCTCAGCATGCCTACCTCAAGGGTAGATCTGTTGAGAGTGCGCTTAATGATGTGGTGGGTTATATAGAGAAAGGATTGCGAAACAAGGAATACACCTTGGCGGCATTCCTTGATATAGAGGGCGCCTTTAACAATTTAAAGATAGAGGCTGTTAAGCAGGCACTAGGTGACCTAATGGTTCCGTCGTTCCTGGTCGAATGGATAACTCTGATGCTTAGTAGCAGAGTCATTCACTCGGACTGGGGAAACGAACGCCTAAGGAAACTGGTGACCAGAGGGACCCCACAGGGGGGTATTCTCTCCCCCTTACTATGGCTCTTGGCTGTCAATGTCGTTCTGAGACTTTTTGACAGAACGGGTCAGAAGGTCGTGGCCTACGCGGATGATGTAGTTATATTGGTATCGGGTAAGTTTCTACCGACAATTAGCGAAGTCATGCAAGGGGCACTGGGCGGAGTCAATCCGGAGAAGACAGAGTTAGTTCTGTTTACTAGGAAGTACAGGGTGGAAATTTTCAGGCCGCCGGTACTGGGAGGAGTAGAGCTTAGACTATTAGATAGTGCTAAGTATCTGCGAGTTTTCCTGGACAGGAAGCTGTCATGGGGATGCTGTGTTTGGTGGGAGGCAATGAGACTGGCTAATCGAAGAAACCTTCTGTCTAAAGCTCAGACGTGTGCTTCAATCGGCATAACAGGGGCCATGAGAAGCACTCCTCATGCGGCTCTGGACGTCATTCTTCATCTTTTGCCCATTGAGCAGTATGTAATGGGAATGGCAGCCAGAAGCATTCTTAGACTGAGGGAGCTGGGACTGTTAAAGGGTCACACGCAGGGTCATTCTCAGATCCTGTGTGAGATTGAAGCAGATGGAAATTGCCTGGGATTGCCTGGCTCTACGGACTATGTGAGCACTATGGTAGATTTTAGGCGGTTGCCGGAGGTGATATTACCGTCCAGGGAGAGCTGGTTGGGAAGGGGCAAATTATATGATGGATTTGCTATCTTCACGGACGGCTCGAAGATGAATGGTACGGGCGCGGGGGTCTACATTGAGGATCTGGACATCAGAATGTCATATAGGCTTCCTGACGATTGTAGTGTTTTTCAGGCGGAAGTTCTGGGGATCTTGAGGGCCGTGGAACTGATGAGAGACAACATTGGCAGGGGCTCGGAGGTCACGATATATGTGGACAGCCAGGCGGCCCTTTTGGCCATAAGAGGTTGTTATGTGAACTCTAAGCTAGTTGACAGTTGTAGGAGGGCTCTAGAGGGTCACTCAGACATTGCCGGCAATGAGGTGGCTGATGAGTTGGCAAGAATGGGCGCAGGGACAGAGGGTAATAACCGTATGGAGGCAGTGGGGCTTCCAATAGGCTTCTATTATGGAAGAATTAGGGAGTGGGTTCTAAGTGCGATCAATCAAGCCTGGGGAAACCGGACGGACTGTCAAGTCTCACGGATACTGTGGCCGGTGCTTGGGAAGTCCGATTCGGAATTGCTGCTGGGCAGGAATAGGATCTGCGTTAGGACTATGATAGGCATTATCACGGGCCACTGCATGATGGGCAGGATGGCGGTGAGAATGGGATCCGAATTGTCGGATATGTGCAGATTATGCGAGGACCCGGATGAGCTGGAGACAGTTGAGCATATTCTGTGCCACTGTCCCAGGCTGCAGGGCAGTAGGATGAGATGGCTGGGCAATAGATTCTTAGGCGAATTAGGGGATGTCTCTAGCTGTGGGCTGGAGAGTCTAATAGGATTCGTAATGGGAATGGCCTGGCTACGCGTTAGATGACTGGGTGCGGGTCGCACAAATGGAGGACATATGTCCGAGTAAGGAGTTGGTCATTTTTCTTTCTTCTCTTTTCTATCTTCTATTTTCTCTTCTTTCTCTATACTATAATATTCCTCTCCTGTCTGTACTTTAGCTTTCATTTCACTCTATGTACTAAAATTTCTTACTAAGGCATCGCAATGGACCGTATTGGTCTCTGGGTGAGGGTGTGAGGCAACTCACACCGGCCTTCCTACCTACCTACCTACATATTGAACTGTTGAGGCAACAATTTCTGCATTTGCGACAAAAGTATATTGAACAGTTGAGACAACTGAATTGTTGCAGTTGCGACAACAGCAACTGAACCCTTGGGGCAACAAATGAATGTAAATTCTATTTGAATCAAAATCAAATTTTCTTGGCATTAGTTTTTTTTTTTTTTGTGTACACTACGTAATAAATCTGAGGTTTTTGAAGCATTCAGGGACTACGCCGAAAAGATATTCAACAAATTTGATCGCAGAATTGAGATTTTGAGAATTGATGGTGGAAGTAAATACAAAAGCAACGAAATTAAAAATTATTGTTCAAGAAAAGGTATAACTGTGGAAACGACAACACGCTACCTATCACAGCTTAATGGAGTTTCTGAAAGATTTAATAGAACGGTGGTATAACGCTAGATGTGCATTACTTGATTCTGGCTTACCAAAATATTTGTGGAGTGATGAAATAGTAAGCAGTCGAGATGTTAAATTTTTGAATTATGGAAAAATTAAGATTACGTACAGTGAAAAGGAAATTATTGAGGAACATGAGAATAAAAATGAGAAAGTAGAAGATACAGTTGATGAAGTAGTAAGAAATGATACAGGTGATATTGCTGTGGTGAATGATGAACAACAAAGTGGCAAACGATTAAGAACAAAACCAAAATATCTTGATGACTATAGGTTATATGAAGATGCAATGTGCGTTTACTCAACAATTTTATCAAAAGCTCCAAAATCATTCGAGAGGCTTATAAAGATGAGGAGTGGAGAAAATCAATAGCTGAAGAAGTGGCGGTGATTAATCAAAATAACACATGGATGCTGGTTGAAGATAATGGCCAGAATAGAATCGATGCTATATGAGTTTTCAACATAAAAAATGGCTAGACTAGTTGCACGTGGTTGTAAACAGAGTTCAGATTTCTTTAACGAAGTATGTATATGCACCGGTTACCAATAGTGTCACAGTACGTACATTGATATCTATGGCATTTAAAAACAACTTCAAGATTCATCAACTAAATGTTAAATGTGCTTTTTTGAATGGAGAGTTAAAGGAGGAGATATTTATGAAAGTGCCTCCACCGTTTGCAGGAAATATATGTAAGTTAAGAAGATCAATTTACGGCTTGAAACAGAGTGCTTTGTGTTGGAATAGTGAGTTTCATGCGAAACTTTTGAAATATTGTTTTCTACGATCCGAAAATTATTACACTAGAAGGGATATATTTTTGCTGCTATATGTCGATGACATTATTTTATGTGGAAGTGATGAAAATGAAATTAATGAAATAATTATATATTTGAAAAGGCAATTTGAAATTAAAGATATTGGAGAACTGAAGGAATTTATTGCTATGCATGTAACGAGAACTGAGAATGGGAATCTTAAAATTGATCAAACTGAGAACATAATTGGCTTATTGAGATGTTTTGATTTTGATAATTCTAAATTTAAAGATACTCCTGTGGACAGAAATTGGAACGAAGATGAGACAACTAAAGACTGTGCCGAGTGTGATCAACAAAAATATCGTCAAGCGACTGGTGGCCTAATGTACTTAAGTATTTAGCCACGTGCTGACATAGCATACGCGGTCAACACTTTAAGTAGATATCTGGAAAATTTCCGCAGTGTACATGTTAATGCAGTTAAAAGAATTTTTCGTTATCTTAATGCCACCAAACATGAAGCATTAATATACAGTAAAACGAAGCAAAATTTGCCTTTACGTGCTTACTTAGATGCAAGTTGGGGAGATGCTGTTGATAGAAAGAGTACAACTGGATATTGTTTTGGATCACATGAAAATTTGTTATCTTGGAAAGCTATGAAGCAGAAAACTATAAGCTTATCATCGACTGAGGTAGAGTATGTTGCTTTGAGTACTGCTGCCCAGGAAGGTATCTGGTTAAAAAAGGCTGTTAAATGAACTTGGAGTAACACTAGAGAGTGAATCATTTGTGATGTATATCGACAATGCATTACTGAACAGCTGGAGAAAAGAAGGTCTAAACATATCGAGTTAAAATTGTTGGGATAAACGAAGTATTTCGATTGATGGCAACAATGTTATTTTTAGTATTATGTATTTGTTTTGACGTTTATCCTATTGTCTTTTATGTTTTTATATTACAATGTATTTTTTGAATTGATTTTGTTGGTTTTTTTTCTTCTTTTTAATTGTAACTGTTTAACTGTTTTTTAGTCTTAAGTGAACTCTATTAAATAAAACATGCAATGCGCAATTGAATTTAATCAAGATAAAAAGAGTGTTGAATAACTTGTTTTATTCTAAAAGGTTATGGGCCCAGGGTGCCTAACGCGAACGAACTTATTAAAAAAAAAAAAAGTAAATTGGAACACTAGAGATACGGTCGAATTAATAGAAATTAAAATTGTTGTCGCGAATATCGTGTCGTGTAAAGGAAAAAAGCAAAAATTTCTAATGCCATCATACGTATACAGCCGCTAAACGCGGACAATTATGATACTTGGAAGCTGCAAAAAAATTTTTTTTTTCACCTTTATTTATTTATTGAATCTTCATATACTGAAATTACAATAAGTATTCAAGTCTTAATACTAAACAGAAAATAATAAGCCCAGCCAATGCTAGACAAAAAATGTTTATGATACTAAAAAAATTTCACTTCAACTGATCCAGTCATCTGTTTTGCGCTTGAGTTAAAGCAAGGGTATCCCTCCTTCTCAACCGATTGTGGCCACTAAAGTTAAGGATGTCTCGTGCAAGTGGGTTTGGATGGTGTTCAAGTTTGCTGACGTACTTTGACGCATATTTTGTAAATTCGACTTTTACTAATGGCACGATTAGATCTTTGTGGATTCGAGAATTTTTAACATACCATGGAGCTGCAGTAATTATACGTAAAATTTTATTTTGACCCCTTTGAATTTTTTCAATGTTTGATGCTGAGGCAGTACCCCATAATTGAATTCCATAGCACCAGATTGGCTTTAGTATTGCATTGTACAACAATAGTTTGCAACCCAACTTTAGTGAAGAATTTCTGCCAATTAGCCAATTAAGTTGCACTGCTTTTAATCTCATCTGAGTAAGTTTTGCGTCGATATGAGACTTCCAAGTTAAACGACGATCGAGGTGGATTCCGAGGTATTTGACTTCATTATGTTGAGGAATAATTTGATTATTTATTTTGATGAACGAGCAAGTTTCTTTTCGCAATGTGAAAGTGATATGAATACATTTCTGTTCATTTATCCTGATTTTCCAAAGCTCTAGCCAATTCTCTAGTTTATAAACATAATACTGCAAATTCTGTGATGCAACTTGGTGGTCCTTATGGACGCTGATAAAGGCTGTATCGTCTGCAAAAGTTGACGTGTGGATTTTGGGGTCTGACGGAATGTCGGAGGCATAAATCAAATATAAAGTAGGACCCAGTATGCTACCCTGTGGCACACCTGATTCAATTGGCTGAGCGGTACTTAAAAAATTGTCTTCTTTGATTTTAAATTTGCGACCGTATAAATAACTTTCCATGAGTTTATGGGTGTTAGCAGGCAGAGTTAATTTAATTTTGTGCATTAAACCGTCATGCCAAACTTTGTCGAACGCTTGGGACACATCAATGAAAAGGGCGGAACAGTATTTTTTGTCTTCAAACGACCCTCTTATCACATTTACCAATCTGTGTGTTTGTTCGATGGTGCTGTGTTTAGCTCTGAAGCCGAATTGATGATTAGGAATACATTCAGTGTCATTCAGAATTGGAGTCAACTTAGTCATTAACAATTTTTGGAACAGTTTAGAAATTGTCGGCAGTAGGCTAATTGGCTTATATGATTCCACTTTGGTGTCTTTCCTGACTTAGGAATCATAGTGATCATAGACACCTTCCAATCTGCAGGATAGTATTCTAGGCGTAAAATAGCGTTGAAGATACAGAGGATAATTCTTCTAGCTACACGAGGTAACTCCACAAGCATTTTATTGCTGATTTTATCCATACCTGGAGCCTTTCTTAGGTTCAGAGTACCAATAGCGCTTTCGACATCACGAAAGTTTAGTCTTAGAGGTACAGGAGGTCTTATAACAAGTGGTGGCAAATCAGATATGTTATTTGAGTTGTTTATAGTAAACACATTTCTCAAATGGTTACCAAATAAAGTCCCTTTCTCGGAATCATTTCTAGCCCAGTCACCAGTCGGATTTCGCAAAGCAGGTTTTCCTCTCACTGGTCTTTTTAAACCTCTTGCCGCCCTCCATAACGAGTAGTCAGATTGTGGGGTACTATCAAGACCCTCCAAGTAAGATCTAAGTGAGGCCGTTCTTTGGGTTTCTAAGAAATTTCTTAGTATATCTCTGCATTCTCGTAGCCTAGCTTTCAGTTGAGGAGACCTGTGAATTTGCCACTCTCTTCTAACTCTTCTTTTTTCTGACAGGAGATTATCGAGTTCAGCGAAATAAGTTCTGTTTGTCCCACTTCTGCACTCAACGTCATATGTGGAGCTCTTCGTATGTCCTCAGTAAACTTGCCAATCGACCCATCAATATCCTCGGTAGTTCTTAACACTACATTTTCCGTGCAGTGGGAACTTAAATACTTTTTATACTTTATCCAACTTACTCTGGTTTTAGATATGTCCTGAAATGGACAGCCATTCCCTTGAAGGAAACGCATTGAAATAATAGAGGGAGAGTGATCTGAAGACAAGTCTAATGAAGGATCCACTTGTATCGATTCTACAGGGATATTTTTCACTACTCCGAAGTCAATAACATCGGGAATTTTCCGTCGGTCCGACGGCCAGTAAGTGGGATACCCGCTTGAGAGTACATCTAAGCCCATTTTGGCAATGGTGTTGAAGAGTTCACGACCCTTCGGGGTCACTAGACGTGAAACCCCAAAATGTGTGTTTGGCGTTAAAGTCACCAGCAACTAAAAATCTAGATCCAAGGGAATTGAAGAAGCTGTAGTATTGGTGTTCTTTTATTGAAAATCGAGGCGGCGAATAAATTGATGATAAAACAAAATTGTATTGACAGAATTCAATACAAATGTTTGTTGCTTGTAGGTAATCCTCACATAAGTTGTTCATTAAATAATGTTATATTCTGTTCTTTATAAGAATTGCCGAACCTCCACGTGCTCTTCCGCGGGGATCTTTAGTATCATACAACACGTAGCCATTAATATTGAAGTACCCTGTCGACGTCAAGTGAGTTTCAGCAATCATCATGACATCAATCTGCTTATCCATCAGGAAGTGTTCCAGTTCGTTTTTATGTTGGCGGAGGCATTTTTTTATTTTTGAGTCAGTTTTCGAATTATCGTTATGGTTGGACAATTTTCGAAAATCATCCTTCTTTATCACTTGTATTTTGGTTTTGCTGATATTTCCATGTTTAATTGATGTTACGCTAAACATATTTTCACGTATTACCGAAACAATTCCTTGTACCAATTTACTGGAAGTGGGCTCTCTCAGATAAATTGGTGGGGGCTTAAACGTCTTCTTAGGAAGTTCTGGCTCATCCGTCTGGAGGAGAGCAAACCTATTTTGATCATTACTCGCGGTCTTAGGAGCTTTTGAATTTGATGACACTTGAGCAGATGTCGGGCTCCTCTGGGTTTGACTGCACTATTTGATGAAGAAGATGTTGATGTTTTTTCATCGGATGAGATAACTATATTGGGCGAACAGGAACGACGCCGTTCTACGGCTCTTGTAGTGAGAAAATTCTTCACAGATTTTTTTAAGGATTCTTCCTCAGAGACCCATATAGTTTTTCTAGTCGAGCTAAGCTCTTTCTCAGAATTGCATCTGAGAGGAACACTCATAGTTTTTATGCGATTTTTAATATTTTGTTTTGTAGATATTTTTACCTATTACGAGTTATTTTTTCACTTTTTTGTTTTATTTCAACCTATTACAATTTTTCACCTATTACGATTTTTTCACCGAAAATTCAGCCGCACTAAAATTAACACGTCCGAACAGTTCGATGAGACGAGACTGAAAGCTGACTGGAAGCTGCAAATGGATGCCATCCTTGTAAAGAATGACCTGTGGGCTTATGTCAGCGGAACTAAGCTAATAAAACTTGAAGCATCTCCTGAAGAACGGGTTAAATGGCAAGAGTTGGACGAAAAAGCCAGTGCCGACATAATTCTGTCCGTGACGCCGTCAGAATTAGGGCTCATCATCTAATATGTGGAAAAAATTGGAGGCAACATTTCAATCAAAGGGGCCAGCCCGAAAAGCCACCCTTTTAAAGAGAGTGGCATTGGCACGCATGAAGGAAGGGGAAAATGTCAGGGAGCATTTAAATGATTTCTTTGATGCTGTTGCTAAATTAAAAGAAATAAAAGTTGTTATTGGTGATGATTTATTGGCCATTTTGCTGCTGTATAGTTTGCCGGAGTCCTATGAAACTTTCCGTTGTGCTTTGGAAACAAGAGATGAGCTGCCAACCCCAGCAATTTTAAGGGTAAAGATAGTAGAGGACGACCAAGCAAGAAAAGTAAAAAACGATCGAGATTGTATGTTAAACCGAAAAAACAGAATAATTACAACAAAAACAACAATAATGATACAAACACACATACAAACGAAAAGAAAAAATGCACATGTTTTAAATGCGGTAAAGTCGGACATTTTGCAAGAAATTGCAAATCAAAACAGGCAAGTGCGTGTAACATTGAAGAGAGCGATGCATAACACAATAGAAAATGCAATGGTATCATCGTTTGAGAGCGGTTATTGGTGCCTTGATAGTGGTAGTACGACGCATATGAGTGCAGATAAGAAGATTTTATATTTCAAACAAATAGAAAAGACGTTAAATTTAGCGAACAAGAACACAACAACAATAACCGGTGTTGGTAACGTCAAGAATATCGAAGAAGTTTTTTACGTTGAAGATTTAAGAGCAAACTTGCTGTCAATTTCAAAAATAACCGATAAAGGTTATGAAGTTTATTTTTATAAGAACAAGGCCCACATAAAAGAAAATAATAAAATTCTGTACACATTAAATCGTATTGGTAATTTGTACTATTTGCAAAATTCTACAAATTTTTCAGGAGCTGTAAATGATAAAAACAACAAAGTTAATAATATCGATATGTGGCATTATAAAATGGGACATCTAAATGAACGTGATTTAAAGAATATGGTGAAAGATAATTTAGTACACGGTATGAAAGTTGACTCCACAGAAAAGATGTCGCCTTGTGAAATATGTATAAGTGAAAAGCAAGTACGTAAATCGTTTCCAAAAAGCAGTGGTCATCGCACGAAAGATGTTTTGGAAATTGTCCATAGTGACGTCTGTGGGCCAATGAGAATGGCATCACACTCGGGTGCTAAATATGTCGTAACATTTACTGATGGCTACTCGCGCTATGGTGAAGTTTTTGTAATCAAACAAAAATCGGATGTTTTGAATGATTTTAAAAAGTTTAAAAATGCAGCAGAAAGAATAAAAATATTACAATCGGATAATGGTGGTGAATATTGTAATCGCGATTTGGATAAATATTTGGAAGAATGTGGAATTCGTAAGCGCCTAAGTGCTCCACACACACACCACAACAAAATGGCGTATCTGAACGCAAAAACAGAACGCTTATTGAAATGGCCCGGTGCATGTTGAAGCATGCAGGAGCATAAGTTTTGGGCAGAAGCAGTCAATACTGCCTGTTATATCAGGAACCGATGTCCGACAAAATCATTGAATGGGAAGATTCCGTATAAAATCTGGTTAGGTAAAACACCCACAGTTAAATACATAAATGTTTTTGGTTCGAAGGCGTACGTTTTAAATAAAAGTAATTCAAAAGGTAAATTTGAATCGAGATCTGAAGCCTGTGTGTTGGTAGGATATTCCAATGAGGCGAAGGCTTATCGTTTATGGTGTCCACGTAAGATATGTACATAATAAGCCGTGACGTCAAAATTTTAGATAAAATGTATTTTGAAAATAAATATGAAGATATTTACAATGCCGAAAGTCATGATACAAATTATATCAACGAGCATTGGCAAGCAGCTAAACGTATTTTAAGATATTTGAAAGGCACCCTGAATTATGGCTTAATGTATAAAAAAGATAACGTGCACCTATATGGTGTGGTTGATGCAGATTGGGGTGCGAATATGACAGATAGACGATCATATTCTGGCTACGCTTATATATTGGCTGGTGCCGCTATTAGTTGCGAAGCGCGTAAACAAAGAACCGTTTCCCTATCCAGTACTGAATCCGAGTATTTGGCAATATCGGAAGCTACCAAGAAGGCACTATATCTGAAAGAAATGTTAAACGAAATCGGTTTAGAATGTAAAACTGTTCAACTATATAACGACAGTCAAAGTGCTCAGAAGCTGGCGACAAATTTTGGTTTTCACTCACGTACAAAGCATATTGACGTGAGACATCATTTTATAAAACAAAAGCAAGAAGATGGTGATATTAATCTAGAGTATATGACAACCGAAGATATGCCAGCAGATGTCCTGACGAAGGGTTTGTGCGCAGATAAACATGCTAAGTGTATTGCAGCCTTGGGTATGACCAGGATAGGTGGTAACTGAAATCATCATTCTCTCTACTTCGAGGGGAGGTGTTGGGATAAACGAAGTATTTCGATTGATGGCAACAATGTTATTTTTAGTATTATGTATTTGTTTTGACGTTTATCCTATTGTCTTTATGTTTTTATATTACAATGTATTTTTTGGATTGACTTTGTTTTTTCTTTTTTGTAACTGTAACTGTTTAACTGTTTTTTAGTCTTAAGTGAACTCTATTAAATAAAACACGCAATGCGCAATTGAAATTAATCAAGATAAAAAGAGTGTTCAAAAACCCGTTTTATTCTAAAAAAATATCATTTTATAAGGCATCAGATTCAAGAGGGAAAAATAAAATTGGAGTATTTACATTCCGATGAACAGATGGCAGATCTATTTACTAAACCTCTTTCTAAAGCTAAATTTTATTGCTTTAAACAATTGCTTAATATAAATAAATAAGAATAGTTAGAAATAAGGTTATGGATGAGCGTTGATATTTGGTAACCTTGTTATTATATGTATTTGAATTTTAAATGTTGATAGCATTACTTTTTATGTATCTATTTTACTTGCCTGAATTTTATTAAAGAGATAAGACTGAATTTAAGAAAAACGCATTTTTCATTTATATTGGAGTTACAACATTATGATGATGAAAGACGCTAGAATAATAGAATCATTTTAATATTTACTCTATTGATGTTATTTCAAATTACTTAAAAATAATTCGACCAAAGAGTTATCCTTATCAACAGGAATATCCTTTTTAAGGATTGAGCATACACATTTTGATGCTCTCGGATGAATAGCATAAACTGATATTCGAAAAGTATGCACATTTGTGTTAAATTTCAATACTTAACATAAAAGGTAGGTACTCACTATTGTTGGCGTTATTATTATTTGAGGAATTATGGTTATTAGTGCTGCTCATTAACGCCTTACGTCTTTGGGCTTGGATTTGTTGTAGTCTCTTTTCTTCTTCCTGCATTTGGCGGCGTTTTTCTTCTTCGGCTTGCACCAGACGACGTTTATCTTCTTCCATCTGCTGACGCTTGCGTTCATCTTTTTGGCGACGCTTCTCTTCAATAAGCTCCCGACGACGTTCTTCGTCAGATTTCTTTGAAATTTGTTCAAAAGAATTTTCATTTTTAGCTTTGTTAGCTGGTTTCACAATGTTGTTGTTAGTGACATTGCGTTTATTGTTATTTATATGTGATTGTGACTTTTCATTAAGAGTTGGTTGCAGTGGTCGATGTTCTTGTTTACTATTATTGTTTGTGGAACAAATCATTGTTACACCATCAGATGATTTTTGGAGCTCGTTTCTAGAACTTTGCTGCTGCTGCTCTTGGTTATTATCATCCGAGTGTTGGTGTTGACGTTGTTTGTTTATAAGTTCATCTGTATCTTGTTGGTGTTGGTCTTGGGAATGCTTTTCTGCATCTTTTAAATGACGACGATGTTCAAATGATTGCTGTTGCATTTGTTGTTGTAGTTGTTGTTCGTGTTGTTGCTGTTGTTGCACTTGAACATGTTGCTCTAAGGTAGCCACATCCCACATTGATGCTGGTGTAGGTTTTGAAGAATCCATTATTCTACCACCGGTACCATTTTGTTCCCTGGACAAATTTATTGACGGTATACCTACCAGAGGACCATTGAGCCACTGATTATTTATACCGGCCGCTTGCTGAGCATTGCCGATTAAAGGATGTTGGGTTGGAAGTTGATTTGTCTGATTAGCCGCAAATGAATTTATCCACATTTGCATTATTGGACTTTGCGATGTATTGGTTGAGGCATTTGGTGTAGGAGTTGCACCAGCACCAAATAATTGCTGATCATTTAAGAACTCTTGGCCATGGGTATTTGGAGTTGCAACACTACCACCACCGCCGCCACCAGCACCTGATTCAGAACCATTGTTTAGAAACATTCGCAAATTAAATTCATTCAACAAATCGTTGCTGTTCATGTCATGACCTGAATTTTTAGTTTTCATTATGAAATCTTCGGCAGCATTTATATATGCTGCACCTGATGAAGATACATTGTGGTTAGACCGCTGTTGTTGCTGTGCCGTTGTTTGTGATTGAGGCTGGCCCTGGTGATTGTTGAACAATTGTTCTTTTTTGGTACACTCGGCAATAGTGTCGTATAACTGTGTACCAGCTGTTGGATTCAAAACCGCCAGCGAATTACTTAGGCCAGTTAAATTAGTAAGATACTCTGGCAAGACCATCATTTGCAGTTTTTGTCTGATAACTGCGTCTTGTTCGGCAGCGGTTAATCGCCGAAAGCACTCATTTTTCGATAACTCATTGGAAATTTCAATTTCCTGATTATGTATGAAACGATCTTGCAACGTTTGGAAATGCATATTCAAAACTTGTGAAATGTCTACAGAATTAATTAAACTCTTTAGAGCATTGCTTAAGGAATCAGCAGCAGCAGTTACATTGCCTTTAAGCTTTTCATGCTTTTGATGTTCATTTAAAGTTTTTATCACATAATCAGTTTCAGATGCTTGTGTATTGGGTTGTGCAGATATAACAGGGACTAATGGTGGCGTCAAAGGAGTTGGATTCAAATCAATTGGTATTAAATGACTATGACTAAAAGGCATTTGGCCATTGCAAATCTTAATCAATTCTCCCAAAGGTCGGAAACGTGCATCACAAACTCGTCTTACAAAAAGATTTTCATTAAAGTAACCGGCCCGATACCACTCCGTCATTTCCAAAGCGGAAAAGGGACCTTGTACTTTAGCCTGGGGATCCCGATACAACCATAAATCTGAAGGACCTGAGGAAGTCATAGGATGTGGTGGGGGTGGAGTAGGTTGTAAACCAATGGCCACAGCTGCAACAGCAGCCATTTGTTGCTGTTGTAACTGATGTAAGGCAGCCATGTTATGAGTGTGATCTACCATCATTCCACCAATATTGTATAAAGACATGTTAGGTGGACCTGTCGGCCCTGCACCACTAGCCATTACTGGTGAAATTGTTGATGGATGATTCGAGTTTTGCGGTTGCTGAAGCGCTGATACAAACACATGTTGTGCATTTCTTTTATTTCCACCCGTTAACATCGATGATTTTATATGATCATCCTTAGCATCTTCATCGTCCATTATTAGTTTCTCTATCATGTCATCGGTTACTTTCATCATACGTTCGGCATAATCTCCAACATTACTAATTGTTGTATTATCCGCATTACTTGTTGACCTTGTAGTATAATTTTGAAGGTTACTATTGGAATTTGTCGTCGACTCTTTAATGTACTCATTTTCTGAATGTCGTTCGGAATTTTTTTGGGAAACATTTTCCGGTGCAACGTCTACTGGAGAAACATGATTCAGTGTGCAAATATGGTTTGGCTTTGATTTATCGGTATCAGCTGAATTATCAGTATTTTCATGGCTACTCGTAATAGTTGAGGGAGGTATAGGCGAGGAAGGTGATGAATTTTGATAGTTGTCAATTTCTTTCAGCAAGGAACTTTTTTCATCTGATATTTTTAACACATTTTCTTGAACATCTGTATCGGATGGTTTTGCATTGCTAGGCTGTTCGGGCATATCATTCTCATTTTGTTTTTCAGGAATATTACCGGTATGTACGTCATCATCGGTCGCGCCATGAAAGGCGCCACTAGCATCAAAGGTACCACCAATATCTGAAGGATTTTCCATTGCCCATTCGGGCAGTGTCAATTCATCATTGGCAATAACATCACCTTGAATGGCTGGCATTTGACCAATTGTTGCACTATTTGGCCAGATATTTCCACTAACCGTATTTCTATTTCCGGAAGATGTGGCAGATATTGAACGCGATACTCCAGGTGCACCAGTTTGTTTACCAGAAACAATTGAATGTCCTAAACGTTCACCTTGTATCGTTGATATGGCAGAATTTGAACGTAGCATTACTACACCCCCTCCTCCTCCCGCGGCGATAGTTGAACTACTACTACCAACCATACCTGAGTTTT
Organism: Bellardia pandia; assembly: GCA_916048285.2. NCBI lineage: Eukaryota > Metazoa > Arthropoda > Insecta > Diptera > Calliphoridae > Bellardia > Bellardia pandia. The sequence continues at coordinate 3,253,806 of OU696534.1, forward strand.
CATTGTTATTAGCTAGCTCCTCATCTCTCCAGCTAGTTGACCTTCCCCACCGATTATGTGAATTTTGGAATCCAGATACCGTGTTTATTCTCCAACCACCATCCGCTGAAAATGTAGCAGTAGATGGTTCACCACCTGACCCATCTTCATTACGACTACGCCTCCAATTTTCCATATTTCTGGGATGATTGCTAAATTCTCTACGTGGACTCGATACAGGCGTATTTCCGTTCCATGCATCCGGACCCATCCCTCCACCCACTAGTGTAGAAGGGCCAGTTATTACAGGATCTCCAACTGGGCCACCATTTCTTTCGACCCAAGACCGATCGGTCTGCAATTAAAAAAATTATTTAAATAGCAATAAGAAAAAATTTATAATTGGTAAAAAAAAATTACAAATTTAATATTACACTCATATCCCGGTTTGCGTCGTTTTGAAATTGCGTCCTTTTAAAATTTCCGAGACTTCGAAGTTGCATCGTTAGTGCTTCGATTTGCGTCGTTAATAAATGTTTATATGTACAAAGCAAAAATAGAAAAAGGGGACTTCCTGTCAAGTCTAATGCAAATTTGTATGTGAGAATTGTCTACAAGTTTTAATCTTAATATTTTTATGTGTTTTTCATGAATTATTTTTTTTATTTAATAAAAACTATTATTGCACAAATAATAATAAAAAATTGCTATTTGCTATTGAAAAATCAATTATTTTTTACTAAAATTATGAGTCTCGGAACGAATTAAATGAAAATTAATAAAAATGTATGGAAAACTGTGATTCGGTTTGCGGCGTTTCAGTTTGCGTCTCGTATTTCCGGTCCCAATTAGCGACGCTAACCGGGGTATGTAATTAGAAAAAAATATTTATTTTAATTTTATACAATATTTATTTATTTATTCAATAGCTTTTTAAGCCTATGGGCCAATAAATCGGTACAAAAAAATATACAATTCAATTTTAAAGATATATCAGTTCAAGGTGGCAGAGGAACAATTCTAAATTGCGGACTCCATAAATCTCGTTTTTTTCATCTTGAACTGACGAATTTTATTTATACCCTCCGCCACCAAGAGTAGAGAATGGGGGTATATTACGTTTCTCATTCCGTGTGAAACTTTTTTAATATTCATCTGAGACCCAACAAAGACTATACATATTTTCTTGATCATTATGAAATTCTAAGTCGATTGAGCCATGTCCGTGTGTCTGTCCGTCTGTGTAAAACACTCTCATGTCCAAACTATACAACTTAACTAATCGGATTTTCCAAAAAAAATATTCCTAATTTGCAGCAAAATGGTTTTAGGTCAACCAGAGTTATGGACCAATATGTGAGACAACCTGCATAAAAATTTGATAATTTTTGTACATTTTATTGCAATTTTTTTAAAAATATTGCAGATAATACCATGAAATTTTGTATACGTTATTTTTTATGATTTCTAATAGCCCCCATACAAAAATCTTCCCCAAATATTGCTTAATTATACATAAATGCCTATAAAATTGGAATACCAATAAATTTAGCCAAAATAAGTTTGATGTAAAAAGAAATTGCAAAACGAATTTTTTTTAGTTCGGTCCAAGTTTGACCATAGGCCTCATATAAACTTCACTTCCAAAATTCACTTAAATACGTATAAAACTGGTATAAATAATGATAAAAGGTTAAAATTTGTTTTTTTAGCAGAATGCGTAAAAACAAAAGTTCTGCTTAACCGAGGAGGTTTGGCATTTTTTATAATTTTATAAAACAAAAGCAAATTGCGACATTTAATAAAGTTATTGAAAGTATATCTAAGAAAACGAAAAGCAAAGTTCGTAATATGTTCATAGCGTCTAACATTATAAACAAAACGCACTATTAAGTTAAATATACGAAAAATCCTTCTCAATCGAATAGAGCCAACCTCAAGACCATATAAGATTTGTGAAAACATTAAAGCATGAGCCAAATTATACCTAATTCGCAATGGTAAATATAAGTTAGTAGAATAAATTTTACGTAATATAGTACCACAAATTTTTCCATAAACCATATCTATGTGGGGATCAAAAGAGAATTTGCTATCCAAAAGTATACCTAGACACTTAATACGATCAACTAAGGCTATTTGAACGTCACCCAAAACTATATTAATGTCGGGAAAGAAACGACTAGTTGGACCAAACATAATGGATTTAGACTTTGCAGGGTTAATATAAATAATCACCCTTATTCCAGTTGTCGTCGTCGATATCGTCATCGTTTTTTAGTCGACATCACTTCGTATCGACATCACATCGACACTAATTTGGTATTCTATAAACATCTTGCGACGATGACGACTGTTTATCGATTTTTGTAAACACATCTCTAATACTTGTCAGTTGATTTATTTTGTTTTGGTATTTGATGCAAAAAAAAAAATATTTTCAATTTGATTAAAATTTAAATTTTTGTGGTATTTCATTTGTTTCATGTTTTTGTGCAAAAATGTTTTTTATTTGCGAATTAAATTGTGAATCAAATTCGGATTCGAGTGATGAACAAAATAAAAGAAACCTAGTACTACAAAGAAAGCAAATCAGACAGGAGTCCGACATCTTCAATTTGCCAGATAAAAAGTGGGTGTTAACATTTAATTATTTCCTAATTTTTATTTTGTTATTTCTTCAAAAGGTTTAAAAATTACTTTAGACTTAATAAAGCAGCCTTTAAGTATGTGTTGGAAGAAATAGATCCTTATTTAAAAAGTGGAACTAGATCAACATTTGTTTCAAAAACAATAAAATTAGCAGCCACATTAAGATTTTTAGCCCAGGGGTCGTACCAACTGAGTATTGGGAACGACTTTAACTTGGGACTGTCGCAGCCAGTCGTCTCCAAGATTCTGTCTGAAACATTAGATGTCTTAGAAAGCAGAATTTGTCCCCAATGAATAAATTTTGAAATGACCAATGCGGAGAAAAATGAAGATAAACTACATTTTTTTTTTAAATAGATTTTCCCGGTGTTATTGGTTGTGTGGGTCCCACATTAAACTACTGGCTCCAAACAAAAACGAGCAGCATATATACTTCAACCGAAAAGGGTTTTTGTTGGCGATCAACTTCTTTTTGACTTTAAATTTTAAGTCTCGCCAAACCTGTAAATACAATTTTTTTATATTTTAATACTACACTCCTTAAATGATTTCCTTACTTTATGCAAACCATCTCCATCTCTCCTTGGCGGGCCAAGGGAATTTAATGCTTTGGTAATTTCGTTCCACTTTTCTTTGAAATTACTATTAACTGTACCTCTCTGAAATCCTTTTGCAAGAGAAGGATTTTTTTTGCATTTCTTCTATAAGTTCATCAAATTGTTGCAGATTTGTTACTTTCTTTTTTTTTGTTGTTCTTCCATTTTTTTTTTTTATTTCTTAAAAAATTTCTTTAAAACACTTTAGTCGTTAACAAAAATTATGACGATAAGAACAGAGTCGAATCAACACAATATCGTCATCACATTTTCTTACAGAATACCAAATATCTGTCAATAGTAATCGATAATCTTCAATAACGACAACTAGAATACCAATTTGAAACAAACGATACAAAACGACGTCGTTAAGTGTCAATGACGACAACTGGAATAAGGGTGAATAATAATTATAAATATCGGTACCGACTCAAAACTTTGTATAGATTATTAACATATACACAAAAACATTCTGCAAATTTTGTGAATTTTGGTTCTTTTTTAACCGTATCCCTCATATAAAGCCATCTTCCGAAAAGCACATTAATACTCATAAATCTCTTATAAATAACGGTACCGATCTAAAACACAACTGCGATGCTTTTTGGCTTATATATATATTGCGGGAATCGAACCCGCAACCCTCTGACTGATGGTCCGGTGCCCTATCGCCTAATCTATAGGGGCACGTTTACATATTGTACGTATTGTAGTGAAAACCCTATCAAAGAGTGTATGACTTCCGTTGGGCAAGTATTTCGTAAGTCTCAAGACAACGGACGGCCCGTGTCCAAGTTCGCAATTCTTATATATGGTCGAAAATATAATTATGATGGGGATGAAAAAATTCATACCATCAAAGAAAATTTCGATTAAATCTAAAGAAACATCTTGGTTTAATCAGAATTGCAAAATTGCAATCAGATCCAGAGAGGAAGCATTCAGGATTTGGCGAAATAATAAAAACGCCGAAACTGATTCGCTACGCAAACGAGCGAGGTCTTCGTGTGCCAAAGTGCTGAGGCGTGAAAAATATCTATACGAGCAACGCCTTCGTGCAAAAGTTCTTACTGCTCCTCGGGGCAGCAAAAGCTTTTGGTCATTCGTTAAAAGAATAAAGGATAATGCTAGTTCTTCAATTCCTACTCTTTTAAAAAATGACCAACCATTCACAAACCCGGTTGACAAAGCTAACCTTTTGGCTGAATTATTTGCAAATAATTCAAACTTACCGGTAAGCAATCAACCACTGCCCGTGCTCGAAAGAGTATCAGTAACTATGCCAAATATATTCTTTCGTACGCGTGCAGTTAAAAGGGTTTTAGCAGAACTTAACATAAATAAATCTCCTGGGCCAGATGGCATACCAGCACTGGTCTTGAAGCAATGTTCTTCGACGCTAGCTCGTCCATTAGCTAACCTTTTCAGCACCTTATACCGTGCCGGTGAATTTCCCATATGTTGGAAGGTTGCTAATGTAACGCCAATTCCTAAAAAGGGAGAGGCTACAAACCCTGAAAATTATCGCCCAATTGCAATCTGTTCTGCACTTTCGAAGGTCATGGAAAGTATGGTAAATTACCATCTTGTAAAGTATCTAGAGTCCAACAATTTACTTAGCGACCGCCAGTACGGCTTCCGTAGAGGACGCTCTACGGGAGACTTACTGGCCTTCCTATCGGAAAAATGGTGTCGTTCTATACACCGTTTTGGCGAAAGTAAAGTGGTGGCTCTAGATATTTCTAAAGCGTTCGACAGAGTCTGGCATGGTGCTCTCTTATCGAAACTCATTGCTTTTGGTGTCGGTGATAACTTCTCTCGATTTATATCGAGTTTCCTCAGAAATCGCACTATACGAGTTGTTATAGATGGGATCTCATCAGACGAGTTCAAGATTAATTCAGGGGTACCGCAAGGTTCCGTTCTTTCTCCCACTTTATTTCTCATTTTTATAAATGACCTTCTTTGTCTAACTTCAAACCCTATCTACTCTTTTGCAGATGATAGCAACATTTGCCATTCATACTCATTTAACCATAGACCAAACCCTTTGGAGATTGTGGAAATGAGACAAAATATGAATGATACGCTGAACCGAGATCTTGAAACAATCTCGGAATGGGGTTGTGCGAATAGAGTCGATTTTAACGCACGTAAGACTCAGTGTTGTTTATTAACGCACAAACGCACAACAGATCATGTTGCTTCATCTGTTTTTATGGGCGGTGTAAATATTAAGGAATCAGACGCTCTTGACGTTCTAGGCATGAGAATACAGTGTGATGTCCGCTGGACCAAACACATTTTTCAAGTGTCGAAAGAAGCGCTCAAGTGCCTTGGCTTTTTAAAACGGTGTAGAAAATACTTCACCCCATCTGATCTTCTTACTATTTACACCACCTATATTCGTCCGAAAATGGAATACAACTCTCATGTATGGGCCGGTGCTTCGAAGTCTATTTTGGAGTTACTCGACCGCGTATAGGAGAGGGCGAAGATGCTTATCGGTGACAGTAGGGTATCCAACTCTATTGATTCATTGGAGCATCGTCGCAATGTGGGTTGTGTTTCACTGTTCTATCGATACTATAATGGAATGTGTTCTGCTGAAATTAGGGAACTTGTTCCCGAAACACGCAGTTTTTTACGTAATACACGTTCTTCAGTCAGGGCTCATCCTTTTTTTTTTTATTTATTTTTATTTATTTTATTTATTTAGATTGTAAGCCCTTAGGGCCTAATTAATCCAGATTATTCATATGGCAAATACAAAAGTATAATTTAATTAAAAAAAAAAAAAAAAATTCAAAATTTCTGTAAATATAATTTTAACCCCCCTATTTGTGGTCGTCTGGACAGTGGATCGCACAACACACTACAGGGAAAATTCGTTCTTTAGCCGTACTGTCCGTATGTGGAACAAACTCCCAACAGAAGTATTCCCTGCCACTTTCAATATAGGAAAATTCAAGTCAAATGTTCACAAACACTACTCCCGCTATCCTCCCTTCCGTAACCTATTTTTCTAGTTCCAACACAATGCATTGCATAAGTAGGGGTCATCCCCTGAGTGCTGGTCCAAGAAAAAAAAAAATCTGGAAAGGAATATCTCAAAATCGACTACAAGTCCATAAGATGTTGCACAGACAACATTTTTCAAACCCACAGGGCGTGGTTTTGATCTCATTACCTGCCGAGCCGGACACCTCCCAGTGGAAGGAACCATTTGCTCGTCAATAGAATAAGTTGTGACATCAGTAGCTAATTGATTACAACGGTTTCTAACCAAGTCAATCACAGGTTAATCTCTCCACAGTTTATTGGTCGGATGCGCTTTATTTGTATCAACGAAGTGAATTGTACTTCGCAATTTCATAAACTTTGACATTGCAAACGCAATAAGTGCATTCCGAAAGCCTTCTGCCCAATACATATTAATCTGCGGATATCCAAGACAAAACATCGTTATTGCGCAACCGTAAAAGTTTTTTATTTCGGACTCTGTTAAAGTCATTTCATCGCCAGTTGTAACATGGAAATGCATTTTCGTATACGTAACCACGTCCTTGTAATGACTTTCGGGGAAATATTTGGAGAAGTATTCAGAAGGAGTACCAAGCTTTACAAAATTCTGACATTTGTGTACAATGGGAATTTCATGATATTCAAATTCGTCGTCACAAGTCATATCTGTTATTACTTAAGTTTCTAGTATGTTGCGTTTTAGAGAAAAGAACTGTAAGATAAGCAAAAAACTATTAAAATTTTTAAAAACCATACTGTATGATATATGTACATTAGCTATGACATAGTGATATATGAAAATTTTTGCAACAATATTTTGAAGTGCTACCGCCTTTTATTTTGTTAGGCTTGGAAAAAAAATAGACGGGACAAAAAATGGGGGACTTTGGTTGAGGATAAATGGCGCCTCATCGAGGTCAAAGTTCAAGGTAAAAGTGAAAAAATTAATAAAATGCCCAATAACTGCCGCGGAGTCGCCCCTAGAGTAGTAAAATATCAGACTGACCCCCATTAATTTTTCCTTCCCAACATTTTTGTAGAACATACTTACACCCTATCTTCGCTCCTTAAGGGACCTGCCCTACAAAAGTTAGAGTTTTATAAATTTTACCCCCATCGACTTAACAAGTTTCAGGGCGCCTCTGGAGAATTCAAATGTATGACCAACCCCCAATAATTTTTCCTCCCCAACATTTTTGTAGAACATACTTATACCATATCTCTGCTCCTTAGGGTACTTTCCCTTTTATCAGACCTGCCGCTTGGCGACAAAAAACCGTCCGAGCTGTATTGTGAGATGAAGCGTGTTGCTGGAAATACACTGGGTGACGCGGCCTTGAAAGGCCTCTGGGCAAAACGTCTGCCTGAGTTTGCGCAGCCAGTGGTGGCAGCATCATCCGGCCCGCCGGCCGAATTCACAAAAATTGCAGACTCAATTGTCGACGCCATGACACCTACCCAAATTCATCGTGTTCAGTCACAACCGTTAAACGACATCAGCGAACTTCGTGCAGCCGTAATCGAATTAACTAGAAAATTCGAAAAATTTTCAACGCGTTCACGCCCCCGTGGACCGAGTGCCAAAATTTTGACAACACTGCAACCATTGACGAGTGCTGGTACCATAAAAAATATGGCCGCAATGCTCAAAAGTGCCGCAGCCCATGCCGACATAAGCGTCAGCAGAATCCGCCGCTAGCCGCCGCGCCTTCTAACTGACTCAACAGGCCCGTGGAGGACTTATGCGAAAACTCCCCCACCAAGTGCCAGAGATAAATACACAAATAAAAATTTTTTAGTAGACAGCGGCGCCGACGTTTCCGTCCTGCTTTTGACTTTGAAGTCGATTGATGTCCGTCCGACCGCTATCGTATTATACGCCGCCAATGGTTCTCCTATTAAGGTTATCGGAGAGAAGCGTATAAAGTTAGACTTTGGCTTACGTCGTGACTTTCACTGGTCTTTCGTAATCGCAGACGTGACGTCACCAATCATCGGCTCAGACTTCATCAAATATTACGATCTGCTTATCGACCTGCGTCGTAATCGCCTGATTGATAACATCACCGGACTCGTCTCGCAGCTGACGTCATCGCCCCGACTCGAAACAGCCGTCATCAAAACGTACGATACGAACAATTCCTTCGCCGACATTTTGGAAGAATTCGCAGACATCACCAAGCTTTCGCCGCATGGTTCAGCAACAAAATCATCTATTTCACACAAAATAGAAACGACATGCCAACCCGTTTTCTGCCGTCCGCGACGCCTCTCGCCGAAAAAGCTTTTCGCCGTTAAGGCCGAGTTTAATTTTTTAATGAAAACCGGTGTTTGTCAACCTTCCAACAGCAACTGGTCGAGCCCGTTGCATATGGTCTAAAAAAGTGACGGTACCTGGAGACCATGCGGCGATTATAGCGCTTTGAATGCCCAAACGCTGCCGGATCGTTACCCATTGCCGCACTTGACCGACTTTACAACAAATTTGCGAGGTAAGAAATATTTTTCAAAAATTGACCTGCAAAAAGCCTTCCACCGATTCACCCGGACGACGCACAGTGGCTGAAAATCGTTTTTCATTGGCCAAAAGTCGAATTTTTTTTGTCACCGATTTTTAAAATTTTTACACCTTTTTGAAACTAATATATCCATATTCAGGTAGCCAAAAAATTAGGTTAAACTATTAATAATTGTAAGCGTGGCATGCTGTCAAACTCAACTTTTTTTTTAATTTCAGAAAAAGGTGTTTTTTATTTGTTTTTTGTCAAAAATAAATGGTTACTACTCGCAAGCTATCATCGATAATGGCCTGCGGTCTTTTTTATAATATTGGTAGGATTATAGTCTTTAGTTGTTGTAAGTGGTTACCGCTCTAGCGTTTAATATTAGGGGCGTTGTGAAATATTTATGAAACTACTATATTTTTCTGAAATTTAAACTTTAGTGGAATAGAACTTCTAGGGAACAAAAGGGAACAAGAAACGTATACCACCCGAAGAAAGGTGGAAGTGTCTTCTTTAACCCTATATATACTTTTGCACCCGCCACGACCCGCCGGTAGAACACTTTTTTAATTTTAATGAAATTACTCTAAAAAAATTCAAATTACGATAATTTAAACAGCCCTATAGTTACTCGTATACAATGGTGTATTAAATTTTCACTTTTTCGCCTAAAGGTTTATGTTTTTTTACTTTAGACTACGTAAAACTAAAATAATTAAATATAATACCTGCGAAAGGGTTTTATGGCTTTGTTTTGATTAGCAAAAAAATAAGTCATAAAATATCACAATAGGTTCTACAGTAAACATATGATCTCTTTTTAATATACCTGTTATCAATTGTTAGGGTCAACCAAAAACACAAACAATTTTATAATAATAATCGCGACATTAAACCACTAAAGAAAAAAAACCCAATATTGGCGAGATACTAATTAGTTTTACCTGATATTAACCCTTTCGGCCGCACTTGAATTTAGCTGTGACTACCAAGAGCATCACATATTTGTTCATGACTTTTTACTGTGGATCAAATGACGACTTATGGAACATATACTAAAAATCAGTTATGATTTGGATTTCGGGTCTGCAGGATCCATAAGAAACAATGGAACCAATAAAGAGTTAAGAAGTTCAAAAAAGAAACATGTTCAAGATGAATATCGCAAATTTGGATTAATTATAGATCAGCCAAAACAAGAGTCAGGCAATACAAATGATGACAATACCGCACGAAGATTCTTTTCAGATCCAGAAACAGCATCTGAAATAACAGGAGTCGATTTAAACTTTATTTTCAGATTTAAAATAATCCTAGAAGTACTTGCGTGCAATGAAGAAATTGACGCTAGACAATTTGGAGATTATCCTAAGGAAACTGCAAAAATATATACAACAAACTACCCATGGAGAAATATGTCTGCAACATTTCACAAAATCCTTTATCATGGAAAAGATATCATTAAATATCATTTGGTGCCACTTGGAGATCTATCAGAGGAGGCTCGGGAAAAAAGGAACAAGGATTACAGATTTTATAGAGAGCACAATACTAGAAAAATTTCACGAAATTCCACAAATGAAGATCTATTTAATATATTATTGGCAACATCAGATCCGTTCATATCCAATATTCGAAATCAATGGAAAGTGGAACATCGGGATTTAGATGAAGAAGCTAAAGAACAGAAATAGCGCAGAACAAAATATAGAATATTTGCAATCAATATTTGTTTCAAATGAATAATAATTATAATTGCCTTCATTGTTATTTAAGTACGAAAAACATAGTATTAGTAAATAATTCTTTAAAAAAAACCCGACTTCAAAATTTCGGCCAAATAATATGCTGGATTAATTTTCAAAAATGTTTAATATAACTAATGTTGTTGCACTTTTTTGATTGAAAGAAAGAATTTTGAAAATCTTGTTAATCTTTTAAAAAATCGGTTTATGCTAAATCTATAATGTTTTCCCATTAACAGAGCTAAATTTTGATACCCATATTCGATATATTCTTAAAAATCGGTTTATGCTATATATCCCCGATATATCTCAATCAATTTCTGAAATTTTAATTTTTTACCTTAAATATATTTTTCTGCGAGCCATATCTTCCAAATAAAAAAATTATTTTTAAAATTGATTCATAAATCACGAAGTTATTCAACAATTTATAAAAGAAGCACAGAAAAAATATAAATAACGGAAATAAAAAACCGTATGTCCGTCCGATCTTCATAAAAATTAAATGGGACCCACCTGCAAGCAAACCCTTTCAAACAAAAAAAGAATTTTAAAAAATTGGTTCAGAAATGGCGGAGTTATCGTGGAACAAACATAAAAAAAAGCAACATACCATTCGAATTGATAACCTCCTCCTTTTTGAAGTCGGTTAAAAATAATAATAAATATTGTTACAAATGCTAATAATATCTATTGCAGTTTTTATTTTTAAAATGTTTTTTAAAATTATCAAATCTGACAGCAAAAAAGAATAAATTTTTCTGTAGTAACAGCAAAATCTCCAGTTAATTTTACTATTTTTTTTAGTGTAAACATTTTTTTGTAGTGTAAAAATTTTTTTGAGTGTAACATTAAAAAAATTCCATTATCACAAAAAATAATTATAATTATTTTTAAGTTCCAAATATAAAATTTTTTAATATGTAAATAAAAAAAATAAACCCATATTTCACTCCAAAAGTTAAAAAAAATCAAAAGTTCAACTTTGACCTAGAAGTCCTTAAAAAGTCATCAATCAATTTTAATGTAATTAAAACTGAGCCAAGCTGGACTAAATAAATTACTTCAATATTTTGATCGGTTCAAAAGTTACAGAATTTTGGCCAATGAAAAACGATTTTCAGCCACTGTGCGACGTCCCGAAAACGGCCATTAGTACCCCTTTCGGGGTTTTGAGTTAAATTTATGACGTTCGGGCTATGCAACGCCGCCCAAACATTTCAAAGGCTCATAAATGAGGTTTTACGAGGTCTCAATTTCGCTTTCCTCTACATTGACGACATTTGTGTCGCTTCGTCGTCCATCGAACAGCACCGCCAAGATCTTATCGACGTCTTTCGACACCTTCGTGAAAATCATCTCACAATAAACGTAAACAAATGCGAATTTGGAAAAACCGAAATAAAATTGTTCGGAAATTTGGTATACGCTGACGGTATAAGCCCTTTACCTGAAAAAGTAGCTGCTGTACGCGATTTTCCGAAACCGAAAGTGGCCCAAGAACTCAAGAGGTTTATCGCCATGGTGAATTTTTACAGGAAATTCTTGCCACATGCTGTATCGTATCAATTGCATCTACAACAACTAATAATTGGCAACAAGAAAAACGACCGCACTCCGCTGAAGTGGAATTCGACGGCAGAAGCTGCTTTCGACCGCTGTAAAACCGAGCTTTCTAACGCGGCTCTCTTGGCGCATCCTGCCGCCGACACCGAGCTGGCGGTTTATGTTGATGCCTATGATACAGCAGTGGGGGCAGCTTTGCACCAGAATATTGATGGCAACCTTCAACCGTTAGCATTTTATTCGAAAAAATTTCAAGTACGCAGCAGAAATATTCGACGTATGATCGGGAGTTTACAGCAATGTATCAGCTATATGTCATTTCCGATATATGATAGAGGGGCGACGATGTTATACTGTCACCGATCACCGACCGCTAATTTTTGCGTTTAAGCAAACACTAGAAAAAGCTTCGGCCTCGAAGAATTTCTCAACTTGATTTTATCAGTCAATTTACCACGGGCATTTGCCATACGCCTGGTTTAGCAAACGTTACAGCTGACGCGCTGTCCCGAATCGACTCAATTAGTCAGATCATAGACTACTCCCGTATTGCAACCGCTCAACAAACGGATGAAGAGCTTCAAAATATTATTAAAAAACAAACAAATTCTTTAAAACTAAAATTTTTTCCAACCCCAGGTTACAACGACCAACTTATCTGTGATGTAGCGACGTCCCGTGTTCGCCCTTACATTCCCAAGGAGTTTCATCAGCAAATTTTAACAAAAATTCACGATATATCACATCCAGGAGTCCGGGCTACCACCAAACTGGTCACTAACAGATTTTGTTGGCCTGGGATCCGAAAAGATACTGCCGTTTTTGTACGAAACTGTTTACAATGCCAACGCTCGAAGGTTCAACAACACACTCGTTCAAAGCCTGCCAAATACGAGCCAACAAAAGAACCTTTTTCTCATATTAACATCGATATAGTGGGTCCGTTTCCATTATGTGAAGGATAACGATATTGCCTTACAGTGATTGACCGCTTGCCAATACCAGACATGTCAGCTCATACAGTCGTAAAAGCTCTTTTATCCCAGTGGATTTCGAGGTTTGGTGTTCCTGCTCGAATAACTTCAGATCGTGGCCGCCAATTCGAATTTTCAGTTTTTGCAGAATTGATAAACATAATTGGTGCGACGCATCTTCGTACCACAACGTACCATCCGCAGTCCAATGGCATCATCGAAAGATGGCACCGCACGTTTAAGGCAGCCATTCTATGTCATAATCCAGCACGATGGGTGCACCATTTACCAACAATTTTGTTTGGGCTACGAGTTGCCTTTAAGCCAGATTTGAAAGCATCGCCGGCAGAACTAGTATACGGCTCAACGTTAACGATTCCTGGAGAATTCTTTCACCAAATTAAGACCCCCGCTTCTGCCAGCGATTACATTTCCGATTTCCGAGAAGTAATGCAAAAACTTAAGCCAACCGACACCGCCCACCATTCGACGCCTCGAACATTCGTTTCAAAGAATCTTCGAAACTCATCGCACGTTTTCGTTCGCAACGACTCGGTTCGTCCGTCACTTACACATACGTACGATGGTCCGTATCCGATTTTAAAATGCTTTGACAAATATTTTACAATTATGATTCGAGGTCGACAAAGCAACATCAGCATCGACCGGTTGAAACCAGCTTTTACCGAAAACAACGATCTCAATGATGGTTCATCAGTTCCAGAAGTACCTATTGCTTCGCCTGATAGCATATTTCAACAAATTCCTAACAACAAGAATCTCAACTCCAGCCCAACTGTAAGCTTTACACCTGAACTAACACAACCCAATGCGACTTCAAGTGGTAGACGAGTTACGGTTCCTCTGAGGTTCAGGTGAGCCCGCTCCGGAGGGGGGAATGATGTGGCATCACTGTTTTGCAACCAAGTAGTTTCAATACCACAAACCACTTTCATTTTGCTTTTCATTTGTGATACACGTAAATTAAACTGGTCTGCAGATTTACCATAATTAATTTAATAAAAACACAATTTTATAACTAGGTGATAAGTTTAAATAAAAATACGAATTTATTTATAAATAAATAAATAAAACAAACAAATGGCAACGCTATGCCTGAATAGAAGTGTGTGAATATTAGCTGTCATTAAAAATAGAAAATAAACTCTTAACTATAACATAATTGAGAATTTTATTATTAATTATTCGGACATTAACAATAATTACTGGATTGCTTTTAATCTTTGGTTAATTTTAACAACCTGGTCCTTTTAAATATTGCTGATTGAAGTTGTTGTTTTATCTACTTATTGGTGTATACATATATTTTTTGCTGCCATTTTGTCTTATTATTGTCAATATGCCTGCCACCAGAAATATTAAATGTGGTAAATGCTCCGATGGACTTTCCAAAACTCAAGGTTCTATTCAATGTACATCTTGTAAATTGTGGCTCTATTTAAAATGTGCTGATGTTGCTGAAAAACACCTTGGTTTGCTCAAAGATAAACCAGCTTCTTTTTTCTTCAAATGTGCCGCCTGTACTAATACTGACGTTGATGATAGTTCATTTCGACTCGAAATGTTAGCTATGAAAAATAGTTTTGAGTGCTTCGCTGTTAAGAGTCAGAGTGACCATGATGCGTTTAAAGATTCCATGGCCCAGATTTTATCAGACTTTAAAAACGAAGTTTCAACTGTAGTGAAAGATATTAAATCCGACATAATGGATTGCAGGAAACTAATTAATCATGTTGATTCATCTACAAATATGAAAATTTCTGCGTTGGAATCTGAAAATAATATTCTCCACAGAAGACTCAATCGTGGTGACTTTATAATCAGTGGATTGCCTTCTGGTCTTAATAATTTGGATTCTGCTGTCATCTCCCTGAGTTCTTTTTATAATGTTACCTTATCTTGCTCTGATATTAACCATGTATGTTATATGCCCAATAGAAGACTTATTTTGGTGAAACTCAATAAGGTGGGTATGAGAGACAAAATAATGAAGGAATATTTTAAGCAACGTTCCCTTACTGTGAAAGATGTTATTAGAGGTGAGATTGAGAGTCGCGTGTATATTAACGACCACTATTCCCCAGCTACTTCTAATTTGAATACTCTCTGTCGGAAAATGCTGCATAAAAAAATCATTTTGAAGTAAAGGATTGTTAATGCGGATCTTTTGAAAGCAAGACTTACTCTTAGTGATGGAAAGGATGTGGAATACAGTATGGCGGAATGTGCTGAACTCTTCAATGCTAATTCTAATAGTTAGTTACACTTTTTTTTTTATTTTTCTATTTTATTATTATTAATTATTAATTTAAATTATAATCACTTGATTTAATAACAATGGAATTTCCTAATTCCTATTTTTATATACTTATTTTCCATGTGTTATTAAATCATGTTTAATTTATCATGCATGGAATATATTAACAGGGATTTATTGACCTAAATTTGTGTCTTATTTTACCTCACATATATTTTTCAAAAATTCATTTACATTTTCTTTTCAATTTAGTATATCTTAATACTTATTTTGATATTGATACATTTTACAATTGAGGCCACCTGAATATATGTTTTCTTATAATGGGTGTTTTTTTGAGAGGTATAGAACTTCGAATTGAAATAAAACACAAGAAAATCGTTTTAATGACCATCAATTTGGCTTTATTGGAAGGATAATTTTATGCCATTAATGTTTAAGTATGATTTCAGGTATGTGGACGCCGCGGCTCGAATAAAGCCAATTCTACAGGTCCAATTTTCAACCACTTTTTCGAGCATATGGGGCCGTATGTCGACAATAACGCCACAAATGTTGGCTTCCAATTCCCCTAACGTTTCTGGTTTGTTGGCGTAGAAAATAATCCAATGGTATTTAATCACACGATCTTGGTGGCCAATTGACAGGTCCATTCCGCGAAATTATTTTATTTATTTATTTATTTATTTAGTAGTATTTTCAATACTTTTTTCCTCACAAAAATAAATTACAATTATATTGCTATTAAATAATTTTTTATAAAATTCACAATTTTCCTGTTGAAAACACATATACTTCTCTCATTCTTCACATCATTTGGTAGCATGTTATATAGTTTAAGGCCCTTGTAAAATAAAGTGCGCTGTCCAGCTGCTCTTAATACCCATTGCATTCTGAAGTTGGTAGAATTGCGTAGATAATACGGTTGTATTTCACCAACATACTCCAATTGTTCACATAAATATTGAGGTGCATTACCCATTTTCATTTTCTTTGTAAAGTAAATTGTATTTAATTTCAGCCTCTGTTGAATATTCAGCCATTTTAGTGTGTCAAGCATGAGTTGAACTGACGTATACCTGTTTCATCTTAAAATAGCTCGCATTGCTCTGTTTTGCAGTTTTTGTAGTCGTTCAATTTGTAGATTTGTACAGCACGAAAATAATATTGTGGATCCATATTCAAAATGTGGTTTTATTATTACATTATAAATGTTTATTGCCGTTAATGTTGACACTTTCGGTCTTAATCGTTTAAAAAAACCTATCTTTTTTCCAATTTTCTTGCAAATAAATTCAATATGTTCCTTAAATTTTAAATTTTTGTCAATTACAAAGCCGAGATATTTAATTTTTTCTACTTTTTCTATTTCTGTATTGTTTATTTTCATCACAATTTCACTGTTCATATTTATTTCCATTGCCTTAGTTTTATTTTCATTTAATTTCAGTTTATTCATTTTTAACCATTGGTCTATTTTCCATAAGTCATGCACTACATTTTCGTGACATTGTGCATTATTTTCCGCCTCACTAAAAATCAGAGTATCGTCAGCATATAACACTATTTCACTTTTCTCTATAATGTTTGGCATATCATTAATGTAAATTATAAATAACAGTGCACCTAATATTGATCCTTGAGGAACACCAAAGTCATTGTTAATTGCATTTGATTTAACTCCATTCACTTTTGTGACTTGTTTTCTGTTCGTTAAATACGATTCAAACCATTTAAGTTCCTTATCACGAATGCCATATAAATATAATTTTTGTACCAGTATTTCTCTGTCTATCGTTTCAAAGGCTCTTTTAAAGTCTAAAAAAATTGCCAAAATTTTGTTGTTTCTCTCAATTTTTTTCCACCTGTTTATTATATAATTCACCGCCGTTTCGCACGAAAAGTTTTTACGGAAACCTGATTGATATTTCGAGAAAAGTCCGTTTCTTTCCATATAATTTTCTAATTGCATTTTCACCACTTTTTCAATTATTTTTTCGCATGTTTTTAGTGTATTTATCGGCCGATATTCTTCGCATTTTCGCGTACTCTTTATTTTTTCAACGGGAGTCACCATTGTCTCCTTCCACGAGTCAGGAAATATTCCCGTTTTTAAAGAGTCATTTACTATACGTAATATTGCACCTCCCACAAGATTCCAATTGTCTAGTATAATCTTGATCGTCACTTTATTAAAGTCCGGCTTATTTTTCATAACTTTGCACACCTCTTTAAGTTCGTTTATATTTATTTCCTTAAAACTAAATTTAGAATTTGTTGCAGGTACATGACTTATATATTGCACATTTTGTATACTATCTCTAATTTCGCTTACACTATCCACAAAATACTTATTAAATTGAGAAGCAATTTGGTAACTATCTCTATATTCAATCTGACCAAATATGACAGATTGTATCACAGGCCTATTCTTTCTTAGCACTAGGTCCTTAATTTTTCTCCACATTTCTTTTCGGTCTTTGGCATTTTCTATTTTATTTTTCACATATAAATTCTTATTAGAGACAATTTTGTTTTTATACATATTTCTTATTTTTTTATATTTATTCCATGCTTCATTCGTATTCTCTAACTTAGCAATGCGATATGAGGAAATTTTCTGTTGCTTAAGAAACATTAAATCGCGAGTAAACCATAGAATGTTATCATGTTCTTTCACTTTAATTTTCTTTGTGAACTTTTGTATAGCACCTTCAATACTTAGGTCAAATAATTTTACATTTTGGTTGTCATTCTTATATGCATCTAATCTTGAATATAATTCTCTACTGAACACATTCTTTTTATATTTAAACTTCTCTATTTCCTTGTATTGCGCCTTATTGTTTGTATGTTTATATTGATTGTTTCATGGTCCGAAATTTTGTTATTGTGGTTTATGTGCACAGATACTTTTTGTCTATTTGTTATAATATAGTCTATTATTGTTCTTGTATTTGAAGTCACTCTTGTATACATATCAACTATCTGTTTTACTCCATAGTCATTAAAAATGCTCTCTAATTTTTGTTTATAAAATCCATTGTTCGACCAATCAATATTGAAATCACCTGCTATTATCATTTCACAATTATATTCACTTAGTTCTTCCATTATTTTTTCAAATTGTTCGCAAAATTCAGCCTCACTATGACTAGGTCATCTATATACTGCCACTAAAATCAAACATTCATCTTTATATTTTATTTTGCATGAATTTATCCAATATTTTAATCCATTTATTCTTTCCATAGTTCTTGTAGCTTTCCATGCGCTCATCGAATGTTTCCTTCAATAAATCGATTGTGGCGTGTGCTGTGTGGAACCACAACTCATCCACATTCATGCCATCCAATTCGGGAACAAAATAGTCGGTTATCATGGCTCTATACCGGTCTCCATTAATTCGGGTCCTCATCAACACTTTGCTCTACAGCGGCAATTGTTTCTTCGGTGCGCACTGTTCGACGTTTCTGCGGATGCGTATTATCACATAGAGTAAACGTAGTGCGAAAACGATCCATGGTTAACCGAATTAATTGCTCTGATGGACGATTATGTCGACCATAAAATGGACGGAGCTTGCGGTAAACTTCGCGAACTGAACCGTTATTTTCGAAATAAATTTGCACGATTTGCAAGCGTTGTTCTTTTGTCAACCTGTTCATGATGAAATGGCAAACCAAACTGAACATAAATGACATTAGAGTTGCCAGATTTGACCACAAAATGCCAGTTTTATCTCTTTTCGAAAAACAAACCTGTAAAAAAAACACCCTATACCTACAAGCTTGTTTTGGCTTTTTCTAATATTTAAATGGTGCAATTTCATTATTTTTTTAATGCATATATTAATACATTACAAATGTTTTAGTTTTTGTTTCATGCAAAAGAAATATAGGCAACAAAGGTCAAGGGCATGGGATATAAACAACTTCTTTATTTAACAGCTGATTTCATATTTAGTTTACAAATTGTTGTAAACTTAATGGACAAAAGCTGCATCATTCATGTCCTCTTCATCTAAATTCATTGTTTTAGTTGATATTGATAATAATAAGCACAATGTTTTTATTCGCAGCGAGTTTATTTATTGAATATTTTTATCAAATAATAAAAAAAACTTCAATGCGCAATTTTCATAATTTGCAGAACTGTCAAAATCATACGGTATTATGAACAAGTAAGAGTGCTATATTCGGAAATGCCGAATCTTATATATATATTATATTGTTACGTTTTTACCTTTTAAATATTGTTATTGACTGCTCTAATCCCTCAACCAGACAGGATCAGCGGACCAAGCTGACTCTACTGCGCCCAAAAGGCAACGGTCGGAGGAGGAGCCAGACCTACAACAGGGTCAGCAGCCAAGGACTAAACGTCCGAAGCAGGTCCACACAGTCAACAGGCCCTATAGTGAGGTTGCCAGGAACCATCTAATGAGGGCCATTGTTGACAAAAGTAAAAGCGATGGAGCTATCTCTCAGGATAACTGGATGATAGTTGTTCGTAAAATGTTGGAGGTGTACTGGAAAATCCTTAAGGATAATCCAGGACCGTCTCCTCAAAATGTAGATGCTGGCTGGTACCAAGGCCCCGTCAAATTGGTTGCGTGCTCAACAGAACCCTCAGCTAACCTGCTAAAATTAGCAATTGCGTCCTTAGGGGAAGTGTGACCTTGGAAGTGATACCGGTCAGTGAGATTCCTCGCCGACCGAGATCAGTTGCAATCATTCCGGCAGAACCACATAACCCTGAGGAGATACTGGCGTTCATTCAGAGTGGAAACCCAGAATATCAGGAAAGGATATACGTATATACACTGGCAGTCAAGCTGCAATAAAGTCTCTAACAGGTGTACATACTACATCAATCCTGGTCCAGGCGACATCCTTAAACAGGATGGCGAGACATTCGACAGTTACACTCATATGGGTGCGCGGACATGGAGACATAACAGGTAATTGTATCGCAGATGACTTGGCAAAAAAAGTGTCATGTTACCTGACGACAACATTGACCATCTTTGCGGCATTCGCTATCGAAATGTAAGCAAATAGTCCGCAATTTTCATTATGACTTAGCTCAAACCAGGTGGGAAAATGAACAAACCAGTACAGTCACACGACTGATTTGGCTTATATAATAGAAAACGCACGCTGTATTTATTGAAATTGCAGCGACCACAACTTAGCAATTTGGTGTCAGTAATCACAGGACACTGCAATTTTGGCAATCATGCAAGACGACTGGGTTTACCCTATAATGATTTCTGCAGGAGTTGCAATAATGAAGAGGAGGAAGAAGCGGTCTCTCATCTTTTATGTCAATGCCCAGCAATGAGTGGATCTCATACCATTCTTCTGGGGCAACCATCCTTCGACGACTTATCTGAATTATCAGCTTTGAAGTTGAAGGATATTGATGCTTTTATCAGAAGCAGTAATTGGCTGCAGTAGCCTAATCTATCCATCTGGGTATCTGCGCTCTTTAGGTTTTGGTCTACACGTATCTCTTTCACATCTTCCACACTTTTCACCCTTCTTACACTCTACACATCCCTGCATATTCTTTTACTCCATCTATTCTCTATATAACCTCTTCTTCCTATTTAATCAGGTAACACAATGGGACCAGCAATATGGACCTAAGTGGGCCGTACTACACGGCCGCCTGCTAACATAACCTAACCTAGTGCAAATTTTATTAGTATTTGATATATTGTTTGAAAGACAATTTTACGACCAACATAATTTATGTTAAATATTTTAAAATTTTGTCTAATTTTTACCATTTTTAATTGATTTAATTACCAATTCTTACCATAATTTACAGAGTTTGTTTGATGTTCATAATAATCTTGAGTGTAATTTAACAGAGTATAAAAAACGGGGACCAATTCGGTTTTAGTGACTTTGCTCCAAAAAAAAAAAAAAAAAAAAATAAAAATCAAATAGGGCTTTTAGAGGAGATGCCAGCAAAAAAAAATTGTTGGCAGTCACGCCTATTTTCGAGGGGGCAGGTCCGTGAAGTTGAAAATATATAGGCCTATTTCTCGGAAACTACTGGGTTAAATCCGAAAAGAATATTTTTTGTCCCGAATTTATTTGTTTTTTTGAATTGGTTCTTATATGGCAGCTATGACAAATTATTGGCCGATCTTCTTAAATTTTGAAACAGTTATTTTCTTGCATATGAGGATATTTCACGTCGAATTTCAACATAATAACGGTATATTTAAGATTAGTATTAACGTGGATTTCGAGAGTGGCCCTTATGTGGGGGATATAGTCAAATATGGACCGATATTCTCAAAATCAAGCAGTTAGATTTAGGCATGTATGTAAATGATCCGTGTAAAATTTTGGATTGGTACCCTTATTTATAAGAGATTAATGAGTATTAAAGTGATTTTTGGAATAGGGCTTTATATGGGGCATACGGTTAAAAATAGACCGAAATTAACAAAATTGTGTGGAATGATTTTTGTATATATGTAAATGATCTGTACAAAGTTTTGAGTCGGTAACGATATTTATACAATATATATAGGGAAAAATGTCTTTTTCAGATGTGGTCCTTGTATGGGCGCTATGACCAGTTGTGGGCCGACCACCATAAAATTTAGTACGGAATAAGGATATTCTAGTCCTATAACCAGTGAGTGTAGTTTTTGTATTTCTTATTACGTTTAGGTGGAAGATATTTAAGATTCGGCACAGCCGAATATAGCACTTTTACTTGTTTATTCTAGTATTGAGATCATACTGAAAAATTAAATAAACTATAATATGTAATGTAAATTGGTATTGTAGTGTAGTTAAATGTTTTCTTTACTTTTTTTTTTAAGTAATTTAACCATTTTTAAAAAATGTTGGGGGCATATGGTCAAATATGGACCGATATTCACAAAATACAGAAGTTTTTTTTCTGTATGCATAGTTTGTGTGCAATATCCGGTCGAAATCGAAATTTCTACAGCTATAATCAAATCACAAAATATTAAGATCTGAAATTTAAAAAAATACAGTTTTTCAAAAAAAAAAAAAAAAATGGGCCGACCACCATAAAATTTGGTACAATAATTTATTTGCCTATAAAGAGTATTTATGTCAAATTTTAGCCGTTTAACATTATTTATATCTGTTTTATATGTATTTAAGTAAATTTTGTAAGTGGACTTTATATGGGGTCTATGGTCAAATATGGACCGAACTAAAAAAAATTTCGGTTTGTGATTTCTGTTTGTATAAAACTTATTTTTGCTGAATTTTGTCTTGATATTCCAATTTTATAGGCATTTATTTATCATTAAGCCATATTTCGGGAATATATGAGGGAATATATGAGGCTATGAGAAATCATGGACCGATTTTTACTATTTTCCGCACACTTTCTTCTTTTATAGTACAAACAACGTATACAAAATTTCATGGTATTATCTGCAATATATTTCAAAATATTGCAATAAAATGGACAAAAAATATTAAATTTTTATGATTTTAAATAGCGAACTTCTCGAAAGCATGTCTGACAGAATTATTGAAGATTTGAATCCCGAAGATATCTGGGGACTTCAGAAGTAATTTCAACAGACAGACAGGCGGACATGGCTTAATCGACTCCGCTATCTATAAGGATCCAGAATATATATACTTTATAGGGTCGGAAAATTATATTGTGGAAATGACAAACGGAATGACAAACTTATATATACCCTTCTCATGAAGGTGAAGGGTATAAAAACTAAGTTGTATTTAAATGGACGTAGTCAATGATTTAAGTTATATTTAAATACGATCTACAAAAATGAATTTGTTATTTAAACAGAACTTAAGTTTAAACACACTTTTTTTTAATTTTTAAGTTTAAAACTGGCCATTAGTCTGCACATCACACATGCTAAGAAGGACCTTCGTGTATACGGAAATACACAAAGGTATGTGCAGGATCCAAGACAGATTTGAAAGACATTCATAAAACGTCAACAATACCATGTTTCAGGATACCGCATTAATGTCGGAGATAATCCTGTCCCTTGAGTCACACCAGATTTCGGGACAAAGCAATAGCCTTAATGCCTACTGGTAATTATAATCATTTGTCTGGATCGACCCAATGATTTCATCGTTTCTGAACGCCGTACTTACATCAACCAGAAGAAAGCAGACTGGCACGGCTTTAGAAACTTCACTGATCACATTTTTAATGGTCTTCTTACACTTTCCAACATACACCAAGCAAAAAGGAAATTTCGCGAAACCATCACAGCAGCAGCCGCTCGCTACATTCCAGCTGGTCGATTATCAGTAGTTCGCCCGAACTTCCCAGCAGAAGCAGCGGAACTAGCAGATAAGCGGAAAAAATGGTTAGACCATTTAAAGAACTGCAACTTAAGTTCAGGAGTTGGTAAGTTGTGGTCAACAGTCAGATCTCTCTCCAACCCAATGAAGAAGAATGACAGGGTCGCGATTAAGTTCGCTGACAACACAATATTAGACCCTGAACGGTGCTCGCGAGCGTTCTGCCGACAATTTATTGAGCACCCCGAGAGAGACAAGGCGAAACGAAGTGTTGTACGTAAACTACGCAACCTTCCAGTCTAAGACATACCACAACTATTCACATCAACTGAAGTTGCAGAGGTCATCAATGCAGCTAAACCATCCAAAGCTATTGGCCCAGACGGTATATCCATGCTGATGTTAAAACACCTTGGCGAGCGGGGAGTCGAGTATCTGACGTCGGTTCTTAACCTGTCAGTAAGAAGCTTGATAATACCTAATGCCTGGAAAAAAGGTAGAGTTATCCACATCCTAAAACCGGGGAAAGATGCGAATGAGGGAACATCCTACAGGCCGATTTCCCTCTAGAGGCTCTCCTCCTCCCCCAGCTAACCCGACACCTACCAGCAGCACGTCCCCAGCATGGATTCCGCAAAATGCACAGTACCACCACAGCATTAACAGCCATTGCCACTCAGATCTCACAGGGCTTGAACCAGCAGAGACCCTGTGAAAGGACGATCCTCGTTGCGCTCGATCTATCGATAGCTTTCAGCCACGCTACCATCTTCCAAGACATCCTGCATTCCACAATGCCCAACTATACGAAGAGATGGATCGTGAACTATCTGAGTGGCCGTCAATCGTTCGTTGAGTTTAGAGACAAACGCTCACAACCTCGCAGAGTTAAACAAGGAGTTCCTCAGGGCGGGGTCCTGTCGCCACTTCTGTTTAACTTCTACATCTATAAGCTCACCACGCCTCCACAGGGAGTGGAAGTAATATCATACGCGGACGATTGCACAATAATGGCAACAGGCCACAACATTGATGACTTATGTGATCAAGTGAACAGTTATCTCAGTGAAATACACGCTTTATTCACTGCAAGGAACCTGCAACTATCACCAACGAAGTCTTCAGCAACACTCATCACCACGTGGACGAAGGAAAGAAATTAATCTTGGCATAGAAGTCGACGGCACACAAATTCCAACAGTGAACCACCCAAAAATCTTGGGAGTCACGTTTGATAGCCTGTTTACCTCCTCAGCTCACGCCACTGCAATCACGCACAAACTGCGAAGTAGAAATAAGGTACTTAAAGCGCTAGCCGCACTTGGGGTATGGATAAAGAAACCTTGTTGGCTACGTATAAAACGATTGGCCGGTCAGTGGTAAACTACGCTGCCCCAGTGTGGTCACCTTCGTTGAGTGATACCCAGTGGAGAAACATACAAAGCTGCCAAAATGCCGCCTTGCGCACCATCACAGGCTGCATGCAAATAACCTCAGAACACCATCTACATGAGGAAACGAAGGTTCTACCCGTAAAGAAACATAATGTCATGCTGACAAAACAGTTCCTTCTGGGATGTCATCGGAGGAATCACCCATGCTTTAACATCACACAGCTGGAGTCTCCCCCGAGGCATGTCAGGAAGGACCTTCGAATAAACGAGCAAAACATACGAAGATATACACAGGATCCACTAGATCAAAACTCGTATGTAGCAGCTTTGAACGACATTCACATGAATGTCGTACTTGGAGGCCGCCCACCGCCCATTGCAGATACCGAACAACTGCCACGAAATACAAGAGTAGTTCTGGCACAACTGAGATCGGGATGGAGCAATAGACTTAACGCCTTTTGGTCCCGCATAGACCGTGCCGTCCCCAACCTATGCCCTGCATGTGGCCAGGGTCCTCACGACACCAACTACATCTTCAATTGCCCAGCCAACCACACTTCACTTTGTCCAATGGATTTATGGACCAATCCAGTAGAAGTTGCCCAGTTTCTTGGTCTGGACCTTACTGCAGAACCCCCGGATTAAAAAATTAAGAATTAATTAGTTCTAGATGTTACAACAACAACAACATGCATACTGGTCCGAAATAAATCGTACCTTTCAAATTTATGCTTAACTTTTAGTCAGGGTCCCCACATATTAATTTATTTATCATCAAATCATCATACTTATAACGGTTAAGGCCTTGTAAATTAAACACATTGATTTCAATAGAGCACAGCAATTTGAAAGCCTGACAACAAGTGTTAAATAATGAATCCCTGTGGGCTCCTGGGAACAATGACCTCAAAATTAAACACTGTAAAAATAGCTTTTAAAACCCATAAATGATACTTGTATTAATTGAAGAAAAAGAAAATCAATATTAATTTAAAAAAATTGTTACAACAAGGGAACATTTGCGAAATTTTTAAAATTTAATATACATTAAATCATTTAGTTGATACTTACACATTGTTCTAATTTTCATATATTTTAAGAGATGTTTAGCAATGAAATATAAACTATTTTATAATATAATAAGCAAGATAACAATTACCTTAATTGCTGAGGATCGTTGATCATCGTCAAATATAGCATTTGGTCTTTGGAAAACAGGATGATAAATTGACTTGCCACGCATGCGACCTCTCTCCATACAACCGACCCTACCAGTACCTCGAGTTGCTGTGTTGAAACCAACTGGAGATCGTTGAAGCCATCCTGGTCTTTGCTAAATATTATTCAATAAATATATGTATAATCAATATGTAAGAAAGTATGTATATTAAATTTGTATATCAGTTCTTAGTAAACAAATAATAAAAAATACTTTGTAATGTGTTTCTTTTAGAAAACATAGACAAGTGGAATTTATAGCAAATCTAGTGTGAATTATATATCCATCCATTTAAGAAAACTTAAGGACATACATATTACATTTTCACTTCCATATAATTTTTGTCATAACGCACATGATACAAATTTTTTTGAAAGCCTTTTGCTTTCGTTTATATAATTTTTTTAAATTAGTTTTTAATTATTTTCATTAAAAACCGTATTGATTTTCAATTATATTTATAAATATGTCTGTTAGAGATAATTTGGGATATGTTTCCAGTAATAGTGATTTTCTGCGATCCCAATTGAGTAATTTGGACCGTAATCTTAATGATGGTAATTTAAATTGTACTAGTTATAATTTGAAACCTAACTTTTCAAAATTTTCGGAAATCCAACTTTTATTGGATGGTGTTTTTTTAGATGTATTTGGACTAAGTGAAACATGGTTGAAATAAACTGTTTTTACTGGAGTTATTGATATCCCAGGGTACGTGTGTCATAGAAATGATTGACCAAGTGGTAGAAGTGGTGTTGTTGTCCTATATGTTTCTGGAAATTTAAAACATAAAGTGGTTTATGTCTGTAGGAACTATGGGGTTGTTGAGTGTTGTTTCTGGAGATGTGAAACTTTTAGTATCGACTGTATATCTTCTTAATGGCGACTTTGTTTCATTTTATGGTGAAGTATGGGATTTGCCTGTTCACTATTCAAATATTATTATTATGGGTGATTTTAACAATAACCTATTTTATCCAATTATGTCGTTGAGAATTAGAAATATGTATTGTCGCCAGATCAATAAATATATTTATATATTTTCTATTTATATATTTTTATTTTATTAAGTTTTATTTTTTCTTATTTTCTCATATATGAATTTTAATCATTTTAAAAATTTTCTTTCTTTTAAAAATTATTATAATTCAATAAATGTTCCTGTGTTTGATATTATTTCTGTAAACATGCGAAGCATTTCCTCAATTTAACAAATTTAAGCTAATAATTTCAAAACTTCCAAAACTACCCAGCATTATTGCTGTTCAGGAAACGTGGTTTTCGTCAAATATAAAACAAATTTACAATATTTTTGGCTATAATGCTATACATTGCTGTAGGACTGACGGATACGGTGGAACATCAATTTACATAAACAAAAGCATAGAATACAAAATAGAAAACTGTGAAAGCAAAGATTTCATTGAAGCAATAACAATTTCGTTAGAAAGCCTAAAGATTGATGGTAAATCTACGAAATTTACATCATTTTACAGATCCCAAAAATGCAGCTTAAACTCTTTCTTGAACTTTTTGGAAAACCTATTATCACGGCATGGTCGCTATCCTGGAATGCTTGTTTGTGACTCAAACGTTAATTTATTTCAAAATTCTGTTCAAATTGATCTGGTTGATATACTTTCAAGCTTCAGCTACAAAAATTGTCATATCTTATAACGCGCCCAGAAACTGCGGTTTGAGTGACCATTATATGTTATCTATCAAATTAAATACATTTGTCAATACTTATGATTATATTGAAACAGTAAAGAAAATTTGCAATTACGAACAGGTAACTAACAGTCTTAATAACCTCCTGCCTTTATATCATGAGACTGGAAATGCATCTGAAGATATCAAGAATTTAATGCAGATTATTTCATCAACGGTCGAAAATGCTACTTTTGAAAAACGAGACAGAAAGTCTATTAAAAATGAGTTGACTCCATGGATGAACAAAACCCTGTTTCAATTAATAAGTTATAAGAATAAATTGCTTAAAATGAGAAGACAAGGTAAACTATATATTGAAGATATACTAAAACGAGTTAGTCGAGACATAAAGAAAGCCTCTAAAATGCTAATGAATAACTATTATTATGACAGTTTAAATCGAATTCAGCAGGATCCAAAAAAATGTTGGAAATTTTTAAATGACAATTTAGGTCAGAAAATTAAAGGTGAAATAAATATTATTGACAATAGTGGCGCTATTATTAAAGATTATCAAAAAAGCGAAACTTTTAATAAATATTTTCTTCAAATTCCAAAAACTTTAAAAGATAAAATTGTATATTTACCTGGAGATTCCTGTAATAGTCTAAGAACATTAAATCATTGTCAAAGCATATTCAACTTTATTTATACACAGAGATTGAAATTATTGATACCATTACAGAACTTGACTATAAAAAAAAGTTGTGGGCATGATGGGATCTCACCTAAAATTTTGTTTCAATGTAAAGATACTATATCTCCTCATCTTGCAAAAATATTCAACAACATGATCGCTACTGCTACATATCCTGAAGACTTAAAGATTGCAAAAATCGTACCAATACCCAAAATTGCTAGTGCTGTGAGAGTGGAAGACTTTAGGCCAATAGCTTTACTTTCAATTATTGACAAAATCTTTGAAAAAATACTTTATAAACAACTCTCTTCATATTTTAACGAAAACAGGCTACTATATGAATGGCAATATGGTTTTAAAAAAGGATGTGGTACAGGAGAAGCTGTCGTTAATGTAATAAATACCATATGTAAAGGATTAAATGAAGGATTTGGCGGTGTGACGGGAATTTTTTATGATTTTTCAAAGGCGTTTGATCTAGTAGATCATAAAATTCTGATTGGGAAGCTTCTATATTATGGAGGGGATGATCAAGCGCTTGCCCTATTAAAAAGTTATTTATATAACAGAAAGCAGTATGTTGAAGTAAATAATTTCAAAAGTTCAGTAGGTGTGGTTGAGTATGGAGTCCCGCAAGGGAGTGTATTGGGCCCATTACTTTTTAGTATTTACACCAATGATTTAAAAAATTTAAAGCTTTTTGGAAAATTTATTATGTTTGCAGATGACATAAGTGTGTTTTATCCATATAAACATGAAACTGCTCAGATGGAATATGATACAGCAATGATAATGGAGTACGCAAGAATAAACAAGTTATGCTTAAATGCTGAGAAGACGAAAGTCTTAAGATTTAGGCCATATATGGTTCATGGACAAAATTTTAGTGTACTTGTGGATGGTAAACTTGTGAGCGAAGTTTCTTCGATAAAGTATCTTGGTGTACACCTGCAAAGCAATTTGTCGTGGGACTTACATATAAAGTCTTTAAAATCAAAAATTGCATCAGCTACTGGTTTGATTTATAAATTTAAAAATAAATTTAACACTAAAACTAAATTATTACTTTACCAAGCCTTAATTCAGAGCCACTTAAACTACTTAGCTATTGTGTATGCATGGAATAAGAGCAAAGAGCTTAAGTCACTTCAAAGATCTCAAAATAAAGCTTTAAAAACAATTTTCAATCTTCCAATGACTTTTTCTACTTTACCATTATATAAAGATATATCACCAAAAATTCTTCCTGTATATGGCATACACAAAATGCAACTCTTGCTGTATGTTTATAAATCTATACATAGTATTGGCCATCATACTATCCTATTTTTAAGAAATCAACATAATTTTGATACAAGAAATGCGAGAAATTTGAGTATAAGCTTCTGTCGTTTTGAAAAAACTAAACAAAGAGTCGGACATATGGGTAGTCTGGAATATAATAGGCTACCACAAACTATAAAAAACACTCAAAGAATTTAAATTTTTAAGAAAAATGTTAAAGAATACTTATTTGACAACCTGGAAATGCTTCTATTGTAACAATATTCATTTTTTTTTAATTTAATTGTAACTATGTATATATTTTGCAAATACTTATAAATTTAATAATTTGATAAGCTTTTAAACTATTTGCCAACTGGCCTCAAAAATGTCACTATGGACGCTGAGGCAATCATTATTTTGTAATAAATTTGTTAATCTATATATATAAAATTCAATGTATGTATGTATGTATGTATGTATGTATGTATGTAACGTATAGACTCCAAAACGGCTGAGCCGATTTTGATGAAATTTTCACAGCATGTTACTGTGACTCTGGAAGGAATAATAGGGTACTTTTTTTACCACGCCCACTTTTACGCCCACTTTTTTAAAATATTGTAATTGAAGACCAAACCTTTGGACCGATATTTTTGAAATTTTCACAGCATTTAACTGGGAGACTCTGGTATGATTAATAGGGTACTTTTTTTGACCACGCCCATTTTTACGCCCACTTTTTAAAAATTATGTAATTGCTCCCATATAGTTTTTAACAGATTTTGTGACGGTAAATAGTTTGGAAGTCACTGTCTGATCGCAGAAATTCACCAAAGTCAGAGTTGCATTGAAATAGAGTAAAAACGTACGCATAAATGCAACTCTAATAAAAATGCGCACACGAGTTAGATGATGACGTGGCGTGATGCGAATGGCGAAAAACCTTCGGGACTGGTGACGAGGTGGCTTGAAGCTGGTAGAAGAAAAAAACGTTTTAAAAAGGACAGAGAGACTAGACGAAAACGGATGAAAAACGTGGTTCAGAGTCAATAAGTCACGATGCGCAAAAAAATCAAGAATTAAAAACTAATCAACAAAATATTAAGAGTTAAAAAAATTAAAAACTAAATAACCAAATGAAAAAATGAAAATTAAATAACAAATAAAAGAAAACAGAAAGCGACAAGACACGATACACAAAAGAACGAAATAACAAAAATGAAGTTGGCTAAACATGAAAATACGTTTCAAAAACAAAAAGAGAAATGTCAAGTTTGAAATTACTATTAAAAAAATTTTTCTGATTTATTAATAATGAATTATTAATATTAATTTGTACAAAAAAAAAATTAATTAAATACCAATT
The DNA here is from genome assembly GCA_916048285.2 of Bellardia pandia. Classification (NCBI taxonomy): domain Eukaryota; kingdom Metazoa; phylum Arthropoda; class Insecta; order Diptera; family Calliphoridae; genus Bellardia; species Bellardia pandia. The sequence goes on from OU696534.1 coordinate 3,285,031, forward strand.
TTAAAAGAAATTTCCTAAAATTAAGAATAATGATAATTACAATTTTTTTATAATGAAGTCTATTTTAAAACTTGATTCAAATACTTTCTAAATGAAACGGCCTAAAAAAAAAAAAAAAAAAAAAAAATATATAAATATAAGAAAAAAATACAAATTAGAATAAAAACAATTTGACTTTAAGAATATATATATATTAAAAGTAATATTGATAATATATATCCATACTATTATATTTTCTTTATGATTACAAGTATCATTAAGATTTTTTTTTTATAATAGTTTTAGTGTAGTTTCTCCTTGAATACTAGATTAATACACTTACGATTGTGTGCTTTTGTCGATTAAATAAGATTTCCTTATGTATTTACACATATTTCGTATTTAATTATTTTTTTTAAATTTGTTATTAAAAATAAATATTATATTTTAAAAGAATTATATATATTGAATCATGAAATAATCTTCTAATTATTGGTTGAAATGTGACTAACTTGAGGGTAATGTGGTAAGTTTTGTTAAGGGGCGTTACTTAAATTTTCAATTTTGAATACAGGCAAGAGTAATGTCACGGATGGCTATGACCAGGGGTGGGCCGCCTGTCCAGGACACTAACATCTAATCCTGAAGACCCGAGTCTAGGTTAATAATCTCCCAAATAAATTACTTTCCTATCATTAAATAGCTACAGTTGTTTTGTTCAGTGTTCAGTGTTATTTTGTATGCTTCGTTCCATCTTTGGCTGATTCCACCGGCACGTATTTAAAGATAATGTGAGCACCTTTGATGGGAACGAACCCCCCATTCCCGGCGAGCTAAAGCCAAACACCTAAGTGCCTTTTCCCATCGCGAAGCAAGGTGAGAGGAATCAAAATTCCATTGATTTGCTATTCCACCGTTTAAAGAACTACGTTTAAAGAACTAAAAAAAGAAAAAAAATCTATATAGCTTTTCAATCGTGAATGAAAACGAATGTTTTTTTTGAAAACGTAAATTTTTGAAAAATTATTAAAAAAATTATACATTTTTTTATTTTCTCACATTACAATTTACTTCAAATTGTATACACATTATATACTCCAGGCGAGGTAAAAAAAAAAGATTTCTTAAGCCACGCCCCTTTCACGCCCCTTTTCACGCCAAATTTTTTAAAGTTTTATAATTTTTGTTCTCTATACAAATTTGTTCATTCCAACGTATTTTTTTTATTTGGTAGTATATTGCTCTTAATACTGTTAACGTCGCCATATAACTATGAACCACGCCTACTTCATCGCCCCCTTTTTTAATTCAGATACTTACGTATACCACTAACAATGTTTGCTATACAAAATACTTTTTTTGTAATATGTATTTACCTAAAGTTTTATATACTTTTTAACTACATACATTTTTTTATTACCAAATCCCCATTTTTCGCCCCATTTCACCTTAAATTATATTGCTTTTAATCTATATATATATATAAATGAATGTGTGTCTGTATGTTTGTGCTTAATAGGAGGTCAAACCCTTGGACCAATCTGCCTAAAATTTTTACAGCATGTTACTGTGACTCTGGAAGGAATAATAGGCTATATGAAGTTTTGATTGTACAAACGGGGGTGGCACCGTCCATATAACCCACAAATTTAACCCGCCATATTTTGGGCATTTTTTGACGTACGTCGGTGATATTTGGTACATATGGTATTGGCATAATTAGTAATACGTACCAGGAGAAAAGTGAGTGGGACCACGCCCCTTTTTAGGAAAATTAAACATCGTAATATAGTCTTAACTACTGGACCGATCGTCATTAAATTTTCACAACAGGATATTCTTACGAAATAATAAAATCTTGACTATGTAAGTGGACAAAGGGGCATGGTCTCGCCTAAAGCATTGCAATAAATACATTAAAATTAAATAAATAAATGTTTGTAAATATATAAATACGTTTTATTTTATTTTATGACGAGGGGGGGGGGGGGGGGTAGCAAAGCACACCGGGTTTAGCTAGTGAATAAATAAAAAAAAAAAATTAAACTTTCTCTTTTGATATTTGTTAGATTATTTTTTGGTGTTATGTCGGGAATTGGCGGAGAAATATTATCATTTCCAGTATTCGAATATTTCAATTTTATGTCGCATAAGGTTTTGAATAGCAATTTGCAGTTATTGCATTCGATTGTGCCTTTTAAAAGACAATTAGTACGTGGAAACAATAACGGGTGGATTAATGCTCTTGAGATTGTGTATCAACTATAAATTTGGGATCTTGCCTATGGAGCATATTTTTTTTTTTGTGCTTTTGTTTATTTATTGTATCTTCATTAAAAACCAATTTAAAATAAATATTTTAAATCTTATATCTAATAAATTTTAATTATTAGTCCGCCAGTGCTGACCAAAAGTTTTTTGACCATTGTTTTTTCTTTTTTTTTTTTTTTTTTTAATACACCCAAACCCATTAGCCCGAAACATATTAAATAACAGTGGATATATTCGACTAAGAAGATCGGATACAGCGGATCTGAGCCGAAGACAAGAAGGAATAATGCCAACTTAATAAATAAAACCAGCAAACAATTTTCTTGCGGCACTGGCTGGACTAACTAATTAATGATTTGAAATACTGAAACAAACAAAAGTAAAAAAAAAAAAACAAGTTAACAAAAACTACGCTGCTGTTAGGACCAGAATATCATTATTCAGTACTTTTTTAATCAGTTTTAGCGCAAATTTTATTAGTATTTTATATATTGTTTGATAGACAAGTATACGCACAATATAATTTATTTCAAATATTTTAACTATTTATTTTCAATGCTATTTTACGCCTAGAATACTATCCTGCAGATTGGATACCTATGATTACCATGATTCCTAAGCCAGGGAAGGACCCCACTAAAGTAGAGTCATATAGGCCAATTAGTCTACTGCCGACAATTTCAAAACTGTTTGAAAAATTGCTATTGGCTAAGTTGATTCCAATTCTGAACGACACTGAATGTATTCCTAATCATCAATTCGGATTCAGAGCTAAACACAGTACCATCGAACAAACACACAGATTGGTAAATGTGATAAGACAGTCGTTTGAAGAGAAAAAATACTGTTCCGCGCTTTTCATTGATGTTTCCCAAGCGTTCGACAAAGTCTGGCATGAAGGTTTAATGCATAAAATTAAATTAACTCTGCCTGCTAACACCCACAAACTTATGAAAAGTTATTTATATGGTCGCAAATTTACAATCAAAGAAGGCGATTTTTTAAGCCCCGCTCAGCCAATTGAAGCAGGAGTACCCCAGGGTAGCATACTGGGTCCAACTTTATATTTGATTTATGCATCCGATATGCCGTCAGACCCCATAATACATACTACAATTTTTGCAGACGATACAGTTTTTATTAGCGTTCATAAGGACCATCAAATAGCATCACAGAACTTGCAGAAATATGTTTATAAACTAGAGAATTGGCTTGAGCTTTGGAAAATCAGGGTTAACGAACAGAAATGTATTCATATAACTTTCACATTGCGAAAAGATACCTGCTCGTTCATCAGAATAAATAATCAAATTATCCCGCAACACAATGAAGTCAAATACCTCGGAATCCACCTCGATCGTCGTTTAACTTGGAAGTCTCATATCGACGCAAAACTTACCCAGATGAGATTAAAAGCAGTGCAAATTAATTGGCTAATCGGCAGAAATTCTACATTAAAGTTGGATTGCAAACTTTTGTTGTACAATGCAATTCTAACGCCAATCTGGTGTTATGGAATTCAATTATGGGGTACTGCCTCAGCATCCAACATTGAAAAGATTCAAAAGGGTCAAAATAAGATTCTACGTACAATTACTGCAGCTCCATGGTATGTTAAAAATTCTCGAATCCACAAAGATCTAGGCATTCCTTTGGTGAAAGTCGAATTTACAAAACACGCCTCAAAATATGTCAGCAAACTTGAACACCATCTAAACCCACTTGCACGAGACATGTGGCCACAGTCGGTTGAGAAGGAGGGATACCCTTGCTTTAACTCAAGTGCAAAACAGATGACTGGATCAGTGGATGTAATTTTGTTGTAGTATCATAATATTTTGTCTAGCACTTATTGTCATTTCATTTTTGAAGATTCAATAAATAAATTAAATGTATTAAAAAAAAAAAAAAAATTTAATATTTTGTCTACTTTTAACCATTTATAATCGTTTGTATATTTATCATAACAATTACATATGTAAAGGGTGTTTTTTTACAGGTTTGTTTTTCGAAAAGAGATAAAACTGGCATTTTGTGATCAAATCTGGCAACTCTAATGTCATTTATGTTCAGTTTGATTTGCCATTTCATCATGAACAGGTTGACAAAAGAACAACGCTTGCAAATCGTGCAAATTTATTTCGAAAATAACGGTTCAGTTCGCGAAGTTTACCGCAAGCTCCGTCCATTTTATGGTCGACATAATCGTCCATCAGAGCAATTAATTCGGTTAACCATGGATCGTTTTCGCACTACGTTTACTCTATGTGATAATACGCATCCGCAGAGACGTCGAACAGTGCGCACCGAAGAAACAATTGCCGCTGTAGAGCAAAGTGTTGAAGAGGACCCGAATTAATGGAGACCGGTATAGAGACATGATAACCGACTATTTTGTTCCCGAATTGGATGGCATGAATGTGGATGAGTTGTGGTTCCAACAAGACGGCGCTACATGCCACACAGCGCACGCCACAATCGATTTATTGAAGGAAACATTCGATGAGCGCATAATTTCGCGGAATGAACCTGTCAATTGGCCACCAAGATCGTGTGATTTGACAGCATTGGATTATTTTCTTTGGGGATATGTGAAGTCGCTCGTCTACGCCAACAAACCAGAAACGTTAGGGGAATTGGAAGCCAACATTCGTGGCGTTATTGCCGACATACGGCCCCATATGCTCGAAAAAGTGGTTGAAAATTGGACCTGTAGAATTGGCTTTATTCGAGCCAGCCGCGGCGGCCACATGCCTGAAATCATATTTAAACATTAATGGCATACAATTATCCTTCTAATAAAGCCAAATTGATGGTCATTAAAACGATTTTCTTGTGTTTTATTTCAATTCGAAGTTCTATACCTCTCAAAAAAACACCCTATATATAGTATATGTAATGTAACCATTTACATATAAGGGTAAGGTTAGGGATAATGTTATGAGGTGAGGCTTATATCATCTCAATAACGTTATTTTCCAGAGTTTATAGGTATTATAATGAAAGTGGACTTATTATGGAATAAAATCTACAAAAACCATTAACGTGATTTCTATGTATTTGAGGCTTATTTAGATCGAATTTCATCTCAATAAGGTAGTTTACAAAATATTAATGGTTGCTATAGCAACCATAATCTGAAGTTTACTTTATTTGGATGTTATTGCCAAATATGCACTGACAACTACAAAATTCAGTATTATAATTGCCATACACAGATCGGTATAAAATGTTGGTTTGATATCGATTGTCCAAACTAGTTTGAACACTAAAATTATAATATGCAAATTTATATAATTTTTATATTAATTACTAGCTAAACCCGGTGTGCTTTGCTCCCCCCCCCGCCATAAAATAAAATAAAACGTATTTATATATTTACAAACATTTATTTATTTAATTTTAATGTATTTATTGCAATGCTTTAGGCGAGACCATGCCCCCTTGTCCACTTACATAGTCAAGAATTTATTATTTCGTAAGAATATCCTGTTGTGAAAATTTAATGACGATCGGTCCAGTAGTTAAGACTATATTACGATATTTAATTTTCCTAAAAAGGGGCGTGGTCCCACTCACTTTTCTGCTGGTACGTATTCCTAATAGTATACGGTAAGAGTTAACATTTAAAATTATACATGTTAACTTCTACGTATATTAATATGCTCCCAATTTGAAAATAAAATCACATTTATGAAAATTATTAAAGCCAAAAACTTAAATAACTTAAATTAGAACAAATTATTTAAATAAGTGAAGTGACAAAATCAAATAAATGTTAGCAACATAACACAGCTATTATGCCTAAGCATCAAATTTTATTTTTTTTTATCGATCTCATATATTCTATGATTAGCTGTTTAATTAATTAATGAGAATTTGAAAATAATTAATGTTTTTTTTAATATTTATAATTATATATATTTTTCCTTTAGCTTTTTGGTTCCCCACCTCATTGTTTTGTATTTATTTTGATGTCTCTTAATTGTAATATTGGTCCGGTATTCAGTAGCAAATCTGATATTGACGCAATTTTGCGTCCTTATGAAAATAAATTCAATATTGCCCATCTCAATTGCCAAAGCATCAGGCCATCTGCAAATTTTTCTAAAGTTGATGAACTTAGATCTATATTGGTTGGATCATATTTTAGTATTTTTGCTGTTACGGAGACTTGGCTAAAGCCACACGTATCTAATCGGGCTGTTGAGATTCCTGGCTATAAATTCTGCCGCAATGATCGCTTAAACTCAAGAGGTGGTGGTGTTGGTATGTATGTATCTATTGGTCTTAAATACAAAATAGTTTTTAGGTCTTCTGAGCCTGGTATTTGTGAATCCATCTTTATTGAAGTTGTTTCTAATGGATATAAATTGTTGTTTGGAGTTGTTTATTTGCCTTATGGTGATCTTTGTTCATTTGAGAACTCTCATTATGATTTGTTTCTAGGTTATTCCAATATTGTCGTGGTTGGAGATTTTAACTGTAACATGTACGACACATCTAAATCCTGTAACATGCGGACTATGTGTTCAAGAAATAATTTATCTGTCGTTCATAATTCTAGACCCACCCACTTAGATATTACACATGGATCTACTTCATTAATTGATTTTTGGTTGGTTAGTAGTAGTTGTTGGACTGAGTATTCTTATCAATTTCAATGTCCCTTAATTTCTCACCATGCATTAATATTGGCCTCATTCGATATAACCTGTGATAAAACAATTGAATTTATAGAATATCGGGATTTTGAAGCTACAAATTGGAATGAAGTTCATTCCTTTTTGGCTAGTTTTGATTTTTCTGCCTTTTCTTTGGGTAATGCTGATGAAATGTGCTCTTCCCTAACAACTTTGTTTGATATTCTTCTTACCTTTGTTCCTTTAGTTAAAAGAAATGTTTTTAAAGATAAGTCTAATTGGATGAATTCTAAACACATTTTATATGCAAAATCTATTAGTATATTGGCTTACCGTTCCTATATGATTCACCGCTCTGAAACCAACTGGAAAATCTATTGTAAGTACCGTAACAAAGCTAAGTCAGTCATTAGAAAGGCTAAGAGAGAATATTTTTCTAAAACATTTCATAATATGGATGTTCGTAATATATGGAGAACGTTAAAAGCTCATGGTTGTTTGAATAATGATTTTGATAATTATCTTGGTGATGCGAATGTCATTAATGATTTTTTTGCTGGTAATGGTGGTGGTATTTTGGAGAGTTTGGCGTTTGATGACTTTGTCGAATCTCCAAATCGTTTCTCTTTTCATTGTGTTTCAGAATTAGAGGTCATTGAGGCTCTTGCTAAAGTTCGGTCACAGTCATTAGGGATTGATAATGTTCCAATTCGCATGATTAAAATGGTATTTCCTTTTTTGTCTAATTATATTCTTCATTTTTTAAATACTATCTTAACCACTTCAATTTTTCCACAGGCTTGGAAAATTGCTCGTGTAACTCCTATTCCTAAATCTCGCGTAATAAGTCAGCCTGGAGACCTAAGACCTATTTCTATTCTTCCGGCTTTGTCCAAGGTTCTTGAACACATAATGAAACAGCAAATATTGGATTCTGCAATTTTAAATTTTAGTGATAGTCAATACGCTTTTCGTAGAGGCTATAGTTCTACGCTGATGGTTGTTGATCTTACTGATCACATTCGTAAATGTATTAATGATAACAAACTAAGTGTCCTTGTCTCTCTAGATCTTACTAATGCTTTTGGTTCTATTTGTCATTCCATGATGATAAGGAAACTCAAAGATGAATACAACTTTTCTAAATCAGCTTGTAAACTTATATTCTCGTATTTGGTTGGTAGATCCCAATATGTGGACTACAATGGAACTACTTCTTCTCTGCGTGTTTTGTCAACTGGTGTTCCTCAAGGTTCCGTTTTAGGTCCCCTACTTTTCACGTTATATATAAATAGCCTTTCTGATTTGGTTACCTCATCCTTATGTAAGACCTTTATTTTTGCTGATGATGTTTTCTTACTTTTCAATAGCCAAATTGACTTTAGTGATGTTTTACAGAGCAATATCGATTTTTGTTTGGATAGAGTATGTGAGTGGACTTCTTTCAATTCATTATCTATTAACCCTGCAAAGTCTAAAGCGATTATGTTTGGTCCAACTAGTCGTTTCTTTCCTGACATTAATATAGTTTTGGGTGACGTTCAAATAGCCTTAGTTGATCGTATTAAGTGTCTAGGTATACTTTTGGATAGCAAATTCTCTTTTGATCCCCACATAGATATGGTTTATGGAAAAATTTGTGGTACATTACGTAAAATTTATTCTACTAATTTATATTTACCATTGCGAATTAGGTATAATTTGGCTCACGCTTTAATTTTTTCACAAATCTTATATGGTCTTGAGGTTTACTCTGGTACTGGCTCTATTCGATTGAGAAGGATTTTTCGTATTTTTAACATAACGTTTTGTTTATAATGTTAGACGCTATGAACATATTACGAACTTTGCTATTCGTTTTCTTGGATGTACTTTTAATAACTTTATTAAATGTCGCAATTTGCTTTTGTTTTATAAAATTATAAAGAATGCCAAACCTCCTCGGTTATGCAGAACTTTTGTTTTCACACGATCTACTAGAAATCCCCAAATAAATTTACCAAGAATCTCAACATCTTTTTTTGAAAAATCTTTTATTGTGCGGATAGCAAGACTCTGGAACTTTTTGCCTGTTACCTTACGTATTTTTTCTTGTTCTAACAATGCCTTTCGTTTAAAAATCTTAGACTTTTTAAATACTCATGTATAGCTACTGACGGACAATAGTATAATTATATATTTATCAATACATATTTTTTAATGTGGCTGGGGAGCCTTAATCTAAGTGATAAATTCTTTTGTTTTTATTGAATTTGAAGTGAATTGTAAATAGTTATAAGAATCAGGTATTATTTACTTGTAATATTATTATTTTGGCCTATAAGGCTTGATATTACATAAATGAATAAATAAAATAAATAAAAACAATGAAAATATAAACAGCTGTTGCAGTAACCCATTTATATTTCAGTGGTGCCACTTAAGGCTTTTATTTTTTTAAAGTAGCGTTTTTTTCTATGAAAAATTAAAAACATATGTACATGATTCCAGACATGCTAATAAACTTCACTCATTTTTATTAATATAAAATATAATATTATTAATATAATACATTTAATAACTCTTGATGCATAAATGATCATAACATTTTAATTTTGTATTTTGCTTTTTATTTTATTTAATTTGCTTTACACATTTTGCTATATGGTCAACACTGTTTTTGTTTTGTCGCCAACAAAAATAGAAATTAGTTTAATTTGACAGCGACGAAAAAATCAGCATGGACAACAACCTGCAGTCGTGTTGCCTGCTGTCGTCAATATAGTCACTTTTATATAAACGTGTGTATTTTATTTTTGACATATTGTAGTCGGTAGCCTGCTGTCTCGAATGTGTTTAATGCTTAATAGAATGCTATTTTGTTTTTTGCAAATGATGTTCTTCTAGAGTGCTATCAGATTATAGTGGTGTTCCACAGGGATCTGTTCTTCAGTAAGGTGTCGAGTAATATATGACTTCCATTTTCTTTTGCGGTTGATATTCAGTTATTGTTCAGGGGCCTTGCTGAATTTCCTGATGTTTTTAAAATTATGATTAAGTTTACTGTTTGGGTGTTTCTGATAATCGTCTTTCTATCATTACTGATATACATATGTATGTAAATAAGGCAATGTTTCTTGGTGAAAGTAATTGATTGAGTGTGTTGATAGACTTGAGTGTCTTGGGGTAATTCTTGATACAAGTCTGAGTTTTGAATGCTGTTGTATCTAAGGTTAATTTAATATTACGTACATTATATAGCTTAGATTTAATATTACATTTTCCTGTTATTAAATAGGTTATTCATGGAATAATAATGCCAATATTTTTGAAGGTATTTCTGGTACCTTTGGCTATGTCATAATGAATTCAAGATTAACGTTTAATAGGGTTATTAGATCTATACTGCCTTACAATTTGTCAGCACGTTTCACCTTATGTTTTAAAGTTTTTAGGTTTTTCTTTTATGGAATTTATAAAGTTTAGACATTTGTTACAATTATAAATCATTTAGGTTGGAAACACCTGAATATTTAGTTAGTTTTTTTTCGAATTTTATAGGTCTACTAGAAATAAACAATTGAAAATACCAAGCTGTTGGAGCGTTTATTTTGTGTTAAAGTGGCTCGAGCATATAATGGGTTGTGTATCCCCTAGAGAAACACAATTAAAATGAGAATATGGCACTGAAAGAAATCATAACTTTTCCCATTGTTAAATGTGTTCAACGAAAACAAAAATAGCGTTTCCCACTTAACTTCCCACATACCTATACGTTAAATATTTCCTTTTAATATGCTGGTAAAAAATACCTATGTATATAATAAACATTCATAAATATCAAAATTTTGCTTGTTATCAACAATTTAGTTCTCTTAAAATTTCAAAGGGAGAAAAAAAATCCGCTAACCTCCTTCTTTGTTGAAAGCTATCAAGCTACTCACACATACATTTTGTGTTGTAAACATGGTTGCCGTTCGACATAATGAAAACAACGCACATGGATTTTTTCTTAAGATTTGTAGTGTGGTTAATTTATTAAAAATGTTTAAGTTTATTACTATTGGATTTCTATCCAATTATAAAAAGTTTCTTTATAGTTTGAAAGTCACAAAAGTAGTGAAAAATTTTATTAAAATAATTGAAAACTATTTAAACAAAAAAATCATAGGTAAATTGATAATACAATAAATACAAAAGTTTATAAACAATTATAGAAAATATTTTGTTGTTATCCAACAATTACAAGAAAATAAAACAAAATTTGACTGTTATTATAAAGGTAATAATTATAATAACAAAACAGTACACTGTTGTTAAACATTTCCGATATATGCTTGGAGGTCATAATCTTTCCCATCCCGATAGTCGAGCTTTAAGAAAATTAGTAGATGATCGTTATTTTTGGCCTAATATGAATAGAGACTGCAACAAATGGTCAGAACTTTGTCAGATGTGTCAAAAATGCAAAGTTACGCGTCACAACAAATCAATACATGGACAATTTAAACAAAGTTAAAATCGCTTTTCTGAAGTGCACATTGACATCGTTGGTCCCTTATCTGAAGGATACAATTACATTTTTATACTGATTGATCGCTTTTTAAAATGGCCGGAAGCTATACCGTTGCAAGATATCACAGCTGAAACAATATGCAGTTCTCTTTACGAATGTTGGATTGCAAGATACGGATGTCCTAACAAGATTATTTGTGATCGTGAAAGACAGTTTGCATCATAAGTATTTCATGATTTTTGTAAATTCATGGGGGAAAAAATGTCAACATACGACATCATATCACCCACAAGCTAATGGGATGATAGAACGCTTCTATCGTACTTTAAAAAGTGCTAATGCTTGCCAAAATAACCTTTATTGGACAAAAGTTTCGCCTTCTGTTTCACTAGGAATTAGAGCTTCATATAAAGAAGACATAAAAACCTTTGCTGCAGAAATGCTATATGAATAATCTATTCATCTGCCTGGTGAATTTTTTAACCATCACCTAACAAAGAATCTTGTAACGATTTCTTATATAATTTTAAACAAATTGTTGAAAATATCAAACCACAAAAAGCTTAAAATTATAATTTCCAAAAATCATTTATTAATAAGGATTTGTTCACATCCGTGCCCCTATTGCGGTTCACAACTTTTTTAATAATTTGGTCGTTTTTCATTAATCGGTATTGCCATTCACAACTTAAATGTAGTTGACTTTTTGGTTGTGCGGCTGATTATTTGGTTGTGTTTAATAGTATTGCGGTTCACCATTTTGGATGAGTTTGGTTGACAAAAACGATAAATATACACAACTGCTTATTAGCAGTTGAGTCTTTGTCGGTTATAGATTTAAATAAAATTTGTAATACATTTCCTTTAAAAAATAATAATAAAAAAGATAAAAAATGGAAAAATCGTAAGTATAGGTGTGCAGCTGATGGAAAAAAATCCAGAACTTGCTAAAGGAAAGCAAAAATTTGAGTGTAAGGAAGCGTGGGAAGGATTTACAATAGAATTGAATAGCTTGGGCCCACCTACAAGAACATCCTTCGAATGGCAACGTGTAAGTATATGCCATCTTAATTATTGTAAACAGACATTTTATTAGAATTTTTACTTCATATAGGTTTGGATTCATTACAAAGCAAGTATTAAACAAAACTTGCTAATAATAAAAAAAACCAACAAGCAGCAGGTGGTGTGTCCCAACTGTTATCACTAAATTACCAAGTAGTACCATCTGGACACACTTTCGGCATTGAAAACGTTGGTCCGTTAACAAGTCAGGCTTTAGAAACTCCTCAAAATCTCGACATGGAACAAATCGTTACAAATGAACCTGAGATAATAAACACACCAGCCAAGAAAAGAAAAAAATCACCAGAACAAGAGCGTCTGGAACTTCTGAGAATACAATGCGAGACACAAGCTAAACTTTAAAAAAGTATTAAGGATTTGGAGAAAAACAGTTATAAAAATTATGAAATAAACAGGCAGCTTTTACAAATTAAGCAAAAGAAAATTGCCTCTATGAAAAATAATACTTATTATACTAACATATTTGTTACTTATTTTGGTCAGTCTCGTCTCATCGAACTGTTCGGACGTGTTACTTTTAGTGCGGCTGAATTTTCGGTGAAAAAATCGTAATAGGTGAAAAAGTGTAATAGGTTGAAATAACACAAAAAGTGAAAAAATAACTCGTAATAGGTTAAAAAAAATCTACGGTAATATCAGTAATTAAAAAAACACTAAAAATCGCATAAAAATTGTATGAGCGTTCCTCTCAGATGTAATTCTGAGAAAGAGCTTAGCTCGTCTAGAAAAACTAAATGGGTATCTGAGGAAGAATCCATAAAAAAATCTACGGAGAATTTTCTCACTACAAGAGCCGCAGAACGGCGTCGTTCCTGTTCGCCCAATATAGTGATTTCAACAGATGAAAAAACATCATCTTCAACAAATAGTGCAGTCAACCCAAAAAAACAAGTAGGTATGGATAAGTACATCACCGTTCTCAAGCGACAGAGGAGCCCGACGTCTGCTCAAGTGTCATCAAATTCAAAAGCTCCTAAGACCGTGAGTAATAATCAAAATAGGTTTGCTCTCCTCCAGACGGATGAGCCAGAACTTACTAAGAAGACGTTTAAGCCCCCACCAATTTATCTGAGAGAGCCGACTTCCAGTAAATTGGTACAAGGAATTATTTCGGTAATAGGTGAAAACATGTTTAGCGTAACCTCAATTAAACATGGAAATATCTGCGAGACAAAGATCCAAGTGAATAGGGAAGATGATTTTCGAAAATTGTCCAACCAGTTGGAGAGGGAGACTAGGGACTTCTATACCTACCAGCCAATGAATCACAATGGGACCAATGATATCACAATGGGACCAATGATATGGACCTAAGTGGGCCGTTTCACATGGCCGCCTGCTAACCTATACCTACCAGCTCAAAAGCGCAAAAGGACTCCAAGTCGTTCTAAAGGGTATAGACCCATGTGTTGATCCCGCGGAGATAAAAACCGGTTTAATGGACAAAGGGTTCAAAATCAAGAGCGTAGTGAATATCAGAAACCGTGAAAAGATCCCTCAGCCCATGTTCAGGGTAGAATTGGAACCTGGAGATGTTGTCTTAAAGAAAAACGAGTCCCATCCAATCTACAATCTGATTTATCTTCTGCATCGTAGAATTACCGTGGAGGAACCGCATAAGCGCATTGGACCCGTCCAGTGTGTTAATTGTCAAGAATTTGGCCACACCAAAGCGTACTGTAAATTGCCGTCTGTTTGTGTTGCGTGTGGGGAACTACATCCAACTGCTCTATGTAATAAGTCCAAAACTGACGTAAAAATAAAAAAATGCAGTAACTGCGGAGGTAATCATACCGCAAATTATAGAGGTTGTCCAATTTACACGCATTTGAAAGCCATAAGTACCAACAAGACGTCTGAATTACCTGATCATCATCAACAGCCTATTTTGGCATCGAGTGACAATTTCCCGCAATTGTTACGGTCCACTAGTCATGTAAACGCGCCTAGTTCTAGACAAGTTTCTTACGCTAACGTGGTTAAATCTAATATGCCAGGTTTGGAGCAGGCACCTAAATCACAATATTACGAGCCTAATATTACCACTCTATAGACTACATTGCAGACACTTGTCCAAACCATGAACACTTTTACGACCACTATGACATCCATGATGCAGGAAATGCTGAAAATGCAATCCACTATCTTACAAGCCATTTTAAAAAAATGATTTGTTTAAAAATTTGTTTTTGGAATGCGAACGGCCTCCGCCAACATAAAAACGAACTGGAACACTTCCTGATGGATAAGCAGATTGATGTCATGATGATTGCTGAAACTCACTTGACGGCGACAGCGTACTTCAAAATTAATGGCTACGTGTTGTATGATACTAAAGATCCCCGCGGAAGAGCATGTGGAGGATCGGCAATTCTTATAAAGAACAGAATAAAACATTATTTAATGAACAACATATGTGAGGATTACCTACAAGCAACAAACATTTGTATTGAATTCTGTCAATACAATTTTGTTTTATCATCAATTTATTCGCCGCCTCGATTTTCAATAAAAGAACACCAATACTACAGCTTCTTCAATTCCCTTGGAGCTAGATTTTTAGTTGCTGGTGACTTTAACGCCAAACACACTTTTTGGGGTTCACGTCTGGTGACCCCGAAGGGTCGTGAACTCTTCAACACCATTGCCAAAATGGGATTAGATGTACTCTCAAGCGGGCATCCCACCTACTGGCCGACGGACCGACGGAAGATTCCCGATGTTATTGACTTCGGAGTAGTGAAAAATATCCCTGTAGAATCGATACAAGTGGAGCCTTCATTAGACTTGTCTTCAGATCACTCTCCTTCTATTATTTCAATGCGTTTCCTTCAAGGGAATGGCTCTCCATTTCGGGACATATCTAAAACCAGAGTAAGTTGGATAAAGTATAAAAAGTATTTAAGTTCCCACTGCACGGAAAATGTAGTGTTGAGAACTACCGAGGATATTGATGGGTCGATTGGCAAGTTTACTGAGGACATACGAAGAGCTGTACATCACGCCTCCACATACGACGTTGAGTGCAGAAGTGGGACAAATAGAACTTATTTCGCTGAACTCGATCATCTCCTGTCAGAAAAAAGAAGAGTTAGAAGAGAGTGGCAAATCCACAGGTCTCCTGAACTGAAAGCTAGGCTACGGGTATGCAGAGATATACTAAGAAATTTCTTAGAAACCCAAAGAATGGCTTCACTTAAATCTTACTTGGAGGGTCTTGATAGTACCCCACAATCTGACTATTCGTTATGGAAGGCGGCACGAGGTTTAAAAAGACCAGTTAGAGGAAAGCCTCCTCTGCGAAATCCGACTGGTGACTGGGCTAGAAATGATTCCGAGAAGGGGACTTTATTTGTTAATCATTTGAGAAAAGTGTTTACTATAAACAACTCAAATAATGCATCTGATTTGCCTCCACTCGTTATTAGACCTCCTGTACCTCTAAGACTAAACTTTCGTGATGTCCAAAACGCTATTGGTACTCTGAACCTTAGAAAGGCTCCAGGTATGGATGAAATCAGCAATAAAATGCTTGTGGAGTTACCTCGTGTAGCAAGAAAGATTATCCTCTTTATCTTCAACGCTATTTTACGCCTAGAATACTATCCTGCAGATTGGAAGGTGTCTATGATCACTATGATTCCTAAGTCAGGGAAGGACCACACCAAAGTGGAGTCATATAGGCCAATTAGCCTACTGCCGACAATTTCTAAACTGTTCGAAAAATTGTTAATGACTAAATTGACTCCAATTCTGAATGACACTGAATGTATTCCAAATCATCAATTCGGATTCAGAGCTAAACACAGTACCATCGAACAAACTCACAGATTGGTAAATGTGATAAGAGGGTCGTTTGAAGATAAAAAATACTGCTCCGCCCTTTTCATTGATGTGTCCCAAGCGTTTGACAAAGTTTGGCATGACGGTTTAATGCACAAAATAAAATCAACTCTGCCTGCTAACACCCATAAACTCATGGAAAGTTATTTATACGGTCGCAAATTTAAAATCAAAGAAGGTGATTTTTTAAGTACCGCTCAGCCAATTGAATCAGGTATGCCACAGGGTAGCATACTGGGCCCTACTTTATATTTGATTTATGCCTCCGACATGCCGTCAGACCCCAAAATCCACACGTCAACTTTTGCAGACGATACAGCCTTTGTCAGCGTCCATAAGGACCACCAAGTTGCATCACGGAATTTGCAGAATTATGTTTATAAACTTGAGAATTGGCTAGAGCTTTGGAAAATCAGGGTAAATGAACAAAAATGTATTCATATCACTTTCACATTGCGAAAAGATACCTGCTCGTCCATCAGAATAAATAATCAAATTATTCCTCAACATAATGAAGTCAAATACCTCGGCATTCACCTCGACCGCCGTTTAACTTGGAAGTCTCATATTGAAGCGAAACTTACACAAATGAGATTAAAAGCAGTGCAACTTAATTGGTTAATCGGCAGAAACTCTACATTGAAATTGGATTGCAAACTTTTGTTGTACAATGCAATTCTAAAGCCAATCTGGTGTTATGGAATTCAATTATGGGGTACTGCCTCAGCATCAAACATTGAAAAAATTCAAAGGGGTCAAAATAAAATTCTACGTATAATTACTGCAGCACCATGGTATGTTAAAAATTCTCGAATCCACAAAGATCTAGGCGTGCCATTAGTAAAAGTCGAATTTACAAAATATGCGTCAAAGTATGTCAGCAAACTCGAACACCATCCAAACCCACTTGCACGAGACATCCTTAACTTTAGTGGCCACAATCGGTTGAGAAGGAGGGATACCCTTGCTTTAACTCAAGCGCAAAATAGATGACTGGATCAGCTGATGTGAAATTTTTTTAGTATCATAAAAATTTTTGTCTAGCACTGGCTGGGCTTATTATTTTCTTTTTAGTATTAAGATTTGAATACTTATTGTCATTTCAAATATGAAGATTCAATAAATAATTAACTGCAAAAAAAAAAAAAAAAAAAAAAAAAAAAAAAAATTTGGAAATTTCTTACTTCGCACTGGGTACTTCAAGAGGACTGGAATCATCGCGTATTTTTCTACGTATACGTAGAACATTTGTATTAGCGTCATGATTTTCGTCTTCAAAAAATAAATCCACACTTAAATACATTCTTTTTATTTTATAAAAACTTTATTTTTTTGCGTTTTTTTCTTCACTTTACAAATAAAATGCATGGTGTTGCCAACATGAAATCGATATTTCATGTCGGCAACGCCATAACTATTACAACTAAAAATCGTTGTGTTACACAATACCAAAAAATAATTTGGTTGAGTTAAAGTCGGGTTGACTAACAGACGACCAAACTTAGTTGAGTTGAGAACGGCAATAGGGGCACCGATTATGTTTGGATAAGAAATGAGTCAACTCGTCCGCCAATTTCATGCAAATAACGGGTCCGCCATCTAACGTTTTTTTCAACTAGTGCTTATTTCGTGAATGGTAACACTTAGCTCATGTCTGATTTGACAGATAATTAGTTTTATTCTTTTATACAAGGTTGCAATCAGAACTGCTTTGGTATACGCATTTCCAATAGGGTTCACTATTTCTCCACCCGTGGCCAAAGAGTTGGAAATATTTGAGCGAAAGGTACTAAGGAAATGCATAAATAGAAACTTCGAAAACTTCACTAAACGCTTTTCGAACTCCTACATCTATGAAAATGCTTCAATAATACCATTCTGTCAATATGCCATGTCCCTACAAAAAAAAAATTGTAGTAAAACTTGCTCATGAAAATAATTTGATGAATGAAATCTTCGAAGCCGAAAGGGATATAAATTGGTCAACTTTCGTATATATGTCTCCTAGGGCGGGTCGATTTAATAATCGCCCATGGCTCAGTGAAAATCGTATTCTAGGGATCAAAATAAGAAACTTTGCCGAAGGAACCATACCTCTAAAACGAATTTTACTACCCCCCAACTGTTGACTTTTGTCCCGTAGGGTCAAGTTTTGAAAAATCCCACTTTGACCCATTTAGAGTGCCCCAATCGAGTCCAAATGTATGACCGACCCCCACTAACTTTGGAGGGCCGATCCACCCATGCCAGTGGCACACCCCCTGGAACTCCCCTGAGGGGTTCCCCATACAAACATTTAAAAAAATCACCATTTTGGCACTTTATTTTATTATTTTTTATTTATTTTATTTATTTTTATTATTTTATTTATTTTTATTATTTTATTTATTTTTTCTCTTTAGAAATGTATTTAGTCAGAACATATGTAAATGAAAAAGTTTTTTATATTGATCCCTAGAATACAATTTTCTCTGAGCCTTGGGCGATTTTTTTGCCTCCCCACAAATCGACCCGGCCTAATGTCTCCGGTTGGTATCCTGACGAATCACGATTACGATGAGAATCAACAGTACAACCTACCGAACTTTTATAAAATGTCTCCTCCGGGCTCCCATAAGGACTAAATCTTTATCTGGTATGTGATATTTTATTTTTTTTTAACTGAGTGTTTATGTACATTTATACTTTTGATTGTTAACTAATGGTATATTCGAATACTATTATATCATTAACAACTTTTTACTTATTTTGAATTTTATTGAAATTTACATTTGATAAACTCCGTTTAATATTGTTTTTTTAACATTCTGTGATTTACATTTACATATATATGTTCTCTGTTAAGACACTTTTGGTTAACAGTTTTGTTTATTTAGTTTTAAGTGTTGTCTAATTATTAGGTCTTTTTTGTCAGATATACGCTCTGTAGGATATTATCAATGCCGGAAGCAAGCATTATTTAACTTTGAAAAACACGTACCTCTAAACATTTACTTTGTTAATATAAGCACGTAGCTTTTACTATTATTGTGCATTAGAATAAGACTGTGGGGATGTTTGAGTTCCCGCACAAAAGAAAACAATTTACAGTTTTTAAGTTGTAATTATTTCTTTATTTACAATTACTTTATTATTTAAATCATTTAATTTTATTTTCTAATTTTTAATTTTAATATTTTAATAAAATTAAAGCAAAAAGGCGATCGCTGGTCTACACAGCTCGGCGTATTAAAAAGGAAAAGGAAAATGTGTATACAATATTTCCTACGTATATGCAAGTATATATAAAGAACAGGGTGTCTCATCATTATAAATGAATTGCACAGTGTATGATTGTATTTATAAGGTGGAAGCCACATACTCCCCCACCAGTGATCAACGTGATCACGTTGAGAAAGTAACTGATCGATTAGGTGATTTTATTAATCTACCTGATCGTGTTCTAATTTCTCTGGGTTCACTGTTTACGTTTTTTTAATTTCCCGTATCGTTAGGCGATTCATTATCTACCTTAGATCCTTTTTTTGCAATTAAATCTTTGGATATGTTTTTAGTAGATGTATCTTCTAGTATTGCAGCTTTTAAACGATCTATAGATACGGTTACCAATCTGCCGTTTACCCGTATGTCGAAATTTTTACCCTTTCTTTCAATAATTTCAATTGGGCCATCGTAAGGCTGCTTGAATGGAGCTCTAACGGAATCATCGCGTAGGAAGACGTGCGTGCAATTCAAAAGTTCTTTCTGTACGAAATTGTTATTTGCTGAATGATGTGATGTTGCAGTGTTTTTATTTGATTCATAGCGTTTCTGAGATTGTTAACAAATTCTGATGAATAATTAATAATTTTGTTATCGAAAAAATCGCCTGGTAGCTTTAACGTTGTTCCGTATAAAATTTCTGCTGAAGACGCGTGTAAATCTGGTTTGAATGTTGTTCTTAATGAGAGCATTATTAGGGGTAAAACGTCGTACCAGGTATCATTTTGATGACACATAATCGATGCTTTTAGAGTTCTATGGTAGCTTTCAATTATTCCATTGGCCTGGGGGTGATATGGCGATGTTCGTATATGTTTGCAACCGAGCAACCGATTTAATTCTTTAAACAAGTTCGACTCGAATTGTCGACCCTGGTTGTGATATAAATCGAAACGCCGTAGTGCGGAATTCAATTGTGAATAAGTGCAACAGCGACAGTTTCGGCTGTCATGTTTTCAATTGGAATAGCCACAGGCCAACGTGAAAAACGATCAGTACATGTAAGACAATATCTAAAACCCCTTGACAAAGGCATCGTTCCAATGAGATCAATGTTTATGTGTTTGAATCGACCGTCGGGTACTTTGACATTAACAAGCACAGATTTGTTGTGTTTGTGAACTTTGCTTTTTTGGCATTCAATACATTCGCTTGTCCATTTTGAGATATCCGCTCTGATACTTGGCCAAACATAACGTTCCGTAATCAATTTTACAGACGCTCTTTTGCCTGGGTGTGAAAGATTGTGCACAAGGTTAAAAATTCGCTTTCGCATGCTTTTTACAATAAAAGGTCTGATATGTTTTGTGGACGTGTCGCAGTGTATATAGAGATCAGAGTTTGGAATGTTAATTTTATTCAAGTTCAAAGAATTATTTTTTTCCTTGATAATAAGTTGTAATTCTTGATCGTTAATTTGAGAATTTGCCAGAACTTCTAGGCTGATATCATCCGCTTTAACTTCTTCAATGCGAGACAACATGTCAGCGACAATATTATTTTTGCCGGAAATGTGCCGAATGTCAGTTGTAAATTGACCTATGAAGTCAAGGTGACGTGCTTGTCTTGGTGAAGCTTTGTCAGGTTTTTGAAGAAAAGCAAAAGTTACCGGTTTATGATCCGTATACACGATGCACTCGCGTCCGTCGATCATAAATTTATTATGTTTGATTCCCTGATAAATCGCTAGTAATTCACGATCATAGGTACTGTATCGTTTCTGAGTGCCTGTTAGTCGCTTTGAATAAAAACTTAAGGACTGAAGTTGTCCGTTATGAATTTGATGTAAGACTGATCCGATAGAAAAATTACTAGCGTCCACGTGTAATGCTAATGTTGCATTAGGAATAGGTTGCGTTAGAAACGCGGCATTAGCGATATCGTTTTTGCATTGTTTAAATGCATTGAGTGCGTCATCACTCCAAACAATTTGTGAGTTGTCTTTTTTTTTTTGTTGCCCTTGATTAATGACTGAAGTTTGCTTTGAATATGCGCGGCTTTGGGCAGAAATCGACGATAGAAATTTAAAAATGCCAAAAAGCGGCGAAGCTCGTGTGCTTCAATTTTTTCTGGAGTTAGTTTGATGCCATTTTTTTG
This sequence comes from Bellardia pandia, assembly GCA_916048285.2. Taxonomy (NCBI): domain Eukaryota; kingdom Metazoa; phylum Arthropoda; class Insecta; order Diptera; family Calliphoridae; genus Bellardia; species Bellardia pandia. Next base: position 3,306,706 of record OU696534.1, read on the forward strand.
AAACAACGTGACCAAGAAAAGTGACTATTTCTTGGCCGAAATCACATTTGGCTAGGTTAATTTTGATATTATGCTCTCGTAGACGTAGGAGGACTATTCGCAAATGATTGCGGTGTTCATCGATATTTTTGGATGCTATGCAAATGTCGTCAATGTAAACAACGACGAAATCAAGATAATGAAAAAGATTGTTCATGAAGCGTTGAAATGTTTGTGAAGCATTTCTGAGACCAAATGTCATGACATTAAATTCAAAAAGACCAAAAGGTGTTATGATTGCTGTTTTTTCTTTGTCTTCATCAGCAATTGGAATTTGGTTGTACGCGCCTATGAGATCGATTTTTGAAAAACATTGTTTTGCAGAAAAAATGTGCGTGAAATCTTGGATGTGTGGTAAGGGGTACCGATCAGGTATCGTGATTGCATTTAATGAACGATAGTCACCACAAAAACGCCATTGACCGTTTTTCTTCGGTACAATGTGTAATGGGCTTGCCCAAGGGCTTTACTGGGTTGACAAATACCCGCTTTGAGCATCAGATCGAACTCAGTTTTTGCTAGTTTTAGTCTTTCGGGATTTAAACGCCGAGCACGTGAAAAGATGGGCTGGCCCGTTGTAATAATTTGATGTCGTACCTTACTTGGTTTCAAGGTGTCATGTTTATTGAAAGTTGGAGGCAAAGTAAGATCTTTGAATTCACCAATTAAATTATTGAAGCTTGATTTTACATCAACTGAACTAACTCGTTGATATTGCGTGAATTGTAAATTGCACCTAGTACGCAAATTTGTTTTTGAATCGATCAATTGTTTATTTTTTACGTCTACCAATAATCCATATTCACTGAGAAAATCCGCACCAAGAATGGGTTTAGAGACATTGGCAATCAGAAATGTCCAAACAAAATCGCGACGAAGAGCTAAAAAAACATTGTATGTGAGAAAACCGAAAGTTTTAATAGGTGTGCCATTAGCGGCAAAAAGTTTATATACTTCTGGCTTTTTTAATTTAGGGAATAGATTTTTTGGTAATATTGATAGGTCGGCGCTAGTGTCGACCAGATATTTGCGATGGTTTGATTGGTCGGTAACGAAAAGACGGCGAGTGAAATTTGAATCCACCTCGTGTACCGACGTTGACGAAGTGGCTTCTAGTTTTCCGAATTATTCGATGAATTGTTACTAGGGTTTTTATACCGACAAGGCTGTTCGCATTTTCGTGCTAGTGCGCCGAACTTATAATGAAATCGACAATATGGTCGCTTGCTATTTGACTTGGAACATGAGCGCCTACTTTCGTTGTTTTTGTTATTGTTGTCTCTCGGCAGAGCCAAGTATTTTTCTAATGTCCGGTTTTCACCAAATTGGACTAGAGAAAAACTCCAGAGATCTAACCTCATTTTCAACAACAAATGGAGCTTATAGGTTCACTAGATTGCCATATGGTTTAAAAATAGCGCCCAATTCTTTTCCAAGAATGATGACACTTGCTTTTACTGATTTGCGACCAGACCAAGCATTTCTCTACATGGATGACTTGGTTGTCTTGGGATGTTCGAAAAAACACATGCTTTCTAATTTAAAAAATGTTTTTGAATTGTGTCGAAAACGCAATCTTATGTTGCATCCTGAAAAATGTTCATTTTTCATGAGGGAAGTAACATACCTAGGTCATAAATGCACTGATAAAGGAATACTGCCTGATGATAGTAAATATTCCGTAATCGAAAATTACCCACAAACAAAAGATGCAGTTGGTGCAAGAAGATTTGTAGCATTTTGTAATTACTATCGCAGATTTATAAAAAAAATTTTCAGAGTATTCTAGACATCTTACAAGATTGTCCAAAAAGGGTGTGCAGTTCGAATGGACTAAAGATTGTGATTCAGCATTTAAATACCTTAAGGAAGCCTTAATGAGTCCAACATTGCTTCAATATCCAATATTCAAGGAATTTTGTATAACAACGGATGCAAACAAACATGCTTGTGGAGCCGTACTAACTCAAGAACATGAGGGAAAACATCTACCAATAGCATACGCATCCAAAATATCTACAAAGGGCGAAAGCAATAAGTCAACCATTGAACAAGAACTAACTGCCATACATTGGGCCATAACTCATTTTAGACCATATATTTATGGAAAATATTTCCTTGTCCGCACTGATCTTATTTGTTTTCAATGAAAAATCCAAGCTCAAAATTAACCAGGTTGAGACTTGACTTGGAGGAGTATGATTTTGTAGTAGAATATCTTAGGGGAAAAGATAATTACGTTGCCGACGCGCTAACGCGAATAACTATAAATGATCTAAAAGACATGAATCAAAAAGTTTATTCAGTATTAAGAGTCACGACTCGATCGATGGCCAATAAAGGAGAAAAACCCAGTAGTTCTAACATACAGCATAAAAATAATACTAATAACGATAAGCCCAGTATATATGTACCTTTAACAAGCACTGACGTCAGAAAATACTATAAACTAAAGATTTCCCCCGGAAGCTGTTATATCAAACGAGGAAAATCTATAGTAACATATATACAAATTAAAGATTTGTTTACTAACGGGAACTTTGACTTAGGACAATTTCTTCCTAGGCTCGAATATGTGGCCGGTAAACATAATATATATAAAATACAAGTGGCACCTAGTGAGAAAATTTTCGAATTTATCTCTATTAATGAATTCAAAAACTTGGGCAATAAAATATTAAAGAAAATAAAAGTAGCGCTACTAAACGAGGTGACCCAAATAAATAGTAAGAATGCCAAGGCAATTCTCGATATAATGCTGAATTATCACGATGATCCCATAGAAGGTGGACATTATGGAATATATAGAACAATACAGAAAATTAAAAGATATTACTACTGGAAAAATATGTCAAAAGACATATCCAATTATGTAAAATCATGTCATAAATGCCAAACGACTAAAACAACAAAGCATTTAAAAATTCCAATGACCATTACAGAAACACCAATCAGACCATTTGACACGGTATATGTGGATACAAGAGGTCCATGCCCAAAATCAATTTACGGACATGAATATGCAATCACAATAATATGTGACTTAACTAAATACTTAGTTACCATACCAATCCAAAACAAAAGCGCTAAAACAATAGCTAAGGCTATCTTCGAACATTTTATACTTACCTATGGTCCAATGAAGACGTTCATTTCGGACATGGGTAAAAGTGCTATATTCGGCTGTGCCGAATCTTAAATACCTTCCACCTAAACGTAATAAGAAATACAAAAACTACACTCACTGGTTATAGGACTAGAATATCCTTATTCCGTACTAAATTTTATGGTGGTCGGCCCACAACTGGTCATAGCGTCCATACAAGGACCACATCTGAAAAAGACATTTTCCCTATATATATTGTATAAATAAATATCAGTACCGACTCAAAACTTTGCACATATCATTTAAATATATACAAAAATCATCCCACAACATTTTGTGAATTTCGGTCTATTTTTAACCGTATGCCCCATATAAAGCCCTCTTCGGAAAATCCCTTTAATACTCATAAATCGCTTATAAATATGGGTACCAATCCAAAATTTTACACGGATCATTTACATACATGCCTAAATCTAACTGCTGGATTTTGAGAATATCGGTCCATATTTGACTATATCCCCCACATAAGGTCCACTCTCGAAATCCACGTTAATACTAATATATATCTTAAATATACCGTTATTATGTTGAAATTCGGCGTGAAATATCCTCATATGCATGAAAATAACTGTTCCAGAATTTAAGAAGATCGGCCCATAATTTGTCATAGCTGCCATATAAGAACTATTTCCAAAAAAACAAATAAATTCGGGTCAAAAAATATTCTTTTTGGATTTAACCCATATTCGGTCCATATTATAATCATGATATATATCGTTGGAAAGGTATTTTCAATACCTTTTATTTAGTGTATTACAAATTATCAAGCACCCAGTAGTTCCCGAGATATAGGCCTATATATTTTCAACTTTACGGGCCCGCCCCTCGAAAATAGGCGTGACCGCCAACAAATTTGTTTTTTTGCTGGTATCTCCTCTAAAAGCCCTATTTCATTTTGTGTTTTTTTATTTTTTAGCAAAATAACTAAAACCGAATTGTACCCCTTTTTTATACTCTGTTTGTTAAATTACACTGAAGATTATTATGAACATCAGACAGACTCTGTAAATTATGGTAAGAATTGGTAATTAAATCAATTAAAAATGGTAAGAATTAGACAACATTTCAAAATATTTAACATAAATTATGTTGGTCGTAAAATTAACTTTCAAACAATATATCAAATACTAATAAAATTTGCACTAAGACTGAATAGAAAACACAGAATTAGGATATTCTAGTCTAGTGTAGTTTCTGTATTTCTTATTACGCTTAGGTGAAGGGTATTTAAGATTCGGCACAGCCGAATATAGCACTCTTACTTGTTTTTATTCTGTTTGTTGAGTGCCCGATAGACTAGGCGATAATGTGCCGAACTATCAGTCAGAGGGTTGCGGGTTCGATTCCCACCAAAGACTTTGGGTGTTTTCTGCAGACAAGCAAAAAAAAGCTTCGCAGTTTGTGTTTGTTAATTATGAAGTTAAAAACTGAATTAATTAAAATTGAATTTACATTTACATTCATCTATTCTGTTTGTTTATTAAAAACAACTGTCAAATCGAATCAAGTTTATTAGTCAAGTAAATAGCATGATTCATAAACATGATTCAGAAAGCGAAGCAGGTGATTCAAGTCGTCGTGGAAACATAGTTTAACAAATCTAACCACTAGTAAAAAAAAAACCGGAAATTTTAAATTTTGGCATTTTTTTAAAACATCTATATTTTTTAGTTTTACAAAGACCAAAAATATGATTATAAAACATTTAAAAAAAAATTCATGTAAAAATTGGTGATACAAATATAAAATTCGTTAAGTTTTATTAGATTAAATTTATTTTATTAAATCATGCTAATCTAATCGAAACGGGTTTCCACTATTTTGTTCGTAAAAAGTACTATAACTTCTCAACCGATTTTAACAAATGGCCTCTCATTTTACTCAGAAAAATACTGTCTTTAATATAATTGTTGTCTTTAAACTAAATTCGGAAAAAAGTCTCGTAGAAATTTTAAAAGTTAAAAAAAAATTACAAATTTTCCATATAATTAAAAAAATCAATTCATATTTGTGCTAGTATTGTAGAATATATTTATATTTAAAAATAACAATTATTTTGCTTTCCAACTGTTTGAATTTCAAAAATCGGTTAATAAATAAAAAAAAGTTATAAATGTTTAAAAGTAGCAGCCTCAAAAAAATTTTTTTGGTCCATTACTCGGGAATTTGGAGGTATATTGAAACTTTTTTTTTTTTTTTTTTTTTTTTTGCTTTTAATTATTTATTGAATCTTCATATATGAAATGACAATAAGCATTCAAATCTTAATACTAAAAACAAAATAATAAGCCCAGCCAGTGCTAGACAAAAATTTTTATGATACTAAAAAATTTCACATCAACTGATCCAGTCATCTGTTTTGCGCTTGAGTTAAAGCAAGGGTATCCCTCCTTCTCAACCGATTGTGGCCACTAAAGTTAAGGATGTCTCTTGCAAGTGGGTTTGGATGGTGTTCAAGTTTGCTGACATACTTTGACGCATATTTTGTAAATTCGACTTTTACTAATGGCACGCCTAGATCTTTGTGGATTCGAGAATTTTTAACATACCATGGTGCTGCAGTAATTATACGTAGAATTTTATTTTGACCCCTTTGAATTTTTTCAATGGTGGATGCTGAGGCAGTACCCCATAATTGAATTCCATAACACCAGATTGGCTTTAGTATTGCATTGTAGAACAAAAATTTGCAATACGATTTCAATTTAGAGTTTCTGCCGATTAGCCAATTAAGTTGCACTGCTTTTAATCTCATTTGTGTAAGTTTCGCTTCAATATGAGACTTCCAAGTTAAACGGCGGTCGAGGTGAATGCCGAGGTATTTGACTTCATTGTGTTGCGGGATAATTTGATTATTTATGAACGAGCAGGTATCTTTTCGCAATGTGAAAGTTATATGAATACATTTTTGTTCGTTAACCCTGATTTTCCAAAGCTCTAGCCAATTCTCTAGCTTATAAACATAATTCTGCAAATTCTGTGATGCAACTTGGTGGTCCTTATGGACGCTGATAAAGGCTGTATCGTCTGCAAAAGTTGACGTATGGATTTTGGGGTCTGACGGCATGTCGGAGGCATAAATCAAATATAAAGTAGGACCCAGTATGCTACCCTGTGGCACACCTGATTCAATTGGCTGAGCGGTACTTAAAAAATCACCTTCTTTGATTTTAAATTTGCGACCGTATAAATAACTTTCCATGAGTTTATGGGTGATAGCAGGCAGAGTTAATTTTATTTTATGCATTAAACCGTCATGCCAAACTTTGTCGAACGAAGATGGTTTCAATCAACAGCTATAGGAGAGACCTACGAAAGGAACCACTATTTTTCTCAAGCTTTTCCAAGCACCAAAATTAATTCTTCTGTACAGCATTGAAACACCGAGTAAAATAATTAAAATTTTTTTTTTTTTTTTTTATTGCCTTTAATTATTTATTGAATCTTCATATATGAAATGACAATAAGTATTCAAATCTTAATACTAAACAGAAAATAATAAGCCCAGCCAGTGCTAGACAAAAAAATTTTTATGATACTAAAAAAAATTTCACTTCAACTGATCCAGTCATCTGTTTTGCGCTTGAGTTAAAGCAAGGGTATCCCTTCTTCTCAACCGATTGTGGCCACTAAAGTTAAGGATGCCTCGTGCAAGTGGGTTTGGATGGTGTTCAAGTTTGCTGACATACTTTGACGCATATTTTGTAAATTCGACTTTTACTAATGGCACGCCTAGATCTTTGTGGATTCGAGAATTTTTAACATACCATGGAGCTGCAGTAATTATCCGTAGAATTTTATTTTGACCCCTTTGAATTTTTTCAATGTTTGATGCTGAGGCCGTACCCCATAATTGAATTCCATAGCACCAGATTGGCTTTAGTATTGCATTGTACAACAAAAGTTTGCAATCCAATTTCAATGTAGAGTTTCTGCCGATTAGCCAATTAAGTTGCACTGCTTTTAATCTCATTTGTGTAAGTTTCGCTTCAATATGAGACTTCCAAGTTAAACGGCGGTCGAGGTGAATGCCGAGGTATTTGACTTCATTATGTTGAGGAATAATTTGATTATTTATTCTGATGGACGAGCAGGTATCTTATCTTTTCGCAATGTGAAAGTGATATGAATACATTTTTGTTCATTTATCCTGATTTTCCAAAGCTCTAGCCAATTCTCTAGCTTATAAACATAATTCTGCAAATTCTGTGATGCAACTTGGTGGTCCTTATGGACGCTGATAAAGGCTGTATCGTCTGCAAAAGTTGACGTGTGGATTTTGGGGTCTGACGGCATGTCGGTGGCATAAATCAAATATAAAGTAGGACCCAGTATGCTACCCTGTGGCACACCTGATTCAATTGGCTGAGCAGTACTTAAAAAATTGCCTTCTTTGATTTTAAATTTGCGACCGTATAAATAACTTTCCATGAGTTTATGGGTGTTAGCAGGCAGAGTTAATTTAATTTTGTGCATTAAACCGTCATGCCAAATTTTGTCGAACGCTTGGGACACATCAATGAAAAGGGCGGAGCAGTATTTTTTGTCTTCAAACGACCCTCTTATCACATTTACCAATCTGTGTGTTTGTTCGATGGTGCTGTGTTTAGCTCTGAATCCGAATTGATGATTAGGAATACATTCAGTGTCATTCAGAATTGGAGTCAACTTAGTCATTAACAATTTTTCGAACAGTTTAGAAATTGTCGGCAGTAGGCTAATTGGTCTATATGACTCCACTTTGGTGTGGTCCTTTCCTGACTTAGGAATCATAGTGATCATAGACACCTTCCAATCTGCAGGATAGTATTCTAGGCGTAAAATAGCGTTGAATATAAAGAGGATAATTCTTCTTGCTACACAAGGTAACTCCACAAGCATTTTATTGCTGATTTTATCCATACCTGGAGCCTTTTTAAGGTTCAGAGTACCAATAGCGTTTTGAACATCACGAAAGTTTAATTAAATAATGGCAATAAATTAAGCTTTGATCAATGCGCCTACTCACTCAACAATACTGTACTACTAATAAACATAACGCGCATTTACAGCGTTGTCATATGAAAATCGTTTCTCTCCTTTTACCACCTATTCTTCTCCTACATATCACCTTTCGAAAGAAAGTTACACAATTAAATAATTAATATGTAGGCATATTAATTGCCTGAGTGTTACTTCTCTTTAAAATTTTTTTTTCAAATTGTTCTATTGCTACAGAAACTTTTTAATATAAAGTAAAAAAAGTTACCACAGAATATCTGAAAAATCAATAAACTTAAATATCTAATAATTTTTCCATATAAATCTGTCACGGTGGGCAAATTTTACAAATTCCGTGCTTTAATACCAATGTATCTTAATAATAGAATTTCTGGAATGGCGTTAAATCACTTTAGGCCAGTTACCAACAAGGGACTGTATTTAAATTTTTATAATTTTATAGCATACTAGCTAAACCCGGTGTGCTTTGAGGTAAAACCGTTAATGAACGTAGTAAAAAAAATTAGGTGCAGAAGTGTGCATGGTCAACAAATTTTATCATGTAATAAGTATTCCTGGGTCAAAGCTGCACGCTGTGAAAATTTAAGATCGGTTAACAGCCTTCAATATATCGCTCCTCCCACTTTTCTTTTGGTACGTATTTCTATTTATGCCAATACCATATATACGCCCAGGTTCTGACATACGCAGCGTTTTTAAATTGCATACAGTTTTAAAAACGCAAAACTCATTTTGACCTGTTCTGAAATCGCTACGATTTGCTAGCGTTTTGCCATTTTTCAAAGCTATGTTCGAACAATAAAAACAGATGTTTTGTCATAAAATAACGTAAACAAATAAATAAATTTAATATTAAAATGCATTATATTACTTATCGAAGATCAAGTTGATCAGCTGTTTGCACAAATCGTTAGTCAAAAAATGCCCAAAATATGACGATTTTAAATTTTGGGTTATATGGGCGATGCCACGCCCTATTACCCACTCCCAACTATATATCAAATATCATCGATGTAGGTAAAAAAAATTCACAAAACATGGCGATTTAATTTTTTGGTAGGCGGTCGAAAAAAAGTATTCTTAGTCATGCCGGAGTCTTAGTTATATTCCGTCAAATCTTTAGTAAGATCGGTCCAGCGGTCTGGCCTTCCCGGCAAGCGTTGTCCTGCAAGAGATGGGGCGTGAAAGGGGGCGTGGAGTATGAATCTTAATTTTTACCTCACCTAGAGTAACATGTGTATTCGATTTGAAGTAAATATGTGAAAATCCGAGTAGAATCAATTACACAATTTAAAAAAGTAGGAGTAGTCGAAAGAAATAAGAAGCTTTGGCACATAAAATTTTTATTTTACATCGCCTTCAGTAAGATGTGTATACAAATTGTTTGAAGGAAATCTGTAAAAACCCATGCAGAAGAAATTAATCAATTTAAAATAGTGGGCGTTAGAGTAGGCGTGGTCCTACTAACTGAGAATCCTTCCGGGACTCAATAACAACAACTTTGCCGAAGATCTTTACATGATCAAATGCATAGTTTACGATTCTATAAAGGGCATACATACAAACATTAATTTTTGAGATAGGGCGTGAAAGTGGGCGTGGCACGTAAAATTATTATTTTTATCTCGCCTTCAGTAAGATGTATATACAATTTGTATGAAGTAAATCTGTAAAAACCCATGCAGAAGCAATTAATCAATTTAAAAAGTAGGCGTTAATGTAGGCGTGGTTGTACCAACTCAGAAACCTTCCCGGTCTCATGCACAACAACTTTGCCGAAGATCATCACATGATCAGATTGATGGACTCGTACAAAATTTGAAGGCTATATAGCTAATATAGAACCCTAGATATTTAATATTAATCTTAATTTTGTATATAAGCTAATTATGCACTTTGTATGGGAGCTGCCACGCCCACTGGTATGATCCCGCCCAATTTTCCCATGACTATTCACATTAACAAATAATCAACGTGCACAAATTTCTAAGACTCTGGCTATTATAGAACTGTAGATATATGATATTAAATATTTACTTTGTATGAGAGTAACATATGGGATACTGGAATATTTCAAAACTCTTGCTATCACAATAGTCAAGATATATGATGTTATACAATTTATGTGGGAGGGGCCACGCCCACTTGAAATATATATAGCCGTAAACCTAATTGGGCTATAACCTTTCAAATAAATCCGGTTTGGGAGCAATCAGTTGGATAGTTTTAGAGTCTATAGAGGACAAACATACAAACATTGTATTTTATATATATAGATTATAGTGACTTCCAAAAGCTACAATAGAATAACTTAGACAACTGAATTTCCTTAATCTAAATTAAGAACCAATATACATAATTATTTGTATAAAATTTATTTTTTTTTAAAATAAGAATGATGCTACTACTTACCGTTGGTGGCACTGATCCTTGCATCATATCTTCATCTGTACCAGGCACTAAAGCTAGTGGCAATTGAACTCTTTCTACAAACAGGTTCTTACATGATGGTAAAATATCAGGTATGCCACAGTTCCTATCAAATAGTAAAAGCATTTCCTCCCTCCCGTAACGAAATTCGGGAAAAGTGTTACGTGAAGCTCCAGAATTTGCCGCATTTACATTATTATGAAAACTGTTGGGATTTAGATTTGACGAATTACTGTTAGCATTATTTGCCGATGTTCCACCGTCAACTGCAACTCCTGAGCTACCGGAACTAAAAACACCTGCTGGATTTGTTATTTGTCCACAAGTATTAACTGAATTGGTTGAAGTTGTATCAGCTGACATGTTGCGCAACCATTCGGGACCGAATTTCATTGAATCTGTCATTTTTTTGGATTTTGGTATGGAAGCTTGGGTTAAAACGATTTTTCTTTATTGAATTGTATTTCAAAATGTTTGTGACTTCGTAAAATGTAATGGTTTACTGGTATCTGTTAAAATAAAGTTAAAAATTATGTACATATGTATGTTGTAAATGCAAAATTGAAAGATTAGACAATCTAAACAATAAAAAACTTTTCGAAATAATTATTCACCCCTATCGTGAATTAAAATTTCACGTGAAATTTGTTCACTTTTCACATTTTCCTATTTAAATTCAGTGTCAAAAAAAAATAAAAGTGAACAAATTTCACGTGGAATTGTTATTCACGATAGGAGTGATTAATTGTGAATCTTTAATTAGAATTAGGGTCCGATTATCGTTCACAACATGCATTTTTTACAACATCGAAATACTTAGGGTCTAATTTTGTAAAACGCAACGCCAAAATTTTCTAAGCGTTGCGTTAAATTACATTTTGCAAATCACGGCTAGTGATGGGACGATTAATCATTTGATGCATTATAATCGATTTTTTTTTCAATTAACGATTTAATTGTATCGAAAAATGGGTTTCGATGAATCCAAACGTTAATCGATTAGTTGCTAAAATAATCGAAAGTTAACGTAATAGCAAAATAATATTGACATCTCCAATATCATTACATTTTCCGCGCAAAAAAAGAGCTTGGTACGGACGCTTCTAACAATTTATAATTATTCTAACTAAACTATGGCTCCAATTCAAAGCAAAGTGTGGAAATTTTTTTCCAAAATTTACGACAAGGGAGTGCTGTGCCGGTTGTGTAAGAAAAGAATAACATGGTGCAAGAATACTACGAACACTAGGCTAAAACACCCAAAAGATGCTGAATCCCTCAAAGTAAGTGTTTCAGCTTCAATTACAATTAAATTCATTTAAAATTTTAATTGTGGAATAACAGGCACCAATAGTATGTAATGAAGACTCTGAGGGTGACGAGGAAAGCATAGAAGTCACAAGCCCAAAAGCAAATTCAGTGCAAAACAGTCAGCCCAATATTCAAACTTCTTTTTCAAACGCAAACAGTTACGCATCAGGTGGCTCCAAGCAGCACAAATTAACCAAATCAATGGGAGAAAATGAGAACGGTGTACCCTAAGCTTTATATAATATCTCGTAGCTACTGTTATCTTTAGGCACTTAATAATTGAAATTTGTAAAGCCCGTGAATTGGTAAAACATTGGGGAACACGTTCTTGTACGAAATAATTCTAACTATGTATATATTTTGCAAATATTTATAAATTTAATAATTTGATAAGCTTTTAAACTATTTGCCAACTGGCCTCAAAAATGTCCCTATGGACGCTGAGGCAATCATTATTTTGTAATAATTAAATTTGTTAATGAATAAATAAAAAAATAAAAAAAAAAATAAAAAATAAAAAAAAAATAAAAAAAAACAAGTAAAAGTGCTATATTCGGCTTTGCCGAATCTTAAATACCCTTCACCTAAGCGTAATAAGAAATACAGAAACTACACTAGACTAGAATATCCTAATTCTGTGTTTTCTATTCAGTCTTAGTGCAAATTTTATTAGTATTTGATATATTGTTTGAAAGACAATTTTACGACCAACATAATTTATGTTAAATATTTTGAAATTTTGTCTAATTTTCACCATTTTTAATTGATTTAATTACCAATTCTTACCATAATTTGCAGAGTCTGTCTGATGTTCATAATAATCTTGAGTGTAACTTAACAAACAGAGTATAAATAAAAAAGGGGTACAATTCGGTTTTAGTGATTTTGCTTAAAAAAAAAAAAAAAACAAAATCAAATAGGGCTTTTAGAGGAGATACCAGCAAAAAAAAAATTTGTTGGCGGTCACGCCTATTTTCGAGGGGGCGGGCCCTTAAAGTTGAAAATATATAGGCCTATATCTCGGGAACTACTGGGTGTCTGATAATTTGTAATACATTAAATAAAAGGTATTAAAAATACCTTTCCAACGATATATATCATGATTATAAAATGTGGACCGAATATGGGTTAAATCCGAAAAGAATATTTTTTGACCCGAATTTATTTGTTTTTTGGAAATGGTTCTATATGGCAGGTATGACAAATTATGGGCCGATCTTCTTATATTTTGGAACAGTTATTTTCATGTATATGAGGATATTTCACGTCGAATTTCATCATAATAACGGTATATTTAAGATATATATTAGTATTAACGTGGATTTCGGTAGTGGGTCTTATGTGGGGGATATAGTCAAATATGGACCGATATTCTCAAAATCCAGCAGTTTGATTTAGGCATGTATGTAAATGATCCGTGTAAAATTTTGGATTGGTACCCTTATTTATAAGCGATTTATGAGTATTAAAGTGATTTTCGGAAGAGGGCTTTATATGGGGCATACGGTTAAAAATAGACCGAAATTCACAAAATTTTGTGGGATGATTTTTGTATATATTAAAATGATCTGTGCAAAGTTTTGAGTCGGTACCGATATTTATACAATATATATAGGGAAAAATCTCTTTGTCAGATGTGGTCCTTGTATGGCAGCTATGACCAGTTCTGGGCCGACCACCATAAAATTTGGTACAATAATTTATTTGCCTATAAAGAGTGTTTATGTCAAATTTTAGCCGTTTAACATTATTTATATCTGTTTTATATGTATTTAAGTGAATTTTGTAAGTGGACTTTATATGGCGTCTATGGTCAAATATGGACCGAATTAAAAAAAAATTTCGGTTTGTGATTTCTTTTTGTATAAAACTTATTTTTGCTGAATTTTGTCTTGATATTCCAATTTTATAGGCATTTATTTATCATTAAGCCATATTTCGGGAATTTATATATTTGTATGGGGGCTATGAGAAATCATGGACCGATTCTTACTATTTTCCGCACACTTTCTTCTTTTATAGTACAAACAACGTATACAAAATTTCATGGTATTATCTGCAATATATTTCAAAATATTGCAATAAAATGGACGAAAAATATCAAATTTTTATAGAGGTGGTCTCAAATATTGGTTCATAACTCTGGTTGACCTAAACCGATTTTGCTGATTTTAAATAGCAAACTTCTCGAAAGCACTTCTGACAGAATTATTGAAGGTTTGGATCCCGAACATATCTTGGGACTTCAAAAAACTGATTTCAACATCCAGACAGACAGACAGACAGACAGACGGACATGGCTTAATCGACTTCGCTATCTATAAGGATCCAGGGGGGTTATTATGTATTTCTATTCGAATCGAAAAGGCTTTCGAAAAGAATTTCCGAATCGAAAGGAAAATCGTATTATGTAGTACGTTCGAAAAGCTAGCAGAGTTGTGTTTGCAATTTTAAGGGAAATTTTAAGTAATGCCAGTTTTTTATATGTTAAAACTTGGCAGCACTTTGCATTGTTTTATACAAACGTCAAATTTGTTTAAAATAAAAATTTAAATTGCAAATTAAAAGATTTAAATAACTAAAATGGATAGTGTTTTGTTGTGGGAAAGTGATGAAGATGATTTGTTCCAGAGAGAGTTCAAAGAAAGTTTATAACTCTCAGTGAAAATTCGTGAGTAATATATTTTTATAAATGATTCGTACATATGTTTGAATTAACGCAAAAATATTTCTTAGATTTGTTTGATGTACAATATACAAAGTGACAGTTTGGAAACTGAAGAAGATGAATCTTTATCTTTACCTAACAGCAATGCAGAAAGTAATTTAGAGAAATTTGTCTCTGACTAAATATAGCAAAAAGTATTCGAAATGAAATAAAAAATGAAGGGTATAATAATATGATAAGAAACTGAATAAAATATTAAATCACAACTTAAATCAAATATGAATGTAAATAAAACTATTTTTTTGAAACGTGAATAAAAACTTTAATTCATTGGAGCTACTTAATATTTATATTTGTACATTTGTATTACATACATATACATATTAAAACATAAAAAGAAAAATAATTCATAACAGTATATTAAAAAATAAACAAACAAACATAAAACAAAATTCAAAATTCTCTAATTCAAACGTTCCTCCCGTGCATTTTTTTCCATTTCATTTTTCTTGAAAAATTCAAACTTCTCATTTTTTAATCTGTACATGCGTTCCATTGTATCACTGCTCCGTTTTAAATATTTATTGGTCGTTGAAATATTTTTATTTATTTTGTCTAATTCTGTTAATATTTTTTTTTTTTGGTTTTCATCACAGTTTTTTAAAAGTTCTATAGAATTTTCATGATATTTAATTTGATTGTTTACTTGTTTTTCTAATAATGTCTGCTTATTGGTTTAACTACCACGGGTATATCGATGTGGAGTATATGGTGTATTTATGGTTGTCTCACTATTGTTTAATTCAAAGTTATCGCAAGGTATTGTAATTTGTTGCGGCGAGACTTTACCTTTATGTGTTGCTTATAATCCGCCCATACCTTGGAATTCATGTGAAAAAAGGTTATATTGTAAGTTAAA
The DNA here is from genome assembly GCA_916048285.2 of Bellardia pandia. Taxonomy (NCBI): domain Eukaryota; kingdom Metazoa; phylum Arthropoda; class Insecta; order Diptera; family Calliphoridae; genus Bellardia; species Bellardia pandia. Next base: position 3,322,240 of record OU696534.1, read on the forward strand.
GTATTCATATTTATTTTATTTTGTATATATGTATGTGGACTTTTCTACCTCATGTGAAGGTGGACCTGCAGCATTCAAATCTTGCGATAGTATCTGCCATAACTCCCTGCATTTGCTTTTGGCATTAGAAACATTGAGGTGTCCTTTTGCCAAATCTGCATGCAATGTCATGAATTCCACCATTATTTCATATTACCTTGGCTTCGTATACAAACTTTTTTTAGACGTTTCCCTTTAAATAATTTTAAAATTAAAACATTTAATAAACTTTTTTATTAATTAAATATTAAAGGTATATACTTACATTTTCAAATTCGTTTTTTTTTTAATTTCTTTTATGTATGTAAAAAAATAAATATAAAATTTCCGCAATCAAAATAGCATTCGAAAAATCTGTATACGTTAATAACACATATGACATTTGCTTTCGTAATACATAATTGCAATTTCGAAAGGGATTTTTTTGGTTTCCGAATGGGATTAAAAAATTACCTTAATTTACGAACGTTCGGAAATAAATTTCCGAAAATCGCAATACGTAATCCCATTTTTACGAATTCGTTGATTTTCCGATTCGAATAGAAATACATAATAACCCCCCAGAATATATATACTTTATAGGGTCGGAAAATTATATTGTGGAAATTTCACACGGAATGACAAACTTATATATACCCTTCTCACGATGGTGAAGGGTATAAAAAAACCGAATAGGCAAATTTGTTACAATCTTTATTGCTTTATTTTGTATTCTTTGAAGCGATTTAAACTCAGTAGTTTTTTTGAAGTCATATATTATTGCAAGATATTTACAATGACTTTGAACTAAAGCTTGATAAATTAAAATTTTTTTTATCAAATTTGTTCCTAAATCTATATCTGTATCAGAGAACAGAAAGAGGCCATTCACATTAGCTAACCATTCGCAAATTCATTGCTTTTGCATTGCTTTTACTCGACAATAATAAAAATGTGCATTGCTGTTTGTTTACTCATTCCTTATTACTGTTTGCTATTTTATATTCTCTTTTTGTTATGCCGTTATACATCAAGCAACGAAATAATTCAATGCCACATGAAAAAACTAAAAACATTCACACTATTCGTTGCTTTCAGTGAATGAAAACATAAAGAAAGAGCAAAAACAATATAAAACCTAATGAGAAAATAAATATTTTTTGGTTGTTGCTTTATGTGCGATTTGTTGACAGTAAACTAGTAAAGTTTGATATTTTTTGTTAGTATGTACAACGTATACAATCAGCATTGAAACCATTCATACCAATCGTTAACCATTCGTACCAATCTTTAAGTATTCATTGCTTTTGGGAGTATCGTTTACATTTGTACAAGACATGCAATGCAAGCATCATTTTTCGTTACACTCCGTTTTGTGAATAATGACATGTATTGCTTTACGGAATTGATTTATGTTGTCAACATGAGGTTCGTTTTTTGTGATTGTATTCAAAATCTAAAATTAACCAATCAATGCGTTCTCTGGTCTGTATGTTTGTGCTTAATAGGAGGCCAAACCCTTGGACCGATCTTCACAGCATGTTACTGTGACTCTGAAAGGAATAATAATCTATATGAAGTTTTGATTGGACAAACGGGAGTGGCACCGCCCACATAACCCAAAAATTTAAATCGCAATATTTTGGTCAGTATTTGGTATATATGGTATTGGCGTAATTATTAATACGTACCAGGAGAAAAGTGGGTAGGACCACGCCCCTTTTTAGAAAAATTAAAAATAGTAATATACAGGCATGTTCTGACAATCGCATGATTATGAAATCGCATGCGTTTTGAAAATCGCCAAATTTATTTCTGCCTTTTTTATTTCACGCGTTTTGCAATTTTTCAAACTCGTGTTCGAAAAATGGAAACATATGTTTTTGCGATGAAAAACATAAACAAACAGAAAAACAAAAATGCCGGCAGCGTTCTTACTTAGTATATTTGCTTTACGCAAATTGCAAGCAAAAAAAGAACGCGTTAAAAAACGGCCACTAAGAGATCATTCCAATTAAATGGATATTCCGGAACATACATTAAAAGGGCTTTATGTTGCATTTTGTATTTTTTGGCGGCAAATTAACTTTTTATTAGAGATACAACTTTTGAAAACATTGAAGTTGTCATATTCGATATGCACCCCTATCGTGAATAAAAATTCCACGTCAATTTTGTTCCCTTTTCACATTTTTCCTATTCAAATTCAATGTTAAAAAAATAATAGAGAACAAATTTCATGTGGAATTTTTATTCACGATAGGGGTGATGATTTTCTTAGTGTATTGTATTTTGTTTGTGAGCTGGCAGCACCAGATCAGCGGTTTTGAAGAAAGAACAACACTATTAATTTTGGCTTGATCGACTTAACATTGTACTGAATTATTTTATTAAGATGAACTTAAATAAATGAATTAAAATAATATACGAGAAATCATAACAAAAGTAATAGATTATTTTCTTCGAAAGTAGTCAGTAAAAAAATTAGGTGCAGAAGTGTGCATGGTCAAAAAATATTAGCATGTAATAAGTATTCCTGAGTCAAAGCTGAACAGGTCCAGTCTCCAATATATCGCAAACAATGAGGCGTGCTCCTCCCACTTTTCTTTTGGTACGTATTTCTATTCACGCCAATACCATATATAGCAAATACTACCGCTGTTGGTCAAACATGCCCAAAATATGACGATTTTAAATTTTGGGTTATATGGGCGAGGCCACGCCCCTTTACCCACTCACAACTATGTATCAAATATCATCGACGTAAGTAAAAAAAATGCACAAAATATGGCGATTTAATTTTTTGGTAGGCGGTCGAAAGAAGTATTCTTATGCTTGGTTTTCACTATGTCAGTTTTGTTGTCAAATTGTCCAAATTGTTGGTAATTTCATAACAATTTGGACAATTTGACAACAAAACTGACATAGTGAAAACCAAGCATTAGTCATGCGGGAGTCTTACAACCTGTTTATAAATCGCGACTCGCTGATAAAAAATTCTGAAATGTTAGCGTTTTTGTTATTTTGGGTCATAGAACACGACTGTTGGCAAGATTGTTAAAAAACGTAACTGCTGTCAATTTATTTGGTATATACAAGACGGTTAGAGTCGCCGAAATGTCAAAATTGGATGAATATACAATATAATTCGCGCGTAAAATTTAATTACAGCTTTATTTAAAAGGAAAGCACAAATAGGATATTTCAACATGTTTCATAAATGTTTTTGTTAGTTTATTTCGATTTTTTTAATTTTTTAGCATTAAAATAACTACAGCAATGCAGTTTAGGCAATTGGTGGATTGCATGGAGGAGTTTCCACACTTGGCCACAGTTTGGTAGTAGCTAATCTAATATAGAATGTGCTTGGGAGACTGTGGCAAATAAAATAAATTCTTGTTTTACTTTTTTGTTTGTTTATGTTTATTTGATATTTTTCATAATAGTAGGGTTGCCATAATATTAAATTTTGTATGAAGAAATATAAAGAAAAAATATTTTTTAACACGTTGGCAATAGTAGGGTTTCAAAATTGTAGACATATGAGCGAATTAACGTAAGTGGCACGACAAAATCGAGTCGCGTTCTATAAACGCTTTTTATTTGTCACTCGTCCACCGGTCGCCGAGTCGCGAGTTGAGCGAGTCGGGTTCTATAAACAGGCTGTTAGTTACATTCCGTCAAATTTTTAGTAAGATCGGTCCAGCGGTCTGGCCTTCCCGGCAGGCGTTGTCCTGCAAGAGTGGACGTGACACATACAATTTTTATTTTTACATCGCCTTCAGTAAGATGTGTGTACAAATTGTTTGAAGTAAATCTGTAAAAACTCATGCAGAAGAAATTAATCAATTTAATATAGTGGGCGTTAGTAATACCAACTGATAAACCTTCCCGGACTCAATCACAACAACTTTGCCGAAGATCATCACATGATCAAATGGGCGTGGCACATAAAATTTTTATTTTTACCTCACCTTCAGTAAGATGTGTATACAAATTGTTTGAAGTAAATCTGTAAAAACCCATGCAGAAGAAATTAATCAATTTAAAATAGTGGGCGTTAGAGTAGGTGTGGTCGTACCAACTGAGAAACCTTCCAGGACTCAATCACAACAACTTTGCCGTAGATCTTTACATGATCAAATGCATAGTTTACGATTCTATAAAGGACAAACATTAATTTTTTGAGATGGGGCGTGAAAGTGGGCGTGGCACGTAAAATTATTATTTTTATCTCGCCTTCAGTAAGATGTGTATACAATTTGTATGAAGTAAATCTGTAAAAACCCATGCAGAAGCAATTAATCAATTTAAAAAAAGTGGGCGTTAAAGTAGTCGTGGTTGTATTAACTCAGAAACCTTCCCGGTCTCATGCATAACAACTTTGCCGAATATCATCACATGATCACATTGATGGACTCGTACAAAATTTGAAGGCTATATAGCTAATATAGAACCCTAGATATTTAATATTAATCTTAATTTTGTATATAAGCTAATTATGCACTTTGTATGGGAGCTGCCATGCCCACTGGTATGATCCCGCCCAATTTTCCCATGACTATTCACATTAACAAATAATTAACGTGCACAAATTTCTAAGACTCTGGCTATTATAGAACTGTAGATATATGATATTAAATATTTACTTTGTATGGGAGCTGACACGCCCACTGGTCCTATCACGCCCATTTTTCCCATGATTATTCACATTAACAAATAATCAACGTGCACAAATTCCTAAGACTATGGCTATTATACTACTGTAGATATATGATATTAAATATTTACTTTGTATGGGAGCTGGCACTCCCACTGGTCCGATCCCGCCTATTTTTTTTTCCTGATTATTAAAATCAGTTACATATGGGATGCTGCAATGTTTCCAAACTCTTGCTATTACAATAGTCAAGATATATGATGTTATTAAATTTATGTGGTAGGGGTGACACCCACTTGAAATATATATAGCCGTAAACCTAATTGGGACTATAACCTTTGAAATGAACCCGGTTTGGGCCAAATCGGTTGGATAGTTTTAGAGTCTATAGAGGACAAACATACAAACGTTGTATTTTATATATATATATATAGATTAACTGTAACACACATAACTGGATACCCAGATCGACTCAAACGTTTTTCCGAGCAATCTATTAAGATATCTTTACGAGTTTTAAAATTCAAACTTTAAATTTAATGATCTTCCAATATTCTTATCAAAAATATAATTAAAAATAATCACAGATTTTATTTGATTACCAACTACACATTAAACAACACTAGCATTAAATATTTTCGAAAATCAAGTAAATCAGCTGTTTAAATCAAACAAATAATAGGCACAGAAGCTTGTTAAAACACAACAGATATTTTGAAATTGACATTTTTAACTTAAAAAGTATGTAAATTTTACTAATTTTTGCTAAAAAAAAAAATAAAAGAAATCATGTTTAATTTAATTTCTGCATAGTTTTATTGTTAGTTTGAAGTTCCCTTTAATTAAAATATATCAGTTTACTACAGTATGTACTTGCGAGTTGAAGTCGCTAAACTTCTTGCGATTGTGAACTCCAGAACACCTATCATGCGATTTCAACTCGCATCGCAAATTTTATGCCAAATGCGATTGTCAGAACATGCCTGATAGTCTTAACTACCATATTTTGACCTACGTCGATGATATTTGGTACATAGTTGTGAGTGGGTAGAGGGGCGTGGCCTCGCCCATATAACCCAAAATTTAAAATCGTCATATCTTGGACATTTTTTGACCAACAGCGGCAGTATTTGCTATATATGGAATTGGCATGAATAAAAATACGTACCAAAAGAAAAGTGGGAGAAGCACGCCCCTTTGCAATATATTAACAGATCTTAAATTTTCACAGCGTGCAGCTTTGACTCAGGAATACTTATTACATGATAATATTTTTCGACCGTGCACACGTCTGCACCTACTTTTTTACAACGTTTATTAACGGCTTTACCTCAAAGGGTAGAGAAGCACACGGGGTTCAGCTAGTTTGTATAATAAACCTAAGGCAGGAAAATTTTAATTGTAAGATTTTTAATCACCCCTATTGTGAATTAAAATTTCACATGAAATGTGTTCCCTTTTATTTTTTAACATTGAATTTTAATAGGAAAAATGTGAAAAGTGAACAAATTTCATGTGGAATTTTTATACACGATAGAGTTGAATATGCTCATCCCACATAAGATTTCAGGCTTTAAAAAAGCTTGTTTATGCGGACATATTTTGAGATCAATCACCCTTATTCCAGTTGTCGTCGTCGATATCGTCATCGTTTTTTAGTCGACATCACTTCGTATCGACATCACATCGACACTAATTTGGTATTCTATAAACATCTTGCGACGATGACGACTGTTTATCGATTTTTGTAAACACATCTCTAATACTTGTCAGTTGATTTATTTTGTTTTGGTATTTGATGCAAAAAAATATTTTCAATTTGATTAAAATTTTAATTTTTGTGGTATTTCATTTGTTTCATGTTTTTGTGCAAAAATGTTTTTTATTTGCGAATTAAATTGTGAATCAAATTCGGATTCGAGTGATGAACAAAATAAAAGAAACCTAGTACTACAAAGAAAGCAAATCAGACAGGAGTCCGACATCTTCAATTTGCCAGATAAAAAGTGGGTGTTAACATTTAATTATTTCCTAATGTTTATTTTGTTATTTCTTCAAAAGGTTTAAAAATTACTTTAGACTTAATAAAGCAGCCTTTAAGTATGTGTTGGAAGAAATAGATCCTTATTTAAAAAGTGGAATTAGATCATTTGTTTCAAAAACAATAAAATTAGCAGCCACATTAAGATTTTTCGCCCAGGGGTCGTACCAACTGAGTGTTGGGAACGACTTTAACTTGGGACTTTCGCAGCCAGTCGTCTCCAAGATTCTGTCTGAAACATTAGATGTCTTAGAAAGCAGAATTTGTCCCCAATGAATCAATTTTGAAATGCCCAATGCGGAGAAAAATGAAGCTAAACTACATTCTTTTGAAAAAAAAAAATAGATTTTCCCGGTGTTATTGGTTGTGTGGATGGGACCCACATTAAAATGCTGGCTCCAAACAAAACCGACCAGCATATATACTTCAACCGAAAAGGGTTTTTGTTGGCGATCAACTTCTTTTTGACTTTAAATTTTAAGTCTCGCCAAACCTGTAAATACAATTTTTTTTATATTTTAATACTACACTCCTTAAATGATTTCCTTACTTTATGCAAATCATCACCATCTCTTCTTGGCGGGCCAAGGGAATTTAATGCTTTGGTAATTTCGTTCCACTTTTCTTTAAAATTTCTTATTGTTTTGTTTTATGAAATAAGATCTTTACAATACATTATACATTATAATAAGTAAAACTTTGCAAAGCAAACACAAAAATTAATATTACAACAATAACAGTGTTTAAATCATTGTACAAATAAACAAACAAACAATATAAAATTAACTTATGAAAAAAGCAACCACCAAAAAAGAAAAAGCAACAAAAATGCAAAATACTGCTAATCAAAATATTAACACAAACGAAAATAAATAAAAATAACAATGATCTTGAATTTGTTAAAACTCTTCAAAGAGAATGAGAGAAGCTCTACAAAACTCTTTACTAAGTAATATTTCAAAAACACCGAGAATTACTGACACCGAATCTCTGCTCAAATTTATTACGATTATGGACAAACGCTTTGAAAAACTAGCAAACCAAATACAAGAAATGATGCAAAATAAATTTGTTGAGTACAAAAATGATCTCTTAAATGAACTAGATAAGAGATTTTGTGCAATGAATAATGTTATTAGTGAAGTGTCAGAAAAAGTAAACAAGCTAGTAACAGAAATAAAAAAAATAGAAACAGTAGAATCAAAAATAAAAAAGATGGGTGAAGAAATAAAAACTTTAAAAACACTATTACGGCGACAAGAAAATTTTACTATCGCGAAAGACATTCGTATTAATGAAATACCCTTTAGTCCTAATGAAAATTTACACGAAATTTTCAAAAACATATGTTCAACGATAAACACAACCACTCCCCCAATCAAAAGCATATATCGGTTACAAAACCATAACAACAAAAAGAAAAATGACTCGCCTGATGCTGCAATTATTGTAAAAATGTGGTCCCCCCCCATACGACAAAAAATTTTTCTTAAAAACATTATCGAATTTTAAGAAACTCAATAAAGACTTTTCCTTTCGATTGAATCAGATTGGTTTCGTTTCTGAAAATAGATTCTTTGTGAATGAAAGCTTAACAAAGGATAACTATGAAATTCTACGTGCTGTAGTAAAAATGAAAAGGGAGCGCAGGATACATAGTGCCTTCTCCATGCGAGGGATCGTATATGTAAAAAAAACTGCAAATGATCCTATTATTCAGATTGATGAAATCGAGCATTTGGATTGGTTATTTCCTGTATCAGGTGATCAGTTTAGTTTTGGCGCTGGTCACCAAAGCAATAACACAATGCAGCTACAATAATATATTTTTATTTTTATTTGTGAATAACTTTATTTTTTCTTGCCATCTACTTTTTTATATTATTTGCGATATTTTGTCTTTTTTAGTATGTATTTAATTTTACAATGCTTCTATTTATAAATTATTTTTATTTAAAAAATCCTATGTTAACTCTTGCGTTACTTCTTTTATATTATTTTTGTGTATATATAAATGAACTTTTAAAATAATTTAAGGGATGGTTCCATATACGGTACTGCAAATATGATCAAAATTCTTTCTAAACAAGCACACGGTCTAAAAATCTGTCATATAAATGCTCAGAGTTTGGCGTCTAAAATTGAAGAATTCCGGTACATATTTGAGAACTCCAACATTGATATTGTATGCGTTTCAGAAACATGGTTTCATACAAGTATCACTGATCTTTCAATTTCTCTAAGTGGCTACAATTTAATAAGGGTTGATAGAGTTAGGCGCGGTGGTGGAGTGGCTATTTATATTAGAAAAGGCATAGCTTACAATATTAAAAGCACATCTTATAGTAATGATGATGGTGATAGTAATAATTGCTTGGTGGAATACGTCTTAATAGAAGTCATATCCGATAGAAGAAAATTACTGGTTGGAAGTTTGAACAGGCCTAATAATAATATACCAATGGAACCGTTTTTTTGCAATTTTGGAGAACTTCACAGCTTTATATAATGACGTTGTCTTTGTGGGTGATTTCAACTCAAACCTTTTGACTGACAGTAGCATTATCGACATCTTGGCACCATTAGGACTTGTTCCAACTAACGTAACCACACCTACTCATTTTACCTCGTCCAATAGCACTCTAATAGATCTTCTCTTTGTTGGTAATAACAGGAATGTTCTATTTTACGACCAACTGTCTGCCTCGTGTTTTTCGAAATACGATTTATTGTTCATGACCTATAATTTTCAATTGCAAGTACCACCCTATTCAATAACTTTTCGTGATTTCGAAAATATTAATTACACCACACTGGAACTAGAATTACTCAGAATTAATTGGAATGCAATCTATTTTATGGCTTCACCAGAGGATCAACTAGCCTTTCTTGAGCGTAATATATTATGTTTGTGTTATGTCTTAATCTGGCATCATTAGATCATCTGAAGATCTGGCAACGCGAATTATATTACGCGTCATTATACATACACATTCTCTTTGCACAAGAACTATTACTAATAAATCATTAATATTTAAATAAAGAAATATAACATTTGGTGTCAGAAGTGGGATCCAGTTAGAGTATAAGACCTATATGCTGGTACATATGGGTGCAGAACTAAACAACGCCCTCAAAATCTTGGTAAGCCCCAAGACTCCGGAGGAACTAACATATGCAGAAATAAAAACAACGCTTGTTAACCATTTCGACAGAAAAAGAAATCAATATGCCGAAAGCGTCAAATTCCGTCAAATTGTGCAGAAAGAAGGTGAAAGTGTGGCTGATTTCGCACTACGTTTAAGACAAGCTGCAACACATTGCAATTATGGCTCTTCTTTGGACCGAATGCTAACAGAGCAACTACTTTTTGGCTTGGAGTCCAGAAGCATTTGTGATGAGATAATTGCTAGAGAACCTGCTGAATTTAAAAAAGCTTATGAGATAGCGCAAAGGTTGGAAGCATCTCACAAATCGTCTGTCGAAATGAAAAACAATTCCCCTAATTCTAATCCTTTAATGGAAGCAACATTTAAAGTTGGGTATAAGCCAAATAAACCGCAAGAAAGTCCAAAAGTGATGCGTTCAAAAAAGCTAGATGCTCACAGCGATCGTCAAAACAATTTCAGTAGCCCCAAATGTTATGGGTGTAGGGGAAATCACAACAGAAACCAATGTAAATTCCGTAACGCTACATGTTACGCTTGTAATAAGACGGGTCACATTGCAAAAGTTTGCAAATGAAGAACAGCGCAAATCACAGATGACGATGCTGAAAGCGATGCGGAGTTAATTCAGAGGTTGAATAAAGTGAGTGGCCCTAGAACTGCAAAACACATGATAGAAGTGTTACTGAACAATAAAAAAGTGGTGATGGAGTTGGACTCAGGTGCCCCATGCGGATTGATCAGTAGATCATCGCTAAAAGCTGCTATTGGGAATTTTCGTATAATACCAACAGAAAGAAAATTTACGAGCTATACGGGACACAAAATAAATCTGGTTGGGAGAGCAGTAGTAGATGTTACAGTAGGGTCCACAAACCGAAAACTAAACTTGTACGTTGTTGATGGAAATTACGATGCTCTTTTTGGCAGAGAATGGATCCAGCAATTTGTTAATGAAATAGATTTCAAGAAATTATTTTCTCCAGCGGAGCCTATTGGGGCAATAAAAATGGATACCCCTTATTTAACTCAAGGCCAAGATCAAAATTTGCAAAAGTTACTCCTTCGTTTTAGTGACGTCTTTAGTGATACTGCAGGAAAGTTAAAGATGCCACCAATAAAGCTCCATTTAAGAGAAGGTGCCCGACCTATTTTCGCCAAAGCAAGAGAGATTCCAGTCGCTCTGAGAGACGCTTATGCAGCCGAAATAGATAAGAAAATTGCTTGTGGCATTTTTAAAAGAGTTGATTTTTCCGAATGGGCATCAACAACACACGTTGTGTCAAAAAAAGATGGTAGGATCCGGATAACAGGTAACTATAAACCCACTGTAAATCCCAGAATAAATGTTAGATGAGCATCCTATACCCAAACCAGAGACTATTTTCAATAAAATGACGGGCTCAAAGTTATTTTGTCATTTAGATATTACCGACGCGTATAGCCATTTGCAAATTGATGAGGACCTAGCACAGGCCCTAACATTAAACACGCCAACTCATGGGTTAATTCGTCCCACTCGTGTTGTCTACGGTGCTGCTAATATACCAGCAATTTGGCAGCGAACGATGGAATCGGTGTTGCAAGATGTCCCGAATGTGTGTAATTTTTTTGATGACATTTTAATTTATGCCAGGGATTTTGAGGAATTGTTGTCTACATTAGAAAGTACCTTAAATCGCTTAAAAGAAAAAGGATTGAAGTTGAAACGATCAAAATGTGTTTTTTGTACACCGGCTGTTGAGTTTTTAGGACACAAAATTGATAGTAAGGGCATTCACAAGTCGGATAAGCACATAGAGGCAGTGAGAGATGCACCGAGACCAACTTCGCATGAAGAATTACAACTCTTTTTAGGAAAGGCTAATTACTACGGTTCATTTATACCCGAATTGTCAACTCGCAGCAAACCTCTCCGAAATGTACTGCTCGATAAGGAGTTCAAGTGGACTACGGAAGCAGAACAGGCATATGCAGATATAAAAATGGACTTAGTGTCACCTAGAGTGTTGATGCCCTACAACCCTGAGCTGCCGTTACTGCTTGCCACAGATGCAAGTCAAGTTGGATTAGGGGCAGTCTTGTCACATCGGTTGCCAGACGGTCGAGAAAAACCGATTGCATATGCAAGTCGAACTTTATCCAGCACGGAACAGAAGTATCCGCAAATCGACAAAGAGGCCCTAGCAATTGTATGGGCGGTGCAAAAGTATTTTATGTACTTGTATGCTCGACACTTTAGTCTTATCACGGACCACAAACCACTTACACAAATTTTAGATCCCCATAAATCGCTACCGGTACTTTGTATAAGCCGCATGGCCAACTACGCTGATTGCCTTGCAAATTTCGATTTTGACATCACGTTTAAAAACACAAAAGATAACGCAAATGCTGATTACTGTTCAAGAATAGCAAGAAACGATAATTTTCACCAGGTGACACAAGAATCAGACACCGATAATTTTGACATGTTTGTGATTAACCAAATTCAACAGCTTCCAACAAGCGCCACTCAAATAGCGACTGAAACAAGAAAAGACGAGAAATTAGGTGCTATAATCAAAATTCTTGAAAGGGGGAAATCCCTACAATCATTTGGCTATAAAGCGCCTGAAATAAATTATAGAACGTCTGGAAATTGTTTAATGTTTGAACACAGAGTGGTGATTCCAGAAAAACTTAGACCAAAAATACTACAAGACTTGCACTCTGCTCATTTAGGCATAGTCAAAATGAAAGACATCGCTAGATCCTTCGTGTATTAGCCCGGCATCGATAAGGATATTGAGAAAATCGCGAAATGCTGTGTAGACTGTGCTAAATGCGCAAATGACCCCCCAAAATACCGAGAACATCATTGGCATTACCCTAAAGCGCCGTGGGAGCGAATTCACGTTGACTACGCGGGACCATTCCTTGGTACAATGGTTCTTATTGTGACTGATGCATATAGCAAGTGGATTGAGGCAAAGGTAACCTCCAGTAGTACATCCGCTGCTACTATTAATATTCTGGACGAAATGTTTGCCGCTTATGGTGTACCGGTCAAAATAGTAACAGATAACGGCACATGCTTTGCGTCCGCAGAATTTATTTATTTATTTATTTATTTATTTATTCATTTATGTAATATCAAGCCTTATAGGCCAAAATAATAATATTACAAGTAAATAATTCCTTTAATTTAATTAATGAAAGATAAAATAAATAACTATTTACAATTCACTTCAAATTCAATAAAAACAAAAGAATTTATCACTTAGATTAAGGCTCCCCAGCCACATTAAAAAATATGTATTAATAAATATATAATTATACTATTGTCCGTCAGTAGCTATACATGAGTATTTAAAAAGTCTAAGATTTTTAAACGAAAGGCATTGTTAGAACAAGAAAAAATACGTAAGGTAACAGGCAAAAAGTTCCAGAGTCTTGCTATCCGCACAATAAAAGATTTTTCAAAAAAAGATGTTGAGATTCTTGGTAAATTTATTTGGGGATTTCTAGTAGATCGTGTGAAAACAAAAGTTCTGCATAACCGAGGAGGTTTGGCATTCTTTATAATTTTATAAAACAAAAGCAAATTGCGACATTTAATAAAGTTATTAAAAGTACATCCAAGAAAACGAAAAGCAAAGTTCGTAATATGTTCATAGCGTCTAACATTATAAACAAAACGCACTATTATGTTAAAAATACGAAAAATCCTTCTCAATCGAATAGAGCCAGTACCAGAGTAAACCTCAAGACCATATAAGATTTGTGAAAAAATTAAAGCGTGAGCCAAATTATACCTAATTCGCAATGGTAAATATAAATTAGTAGAATAAATTTTACGTAATGTACCACAAATTTTTCCATAAACCATATCTATGTGGGGATCAAAAGAGAATTTGCTATCCAAAAGTATACCTAGACACTTAATACGATCAACTAAGGCTATTTGAACGTCACCCAAAACTATATTAATGTCAGGAAAGAAACGACTAGTTGGACCAAACATAATCGCTTTAGACTTTGCAGGGTTAATAGATAATGAATTGAAAGAAGTCCACTCACATACTCTATCCAAACAAAAATCGATATTGCTCTGTAAAACATCACTAAAGTCAATTTGGCTATTGAAAAGTAAGAAAACATCATCAGCAAAAATAAAGGTCTTACATAAGGATGAGGTAACCAAATCAGAAAGGCTATTTATATATAACGTGAAAAGTAGGGGACCTAAAACGGAACCTTGAGGAACACCAGTTGACAAAACACGCAGAGAAGAAGTAGTTCCATTGTAGTCCACATATTGGGATCTACCAACCAAATACGAGAATATAAGTTTACAAGCTGATTTAGAAAAGTTGTATTCATCTTTGAGTTTCCTTATCATCATAGAATGACAAATAGAACCAAAAGCATTAGTAAGATCTAGAGAGACAAGGACACTTAGTTTGTTATCATTAATACATTTACGAATGTGATCAGTAAGATCAACAACCATCAGCGTAGAACTATAGCCTCTACGAAAAGCGTATTGACTATCACTAAAATTTAAAATTGCAGAATCCAATATTTGCTGTTTCATTATGTGTTCAAGAACCTTGGACAAAGCCGGAAGAATAGAAATAGGTCTTAGGTCTCCAGGCTGACTTATTACGCGAGATTTAGGAATAGGAGTTACACGAGCAATTTTCCAAGCCTGTGGAAAAATTGAAGTGGTTAAGATAGTATTTAAAAAATGAAGAATATAATTAGACAAAAAAGGAAATACCATTTTAATCATGCGAATTGGAACATTATCAATCCCTAATGACTGTGACCGAACTTTAGCAAGAGCATCAATGACCTCTAATTCTGAAACACAATGAAAAGAGAAACGATTTGGAGATTCGACAAAGTCATCAAACGCCAAACTCTCCAAAATACCACCACCATTACCAGCAAAAAAATCATTAATGACATTCGCATCACCAAGATAATTATCAAAATCATTATTCAAACAACCATGAGCTTTTAACGTTCTCCATATAGTACGAACATCCATATTATGAAATGTTTTAGAAAAATATTCTCTCTTAGCCTTTCTAATGACTGACTTAGCTTTGTTACGGTACTTACAATAGATTTTCCAGTTGGTTTCAGAGCGGTGAATCATATAGGAACGGTAAGCCAATATACTAATAGATTTTGCATATAAAATGTGTTTAGAATTCATCCAATTAGACTTATCTTTAAAAACATTTCTTTTAACTAAAGGAACAAAGGTAAGAAGAATATCAAACAAAGTTGTTAGGGAAGAGCACATTTCATCAGCATTACCCAAAGAAAAGGCAGAAAAATCAAAACTAGCCAAAAAGAAATGAACTTCATTCCAATTTGTAGCTTCAAAATCCCGATATTCTATAAATTCAATTGTTTTATCACAGGTTATATCGAATGAGGCCAATATTAATGCATGGTGAGAAATTAAGGGACATTGAAATTGATAAGAATACTCAGTCCAACAACTACTACTAACCAACCAAAAATCAATTAATGAAGTAGATCCATGTGTAATATCTAAGTGGGTGGGTCTAGAATTATGAACGACAGATAAATTATTTCTTGAACACATAGTCCGCATGTTACAGGATTTAGATGTGTCGTACATGTTACAGTTAAAATCTCCAACCACGACAATATTGGAATAACCTAGAAACAAATCATAATGAGAGTTCTCAAATGAACAAAGATCACCATAAGGCAAATAAACAACTCCAAACAACAATTTATATCCATTAGAAACAACTTCAATAAAGATGGATTCACAAATACCAGGCTCAGAAGACCTAAAAACTATTTTGTATTTAAGACCAATAGATACATACATACCAACACCACCACCTCTTGAGTTTAAGCGATCATTGCGGCAGAATTTATAGCCAGGAATCTCAACAGCCCGATTAGATACGTGTGGCTTTAGCCAAGTCTCCGTAACAGCAAAAATACTAAAATATGATCCAACCAATATAGATCTAAGTTCATCAACTTTAGAAAAATTTGCAGATGGCCTGATGCTTTGGCAATTGAGATGGGCAATATTGAATTTATTTTCATAAGGACGCAGAATTGCGTCAATATCAGATTTGCTACTGAATACCGGACCAATATTACAATTAAGAGACATTAAAATAAATACAAAACAATGAGGTGGGGAACCAAAAAGCTAAAGGAAAAATATATATAATTATAAATATTAAAAAAAACATTAATTATTTTCAAATTCTCATTAATTAATTAAACAGCTAATCATAGAATATATGAGATCGATAAAAAAAATAAAATTTGATGCTTAGGCATAATAGCTGTGTTATGTTGCTAACATTTATTTGATTTTGTCACTTCACTTATTTAATTAATTTGTTCTAATTTAAGTTATTTAAGTTTTTGGCTTTAATAATTTTCATAAATGTGATTTTATTTTCAAATTGGGAGCATATTAATATACGTAGAAGTTAACATGTATAATTTAAATGTTGACTCTTAACGTATACTAGAATAAAATTTGTATGAATTTAATATGAGCGTTAGCAAAACAAAAACACAACTATTATAAAAATAATAATAACAAAAATTCAAATAGTAATTATAATGATATATATAATAGAAAGATTATTCATTAAGAAGAGAAGTACATTCTGAAAAATTATAAACAATTTGTTTACCATCAACCATTAATAGCTTAGCTTTAACAACATCAGTATTTAAAATTTTATATTTAGTGATGATTTTTTTATGCAATAATTTCTTACAAATATAATTTAATTTGCTAGCCGCAGGAGAAAAATGATCATTTAAATATAGGCGCATATCAATCTCACCACCAATTACATCACATATTTTTAAGGACCTAGTCTTAAAGTATGCCTTCATAATATTGTCACGTACAAAAACATTATTAAATTTATATAACACAGCTTTCCGATTGTTAATATAACATGAATAATTTATGTTATAAGGGGAAATCTCTATATTAAAGATAGAACCAATTTTGGTTATTGGCGTGATAAGGTCATCAAGTCCATCTGGTAGACCACTAACAACAATATCACCTCTATTAATTCTCCTATGCAAAATGTTATTTTCAGTCTCCAAATCAGTAATTTTCTTAGTGGTAGAGGAATCAATATAACTTATAAGTTTGTTGCAATCAACAATTTCGGTCTTCATGTCTTTGAGACAACTAGCTATTTCAGCTTTAAAGCTAGCAACTGTATCAGCTAATGTTTTAGAAATTGCTGCTTGTTCATTATTAGCTTTATCAATAAATGAATCGAGCTTCAAATTCAGCGCACTAAACTCCTGCCGTAACAAATTTATTCCAGACGAAGAATCATTTCCACAAGATTTACAGAAAAACGATAAAGACTTGTAATCTTTTAATGATGAAATAGCTTTATCATTTAACCCAGCACAAGATACATGGAACCAATTAGCACAGGATTTGCATTGTACGCTGGATTGAGTCTTGTTAATAACATCTTGACAATTTCCACATTTATATTGTAATTTAGTGATAGGCATTTTAAGGAATTCCAGATAAACAGCAAAAAATGGCGGCAGTAATTACGCAGCAACAGCAACAGTAATTCAAGCAAATTAAACGTAAAATTTCTAATTTATTTTCAGTATTCAGGTACACACATTGATTTAATGATTATTTATGTTATTACAGAATAACAAATATTGTAATTTTGTAATTTTTAGCAGCAAATTAAGTTAAATAATTAAAAAAATGATTAGCCGTCAAATTAAAACACGTTCACTCAGGCATAGAGTTACCAGATTTTCCAATTTAAGGAATTTCTCACCAAGGTCGGCGTAAAATATCATAAATTTACAGCTCCATACCGCCCATCAACAAACGGCCAAGCTGAGAGATCAGTTCAGACTATCAAGAATGCGCTAAAATCATGCGGAGCAGTTAGAAACAACCTTCAAAGCCATTTGAATATATTTCTTCGTCAATATAGAATTGCTCCCCATTCAACAACTGGCAAGCCACCATCAATTTTATTTTTGGGGCGTGTTTTTCGTACATATCTCGATCTAATGTTACCACAAGAAGTATCTGCGGAGATTACTGACAAACAATATATGAAATTTAACCCAGTATTTAGAACATTGGCTCCAATGCAAAATGTGTATTTTCTCTCAAACAATATACGCACGCCCAAATGGTTACCGGGGTTAATTTTGAGTCGCATCGGGGACCTACATTATGAAATTCTGTATAACGGAAAACATTTTAAGAGACACATTGATCAAATAAGGAGTAATGTTACTTTGAACACCGAGTTGAGTATTGAAGAGCCTAGGAAACTTAGAGACACCGGGACAGGAAAAATGTTGCGCCGACGTCAATCTCATTTTAAAATGAGCAACTCTAATCAATCACTTCAAACAAATGACGAATTCCCAATTGCCGATCTACCAATAAGCATGTCAACACCTCAACAAGATGTAGCAGATGAGAACAATTCATTTTTACTGGATGATTCCAACGCAAATCTTTCAAGTTTCAGAGGTTTTAGTTCGCAGGAGGAAGATGATGATGAGCAGCCTAATCCAAACATAGGTAACGCCGAGATCGATCCTAGTAACATGGGAAGCCGACCAAATAATACAGGAGAACGAAAGTTACCACGAAGATCTACCAGGAATCGAAGACCCAGGATTATATATTCTCCTAGTCAAGTGTCATGTAAAGGAGGAAATGTTATGTCTTAATCTGGCATCATTAGATCATCTGAAGATCTGGCAACGCGAATTATATTACGCGTCATTATACATACACATTCTCTTTGCACAAGAACTATTACTAATAAATCATTAATATTTAAATAAAGAAATATAACAGTTTGTTTGATAAATCTGTTCCAATAAAAACCAAAATAGTGGGTAAAAAAAATAGACCATGGTTTTCACCATATATTAAGCAAGCTATTAAGCAAAGAGACTTAGCTTTTTCTCGTTGGAAACGGTTTAAAACAAACGATCTACACGTTGAATATTGTTCAGCAAGAAAGACAGTACACAAAATAATTAAGCAAGAAAAATCTAAATTTTACACTGAAAAATTCTCCACGGCTCTGGGATCAAAAAAAACCTGGGATAAGAAATCGGTGTTGGTAAATCTAGAAATTATGACCCTGTTTTTATTGTTCCAGATGTTCTTAATGAAAAATTTTTGAATATTCCTTTTGTAGAAGCTGATATTAGTTTTTACAATCATAGCCATAACAATCGTGAACCTCATTATAACTTCTCTTTCGATTGCGTAGATCAGTTCGATGTTATAAGGAACTGTATGTCAATAAAATCAAATGCAGTTGGCGTCGACGAAATTCACCCAAGATTCTTTAAAATAATTCTTCCAATAATATTGCCCTATGTTACACATATATTCAACAATATAATTACCACTAGTCATTTTCCCTCAAATTGGAAAAAATCTAAAATTATACCAATACCTAAAACTAAATCAGAATATAGGCCAATCGCTATTTTACCCTTTATGTCCAAAATATTTGAGAGGATAATACATAGTCAGATATCTAATTTCGTAAATGATCATAATTTGCTTAATGATAAGCAATCTGGGTTTCGGCAAAAACACAGTTGCATAACTGCTCTTGTAGATGTTGCGGAAGATATAAGAAGTGAGATAGATGAACGAAAAACCAATATTTTAGTACTTTTAGACCATTCGAAAGCTTTTGATACAGTCGATCATAACGTCCTATGTTATAAACTACAGCACATGTTTATGTTTTCTACAGCCGCTACACAACTAGTATTTACATATCTTACCAACAGGTATCAGTATGTTCAAAGTGGTAACGATAAATCAAATTTACTACCTGTTATGAGAGGTGTACCGCAGGGGTCAATTGTTGGGCCTCTACTATTCTCGCTTTATGCTAATGACCTGCCGTGTCAACTTACGCACTGTAAAATCAGAATGTATGCTGACGATATACAAATTTACATCAGTTGTGATTTATCTAAAATTGAACAGTGTGTCTTAACTCTAAATACCGAGTTAAAACATATTTATAAATGGGCTACTGCTAATGGTCTTAGTATCAATCCAAAAAAGTCTAAATATCTTTTAATCCAAAAACGGACTACTATAAGTGATCATATACCGGATATTTTTCTTAATGACACACGTAGAGAAAGGGTAAACTCAGCAAAAAATCTTGGAATTATTTTTAATAAGAACCTGACATGGAGCAATCATATTAATTATGCATGTGGCCGTACGTATTCCATGCTTAGAACTCTCTGGCAAACGCAATATTGCACACCTGTCAAAATAAGAGTACTTCTTGCAAAAACCTATTTATTGCCAGTTCTGATGTATGGATGCGAATTATTTGCCACATGCGATACCGCAAGTACAGGAAAACTAAACTCAGTTTACAAAAGTATTGTGCGCTATGTATATGGCGTGAAAAGGTTTGATTCTGTTTCGCCTTTTACGGCAAAACTATATGGTATTCAGTTTGATGTAATACTCAAAACAAGAGTACTCCTGATCATGCACAAAATCGTGTATACCCAACAACCACAACATCTCTATAACCGCTTAACCCTATTGAATTCTAATAGAGGAAAGCGAATCTTATTGTTTGACATCATAGTTTAACTTCTGATTGGCAATTTTTTCTTAATGCAATCCGGCTTTGGAATCTACTCCCGCACAACATACAAATAATAAGTAACGCACTGAGATTTAAAAAATGCATTATTAATTTTTGTACATGTTAATTTGTTAACTAAACACTTTTCTTTTTCTTTTTTTGTTTTCTTTTATAAATTAATTAATTAATTAGTTTAATCACTTTATCTTTAAGAATTATAATTTTTAATTTTTTTTTTTTAATGTTTCTCCTAAAACAATGTTCTATACTGCAATAAGAGACTTTAAGTCTTGTGTATAGAATTGGAAATAAATAAATAAATAAATAAAACTGTACCTCTCTGAAATCCTTTTGCAAGAGAAGGATTTTTTTGCATTTCTTCTATAAGTTTATCAAATTGTTGCAGATTTGTTACTTTCTTTTTTTTTTTGTTCTTCCATTTTTTTTTTATTTCTTAAAAAATTTCTTTAAAACGCAAATACACCTCCTCACAAAAATTTATTGCAATAGTGTAAAAAATAAAGCATTTATAAGCAGTTGTACAAAAAAAAGTTACATGTTGAATATTAGTTTCTTATATGTTTTTACCTTCTCCTGTTTCAAATATGCGAGTTAGGGCCTTTCAACATTAGACCATCGATATATGGTTTTAATACGGTCTCGGGGGTTACTCCGTATTTCGATTCGAAAGCAAAAGCTTTCGAAATACAATGTAAAAAGTATACAAATTCGAATGATTTTCTTTTCGAATCGAAATACAGAGTAACCCCCCTCATGTTTATAATGGTTAAAGATACTAATATCATCAGCGTATATACTTATTTTTCTTGGTAATTATAGAATTTGCCAATCATTGATGTATGTATATTGAGAACAACAAAGGACCTAAAACACTTACCCGAGGAACACCATGCTTAACAATTTCCAATTTACTTTTATTTTCCTTAAACTGGACAAATTGTCTTCTATTTGTTAAATAGCTCTTTAAAAGCGAAAATTCATTTCCATGAACACCTTAGTATTTTTGTTTTTGTAAAAATATAATCGTTTTTTATGTGATGATTGTCCTCAATATATACATAATATGGATGAAGCGATTGTATTACTCCAACAGAGTGTGGAAAAAAACAGTAATAACTTAGCTGAATATAAAGGCGAATTTAAATCAGCATTGAATCAAAACGAAAACGAAATTAAAAACCTACTTGAAGCAATTGAAGAGATACAACGAAAGATTAAAAAAATTATATGAGGCACAAAAACACTGTGAAATAAATGTACAAGAAATTAAAAAAGTTTACAAAAAAATAAAAGACCAAAAAAACAGTAACGAAGAAATATGCAAAACAATTGAAAACAAAACAACAAAATGGGTATGTGAAGAAATAAAAAAAAACAATAACAGAAACAAACGTTAAAACAAATAAATTATCATTTTCTGGTGCATTGAAGAATAATATAGTGATGCCAGATGAAAATAAACAAAACCCGCTTGTCATAAAACCCAAAGAAAAGCAAACTGTTACAAAAACTAAAGAAGATTTAAATAAAAAAGTTAATCCAACGAATTTTAAAATTTTAAAAGTGGAACAAAGGAAAAATGGATCAGTTATTATACAAAGTGAAAATAATGAGGAAAGGGAAAAAATTAAGGAAGTTTTACAAAATGAAATGAGTGATTTATATGAAATTAAAGTTCCAAATCAAATGAAAATGACAACAACTAATAGAAACCAAAAAACCTGAATTCGTTATTTTATCGGAAACTCATTTAACTATAGCCCACGTCTATATATAGGCTGAAACAGAGTTAACAGGATACAATCATTTCTCATTCCTATTGAACTCGAAAACAGGTGGAATTATAATATATATTAAAAAGACAAAAGTCGCCGAAAAAATTGTTGACTCGAAAATATGGATAATAGCATATATGGTGCAATACAACAACAACAAATTTATTTTAGCTGCTGTATATAGATCCCCGAGCAGTGCCGAATGTGAATTTTTGGAAGCGTTTGCAAATATAGTAGAAGAACTAAATTACATAAACTGTGACATTATAATAGCGGGAGACTTTAATATAGATTGGTATAAAGAAAGTTTTATAAATCCAAAATTAAGTGTATACTCGATGATAATGGTCTTAAGCAAATAATAAAAGAATTCACGAGAATTACAAAGAACTCCAAAACTTTAATAGATTATATTGTAACAAATAATCGAAATGTCTCAGCAAAAGTTAACACTATGAATAAAACTACGGACCACGAGTCAATAGTTATAATAATAGATAGTGATAAATACTTGGTAAATACAGTAAAAAAATTAACTACAAGGAAAATATATAGAAAAAATTATAAATGTAAATGGTTTAACAACGAAATAAGACGAGTAAAAAGAGTAAAAATTTATAAATATCAAATTGCAAAATATGAAAATACAAACGAAGCATGGACAAATTACATAAAAATTCGAAATATTTACAAAGTTAAAATTCAAAATGCAAAAAAGGAATATAGAAACAATAAAATCACTTTTGCCAAAAACCAAAAAGATATGTGGGGAGAAATGAAAAATCTAATTATAAAAAAACCAAAAATACAATTGAAACTGTGATATTTAATAAAATTTAATATAAGGATAATTTTGAAATAGCTGAAAATTTTAACACATATTTTATAAATAGCATTAAATCAATTAGATCTGAGATAAATAACATGGAACACGTACCTGTGATAAATTCCTTATTTAAATTGCGTGCAATAACGTTAGAAGAATTAAAAGTAATATGTAAGAACTTACAAAATAAACCGGACTTAAACAAAATAAATACCAAAATAATACTCAATAGTGGCATATATTAGGAAAAAACAAATCTTTAGAAACAAGCATATTTCCGGAAAAATTGAAAACTTCAATGATGATTTCGATATCGAAATTATGATAAAATGTACTAAATTTCCTGCTCGATATCGAATGCTATAATCTCAAATAAGAAAATTTGGATAAATTTTACTCGATATCGAATGCGGTAATTTGGCCGCTGGATTTAGAAAGAATTTCTCATGCGAAACAGCGGTGAACTACGTTATTAATAGGTGGAAAAAAGTTTAAAAAAAATAATAAAATTATTGGAATATTCCTTGATTTTAAAAGAGCCTTTGAAACTATAGGCAGACATATTCTTTTACAAAAATTGATTTTATAATACTATCAGAAACACATCAAACTACAGAAATAGACGAAAATGAAATTGAACTAAAACAATACGACCATTATAGCACATTGACAAACTCATCAAAAACTGGTGGAATAATAATATATTTAAAAAAACATTGGAAGATTGATAAACTTAAAGACAATATTAAAGACTCGAAATACTGGATTAGCGCATATATGGCAAAATATAAAAAAATTTTATAAAAGCATTGAACCCAGATAGAATTGCGCCGAATTTTTCCACGATTAAGCGGCATGAAAGTAAAATAAGGTATGAACTCTAGCTACTTTATTAAATTAGATTTATATTTCATATCATAATGTTTTTATTTTGCAGGAATTCTTAATGGACCGGACATTTGTTGTTTAATGAAGGACCAACAATTTGAACTTGCATTGAATGATATGGGCTGGAATTCTGTGAAATCAGTAATAGAAAATGTATTAGGAAATCATCGATCTGAAAATTGGCGAATTTTAATTGGAGATATGCTAACCGCATTTAAAAACTAAAACGTCAAAATGTCATTGAAAATACAATTTTTGCATTGTCATGCAGAAAAATTTAATGAACAATCACCAGCCGAGTCTGATGAACATGGCGAGAGATTTCACCAAGTAACAGCCAGACTCGAACACTGGTATAGTGGCAAACAACTTGATTCGCTATTAGGGGATATTTGTTGGAATCTGCAGGAGGAAGAAGAATAAATTTGTAAATAAAAACTTAAACTTTAATTAACAACAAAAATAAATGTTTTAATTTTTGAAGTTTCGTCTGGTTATTATATATTTCATCTTTTGTGAATAAAATCAGAAGTTGTAGACAGATTTTAATTATTTATGTCTTGTTTTGTTTGGAACTTCGTTTGCTATACCTGCAGAAAAAATTAGAAGCACAGCACAGTTTTCCAATTTTTTATGCCGTTTTAAAAAACAAAATTTTTGAAATTTTGTTAAAAAAAACTATTTTTTTTTTTGTAAAAAAAAAAATTATGTTTCTACAACGACTGCGCATATTGGAAAAAAGTTTAACCTTAAACTAAATTTACACGATTGAAATTTTCTTCAAAATTGCTCTTCAAAAAGCTTCAAACTCGTGTAAACAGCAAAATTTCTTCTAAATTTATTTATTTAATAACTATTAATAACTATTAAGTAACTAAATGTTTAAGAATTTTTGCTGTTTACACGAGTTTAAAGCATTTTGAAGAGCAATTTTGAAGAAAATTTCAATCGTGTATATCTAGCTTTACTTAAAATTCATTGCGGAATTTCGGTTTTTTAGTTTATTCAATAAACTAAACCGTTTTTGAGTTACGCGAATATATGTTGTGCAACCTCCTCCATTTTCGAAATAACGGTATATTTCGAAAAAAACGAGCTAACCTAAAAAAACGGTTAGCACCACTGGATTCAGCGTACCCGAATTAGGTTAACCCGCCAGGTGCCCCGTTTGTCACAAAAAAAGTGTCAAATTCTAGCACAGTGTAATTAATAATTTTGTCTAATTTTCACCATTTTTAATTGATTTAATTACTAATTCTTACCATAATTTACAGTTTGTCTGATGTTCATAATAATATTGAGTGTAACTTAACAAACAGAGTATAAAACAAGTAAGAGTGCTAAAACGTAATAAGAAATACAAAAACTACACTAGACTAGAATATCCTAATTCTGTGTTTTCTATTCAGTCTTAGTGCAAATTTTATTAGTATTTTATATATTGTTTGAAAGACATTTTTACGACCAACATAATTTATGTTAACTATTTTGAAATTTTGTCTAATTTTCACCATTTTTAATTGATTTAATTACCAATTCTTACCATAATTTACAGAGTCTGTCTGATGTTCATAATAATCTTGAGTATAATGTAACAGAGTATAAAAAGGGGTACAATTCGGTTTTAGTGAGTTTGCTCAAAAAAAAACTTCATCAAATAGGGTTTTTAGAGAAGATACCAGCAAAAAAAAAATTGTTGGCGGTCCCGTCTATTTTCGCGGGGGCGGGCCCTTAAAGTTAAAAATATATAGGCCTATATCTCGGGAACTACTGGGTGCTTGATAATTTGTAATACACTAAATAAAAGGTATTAAACATACCTTTCCATATATATATCATGATTATAAAATATGGACCGAATATGGGTTAAATCCGAAAAGAATATTTTTTGACCCGAATTTATTTGTTTTTTGGAAATGGTTCTTATATGGCAGCTATGACAAATTATGGGCTGATCTTCTTAAATTTTGGAACAGTTATTTTTATGCATATGAGGATATTTCACGTCGAATTTCAACATAATAATATAAGATATATATTAGTATTAACGTGGATTTCGAGAGTGGACTTTATGTGGGGGATATTGTCAAATATGGACCGATATTCTCAAAATCCAGCAGTTTGATTTAGGCATGTATGTAAATGATCCGTGTAAAATTTTGGTTTGGTACCCTTATTTATAAGCGATTTATGAGTATTAAAGTGATTTTCGGAAGAGGGCTTTATATGGAGCATACGGTTAAAAATAGACCGAAATTCACAAAATTTTGTGGGATGATTTTTGTAAATATGTAAATGATCTGTGCAAAGCTTTGAGTCGGTACTTATATTTATACAATATATATAGGGATAAATGTATTTTTTAGATGTGGTCCTTGTATGGGAGCTATGACCAATTCTGAGCCGACCACCATAAAATTTAGCACAATAATTTATTTGCCTATAAAGAGTATTTATGTCAAATTTTAGCCGTTTAACATTATTTTTATCTGTTTTATACGTATTTAAATGAATTTTGGAATTGGACTTTATATGGGGTCTATGGTCAAACATGGACCGAACTAACACTTATAATTAAAAAAATTTCGTTTTGCGATTTATTTTTGCATAAAACTGATTTTTGCTGAATTTTGTCTTGATATTCCAATTTTATTTATCATTAAGCCTTATTTCGGGAATATATATATTTGTATGGGGGCTATGAGAAATCATGGACCGATTCTTACTATTTTCCGCACACTTTCTTCTTTTATCATACAAACAACGTATACAAAACTTCATGGTATTATCTGCAATCGTGAAAAATTAACGATCTGTACAGTGAAAGTGGCCTTCTAAATTTGATAATATTATGAAATAAAATTATGTTTCGATACAGAAATAGAATATGATCTCTACGCTTAACATTGTAAACAAAGGGAACTTTGGAATTTAAAATACTTCTACTATTTTTTAAACGTGTTGAACCTGTGTCAGAGTAAACCTCGATACCATATAATAATATTAATGACATCAATAATGAATAAGCCATATTGCACCTAATACGTAGTGGCAAATACAAGTTAGATGAATAAATCTTACGCAAAATACCAAAGACCTTGCCGCGCAAAACATCAATATGAACAAAGGAAAGTTTATTATCAAGGTATACTCCGAGACATTTTATATGATCAACCAGTTCTAGTCGAAACATAACAGCCTTTGATTTGGAGGGATTTAGAGTCAGATGAATCCAAATCACTTTTAAACAATAAAAAACATCATCAACATAACGGAAGATTACACATAAGAAGTAAATAAACGTTGGCAAATTATTAACATATAAAAGAAACAAAAGAGGAGCTAGGACTGATCCCTGAGGAACACCAGATGACAAGGAACGAACAGCCGAAGTAATACCCTTGAATTCAACAAATTGAGATCTGTCACCTAGATAAGAGAATGAGTTTACAAGCTGATCTAGAAAAATTATTGTTAGGGGCAACCCTATAATCAAATAACAATCTGGCATCTTTATTCAGATGGTAATTTTCTATAATAAAGTTCTAGAAACTTCTCAACTTTATTCTCGACCACGCGCTTTTTCTCAAACCTTGCATTTTTTACTTTAGTTTTAAACTTAATAAATATGAATTAAACGACATTAAAAGTTGACTTTTTATTTCAACAAGAGTACAACAAAAGTGGCGACGAGGACTAAAAGAAATTAATGACTTAATTTCTCAATAAAGAAAGTTTAATTTAATTTAAAAAAATAAAAAGAACTAAGCAATTATGTCCGACGACAAAATTGTCAAATTAATGGAGCAGCAGGCGCAGATGATGGAGTTTCTATCAAAATTGCTAATCAACCAGGAAACATCAAATTCATTATCGTCCGATCAACACGCAAGCACTTCCAGAGCAGCATTAATGGAGTCCCTCACGCACTCCATGACAGACTTTATTTATGAACCAGAAAGTGGACTTGTCTTCCAGGCATGGTACAACCGCTACACACACATATTCGAAAGAGAGGCTAGCGCTCTTGAAGAAGAAGATAAAGTGGCACTTCTGTGGAGAAAAATGTCCGATCGCGTACACGAACGTTTCAAAAACTACGTGTTACCCAAAAAACCCGCTGAGATGACTCTCAAGGAAACTGTGGAAAAACTCAACAAGCTATTTGGTAAAGTAGACACGGAAGTTGGCCAACGCTATAAATGTTTACAACTCACAAAAAGTGATAATGAAGATTTTCGTGAATACGCCAGTAAAGTAAACTTACAGTGTGAATTGTTCAAAATAACAGAAATGGGTATTGATCAGTTTAAGTGTTTAATTTTTATTTTGGGTCTCAAATCAAGTAAAGACAATGAAATTCGACTACGCCTACTCAAACTATTGGATGACTCGAAAGATTCAATGAACCTAGACCATCTTGTAGATGAAACCCAAAGAATCTTAGATTTGAAAACGGATAACACAATGATCCAGCATCAAACAAAAGTCGTATGTGCCATCGACAAAAACAACAATAATAATAAGCCGAAATCACAACTTAAACTCCCAAAACTACCATGTTGGTTTTGTGGAGACCTACATTACGTTAAGTTCTGCCCCTTCAACAAACATAAGTGTTCCTCATGTCAACAAGTGGGACACAAAGAGGGTTATTGTCATAGTGCCAAGAACGGGTATACTCCTAAAACACCCCAGATCAACAACAACAACAATACCAACACAAACAGAAAAAAGTTCAACATTTCAAAGCCTAATTATCGAGCCAAAGCCGTCTTTTCTACAAAACGTTTACAGTTCCAAGAACTACGTAAGTATATTGATCTTAAAATTAATAACAACCCTGTTCGGTTGCAGATTGACACTGCCTCCGACATTTCAATCATGTCCATATCAACTTGGGAAGCTATTGGTAAACCCGAAGCATATACAACCACTGATAATGCCAGCGATGTTAATACCAATAAGATCAACATTCTTGCAAAATTTGACGCCAACATTACTATCGGTGATTCTACAATGCAACTCCAATGTTACATTACTGACATTGATGATCTGAACATCATGGGAATCGATTGGATTGAATCATTTCAACTGTGGGACCAACCAATATCAGCTTGGTGCCGTCAAATAAAATTTGAAGACTACATCGCCAATCTCAAAAACAAATACCAAGCCGTATTTGATACCTCATCGTTAGGACTTTACACAAAAACCAAAGTTCAAATAAAGCTACTACCGAATTGCAACGAAGTATTCGTTCCTAAACGACCTGTACCATACGCAGTCAGAAATGAAGTTGAAATCGAGCTTCAAAGATTGGAAGACGCAGGTATTATCACTCCTGTTGACACAGCAAAGTGGGCTGCACCTATCGTTGTAAACAGACGAAATGGCAAAACTAGAATCTGTGGAGACTACTCGACGGGTCTCAATAATATGATCGAGCCAAACCAATATCCTCTTCCTACACCGGAAGAAATTTTATCCGATTGTTACGACAGCACAGTGTTTAGTCACCTAGACTTATCCGACGCATACTTACAAGTTGAAGTCGATGACGAAAGCAAAGACATACTTACTGTAAACACACACAAAGGCCTATATAAGTTCAACCGCCTCACTCCAGGTATAAAATCAGCTCCTGGCGCGTTTCAGCGTATAATGGATCAACTTTGTGCCGGCATTGAGGGTGCAAAAGCGTATATTGACGACATTATGTTATCAAGCAAAACGGTTTCAGAACATAAAGTCAATCTTGAAAAATTGTTGCAGCGCATTCAAGAATTCGGATTTCGTCTTAAGTTCGAAAAATGCCAATTTTTCAAACCGCAAATTAAATATTTGGGTCAAGTCATAGACAGCCAAGGTATACGACCAGATGTAGACAAAATTAAAGCAATTCAAAATCTCAAAACGCCGGAAAATATAAGTGAGGTACGATCTTTACTAGGTTCCATAAACCATTATGGCAAATATGTTTCCCACATGAGAGACCTTCGCAAACCCCTTGATGATCTACTCAAAAAGGAGAAATCGTTCGAATGGACACCACAATGTCAAACCTCTTTGGAAAACTTCAAAAGGATTCTAACTTCAGAATTACTCCTGACTCATTACAATCCAAATCTTCCAATACATGTTGCCGCGGATGCATCATCACATGGTATCGGAGCAGTCATATACCACACATTTCCCAACAACAGTATAAAAGCTATTCATCATATTTCTCGATCTCTAACACCAGCGGAGAAAAATTACAGCCAAATCGAAAAAGAGGGATTAGCTCTTATATTTGCTGTACAACGTTTTCACAAAATGCTGTTTGGTAGAAAATTTACACTTCATACCGATCACAAGCCGTTATTATCTATTTTCGGTTCCAAGAAGGGTATTCCAGTTTACACCGCTAACCGACTCCAACGCTGGGCACTTATTCTACTTGCATATGATTTCGAGATAAAATACACCAATACAGAAAATTTTGGTCATGCCGATGTATTGTCAAGACTCATTAATAGTCATGAAAAACCCTCCGATGATTTCATCATAGCTTCGATTGAAATGGAAAATGATGTGAGAAATGACCTCGATGAAGCTGTATCAGTTTTTCCAGTCTGTTTCAATATGGTTCTTCAAGCAACCAAAAATAATGATACTCTGCAAAAAGTCCTGAACTACATGACCCGAGGTTGGCCTACTAATCATAAAAATATAGATTCATCAGTAATTCCATATTACAATCGACGAGATTCACTATCACAAGTGGACGGAGTTCTACTATTCAACAACCGTATCATAATTCCAGATATCTTTCGACATAAAATTCTTAAGCAATTACACAGAGGACACATCTCTTCTGAAAGAAGCAAATCTGTAGCTAGAAGCTATGTTTATTGGCCAAATATCGATAAGGATATTGTAGACTTCAATAAAAACTGTACAAATTGCCGACTTAACGCTACAAATCCGGTAAAAACAGACCTATGTTCATGGCCTTTGACAACACATCCTCTTGAACGAGTTCATATTGATTATGCAGGACCCGTTAAAGGAAAATATTACTTGGTCATTGTAGACGCTTATTCTAAATATCCAGCAATTTATGAAACAACCACAATGACTACTTTTGCTACAATAAAACATCTCACCGAATTTTGTTCCCAATTCGGAAATCCGGAACAAATCGTATCCGACAACGGAACTCAGTTCTGTTCTACAAATTTTGAAACTTGGTGCCTAGCACGAGGAATTGAACACACCAAAACCGTAAGATTTCATCCCAGTTCAAACGGTCAGGCAGAAAAATTTGTGGATACGCTCAAGCGAGCTTTAAAAAAGTCTGATAAGGAAGGAACGTCCCTAGAAATACTACAAACATTTTTAGAAGTCTACCGTTCAACTCCAAACCCCAACTCTCCAAATAGGCTTTCTCCCGCAGAATCCTTCATAGGACGAAAAATGAGGACTGTTTTTGATATCATCAATAAACCTCCGACCTTTCATCACCAGCGTGACACCAAAATGGAAAATCAGTACAACACCAAGCATGGTACTAGAAATAGAAGTTTTAACACAGGAGATCTAGTATATGCTAAAAACTTTAAACTCAACAAAAGTTATTGGGTACCTGGAAAAATAATAGAAAGAATCGGAAATGTAATTTACAATACATTAATCGACGTAGGTAATCGAAAGATTCTCGTTAGATCTCATGCTAACCAGCTACGACCAAGAAACTCATCGGAAGCTACAACAAACTCATCAAACTTTGAGCTACCATTGGACATACTTCTAAGTGAGTTCCAGATTACCTCTCCAGCTCCAACAGAAGATTGCATAACACCTTCTACCCCACCATTGATTTGGAATCCACGACGTATTGTTTCCAGAAGACAACCTGTTGAAACTATTTCCAGAACACCTCCAAAGTAAAAAAGGGAGATGTTAGGGGCAACCCTATAATCAAATAACAATCTGGCATCTTTATTCAGATGGTAATTTTCTATAATAAAGTTCTA
This sequence comes from Bellardia pandia, assembly GCA_916048285.2. NCBI lineage: Eukaryota > Metazoa > Arthropoda > Insecta > Diptera > Calliphoridae > Bellardia > Bellardia pandia. The sequence goes on from OU696534.1 coordinate 3,354,339, forward strand.
GAAACTTCTCAACTTTATTCTCGACCACGCGCTTTTTCTCAAACCTTGCATTTTTTTACTTTAGTTTTAAACTTAATAAATATGAATTAAACGACATTAAAAGTTGACTTTTTATTTCAACAAGAGTACAACAATTATACTCATCACGAAGCTTCTTAACCATAGTATAATGACAAATAGAACCGAACGCATTAGACCTGTCGAGAGAAATGAGAGCACATAATTTCTCATCATTGACATATTCACGAATAAGGTCAGTAAGACTCAGAAGCATCAACGTGGAATTATATCCCTTACGAAATTCAAAATGTCCCTCATAAATATTCAAAAAAGTTGATACCAACATCTGGCGTGTAATTATATGGTCCAAAACCTTAGATAGAGTCGGAAGAATAGAAATCGGTCTAAGATCTTGAGGACCATGAACTAGTCTAGATTTGGGAATAGGTATGACCCGGGCTTCTTCCAAGAAGAGGGAAATTGCGATGTAGTTAAAATAGTATTAAGTAAATGTAATATGTAATTGGAAATAAAGGGGTAAACTAATTTAATAAAGCGAATGGAAATATTATCAACACCTAGAGGACGATTTAATTCGACTTAAAGCTTCTGTAACCTCTAACTCACTTACACAATTGAACGAAAAAGACTCCACAGTTTCTGGAAAATCATTAAAGGTAATATCATCCATAACCACGTCCCCACTACTCCTAACAAAAAAATCATTCAAGTCATCAACATTACCAACAAAAGCATCAGAACTATGATCAGTATATCCAGCCCCATGTAAAATTCTCCACACATTACTAGTGTCCATACTACCAAAAATTTTAGAAAAATAAAGTTTATTTTCCTTACGAATAACACCTTTAGCCCTATTGCTGTATTTGCAGTATATCCTCCAGTTATCTTCAGAGCGATGGCATATGAAAGAACAAAATTTTCGTAGAATTAATCCAAATAGACACATCTTTAGAAATATTTCTCCTAACTATAGGAACACAAGTCAATAGCAAATCAAAAAGTGTAGCCAAGCAAGAACACATATTATTAACATCACTCAAACAGAAGCAAGAAAAATCTCGTCAGTGAAGAGTACCTACATATAAAAAATTAAGGTTCAAAATAATCAATTTAAACAAGTTTTCTTCACTGACGAGAGTAAATTTAACCGTCATTGGTCAGATAGAAAGCAGTACGTTTGGCGTAAGCCAAATACTGAGTTTTTGCCTAATAACACTCGGGCTACAATCAAGTACGGGGCAGGGTCTGTAATGGTGTGGGGATGTGTTTCCAGTGCAGGAGTAGGGAATATTCATTTTATAGAGGGTAAAATGAACCGATTCCAATATTTGGACATATTGAAGCAAAATGTGAAACAGAGTGCTGAAAAATTAAACATATTGGACACATTTGCTTTTTATCAGGATAACGATCCGAAGCACATTTTACACGTTGCGAAGATGTGGCTAATCCAGATCTCAACATTATTGAGCATGTGTGGGAAGAACTTGCCCGAAAGCTCTATAAATCTACTTTCAACACATTAGACCAGTTGAAAGAGAGAATACGACGTGAATGGAACAATATAAGTCCAGAGTTTTGCGCTAATCTCATGCAGTCGATGTCCCGACGTTTAGTAATAAAAGCAAAAGGTTTTGATTCCTAGTTCTAAAACTGTATATTTCATTTGACTGTGCAATTATGTGTTTGACGTTAAATTTGTTATTTTAGTTTTCTTTTCTTATTTTAAAAATCGTTTTGAATAAAACTTGCTAAGTATTACACATTGTTTTAAAGTTTTTTTTAATAATCTACAACATAGCATAAATTTTTTAGAATTATTTTTATTAAAGTGAAAAAATCTGCATTTGAATATTACCATGCCAAGTGTTCACTTATGCGTTTGAGCCACTGTACATTTCTTTGTTAAGAATGTACAGTCAGACTACTTTCAAACTGAAAAACAAAACTTAACTGATGAGAAAGTTATTGTACAAATAGACTTTGCCGAGAATTATGGGCTCATCAGTCAAGATGAAATTCAGTCAGCACATTGGTGTCATGGACAAGTAACTCTTTTCACCTGCTGTATTTGGATGAAGGAGAAACTCCATTCCGTTATTATAATAAGTGACGAATTAAAACACAGTAAATACGCTGTGCATCTCTTTCTGCAAAAAATCCTGCAGTACATAAAGTCTATCAATGAAAATACGGGGAAAACATCTTGAATACGGGGAAAACATCTTGAATGGAACTTTTTTGCTGCTTCACATGCCAAAGGGGCGGTTGATAGACTAGCTGGAAGTAAAAAAGAACAGTGTGGACCGCTGTAAAGTCCCGATAAGCCCTTGTTAACAGTGCTAAAGATTTGTTTGATGTCGCGCGCAGTCTTTATACAAGCATTTATATACCCTACACCACCATAGGGTATACTGGATTTATGCATATGTTTGTAACGCCCAGAAATATTGGTCCAACACCCACATTAACGTATACCGATCACTTTCTGAGTCGATTTAACGATGTCCGTCCGTCCGTCTGGCTAGCTGGCTGGATGTCCATGTAAAGCTTGTGCGCAGAGTACAGGTCTCAATTTTGAAGATATTTCGATAAAATTTGGTACGTAATATTTTTTCGACCCAAGGATGGATGGGATGAAAACTGGTGGAAATCGGTCCATTATTTCACCTGGCCTGGTTATGTCTTTGAATTATGCAAACAAATTTCCCCACAAATGAGTGGTAAATGAAGCCAAATCTCATCTACAAATTTTGTGCAGATCGGTCCATAATTAGTCGTAGCTCCCATATAAGGCCCACTTCCGAAAATCACTTAAAAGAGCATAACTCTCTCAAAAATGTTGGTATCCAAATAATATTAAACACAAATATTTTTCGTACATATACATATAATATGGTAGAATTTTATTATGATCGGTCCATAAGTAGTCGTAGCTCCCATATAATTCCAACTTCCGAAAATCACTTTAAGGACCATAAATCTCTTAAAAATATTGTTATCCGAATAAAATTTAACAAAAATGAGTTTCTAATGTACAAATAGGATTACACTTAATTTTATAATAGTCATTTCATAAATAGTCAAAACTCCCATATAAGACCCTCTACGTAATTCACTTTAACCTCCATAAATCTTTTAAAAGTATTTATATCGAGATAAAGTTTAACATATATAATATTTATATTTACAGAAATAATGACACTAAATTCTTGGATGATCGGTCCATAATAAGTAACACAGAAAAAAATAAAAACGAATTTCAATTAAAAAATTTGTAGTATCAATTAAAAATTTAATTGATTTGATCTTTTAAACGTATTTATATTATTTTCTTTATAATTTTATAATACTTGAAAAAATGAATTAATTGAGTTTTTGTTGATTTTTAAATAATGCCAAATGAGTTTTTTATTTTGTATTTTTATTTGTTGATTAATAAATAACAATATTTTGATTAATTATGTGAAAATGAAGAAAAAAAATGGATTTTTGTTTAGTTATTTTAGACGCGTTGCACCCGTCATGGCTTAAAGAGCAAATTTCTTATTCTTACATTATATTTCTGTACGATGTTTGATTTGATAATCATCGTCTGATATCTCATCTTTCACAATAAAAAAGAATAATACAATAAAAGTTTAAAAATTAACAGAGTTTTGTGGTATGATCTTATGAAAGAGGGCCAATTTGGTTGCACCCGTCATGCACTTTAAAGCTCTCTCGTGGCTAGTTGGTCGTTTCATATAAATTCTTGTAAATAGATAACAATAGTATACAGAAAAATATTACCCCTTCTAGAAATAACTTAATTGAAAATGTGTTTCTTTCTATTAGTAAAATACGTTTAAAGCGTCTAAATGTTGCACCCGTCAGAATAGAATCGCCCACGACTGAATGCATTTTTTTTTTCTTCGTTGACGTTTGGCTTGCATTTGACACTTACTTACTGGAAATATTCCAAGAAAAACAGAATCAGCGTTGTCTGTTTTCGCATTCAAGTACAGAAATACTTTTTTCTCACAAATCGAGAAACGATGGAATTTTTTGTTTCATACTTCATGGGAGAAATTTTTCGATGCGAGAAATACAAAATACACGGTTTTCTTAAAATGAGTGTAATTTTCCACCTATTGGTCCTAGCAAAAATTGTCCAAAGGACTTTAGATAGGCTCATTACAAAAAAAAAAAAATTTTTAAATTTTATTTTTTTTTTTTTTCAATTTGCGCCCCTTTTTTTTCTCAAAAGAAAGCTTATAAAGGGTGGTTAAATTTCAAGGGCCGATGTTGATTTTGAATAAAACACAAACTGTTATATATGTATAAAGCACTAAATAGACCACATTGTATAATAGTTAAATCTGGTAGCATTGAAAAGAATAGAATATGAATAGAATATGAAATAAAGAATTTATGCATTATATTTTAAGACATTGAAAGCAACGGTTGTTTCAATCACGACAATTTTGGCGACGAGGTTAAAAATAAGAACCTAACAAAAATATAATCAGTGATTTGCATTTTTTAAAGTACAAATGCAACAACAAGAATAGGCAAACCCGTTACATTTGAGCTCATACATTAACAGCAAATTCGAAAATAAAATGCCGACTGAGGACGCACCTGCAAACAAAAATGTGGGATTCTTTAATTTCGAGCCTTTTAATGCTAACAAGACATCGTGGTCCAGATGGGTCAAACGTTTCGAGACAGCTTTAGAACTGTATGACTGCAAAGGTACAAAGCACCAGCTTTTATTACTACACTTTATTGGGTCGGACACGTACAACATATTGTGTGATAAATTGACACCACAAACTCCAGAAGAAATACCCTATAAAGAGATTGTGGAGATTTTACAAAACCACTTTGACCCAACGCCTAATGAACTCTTAGAAAATTTTCGTTTTAACACGAGAAAGCAAAAAGAGGGTGAGACAGCTGCAGATTTTTTGGTAGCTCTACGTAGATTGGCAGTCAACTGTAATTTCGGAACGCATGTAGGAAAGGCATTGAGGAATCAATTCGTGTTTGGTCTCCTGGATAAAAAATTGCAAAGCCGGCTATTGGAAAAAAAAAACCTTGAATATAGATGAAGCAATAACTATAGCAACTGCTAGTGAATTGGCCGTAAAAGGAGGTGAGGAATTGCAAGGTAATGTAAACGAAAAAGTGAGTGTTAATAAAATGGCGGCGAAATATAAGAAAGCCAATACAAAGAAAAAATGTTTTCGTTGTGGTGACCCGAATCATAATGCCGATAAGTGCAAATTTAAAGAAACAGTGTGTCACTTTTGTAAGAAAAAAGGGCATTTAAGAAAAGTTTGTTTTAAAGAGAAGAAACAAGTACACTGCGTGACTGAAGATTCCACAAAAGAATATAAAGTAGAAGAAATTTTGCACTTAAATGACCCACAGAATGTCTTGAGTATCCGTGAGAAAATTTGGTACAAGCTAGAAGTGAACAACAATGAAATTACTTTTGAGTTGGATACGGGGGCACCAGTGTCACTTATTAACCTTAACGATGCGAGGAAATATTTTCCAAAATCTATTATTAAAGCCCCGGATATGGATTTATTCAGTGTTTGTGATAATCCGTTACAAGTAGTTGGCTATGTGTGGGTAAATATAACAAATCATGATAATAGGAGGGTTAAACTGTACATAGTGCGCTTCGATCGTAAACCACTATTAGGTAGAGAATGGATATATCAAATAAAAGTAAATTGGAATGAGGTTATTTACAGTAATAACAACTCTGTAGTAAATTCAGTAGAATTTCAGGACATCTCTCAACATTTAAAAATGTTAACCCAAAGATATTCAACCGTATTTGCACAATCTAGCGGAAAAGTCTCAGGATTACAGGCCCGACTCTACCTCAAGCCAAATACGACCCCTAAATTTATAAAAGCTCGACGTGTACCATTTCCGCTTATGGACGCGGTTGAAAAACAGTTACAGGAACACGTTGTTGAAGGGCTTTTAGAAAAAGTAGAAAGAAGCGAGTGGGCTACACCCATCGTAGTAGTTCCAAAAAAAGATGGCGCAGTACGCATCTGCGGGGACTACAAAATTACAATAAACCCAGCTTTGGTGGTAGATGAGTACCCATTACCTACCATCGAAGAACTTTTTAGTAAAATGGCAGGTGGTTTGAAGTTTTCGAAAATAGATTTGACCAAAGCGTACTTACAGTTGGAAATACATCCTGATGATAGACACTTATTAACACTCAACACACATAGAGGACTGTATCGACCCACCCGTATGATGTATGGTATTGCAAGTGCTCCGGCAAAGTGGCAAAGGTTGATGGAACAAGTCCTAGGGGATATACCAGGTGTATCGGTATTTTTAGACGATATTAAAATTACAGCCCCTAATGATAGTATACACTTACAACGCATCGAAGAGGTACTTAAACGATTGGAAAAATTCAACATGCGTATAAATATTGAAAAGTCGGAATTTTTAAAAGATTCTATTGAATATTGTGGCTATCTTATTAAGAAAGATGGAATAAGACGGATTAAAAGGAAAGTGGCAGCAATCCAAGAGATGAAACAACCACAAAATAAGGATGAAGTTCGTGCTTTTCTAGGCTTGATTAATTATTATGGCAGATTTATCAAAAATTTGAGTGACATCGTATACCCACTAAATCGACTACTTCAAAACGAGGTAAAATTTCAATTTAGTGAAAATTGCAAAAAGGCATTTGAAGAGATAAAGAAGCAAATGCAATCCGACACGGTGTTGGCGCATTATGACCCTAAATTACCATTACTATTAGCTGTTGATGCGAGTCCTACAGGTGTTGGCGCGGTGCTTAGCCACGCATACGAGGATGGAAGTGAAAGACCCATACAATTTGCGTCACAGACCCTTAGCAAAGTACAACAACGATACTCCCAGATTGATAGAGAAGCGTATGCGATTATTTATGGGGTTCGCAAGTATTACAATTATTTATACGGTAAAAAGTTTATTCTAATTACAGATAATCGAGCGGTATCGCAAATTTTTTCACCCAATAAAGGTCTACCAGTGCATTCAGCTACAAGAATGCAACATTACGCGTTGTTCTTAGAGCAATTCGAGTTCGAAATTATATGTAAGAAGTCAGAAGAAAACGCTAATGCTGATGCGATGTCGCGACTCTCAAACTCTGAGATATATAAATGTATCGACGAAGTTCATGTCATTGAAGAGGAAATGATTGAAAACTTACCCGTAACTCTGGAGGAACTTAGAAAACAAACTAAAACAGATGATGAGGTTCAAAACTTGATGAAATGTTTAGAGTTAGGACGGGAATGTGAACCAAAACATCGTTTTGGTATTTCTCTGGCAGAATTTGGTTTACATAATGGCTGTCTGGTACGAGGTATAAGGGTGTATATACCAAAATCATTACGCAAAAAAGTTTTGGATGAACTGCATTCTGCACACTTTGGTATATCTCGTATGAAAAGTCTAGCTAGAGCATACGTTTGGTGGAACCAAATGGATAAGGATATTGAAATGTTAGTATCCAAATGTGCATTATGCCAAATGACACGGCCTGACCCAAAGAGGTTATCACCAATTCATTGTTGGGCAAGACCCAACAAACCATTTGAACGAGTACATGCTGATTATGCAGGACCGTTTATGGACAGATATTTATTCATACTGGTGGATGCGTATAGTAAATGGCCAGAAGTTTATATTGTCCCAAATATGACAGCGGAAACCACCATACAGAAATGTCGTGAAATATTTTCACAATTTGGCATCCCAAATATATTCGTAAGCGACCATGGGACTCAATTCAACTCCGGCGAATTTCAAAGCTTTCTAAAAATAAATGGTATCGTACACAAACAAGGAGCCCCATATCATCCAGCAACTAATGGACAGGCCGAAAGGTATGTGCAAACTTTTAAAAATAAATTAGTAGCCTCAAAATGTACTCCAGGCACAATGCATAGAGAGTTAGCCAACATATTATTGGCTTATAGACGGGCCATTCACCCTACGACTGGAAAATCACCCGCAATGTTGATGCTAGGACGTCAAATCCAATCTCGTCTTGACCTAATGTTACCACACAATGATGTGAGTAATCAGTTACGTCAGATTACTAAGAGACAATTTTCAGAAGGAGACAGAGTAACAGTACGGGATTATCTTTCCAAAAACAAATGGCAATTTGGCGTGGTGGAGGAGAAGGTAGGTGAGTTGCACTATAACGTTAGACTAGATGATGGCCGCATATGGAAAAGGCACATTGAGCAGATGAGGAAGGTAGAGGTGGAATCTAACGAATCATTGGCCCAACAACGTGACCCATTACCAGCACTGGAGGTAGATGAACCAATGGACACAAGGACCCAAGGTATTCCGCAAACTATTTTACAACAATCAAAATCAACACAGCGTGAGGAAAATATACCTGTGAGTAACCCAGGATCAGAAGTTACCTCAGAATCGGAGCCTACAGAAGATGCTGGACTGCGACGCTCAGAAAGACAACGTAAGAAACCGATGCGATTTGTTGAATGACTTAATATAAATTTTATTTATGATCTAATTTGAAATTAACTATTTGTAACTAATTTTATATATGAATTGAACTGAATTAATTAAGCGGGGGAGAAATGTTATATATGTATAAAGCACTAAATAGACCACATTGTATAATAGTTAAATCTGGTAGCATTGAAAAGAATAGAATATGAATAGAATATGAAATAAAGAATTTATGCATTATATTTTAAGACATTGAAAGCAACGGTTGTTTCAATCACGACACAAACTATTTAGGAAATTATTGTAATTTTATTTTATTATGATATATTGGTCTTACTCAATTATGTATGGAACAAAATATCGGCCAAATGGGCGCCGCGACCACGGCGGCACACCTCCATCCGATGGTCCAAATTTTCGATGACCCTGAGGCATAATGGAGGTTCTATGCCGTTAATGTGCCGAATTATCTCATCCTTTAGCTCTTGAATTGTTGCTGGCTTATCGACGTACACCTTTCTTTCAAATAACCCCAAAGAAAAAAGTCCAACGGTGTCAAATCGCATGATCTTGGCGGCCAGTTGACATCGCCATTCCGTGAGATAACACGGCCATTGAATTTGTTGCGCAAAAGAGCCATTGTTTCGTTAGCTGTATGGCAAGTGGCACCGTCCTGCTGAAACCACATATCGTCCACATCCATATCTTCCAATTCGGGCCATAAAAAGTTCGTTATCATCTCACGATAGCGAACACCATTCACAGTAACTGCCTGACCGGCCTCATTTTGGAAAAAATACGGCCCGATGATGCCGCCAGCCCATAAACCGCACCAAACAGTCACTCTTTGTGGGTGCATTGGTTTTTCGACAATTACTCTTGGATTCTCATTCGCCCAAATGCGGCAATTCAGTTTATTGACGAATCCACTGAGGTGAAAATGTGTCTCATCACTGAAGATGATTTTCTTCGAAAATTGATCATCCACTGTTGCCATTTCTTGCCACCATTCTGCCCATTCACGACGTTTGGAATGGTCAAGAGGCTTTAGTTCTTGAGCCAATTGCACCTTGTAAGCGTGTAAATGCAAGTCTTTATGCATAATGTTCATCAAAGAGACGAGCGTGAGAGGTGCAATTGTTGGGCACGACGACGAGTTGAGATGGACGGCTCTTCAGCCACACTATCGCGAACAGCAGCAATATTTTCTGCAGTACGAGCTGTACGAGCATGCACTTGTGTTCTCACATCTTCTACAGACCCGGTTTGCTCGAATTATTTCCACGATTTTTGCGATTGTACGCACATTTGGACGATCAAATTGACCAAAAATATCACGAAGTGCACGATATGCATTTTGATTTGAACGCCCATTTTCATAATAAGTCTGGATAACTTTAACACGTTGTTGGATTGTGTATCTCTCCATGGTTCAAATTGAGTAAGTCTGAGATAGAGAAATGTCAAAAAAAATTCGAAAAAAAGCTTGGCGTTTAGGTGTGGTTCACATTCAACATCGGCCCTTACAATTTAACCACCCTTTATAATTTCCTTTAAGGCATTTATAATCGCTTAATGGGATGCGAGTGGGATATCTATCAACAAAAATATTTTTTAACTCAAGAATAGGATTTTTCAATATTTGGCACATGTATCATTTTCATTTTTTCCCCCATTTTTTAATTTTTTTTTTTCAAAATGGAGTTTTTTTTATTTTGACTCAAAAGAAACTTTAGACCATTTCCTTTAAGAGCTTTGTGGTCACTTAGTAGCAAGAGGCATATCTATAAAAACATATTTTAACTCAAAAAATAAAGTTTTTGAATTTTACCATATGACCAAATTTTTTTTTCTTTTTTTTTTAATGAATGTTTTTTGTTTTTTTTTTTTTTTTTTGCTCAAAGAAAGCTTAGTTTTTTTCCTTTAAGAGTTTTGTGGTAACTTAATGGGATGTAAGTGGGGTATCTATAAAAAAAATTTGCAACTTAATTTTTCATATGCACTATTTTAATTTTTTTCGTTACAGTTTCTCGAAGTTTGCATTGAGCAAATGCTATTTTTTTTTTGGTTTTATAACCTATAAGTTTGTCGTGGTGGAATACCAAACAAAACTCAGGGGTTGAGTTCGGGAAGTGCGGCTTCCCATACGAAGGTATAGGTCGGTGGATCTTCCTTGACGATACTCCTTTAGGCGTAAGCCGTATATTGGTGATGGCATTATGATAATATCGACCAAATAAATCCTCCTATTAAAGAGGTAACTTAAATACAAACAAACAAACAAATTTTACTGTTTGAGTTTTTAGTTTTTTAATGTATCATACACGTTCATACACATGATACTAGAAATATCTCGATATTTATTGAACGTGTAGCAGTGCTCTATGACACCAAAACATTTTTTCTTGTCGATTTTAACCCTTTCATGCCCACTTTTGTCTAGGTGGTGTTAAAAATATGAAACCTTGTTTTTCTGTTTATTTTGGGCTCAGATAAGGTATATACCAAGTTTCGGACAACAGGTCCTTCCAGGAAGGAGTCCAGAGGAAGTTGCTTTTAAGCAACAATGGGCATTAGTGGTATAAAAATTTTAAAAGGAACAAATTTTTTATTTGTTTGTTTTTGCTTTTATAACTAAAATCACATTTTCTTTCAGCCATAGTTCCGATAAAACAATTTTATAATTTGGAAATTCTAATATATTTCAGTTTTACGTGACTCTGTTTTTGGAGAAAATTTTTTTACATGCACTTACTTTTGATTCTTGTCCACAACTAAATGCTTAACATATTTTTTGGTGTTTTTGCATTTTATTACTTTAAACGCATAAACAAAAAAAATACAATTTACCGTTATTCCTTAAATTGCAAAGGCAAAGAAATATTAGCTTTGAAAGTCAAAGTTGCTTATAAGCAACTTATTTGAGATTATGGCATTCGATATCGAGCAAGAAATTTAGTACATTTTATCATAATTTCGATATCGAAATCATTTTTCGATACGATAGCTCATTCGATCACGAATGCGGTAATTTGGCCCCCGACAATATTGGTTTCTATGACACCCCTGATTATGTTTAGGTGGAGGATATTTAAGATTCCGCACAGCCGAATATTGCACTCTAACTTGTTTACGAGTATAATAAAATCAAATTCAACAAAACAAAAATCGCGCATTTTCATACGCATTTTCATACAAAGTTCAATTTTGACCTTAAATTCCTCAACTACTGAACGGATTTTAATAAAATTAAAACTGGAGAAAAATTCAAGATGTTTTCTCTTAACAAGAAAAAAAATTACTAAAATATCTCCATCAGTTCAAAAGTTACACACCCCTATCGTGAATAAAAATTCCACGTGAAATTTGTTCACTTTTCACATTTTCCTATTTAAATTCAATGTTATAAAAATAAAAGTGAACAAATTTCACGTGGAATTTTTATTCACGATAGGGGTGACAGATTTTTGGCCGATGAAAAACGATTCTGAGCCACTGTGCGTCAACCTGCAAATACTTTTTTATCGGCTTCTGGAATTTGTCCAATAGTTAGAATTCAGGGCAGAATGAATGCATATAGAGATATTCCAGAATAAAATGCAGTCGGCTCGAAGCTTAAAATCATGTTTTCAGCAGATTTAGGTGGCCATCCCAAATACAGGACCTAAACTTGATTGAACGCCTCTGGGGAGTCCTCAATAATAAAATCTGTAGCTTTAAATCTAGAAATAAACAAGAATTATCAGGAAATTCATGAGACCTGGGGGCTAATTCTGGCAGTCGTATACGATCGAATACTTACTCGTGAGTTCGAGTTTTTTTTAACTTTTGGGGTTTTATTAGTCGTTATCGAATAATATGTATCGAAATTTCTAATGACAGGGGGGAAATTTCGATACATATTATTCGATAACGACTAATAAAACCCCAAAAGTTAAAAAAACTCGAACTCACGAGTAAGTATTCGATCGTATACGACTGCCAAAATTAGCCCCCTGGTACTCAATACCATCATGTTTGTGCGAATCTTGTGGGTTATACATATGATTCTCCATTATCAGGAAGTTACACAAATTAAACAAGCTTCAATCAAATATTTAAATATTTGGAAATGGTGATGTTTAACCAAAAATATAGTTTTTGGCAAAACATTAACCCCCTGGCCCACGATGTCAAACGATAACGTTCGCTTAGATAAGACTTAAGACACAAACTTGATAGTGGAATAAACAAACTTGATTGAGTAAAAAATAGATACGATAAAAAGTTTGTGTCTTAAGTCTTATCTAAGCGAAGGTTATCGTTCGACATCGTGGGCCAGGAAGTAAGTGTTCCTTGGCTTAAATCAAGATCGTGACACTGGCTTAGATTTTAAAAAAAAAATTATAGATGATATCCTATTAATTTATATACTTATTTTTGCCCGCTTTCTCATGGTTTAAGTTTTATTCACCTTTAAAGTTTTGATATACATATAACTGTAAATATCAACTCTTCTAGATAAATTATCTACATTTTTTAAATTACTTCCAAAATTTTATCTCTAGTGCAGTTTTTAATTCTAAGTAAAATTAATTTGTTTTCGAGTGAGCGGAGTTCCAAAGTTTATGACATTTCACCATTAAAATATACATGAAATCTGTACTATTCGAAGCCGTATTTCTGTGTACCATAGAGAAGAATATCCTTCCGCCAGGCCGTAGGCCTGCAATACCGAAAATCTTTACTATGCGAAGTTGGTGTTTTGCATACCATGGAGGAGAAAATGCTTTCGCCTGGCCGTAGGCCTGTAATGCAGAAAATCTGTACTAGGTTAGGTTATGGTATACATACGTCAAATGAAAACTTGAAAAGTTCTCTATAAACCTGTATAAATTACTGATATGTATATTATCACTTTTGTAAAAAAAAACTCAATATGTTAATATTTACAGTTATATATCAAAACTTTAAAGGAGAATAACGCGTAAACCACAAGAGAGCGGGCAAAAGTTTTTATGTAGTTATAGAGTTCCTTTTTATTTTATAACTATTTAAAGATATTTAATTTAATGTACAGTCTTCGACTATCTCTCAGACCGATTAGGTGCTTTTCTCTCCGCAATTAAAAGTTTGTGCATAAGAAATATTCTAACGGGTTATAAGATTCTTTAAATTTTTTACTTATATTCACGTGCTTCAATTAATAAACTAAACTAAAAAAAAAAACAAAATATAACACAGTGAAAAATATATATATAAAATAAAATGCCTCCGGGTCCAGATCCCCCGGATAGATTCTCCAACAACAGGTTTCACCTGTTGGGAGACTACATAGAAAGTGCATCCAAAAGACAAAAACCAAATGATTACCCAGATCTCCCAACGCACACTGTGGTAAATCACAAATCTAGCTGAATAAAATAAAAAATAAAAAGTCTGGCAACATTCCTTCTGATCGTTTAATGGCTTGTCAATACAATAGGTAACTGTAATTCATGTTTTGTTTTGTTAGTTTTTAGCTCTGGTTAGAAAAACTAAACTTTAAAGTCAGTTGTTGTCAACACGTGCATTCAGATTTCAAAGAGAAGCGTATTTTTTGTGTGACTTTGGTTTGTGATTGCAAAGGCTACGGTGACTTTATTGCCGATTTTTTTTTATTATTATTATTTATTTATTTATTTCAAAGTAATATAAAAAGCCTTAAATTAGGCCATACATTAAATATATTACAAAGTTAATTCCTGAATAAAACATACATATAATTTAAATTAAGTAAATATATAAATACATACAAAATAGAGGCCCCCCAGCCAAATTAATTATTTAATTAAAATAATACTAAAATATATGTCCCATAGTAGTAAGAGAAAAGAAAAAAGAATAGTAAAAAATAGTAACCCCATAAAAAAGTTATAAAGCGATTGTTGAAAAATATAGCAAGATTTAATTAATTCTCGAAAAATACATTAAAAGTTTTAAGCGAAAGGCATTGTTAGAATAAGAAAATATACGAAGATCCAAAGGCAAAAAATTCCAGATTCTGGCCACTTTTACAATAAAAGAACGGTCAAAAATACTGCACTTGATCCTAGGAATGGTAATCTGAGGATTTCTTGTAGAGTGAGAAAATGAAAACTCAGAACAGAGATTATAAGGTAAGCCAGAACGAATAACCTTATAAAAAAAAAATAATTTGCGAATATCACCAAAGTGCCTAAAAGAACATCCCAAAAAAGTACTGACATATTCAGAAATATGCATCCATCTTCGAACTTTATAAACATAGCGCACAATAACATTGACTAAACAATTAAATTTAGCCAAAATACGAACCACAGTGCTAGATACCACTTCAATCCCATAAAATATTTCAAGGAAATATATTATAATTTTTATTTAATTATTTCCATTGTAAGTATTAAAACAATTTTTTTTGTGAAAAGTTCAGAAAGTGAAAAAATAAAATATTTCATTTTTCAAGTAGAGTTAAAGCTGTTTATTACGCATAGTTCCGGTGTAAAACTATATTTGGGTTAATCTTTCAAGTGTTCACTTTAAGGTAAATCAAAAACCCATTGCGATTTTTTGCGACCGCCATACATTTTTTTCACTTTTCCAGTATGACCTCCACTCGAAAGGAAATTTTTGAAGAATGGATAAAAACTCCCAAAATACAGCGCAAAGATGCCTTATTGACATTAATAATGGATAGATATGGACTTCAAGATATACCAGTAGAAGTGAAAACAAATCTCTTCTCAAACGTGTTTCATATGTGGAGCGAAACCGAGTGAACTAAATAAACCTTCTGTGATTTTAAACAAAATTGTCGATGAACGATCTTTAACCTTTGGAATGTCTCCGCTACATTCATGGATCCGTTTTATGGAGTGTGTATTACACATAGCATTTAAGCTTCCTATAATTACCTGGCAAGCTCGAGGACCGGAAAATAAAGCAAAAGTGGCTGAAGTTAAAAAAAAGTATTCAACAGAGATTCCGAAATGAGATGGGGTTGCTTGTAGACATGCCAACACAACATGGAGGTAATACGAATGACGGTAATACTGCTAGACGGTTCTTTACAGCAGCAGAAAAGAGTGCAGAAATCACTGGTGTCAATAAAGGATTAATTGAACGGTTTCATATTATTTTGGAAAATTAAGGAAGTGGTTACCCTATTGATGAAGATGCTTTTGAAAGTTTTATTGTTGTCACACGAAATTTATACTTAAACGAATACCCATGGTACATTATGCCAGTTAGCGTTCATAAAATCCTTTTTCATGGAAGAGACATAATAAGGTCTTGCATTCTTCCTGTAGGACAGCTTTCAGAAGAAGCTCAAGAAGCAAGAAATAAGGACACGAGGAAATTTAGAGAGTTGTTTACGAGAAAAACATCGAGAATAGTCACAAATACAGATCTTTTCAATCGTCTCTTAATTTCTTCAGATCCATTAATCGCAAGTTTCAAATCAGGCCCGTCTGGCAACCATAGGTGGCAGACTACATTGAGGACATGTAGTGGTTCCTTTGCAACTTTTCATTGTGTGTCTGAGTCTTTGGCAGTTTTTGCACATCATGGGACTGGGGTAGTAAAAGTCTACTTTACATTTATACCATGCTACGTCAATTTCACGGGGGAGGCGGTAGAGGTTGAAAGTAAGTATCATTTTTCCAGTTGGTGACCTTGTTTTGCCATCTTCGTTTAGTTTTGTAAATTTGTAAACTTCGGTGACTCCTTGGTCTTTCATTTCTTCTATAATTTCTTCTTCCGATACTTTATTCAGGCAGGGTGCGTATATAACAACTTTTACAAAGTTTAATGAATCATGAAGTTTGCATGACACCGGATGGGAGTTTAACTGCTTGGTTTTAAGAAATTTGTCTGCGATTCGTGATGTGCGGGCTAAAATAAGTTAATTTCCGTCAATTAGATTTCTGAACTAATTGATTCGATGCTTTTTTAAGTATGAATGGGGTGATTTCAGAAAGTGATTTTTTAGGGTCTGCTGTTGAAATACAATATATTTTGTGTTGGAACTGTCACTTCTTTTATTTTTTTTATTTATTTATTTATTATTATTAGTATTTAAAATACTCTTGACTTCATATTTATACATAATTTCGAAACAGAATAGTTTAGATTGTTTTAGTTCTAAGAGTTTACATTAATCCATTTAAAATTTATATTTCATTTCTAACAAAATCACACATAGTTTTTTAAAGACATTATTATTGGTTTCATTCTTGATTTCATTTGGTAAAGAACTGAAAAAGTTTAAGGCCCTTGTAGAAAAGAGATCTCTTCATTAAATATGTTTTTACTCGTTGTAGTATGAAGTTATCAGCATTCCGTAGTGAGTACGGTTGTACATCGCCAACATATCTCACTTGTTCGCATAAATAATCTGGTGCATTTCCCTGTCATATTTTTTGAATCAGTTTTATAGTGTTGAGTGCCAGTCGTTGTTTTATATTCATCCATTTGAGTGTCTCTAGCATGTTGTTTATTGGTATGTATCTATTGCATTTCAAAATCGATCGCATAGCTCTATTTTGTAGTTTTTGTAATCTTTCAATATGAGTATCAGTGCAGCATGTAAATATTATTGTGGAACCAAATTCAAAATGTGGTTTAATTATTGTATTGTAGACGTTAATAGCCGTTAAGATGTTTATTTTACTTCTTATTCTTTTGAAAAACCCGATTTTTTTGCCGATTTTTTTTACATATAAACTCTACAGTGGCCGACAAAAGTCTACATACGACCACAATATTGGACATTTTATGAGAACATTAGCGCGGAATAAAACAAATAATGATGTAGTTTTGTTTGTAATCTATTTTTATTGATATGCCCAAAAAAAATTATTATTGTAATGTAAACTTTAAAATTTATTCATAATAAACAAATAAAAAGCATTGACAAAAGTCTACATACGACCAGCATATATGGGATTTTGTTGTTGAATTCAAACAGTAAAATGCCGTTATTTATTTTCTACTTTTCTCGTTGTGTTAAGGGGTTTCCTAAAATAGTATTCAGTTCAAGTTTAGGCGGATTAAATAAATCTTTAATAGAAATAATGGCTTCTCGAAAAGAAATATCAACTGATGTCCTTAATTTTGTTGTAAAGTGCAGAAATGAGGGAAAATCTTTTGGTGAAATATCAAAGCTTTTTAATTTAAGTAAGTCTACAGTTCAGACAATAGTCAATAACTTTAAAAAGACTTGTACAGTTGAAAACACACCACGTGGAGGACGCCCAAAGAAACTTAGTCGTAGAGACGTTAGCTTCATTTTAAAAGAAGTGGGCAAAAATCCAAAAGTAAATGCCGCAAAATTAGCCGAAGATATCGCTGCATGATCTGAATTAATTGTACATCCAAGAACTATACAAAGAACTTTAAATAATAATTGTTACCATAGCAGATCTCCTCGCATAAACCTCTCATAAACGAAAAAAAATAGCAAACTTCATTTGGAATTTGCACAAAAGCATATTCAGAAGGACATGGATTTCTGGAAGAGAGTTTTGTTCACTGATGAATCTAAATATAACATATTTGGAAGTGATGGGAGAGATAAAGCTTGTCGAAAAAAAAAATACAGCGATGGAGCCGAAGAACTAGTTGCTACTGTTAAGCATGGTGGAGGCAGCGTGATGGTTTGGGGTGCTTTTGCTGCTTCTGGAGTAGGAAAGTTAGTGTTTATTGAGGGTAATATGGATTGCTATCTGTACAAATTCATTTTGGAACAAAATTTTAAACCCTCGGATGATATTTTAAATCTTAGTCAGAGTTAGATTTTCCAGCAAGATAACGATCCGAAGCACACGGCTCAGATTGTCAAAGAATGGCTGCTCTACAATGCCCCACGACAGTTGTACACCCCACCTCAAAGGCCGAACTTAAATGTTATTGAGCACGTGTGGGAGATTCTACAACGAAAAATTCGCAAAACTCCTATTACTAGTGACCCAATGCTTAAAGAGAAGCTTCAAGAAGAATGGATAAACATAACTCGACAATTTAGTTGTTTCGATGCCCAGGCGTTTACAGGCAGTTATAGATGCCCATGGTGCCCCAATGAAATATTAATTTTAATAAAAAGTACATAATAAGTTTTAATACCCAAAGTTTTTTATGTTAATTTACAGCTCGTATGTAGACTTTTGTCATTCAATTTTATTAGTTTTTTGTGAATAAAAGTTTAAGTTTATAATAAAATAAGATTTTTTTGTGTTATTATTATTATAAATACATCTTAAACAAAACTGTATTATTACTTTTCTTCATTATGGTTTCAAAATGCCCAAATTGCAAAAATATGGGTCGTATGTAGACTTTTGTCGGCCACTGTATATGTTCATTAAATTTTAATTTTTTATCAATTGTAAAGCCTAGGTATTTGATGTGTTCAACTTTCGCAATTGTTTCTGCGTTTAGTTCAATATTTATGTCACTGGTCATATTTATTTCCATAATTTTCGTTTTTTTTCGTTTCACTTAAGTTTATTCATATTTAACCATTCATTTATATTGTTTATGTCGCTTATCATTTTAATGCGACATTCTTCAACATTATGACCTTCTGCAAATATTAGTGTATCGTCCGCATATAAAACCATTTCACTATTATTCAGAACATTCGGCATATCATTAATGTAAATAATGAACAATAAAGCTCCCAGAATAAAACCCTGTGGAACTCCGTATACATTATCTATTTTTTCGGATTTCTTATCGTTAACTTTAGTAAACTGTTTCCTGTTTGTCAAATATGATTTAAACCATTGTAGCTCTTTTCCTTGGATGCCATAATTGTATATTTTCTGCAGTAATATTTCCCGATCAATTGTTTCAAAAGCCCTTTTAAAGTCCAAAAATATTGCAATAATTTTTTTATTTTTATCTATATTTTTCCATCGATTGATTACGTAATTAACTGTAGTTTCACATGAGAAATTTTTACGAAAACCTGATTGGTGCTTTGTCAGGATAGAATTCTCTTCAATATATTTTTCCAATTGTTCCTTTACTACTTTTTTAATAATTTTTTCACATGTTTTCAGACTGTTAATCGGTCTAAATTCATCACATTTCATGGTATTAGCTACTTTTTCAATTGGTGTTATCATCAAAATCTTCCAATTTTCGGGAAAAATTCCTGTTTTTAACGATTCGTTTATTATTTTTAGTAGGATATTTCCGATTTTGTTCCACTTATCTAGTATCATTTATGGGGTTATTTTTTCATAGTCTGGTTTATTTTTAAGATTTTTAACGATATTTTTTAACTCTAAAATATTTATTGGACGAAATTTTAACTTTTTATCAATCACAGGTATATTATTATTATATTGTGCATCGTTTATTGCTTCTCTTATTGATTTAATACTATTGACAAAGTAACGGTTAAATTGACTAGCTATCTTATAATTATCTTTACATTCTACGTCACTAAATATCACAGATTTTATCACATTTGGTTTTTTATTCATTACTAAGCTTTTGATTGTGGTCCACATTTGCCTTAGGTCTTTGGCTTTATTTATTTCTTCGTTTAAAAAATCATATTTTGCATTTTCTATTGCAACTTTATATTTATTTCTTATCATTGTGTAGTTGTTCCATGATTCTATTGAATTTTCATATTGAGCTCTTTCGTACAATATAATTTTGTGTCGTTTCATTTCTTACAAATCATTATTATACCATTGGTCTGCTTTGTATTTATTTTTTATACACATTTTTTTTTTTTGTAAATTTTTGTACAGTCTCATTGAAGCATTTATCAATATAGTTTACGTTATGGTTTATATCTTTCTCATCGTCATATCTTATTATTGCACTAAGTTCTCTATGAAATTGATGTTCTTTATATTTAAAAATTGTTACTTGTTTATTGCACGTTGTTTTTATGTTATCACATTTAATTAATATATTAATAATTTCATGGTCTGATACATTGTCTGTAGAATTAAATTGCACTGATACCCGATGACTGTTTGTTATAACATAGTCTATAATTGTTTTTGACGTATGCGTTATTCTAGTGAAGTTGTTTACTATTTGTTTTTGACCATTGTCGTGTATTGCACTCTGAATTCTCTTTTTGTAAAACCCATTTTTGCCCCAGTCTATATTAAAGTCGCCCGTTATAAACATATCACAGTTTCTTTCACTTAAAGCAGTGGTCCTCAAAAAGAGAGGATTTGGTAATTACATATGTATGGGTGACACTACACAGAAAGAAATAACATGTAATGTTTTAACTAAACCTCAATTAAAAATTAATTTGTTATTTTGTATAAATTCATCTTATGTTATTTTATGTACATATGTATGTATGTATAAAAAAATAGTAAATTCTTTTGAAAATATCAAAATAATATTATTTAATGCAACAAAATTTCTGTAAAAAGTATATAAAAAAATGTATACATTTATGTGATCACTGCTTCTCAGTGTACTGAAAACAACAACAAAAATTAGCTGAAAAAGAAAAAACATGCGCAACAGTCCTACTTTGTTCAATGCTGTCATACAACTGAATGAAATATTTGTATTTTTCTACGCTCTTGTACTGAGAAATAAATAAATAAAAGCTGAAAAAGAACAAACATGCGGCATAGACCTGCTTTGTTGAATGTTGACTAACAACTGAATGTAATATTAGTATTTTTACGCTCTTGTTGTGAGTATTGTTTGCGATCGTGTTGTGTATATGTAAATAGCCGAAAATCTTCGTATTCTGAACAATACTAGTGAGGACCACTGACTTAGACTCGATTGCCTCTTGAAATGCCTCGCAAAACTCCGCTTCAGATGCACTGGGTGATCTGTATATTACACAAATTAAAATGGTATTGTTAACACATTTTGCTACACATGCTAACATCCAGTAATTTGATTCTTTTACCTTCTCATAAACCTTTGTCACAGACGATCTATTTCTATAATATATAATTACTCCACCAGTTCTTTTTGAATTTAAATAACTAATTAGTTGCTTATATTTAGGTAACATTATTTCATTTAGCTCAATATATTTCGTCAAGTGAGTTTCGGAGAGTATGATGAATTCTGGGTTTACTTTAGCACTTAGTTTTTCTATTTGATTGTAATTGTTTGTTAATCCTTGTACGTTAGTATATATTGCATTTATGTTGTTTGATTGTTATTCCGATAACCCGAGTCTGCGTTTTTTTTATTGACAGTTTATTTAAGTATACCGGACATTTTTTATCATTTGTTAAATGATTATCATCTAACCCTAGGTTTAGTTTTTTATTCATACGCACACAATTTATACATTTTATCATTTGCTCATTATTGCATTCGGTCATCTTGTGATTTCCATGATAATTGAGACAAGTTTTTATATTTTTACACTCCTGCGCCGAATGGTTGTAACCTTTACATTTGTAGCACTGCTTTACCGATGTACCGTCAAACACTCTGCACCTTTCCCAGCCTATGTTTACTTTTTGATCTTTCATTAAATTTTCATAAGTTTCTCCATCTGTTTTTATTTTTAAATTGTATATTGTCTTATTATTTCGTTTTGTCTCAAATACGTTTATTAATTTAATGGTTTTAATACCAATTATAGGATTCTGTTTCATCAGTTGCAAAATAACTTCTTCCTCCGTATATTTAAAAGAAATATCTGTTATTGTTATTAAAAATTCCATAGGATTAGCTACTTTCACTTCATAATTTTCACCCATTTTGTCTTCTATGGCATTTTTTATTTTATCTCTTTCTTCATCATTTACTTTTTTATTTAACTTCTCTTTTGTTTTATCAGAACTTTGTTTCTCTTTTGGCTTCACTATTACTGGTATCTTTTTTGTTGAATCTGGTAACACTCTTTTTAAAGCTTCAGAATACAGCGGTTTATTTTGTTTATCATTGTTGTCACTAATTGCCTTTTTTATTTCATTCCGCATCTTCTCATTCTCTTCACGTATTTCATTATATAGATCTTTGTTCTTGCTCTTATTATCGTTGACATTTTCGCACATTTTGTTCAGTTCCTTAACATTGTTTTCACATCTTCTTTGTACATCTTCCAAATTTTTTAGTCTTCCTTGATATCATTTTTCCATTACCTCTAATAGTTTCTTCATTTCTTGTTCATTGTGCTTTAATGATCGTTCAAATTCGTGTTTGTAATCCACCAAGTGTTGTTTGTTTTTTTTTCACCTCCTCTTGTACCTCTGCCAATACTAAGTCAAGGTTATGTATATATTGAACGCAGTCATCACACATAAAACGAATATAGTTGTTCGAATCAATAATTTTTAAACTATATTGATCCAATCTGCTGCACTTCAGTGTCGGATGAAACTCCTTCTTACACACTCCTTCACATTGTATTCCAGTTTCGCCACGTATGGCTGATTTGCATTTACTGCAATCAGGCATCGTCTGGTAAAAGTTAAATTTGCAAAATTATTACTCACAAAAACCAATTAAATTTAAAACTTTCAGTTTTTGGTATTGAATTGAGCCCGTACCACAGTTTATAAACAGTTTTGTTTATTTTATAGCGATGTAAATATTTATTTTAATTTTTTTTCGCATAAACTTCCGTCACTTCCGTTCACTTTGTCGTATACACTACAACAATTATATTGACTTACAACTTATTCTGAAAGAACTTGAACCTTCTATTATTTCGTTACAAGAAACACATCTTCTCTACAACACCGATGTTACTCCTCCCAAAAACTACAACGCATACTTCTTCAATGACATTCAAAACACTAGTGAAAAACAAGGAATTGGAATACTCGTAAAATCCAACATTCCACAAAAACAATTGTCTATTAACACAATCTACCAAGCAATCGTAATCGACATTTCACTCAATTTCAAATTCATCATCCTATCATATTATATTCCTCCTAACAAAGACATTGATGAAAACGAACTATCTGCAACCTTTAGCGCCTTTCAAAGCCCAATTTTAGTAAATGGAGATTTAAACTGCTGGAACACAGTCTGGGGATCAACGACAAACAACATAGGAAGACTTAAACTAGAAAGAGCAATCGATAGCTCCAATCTATACGTCATCATGTTGGTTGGCAACGCAGAATGTTAACAAGTGTAAAAATTAAAGCTATATAAAATTAATAAAAATAAAATAACAATTGGTTTAAAAAAATAGATAGGACTATTGGAAACCATAGAAAAATATTAATTAGAATTAGTGGAAAATAAATTCTTTTTTTCTTTTTCATTAAACAAACATTTAAAAAAAAACAAGTAAGAGTGCTATATTCGGCTGTGCCGAATCTTAAATACCCTTCACCTAAGCGTAATAAGAAATACAGAAACTACACTAGACTAGAATATCCTAATTCTGTGTTTTCTATTCAGTCTTAGTGCAAATTTTATTAGTATTTGATATATTGTTTGAAAGACAATTTTACGACCAACATAATTTATGTTAAATATTTTGAAATGTTGTCTAATTTTTACCATTTTTAATTGATTTAATTACCAATTCTTATGCTTGGTTTTCACTATGTCAGTTTTGTTGTCAAATTGTCCAAATTGTTGGTAATTTCATAACAATTTAGACAATTTGACAACAAAAATGACATAGTGAAAACCAAGCATAAATGACATAGTGAAAACCAAGCATTACCATAATTTACAGAGTTTGTCTGATGTTCATAATAATCTTGAGTGTAATTTAACAAACAGAGTATAAAAAAGGGGTACAATTCGGTTTTAGTGATTTTGCTCAAAAAAAAAAAAAAAAAAAAAACAAAATCAAATCAAATAGGGCTTTTAGAGGAGATACCAGCAAAAAAAAAATTTGTTGCCGGTCACGCCTATTTTCGAGGGGGCGGGCCCTTAAAGTTGAAAATACATAGGCCTATATCTCGGGAACTACTGGGTGTCTGATAATTTGTAATACATTAAATAAAAGGTATTAAAAATACCTTTCCAACGATATATATCATGATTATAAAATATGGACCGAATATGGGTTAAATCCGAAAAGAATATTTTTTGACCCGAATTTATTTGTTTTTTGGAAATGGTTCTATATGGCAGGTATGACAAATTATGGGCCGATCTTCTTAAATTTTGGAACAGTTATTTTCATGCATATGAGGATATTTCACGTCGAATTTCAACATAATAACGGTATATATACGATATATATTAGTATTAACGTGGATTTCGAGAGTGGACCTTATGTGGGGGATATAGTCAAATATGGACCGATATTCTCAAAATCCAGCAGTTAGATTTAGGCATGTATATAAATGATCCGTGTAAAATTTTGGATTGGTACCCTTATTTATAAGCGATTTATGAGTATTAAAGTGATTTTCGGAAGAGGGCTTTATATGGGGCATACGGTTAAAAATAGACCGAAATTCACAAAATTTTGTGGGATGATTTTTGTATATATTAAAATGATCTGTGCAAAGTTTTGAGTCGGTACCGATATTTATACAATATATATAGGGAAAAATCTCTTTTTCAGATGTGGTCCTTGTATGGGAGCTATGACCAGTTCTGGGCCGACCACCATAAAATTTAGTACAGCAATTTATTTGCCTATAAAGAATATTTATGTCAAATTTTAGCCGTTTAACATTATTTATATCTCTTTTATACGTATTTAAGTGAATTTTGGAAGTGGACTTTATATGGGGTCTATGGTCAAACATGGACCGAATTAAAAAAAATTTCGTTTTGCGATTTTTTGTATAAAATTTATTTTTGCTGAATTTTGTCTTGATATTCCAATTTTATAGGCATTTATTTATCATTAAGCCATATTTCGGGAATATATATATTTGTATGGGGGCTATAAGAAATCATGGACCGATTCTTACTATTTTCCGCACACTTTCTTCTTTTATAGTACAAACAACGTATACAAAATTTCATGGTATTATCTGCAATAGTTTTCAAAATATTGCAATAAAATGGATGAAAAATATCAAATTTTTATGGAGGTGGTCTCACATATAGGTTCATAACTCTGGTTAACCTAAACCGATTTTGCTGATTTTAAATAGCAAACTTCTCGAAAGCACTTCTGACAGAATTATTGAAGGTTTGGATCCCGAGTATATCTGGGGACTTCAAAAAACTGATTTCAACAGACAGACAGACAGACGGACATGGCTTAATCGACTTCGCTATCTATAAGGATCCAGAATATATATACTTTATAGGATCGGAAAATTTTTTTGTGGAAATTACACACGGAATGACAAACTTATATATACCCTTCTCACGATGGTGAAGGGTATAAAAACAAAATGAAATAGGGCTTTTAGAGGAGATACCAGCAAAAAAAAAAATTTATTGGCGGTCACGCCTATTTTCGAAGGGGCGGGCCCGTAAAGTTGAAAAGATATAGGCCTATATCTCGGGAACTACTGGGTGCTTGATAATTTGTAATACACTAAATGAAAGGTATTAAAAATACCTTTCCAACGATATATATCATGATTATAAAATATAGACCGAATATGGGTTAAATCCGAAAAAAATATTTTTTGACCCGAATTTATTTGTTTTTTGGAAATGGTTCTTATATGGCAGCTATGACAAATTATGGGCCGATCTTCTTAAATTTTGGAACAGTTATTTTCATGCATATGAGGATAATAACGCTATATTTAAGATATATATTAGTATTAAAGTGGATTTCGAGAGTGGACCTTATGTGGGGGATATAGTCAAATATGGACCGATATTCTCAAAATCCAGCAGTTAGATTTAGGCATGTATGTAAATGATCCGTGTAAAATTTTGGATTGGTACCCTTATTTATAAGC
Organism: Bellardia pandia; assembly: GCA_916048285.2. Taxonomy (NCBI): domain Eukaryota; kingdom Metazoa; phylum Arthropoda; class Insecta; order Diptera; family Calliphoridae; genus Bellardia; species Bellardia pandia. The sequence continues at coordinate 3,380,702 of OU696534.1, forward strand.
GATTTATGAGTATTAAAGTGATTTTCCGAAGAGGGCTTTATATGGGGCATACAGTTAAAAATAGACCGAAATTAACAAAATTTTGTGAAATGATTTTTGTATATATTAAAATGATCTGTGCAAAGTTTTGAGTCGGTACCGATATTTATACAATATATATAGGGAAAAATGTCTTTTTCAGATGTGGTCCTTGTATGGGAGCTATGACCAGTTCTGGGCCGACTACCATAAAATTTAGTACAATAATTTATTTGCCTATAAAGAGTATTTATGTCAAATTTTAGCCGTTTAACATTATTTATATCTGTTTTATACGTATTTAAATGAATTTTGGAAGTGTACTTTATATGGGGTCTATGGTCAAACATGGACCGAACTAAAAAAAATTTCGTTTTGCGATTTCTTTTTGCATAAAACTTATTTTTGCTGAATTTTGTCGTGATATTCCAATTTTATAGGCATTTATGTATAATTGAGCAATATTTCGGGAAGATTTTTGTATGGGGGCTATGACCAATTTTGGGCCGACCACCATAAAATTTAGTACAACAATTTAGTTGTCTATAAAGAGTCTTTATGTCAAATTTTAGCCGTTTAGCATTATTCATATCTGTTTTATACGTATTTAAATGAATTTTGGAAGTGGACTTTATATGGGGTCTATGGTCAAACATGGACCGAACTAAAAAAAATTTCGTTTTGCGATTTCTGTTTGTGTAAAACTTATTTTAGCTGAATTTTGTCTTGATATCCCTATTTTATAGGCATTTATTTATCATTAAGCCATATTTCGGGAATATATATATTTGTATGGGGGCTATGAGAAATCATAACCCGATTCTTACTATTTTCCGCACACTTTCTTCTTTTGTCATACAAACAACGTATACAAAATTTCATAGTAATATCTCCAATATATTTCAAAATATTGCAATAAAATGGACGAAAAATATCAAATTTTTATAGAGGTGGTCTCACATATTGGTTCATAACTCTGGTTGACCTAAACCGATTTTGCTGATTTTAAATAGCAAACTTCTCGAAAGCACTTCTGACAGAATTATTGAAGGTTTGGATCCCGAGAATATCTGGGGACTTCAAAAAACTGATTTCAACAGACAGACAGACAGACAGACAGACGGACATCGCTTAATCGACTTCGCTATCTATAAGGATCCAGAATATATATACTTTATAGGGTCGGAAAATTTTTTTGTGGAAATTACACACGGAATGACAAACTTATATATACCCTTCTCACGATGGTGAAGGGTATAATAAACAATAAAAGCACTCAGTCATGGCTGAGTGCAGTAAGTGCAAATCATCAATTCGTGGTGAAACGGTAATTCAGTGTGAGGGGGTGTGTAAAAAAACGTATCACGGTTCAATAAAGTGTTCTGGTCTTGATCAGTATTCCCAAAAAGCTTTGCAGGAAAATAATTTCCTACGTTTCGTATGTGAGGATTGTATGCAGTACATACACAATGTTGATATGATCCTAAGGGATATACAAGAAGATGTTCATAAAAATAAACAAAACCTAGTAAACTATAAACATGAATTTTCACCATCACTAAAACAAAACGAAAATGAAATCAAACGATTGTTGGAAGCGATAGAAAAACGGTACGAAGAAAGGTTGAAAAAAATGGACATTGTTCAAAAATTATGTGAAAAAAATGTTGAAGAAGTTAAAAAATTATATCTTAATGTTAATGATTTTGAAAACAACAACAAAGAAATGTGCAAGTCGTTAGAAGAAAAAAACCTAAATATGTGTAACGAAATAAAGAAGGTAATTAAAGAAACCAACAAAAAACAAACAAAAATGTCATATGCAGAGTCGGTAAAAAAAACAGCGCTACCAGATGTGAACAAACAGGTGCCTTTAATTGTAAAACCTAAAGAAAAACAAGGGGTAGACAAAACAAGGGAAGCACTAAATGATAAAGTTGATCCAGTTAATTTAAAAATTATAGGTGTAGAAAATAGAAGAAATGGAACGGTTGTTATTCAAAGTGAAAATAGCGAAGAAAGAGAGAAAATAAAAAATGTAATAGAAAACGAATTAACTGAAGGATATGAAATTAAGGTGCCGAACCCAATTGAACTAAGAGTTAAAATAACGGATATGACTTTTAAACATGAAGAGAATGAAATGATTGAGAAAATAAAAAAGCAGAACCCAAATATCTCTAACGCAGAACTCAAAATAATAGAAAAATACGAAATTAAAAGAAGTAATAAAACAATTTATAATGTAAAAATGGCAGTCGATAACGAAACATATACTAAAATGATAGAATCAAGAAAAGTAAATATTGGATGGGAAAGATGTAGAGTGTTCGATGGAACAGATGTGACGCAGTGCCTAAAATGTAGAGGATATAATCATATCGCAAAAGAATGTAAAAATCAAGAAGTATGCTTAAGATGTCATGGACAACACAAAATAAGAGAATGCAAAAAAACGGAAATGATAATAAAATGTATTAACTGCATAAAAATGAACAGTAAACTTAATATGGATTTAGATGAAAATCATTTTACAAATAGTAGAGAATGTCCAGTATACCAAAATAAATTGAACTTAAAAATGAGAAGAATTGGCTTATCGGTTTAACAATCAAAAAATATTTGTGCTCTATACACAAATGTGCAAGGATTATTAAATAATTATAATCAAGTGGAAGTCATTGCAACAACGGAGAATCCGGACTTATTTATTCTCTCGGAAACACATATAACAAAAGACGTAGAAGAAAATGAAATTATATTACAAGGATTTGATCATATTGTGTCGATATCTGCATCTAATAGAACTGGAGGAGTCGTTATTTATTATAAAAAGATATGGAAATTAACTAAAATTATTGAAAAGATAGACGGTGTTAAATTCTGGATCTTAGTATGTAAAGCCACATGTCAAGATAACCAAATGATAATTGGAGCAATATACAGATCACCTAGTTATGGAGAATCGGAGTTTTGTAAAATTTTTGAGGAAGTCTTAGAAGAAATATGTAATTATAACTGTGATATCTTAATAACAGGAGATTTTAATATTGACTGGTCTAAAAATTCAACATATAAAAATTAAATGGAATGCATACTAAATGATAATGGTCTCAGGCAATTAGTTAGAGAATATACAAGAGTAGCAAAAAGTTCCAGTACCATAATTGACTTTGTAATAACAAATAAATATAATATATCGGTAAACAACAGTACTACAAATAAAATAGCAGATCATGAAATGATAAACATTTTAATTAAGAGTGAAAATAATGATCATACCAACATAGACAATAAAGAATTGGACATTTTTAAATACAACAAAGAAACGTTTAACACAGAGTTAAAGAAAAATATGGTATATAACGAAAATAAAAACATTAATGAAAATGTAATTTTATTTGATAATTATTTTAAAGAGACTATACAAAAATTTACTAATAGGAGAATTATACAAGAAAAAAACCATGTAAATCGATGGTTTAATAATGAATTACGTTTAATGAAAAATGATAAAATAATAAAATATCAAACAACGAAATTGACAAATACGAATCAGGCATGGACCAATTACAAAACAATAAGAAATATATATAAAGTAAAAATCGAAAACGAAAAAAATAAATACATTAATAACAAGATTAACAATGCAAGCGATCAGAAACAAATGTGGAGAGTGATAAAAGATCTAGTAATTAAAAAAAACCATAACGAGATAAAAACTGTGATATTTAACCAAGTGGAATATAAAGATAATAAAGAAATCGCCAGTCAATTCAATAATTATTTTGTAGATAGTATTAAGTTAATAAGAGACGAAATCGAGAATGTGCAATATGAAAACCAAATAAATGTGATAAACCATAGATTTAAATTCCGTGCAATAAACATTTTAGAACTTAAGAATATAATTATACAAATGAAAAATAAAACAGACTGTGATAAAATATTCAATAAAATAATTCTTGATAACTGGAACGTAACAGGAGAAACAATATTAAAAATTATTAATAAATCGATAGAGACAGGTGTTTTTCCTGAAAACTGGAAAATAACTACGATAACTCCGATTGAAAAAGTGCTAAAAACCAAGAAATGCGAAGAATACCGGCCAATAAATTCATTGAAAACATGTGAAAAATTTTTGGAAAAAGTTGTGAAAGAACAATTAGAAAAATATATTGAAAATAATTCTTTACAGTCAAAATATCAATCGGGATTTCGTAAAAAATACTCATGTGAAACAACGGTTAATTATGTGATAAACAGATGGAAATTTGTAGATAGAAAGAAAAAAATAATGGCAATGTTTTTGGATTTCAAAAGAGCATTTGAGACAATTGATAGAGAAATACTGATTCGGAAATTATATATGTATGGTATAAGAGAAGTTGAATTAAATTGGTTTAAATCATATCTTACTAATAGAAGGCAAATTACAAAGGTGAATGGTATAGAATCAAATGAAGTAAACAATGAATTTGGAGTTCCACAAGGTTCTATCCTAGGCGCACTATTATTCATAATATACATAAATGATATGCCAAATATACTAAAGAAATGCGAAATAATTCTGTACGCAGATGACACATTAATTTATGCGGAAGGAGACACTGATGAACAATGTAGGGAAAACCTAATGCGCGACATAAACAACATAAATAAATGGCTTAAAATGAATAAATTAAAACTTAACGAACTCAAAACTAAAATACTTGAAATAAATATGAACAGTGAATATGTGATTACAATTAATAATGAAACAATAGAAAAAGTAAATAAAATTAAATATCTCGGATTTATAATAGATAAAGACTTAAAACTAAAAGAACACATTGATTATATATGTAAGAAAATTGGTAAAAAAATTGGTTTCTTTAAACGGGTTAGAAATAAAGTATCTCATATAACGGCAATACACATATATAACACAATGATAAAACCACATTTTGAATTCGGCTCCACAATTTTATACACCTGTTGCACAACAACACAAATAGAAAGACTACAAAAATTACAAAATAAAGCTATGCGGTCAATTCTAAAATACAATATATATGCTCCAATTCAACTAATGCTAGAAACACTGAAATGGTTAAATATTCAACAAAGACTGGAACTAAATACACAGCAATTCATTCAGAAAATGAAAATTGGAAACGCACCAGAATACCTTACCGAACAACTTGGCTATGTAAGAGAAGCACAACCATACTACCTCAGAAACGAAGAGAATTTCAGAATACCAAGGGTAACAACAACAGCAATGCAACGATCTCTATTCTTTAAAGGTCTTAAACTATATAATACATTACCAGAAAATATAAAAAGAGAAAGAAATATTAATATATGCAAAAGAAATATAGTACAATTTTTAAGAAATAATATGATCAATAGTAGTTTGTAAAAATGTAAATTATTATATTAATTATAAAGTATTATGAATACTACTAAATAAATAAATAAAAAAAAAAATCAATGACCGAAATCCTACCCACTTATCAACTCACGGCTCCCTTACCCACATCAATATTACTTTTTGTAGTCTCTCACTCCTCCCATTACTATATTAGACAGTAATCAATGACTTGCACAACAGCGACCACTTTCCAACTAATATCTCACTGAGACTCCCAAAATATAACAACACTCCCGCTAAATTATATAAATATCTTCTCCACAAGGCAGATTGGAATAACTACTCTCAAGAAGTCCATGCTGAACTCTCCAAAAAAAATCTGATACAAGTAATAAGAATGCAGACTTATTTATTAAACCTCAGACAAGCAATTAACATAGGATACCAAATAGAACAGTACCATGGTGGGACGACACCCTTTCACAATTACGGAATTTGAAAATGAGTGCATAGCAAACCTTCAAAGCATATCCCATTCAGGAAAATTTAATAACGTACAGAAAAAACAACGCCAAGAGGTAGTTTTGAAAAGTACACTAAATCAATACACAGAAACACACCAGTCACCGACATCTGGAAGAAAATAAATCGCATAACTTCAAGAACGCAACCATTTAATATAAAAACTATCAACAGCCAAGATGTCACCTTAACCGAACCGATCTCAATAGCTAATGCCTTTGGAAATATCTGGTGTGATTATGCTTCAGATAAAAACTTTTCACCACTATTTAACTCTTGCAAACAACGACAAGTATTATTTTTATTTGAACTGTTAATTTTAAATCTTTGATATTTCTTTTATTTCGGCTCAAGTTCATTAAATTTAATTTTCATTAAATTATTTTTACTGAAGGTAGGAATTGTTACATGAAAATTATTAAAATTTATTGATAATTTTTTCTTGGCTTGGGATTCGAACCTGGGTTGTTGGTTGAATTTGAATTTTCGAAAAACACCACTTTCTCTCATCAGAATTCTTTGCGTTCTAACCCTCTGCACCACCGCGATGCCCGCTAGCGAACAGTCAAACATCAATCCTTTAACCAGTGTTACCGGTGGTTCGAAATTTGCTGTAATTATCATTTTTCCATTTATTTACATGTTGCCTCCTTTTCTTCAGTTTTTTTCGTATTCATGTCAAGACTTCGTCTCGAAAACCTGAATACATTTTTATTATGTTCGTTGTCCACTTTCGTCGACATTTTTATGTGTACCACTTAAAGTACAACTACAAACATTAGCTTGTGCCATAGCTTATATTAAGAACAATTATTATTTTTATTTGAACTGTTAGGTTAGGTTAGCAAGCGGCCGTGTATTACGGCCCACTTAGGTCCATATCGCTGGTCCCATTGTGTAACCTCATTGAATAGGAAAAAGAGGTTATATAGAGAAGAGATAGAGTAAAAGAGTAAGCAGGGTAGTAGTAGGATGAGTAGAGTGTAAGAGGGTGAAAAGTGTGAAAGATGTAAAAGAGAAACGTGTAGACCAAAACCTAAAGAGCACAGATACCCAGATGGATAGATTAGGCTACTGCAGCAAATTACTGCTTCTGACAAAAGCATCAATATCCTCCAACTTCAAAGCTGAGAATTCAGATAAGTCGTCAAAGGATGGTTGCCCCAGAAGAATGGCACGAGATCCACTCACTGCTGGGCATTGACATAGAAGATGAGAGACCGTTTCTTCCTCCTCTTCATTATTGCAACTCCTGCAGAAATTATTATAGGGTAAACCCAGTCGTCTTGCATGATTGCCAAATTTGCAGTGTCCTGTGATTACTGACACCAAATTGCTAAGTTGTGGTCGCTGTAATTTCAGTAAATACAGCGTGCGTTTCCTTTTTAACATAGGCCAAATCAGTCGTGTGACTGTACTGGTTTGTTCATTTTCCCACCTGGTTTGAGCTAGCTAGCTAGCGATACAATTACCTGTTATGTCTCCATGTCCGCGCACCCATATGAGTGTAACTGTCGAATGTCTCGCCATTCTGTTTAAGGATGCCCGGCATTCCTGGACCAACTGTTAATTTTAAATCTTTGATATTTCTTATATTTCGGCTCGAGTTAATTAAATTTAATTTTCATTAAATTATTTTTACTGAAGGTTGGAATTGTTACAAGTAGTTTTACTCCTGACAAAACAGCGTCTCTCTTGGAAGGGAATGAAGTTATTAGCTGCCCCAAGAAAGTTAAAGGCTCAACCCCAGGTATAGACCGTATTAACTATCAGACGATTAAATCGCCTAAAACTTTTGCGCCACTTTTCTTAGTCAATGTAATGTTATTTAATGTTTTTTATTTAATATATATATATGTACATGGGAACCTATATTAACTCATTACTAATATTATTTTTATTATTAATTATTATTAACTGTTTTGTTATTAAATTAAAATTTCAGGTAGCTTTTTATTACTAGGTAATATATTTTTTATTTCGGCCGAGAAGGCTTAATATTACAAATAAATGAAGAAAATAAAAATAAAATAAACTATAACTCCAAAGTCAAACTGCTCGACCTCTATAACCTTTCTCAAAACTGAAAGTTGGCCATAGTAGTCCCAATTCCAAAAATTAAAAACGCTTTTACCACCGACGCTTACCGCCCCATTTCATTACTGCCCTGTATCTCTAAAATTCTAGAACGAATTATAGCCACTCGCTTACTGTGGTTCCTTGATAAGAAAAAACTAATTGCTAAAGAACAAGTCGCTTTCAAACCAAACAAAGGATGTGAAGATGCACTACACTCACACACTTTTACAACTATGTATATATAAAAAGCACTATCCGCCTAAAACCACGTAACCATACTTTCAATTGATTTTGAAAAAGCATTCGATAGAAATTGGATGACATGTATCCTAGAGGTACTTAACTCCTGGAGAATGGGAAAAAAATGTATATAATTTTATTAAATCCTTCCTAACAAACAAAAATTTTAAGGTAAGAATAAATGACTTCTTATCAAAAACATTTCCTCTAAGAAACGGCATACCTCAAGGCTCCCCCTTGTCAGTCACATTATTCCAAATTGCCTTTAACGAAATCAGCAAAATTCTTAACAAAATCCCACACATAGATCACAGCTTGTACGCTGATGACTTATACGTTCTATGCAAAAAAAAATAACAACAACGACACAATCAACATTTTAGCAAAACCCCTAAACGACATTAACACATGGACGGATTATTCAGGGGCGAAAATTTCCTGGCGAAAAACTAAAAAGCTACATATTTATAGAAAACATAATGCGATGGAGGCAATAATAACACACGATCACAAGACTCAATACCCCAAAGCATTGATGTCTTAAAAATTTTAGGAATAATTTTCTCAAAAAGATACTAATGGAAAGCTCATTGCATCAATTTAAGGATTCATTATTAGCAAGAGCCAAGTTTTGTGCACATCAATACTCTAATGCACCTAACCAAAGCCCTAGTGGTAAGCAAGCTAGACTATGGTCTGTTTTTATACGGCAACAGGCCTAAGTCGACATTAAATATAATAAAACCGGCATGTCACAAATCTGCACGCGCCGCTGTTTACGCGTATAGAACAACACCAATCAATAACATACTAGTCGAAGCTGGGTTACCTTCAATAAAAAAAAAAAACAAAATACTAACAAAAGGGAGAATTCTTCTAAAAATTCTAACCACCACTAACTCTGTAATCGATCAAGACGTCAGAGCAAACATTGCTCTTAAAAAAGCCAAACGTATTAAATCTGCTATCGCACTATCTCTCGAACTTGCTCTCGAGTTAAATATTCCCGCCAAGGTAACCAACACAACCATAAACGAACCTCCCTGGAGATTTCACAACTCTCTATTAGGGTGTCCAGACGTCACGCTTTTGGCGTGATTGTCACACTTTTGAAATCTTCCTGGCGTGTTACGCTTTATTTTTAAAAATCACGCCAGATACAATGCTAGAGCTGGACCAAATGGATCAAAATTTTAGAAGTATATTTGTTAATCACCGTTCAAACAGAAACAATTTAATTACAATGATTTAGCTGTCGCGTCGAGTATTCTAGCTTTAAATCGCGTCGCGTCGTTTCTGTCCAAGCGGTAACGTCCCTACAAAAACAGTGTCGGTCATTTGATAGGTAAAATGACTGTCACTGATGAGTGATATATCCATCAAAGTTTCTATAAATTTATTGAGGGCAATATGAACAAAATGGTAGAGACTTTATATCTTAAGGATAAATAAATAAATAAATTTAATGTATGTATGTATATATGTATGTACTTACTATGGAGCAATAAATATGCATATTTATAATTATTCATACACACAATTCATATTTTTACAAGACAGTATATTGTCTAAAAACAAAATAAAGTTTTCAAGATATTTCCAAAAGTATTGCCAAATAAGTGCGACCAACCAAAAATTTAGTTTCTTACTGACTATTTCAAAACTCCGCTAATGGTCAACTCCTTAAAGCGATTTCAAAGCTGTCAATGGTACTAAACCCTGTGTTATGTCAAAAGCCGGATTTTTATAAAATAGTTTTCTTTAGTGCGCCTTTTTAAACCTAAATAGCTCACCCATTTATTAAGATATAAGTATATATATATATATAACTCCCAAACTGAAAGCTTAAATTAAAAACCCGTACATTTAATGCAGTTTAAGCTAATTTTGGAAACGATTAAAAAAAATCTCACTAAGTCGACTTAAGACTAAAGGGCCTAATTAAGATTGTCACTAAAACCGATTTAAGACCATTTAAAATTTTACAACAATGATACATAATTATCTGAAGTTCACACAATATGTTCCCAAAAAACATTAAAGAACTAACTTCACTTTTTGGTCTTCAAAATTTAAATGTTATTTTTTTATAATAATAAATAAAATTAATATTCTAATCTTAATACATTGCCTATTAAAATTCATATGATTGCAGTATTGTATGATAAATCATCAAAATTAATTTAGTAATTCGTAAAGCCATGCATTTATATTATGCGTATACGTTGTTACCCGATTACGTTTTGATACGACAGTTTGTTTTTATTTTTATGTTGTTATAATTTTTTTCTCACAAATATGTATTTACTTATTGATAATTAACGATTTCACTCCACAATCCTATGTTGCCAGGTATAACTTATATCAGTGGTCAAGAACTTTTTTGTTGAGAAGAGGAAAATAAAAACTTAATAAAGTTATATCTGCTGCATTGCTATATTATGTGGCCACTTTAAAGCACGGTGTTGCCGTATTCGATTCTTATACATTATTATGAATATGTTGCTATTTTTAATTGTCCAATAAAAAAGATGAAAAATAAAATTTTTTTGGATAAAGCACTTTTAAATCGGCTAAATGCAATAGCACAGACACGTTATTACTACACTGACCGACATCGCGTAATTAAAAATGCACATACAGACACTTGTCACATACATTTTAATAATTATTAAATACTATAAATATTACTATATTACATTTCTGAATTCATGTAGTTATATTCACGAATTGTAGCTTGTACTTACGCAAACGACGTATGCAATCCAATAATATTTACTGTTGAAAGGGCCTATATTCTTTTTTAACTATTTAGAAACAATATTGCTCAATATTTGTTATATGGCAAATACGTTTTACCGATTAAAATAACTTCAGATATAAAATAATTCTGTTATTAATCCAAAAATATCACGCAACGAGGTGTGCCTTGTTAAGCTCTTCGAAAAGAACGAATGCCAGCCAGTAAAGTCAACATTTTCTAAAAAAAAATTAACTAAAATCGCTTAATTGACGATTTCATTTAAACAACTCTGTTCATATTTCGAGACTAAAATGTTACAAGTGTTGCCACACCACAAAATTAATTAATTAAGGTGCATATACACTACGTGTTTTTGCTTATGTATTTTCAATTGGTTTATTTTAGATAAGGGTTTGAATTTTTGGTCACCAAATTGTATGTACAATTACACGTTACATCGCCATGATTATTAACAACAGCTGATACGCTTAAATATTAAATATTATTTTTTTTTCACATATAAATTTCCATGTCGTTTCTTTAAAAAAGCGTTCAAGCCTTTGCAAAAATTTTTGGTAGCGTTACTAAACTGCCGGCCTCAAAAATATTGATTTAAGGTTTTTCGTTTTTTATGGCCAGTTTTTAACTTAAAAATTAAAGTGTGTTTAAACTTAAGTTTTGTTTAAATACCAAATTCATTTTTATAGATCATATTTAAATATAACTTAAATCACTGATTACGTCCATTGCAATACAACTTAAGTTTTTCACACTACCATATGATTTTGACAGTTCTGCAAATTATGAAAATTCCGCATTGAATTTTTTTATTATTTGATAAAAATACTCAATAAATAAACTCGCCGCGAATAAAAGCATTGTGCTTATTATTATTAATATCAACCACAACTAAATATCAACTAAAACATCGACATGAAGAAAACAACTATTATCAAATGCACTCCACAACATTTTTTTCTTTTACGCACGTGTTTACCATGTGCACAATAAAAACAAACAAAAAATGTAAACAAAACAAAGACAAAAATATAGCAAAGTTTCGCTTATTACCAACAAGTCAATTTTTAACGAATTTTAAAATTTTAATGAACCACGGACAGAGAATCCACTCAGGAACCCAATTTTGTGGTACCCACGTTATAAATTTTAGAATTTTTTAAAAAAATAAGGTTTCAAATATAACCTAAAATATCAAGTTTCAATTGAAAATTTCCAGTTATTTTAGCGGTTTTTGAATTTTGAAAACGGATTTCAATAGCCTGTAACTAGGGCTATTGTAGTTCACAACTGCCACTTTCGAAAAATGTGGCGTTTATTGGGTATTCCATTTTAGAGTAAAACAAATTTAAAAAAGGTTGTTGCTCTGTAAATATTTCAAATTGAGCGGTTTACGCATTTTGAAAGCGGATTTCAATAGCCCCCATCTAGGGCTATTAAAATCCAGTAATGTCACTTTCGAGAAATTAGCCGATTATGGGGCATTCCATATCAAAGTAAAAAAATTAAAAAAAGTTGTTGTTGAATAACTCTTTCAAATTGAGCGGTTTACGCATTTTGAAAGCGGATTTCAATAGCCCCCACCTAGGGCTGTTAAAATCCAGGAATGTCACTTTCGAGAAATTAGCCGATAAGGGGGCATTCCATATCAAAATAATTTTTTTTTTAAATTTTGCAAAAAGGTTGTTGCTCTGTAAATATTTCAAATTGAGCGGTTTACGCATTTTGAAAGCGGCTTTCAATAGCCCCCATCTAGGGCTGTTAAAATCCAGGAATGTCACTTTCGAGAAATTAGCCGATTATGGGCCATTCCATATCAAAATAAATTTTTTTTTAAATTTTGCAAAAAGGTTGTTGCTCTGTAAATATTTCAAATTGAGCGGTTTACGCATTTTGAAAGCGGATTTCAATAGTCCCCAACTAGGACTATTAAAACTTAGGAACGTCACTTTTGAGAAATTAGCCGATTATGGGGCATTCCATATCAAAATAAAAAAATTCAAAAAAGTTGTTGTTGAATAACTCTTTCAAATTGAGCGGTTTACGCATTTTGAAAGCGGATTTCAATAGCCTCCATCTAGGGCTGTTAAAATCCAGGAATGTCACTTTCGAGAAATTAGCCGGTTATGGGGCATTGCATATCAAATTAAATTTTTTTTTAAATTTTGCAAAAAGGTTGTTGCTCTGTAAATATTTCAAATTGAGCGGTTTACGCATTTTGAAAGCGGATTTCAATAGCCCCCATCTAGGGCTATTAAAATCCAGGAATGTCACTTTCGAGAAATTAGCCGATTATGGGGCATTCCATATCAAAGTAAATTTTTTTTTAAATTTTGCAAAAAGGTTGTTGCTCTGTAAATATTTCAAATTGAGCGGTTTACGCATTTTGAAAGCGGATTTCAATAGTCCCCAACTAGGACTATTAAAATTTAGGAACGTCACTTTCGAGAAATTAGCCGATTATGGGGTATTCCATATCAAAATAAATTTTTTTTTAAATTTTGCAAAAAGGACATTCCTGGATTTTAATAGCCCTAGATGGGGGATATTGAAATCCGCTTTCAAAATACGTAAACCGCTCAATTTGAAAGAGTTACAGAGCAACAACCTTTTTGCAAAATTTAAAAAAAAAATTATTTTGATATGGAATGCCCCATAATCGGCTAATTTTTCGAAAGTGACATTCCTGGATTTTAACAGCCCTAGATGGGGGCTATTAAAATCCGCTTTCAAAATGCGTAAACCGCTCAATTTGAAAGATTTATTCAACAATAACTTTTTTGAATTTTTTTACTTTGATATGGAATGCCCCATAATCGGCTAATTTATCGAAAGTGGCATTCCAGGATTTTAATAGCCCTAGATAGGGCGAATTTTGCGAAAGTGACAGTGGTGAATTACAATAGCCCTAGTTACAGGATATTGAAATCCGTTTTCAAAATTCAAAAACCGCTAAAATTACTGGAAATATTCAAATGAAACTTGATATTTTAGGTTTGATTTGTAACTCTATTTTTTTAAAAAATACTACAATTTATAACGTGGGCACCACAAAATTAGGTTCCTGAGTGGATTCTCTGTCCGTGGTTCTTTAAAATTTTAAAATTCGTTAAAAATTGACTTGTTGACTTTTTTGAATTTTTTTACTTTGATATGGAATACCCCATAATCGGCTAATTTCTCGAAAGTGACATTCCTGGATTTTAATAGCCCTAGATGGGGACTATTGAAATCCGCTTTCAAAATGCGTAAACCGCTCAATTTGAAATATTTACAGAGCAACAACCTTTTTGCAAAATTTAAAAAAAAAATTATTTTGATATGGAATGCCCCATAATCGGCTAATTTTTCGAAAGTGACATTCCTGGATTTTAACAGCCCTAGATGGGGGCTATTAAAATCCGCTTTCAAAATGCGTAAACCGCTCAATTTGAAAGATTTATTCAACAATAACTTTTTTGAATTTTTTTACTTTGATATGGAATGCCCCATAATCGGCTAATTTATCGAAAGTGGCATTCCTGGATTTTAATAGCCCTAGATAGGGCGAATTTTGCGAAAGTGACAGTGGTGAATTACAATAGCCCTAGTTACAGGATATTGAAATCCGTTTTCAAAATTCAAAAACCGCTAAAATTACTGGAAATATTCAAATGAAACTTGATATTTTAGGTTTGATTTGTAACTCTATTTTTTTAAAAAATACTACAATTTATAACGTGGGCACCACAAAATTAGGTTCCTGAGTGGATTCTCTGTCCGTGGTTCTTTAAAATTTTAAAATTCGTTAAAAATTGACTTGTTGGTAATAAGCGAAACTTTGCTATATTTTTGTCTTTGTTTTGTTTACATTTTTTGTTTGTTTTTATTGTGCACATGGTAAACACGTACGTAAAGAAAAAAATGTTGTTGGAGTGCAGTTGATAAGTCCCCTTTTCCACAGGCAAATTTTTATTTGGCTAATTCTGAGTTTGTAGGCGAGAGGGGTGCGGAAGAGAAACAAAACTTTGCCGGTTCAGAATTTGCGGTACACGCAAATTCTGCTTTGCTCTGTTCGTTGAAAACAATTTTGTTGACATTTCCTTTTTAACCTATTCGTTTTACTGACACACAGCCGGCTTTTGTTTACAAACCTTTTGCTTTAATTTGTGCAAGTGAAATTTAATTTTTAATTTTTGCAATTTATATAATTTTACAACAACAACAATTTGTAACGTGGGCAAAGTTAGAGTCGATTTTTAGCGTCGAAAACGCCAAAATATATTAGTGATTTTGGGAATTCAGAAAAATGGGAATTTAAAAATACGCAAAGTATTTCAATGGAAAATCATAAAAACACAAACAATAGCATTAGGAATTCAGAACAGAACTTAAATTTTAATTTAATTTAAAAAAATAAAAAATATTTTATAAGAAAAGTTGGTTGAAAATAGTCAGACAAATATGGGATTTCATATTTCATGGAATACAGGCGACGTCAAGGAACTACCTATATAGATTATGAAAGTACATCATCTAAGGTATCTAAAACGGCTTCCGTGCAAAAAATCCGCTGGACAGTTTTCCAGAAAAGTGGCTTCATCCAAAAAGGCCAAAAAATCCGGGATTATTTATTGCTTGGAATACAGGCGACGTCAAGCAACTACCTATATAGATTATGAAACTACATCATCTAAGGTATCTAAAACGCCTTCCGTGCAAAAAATCCGCTGGACAGTTTTCCAGAAAAGTGGCTTCATCCAAAAAGGCCAAAAAATCTGGGATTATTTATTGCTTGGAATACAGGCGACGTCAAGCAACTACCTATATAGATTATGAAACTACATCATCTAAGGTATCTAAAACGCCTTCCGTGCAAAAAATCCACTGGACAGTTTTCCAAAAAAGTGGCTTCATCCAAGATGGCCAAAAAAATCTGGGATTATTTATTGCTTGGAATACAGGCGACGTCAAGCAACTACCTATATAGATTATGAAACTACATCATCTAAGGTATCTAAAACGCCTTCCGTGCAAAAAAGCCGCTGGACAGTTTTCCAGAAAAGTGGCTTCATTAAAAATGCCCAAAAAAATATGGGATTATTTATTGCTTGGAATACAGGCGACGTCAAGCAACTACCTATATAGATTATGAAAGTACATCATCTAAGGTATCTAAAATGCCTTCCGTGCAAATAATCCGCTGGACAGTTTTCCAGAAAAGTGACTTTATCCAAAATGGCCAAAAAATCTGGGATTTTAAATAAAATAGAATCAGGGTAGTGTTAGGACATAGACTCAATGAAAATTGAGTAGTATACATCCCACTGAATAAAAAAAAGCTTTCCAGCATTTTGTCATAAACCACGTGCTTTTTACTATGGAGGAATCAATTTCTTTAAGTGTAGGAAAATTTTTTTCTTTTAAGCGCGTTTTTACCAATTTAACCGCAGATATAAACATGACAAATACATAGTTGCAATAATTATAAAATTTGTAATTGTTTATTTTATTAACACGCAATGTTTAATTATATTTTTACCAATGAATAGAAATGAATTTATTAAAAAAATTAGAAAATTAATATTTGTTGTTCACAAATTAGCGATTGAGTTGATTGTTTGGTTTTTATTTTGTTTTTTATTATCGATTAGTAAAATGTATATGGATAAATAAAAGTCTACAACAAAAATTAAACATCTATAAACTATTCATTCCACTTTTCAGTTGATAGATCATACCATGGTGAAATTAAATACTAGGTGACAGCATTGCTACAACAATTACAACAAGGCAAGAACAACAGGCATTTTTCTATATGTAAAAACCTTCGTCACTGTCAAAAAGTTTTTTTTATATAACTTTTTGACATTTTCAATTTCACCATGAATAATCAGCTGGCGCTAAGCTGTCACCTTGTATTTAAATTCACCTTGGATCATACCCCATTTTTGAAAAATTTATATACAGCCCAATCATGAATGAAAATTCCGCGGGGGTTTCCCATTTTTATTTTTTTAACATTGAATTTAAATTGGAAAAATGAGAAAAGGGGAATTTTTATTCATGATTGGGCTGTATAGATATTCTTCAATGAGCGCTAACTTTTTTCATTAGTAGAACAATAAATTATATCTACTGATTTTGTTTTTAATTTTGATAATAGTAAATATAATTGAATGATGTTTGAAATTTGTAACTTTTTTGTTTGCATTTTTAGCATTAGAAATTTTTCATTTGTTTCTATAAAAATTTTGATTATTAAAACTTGTTTTTTTTATTATGATGGGGTATGATGCTTTATTACATGGTGAAATTAAATACTAGGTGACAGCATTGCTACAACTATTACAACAAGGCAAGAACAACAGGCATTTTTGTTTGTGTAAAAACTTTCGTCACTGTCAAAAACATCTTTTTTTTATATAAACTTTGAATATTTGTAAACAACTTTTTGACATTTTCAATTTCACCATGAATAATCAGCTGGCGCTACGCTGTCACCTTGTATTTAAATTCACCTTGCTTTATTATAAATTATATAATGCATTATATTTCAATGTTGCATCTACTCACACAGAGTTGTATTGCAATTTTAACAAAGCGCTGTCAACTTAGCGTTTTCAACACTGTTTTTATGCTGTGTTTTCGGATTATGATAGTGTATATATCTTTGATGATTATATTTCTCTTGACAAAATATATTTCATTCAACGTACCTATTGTAAAAAATATTTTATGGATCGACATTTTTCTGACCTATTTGTGGATATAGGATTTTCGGCTAACAGTCGATTGAATGAGGTTTCATATGCATTATTTGCACAATTTGACATAAAAGTCATCTCTGACAACATGATTATATTTTGTCAATTATCACATCTAGGAATTATTTATTAGTATTACTGAATTTTTAGAGCTTTAGCTCAAACGTAACTAAATTGTGTGATACAAATTTTGCAAAGTTCTTAAAAAAAGTCAAATAATATATGTACTTTTTATAAAAGGACTTAAAGTCTATCAACTGAAAAGTGGAATGAATGGTTTATAGATGTTTCATTTTTGTTGTAGACTTTTATTTATCCATATACATTTTACTAATCGATAATAAAAAACAAAATAAAAACCAAACAATCAACTCAATCGCTAATTTGTGAACAACAAATATTAATTTTCTAATTTTTTTAATGAATTCATTTCTATTCATTGGTAAAAATATAATTAAGCATTGCGTGTTGACAATAAAATAAACAATTACATTTTTTATAATTATTGCAACTATGTATTTGTCATCTTTATATCTGCGGTTGATTAGGTAAAAACGCGCTTAAAAGAAAATACTTTTCCTACACTTAAAGAAATTGATTCCTCCATAGCAAAAAGCACGTGGTTTATGACAAAACGCTGGAAAGCTTTTTTTTTTATTCAGTGGGAAGTATACTACTCAATTTTCATTGAGTCTATGTCCTAATACTACCCTGATTCTAATTTATTTAAAATCCCAGATTTTTTTTGGCCATTTTGGATGAAGCCACTTTTCTGGAAAACTGTGCAGCGGATTTTTTGCACGGAAGGCATTTTAGATACCTTAGATGATGTACTTTCATAATCTATATAGGTAGTTGCTTGACGTCGCCTGTATTCCAAGCAATAAATAATCCCAGATTTTTTTGGCCATTTTGGATGAAGCCACTTTTCTGGAAAACTGTCCAGCGGATTTTTTGCACGGAAGGCGTTTTAGATACCTTAGATGATGTACTTTCATAATCTATATAGGTAGTTGCTTGACGTCGCCTGTATTACAAGCAATAACAAATCCCAGATTTTTTGGCCATTTTGGATGAAGCCACTTTTCTGGAAAACTGTCCAGCGGATTTTTTTTACGGAAGGCGTTTTAGATACCTTAGATGATGTACTTTCATAATCTATATAGGTAGTTTCTTGACGTCGCCTGTATCAGAGAAACAAGCCGATGCGATATGATCGGCGGCGGCGGCTTGAGCAAAAATGGTCGGCGGCGGCGGCTTGAAAAAATAATTATCGGCGGCGGCTGAAATTCGGCTCAAAACAACATCTCTATAGTTAGCTTTTTTAATACAGTTTTGGAAGTACATTTTAATACATTTCTAATCTAATTTTTAAAATTTTTGTTTTAAGATTCTCTTTAGTACCACAATATCATTTATATTTTATATGAAAAAGGTTTTTCAATACAGAAATATTACGAAAAAATTTACTTCTAAAGCTCATTCGTTTTCGCTTTCGGTTTCCATCACATACTTTATTGCTAATTGTAATTTCTTATGTTTATACAAAACTCTCATAATGAATTATGAGAATTACAAAGTATATAAACACATTTAGGTTAAAAATTTTAAATTATGTATTTGTTTTTTAACAAACAAAAAAATACATATTCTGTGAAAACTTCATGTTTCTACCTCACGTTTCGAAATTACATTCAATAAAAAATTAGTACTAATAACAACTGTGACCAAGAAAAAAAAAAAAAAAAAAAAACGACAAATTTTTTGTGATATATGTATATTTTAATTTACATTAATTTTTTAAATATTTTAAGTTTTGTGTTGTGTTGTCCACATATAAAAAAAAACTACTGTGATATAAATCATAAATTGATGTAAAGACTGACAAAAAAGATTATTATTTTAATAAAAAACTCAAATCCCTGAAGAAGTTGGAAAGAATACCAACGAAACGTCGGATTTAATTGAAAATGAAATAAATAATCTTTTATTTACATTAAATTAATGACCTTGAAAGCCTGCATATAGGAAACTATATAAACTATTAATAGCAAACAAAAAAGGTCGATCAACACTTATACATATAAAAATTATTTAAGTTTTGTAATATTCGTTCCAACAGAAAAATGAAACCTTACATTTTCAGATAAGTTGGCGAAAAAATATCTGCCGTTGTGAGGTACCCTTTTATAAAATTTTTGGAACAAGTCGGTTTTAGTGACTGCTCAAAAAAAAAAAAGAAAAATTTCATCAAATAGGGCTTTTTGTGTATTAAAAAAGCTAATGTAAAATACAAACCTGTGGAAATGTTGCAGCCGGCCATCTTCAAAACTTTGTCGGCTGAGCTGCCAAAATCGGCGGCGTGGAGTAAGCCGGCTCAGCTTTTAAGCCGATTATAATCGGCGGCGGCTTGATTTTACAAAAATTCCTCGGCGGCGGCTAGCCGCCGATTTCAAGCCGATCGGCTTGGTTCTCTGGCCTGTATTCCATGACATATGAAATCCCATATTTGTCTGACTATTTTCAACCAACTTTTCTTATAAAATATTTTTTATTTTTTTAAATTAAATTAAAATTTAAGTTCTGTTCTGAATTCCTAATGCTATTGTTTGTGTTTTTATGATTTTCCATTGAAATACTTTGCGTATTTTTAAATTCCCATGTTTCGGAATTCCCAAAATCACTAATATTTTTTGGCGTTTTCGACACTAAAAATCGACGCTATCTTTGCGCACGTCAATTTGTAAACTATATAGTAAATCAGCTGTTAATAAAGAAGTTGTTTATATTTATTTGTCATTAATAGTGCTACCATACTTTTATCATAATTAAATACCAAACTTAATTTGAGACTGAAAAAATGAAACCGTATTTAAATACAACTTAAGTTTAAGGAAAAATTAACTAATTTCGTATTTGAATATCAAGTTAAAAACTGGCCATTAATATACAAGATGTGGAGCTTGTATCAAACATTTTTAAATGGTTAAAGGATTGATGTTTGACTGTTGGCTAGCGGGCGCCGCAGTGGTGCAGAGGGTGAGAACGTAAAGAATTCTGATGAGAGCAAGTGGAGTTTCTCGAAACATATGTAAATTCAACCAACAACCCAGGTCCGAATCCTAAGCCAAGAAAAATTATCAATAAATTTTAATAGTAATTTTCATGTAACAATTCCTACCTTCAGTAAAAATAATTCAATGAACTCGAGCCGAAATAAAAGAAATATCAATAATTTTTAAATAATTTATGTCATTGTTATTAAATTATCAAAATGGGATAGAAAAAGTATTTATTTTATCACTTATGCAAATTCTTTATACGGCCGGCTAATGATAGCCCAGATATTTAACCGCCGACAAATCTTTTCGCCTGGCATATATGTATGTACATTTAAAAACATGTGTTTGAACATAAGAAAATAGATCATGTTCTAATTGAAATAGTACGTATGTTTTTGCTTCCTTTTAAAGTTCTACCCATATAGAAATTCATAACATAAATAATTATTATAGACTCCCTAATAACACATACAGATTGTTTCTATAATAAGATGATATTTTGACCGGGTTTATCAATCAGTAATTTAAATATATTTTAACAAACTAAACTGACTCTCATATTTAATTTATTCCAAGATGTTGACCAGGATAATCGCCTCCCTTCCAAATGATCTTACCGGCAAGGAATATCAATTACAGTTCAACAAAGCACATTCTATAATAAAACAACACACACACGCTTATGCAAAGATAACTGTTAAGCTATGTGTCCACGATCGTCAGATATTACAACGTTGTCATATCTAGCAATGTGCTAGTAATGTACTGACATTGAAAAATTTTTAGCAAAAGGTAAATTGTCAGTTTACACGACTGTAAGAAAACTAACAATTTCATTTGCACACAATTGTCACACAATGAATTTATCTGTCAACTAGAGGTCTGCGCAAATGTATTTGGCACCTAAATGAGTGTTGTGTGTGTACTTGATTTTCAATTCAAATGTGTAAAACAAATGAAAGCTAGTCATTCACGTTCAATCATTTTAAATGAAAGATCAACACAACACCGTTCATGAAAAAGTGAAACACATACACTAATTGTGTGTGCGTCTCAATTGTATTGTATTGCTTGATAAGCTCAAATACATACATCTCACAATAAAAAAATTTGTGTGAAGTTAAAAATCACACAATGCTTTCGCGTGTTTGTTGTGTTTCTTATTTTGTTAAAATTGGGTTTTCCCCTATTTAATAAATTTCCCTAGCGTTCTTTGTTTTGATACGGGCGTTTACTAAGTTGTTGTGTTTCGGTTGCCCAGCAGTCTTGTTTTTTTTTTAGTTTTGATTTACATAAATACAATTGTATTTACTCGTGTAAAACAGCATATTTGTTATTTACAGTTGAATCAAATATTTCTCTCACAACACACACGTAATGAATCGAACGCTTTGCACAATATGTTATTTCTTACACACAATAAATTTTGTGTGATTCTTAAATCACACACAACACACTACTTGCTAGTTTGATGTGTGAATTCATGTGTCGTTTACTCGCACACATGCAGACCTCTACTGTCAACCGAAATTGTCAGTTTACACGGTTGTCAGATTGTTGTGTGGCATTGTCAAATTCGTTTTGCAGCTCTGTGTGTGTTTTAAAAATTTTATTAATGCACAATTTAATTTAATTCTTTAATTTTCTTCCACTTTTTTAAAAAATTTTATCAATGCACACTTGTTTGTTTATTATTTATGTATATTCAGAGTTGCATTTAGAAATAATTTCTATGACAATGCTGCCATTGGCAGATGCATAAACTTTGCACATATAACAATGAAAAGTGTTTGTCAATTGTCTTAAAACAATGACAATGACAAAATTGTGTGTTTACACGATTATTAGATGTCTGACAATATTTTTGTCTTCCAATGTACTGAAAATGTTTTTTTTTACAACGTTGGAAGGCAACAATTTTAAGTTTACACGGTTGTTAGACATTTTCTGAACATTTTTCGGATAACGTTGTAATATCTGACGATCGTGGACACATAGCTTCAGTTTCTGATTTTAATCACTGGTGATTGCCAGTTTGATAGGATTTACAATATAGAGTTTCTGCTGAAAAATTGTATGTGATACGTGAAAAACTAAACTTTGTGGATTAAACTGACATTTTTGCGCATTTTGATATAAAACTTAAATAATAACTAATTAATAGTTTATATAGTTTCCTATATGCAGGCTTTCAAGGTCATTAATTTAATTTTCTGTGATATATTTATATTTTAATTTACATTAATTTTTTTAAATATTTTAAGTTTTGTGTTGTGTTGTCCACATATACAAAAAAACTACTGTGATATAAATCATAAGTTGATGTAAAGACTGACAAAAAAGATTATTGTAAGTTAATTTGTCAAAAATTAAGCTTGTAATTATTGTTATTATTGACTAAATGTTTCTTTTGTATTTTTACAATGTTACCAGATTTTAATAAAAAACTCAAATCCCTGAAGAAGTTGGAAAGAATACCAACGAAACGTCGGATTTAATTGAAAATGAAATAAATAATCTTTTGTTTGCATTAAATTAATGACCTTGAAAGCCTGCATATAGGAAACTATATAAACTATTAATAGCAAACAAAAAAAGGTCGATCAACACTTATACAAATAATAACTAATATTTTAAAAATTCCCTACATTTTGCTTTAAACAAAATCTCTTTTTCCCCTACGCTTGAAATTTTTCAAAAAATTCCCTACAACAAGGGAAAATTCCCTACTTTTGGCATCACTGCTCTAAATCACATGCCTTAATAAAACCACAGACTAACAATAAAACTAACTTGCCGGAAATCACTCGCTGCCAGCGTTGCCGTTTTTGGTTATTTCTAACCAAAATTGGTTATTTTTTTTCTCAATGTGTACATGTGTAGATTTTTTCTGTTTTGGTTATTTTTTTTTTACTGAAAATATTTAGATTTTAAGACAATTAGTAATATATTGCAAGCAAAAGAATTGTGCAAAAATCAACAAAATGCCCATTTTGTTTGGTCTGCCAAAGACAAATTTCAAAACTCAAGCTGTGACATTTTAAGTAAAAGTGATCTCCATATTTATTGTAATATAATTACATGTTTTTTAGTATTTAAGAGAGTAACTTTCTAGTTCCTTATTTTATTGCCAATGAAAAATTTTTTGTTTTTATTATATACTTTTTATTTTTGTTTAAGACATTAAAAATTAATAATTAAACTTGCAAAACTTAATGTAAAGTATTGGAATTTTAAATTTTACAAATTGTAGCATTAGCTTATGTTTCTTTGCATTACTTTTTGCAAAATATGACGCTTAGTTTTTTAAAAAAAATATTTTTTAGTATTAGGAGTTGTGTTGTAAAATACGTTGTTTTATGTTTTTTTTTGTTACCTTAAAGTACAAATTATAGTTAAAATTACAAAAAATAAATAAATAGTACATGCATTTAAATTTGGTTATTATACCCTTCACCATCGTGAGAAGGGTATATATAAGTTTGTCATTCCGTGTGTAATTTCCACAAAAAAATTTTCCGACCCTATAAAGTATATATATTCTGGATCCTTATAGATAGCGAAGTCGATTAAGCCATGTCCGTCTGTCTGTCTGTCTGTCTGTCTGTCTGTTGAAATCAGTTTTTTGAAGTCCCCAGATATACTCGGGATCCAAACCTTCCATAATTCTGTCAGAAGTGCTTTCGAGAAGTTTGCTATTTAAAATCAGCAAAATCGGTTTAGGTTAACCAGAGTTATGAACCAATATGTGAGACCACCTCCATAAAAATTTTATATTTTTCATCCATTTTATTGCAACATTTTGAAAACTATTGCAGATAATACCATGAAATTTTGTATACGTTGTTTGTACTATAAAAGAAGAAAGTGTGCGGAAAATAGTAAGAATCGGTCCATGATTTCTGATAGTCCCCATACAAATATATATATTCCCGAAATATGGCTTAATGATAAATAAATGCCTATAAAATTGGAATATCAAGACAAAATTCAGCAAAAATAAATTTTATACAAAAAATCGCAAAACGAAATTTTTTTTAATTCGGTCCATGTTTGACCATAGACCCCATATAAAGTCCACTTCCAAAATTCACTTAAATACATATAAAACAGATATAAATAATGTTAAACGGCTAAAATTTGGCATAAAGACTCTTTATAGACAAATAAATTGTTGTACTAAATTTTATGGTGGTCGGCCAAGAATTGGTCATAGCCCCCATACAAAAATCTTCCCGAAATATGGCTTAATGATAAATAAATGCCTATAAAATTGGAATATCAAGACAAAATTCAGCAAAAATAAGTTTTATACAAAAAGAAATCTCAAAACGAAATTTTTTTTACTTCGGTCCATGTTTGACCATAGACCCCATATAAAATCCACTTCCGAAATTCACTTAAATACGCATAAAACAGATATAAATAATGTTAAACGGCTAAAGTTTAACATAAATACTCTTTATAGGCAAATAAATTGCTGTACTAAATTTTATGGTGGTCGGCCCAGAACTGGTCATAGCTCCCATACAAGGACCACATCTGAAAAAGAGATTTTTCCCTATATATATTGTATAAATATCGGTACCGACTCAAAACTTTGCACAGATCTTTTTAATATATACAAAAATCATCCCACAAAATTTTGTGAATTTCGGTCTAGTTTTAACCGTATGCCCCATATAAAGCCCTCTTCCGAAAATCACTTTAATACTCATAAATCTCTTATAAATAAGGCTACCAATCCAAAATTTTACACGGATCATTTACATACATGCCTAAATCTAACTGCTGGATTTTGAGAATATCGGTCCATATTTGACTATATCCCCCACATAAGGTCCACTCTCGAAATCCACGTTAATACTAATATATATGTATATATAGCGTTATTATGTTGAAATTCGACGTGAAATATCCTGATATGCATGAAAATAACTGTTCCAAAATTTAAGAAGATCGGCCCATACTTTGTCATAGCTGCCATATAAGAACCATTTCCAAAAAACAAATAAATTCGGGTCAAAAAATATTCTTTTCGGATTTAACCCATATTCGGTCCACATTTTATAATCATGATATATATCGTTGGAAAGGTATTTTTAATACCTTTTATTTAGTGTATTACAAATTATCAAGCACCCAGTAGTTCCCAAGATATAGGCCTATATATTTTCAACTTTACGGGCCCGCCCCCTCGAAAATAGGCGTGACCGTCAACAAATTTTTTTTCCTGGTATCTCCTCTAAAAGCCCTATTTCATTTTGTTTTTTTTTTTTTTGAGCAAAATCCCTAAAACCGAATTGTACCCCTTTTTTATACTCTGTTTGTTAAATTACACTGAAGATTATTATGAACATCAGACAAACTCTGTAAATTATGGTAAGAATTGGTAATTAAATCAATTAAAATGGTAATAATTAGACAACATTTCAAAATATTTAACATAAATTATGTTGGTCGTAAAATTGTCTTTCAAACAATATATCAAATACTAATAAAATTTACACTAAGACTGAATAGAAAACACAAAATTAGGATATTCTAGTCTAGTGTAGTTTCTGTATTTCTTTTTACGCTTAGGTGAAGGGTATTTAAGATTCGGCACAGCCGAATATAGCACTCTTACTTGTTTTTTTTTAAATTTGGTTATTTTTTTTTAAATTTGGTTATTTTTTTCATAAATGTTGGTTACAAAAAATTTTTTTTCGTGGCAACACTGCTCGCTGCATCTCAAACGCAATGCTACCAACAATGATGCACTTGGTTGCATTTATGCAAACATATGTTATTACAACCGAGGGTTTGGTGCTGCCAGATTACAGATCATTACAAAATAAATAAATATAGATTTATGAAAAACATTTAATACCATGTTCACACCTGAGTTTTTAAACGCGTTTAAGCAAAATGTTGATTAAGTTAATCAAAGCCGTTCACATTACATTTGAGATGATTAAGTTGACAGTTCTAGACAGGTTATAAATAAACAACACACAAATTTTGTTTTCAATATTAAAAATGGAAAAAAATTCTTTAATAAAGTTTTCATCAGATTATTTTAAAGTAATTAATGATGGAATGGTGAACATCCATTTTTTTATTTTTTTTAAATGTTCACGTTCTGTCAAAAATTATTTATCGGTAGTACACCTATAAGGTATGTTCACTATGGCCGATGCTACATCCTAATCAGTTTGAGGTATGTTCAGATGATTCTATGTGATTAATGAAATGATTAAAATGTAATCATGTCAATATGAAGTGATTATCAAATCACTTCAATGTATGGTTAATCATCTCAATTTTGAAGTGATTAGAGCTTAATCACGTTTGAGGTGCTTAAACGCGTTTAAAAACTCAAGTGTGAACATGATATAACACAAAATTTGTTTTTTTTTACAAAGTCATTTAAAAGTCATTAGTGAAGGTCGAAAATTGCAGTTAAATCACGTGTCTGTATACATATGTATATAACGGTTTTTGTATTAACAGTCTTTAATTTTACTATTTTCTAACGGCATTTGTTTTTTTAATTGGAATTTTGTTTTCAAGCTATTTTACATATCTTGCAATCTGCTGTTATTCCCCGTGCAGTGTTTTATGTAATTAAAAAAAAAAATTTACATTTTTTTTTTAATATTTTTTTTAATTTTTTTTTTCAATTTGGGCCCTTTTTTTCTCTCAAAAGAAAGCTTATACAATTTACTTTAAGGCCTTTATAATCGCTTAATGGGATGCAAGTGGGATATCTATCAAAAAAATTATTTTTTTACTCAAGAATAGGATTTTTCAATATTTGGCACATGTATCATTTTCATTTGCCCCCATTTTTTTTTATTTTTTTTTTTCAAAATGGAGTTTTTTTATTTTTCCTCAAAAGAAACTTTAGACCATTTCCTTAAAGAGCTTTGTGATCACTTAATTGGATGCAAGTGGGGTATCTGTAAAAAAAATTTGCAACTCAAAGAAGAAAGTGTTTTAATTTGTACCATATGCACTATTTAAATTTTTTCCCTATTTATTACTTATAATAACAATAAATAATTTAATAAAATTAATATATAAATGAAAATGATACATGTGCCAAATATTGGAAAATCCTATTCTTGAATTAAAAAATAATTTTTTTGATAGATATGGATTAAAAAGGTTAAACAAATGTTGTAAAACATTTGAAATTACCACAGAACTATTAAGACGGTATAAGGGAGATATTTATAATAATAATTCATGTCAGTCAAAAACAGAAGAATACACATTAGATGATGTATTTAATTTTTAAATTAAATTTATATTAGATTATTAGATATTTAATCATATACTTGTTTTATGAAAAGTTTTTTATGTTATCGTTAAACAAATGAAAATTTGCATTAATTTTTAAAACACGTAAATATGGTTTTACTTAATTTAATTATTAAAAAATTCAGGTATATTTCCAAATATACATTTTAAAAATTTAGCATTATTTTTTAGCATTTTCGAATTTTTTTTAGCACTTTTTAGCTTTTAGCCCTGAAATTTTTTGGGTTCTGGCCACACTGATCACGTTACATTTTTCGTTCCCCTCTTTTCTAGAACATTCTTTTCTCTGTTGTAAATGCATACAAATTCTTAACAACGATAACAAAAAGTTGTTGTCAACAGAAATGTCCATAAGGACCACCAAGTTGCATCACAGAATTTGCAGAATTATGTTTATAAACTAGAGAATTGGATAGAGCTTTGGAAAATCAGGGTAAATGAACAAAAATGTATTCATATCACTTTCACATTGCGAAAAATTATCCCGCAACACAATGAAGTTAAATACCTCGGAATCCACCTCGATCGTCGTTTAACTTGGAAGTCTCATATCGACGCAAAACTTACTCAGATGAGATTAAAAGCAGTGCAACTTAATTGGCTAATCGGCAGAAATTCTACATTAAAGTTGGATTGCAAACTTTTGTTGTACAATGCAATTCTAAAGCCAATCTGGTGTTATGGAATACAATTATGGGGTACGGCATCAGCATCAAATATTGAAAAAATTCTAAGGGGTCAAAATAAAATTATACGTATAATTACTGCAGCTCCATGGTATGTTAAAAATTCTCGAATCCACAAAGATCTAGGCGTGCCATTAGTAAAAGTCGAATTTACAAAATATGCGTCAAAGTACGTCAGCAAACTTGAACACCATCCAAACCCACTTGCACGAGACATCCTTAACTTTAGTGGACACAATCGGTTGAGAAGGAGGGATACCCTTGCTTTAACTCAAGCTCAAAACAGATGACTGGATCAGTTGATGTGAAATTTTTTTAGTATCATAAAAATTTTTGTCTAGTCCCCTTTTACAGTTAAGAAATTGAAAGGCAGAGATTTTTCTCATTCCGCTTTGAACTTGCCTAAACCTTTTAGAGTTGCGAAATTAATAGACAGACAGACATTTTTTGTTTATTTTTCGTTCTTCTTCTGAAGAAGAATATTAAAAAAACAAATTTCATTTTTCGAAAAGCTGATGGCACATTTAATTTTAAAGTAGTCATGTTATAGGGGGTTTAGATAAAATGTTACCTGGATTTTTTTTAATAAATGATACTTCTTGATATTTAAATAATAAATTTCTACACCATGTATATTGGAACAGCATTATTTTTACTAAAAAAATATTGAAAAAGGAGTAAAATTGAGTTGACATTAAATTTAAAGTTCACTTTTGTAATGTAAATTAATACATATACAGATTCATTTACAAAAACTAATACATTTAAAACTTTGTATTACAAGCAAAGCAAAAACATTGTAATCTAATTTTAAAAGGACTTTGATGATATAAAAGATACAATATGTCATTTAAATTGTATTTTCTATGTACTTTCTTCAAAAACGTTCATAATATATGTTATGATCTCATATTTTTAAGTATTTTTAACAATTTTTTTGTTGCTTATTAAATTAATATTACAAAAATGTTATTACACGAATAAAGAGTTATGGTTTCGTTAAAAAAATAAAATGTACTGTTTTTTAATTGTACTGTTTTTTTGTATAAGATGTACTGTTTTTCCGTATTTCAAATCTGGCTACTCTAGGCACGACCCACGAAGCCGGGCAAACCCTTCAAAACAAGTAAGATTGAAATGTAAGGAAAAAAAATTCTTTTTTCTTTAAAGTTGTTTATGTTATGGACGAATGTCTGAAGCGTGATACTTGCCAATATAATTTCCCTGGAGATCTTCAATATCGTACAAAGCGTTCCCAATTCTTTTCCTAATCCGGCATTTAATAAATTTTGGGTTAAATTTAGCAAAAATGCCTTTCTTAAAATCACTTTGCGAATGATTCTTTTTTTTTTTTCAGGCGATCAGAAGTATGTATCTCAGTATCAGATATCAGTTATGAGTACTGAAAAAGTGAGTATACTTGAATCATGACTTATAATTTGTTATACTTATACGTACTCATACTTGTCTCAATATTATCAAACCAATATTCATCTTTAAAGTTTGAAGTACTCATTATATTCAGACTTAATCTCATGTATGATGTT
Source organism: Bellardia pandia (assembly GCA_916048285.2). Lineage (NCBI taxonomy): Eukaryota > Metazoa > Arthropoda > Insecta > Diptera > Calliphoridae > Bellardia > Bellardia pandia. The sequence goes on from OU696534.1 coordinate 3,411,030, forward strand.
GTTAATTTTGACTCTCCTTAACTCAATGTACGTAGACGATAAAAAAATAAGTATGACTCGCAAACAGGGCTGCCAGATGAATTTCGGAAAAAATCGTCAAAATCCCGATACAAAAGAAAAAAATCGTCATTTCGAATTTTAAAAATCGTCAAAAAAATCGGAAAAATAAAAAGTCACTATTTCTAATAGTATTTTGAAATCTTTATTAAAACGAAAACATAAAAATTCAATTTTATATAGTCTCTTGTACAATACATATCAAAATACGTAAATTTTAACTTTTTACATAACAAATCACAAAAAATTTTATGTTAAACACAACTTGTGTAATATTTAATATCTTAGTCCGTTTTCACTTCTATAATTCTCACTCGTCAAGGCAAGTATTTTTGGAAGAGAAGGGAAATAAGAACAAAAGGGGTACAAACTTGACGGTACTGTCAATTTTCTTATTTCCTTTTGTTTTTTTTCAGGCATGTTGATTTACATTAAAAAGTACGAAAATTGAATTGACATGTTTGATGAAATGGCAAGTTCAAAAGAGAATTGAACAAAAACTGGTCTGCTAAAACTGAATAGTGTGAAACAGTATTTTATAAATAAATTGTTGAATTCATCATATTTTATTAATTCAGGTTAAATTACAATGTCAAAACAATTTATTTTATTAAGTTTTAAATAACATTTTGAGTATAGAATTCAACATATTTTCGAAGAATTCCGTATTTTTGTTATTTAAATTTATTCGGCTGAATATGCTTTCGACGTTTTGTTAAAATAGGAGAAGTTTTTGTAGAAGAATTTCCCCGTGGAAATTCAGAAATTGTTTCTTCTTAAAATTTTAGTTCATGGAATTCAGTATTTAAAATTGATTTTTATGTTTACACATAAATAAGTAATTTCGACTATCCTGTCTCAATATTATTTGCAATTATTTTACTTGAACTTAACAACAATAATTAAGAAAACACTACTATCACTTAGTTTTGTTTTTGAAATAGTTGTTGTCTCAAAAAAAGAGAGAATTTGGTAACAAAAACATAAATAAAACTAACAATTTATAGAAAATTTTAATAATTCAGGAAATCGTCATTTTCAATGAAAAAATCGTCAAATCGTCATTTTGCTATTTTTGAAACCAAAAATCGTCAAAATGACGATAAATCATCAAATCTGGCAGCTATGCTCGCATACACTCATGCGAGAGTCGTTCATTTTTACAGTCCGCTTATAAAAATTATATAAAATAATAAATGTTATATTTTCCCCAATATGTTTTCCTATAAACTTACTTGTATGTTTTTATATCTTTTTTACTTATTTTGTATAAATACCTAACGGAATATGCTGAAATTTTTTTTCAATGACTTAACTGAGTTGAATACTTTATGAGTATGTGAGTATTTTTCTTAAGATGTAAATCTAAATATCGTTGTTTATGAATCAAACATATTGGGAATCGTATGAGCTCGATGTCGGCGTTGTAGTCATACTTATATCCACCTGCATTTATAGGTCAACGTTGTTGTGAGTTTGGGTAACTCAGAGTAGTTAAATTTCAATGATTTAAAACCACTTATACTTAAAATGTTATGAGTAGTTGTGAATCGTAAAAAAACGATTCATTGCCGATCTCTGCTCAGTATCATCCGACAACATGTTTAATTTTTCTAAAACAGCATAAGATGTTCCATGTGAAATCATATTTTGCACAAACAGCGCAAAATATGGGGAGCACTGGATGGCTATTATCAAAATCTTTGAAATATTTCTGTCCCAACTTGAGTGATCTGGCTCATTTTTAAGAAAATAACGAATTTTAGAAACAATTTCTCTGTTTACTCTATCTGAACTATTAGCTTGAGGGGAATAGAAACCTGTTGTAATGTGAGTTATGCCATAAGCTAAAAAAAAAATTCTTTCATGTCCTTGGGTATAAATTGTTTGCCGTTGTCACTATGAACATACTGTGGCACACCAAAAGTACAGAAAATTCCATTTTGAAAGAACTCAATTATATTATTTGTGGTTGCTGAGTTTAGAGGTTTCAAAAACTCGAACTTTGTTAGGTGGTCTACTACTATAAACAAATGGCAATTCTTCGACTTCTTGCACGAATACGGTCCCAAGAAATCGCAATGAAGACTTTGGAAAGGGCGAGCTGTGACAAACTGATTCCCCATAGGAGGACATAATGTTGTATTTACTGGTTTTATGATTTTGCAATCATCACAGTTTCGAATATATTGTCTGACTTCACGTGCCATTTTCGGCCAATAATATTTTTGCCTTATTCGGAAAATAGTTTTAGTGTAACCGCCGTGGCACCCTTCCTCATGGGCAGATTCAATCAGTTTTTTTGGTTAAAGTTTTCGGTACCCATAACCGCCAAACGTTTTGTTCCTGCTCATCAGGACTTCGAAATTTTACACGTTTGTAAATGAAATTTTCTGACAAGCACAAATCTGGAAGTGCGTCCACATTTAAACGAATGGTTTCCCTTAAATCGTTATATTCCTTACAAAAAAATTCAGAGGAGTCAATATCTATTTCTGGTGAATTACACTCAAGTTCAAGTTCATATACGTCGAATCTAGAGAGAGTGTCAGGCACCACATTTAAAGAACCTCTTCTGTGTTCCATAACAAAGTCAAAATTCTGAAGCTTCAAGTTCCACCTGGCTAATATAACATGTAGATCTTTTTGGTTCATTAGCCATTTTAGACTTGAATGGTCGGTAATAATCTTAAACGGGAGTCCCTCAACATATTGCCAGAACTGTTTTACGGAAATCACGGCCGCTAAGCACTCTAACTCCGTAACTGTATAATTTCGTTGTGCCCGATTTAATTCTTGGGAAACAAACGCAATTGGTCTCTCCCAACCATCATCATCAAGTTGGCACAGAACAGCTCCAACCACTATACGAGATGCGTCGCATTGTATCACGAACTCTTTTGTGAAATCTGGTTGTGCCAGAAATGATGCACTTGACAGCGCATATTTTAATTGGTTAAATGAATCTACAGCCTTCTGAGTAAGACGAAAAGGTGTGTTTGATTTTTTCAAACAATCCGTAAGAGGGCCTGCTAAATTTGAAAAGTTATTAATAAAAACACGGTACCAATTTGACATTCCAATGAACCTTTAAATTGCCTCCGCCTATTATATAGCCTAGATATTTTATCTCCATCTGACAAAATTTACTTTTGCCAACGTTTATCGTGAGACCGGCAGATTTTAGACACTCGGCAACTTCTGAAAGCAATTTAAGATGATCTTCGAAATTTTGGCTACAGACCAGGAGATCATCCAAATAAACGAAAACGTTGCTCCTCAAGCTTGATGGAAACGTCTTCTCCATCAGGCGGCTCATGGTCTGAGGGCCATTTCTACAATCCAGGCAAAGCCTGATCTTATTTGGCTTGCTGACAGTTACAATAGGGCTACACCATGGTGAATTCGTCTCCTTAATAACTCCAAGGGCTAATAGCCTATCGAGCTCCTCATAGACTTCTGCTTGCCTAGGTGGGGAAAGTGGGTAGTGTTTACACTTTACAGGGGTAGCGTCACCTGTATCTATGTGGGGCTCAATAAGGTGAGTACAGCCGAGGCCTAATTTTTCATATGCTGGGAATTTGGAAATAACTAGTTGCAGTCGATATTTTTTTCCTAGTTCAAAAGCCCTCCAAAAATCAATGCCAAGATAACCCTCAAGTGATAGTCCAGATACTATGTAAAACAAAATAGGTTTTGTTACACCCATGTATGTCACCGGAAGTGAACAGTAACCTACGACCTCGGTTTTCGAACCGTTGGCTGTTGAAATATTAGATCTTACTTTTCTTATCTGAATACCAGGTTGTTTGTTATCGAAATCTAAGCTATCCTTACCCAATGCGGATACATTCGCTCCCGAATCTAGAAGACATAATAACTCATCATCAAAAATTTTTATTTCCGCAAAAGGTCTGCCATCGCCAGAATTTAACAATTGTGTTTCCTCAACTGATTTCCTAAATTTTCTGCGTGCTTCAAATCGTTGTCTACATTCAAGGATTTTGCATGAAGGTCTCATTTTAGAAGAATTATTTTGGGTCTTATACAGGTTTTGTCTGTGCTGGTGTAAGGAAATATTTGGTGCATCTGTGAAAGAAGATTGAGGTAAGACTCCATGTGGGGGTTTACACTCGGCATCTATAGCTAACTCGGAATTTATTGGGAGGAATGAGCATGCCTGATTGCCCTCTCGTTCCGTCGTCTGTTTCCCTGGTGTGGGCCACTATACTTTGGTGTAGTTACGCCCCTTTGACAACATTTGATACAAAAGTATTGTCGGGTTTGGTCAGGACAGTAAATGTAGCTATGCCCTAATTGGAGACAGTTCCAACACTTTATTTTCGAGTAATCCCCCTTTTCGTAAAGCTTGCTTACTTTTAAAGTGTCTTCAAGATTCTTCAGAATCATTTTCGACCGAAATTCCGTTCACATGACGCGGTTTGCTCAGTAGGTTCGTTGAAACCTTACTTTCTTGCAGAACCTTCCTTGGAATTAAGCGAAGTTCTCCTAAATCTTTAGGGTCAGCAATAAAAAGCATAATTTTCAATTCAGGGTTAACGGTTTTCTTGATTATCGCAATCAACGAAATATCAGACATTGGAGTTCTAAATTTTAAATTTAATTGTGTAATTGCAGAATGGAAATCATCATAACTTTCTCTTGAAAGTCGTTTTCGAGTTGAAATTTTTAACAAAATTTAATTTTCTGTTTCAAGAGTCTTGAATAATAGCTGTTTTCAACATACAATAAGTTGCTCTGTTTAATAAATATCCAGTAAAAAAAACTTCCGCTTTTTGAAAAGAAACATTTGGAAATTTGCCATAAGATGATCTAATGGACACTGAGAACGTTCGGTTAGTGTATCTATCTTGAATAAAAAGTCATTTACATTGCCTTCGCCATTATAAACAACCTACCAATCTTTCAACTTAACAAAGAATACCGAAGATGTATTTGAAAATGAATTTCCTGCAAGGTTTCCAGCCTGACTGCCTAAACTACCTGCTCTTGGGGAGCTTCTTTCATCTTGCGTTTTTTTTTTTTTTTTTATACATTTAATTTATTTATTGAATGTTCAGAAATGAAATGACAATAAGTTTTCGAATCTTAATACTAAAAGAAAATAATAAGTCCAGCCAGTGCTAGACAAAATATTATGAGTGATTTATATCCACTGATCCAGTCATCTGTTTTGCGCTTGAGTTAAAGCAACGGTATCCCTCCTTCTCAACCGAACATGGCCAGTAAAGTTAAGGATGTCTCGTGCAAGTGGGTTTGGATGGTGTTCAAGTTTGCTGACATATTTTTTTTTTTTTTTTTTTTTTTTTTTTTTTTTTTTAATACATTTAATTTATTTATTGGATCTTCAGAAATGAAATGACAATAAGTTTTCAAATCTTAATACTAAAAGAAAATAATAAGTCCAGCCAGTGCTAGACAAAATATTGTGATGCTACAAAAAATTTATATCCACTGATCCAGTCATCTGTTTTGCGCTTGAGTTAAAGCAAGGGTATCCCTCCTTCTCAACCGAACATGGCCAGTATAGTTAAGGATGTCTCGTGCAAGTGGGTTTGGATGGTGTTCAAGTTTGCTGACATATTTTGAGGCGTGTTTTGTAAATTCGACTTTCACCAAAGGAATGCCTAGATCTTTGTGGATTCGAGAATTTTTAACATACCATGGAGCTGCAGTAATTGTACGTAGAATCTTATTTTGACCCCTTTGAATTTTTTCAATGTTGGATGCTGAGGCAGTACCCCATAATTGAATTCCATAACACCAGATTGGCTTTAGAATTGCATTGTACAACAAAAGTTTGCAATCCAACTTTAATGTAGAATTTCTGCCGATTAGCCAATTAATTTGCACTGCTTTTAATCTCATCTGGGTAAGTTTTGCGTCGATATGAGACTTCCAAGTTAAACGACGATCGAGGTGGATTCCGAGGTATTTGACTTCATTGTGTTGCGGGATAATTTGATTATTTATTCTGATGAACGAGCATGTATCTTTTCGCAATGTGAAAGTTATATGAATACATTTCTGTTCGTTAACCCTGATTTTCCAAAGCTCAAGCCAATTCTCTAGTTTATAAACATATTTCTGCAAGTTCTGTGATGCTATTTGATGGTCCTTATGAACGCTAATAAAGGCTGTATCGTCTGCAAAAGTTGAAGTATGTATTATGGGGTCTAACGGCATATCGGATGCATAAATCAAATATAAAGTTGGACCCAGAATGCTAGCCTGGGGTACTCCTGCTTCAATTGGCTGAGCGGGGCTTAAAAAATCGCCTTCTTTGATTGTAAATTTGCGACCATATAAATAACTTTTCATAAGTTTGTGGGTGTTAGCAGGCAGAGTTAATTTAATTTTATGCATTAAACCTTCATGCCAGACTTTGTCGAACGCTTGCGACACATCAATGAAAAGGGCGGAGCAGTATTTTTTCTCTTCAAACGACTGTCTTATCACATTTACCAATCTGTGTGTTTGTTCGATGGTACTGTGTTTAGCTCTGAACCCGAATTGGTGATTTGGGATACATTGAGTGTCGTTCAGAATTGGAATCAACTTAGCCAATAACAATTTTTCAAACAGTTTTGAAATTGTCGGCAGTAGACTAATTGGCCTATATGACTCTACTTTAGTGGGGTCCTTCCCTGGCTTAGGAATCATGGTAATCATAGATACCTTCCAATCTGCAGGATAGTATTCTAGGCGTAAAATAGCATTAAAAATAAATAGGATAATTCTTTTAGCTACACGAGGTAACTCCACAAGCATTTTGTTGCTGATTTTATCCATACCTGGAGCTTTTTTAAGATTCAGAGTACCAATAGCGCTTTGAACATCATTAAAGCTAAGTCTTAGAGGTACAGGAGGTCTAATAACGAGTGAAGGCAAATCAGATGCATTATTTGAGTTGTTTATAGTAAACACTTTTCTCAAATGATTAACAAATAAAGTCCCCTTCTCGGAATCATTTCTAGCCCAGTCACCAGTCGGATTTCGCAGAGGAGGTTTTCCTCTAACTGGTCTTTTTAAACCTCGTGCCGCCTTCCATAACGAATAGTCAGATTGTGGGGTACTATCAAGACCCTCCAAGTAAGATTTAAGTGAAGCCATTCTTTGGGTTTCTAAGAAATTTCTTAGTATATCTCTGCATACCCGTAGCCTAGCTTTCAGTTCAGGAGACCTGTGGATTTGCCACTCTCTTCTAACTCTTCTTTTTTCTGACAGGAGATGATCGAGTTCAGCGAAATAAGTTCTATTTGTCCCACTTCTGCACTCAACGTCGTATGTGGAGGCGTGATGTACAGCTCTTCGTATGTCCTCAGTAAACTTGCCAATCGACCCATCAATATCCTCGGTAGTTCTCAACACTACATTTTCCGTGCAGTGGGAACTTAAATACTTTTTATACTTTATCCAACTTACTCTGTTTTTAGATATGTCCCGAAATGGAGAGCCATTCCCTTGAAAGAAACGCATTGAAATAATAGAAGGAGAGTGATCTGAAGACAAGTCTAATGAAGGCTCCACTTGTATCGATTCTACAGGGATATTTTTTACTACTCCGAAGTCAATAACATCGGGAATCTTCCGTCGGTCCGTCGGCCAGTAGGTGGGATGCCCGCTTGAGAGTACATCTAAGCCCATTTTGGCAATGGTGTTGAAGAGTTCACGACCCTTCGGGGTCACCAGACGTGAACCCCAAAAAGTGTGTTTGGCGTTAAAGTCACCAGCAACTAAAAATCTAGCTCCAAGGGAATTGAAGAAGCTGTAGTATTGGTGTTCTTTTATTGAAAATCGAGGCGGCGAATAAATTGATGATAAAACAAAATTGTATTGACTGAATTCAATACAAATGTTTGTTGCTTGTAGGTAATCCTCACATATGTTGTTCATTAAATAATGTTTTATTCTGTTCTTTATAAGAATTGCCGAACCTCCACATGCTCTTCCGCGGGGATCTTTAGTATCATACAACACGTAGCCATTAATTTTGAAGTACGCTGTCGCCGTCAAGTGAGTTTCAGCAATCATCATGACATCAATCTGCTTATCCATCAGGAAGTGTTCCAGTTCGTTTTTATGTTGGCGGAGGCCGTTCGCATTCCAAAAACAAATTTTTAAACAAATCATTTCTTTAAAATGGCTTGTAAGATAGTGGATTGCATTTTCAGCATTTCCTGCATCATGGATGTCATAGTGGTCGTAAAAGTGTTCATGGTTTGGACAAGTGTCTGCAATGTAGTCTCTAGAGTGTTAATATTAGGCTCGTAATATTGTGATTTAGGTGCCTGCTCCAAACCTGGCATATTAGATTTAACCACGTTAGCGTAAGAAACTTGTCTAGAACTAGGCGCGTTTACATGACTAGTGGACCGTAACAATTGAGGGAAATTGTCACTCGATGCAAAATTTGGCTGTTGAGGATGATTAGGCAATACTGACGTCTTGTTGGTTCTTATGCCTTTCAAATAAGTGTAAATTGGACAACCTCTATAATTTGCGGTATGATTACCTTGATTTTTGAATCAGTTTTCGACTTATCACATTGAGCAGTTGCATGTAGCTCCCCACACGCAACACAAACTGTCAGCAATTTACAGTACGCCTTGGTGTGACCAAATTCTTGACAGTTGAGACACTGGACGGGCAGCGTTACCGTTGATGCGACTAAAGTGGCAATTTGACCCTTTTACAGATGCCTTGCCACTTTTTGTGTACCATTTTTTTGTTTTACTTGATACATATTAGTTTTTTTTATTAATTTTTTTATTATATGCATATGTAAACATACATCATATACAACATTTAAATGAAAAAAATACGATTTTTATTTTTGTTTTGATTATTTTACATCTTTTTAAAAGCGGTGCCCCTTTTTTTTAATAAATCCCCTTTTTGTGCGACTTTCTCAAATTTGCCAACGGTAACGCTGTGGACGGGTCCCTGACGCTTATGTGGTTCTTCCACGGTGATTCTACGATGCAGAAGGTACATCAGATTGTAGATGGGATGGGACTCGTTTTTCTTTAATACGACATCTCCAGGTTCCAATTCCACCCTGAACATAGGCTGTGGAGTCTTTTCACGGTTTCTAATATTCGTTATGCTCTTAATTTTGAAGCCTTTTTCCATTAAGCTAGTCTTTATCTCGGCAGGATCAACATCTGGGTCTATACCCTTTAGAACGACTTGGAGTCCTTTTGCGCTTTTCAGCTGGTAGGTATAGAAATCCCTACTTTCCCTCTCCAACTGGTTGGACAATTTACGAAAATCATCCTCCTTTTTCACTTGTATTTTGGGTTCGCTGATATTTCCATGTTTAATTGATGTTACGCTAAACATATTTGCACCTATTACCGAAACAATTCCTTGTACCAATTTACTGGAAGTGGGCTCTCTCAGATAAATTGGTGGGGGCTTAAACGTCTTCTTAGGAAGTTCTGGCTCATCCGTCTGGAGGAGAGCAAACCTATTTTGATCATTACTTACAGTCTTAGAAGCTTTTGCATTTGATGACACTTGAGCAGACTTCGGGCTCCTCTGTCGCTTGAGAACGGTGATGTACTTATCCATACCTACTTGTTTTTTGGGTTTGACTGCACTATTTGGTGAAGATGATGTTTTCTCATCTGTTGAAATCACTATATTGGGCGAACAGGAACGACGCCGTTCTACGGCTCTTGTAGTGAGAAAATTCTCCAGAGATTTTTTTATGGATTCTTCCTCAGAGAGCCATTTAGTTTTTCTCGACGAGCTAAGCTCTTTCTCAGAATTACATCTGAGAGGAACACTCATACAGTTTTTATACGATTTTTAATGTTTTTTTTTTTTTTTTTTTTTTTTATATATTTTAACCTATTACGAGTTATTTTTTTCACTTTTTTGTTTAATTTCAACCTATTACAATTTTTCACCTATTACGATTTTTTCACCGAAAATTCAGCCGCACTAAAATTAACACGTCCGAACAGTTCGATGAGACGGTTGATTTATAGATTCTCTAATAGCACTAATTTCTTGTCTAAAACCTTCAAGTGTTTGTCTCATGGTTTCCTTAACGTATGTCATTAACGTTTCTATAGTGTTTACTTCCAGATTTCGGTCGTTTCTTGAACCCGAAGGACCAGTATCTGTATTGGTATCACGTGAAGCCATGATGATTTTCTGGTTTAGGTTATCTTGGTTATCTACAAAACCGTTTCTTCAATTAAACTTTCTAACGACTGAAAATCCAAGTCTCGCTAGGATTTATCAAACAATTCACAATTTGAAATGCTTTCAATCTCAATAACTAACAAATGCTGGTGGAATGTACCAACCGTTAATAATACAGGGTCATTGTAGTAAATTGGACAATCCAATATGAAAATACTACTACAAATATTAACATCATTATTTTAGAAAATGGTTATTTCACATTTTAAATTCTTCCTTCTTTTTTTTACTTATTTAATTAATTTTCAACTTCTTCCTTTACATCTGGCAGTTTTCAATTACTTTGGTTTCTTTCTTATTCTTTTCAATTTACTATTTAAACACATTTTGACTTTTTATTTACTTCGGTCCTTTCCTTTATCAAAAAAAAACTTTCAAATTCTGTTAAACTTCTTTTTTTCTAGATTTTACCCGTCAGGATACCACACGACTCAAATGTTTTCCATCAACTGCCTGCTTTTTCATTCCTATCACTACTTTATATTTTAAAATGCACATTCCTTTCAAAAAAATAAACATAACTGTTTACACATTCTTTACATATTTGGAATTCCACCGTAAAGCTATGTGTCCACGATGGTCAGATATTACAACGTTGTCATGCTCTATGGGCCGTGAGTAGTGTGTATTTTGTTGTATATATAAAATACAATGTTTGTATGTTTATCCTCTATAGACTCTAAAACTAAAACGATTTGGCCCAAACTGGTTTCATTTGAAAGGTTATAGTCCAGATTAGGTTTACGGCTATATATATTTCAAGTGGGTGTGGCCCTTTCCACATAAATTGAATAACATCATATATCTTGACTATTGTAATAGCAAGAGCTTTGAAACATTGCAGTATCCCACATGTTACTGATTTGAATAACCAGGAAAAAAATGGGCGGGATCGGACCAGTGGGAGTGGCAGCTCCCATACAAAGAAAATATTTAATATCATATATCTACAGTTCTATAATACCCAGAGTCTTAGAAATTTGTGCACGTTGATTATATAATGAATAGTCATGGGAAAATTCGGCGGGATCATACCAGTGGGCGTGGCAGCTCCCTTACAAAGTGCATATTTAGCGCATATACAAAATTAAGATTAATATTAAATATAGGACCCTAGATATTTAATATTAATCTTAATTTTGTATATGCGCTAAATATGCACTTTGTAAGGGAGCTGCCACGCCCACTGGTATGATCCCGCCGAATTTTCCCATGACTATTCATTATATATTAGCTATATAGCCTTCAAATTTTGTACGAGTCCATCAATTTGATCATGTGATGATCTTCGGAAAAGTTGTTGCGCATGAGACCGGGAAGGTTTCTGAGTTGGTACAACCACGCCTACTTTAACGCCCACTTTTGTTAAATTGATTAATTGCTTCTACAGATTTACTTTAAACTATTTGTATACACATCTTACTGAAGGCGAGGTAAAAATAAAAATTTTATGTGCCAAAGCTTCTTATTTCTTTCGATTACTCCTACTTTTTTAAACTGTGTAATTGATTATACTCGGATTTTCACATATTTACTTCAAATCGACTACACATGTCACTCTAGGTGAGGTAAAAATTAAGATTCATACTTCACATACTTTCACGCTCCATCTCTTGCAGGACAACGCCTGCCGGGAAGGCCAGACCGCTGAACCGCTCTTACTAAAAATTTGACGGAATATAACTAAGACACCGGCATGACTAAGAATACTTCTTTCGACCGTCAACAAAAAAAAAATAAATCGCCATATTTTGTGCATTTTTTTACCTACGTCGATGATATTTGATACATAGTTGTGAGGGGGTAAAGGAGCGTGGCCTCGCCCATATAACCCAAAATTTAAAATCGTCATATTTTGGGCATTTTTTGAACAACAGCGGTAGTATTTGCTATATATGGTATTGGCATGAATAGAAATACGTACAAAAAAGTGGGAGGAGCACGCCCCATTGTTTGCGATATATTGGAGACTGGACCTGTTAACTAATCTTAAATTTTCACAACGTGCAGCTTTGACTCAAGAATACTTACATATTACATGATAATATTTTTTGACACACTTCTGCACCTAATTATACCCTTCACCATCGTGAGAAGGGTATATATAAGTTTGTCATTCCGTGTGTAATTTCCACAAAAAAATTTTCCGACCCTATAAAGTATATATATTTGTAGTTTTATATTTTAGCTCTTTTATTAATCTGTGTCGTACAAAAGTTATTAAGGTTCTAAACTTATAACTGCGAATAACAGGATAGTTCAAATACATACATTGTGCATATACATTGTGTATTTACTAATTGTAATAATAAGATTGTTAATTTAAAATGTATATATACAACATCCTCCTTTTTATAAAAATATAAAATTATTATATAATTCAAATTGTTATAAATTTGATTACAATAGTTTTATAATTTTTTGTTTAATTGTAATTCAAAACACCAGAGTTGGCTCGAGTTATAAATACATTTCAGTTATAAAATTCATAAATGTTGTTTTAATAATTATTTTAAAATTAAAGCTAATCTAAATTAAGTATAAGATATTTACAGAATATTCATAATTTTTAATTGTTTTATTCATATATATTATATATGTTTCTTTAATCAAATTCAGTATAACAATCATATCTAGAAGGCTTTATAATTTTTCTTCTAGTTCTTGCTATATAAGGATCTTGGCTATTAGAATTTTCTTGAATATAGGGATTGTCTTGATTACTAGCATTTCCATGGGTATTAGCAATTTCATTAGAATTTTCATTACTACTTTCAGTACTACTAGTTACAGAGCTTTCTAAGGGCCTATGCCTTAATGAGATATGTTGCTCATTTCTCCTGTACAATACCCCTTCTCTATCCCTTATAATGAATGATCTTGGCTCTGCACATGTTGCAGATTAAATTATAATAATTTGAATTGTTTAAACCGTTTCGTAAATTTTAATATTTGAATTTAACTGTATGTTTGTGTTTTTAATCTATTTTAATATTGCCATACTAATTGTCGTCTGAAGTGTAAATTTATGGTGTTATCGTTTTGTTTAATGTAAAGTTATGTCAACCCTGTGTTGATCTCGTTTTAATGTTCGTATTATTTAAGTTACGATATATGAAATGGCTTATATGGAGTCATTTGAGAAGAGATCTTGGATTCGTGTGGAAACGTAACTAATCAATTAATATTATACATATATTTCGAGTAAAGGATAGAATTAAGTAAGTCTTTATTTATAAGAATTCGATGTGAACTTAGTTTAATTCAAATTGAATTGTTAATTTCTTTTATAGATAATAAAAAGAACCCCACCCCAAAACACACCAACCCCAAAATAAATGTTGTCATTGACTTGACTAAATATCGTTATAGCAATTGCACAGCATTTTAGGTTCTTATTATTTCTGTCCAGACTCGTGTTACCGTCGTAACATTTGGACAAAAGTTGCTGCCGCAACATTTTTTATTATTTAATTGGGTGCTGCCGTTCACATCTACACGAGTTTGTCTGCCGCCATATTGATGTCTAGAAAAAGCGAACGGTTATTGGAAAAGAAAATGTCTGACAAAGAAGATAATTGTACCGTCCCAAAGAATAGAGCCGAATCGTCGGAAAGCTGTAGTGAGGGTGAAAAGACGATGGTAGAACAGCCATCTACTGCGGATCTAAGGGAGGAAATACGGGAACTGAAGGAATCTTTGAAAATTCTAATGGAGAAGTATCAGAACACAGCTTTACACACGCATGCGCAACAGCCAACTGTGTCGTACATATTGCCTACTGCCACAGCTACACCGCCTGCCGTAGCGAACTGCCAAATGAACATGTCACCGATAATGCCAGCATCAACGCCGCCGATGCAACAACAATTTAATTCAAGTGAGTATAAAATGCCATACACATACTATTTGCCAAATACTGCCGCACAACAATCAGTGCAACCCACAATTGCTTTGCCACAATCAATCACTTTTTTACAACAACAACCTACACAAATGTTTACAAACACAGCCCCGCGAATGACACCAGCAGTTTCATCTGGTTATTTGCCGTCATATTCGCAAAATATCGCCACGCCCGTTTCTGCACCACAGGCTACAGAGAGACAAGTATATCGCGAACTACGTAAACTTCATGATTTACCTGAATTCACTGGCCAGCCAGAATGTTGGCCTATGTTTAGCGTTGCGTATAATGAAACAACAAGAAATTATAATTACACAAATTTAGAAAATTTAATGAGACTTCAAAAGGCTTTAAAGGGAGATGCCAGAACAAAAGTTGAGACCTTTTTGATTCACCCAGACAGCGTGAGCCAGGTGATGAATATGTTGGAGTCCCATTATGGGCGCCCACAAGTGCTTATACGTAGCCAAATCGCCAAAGTCCGTGCTTTTCCACCAATATCTGGGAGAAAAATGCATGAGTTGGTTAGTTTCAGTACGATGGTGTCGAATCTCACAGTTTTTTTAGAGAATGCACGTGCAGCTCCTCATTTATCGAATCCTACTCTGATTGACGAATTAGTCAGCAAATTGCCGCCATCTAAGAAAGAGGAATGGATGAGATATTCTGTGCAAAATCTAGGCCAATACCCCAGTGTACGGCAATTCAGTACATGGTTGCAGGAAGTTGCTACTTACATAGCTCTGGTTGCTGAGACGGAAAAAACTGATGTGTACTGTAATAAAAAGGACAAATTGAATCCATCATTTACAATAACTACGGAACATCGTCTTACTAAATGCTTATTATGTCAGCAGACTCACAAGTTGCACCAATGCAACAATTTTAAAGAAATGACAACAGCTGACAGATGGAAGTTGGTAAAATGTAAGAATCTTTGTTTTTGTTGTTTACTATCTGGACACAATTTAGTTAACTGCCAAACAAAACGACAGTGTGGTTTGTCCAAATGTAATAAATACCACAACAGATTGCTTCACGAAAATGCTAAAGTTGACAATGTTAAGAATGTAAACAAAAATAAAAATTATGACAATAACAATGAAATACTAGTTAGAGATGATACAAAGGCGATAAACGTAGTAAATGAGAGCAGTGCTGTTAACGCAATAGTTGATAATTCTTTTAATAATGAAACTTTATTTAAATTTTTGCCTGTTCAATTAAGAGGTCCAAAAGGTTCTATGAATGTTGTAGCTTTTATAGACGAAGGTTCGAAGATATCACTTCTAGAAGAAGAAGTCGCAATACAAATTGGTCTGAACGGTTTATCAAGCAACTTGTGCCTCGGGTGGATTGGAGGCAAAACGACAAATGAAGTATCTAAAAAGGTAAATTTGGAAATAAGTGGCGTTGATAAAAATAATACATGTTTTAATATGAGAAATGTATGGACTACTGGGAACTTGAAGTTGCCGCCACAGAGTTTACCTTTGGACAATTTTAAGAATAAATTTCCTATTTTAAATAAAATAAAAATAGAGGATTATTCTAACGCCACACCAAAATTATTGATTGGATTGCCACATACAAGACTCGTGAGACCGTTTGACGTGTTTAATTTAGACGAAAGTTTTGCGGTACACCGGACTAGTTTGGGTAATATCTTATTTGGTTCAAATGAAGATGCAATAGAGGCAACTGTATGCAAGATTGATGTAGAATGTTTAGATGAAATTCATCAACAAATTGCCGATTATTTTACTATTGAGAATTTCGGTGTACAGAATTCGCAGTTGTTAATTTCACATGATGATGAGAAAGCAGAGGAAATACTTCAGCGTACAACGCAGAAAATCGGTAATCAGTATGAGACTGGTCTTATATGGAGGCAAGATGAATTTGAACTTGTAGATAGCTACGCTGTTGCTTTGAAACGTTTGCAGGGTTTGGAGGCCAAGATGAGTAAAGACGAAGATATGGCCAATTGGTATAATTCCAAAATAGAAGATTATGTTTTAACATCATATGCCAGAAAATTATCACCCGAGGAAGTATCTAGTAATGACCATCGTATATGGTACTTGCCGCATTTCGCAATAACCAATGTTAACAAAGGTAACAAACGTCGTCTGGTGTTCGATGCAGCCGCATCTATAAATAAGGTATCTTTCAATTCAAGGTTAATGAAAGGCCCTTGCAGTTACCAGCCTAAATCGTTATTAGCCATACTTTTGAAGTTTCGTCAACGAAGAATCGGAGTTTGTGCGGATATAAAGGAAATGTTCCACCGCGTGAAAATACGGGAGCGAGATCAGGTAGCACAACGATTCCTATGGCGTAAAGGTGATACCACACGGCCGCCAGACGTGTACGTGATGAATGTTATGATTTTTGGTTCAGTCTGTTCTCCTTGCTCAGCTCAATACGTAAAAAATGTTAACGCAAAACAATATGAAAGTACACATCCTCGGGCAGCTAAGGCTATTGTGGATTGTCATTATGTCGATGATTACGTAGATTCCTTTAATAATGTTGACGAGGCGATTGCTGTGAGTAAGGATATAGTTACTATTCAGCAGCAAGCTAATTTTGAGTTGCGAGGATTTGTGTCAAATGCAAACAAATATTGCGTTGTAATGAATGATGGTGTACCTAAAGCAAATGAATTATATTCGACGAATTTAGGCAGTGGTGTAACATCATCTGAAAAGATTCTAGGAATGTTTTGGTTACCGTCAGATGACAAATTTTGCTTTATTTTAAAATTTAACAAAGTGCCGGAGGCAGTTTTACACGGCAAGCGGAAGCCAACAAAACGTGAAATATTAAGTCTCACCATGTCCATATTTGATCCTTTTGGATTTTTGGCAAATATTGTGATTGTATCGAAGGTGTTACTGCAAGAATTGTGGAGGTACAAAATAGACTGGAGTTCACCAATTCCTGAGGTGGTATATGAAAAATGGTTCAAATGGTACAAAGAGCTTATAAAGGTAGAACACATTACAATCCCTAGGTGCTATGGTCCTACATTTTGCGATCCCCACGCTATCGTTGACTTGCATGTTTTTGTAGATGCCAGCGAAGTTGCCTTTGCCGCTGTGGCTTATTGGCGAATAAGCACTGGAAACACAATAGATATTGCCTTTGTTGCCGGTAAATCAAGGTGCGCTCCAATAAAGCCACTTTCAATACCGCGCCTTGAGCTTCAAGCCGCAGTACTTGGTACAAGGCTATGTAGAATGATAATATCAAGTCATGATATTGAGCCAAGGAATGTAATTTTTTGGTCAGACTCCAAGACTGTCATTAAATGGATACGATCAGATTCTAGGATCTATAAACAATTTGTGGCTCATCGTATTTCCGAAATAATGGAATTCTCTGATATGGATCAATGGCGATGGGTTCCAGGTTCACAAAATCCCGCGGATGAAGCAACGAGACTAAGAAAACCAATAATATCGTGCTGGCTGACCGGACCCAAGTTCTTAAAATCGAACGCTGAACAATGGCCGAAGTTACCAGATGATGTATCAGAATACGACTGTAAATCAGAGAGACGATCTAAATTCATAGTTACATTAAATGATGTCTCAATTATTAAATTTGGGAAGTTTTCAAGTTATAACAGACTGGTGAGAGTTATGGGCTGGGTCATACGCGCATTAAAGCTTTTCAAAACACGCGCAAAGAAAAGTTCAATTTTTAAGCCATATTTGTGTGTTACGGAACTCCAGGAATCAGAATTAGTTTTATGCAAAATGGCGCAGAGCGATAGTTTCGTCGACGAATACGAAAAATTGCAGCTGAATAAACCTGTATCGAGAAAGAGTATGATCTATAAACTTTCCCCGTATTTAAGTGACGACGGTTTGATTAGACTTTGTGGACGTATTAGCAAGGCTAATTGTGTTTCAAATTGTACCAGAGAGCCTATTATTCTACCCAAGGGGCACGAACTAACAAACCTGATTATAAAGCAGTACCACGAAGATTTCAAGCACCAGAATCAGGAATCAGTTTGTGCAGCAATTCGTTTGAAATTTTGGATTCCGGGCCTAAGGCGCTTGGTAAGATCCGCTAAGGCGAAATGTCAACTATGTAAGAACATGAGCGCAGCTCCAAAACCCCCTTTAATGGGCCAACTTCCAATTGATCGACTTTCTCCGTATGTAAGACCATTTTCGTACACAGGCGTTGATTACATGGGCCCGTTTCTGGTATCGATAGGGCGAAGAAGTGAAAAGCGTTGGGTGGCCCTTTTTACCTGCTTAACCGTAAGGGCAATCCACTTGGAAGTCGCCAAGGATCTATCTACGGATGCAGTAATACTATGTTTAAGGAATTTTGTAAACCGCAGAGGCCTGCCGGTTCGTATGCGTAGCGATAGAGGCACTAACTTCGTCGGGGCGAGTAAAGAGGATTGGATATTTGCAGAAACGAAAATAGCGGATGAGTGCAGTCGGCGCGGCATTGAATGGTTATTCAACACTCCCGCCAATCCGTCAGCTGGAGGCGCATGGGAGCGGATGGTTCGTGCCGTCAAAAGAGTGTTAGCTTTTACGCTAAAGGAAAAATCTCCTCAGATTGATACTTTTGTTAGTCTACTAATAGAAGCTGAAAATTTGGTTAATTCACGACCATTGACACATGTATCAATAGACAATTCTGATCAAGAGCCTCTTACACCAAATCATTTTTTGCTTGGAAGTGCAAACATGGTACAGACACAGGCTGTGCCTGAAAGGGTCTGCCTTAGAAAACAGTGGTATATATTGCAACAACTTAAACATTTTGGAAGAGATGGGTGTTGGAATACCTCCCAGAATTGACGCGTCGAACAAAATGGCATCAGTTCGTGGAACCAGTCAAAGTGGGCGATGTGGTTGTAATATGTGATGATAGTGAAGCTCGTGGGCAGTGGAAGAAAGGAGTAGTTGAAGAAGTGTTCCTGGCACTTGATGGGCAAGTTCGTTCGGCGGTGGTTAAGACATCAATTGGCAGATTGAAAAGACCTGCGTCGAAATTAGCTGTTCTCGATGTTAGAAGTGAGTCTCCCAGATCGACTCACGGGCGGCGGGATGTTGCAGATTAAATTATAATAATTTGAATTGTTTAAACCGTTTCGTAAATTTTAATATTTGAATTTAACTGTATGTTTGTGTTTTTAATCTATTTTAATATTGCCATACTAATTGTCGTCTGAAGTGTAAATTAATGGTGTTATCGTTTTGTTTAATGTAAAGTTATGTCAACCCTGTATTGATCTCGTTTTAATGTTTGTATTATTTAAGTTACGATATATGAAATGGCTTATATGGAGTCATTTGAGAAGACATCTTGGATTCGTGTGGAAACGTAACTAATCAATTAATATTATACATATATTTCGAGTAAAGGATAGAATTAAGTAAGTCTTTATTTATAAGAATTCGATGTGAACTTAGTTTAATTCAAATTGAATTGTTAATTTCTTTTATAGATAATAAAAAGAACCCCACCCCAAAACACCAACCCCAAAATAAATGTTGTCATTGACTTGACTAAATATCGTTATAGCAATTGCACAGCATTTTAGGTTCTTATTATTTCTGTCCAGACTCGTGTTACCGTCGTAACATTTGGACAAAAGTTGCTGCCGCAACAGCACAGTTTTCAACTATTTCCCCTTGGAACCAGTTGGATTCATTGTTTCGTTTGAACATCACATTGTCACCAGGTCTTATTGGTTTCCTATTCTTAGCATTTTTGTTGTAATGTTCAGCTGATTTCCTAGTTCGATTTTTTAATTGGGTTTCATATTGTTCACTATCAATGAATTTGGGTTCAAAATTTTTCAAAACTGAGGGAATTTTAGTTCTCAAATTTCTTGACATTAACAATTCTGCCGGACTCGGTATATTATCTTTTGGTGTGGTCCGGTAAAGCAAAAGTGCAATATATGGATCTGATCCACTCTCCTGGCATTTATACAACATTTTTTTTCTAAAATGGAATTTATTTTTTCCTTGTCTGGTTTTACACCATCTTTATCAAAAACGTAGCCTATAAATTTAATTTCAGTTAATAAAAATCTTGATTTTGTTTTGTTGAATTTTAATCCAACATTTCTTGCTCTTTCAAGAACAGTTTTTAAAATATTGTTGTGTTCATCAACTGTTTTAGCATAAATGAGAAAGTCATCAATATATATCAATAACCCATTGATATCCCCAAATAGTTTTACCATTTCCGCATGGAAAATTTCCGGAGCAGCGTTTATGCCGAAAGGCAACCTTAAAAATCTATATCTACCAAAGGGGGTATTGAATGTACATAATTTAGATGATTGTTCATTAAGTGGTATCATCTAAAAACCACAATTTGCATCTAATGTGCTAAAAACCTTGGATCCGCTTAATCTTGACTTGCAGTCATCAATGTTAGGGAACTGGAAATGAGGTCGCAAAATTGCCTTGTTTAAGTTACGGGGATCCAAGCAAAGCCTTAAATTCCCATTTGGCTTAGATATCAAAACAATTGAGCTAACCCATTCCGTTGGTTCCTCAACACGTACTATGACATTAAGACTGACCATTTTGTCTAGTTCTTCCTTTAATTTATCATGTAATGAGAATGGTATTTTCCTTGGAGGATCAAGGAATTTATATCAGGTCTTAACTGTAGATTGCATTCTCTTTGTAATAAACCAAGACCTTCAAAAATATCTAAGTTATTTTCAATAAGACTATCAATAGATAAAATATTTACATTTTTTATAAGACTCATCTTCATTGCTAAATTTAAACCTATAATATTTTTGCATTTACAATATAAAAAGAATCATTATATATTTTATGTTTATATAAAAATTTTATTTCAACTTTACCAGTTATCGGCAACTTCTCACCACTGAATGTGTTTATTGCTGTATTTGTTTATTTGACTTGACCATCTAGACCCAAAAGTAAAGTTGTTTGTTGTGATATTATATTGGCATCAGCTCCTGTATCGACTTGGAATTGTACTTCCTTATTGTTGATTTGTACCCCAATAAACCATCCATTGTTTGCTGCTGTTGTTGTATTAAAAATTTGGTGATCATCTGATAATGTGCAAATTAGATTATTTTGTTGTTGTTTTTGTTGATCTATTTGACAACCATATACTTCATTATAAAAGTCCTCATTATCTGCTACGTCATACACGTCCATACAAGTTTGATGTAGTGCAGTAAATTTTTGTTGTTGTTTTTTAGGCTTTTGCTGTTGTTCACTAATGCCACCATTATGATGTTGACGTTGTTGTATATTTTTGTAATTTTTTATACCAATTTCATTATTAGGCTGCAGCTGATGTACATTAGCAGAGACATTATATTTTTGTTGTTGTAAGTTAGCGGTCAAAATATGTTGTTGTGGATTTTGTTGACAGTAAGATAACGTACCAACAAATAATTCCGTTGGTTCATCTTCATTTGTATGTGATAGATTTTTTACATATTTACCGCTAGCCCTTTTGTGTTGGTGTTGTGTTCGACGAGTAGACCACTTGTTATTAACGGTGCTACTTTGTTGCTGTTGTTTTTTTCCAAAGCACATTTTTGCATAGTGCCCTTTTTTATTGCAATTATGACATGTTGCATTTTCTGCGGGACACTTATTTGTATGTACCTGACCACATTTCGTACATGTTTGTTTGACAGTATTTTTAACATTAAAATTTTTGCTTTTGTTTAAATAGTTAATACCCAGACCATCCAGTTGAGCAGCACCTTCACGTGCAAGATCTATGCTTTTTGCTATTGTCATGGCCCTGTCAAGCTTGATTACTCCTTCACTTAACAATCTTTCCTTGATGTGTTGCAAATTTGAAGACAGGCCACAAATAAAGACATACTTAACTAGGTCTTCTCTTAATGTTCCAAAATCACACGTTAGGCTTAGATTTTTTAAAACCGTGACATAATCGCCTATGATTTTTCCTTTATTTTGTTTGCGCGTAAAAAACGCATGGCGCTCAATTGCAATTTTGCATTTTGGTATAAAATAAGCATCAAACAATTTTATTAGGACATTAAATTTTACCTCACTTGCGGACACATCAAAAGATTTAAATATATGAAAACAAGTTTACCTCATATGATGTAGAAGTAATGCAACTTTTCTACCATCATTTTCTTGATCCAGCTTCGATGCAGTTAGAAAAATTTTGAATTGGGCTAGCCAATTTTGCCATTCCACCGCCATGTTGGTTGACTTACACCTCTATTCTTAATATTCCCAGGGAATAAAGTTCCCTAGGAATTAATTTTTCCCAAGAATAAAATCCTCCTATTCTAAACAGTTTGGGAATAGCATAAAATGGGAGAGTTAATTCGAAAGTTCGAAGTCAGCTGTTTTTTGTCAGCTGTCTTGTTTTGTGTAAAACTTTGACAATAATTTTTAGAAACAACAACAAAAAGTTTATAGAAATAAAAAAGAAAATATGTTTAGTATAGCGTTTGTGATGAATATTGCTGAAATGGAAAATGCTGAAGTACAGCAGGTAGATATGAAGATTCAAAGGATAGAAAGGAGAAAGCTACGGGATGCCAGCAACCCGCTTGATTTGCCACAAACTTTGTAAGTGCATGAGGAAATTAATTACTTAATTTTTATTAAAAGTTTTCATTCTGAAGATTTCAGAAATATTATAGAGTGAATAAACCGGCTTTTAAATATCTGTTGGATGTGTTAACGACCAACATTCAGCCAAAACGTAAGTCGTTCGCCGTTTCACCACTCATTAAATTAAGTGCGGCTCTACGCTTCTTTGCCGAAGGTGGGTATCAAACGGGTATAGGGAAGGATTGTGATGTATCTGTGGCCCAGTGTAGTCTTAGCAAAGTTCTGACAGAAGTTATAAATGTTTTTGAAGAACATTTATGCCCAAGATGGATAACTTTCTGCCGAACAGACGAAGAAAAACGAAAAACTGCGTTATCTTTATATATAAAACATGGCATTCCCAGCGTAATAGGATGCGTTGATGGAACGCATGTCCGAATAATTGCTCCTTCTAATAACAAACACTTATACTACAACAGAAAGGGTTTCTACAGTTTGAATGTGATGCTGGTAAGTTTATGTTCTATAAATAACTAATAACGAATAACTAATTTTTTACAGGTCTGTGATCACGAGCTGAGGATTCTCTATGCTGATGCCTCCCATCCCGGCGCGTGCCACGACTCTTTTATTTATAATTCCAGCGAGTTGCGAGCTCATCTTGAGCAAGAATACCTTAGAATCGGCAGCGATTATTGGCTTCTTGGTAAAGTTTTTAATGGCATTAGACTGTATTCATAAATTAATAATGCATTACTTTTTAGGAGACGCAGGATACCCTCTGGAACCGTGGCTTCTGACCCCTCATAGATGTCCTCAGGATGGGTCAGTGGAGATAAAATTCAATGAAGCTCATTCTAAATGCCGCAATGTGATTGAACGCACTAATGGCGTCTTAAAAAATAGATGGCGGTGCATACTTGGGGCTAGAGAGCTGCACTACACTCCACAAAAGGCAGCTAAAATAACAAATGTTTGCTGTGCATTACATAATATCTGCATTCATTTTAAATGCAATGGTGATGTAAGCGATCTGGGAAATTTAGATAATTTTAGCGTTCAAGATAGCGATGTGTTACCCTTAGCTTCACCGCAATATTTGTCTGTTGCCCAAAATATTAGAAATAATATTGTGAATAATCTTTAATAAATCTATATTCTAAATAAACCACACATAAATATTTCTGTATATTTTTACATTTTATTATAAAAAAAACTAAATATTTTAGAAACAAAACAAAACCTATTGGTTAAGAAAAACAAAGCAATTATTCACAGATATTGGTAGAGCTTTTTTTGTAAAACATAAACAAATTTTACAATTGTGTTTTCAATATAAATTCAAAATTATTGTTTATGGTTTACAAAAATAAGCAAAAAATTAAAAACAAAAAAATATATACTTCAGGTACAATTACATTGTTATCACATGCATATATGTATGTATGTATGTATATGCATATACTTATATGAATTTTTTAATGATTAAGTTTAAGATCTTCTAGCTCCAACAGTCGGCGGTTTTTTATTATTTTATCCTCGATTTCTCTTAGTCGTAATTTTTCCATCACCAAATTATGACGCTTTTGTTCTTCTAACTCAGATTCTTTTAGATCGTAGAGACGGTCAATCGAACGGTATACCTTTTTGGTGTTTATCTACTGTTCTTTCATCTGTTCCAGCATCTTATTCTGAATGCAGATCTCCTCAGCAAGGACATCGCTAGACGAGACGTGTTTGTGCAGATCATTTTGCATATCTTGTTTGGCTTTTCCATTTGGTGGCTTTTTTGGTGTTTCTTTGCCACTGTCGTGTACAGTCTTATTGACTACCGCATCGCCTGTTTTAAATTTATTTTTTTGTGGCTTTTGTGGTATTTCTTTGTCAATGTCGTGAACACTATTTTCTAATACCACATCGTCTTCATCTAACAATCCCAACAGTGCATGTGAAACGCTCTCTGCAGTTGTTTTTTTGTTACTCGATGTTCCTAATCCGAACGTATTGGCCACACCTTCCACTGACTCCTTCAAACCAATCAAGTCGTATATGGCTTCTTCGTGTGTCGAAAGTTTTTGCTCCATATATGGGCCACCGCCAGTGGCTCTAGCATGTTTTAAATTTTGCGCTGCCTTGTGCCGTACATACTTTTTTTGGTCGCACCAAACCTGAAAAATGTTTTGCACTTCTGCAATAAGTAGGTATCATAAAGAATTAATTTGCTTATTTATACCTTCTTCCATTCGGCCATACTTTTTGTTGGTGGCCCTGATGCGTTCAATTCCGCCTCCAAATTAAGCCACATTCTGTTAAGCTCTTCTTTGTTTCGCTTGAACCACCCGCGTGCAATTTCTGGATATAATTGCATGGTACTTAAAAGAATTTCCATCTGCTTTCTGTTTGTGTTTTTCGACCTGTAAGTAGGGATAAATTACAATTTTTATCACATTAAAAAATAATACTTACATTTTTTGGTACAACTCCCTTTAAATTTGTTGGCGCAATTTTTCACAAATTTTGTCATCACATTCTTCCTTTTTTTGACATTCGTAATACCTACTTTTTTCCCCGTTGCAGGGTTTCCCATTTCGAAGTTCATTTAGAATAAGAGAAAAGGGAAAAGAGAAAAATTTCCCAGACAGATTTTGTTTAGAATAGGAGAATAGGGAATAGGGAAAAAACTCCCACGGAATTACTATTTAGAATTGAGGTGTTAATGTCAATTTTTCCCACAGAGTTCATTCCTGTTCTATCATTTGACATTTTTTTTTTATATTTTAATTTATTTTTTATTTTATTTTTTAATTTATTTTTAGTTTATTTTCTTAAGACACACCTGACACCATGTCGTTTTATATTTTAGCTCTTTTATTAATCTGTGTCGTAAAAAAGTTATTAAGGTTCTAAGTAAACTTATAACTGTGAATAACAAGATAGTTTAAATACATACATTGTGCATATACATTGTGTATTTACTAATTGTAATAATAAGATTGTTCATTTACAATGTATATATACAACAATATTCTGGATCCTTATAGATAGCGAAGTCGATTAAGCCATGTCCGTCTGTCTGTCTGTTGAAATCAGTTTTTTGAAGTCCCCAGATATACTCGGGATCCAAACCTTCAATAATTCTGTCAGAAGTGCTTTCGAGAAGTTTGCTATTTAAAATCAGCAAAATCGGTTTAGGTCAACCAGAGTTATGAACCAATATGTGAGACCACCTCCATAAAAATTTTATATTTGTTGGGAATCTTTTCATTAGAACAATTGCGCTTATTTCTCGTACTACCCAATTCCCTTGTATATCAGATTTTACGCACACTCGGTAACCCTAAAATATTTTGTTTGACGTTTCTACACCATAACTTTTCCCTCCTTTTATTATTTTGCTTTCCTTTTGTTAACTCATCCTCAATAAAGAAGAAAAACATGTTTATGGATCATACGATTGGAAAGTTACCGTTACATTCCAGTTGAATGATGAAATATTCTAGAAGTATTTCGTCACGTAGTTATTAACTAAAGAGGGCAAAAGAAAAGTAAGAACACTGATTGGTATTAAAGTTGTCAAACAGAATAGTCGTGTGGTAAAATTGTGTCGGTGTAATAAAAGCAAAAGAAAAACAAAATGGTGTTATAAAATAATAATTGTTAAATGAATATAAAAATCAACAAAAACTAAAATTAGAATATAAATAAAATCAATGTGACATTAACAAAAAAAGAAGTGTTAAATAACAATTAAAACAAAGAAAAAACAAACTAAAAATAAAATAAAACACAAAAGTTTAAAATAACAACTTTGAAAATTATAGAATAAGTCACATTTGATCACTAATAAAACGATAAGCACCATCTACTTGACATTGTACATTCTAAATATAAATTTAATAAATAATAGTTATTGTCTGAAGAAAACGATTTAAGGAAATAACTGAAATGCAGATAAAAGCCAGACACGACCAATAAATTTAATACCACAAAAAGGGATAATCAACTAAGTTCCTAAATTAAACCCAAACACCAAGGAAAATTTTAATTAAAGACATACAGTGGCGGACATTTATGGCACATACCATTGTCATCCTATCATCATTGTCATCCTATCATCATCATTGTCATCCTATCATCATCAATGTCATCCTATCATCATCATCATGGTCATCCTCACATCATTAGCAACAAATTATCATCATTAACATCACAGTCGTGTCGTCATCATTGGCACCATCCTCATCATCATTTCTTCAACATCCAGGTTTTTTTTATAAATTTTTTTAATATATGTATGTATGTATAAATTATCCTACTACTTTAATATTATCTCATATTTATATATTGTATTGTAAACCTTACTAACGTAATAAGATTTTTCTTATTAAATTGAATTTTTATAATGAATATTAAAATGAATGTGTAAATTCATTTATTTGAGAGAGACAGGCTAGGCATAGATTTGGTAGGTATAACGCAGTGAAAGTTTCATGGGGTAACATGAGACATATAGTACCCATGTTGCCAATGGAGTATTCCTACGGAATTTTGGGAGGGAAATATGGTACCCAAAATGACATTACCATCAAGTCATTTCATTTTTGCTCTTTTTCGGACAGCTAATATTGGAATTTTTTTGTTTGCATAGAAAATTTTTTTGTGGTGATTTTAAGGCAATTTGTTTTTTTATGTACGCGTCGAAGACTAGGGTCAAGAACCATATCACCTCTGGCAGAGCTAGCCTATTTAAACTTTATATGCCTTAAGCCCAGTTTTTGTATTTTCCATCAATCCTGAAAAAATTTGTAATATCCCGAGCGTAACATAAAATGGCGCCCAACGCAAAGGCCAACGTAATGGCCAACGTAAAGCAAAAAGAAAATTAACCAACGTAAAACTCTAAAGTAAAAGGCCAACATGGTCGCCGTAATATAAATGGCGCCAAGGCTAAAGGACAATAGCATTCAACATTTTTTTTTGATCAACGCAATCCTGTTTCATTGGTTTTATTTGAGTATTAATATGTCGGTTGAAAATAATTCCAAACTTTTAACCAAATAATTTCCAATGAACCTTGATAAACTGAGTAATGTTGATAAAACCGAAAATTTGCAAAAATGTTTCTTCTTTTGTTGTGATCTCTAGTAGTAGAATAGTTACAGTGGCACTTCAAAGGAATGAAAAGTTCTACAAATCATTTATTTCATTTAAGATCTCAATTCAATTTTGTTGTGGTGGGGATTTGTGAGTGAAATTTGTAAAGATCTATAATCTAGCTCATTTCGCGGCAAATGGTCCGATACAACAAGTTGAATTTAGTTTGCTATTAATTTTATAAGTTCGAATCTCGGGTCGAATCACATAATTGGACAGATTTGTTACGATAAAATATTTAGTGAACTCAGTACAAACGCTTTGGAAATTTTGTGTAAAGGATTTGTAGATTCTAACCTTAGGCAAAATAGACTTTATTTTAAGATGTTATTAGATGAAATAAATGTCATTGTGTGGAAGTTTGGACAAGACTATATAAATTATAGTGAAATTTTATATTCTTTTGTCTGTTCAAACAAATAAGTAACTGCGTTATAACTGCTAATTATGCTTTGCCTGCATCTCTCATAGGATAATAATTATTTACTACCAAAATTGAAATTACCAGTACATATTATACTACCAATATATACTAAATATTTGTTTATACTCTATAATACTAATCTTTTTATCAAAAATTTTTTTTCTTGAAAATTTAATTAATTTTTTTTATAAAATTTGTTGATTTGTGTTAATTAACAATTATCTCTTCATTATTTTGTAACACCTCTTGTTCACTCTGGTTTGAATTAACGGACTCGAAAAAGTTTAGCTAGTTACGATAGATAGGGAACACCGAGAGATTATACATTTTCATGACTGGAAGGCATGATATGTCATTGCGCAGCAAGACAAACGATCCTAAAGTTTTAAGTTCGGTAAGAGGGCGTGGTAAAAATATATGCTCATCTCCAAGTAAATCATTAGAAAATATTGATATTACAGCTCCGCCAAGTCGGCCTTTAGTTATTCATAGCCCTGTTCGTCGCTCCAGTGAGCCTACCATTTGTTGCGAAGAATCGAATATTAGTGAAAATACGGACGCCTCCAATATAGAGTCCGCACCTAATCTAGAACAATTACCAATAGAGTTTATTCCTTCTATTATAACTGAGACTGTTGACGTTTCCAGTAATTCTTCAGGATCCCTTAGTCAGACTTCAACCTTACGTGGTTTTCCAACTAATCAGGATTCTAGTCAAACTTCAAATAGAATGGCGAATTCTGACACAGGTGCAGAAAACCTTGCACTGAATGAAATTTTAAAAGCCTTACAGGGTATGCAACAAGAACAAGCCAAAATTAATGAGGAGTTAGGTTCTTTAAGAGCCACCGTTTCCAATTTGTCGCAAACATCAGAAATCAGGGCGAGTTCAAATCCCGCAGGGGATCAAATAATTTCATCAGGTTCACGTCAACAACATTTAAATGAACCTGGTCATAACTTATCGGAAATTCGAAGTACCAAATTTGATTTAGAAAAGTGGAAACTAAAGTTTGATGGTACAGGAAGTGTTGAGGATTTTCTTTTTAAAATAGACATTCTGGTTGAAAGGACTCGCTGTCCAGTGGAACAATTAGAAACGAATTTTCAAACTTTTTTATCTGGGAGAGCGGAAACATGGTATTGGGATTTTATAAAAACCAATAATGACCCTCCATATCGTCTTTTAAAAAATGCTATTTCTAAAGAATTTGCTACTCTCGAGAATGACGATGACATTTTGGTGAAACTAAACTTAAGGAAACAAAATCAAAAAGAGTCTTACGATGAATTTCATTCGGTTATGGTATCTCTAAACTCTCGCATGTCTGAGTCATTGTCAGAAAATAGACTCATGCAAATTATCCGGAAAAATCTTAAACCCGAATTGCGATGTATGTTATTTAGCTCCACCCCAAAAAGCCTTTATGATCTAAAGGATATTGCTCGAGAGGCAGAAAAGGTACTCAAGGAAGACAAAACAGCTTCAAAAAGTTCCATTCGCCACGTTATCGCCTTAGAAATTGACTCCGATCAGGAAGAGGAACATGACTTAGAATCTGATCCCCAAATTGAGGCCATGCAGATTTCGCGCCGTCCAATTAAACCGGATTATTCGCGCATAAAATGTTGGAACTGTTTGACACTAGGACATTCGTACATTTATTGTCCTGATAAAACCAGGTTTCTTTTCTGTTTTAAATGTGGGGAACGTGGAGTTGCCACCCCTGATTGTCGAAATCCTCATTCGGGAAATCGGAAGAGGAGCGAGATGGCTACCGGGGACTCTAGTTCTTTGCCTCAAACCCCGAGTATCTATCAGACCCAAGGATAAGTCTCCCACAGGGAGATGAATCCAGGTCCCTATTCTCGGGACACACTTTTATTAATTCACCTGATTTGTCTAAAAACCTAAAACCTGATTGTACCAATTGGATCAAAACTCGTAAAGACCGTGAGCGATTTAAGAAACGAAAATATTATAGAAAACAAATAGAATCTTCACTTTTATGTAGCTCTTTATATGATCGGCCTTTTGCTAATATGAAAATTTTAAATGAAAATTTTTATGGATTGCTTGACTCTGGGGCAAGTGTTTCAGTCTTAGGTAAAAATAGTTTAACTTTTATAGAAAGAAATGGAATTCAGTTAAAACCCTTTAAATCTTTTATTTCTACCGCTGATGGTTCGAAAAACGATGTTTTAGGTCATTGTAATTTACCCGTTTTTTATAAAGGCGTAACGCGCGATATCGATTTTTATGTGGTCCCTTCTCTTAGCAAAGAAGTCTATTTGGGTCTAGATTTTTGGCGAAAATTTGCTATAGCCCCAAACATCATACCATCGGTAAACTCACTCGATTTAGGTAATAGGGATACCAAAGCCATTTCCTTTCACAAACTTAGTGCTGAGAGACAATTACTTCTTGATTCTGTCATTTCCGAATTTCCTGCTTTTGAAAAACTTGGCTTAGGCTGCACACATCTTTTAAGTCACGATATTGACACAGGTGACTCAGTACCTATAAAGTGCAAACATTATCCACTTTCTCCTCCCAGACAAGCAGAGGTGTATAAAGAATTAGATCGTCTGTTAGAGATGGGGGTTATAGAAGAGTCGAACTCACCTTGGTGTTTTCCTGTAGTAAATGTGAGAAAACCAGGTAAAGTTCGCCTATGCTTAGACTCGAGGAAACTAAACGCCGTCACTAAGAAAGATTCCTATCCTTTACCCCATATTAACGGCCTTTTAAGTCGATTACAGGATACACACTTTATAAGTGGAATTGACTTGAAGGATGCATTTTTTCAAATCCCATTGACAGAATCTTCAAAAGAAAAGACAGCCTTCGCGGTACCAGGTAGGCCTCTATACCAGTATCGTGTTATGCCATTCGGGCTATGTAATGGTCCCCAAACGATGAGTAGGCTAATGGACAAATGTATACCTTCTCGACTGAGAGAAAATGTCTTTGTTTATTTAGACGACTTACTGGTATGTAGTGCAACTTTTGAAGACCACATTAAAATTTTACGCGATGTAGCAAAATGTTTAAGAACCGCTGGATTGACAATTAACATCGCGAAGAGCAAGTTTTGTCAGGCCGAAATAAAATATTTGGGATATCTCATTGGGCAAGGGTGTTTAAAAGTTGACCCGGATAAGGTGTCAGCAATAATGGATTTTCCGATACCGAAAACTCCTCGCCAAGTTCGCCGTTTCGTCGGTATGGCAAATTGGTATCGTGCTTTTGTCAATAATTTTGCTGATATTGCTGGCCCCCTCACAGACTCATTAAAAAGCGATAGAGGAAAATTTTACCTGACTGATGAGGCCATTGAGAGTTTTGAAAAACTTAAAAGAGCCTTAAGCTCTGCCCCTGTTCTTGCCCAACCAGACTTCGCCCGGGAATTTGTTATCCAGTGCGACGCTTCGAAAGTAGGCGTTGGTGGAGTCTTATATCAGGTAGATGATGAAGGTAGAGATAGGCCTGTAGCTTTCGTGTCGCAAAAGCTTAATCGGGCTCAGCGTAACTATACGGTTACGAAGTTGGAGTGTTTAGCGGCTGTCATAAGTGTAAAAAAATTTAGGGCCTATGTAGAGGGACTTCCATTCAGAATAATTACCGACCACTCAAGTTTAAAGTGGCTTATGAGCCAACGTGATCTAAGTGGCAGACTTGCTCGCTGGAGCCTGAAATTACAAGGTTTTAATTTCCAGATGGAACATAGAAAGGGTTCGCTTAACGTTGTCCCTGACGCCTTATCGAGGTTTGATGTAGACGCTATGGAGATTAATAACAGTTTTCCTGAAATATATTTAACTTCTTCTGAATTTGATTGTCCTGATTATAAATCTCTCATGAATACTATCGAAAAAAACAGCGAAGCTTTACCTGACGTTCGTCTGTCTGATAAAGTCATTTTAAAAAGAGTAAAGTTCCGTCAGGGCATTGACAACGAGGACTTTGGAGGGTATGGCTTCCAGCCGCTCTAAGAGAAAAGGTGATTCAATCAGTTCACGATGGAGATGTTAAATCAATGGTTGCTAAATGTGACGTTTGCAAAACTATCAAAAGCCCAAACCAAATTCAGCGCCCACCTATGGGTGATGCATTTATCACTGTTCGTCCAATGCAGCGTCTCTATTGTGATTTTCTTGGTCCGTATCCGTGTTCTAAATCGAAAAACTCGCACCTATTTATTGCTATTGACCATTTTACAAAGTTTCTATTTTTAAAGCCTTTAAAGTTAGCTAATTCTATAAATGTTATTGATTTCTTTGAAAACCAGGTTTTTAATACTTTCGGCGTACCGCAGTTTATCCACAGCGACAATGCCAAACAATTTATTTCTCGTGAAATACAGGAATTTTTCAATTTGTATGGCATTACCCATATACGAACTGGTCTTTACTCGCCACAGGCAAATTCCTCGGAAAGAGCTAATCGTGAGATTATTTCCAAAATACGGTTCTATTTGAAAACCGAGCCTCATCATCTAAACTGGGACCTATGTATCCCTCGTATCCTTGCCACCCTAAGAAGTGATTACCACACTTCAATCCAATGTAGCCCATACTATGCCATGTTTGGTCAGAACATGTGTATGCATGGTTCAGCTTATCCACTATTAGAAAAATTAAATATGTTGATTGATGACACTATAGTCAAGAGAACAGACAAACTGTCTACCATTTGAGAAAAAACTTCACGGAACTTAGAGATAGCTCATGATAAAACTACTAGGGTATACAATACTAGGACAAGGTTAGTAAAATACAGCGTAGGACAGGAAGTTTACAGGAGAAATCACAGTCTCAGTAATTTTCAAAAGGGAATCAACTCCAAATTTAATCCTAAATATATCAAATGTCGAATTCGCGCCATAGTGGGTAAAGCCCTTTACGATGTTGAGGACCTACAGGGTAAATTAATAGGTAGATACCATGCTGCAGATTTGAGGCAGTAAACCTAAGCCACAAATTTAAATCAGTTAATACTTCTTACGGGGAAATTTACTAAGTTGCTTCGCCCGGCTATCTATTCTTATGACTTAGGGTCGTGGGTCGTGCCACACGTATAGGCCTATAAACCAGTTGATGAAAATATCCTTTGCCTGTTCGTTAAACGATGAGACACTCGCCTAACGAAGCAGTTTTGTTGGGAATCTTTTCATTAGAACAATTGCGCTTATTTCTCGTACTACCCAATTCCCTTGTATATCAGATTTTACGCACACTCGGTAACCCTAAAATATTTTGTTTGACGTTTCTACACCATAACTTTTCCCTCCTTTTATTATTTTGCTTTCCTTTTGTTAACTCATCCTCAATAAAGAAGAAAAACATGTTTATGGATCATACGATTGGAAAGTTACCGTTACATTCCAGTTGAATGATGAAATATTCTAGAAGTATTTCGTCACGTAGTTATTAACTAAAGAGGGCAAAAGAAAAGTAAGAACACTGATTGGTATTAAAGTTGTCAAACAGAATAGTCGTGTGGTAAAATTGTGTCGGTGTAATAAAAGCAAAAGAAAAACAAAATGGTGTTATAAAATAATAATTGTTAAATGAATATAAAAATCAACAAAAACTAAAATTAGAATATAAATAAAATCAATGTGACATTAACAAAAAAAGAAGTGTTAAATAACAATTAAAACAAGGAAAAAACAAACTAAAAATAAAATAAAACACAAAAGTTTAAAATAACAACTTTGAAAATTATAGAATAAGTCACATTTGATCACTAATAAAACGATAAGCACCATCTACTTGACATTGTACATTCTAAATATAAATTTAATAAATAATAGTTATTGTCTGAAGAAAACGATTTAAGGAAATAACTGAAATGCAGATAAAAGCCAGACACGACCAATAAATTTAATACCACAAAAAGGGATAATCAACTAAGTTCCTAAATTAAACCCAAACACCAAGGAAAATTTTAATTAAAGACATACAGTGGCGGACATTTATGGCACATACCATTGTCATCCTATCATCATTGTCATCCTATCATCATCATTGTCATCCTATCATCATCAATGTCATCCTATCATCATCATCATGGTCATCCTCACATCATTAGCAACAAATTATCATCATTAACATCACAGTCGTGTCGTCATCATTGGCACCATCCTCATCATCATTTCTTCAACATCCAGGTTTTTTTTATAAATTTTTTTAATATATGTATGTATGTATGTATAAATTATCCTACTACTTTAATATTATCTCATATTTATATATTGTATTGTAGACCTTACTAACGTAATAAGATTTTTCTTATTAAATTGAATTTTTATAATGAATATTAAAATGAATGTGTAAATTCATTTATTTGAGAGAGACAGGCTAGGCATAGATTTGGTAGGTATAACGCAGTGAAAGTTTCATGGGGTAACATGAGACATATAGTACCCATGTTGCCAATGGAGTATTCCTACGGAATTTTGGGAGGGAAATATGGTACCCAAAATGACATTACCATCAAGTCATTTCATTTTTGCTCTTTTTCGGACAGCTAATATTGGAATTTTTTTGTTTGCATAGAAAATTTTTTTGTGGTGATTTTAAGGCAATTTGTTTTTTTATGTACGCGTCGAAGACTAGGGTCAAGAACCATATCACCTCTGGCAGAGCTAGCCTATTTAAACTTTATATGCCTTAAGCCCAGTTTTTGTATTTTCCATCAATCCTGAAAAAATTTGTAATATCCCGAGCGTAACATATTTTTCGTCCATTTTATTGCAATATTTTGAAATATATTGCAGATAATACCATGAAATTTTGTATACGTTGTTTTTATGATAAAAGAGAAAAGTGTGCGGAAAATAGTAAGAATCGGTCCATGATTTCTTATAGCCCCCATACAAATATATATATTCCCGAAATATGGCTTAATGATAAATAAATGCCTATAAAATTGGAATATCAAGACAAAATTCAGCAAAAATAAGTTTTATGCAAAAACAAATCGCAAAACGAAATTTTTTTTTTGTTCGGTCCATATTTGACCATAGACCCCATATAAAGTCCACTTCCAAAATTCACTTAAATACGTATAAAACAGATATAAATAATGTTAAACGGCTTAAATTTGACATAAATACTCTTTATAGGCAAATAAATTGTTGTACTAAATTTTATGGTAGTCGGCCCAAAACTGGTCATAGCTCCCATACAAGGACCACATCTGAAAAAGACATTTTTCCCTATATATATTGTATAAAGATCGGTGCCGACTCAAAACTTTGCGTAGATCATTTTAATATATATAAAAATCATCCCACAAAATTTTGTGAATTTCGGTCTATTTTTAACCGTATGCCCCATACAAAGCCCTCTTCCGAAAATCACTTTAATACTCATAAATCGCTTATAAATAAGGGTACCAATCCAAAATGATTTTGAGAATATCGGTCCATATTTGACTATATCCCCCACATAAGGTCCACTCTCGAAATCCATGTTAATGCTAATATATATCGTATATATAGCGTTATTATGTTGAAATTCGACGTGAAGTATCCTCATATGCATGAAAATAACTGTTCCAAAATTTAAGAAGATCGGCCCATAATTTGTCATAGCTGCCATATAAAGGTGCTATCAGACGGGATGTATTTTACATATGTACTGTCAAATTTTCCATCTGTAAAAGTTGTACACATCGTGTGATACATATGAAACTTTGCATGTGTAAAATACATGTGGAAATACATATGTAATTTTTTCGATTAGAACACGCTCTATTTTCCTGTGACAAACATAAACAAAACAGCTGTTTTGTTTTGAAACAAAATTGTTTGAAAAAATATATTGTAAAAAAAATTAAAGAAAATTAATTTTTAATAAATTAAATTATGTTTATTATATTTATTGCAGTTAGATTGGACAAAAGAAGCAATTCTTGAAATTTATACACGTTAAAATGTCAGCTTTTGTTTACATTTATAGGTTATGTCATACGAAAAAACATAAGCAGGTATGATAGCACAAATTATGAATCGTATGTAAAACGGAAATTTTGACATACATACGGAATTACATATGGGTCAGAAAAGTGACAGTACATATGTAAAATACATCCCGTCTGATAGCACCTTAAGAACCATTTCCAAAAAACAAATAAATTCGGGTCAAAAAATATTCTTTTCGGATTTAACCCATATTCGGTCCATATTTTATAATCATGATATATAGCGTTGGAGAGGTATTTTTAATACCTTTTATTTAGTTTATTACAAATTATCAAGCACCCAGTAGTTCCGGAGATATAGGCCTATATATTTTCAACTTTAAGGGCCCGCCCCCTCGAAAATAGGCGTGACCGCCAACAAATTTTTTTGCTGGCATCTCCTCTAAAATCCCTATTTGATGAAGTTTTTTTTGAGCAAAGTCACTAAAACCGAATTGTACCCCTTTTTATACCCTTCACCATCGTGAGAAGGGTATATATAAGTTTGTCATTCCGTGTGTAATTTCCACAAAAAAATTTTCCGACCCTATAAAGTATATATATTCTGGATCCTTATAGATAGCGAAGTCGATTAAGCCATGTCCGTCTGTCTGTCTGTCTGTCTGTTGAAATCAGTTTTTTGAAGTCCCCAGATATTCTCGGGATCCAAACCTTCAATAATTCTGTCAGAAGTGCTTTCGAGAAGTTTGTTATTTAAA
Organism: Bellardia pandia; assembly: GCA_916048285.2. Classification (NCBI taxonomy): domain Eukaryota; kingdom Metazoa; phylum Arthropoda; class Insecta; order Diptera; family Calliphoridae; genus Bellardia; species Bellardia pandia. The sequence goes on from OU696534.1 coordinate 3,448,096, forward strand.
ATCAGCAAAATCGGTTTAGGTCAACCAGAGTTATGAACCAATATGTGAGACCACCTCTATAAAAATTTGATATTTTTCGTCCATTTTATTGCAATATTTTGAAATATATTGGAGATAATACTATGAAATTTTGTATACGTTGTTTGTATGACAAAAGAAGAAAGTGTGCGGAAAATAGTAAGAATCGGTCCATGATTTCTCATAGCCCCCATACAAATATATATATTCCCGGAATATGGCTTAATGATAAATAAATGCCTATAAAATAGGGATATCAAGACAAAATTCAGCTAAAATAAGTTTTACACAAACAGAAATCGCAAAACGAAATTTTTTTTAGTTCGGTCCATGTTTGACCATAGACCCCATATAAAGTCCACTTCCAAAATTCATTTAAATACGTATAAAACAGATATGAATAATGCTAAACGGCTAAAATTTGACATAAAGACTCTTTATAGACAAATAAATTGTTGTACTAAATTTTATGGTGGTCGGCCCAAAATTGGTCATAGCCCCCATACAAAAATCTTCCCGAAATATTGCTCAATTATACATAAATGCCTATAAAATTGGAATATCACGACAAAATTCAGCAAAAATAAGTTTTATGCAAAAAGAAATCGCAAAACGAAATTTTTTTTAGTTCGGTCCATGTTTGACCATAGACGCCATATAAAGTCCACTTCCAAAATTCATTTAAATACGCATAAAACAGATATAAATAATGTTAAACGGCTAAAATTTGACATAAATACTCTTTATAGGCAAATAAATTGTTGTACTAAATTTTATGGTAGTCGGCCCAGAACTGGTCATAGCTCCCATACAAGGACCACATCTGAAAAAGACATTTTTCCCTATATATATTGTATAAATATCGGTACCGACTCAAAACTTTGCACAGATCATTTTAATATATACAAAAATCATTTCACAAAATTTTGTTAATTTCGGTCTATTTTTAACTGTATGCCCCATATAAAGCCCTCTTCGGGAAATCACTTTAATACTCATAAATCGCTTATAAATAAGGGTACCAATCCAAAATTTTACACGGATCATTTACATACATGCCTAAATCTAACTGCTGGATTTTGAGAATATCGGTCCATATTTGACTATATCCCCCACATAAGGTCCACTCTCGAAATCCACTTTAATACTAATATATATCTTAAATATAGCGTTATTATCCTCATATGCATGAAAATAACTGTTCCAAAATTTAAGAAGATCGGCCCATAATTTGTCATAGCTGCCATATAAGAACCATTTCCAAAAAACAAATAAATTCGGGTCAAAAAATATTTTTTTCGGATTTAACCCATATTCGGTCTATATTTTATAATCATGATATACATCGTTGGAAAGGCATTTTTAATACCTTTCACTTAGTGTATTACAAATTATCAAGCACCCAGTAGTTCCCGAGATATAGGCCTATATATTTTCAACTTTACGGGCCCGTCCCTTCGAAAATAGGCGTGACCGCCAATAAATTTTTTTTGCTGGTATCTCCTCTAAAAGCCCTATTTCATTTTGTTTTTTTTTTTTTTTTTTTTGAGCAAAATCACTAAAATCGAATTGTACCCCTTTTTTATACTCTGTTTGTTTTTTATACTCTGTTTGTTAAATTACACTGAAGATTATTATGAACATCAGACAGACTCTGAAAGTTATGGTAAGAATTGGTAATTAAATCAATTAAAAATGGGAAAAATTAGATAACATTTCAAAATATTTAACATAAATTATGTTGGTCGTAAAATTGTGTTTCAAACAATATATCAAATACTAATAAAATTTGCACTAACACTGAATAGAAAACACAGAATTAGGATATTCTAGTCTAGTGTAGTTTCTGTATTTCTTATTACGCTTAGGTGAAGGGTATTTAAGATTCGGCACAGCCGAATATATCACTCTTACTTGTTTATACTTTGTTTGTTAAATTACACTGAAGATTTTTATGAACATCAGACAGACTCTGTAAATTATGGTTAGAATTGGTAATTAAATCAATTAAAAATGGTAAGAATTAGACAACATTTCAAAATATTTAACATAAATTATGTTGGTCGTAAAATTAACTTTCAAACAATATATCAAATACTAATAAAATTTGCACTAAGACTGAATAGAAAACACAGAATTAGGATATTCTAATCTAGTGTAGTTTTTGTATTTCTTACTTAGGTGAAGGGTATTTAAGATTCGGCACAGCCGAATATAGCACTCTTACTTGTTTTTTTTTTACTACGTTCATTAACGGTTTTACCTCAAAGGGGGAAGCGAAGCACACCGGGTTCTGCTTGTAGATCATATTTAAATATAACTTAAATCACTGACTACGTCCATTTAAATACAACTTAAATTTTTTATAATACCATATGATTTTGACAGTTCTGCAAATTATGAAAATTGCGCATTGAAGTTTTTTTTATTATTTGATAAAAAATATTCAATAAATAAACTCGCCGCGAAAAAAAAGATTGTGTTTATTATTATCAATATCAACTAATATCAACTAAAACAATGATTTTAGATGAAAAGGATATGAATGATGCAGCTTTTGTTCATTTAGTTTACAACAATTTGTAAACTAAATAGTATTTCAGCTGTTATGTGAAGAAGTTGTTTATATTTTTTTGACATTTAATAGTGCTACCATACTTTTATTTAAATACAACTTAATGGCGTTTTCTTTTCTAGCAAAAATTTTACACGTTTTTCCTCCGATTTCGCACCTTTTTTCATTTTTTGGTGTTCTTTTCTATAAATGTCACACTATAAATTTAAAAATGGTGCACCTTTCACACTCTGTATTTTTAGAGTGGGAGAAACACACGCTAAAACAGCTGACATTTGTTTAATTTTTGAATGTGTATTTGTGTTAAGAAACAAAAAAAAATACAAAATTGAAAATAATACTACTGATTTATGTGCTGAAAAAATTTTGAATGACTTGTTGGATTCATCTTCATCATCCGATGATGATGAAATATTTTATATGATTATGGAAAGAAATCCACAGCCGCCTTTAGAGAACGTTATAAATGAATACTCTGAAGTTGATGTACATATGTATGTCAATTTTCATAGGACAATATCTCCTACTTCTTTTATATATGCAATGTATGTTTATATATATAATATTTATAGTTTAAGAAGGTGCGATTGGTCTTTTTGTGAGATATTCATCGTCTTATTTCAAGCGATCTTACCAGGGAGCTATCTGCTTCTTCTTTTTTAACAAAAAAAAAAAAAGCAGCTGTACATGAAAAAAAAGTGTTACACTGTTGTAATTTTATGTTCTATTCTGACCATTAAAAATGCGACATCTTTAAAATGTGGTGTAAACATTATGAAAATGTACATAATAAAGGTGTAACATTTTATTTCAGAAAAGAAAACACCATAAGTTTAAGGAAAAATTAACTAATTTCGGATTGAAATATCAAGTTAAAAACTGGCCATAAGTTGTGTACTGTTTATAGTACAGTGGGCGGTAATGGGTTAACCCATCGAAATAAATAAAAAATAAAAAAATAAATTTCCTTAATTTGTATTGGCTTATGCCCAATGTTTATTCCATATACATATATGTATATTTGTATATATATATATACGTTAAACATTTCAATGAAATCAGTTTAATTTCACCAATTTTTATTTCTTCCTGTGCCCATGTTCTGTAACTTTAGTGAAAACTTCTCGCGTTGAAAAGATGTGAAACAAAATATTCCATCGTTTCTCGAATAGTAATAAAAAAAATGTGTCTGTAACTTTTGTCGAAAACTAACAAAAGCGATTACATCGTTACGTGATAAGTGTCAAAAAATACAACTCTAAGCCGCTGTGAAAATTCAGTGTTTGAAACCGCTTATCACAAATATAGTTGACGGCGAACAAAACTTACTAAAATTTTAAAAATTTCCAGGACGGCGGCAAAAATACAACCGTCGGCTATAAAAAATAATTTATAGTACGACTTTAATGTCTGTTGTTTACAAACAATTTGCAATTAAATAAAAATAGTTTCGCGGTTAAAGTTGTACATATAAATTTTTAAAGTGGAGTTTTTCAGCATTTCCCATTGCTCCTTAGAGTTTGCATTAGAGTTAATGCCATCAAATTGCCTTCTGGCGAATTCTAAGTTTTTACACATATAATCAACCAATTTTTTCTCTTTGTCGCATATTTTTCTAAAATTATAAACAAAATAATTTATAAATAAAAAAAAAACAATTAAGAACATATTACTTACCTTTTCCGTGTTGTTATTCATTGCGATTTTAATATTTTTTCTTTTTAAAATTACATCCCGCCGCGTTTTTATTTGTGAGTATATTTGACAGTTCAAAGCGGGAACCTCTCTCACAAAAATTTTACAAACACACTTTTTCGGTAAGCTGGCGAGTAATTTTCTTACGTGACAGCGATTACTCGCCAAAAAAAGTTACAGACATAGTTTTGCAAGAAAAACAGGTGTTTATTTCAATTTATGGCATTTCTGTTTTATTCCACACATTTTAATCGAAAAGTTTCTCGACGAGGAAATTACAGAACAATGGCACTGGTCCATATCTTGAATAAAATTATAGCCTATTAACACTTTTAAGCTCGGATCTAACTACATTCGAAATTTTAATAAAACCGGTTTTCTCGATGACGTGCGTTTGAGAAACAATAAGATAGGGGGCCATAACCATAGTACACTAAAGTCGGTTATTTTTAAAAACAACTTTAAACTTAAAACCTATTGGTAGCTGATGACAGCTGTTTAGTGTCATTGAAATTTGAAAAACGCAAAATAATAAAATTAAGCGGGAAATTTTAAGAAAAGTGTTTGCGGTGGAAGGTAAGATTAATATCATAATTATTTTGGTTTCCAGGAACCAAAAAACAAAAAGAAAGAAAGAAAGGCGAATTGGGCTACTGCAGAAAGAGAATATTTGCGGAAGTATATAAGATTGTATAAAATTTATTTTTTTACATTTTTGTACATATGTAGTTTTTGTTCTTTGCATAAACAGCTGGTTGATTTTAAAGTGATGTTTAATTATCTAAAAGCAACTTCAGCTGGTTTTAATTTAAATGTATGTGTTAGCGGTTAAAATTTTAACAAAAGTCAACTTTTAAACTATTAAAGTACTCCCTTTTGTGATTATGATTTTGGCCCAATGTATTTTGTTTATTTTGTAGACACTGTGTAATATGTATTGCTTTGTAACCTAAAAAAGTTTGGATTGCTTACCTCACATAAACAAATGTAAAATGCAAGTCTGTATGCAAACTGAAAACATGTGGTACGAATGTTATGAATGATTGGCAGCACTGTATGACAACTCTAAATCGACATTGTTAATTCGCAAATCGTTTATAAAACCGGACAATATACAAGAAAAATAATAAACTCGGGTATAATAATATTTATTTACCAAAAATATCGTTGTATATTTTATCTAACAAAAACAGTGAATTTTTGAAATTAAGAAGAAAAGAACGAACAAGAACAGAATTTTAACCTTTAGTGCAACTAAAAGATACAGTCGGGCTGCCATTTTATAAAAAAAAACCTCCCCGCATATATGATCAGGTAAAATTAAAATTAATTATAAAATTTTTCTATAAAAATATTAAATAGGCTTGGTTAAGTAACCAATAAAAATTTTCTTTGTTAAGAAACCGTCATACACTTTATACGAACTATGACCACGACATCAAATTACAAAGAGCTATTTTGTATTGCGGTACTAGCAGAAACAATCGTAATGAATTGTTTTTTTAAGTGTCGAATCTATATGAAGCCTAACAAATAAAATTTAATTTTTATTAATATCGAAACTTCATCAACAGGCTACCTTTTTATTTTTATTAATATCTCTTAAAACGCATTGTAAACCTCTACAACAATAAGGAAAATAAAACTTGTTCACGTGCTTATGTATGTGTGTGTGTATGTGTATAAAATGAATGCATGAGAAGAAATAGCGGAATCCACACTTTGTGTATTAGATTTGTTTTTTTTTAATTTTCTGCTTTTATTTCATAGTTTATTCACGGCTTCACATAACAAAAAAAATAAAAACAAATAATTAAATGCAACGCTGCAAAATTATATATGAATGTACATACAGTGAATCACAAAACTATTTTACCTATCCATTTTTAGGAGAAATTTGTTTTCCATTTATACATAAAATTGGAAAAAACAACTGAATTTTCTTGCAATTGAGATTAGATATTATGTAGAATACGAAAATCCAATAACCTGGCTTAATTCGATTTTAATTAAATTCTTCAAATTACTTCTAAAATTTTGCCAATAGCGTATTTTTTACTGTAAGGAAAATAAAAATAAATGTCATCCACGCCTATTTTCAAGTAAGCGGGGCTCCAAAGTTGATGTTTCTAATATATTGGAAAGAACATTTTTTCTATATATATATATACTGTGAGCATCAAAAGAAACTGTATACCATTGGTTTTCATGTTTGAAACATTAATTTATTACTTTTTTTATAATGTAACTTTAAATTTTATAGCTTTTATTTAACATATATCCTTTTGTAACTTTTTATTAAAAAACAAAAACAAAACTTCAACAACAACAAAAAATGTAGAACAAAAACAAATGAATCTTCATATTTTAAGCGTCAAAAGAAACTGTACATAATGAGTGCCCAAGCCCTATACTCTTGGTCAGGGATGTCAGCGTCATATACAATTGTGTAAGCAAAACTCACATGTAAGCTCACGCTCTTTTATTTTACGAGTGTAAAATATAATTGTTTACTGCAAAACACTCTCACTCAGCGGGAAGTATCATACGTCTTGTTTTGAGGCCTCTAAATTTATTTTTTTTTATATTTATTTTTATATTTATTATCTTTGTTTCTATTTTTGTTTTTAACATTGTACAATGATTTAAAAAAAACAAATTGCTTGTGGGTTTTGTACGAGGTGTACTTGTTGTAGTATCAATAATAACTGTGATCAGGCCTAGTAATAGGCCTCGCAACCGCAGTTTTCTCCCTTTGTGAATGGAAGAAACAAGAGTAATCGCACCAACACAATCATACTTGACACCACCAGCGTTACCGTTGGCAAATTTGAGAAAGGCGCACATAAAGGGGATTTATTAAAAAAAAGGGGCACCACTTTTAAAAAGATGGAAAATAAACAAAACAAAAATAAAAATCGTATTTTTTTCATTTAAATGTTGCATATGATGTATGTTTACATATGCATATAATAAAAAAATTAATAAAAAAACTAATATGTATCAAGTAAAACAAAAAAAAAGGTACACAAAAAGTGGCAAGGCATCTGTAAAAGGGTCAAATTGCCACTTTAGTCGCATCAACGGTAACGCTGGACACCACTGCTCTTGGTGCTCTTTGGTGTTTGTAAAAACTCTTGGCTATAGGCTGTGTGTTTTGTATACTCATTACAGCACTCAGCACTAGCAATACGAAATACACAAACAACTTTGCCTTATATGTTTTTTTTGTTGTAGGTACTTCACTCTATACACGCAAGCGCAAAACAACAACACTTTCGTATACTCTACTGGTAAATATTGGTGACTGCGATCGCCAATGTAGATTTTGTTTTTGTTTAACGTATGATACCCAGCATACCATTTTAGGAGCGCTCCGAAAAAGGAGTCAGAAAAGAGTCCAACAAAATCCAGTATCCACTATGTGATTTCTATGTATTTTAGGATGATATTGGTTGAATTTCATCTCAATAGCGTTATTTACAAGAGTTATATGGTTGTTTGTTATAATCGGAAGTGGACTTAATTCAGGAGCTATTATTGACTGACAGCTACAAAATCCACTAGCTTAATTGCCGTATAACCGATACTAATATGATTTCTGGATTAAAATTTCTGATCCATATAAAAGTTGGTTCGATATCGATATTTATTAGATTTTTGTGTGTTTATTTGTTTTTTGGAAATGGTTCTTATATGGCAGCTATGACAAATTATGGGCCGATCTTCTTAAATTTTGGAACAGTTATTTTCATGCATATGAGGATATTTCATGTCGAATTTCAACATAATAACGGTATATTTAAGATATATATTAGTATTAACGTGGATGGTGGTGGAGGGTATAAAAAACTATTATCTAGTAGCGGAAGTCGGAATAATCGTGGAGTCTGATGAAACCCCTGGAGTTCTTAAGTGATCATATCAAACCAAGAAAGTAATGGCGTTTTCTTTTCTGGCAAAAATGTTACACGTTTTTCCCAGTTCGCACCTTTTTTAATTTTTGTGATGATGAAATATTTGATATGATTATGGAAAGAAATCCACAACCCCGAGTGAAAGGCTTTGTAGAGAACGTAATTAATGAATACTCTGAAGATGATTTGCTTTATAAACCTGTTATATACCTGTTGTAAGTTTTTATGAATAAGGGGGATAATTTTTATAGTTTAAGAAGAATTTGCGTATTAGTCGGGAAGGTGCCATTAGTCTTTTTGAGAGATATTCATTGTCTTAGATTAAGCGATCTTACCAGTGAGCTATCTGCTTCTTCTTTTTAACAAAAAAAAAAAAACAGCTGTAAATGAAAAAAAAGTGTTACACTGTGGTGATTTTCTGTTCTATTCTGACCATTAAAAATGCGACATCTTTAAAATGTGGGGTAAACATTATAAAAATGTACATAATAAAGGTATAACATTTTATTTCAAAAAAGAAAACACAATAAGTCAACTTCTACATATTTACGTACACATTTCCATATTTCTAAAGCAGAAGTGCCGAAGCCCTATACTCTTGGTGCTCTTTTGTATTTGTAAAAACTCTTAGCTATAGGCTGTGTGTTTTGTATACTCATTACAGCACTCAGCACTAGCAATACGAAATACACAAACAACTTTGCCTTATATGTTTTTTTTGTTGTAGGTACTTCACTCTATACACGCAAGCGCAAAACAACAACACTTTCGAATACTCTACTGGTAAACATTGGTGACTGCGATCGTCAATGTAGATTTTGTTTTTTGTTTAACGTATGATATTATTTAAAAAAGTGTGTTGTTTCTTTGTATGTATTAGTTTTTATTTAAATGAATTGGTGTTTGCTCTTACATAAGCAACTTTTGGGCACTCCTGCTGTACATTATCTCTATGTTAAAGGAATAATGTTACTTAAAAATAATTAGTATTTAGTTTGATTAACATTTGATTTTATTACTGCTTTCAGTCTTCTGGTCATCGATTCCACAAGTTTTTTAGTAACTTCGGGGGAAATTTTCAGCCATTCCTCTATTATTACTGATTTGAGAGAATCCTTGCTTGTAATTTCCCTTTTTCTTATTTGCCGATCCAGATGTTCCCACAAATGTTCGATGGGGTTGAGTTCGGGTGACTGGGGGGGGGGGATGATCAGACTGCATTGTGGAGTATGGTATAGCAGCTATTCCGTTGCTATTTTGGCATTGTGCTTGGGATCGTTGTCTTGCTGAAAGACCCAAGTTCGATCTAAACATAATTTGTCAACGCTCTGTGCCAAGTTATCTTTAAAATGTTGAGATAATCTGTTTTACCAAATTTCCTACACCATTGGCTGCCATACATCCCCACACCATCACCGAGCCACTACCATGCTTCACTGTGGGCATTACATTTTGCTGACTCTCGCCGCCGGCGTTGATTGACTGGTGAAATGTAAGGGTTTCTTCTTGGAATTCGTCCATACAGTCCATTTGCATGTAAGGCTCTGCGTATTGTGCAGGCACTTACACTAATACCAGGGCATTCTGATATATTTTCGGATATTTTGACAGCACTTTCTGTTGGGTTTTGCTTCACTTTTCGCATAATGGACCGTATTTGAGTGCTGGCCTTCCAGCTTTGATGCGATTTTCTGAATTTGAAAACTTTTTGTACTTATAAATTATATACTTCAGTGTTGTGACTTCTTTCAATCATGGAACCAATCTCTAGTCAAGATTTTCGTTCGTGAAATTTTAGCACAAGTTCACTTACATCTAAAGAAGTTTGTTTGCCCATTTTAAAAAAATGTAAAAGTTTTTTTTATTTGAACGGCTTCTGACAAAACAAAATATATTAATAGCTTTAATAAATAGCTTATATTGTATAAATTTTCGTAGTAAAACAAAAAAAAAAAAAACGGATCTTTTTTACTGTAAAATTACTTGTTATAAACAAAAGTACAGTTTCTTTTGACGCTTGAAATATGAAGATGTATTTGTTTTTGTTCTATATTTTTTATATGTGGCACCCTATTCCTGTAACAACACTGTTACAGCAAGTACCGATTAGTACTTAATATTCAATTACTCTTACATATAAATTTTTAACACTGGCTAATAAGAACCATTTTGAATTTCCTTCCTTTTTATACCCTTCACCTTCATGAGAAGGGTATACATATATAAGTTTGTCATTCCATTTGTAATATCCACAATAACATTTTCCGACCCTATAAAGTATATATATTCTGGATCCTTATAGATAGCGGAGTCTATTAAGCCATGTCCGTCTGTCTGTCTCTTGAAATCAATTTTCTGAACTCCCCAGCTATGTTTGGCATCCAAATCTTCAATAATTCTATCAGACATGCTTTGGAGATGTTTGCTATTTAAAATCAGCAAAATCCGTCAATAAATAACGTAGATATGAGCAAAAATCCGAGACAACCACTGAAAATTTCATAAAAAAAAACTCAAAGTATTAATATAATATATATATGTATGTATATAATATAACTATGCATCCACAACAAAGGTGAAGGGTATATAAGATTCTGCATTGCCGAATATAGAACTCTTGTTCTTTCTAACTTTTGCTCGAAAAAATAATTAATCACTTCGCCGACAGCGAACAACGTCGTTTAAACCGCCTGTTGTCCGAGCTCCCTTTAGGCAACAAGAAGCCTTCGAAATTGTATTTCGAAATGAAGCGCGTTTCTGGTTATGGACCAAGCCCTATTCCTGTAACAACCCTGTTACAGCATGAACCGATTAGTACTTAATATTCAATTACTCTTACATATAAATTTTTAACACTAGCTAATAAGAACCATTTTGAATTTCCTTCCTTTTTATACCCTTCACCTTCATGAGAAGGGTATATATAAGTTTGTCATTCCGTGTGTAATTTCCACAATATAATTTTCCGACCCTATAAAGTATATATATTCTGGATCCTAATAGATCGGGATCCAAATCTTCCATAATTCTGTCAGACATGCTTTCGAGAAGTTTGCAATTTAAAATCAGCAAAATCGGTTTAGGCCAACCAGAGTTATGGACCAATATGTGAGACAACCTCCATACAAATTTGATATTTTTTGCCCATTTTATTGCAATATTTTGAAATATATTGCAGATAATACCATGAAATTTTGTATACGTTGTTTGTATGATAAAAGAAGAAAGAGTGCGGAAAATAGTAAGAATCGGTCCATGAAAACTCATAGCCCCCATACAAATATACATACATATATATTCCCGAAATATGGCTTAATGATAAATAAATGCCTATAAAATTGGAATATCAAGACAAATTTCAGCAAAAATAAGTTTTATACAAAAAGAAATCGCAAAACGATTTTTTTTTAGTTCGGTCCATTTTTAACCATAGACCCCATATAAAGTCCACTTCCAAAATTCACTTAAATACGTGTAAAACAGATATAAATAATGGTAAACGGTTAAAATTTTACATAAATAATCTTTATAGGCAAATAAATTGTACTAAATTTTATGGTGGTCAGCCCAGAATTGGTCATAGCTCCCATGCAAGGACCACATCTGAAAATGACATTTATCCCTATATATATTGTAAAAATATCGGTACCGACTCAAAACTTTGCAAGGCTCATTTACATATATACAAAAATCATCCCACAAAATTTTTTTTAATTTCGGTCTATTTTTAACTGTATGCCCCATATAAAGCCCTATTCCGAAAATCACTTTAATACTCATAAATCTCTAACAAATAACGGTACCAATCCAAAATTTTACACGGATCATTTACATACATGCCTAAATCAAACTGCTGGATTTTGAGAATATCGGTCCATATTTGACAATAACCCCCAAATAAGGTCCCCTCTCGAAATCCACGTTAATACTAATATATATGTATATATACCGTTATTATGTTGAAATTCGACGTGAAATATCCTCATATGCATTGAAAAATTAATTTTATATATTTTTGTTTATAAATATTGTGTGGAAAAAAATTTTGGTCAAAATTTATTGTTTGTAGTTCGATTGAATTTGTTTGAAATGGAACTTTATTGCTAAATTGTTCATAGATAACCCAAAACCCCGTTTTTCAAGTGAGTATGTATACTTTACTGTGCGACTGTATATTAAAAGAAAATATGTTATAAAGTAAATCTTTACTATGAGATGCCGGCGTTCGATATACTTGGAGGATAAAATTCTTCCGCCCTGCCTTAGGCCGCAAATGCAATAAATATTTACTATGTGAAGTCAGTGTTCTATATACCATGGAATAGAAAATTATTGCGCGCCGCCACAGGTCGCTAATACTATGTTTTCACGGTACATGCTTCGCTCTCTATTCGTGCTTCACACCCCAATCATGAGCGAAACAACTTGCTTCACCATACAAAATTTTAAGAGCACGAAAAATCGCACTCTTCTCTAATTTTTATCGCAAGTTTATCTGAACTAGCTGTTATTATTGTAAACAAAGCAAATTATTTTCTTGTTGCTGGAAGTAAAGAAAGTAAATACGTATGAATGTATGTTTTTTTTCACTCACTTTTTTTTGTCCATTAAAAAAAATTATTTTCCACAAATTGTAAATTCTGTTTTTTATACCCTACATCACCATAGTGGGGAAGGTATATTAGATTTGTGCTGATGTCTGTAACGCCCAGAAATATTGGTCCAACACCCACCTTAAAGTATACCGATCGACTCAGAATCATTTTCTGAGTCGATTTAACGATATCCGTCCGTCCGTCTGGCTGGCTGCTGTTCATGTAAAGCTTGTGCGCAGAGTATAAGTCGCAATTTTTAAGATATTTCGATAACATTTGGTACGTGATATTTTTTCGGCCCAAGGATGGATGGCATTGAAACTGGTGGAAATCGGTCAATTATTTCACCTGGCCCCCATACAAGCGTCCTCCCGAAATTGGGGTTTACCGATTATAAATGTTTTAATTATGCAAGTATCCAAACAAATTTCACCACAAATGAGTAGTAAATTAAATCACATCTAAACATTTTGTGAAGATCGGTCCATAATTAGTCGTAGCTCCCATATAAGGCCCACTTCCGAAAATCACTTTAAAGAGCATAACTCTCTCAAAAATGTTGGTATCCAAATAATATTTAACACAAATATATCTCATATGCATACAAACAATACGGTACAATTTTATTGTGATCGGTCCATAATTAGTCGTAGCTCCCATATAAGTCATACTTCCGAAAATCACTTTAAAGAGCATAACTCACTCAAACATGTTGGTATCCAAATAATATTTGACACAAATATATCTTAAAGTGTGGGACGCGTTGTTATGAAACAAAATGCTCAAACGTAGCTTTAAACATGATTGGTTGTATTTCTTTCGGTCTGAAATATTAAAACGGCAGTCATTTTTTTAAGTTCAGGTTGGTATGGGCGCCCCACGCTTTTCTTTAAAGGATGTGTGAGATTTTTTCCAGTTTGATTTAAAAGTTTATGTTGTTGGAAATGTTCTTATTTTTTGACTTTTAGTCGATTTTTTTAGTATTCATATTTATTTTGTGTTCACAACTGATAAATATATTAAGGTAAAGAAAAGCGTTTCTTAATTTTTTTTTTATTTATCTTTTACTTTTTAGTAAAAAAAATAGATTAATTCTATTCCAGGTCTATTGTTTTCCTTAGTAAAGTAGGAATGAAATATGATTAAGTGTATAAATCGGAATGGAAGGAAAGGGATGGAAATACATATTAAAGATCATCTTCAGACATTTAAGAAACAAATTTTTTTTGCGATCGGAACCCGTTAAAAACAACCAAAATCGTTGTTTTAAATGGTTTTATTTAGCTTCACTTCGGAAAATCAAATCTTGTAACGGATTTTATCCTGGTGAATGCCTGCAAAGTTTTATCCATTTCCATTGAGTCAAAAAAGAATTTTACAAAAAAAAAAAAATTTTTTTTTAAATGAAAAATGTTTTTATGAAAATTCCAAAAATTTTAAGATGCATGCGCGGGCTAAATATATCATTTAATTGAATTTTATTTTTCAAGTATTACCTTTTTAAGTCTAACACAGCAAAATATTACTATTAGAACTTTATTAATTAACTTTTATTTTTCCCATACACAAGCGATCCACCATACTTTGTAGTCGCGCATTGGCTCTTACATTTAAAATATTTCAATAAAATTTTAAAGACTTCTATTTGAACTAGTAACACAACAAAATTTTCCTATTAGAAGACGATCTAAGACAGTATTTTAATAGTAACATTACAGTCTTTATGTTTTCTATATTTAGAGTTTTTAGGAGATTACTAGGGAAATTTTTCCGAAAAAAATTTATTTGACCTTGTTTTATAAAATTAAATGTTCTGTGTTTTTTAGAGTTGTTGTATTACAAAGTTGGCAACGGTTTTGGTTAGTGTTATTAAACAAATCTTAATCTAATATATTTTTTCATTCATTAGGATATACTGTGGAGTTTTATCTGGGTTGAATGTTTTATATATGTGTTGGTAGTTGGCCCATTCTTCAATTTCAGGGAATAAAAAACAAGTATTACTACTATTTAAATGTAAAGAAAATTGTTCAGACATTATTATTTAACGCTAGTAAATTATTGAAACTAAGATGAGTTAATATCTAGTTGCAAAACCTTTTCCTTTTAAAACTTTTTCTTTTGTTTTTATTGAATTTGAAGTGAATTGTAAATAGTTATTTATTTTATCTTTCATTAATTAAATTAAAGGAATTATTTACTTGTAATATTATTATTTTGGCCTATAAGGCTTGATATTACATAAATGAATAAATAAATAAATAAATAAATAAAAACTTCCTTTAATCTGTTTGACATTGAATTTACATATATATGCGTCACTTCTGCACCAATATTTTGCCATTCTTGTTGAAACATTTCTTTTAGATTGGTCTTGCTAGATATAGTATGTTTTGCCACTCTTCTTCCAAGCTCATCCCAGATGTGTTCAATCGGATTCATGTCAGGTGATTGCGGAGGAGTTGCAAGAATATGGGGTACACATTCGCAAATGTCATTATCTTGTTGGAAATAAAAATTATTTCCAAGACTAAGCTTTTGAATACTGTTACGTAGGTTTTCCTTTAAAATGTTAAGATACCCGCCATGAGGGCTTCAATTATTTTGCCTTTTGGCCAACAATGTCGCGGAAGATTTTCATCAATTATAATGACGACATCACCCACTCGTAGTGGAGTTGTTTTTTCATGCTATTTTCCTCTTCTGATGAGTGTTGGTGCATATTCTTTTACCCAGCGATGCCAAAACTTATCTGCAAACAGCTTAGTTCGGTTCCATCGCTGTCATAAATCAATTTCTTTGTAGTTTGTGGGTTTGAGGCCGCTTGATGAGCCCAATAACAAATGGTTTGGTGTGAGTGCCTCATCGTCACACGATTCCAGTGACACAAAAGTAAGTGGCCGTGAATTAATAATGAACTCCACTTCAGTTAGGGCACATTTTAGGGTTTCATCATTAAAATTCATTTGGGGGCATATATGATACAGGGTAGTTTTGACCGAACGTACGAGTCTTTCCCAGGCTCCACCCATGTGGGGCGCTGCTGGTGGGTTGAACTTCCATCTGATGCTGTCAAATGTTTTTGAAATCGTTTTATGATCCACCTCAGGACTAAATATTTTAGACGCACCTTTGAAATTCGTGCCGTTATCGGTGATTATTTCTCTTGGAGTTCCCCTTCGTGCTATAAAATTGTTGATACACATAACACAAGAACTGGTGTCGAGGCTGTGAGCGATTTCAAGGTGTACTGCGCGTACGGTGAGGCAAGTAAATAAAGCACCCCATCTTTTCTCCTTTCTTCTGCCCACAGTGACGTAAAGCGGTCCGAAGTAATCTATCCCCACAAATGTAAACGGCCTTTCGAAGCTTGCTAACCTAGCAGGTGGTAGTGAAGACATTTGTGGCGTAACTGGTACGGCATTTAAATTTTTGCACATTTGACAGGATTTCCTTACACTTTTGTAGAGTACTCGTAACTTGGGTATGAAGTATTTACTTTTAATGTTGTTGATAACGGTTTCATGTGACATATGATGAAATGTTTCATGTACATTGCGAACTAGTAGAAATGTCACATGGTGATTAGTAGGCAGTATTATTACATCCTCATAGTTTAGGAATAATGCACGGCCTTTGGCTCTTAATACGCCCTCGTCATCTAGAAATGTATTTAAAGAGATTAGTTTACTGTGTTTTTCAATACTCTTACCCTTTTTTAAATAACATATTTCTTCATGAAATTCGCTTTGCTGTGTTTTTCGGTACAAAGCTGACCTGGCTTGTTGTAACATTTCGAATGAAATTTCCTCAGGTGGCTTACTTTTTCCGCATTTTGCTTTAAGTTTACCCAAGTAGAGTATAAATGTAGCTACAGCTCGGTAAAGCTTTCTCCAGTTGGAAAAATCTTTAACGTTAAATGTCACGTTCATTTCATCTTTATTGATGAGCAGTAAATGATGTCTTATTTCTTCTTTATTGCATTCGCCCAGATTATTGCAGGTTGGCCATGTAGACATATCTTCTTGGAGAAATTTAGGACCAGAAAACCATGAGGAGACGTCCCATCGTGTGAGAACCTTTGTTGCTAGATCCGCCGGATTCATTTTAGATGGCACCCATCGCCATTGCGATACCTCTGTTGATTCTAATATTTCGCCAACGCGATGCATAACAAATTGTTGAAACCTTTTCGGATCCATTCGAAGCCATTGTAATACGGTTTTCGAATCAGACCAAAAATACTTGGCGGTAAAATTTATACGTGCAATATTCTCAAATTTTTTAGCCAGTCTTACGCCCACAACAGCAGCTTGTAGCTCCAGCCTTGGTATTGACATAGGATTTAACGGAGCAACTTTTGATTTGCCGGCAGCAATAGTGACGTCATAGTTGCCTTGGTACACAACTCGAACATAAGAAACTGCAGCATAGGCGTCTTCACCTGCATCAGTAAAAGTATGAAGCTCTACATGAGTCGCCTCATTAATGTTGGGAGAATAGCATCGAGGTATTTCAACAGAAGCTATGTGAGCAATAGCCGTCTTCCATTTTTCCCATTTCGGTAAAAGGGAGTCAACAAGTTCCATATCCCAATCGATGCCAGATCGCCAGACTTCTTGCAGAAGAATTTTTAAAGCAGTCGTGTAGCATGATATTAGACCAAGTGGGTCAAAAATTGACATCAGCACCTGAAGTAGCTCTCTTTTTGTGGGAGTAATTTCGGTATTGCATACTTCACGACGAAGTCTGGCAAATCTGAAAATATAGACAAAGGAGTCTTTATTAGGATCCCAATACATACCAAGAACCTTTTCTGTATCTGCTAGATCTATTGGGGTTTGATCTTGGGAATGACTATCCTGTAGATGCATGATGACCTCCTTGCTATTTGAAGACCAATTTCGAATGTGGAAACCTGCAGCAGCATGAATAAATTTAACTTGCGAAGCTAAATCGATGGCTTGTTGATCGTCGTCTACACTGTCGATGAAGTCGTCTACGTAGTGATTATGCTGAATTGATTCTACCGCTCGTGGAAAATTTTCTTTGAATTGTTCAGCATTGAAATCACGGACATAATGTGCTATGCATGGAGCGCATGAGATACCGAACGTCAAAGCCCGCATTACATAAACACTTGGCTTATAAATGTCATCATTTGTATCCCACCATAGAAATCTCTGAGAATGCATATCGCTGTGTCGAACATTTATCTGGTGGAACATCTCGGCGATATCACCGCAAACTGCAACTTTTCCCACACGAAAACTCAGCAATACATCATATAACGATTTTAATAGGTCGGGTCCACTGCTTATAAAGTCGTTGAGACATAATTCATTAGATTTGGCAGCGGCATCCCACACCATTCTTACCTTGCCGGGTTTGTTGGGATTTTTGACGATAAATATCGGTAGATACCAAACACGTTCCGAAGTTTTATTTATTTCGTCTTCGCTTAACTTTACGGCAGAGCCTTTTTGCAGCAAATTATCAATTTGATTTTGCAGCGTTGCTTTTAAGTTTGGCTCTTTTAGCATTTTTTTATTTAGGCACATGAGGCGCTTGTAAGCGTTATTGTAGCTTTCAGGCAACACGTGAACATCGTTTTTCCACAATAGGCCTACTTCGTAATGTCCATCAACTTTTTGACATGTAGTCTTTAAAATCTCCATCGCTTTCTTATCTTCCAAAGAAATTAGCGACCTTTGAGGAGATTCTTCTATGTTAAAATTATCTTTAACCATTTTATGTAATTCATTGTAATGCTTTTCGCAATCACAGTGATGAATGTTTAGCCATCCACCTTGGCTAGTGCGTCCGCTATAGCCCTGGATTGTCCAGCCTAACCGCGTTTTTGTAGCAATCGGTTGATTCCACGGTCCTTCACGAATCTTTAGCGGCACGGCGACACTCCAATTGTTAAGACCAATCAAAATAGTAGGTTTTACGTTTTTAAAAGACTGTATGGGCAGTCCACTCAAGTAGGGATATTTCTCCACCATTTCATTCATGTTCAATGTCTGCTGGGGTAGATCTAAATTTTCAACCGTATGCACAGACTAAAGTTTAAATTTATCACCATTATTTATATTTGCAATACTTAGCGATGTTTTTACAGATGAATTTTCTTGACGAGTAGTATTACTACCTTAAGCATAACGATTGCTCCACACCATCAAGATCAAGTAGATCAAAAATTTCCTTCTCGATTAACGACACAGAAGAACCCTCATCAAGAAAGGCTTATGTATCGATAAAACCATTTTTTTTATAAAGACGAATTGGCAAAATTCTAAAAATTTGTTTTTGATTTTGCTCAGTTGTGGAGTGTGAGTTAATTGTTTCACTTGTAGTGTTATTTGGTTGTGTAGTGTTGTTTTGTCGTGAAGACGATGTTGGTTCGTTGGAATTTTTATGCAGCAATCTGTGGTGTTTTATATTGCAGCTATCAATACCACATTCTCTTCTGACGAAACATTTACCTTTGTGTTTATTTAAACAACTACGACACAAATTATTCTTCTTCACTATGTCCCATTTTTTGTCTAATGAGAACTTTTTAAATTCTTCACAAACTGACACTTTATGATCACTATTACACGCAAAGCACTTTAATCGAAAATACGAATCGAAATACGCAGTAACCCCCCAGATCCCATTATCCTTGCCATTCTACCTATCATACAATGGGCCGTGATAACGCTTATCATGGTTCTTACGCAGACCTTGCTCTCGCCCAGTAAAGATTCCGAGTCAGACTTCCTGAGCACCGGCCATATCGTCCTTGACTCTCGGCAGTCCGTTCGGTCTCGCCTAGAACCCATTCCCTGACTTTCCCATAATAGAATCCTATTGGATGCCTGACCGACGCCTGGCAATCAGGATCCTCCGAATCTGAGCCGAGTCTCGCCAACTCATCAGCCATTTCATTTCCACTGATATTGGAATGACCCGGTACACAGCAAAGTCTTCGCCCGAGATTTCTCCCAGAGCTCTCCTACAATCATCGACCAACCTGGAGGTCACATAACAGCTCCCTACCGCTCTAAGAGCTGCTTGGCTGTCCACATATATAGTGACCTCCAGCCCCTTGTCAATGTTGTCTCTTATCAGTTCTACGGCCTTCAAGATCCCTAGAACCTCAGCCTGGAATACACTACAGTCGTCGGAAAGCCTATATGATCTTCTGATGTTAAGATCCACAATGTAGACCCTCGCCCCTGTACCCCTCATCTTCGAGCCATCAGTAAATATAGCAAATCCTGTGTATAATCTGCTTTTATCTCACCAGCTATCTCTAAGTGGCATAATTACCTCCGGTATACGTCCAAAATCAAACCTAGTCCCCGCGTAATCCGTGGAGCCGGGTGTTCCCAGATGGTAGCCGTTAGCCCCAATCTTACCCAGTATCCTGACATGACCCTGAGTGAAGTTACTTAACAGCCCCAACTCCCGCAGTCTAAGAAGGCTTCTGGCTGCTATTCCCATCACATACTTCTCAATCGGCAGAAGATGTAGAATAACATCCAGCGCCGCCTGAGGAGTGCTTCTCATGGCCCCTGTGATGCCGATCGAAGCACACCTCTGAGTCTTAGACAGAAGGTTCCTACGACTGGATAATCTCAATACCTATCGATGATCTGCAAGCATAGTAGGCATTGAGACTTTTTTTTAAGTCTCTCCTGCGTGTTTCTCTTCCAGGACAGTTTACTGTCAAGGAAAACTCCTAGATACTTGGCGCTGTCAGATAGCCCAAGTTCCACACCTCCTAGTATCGGTAGCCTAAAAGCTTCCACCTTATACCCCCTTGTAAAAAGAACTAATTCTGTCTTTTCCGGATTTACCCCTAAACCTTTATCCGTAGCCCAATCTGACAGTGTGCCCAACGCATGATTTCGCTAATTGTCGGCAGAAACTTGCCTGAAATCAATATAACTACGTCATCTGCATAGGCCACGACCTTCTGTCCTACACTATAAAAATGTCTTAGAATGACACTGACAGCCAAAAGCCACAGTAAAGGAGAGAGACTTCCTACCTGTGGGGTTCCCCTGGTCACTAGCTTCCTTAGACGTTCCCCTCCCCAGTCCGAGTGGACCACCCTGCTGCTAAGCATCAGGATTATCCACTCGACCAATAATAGCGGAACATTCAAATCCACTAATGATTGTCTAATAGCCTCTACTTTCAGATTATTAAAGGCGCTGATTCGCAATCCCCGCTCTATATACCCCACCACATGATGCGCACTCTCAACAGATCTACGCTTGAGGTAGGCATGTTGAGAGCCACTTATGATGCCGGTGTCAATTCTCATCCTCAGATGCGCATCAACCAGTATGTACCTTTTCAGTACACACACTCTGAAGAACTCAAGTAGTAACAGAAGCGTTGACCCCCGAATATTCTGTAACATTGCCGGAAAAATACCGCCCATGTTACCTTCTCTAAGGTGATCATATTATTCATCACTTCCCTAACCTCTTCCACTGAGCACGATTCAGAGAAGGGGTCCTCACTACTGATCTGACCCTCCCCCCCTGGATCGATACACCCCGGGAAGTGAGTTTCCATTAGTAAGCAGAGAGATTCCGAGCTAGATTCCATCCACGAGTTGTCCGGTCTCTGAATAAGACCTGGGACTACTGGGTCCTTGGATAATATTCTTCTAAACCTGAACATTTCGTTTACGGAATCGACTGACTCGCTAAATTTGATCCCTTTTTGCCCTCCTTATGTCCCTCTTGTACCTACCAAGACTGTTCCAAAAGTCGTTCCAGTGCTCATCTCTTCGCGTGCTTTTCGCTCTGTTAAACAACTTCCTGACCGTGGACCTTTGGGTTTTAGCTCATCTGTCCACCATCTCGGTTGTTATCGGAAGTTATTAAACAATTTAAAAAAACTTACCACAATACCAATGTGAAAACTAAAATAAAAACAAAAAGAAGCAACAAATACGTAAATATTGCAATCAGCTGTTTATGGTTATGGCGGAAAACCAAAATTCAATTGGTATGTATGGTTATGGCTATGTCATTATGTTAAGTCAGCAATAATCGTTTACACTACTGCCCATAAGGTTGGTTTGAACAGCTGTTTTTTATGGTTATGGTTAAGTCACGACTAATTTAACCTTAAGCTGGCTTAAGTCAGTTTATGCACATTATGGTTGGGCCTAAAATCTGCTTCTATTTAGTAATTCCCCGATTTGTGCACATGATTTCTGTGCAGTTCTAATATTATTTTTCTTTTAGCCACAGTGGTTTCTTTTTGTTTAGGACTCATTTTACCGACTAATAAAGATTTCGCATAACGTAGAATGACAGAAATGTTAAAAAAATTATTGTAACTGTTCTTTTTTAATTGTGTGAATAAATATGTCCCTCTGAAAATTAGACAAGCGAGGAATTTTCAGTTATAACTTCACTAGAGTAATAAATTTACATATTTCTTTTTATTTCTGAATTATTTACCGTTAAGAAAAAAATTACAGTTAACAATATATTTATCTTCAAGCATTTCTTAAAAAGATATATGTAGCTTGATAATATTGCAATATTATGTGTGAATAATTTTGTCCGCATCTGTATGTAGATCTATAAGTTTATTTTTAACTTTTATTAAAATAAATTAATTTAATTTAAATACTTATTTAAATATTATATATTTTAATTTCAAATCCTATCATTAGAGGAAGCCTTTGTATAACCAACATATTTAAAAACAACCAGCAAACTGTCTTCAAATAGGCAACAGGTATCCGATTCTGAAAAATTGTCGTCACAGGATCAGCAGTCACTTAGTGACCAGCATATACTCTATACATCGGTCTTTTATATCCCTGGTGAGAACTAATTGTATTTCATTTGTTATTTAATTATTAAAATTTTCCCTTATGCAAAAGATTTTCATAACCATAATACATATCTTGTTTTTAATATTACAGGGAACGGTGGTTATGTAGCAGCACCATCTGCGGGTTATACATTACCCCAACAGAGTGGGCTGCAACAGCCAACTGTAAGTGCAGCAGCTTCAGCCTCTGCTGTATCATCACAACCCCCACTTCAACTTCTACACGGCATTCAGCCATCAGTTTCTTCTGGGCAACAAACAGATTTATATAAAATGCAGCCCCAATCGGCGCAAAACATTGTAAGTTACTAGTTTTTAATGGTGTACTGTATGCTGAAACCTTTTACTTTTATGTATGTTTTCATCAAAAAACACTTACATTCAATATTTTAAATTATTTACACTGCACAATAATATTTCAAGTCTTATTTATTAAACAATAATCCCTAACAACACCATATCCACTTTGTAAACCTTTGTAAACGGGATGATAAATCTATGAAAAAAATTAAAGAATATCGTTAATGGGGTTGGACTAATAATTAAAACATTTACCACTTTTTTTTTCCAATTTCCGTCAAATAATTATACAGATATGTCACAGAATTTAATTCCGTTCGGAAGTGGAATTAATTCCATATTTTGCTGCTATAGAAAAAGTAAAACAATTTTTTCGGAATGAAACCTAGAAATTCTTAAAATTACAATTCCACATAGCAAATTAAAAGTGGTTTCATTTCGAAAAATTGTTCGTTTTGCTTTTTCTATAGAAGCAAAATATGGAATTAATTCCACTTCCGAACGAAATTAAATTCTGTGACATGGCTGATAAATTTACTTTTAATATTTTGTCGGATAGCGCTTATTTCTTATCACATGAAGACATATATTTGAAATACTTTCAACCAAATGCCTGCAAAGAGAAATGGGTATAGCTCTCTAAGTGTATATAGATGAAAGGATTCCAAATAGATGTCTTCATGTGATAATATATAAGCCATATCCGATAAAATATTAAAAGTTAATTTATAATTATTTGATGGAAATTGGAAAATTGGAAATTGTATATATATCTGATTGATTTAATTTATTTTAATTTAATGTAATTTGATTGATATGACTCAAATATTTTTTTACTCTTTTTAGTATGTTCCGCAAAATGCGGCCAATAATTCTACAGGTAGAACAAATCAGCCTACAGCAGGCAATATATATAGACAAAATCCTTCAAGTCCTTCACCTAGGAACAGATATGTCCATTCTACTGCTATGTATCCTGCAGTGCACCAAGGCGTTGTATTGGGACAATTTGCAGCTCCTTATGCAACGCGCACACCACAATTGCAACAGTGTCAATATTCACATCAATACTATCCGCAAATGTATTATCCATATTATTTGCAACAACAGCCACAACAACAACGTACTACAGTTAATCCGGCAGTCGGTGTGGGATTAAGCAGTGCTATTGCAGTACAAGCAGGTGGTTCTGTCAGTGGCCCCACAGCACCCGGCAACCAGGCTCAGTTGTCATTAGGTGTAGCTCCGGTGGCGACCAGCACAGTTTTAAGTGTTGCGAATACTACGGCAGCTCAACCAGTTGGAGTTCCTTCATTAGTGGGAATGCCACATCAGCCACCACCTCAACAGCAACAACAAAATCCGATCCAAACGAAGGGGAAACTACGTTCTCATGCGCTGCAAATTATTCATCCTGTTACAAATAGAAATATTTTGGATGATTTAGATATTGACAAGGTAGTTTTTACACAGTTAAATTAATCTATTCACATATTTTAATATCCAATGTATTTACAGAATGAGTCGACAAATATTGCATCGGGATGTCAATCAACATCATCATCTACATCTGGAGCAAATGCAGTTTCATCGTTAGACACAGAAATTGATTCGTTATCAATAGCATCTAATAAATCACACTTAAAAATACCTGAAACTTTAAAATCCCACACGGAAGTCGGAAAACCTATTGAAACGTCAGCACACCAAACATGCGTTGAAAGGAACTTTAAAGGTATATAATACATATGAGCTCTTCAAGGAGTAAGTACTAAAAGTAATGAGTAATATTGTAAAAGTCGGGCGGTCAATAATTTAAACTAACTAGGTTAGGTCGATAATCGATATCAATTTGTCTATAAATTAATACATTTACATGAACCTTATGTATTAAAACCATCGTAGTTCCTTTTTATTTCCGAAAATCTATTTTAATTTTATAAGGTGTATAGAATTACAACACATTTTTTTTTATTTTATAGAAACCACTCAGCAACAACAGCAAACTCCGATTGTATCAGCAATGACAGATGCGCCATCGGTTGAAATTTTCCCAACACAACCACAAAAACAGAAATTAAAAAAGTAAGTAAATGCTAAAATAAATTAAATACCACTTCAGATTTTAGAACAATAAGTATTCGCTCAGAATTTTCGAAAATATTGTAAGCTATTTTGAGGCAGCAAAATTGTTAATATATACCTCGTGGAGTGTAAATGATTTTCATTTTGGATTTAGGAAAGAGTATAATACTACTGTAGCGTAACTTGATATAACTGAGACCGTAAGGATAATAGAAATATTTATTTATTTATTCATTTTTTAATATTAAGCCTACATGGCCAGAATAACAATATTACATAGTGCTTCGATATTTCCCAATTTTTGGAGAGAAGTTTGTTTATTCTTTTTTGTGTGGCCGTATACAATTTGTAGTTATGGAATTTAACTTCATGATAAAACGTTCTCTGTCACGTCCTTTGTTGTTCTTGAAATTTAGCATACGCTGATATCACCTAGACACTTCTCAATCATTATGAGTCTTTGTACTAACGTCTAGAATATGGAATTTAATCGTTCCGCATGAAGTTTATAGATTTTCATAGTTTTTTTAATTTCAAACAATATACAATATTGCTTATATATGTATGAATAACATGGTTTCTCCTGAAAAATAAACTATTTAGTATTCATAATTGAATATTTAACTGGCGTGAGGTCTCCACCACTGAAAGAATGACACATAATAAATTTATGTTCAGTTCTTGCCAATATACAAGTTCGTACCTTCTCATCGGCACAGAGTATAACAGAGGGGACAACTTTGACAGTTCAAAATCGCTACAATCAGCTGACACAGTAGGTATATTAAAAAGAGAAAGAAAATATTTTCTGTTAGTAAATTTGTAATGTGAAAAAGCAAAGCACTATATAAAAGACGAAATTTGTGAACAAAGCAAAATAAACAAAACAATTTTGTGTCAAAGCAAAATCTGTGGCAAAATAAATCAAACAATTAATTTGTGTTGTGTTAAATTATTTAATTTTCAGTGATTCCTTTAAATATAATTAATTATAATCTGTGCTTTGTATATTTTACGGTTAAGTACGTTGTGTTTTGTATAATCTGCAAAAATAATAATAATAGAAATACATGCACTTACCTTTTCCACCAAAATTGAATTTTATTTGAGTCAGAAATAAAGAAAAATAGTAACATAAAGAAACCGACAAGGCAGTTCTCAAAGAAAGAGACAAGAAAAAAACTACACTATCTTTGCTCTTCTGTCACCTCTGTTATACTCTGTGTCATCGGTATGGAGTACAAACAATGTATACCCCGTGACCTTTAATCGAACTACTCGGTTTTTGTTAATCCAGGGCTCTTGGATTAAGGCCACGTCCACGTTGTTATTAATGAGGTGGGTTACTAATTCGGTTGAGGCTGCTTCACAGTGATGCAAGTTTATTTGCACCACTTTCAGCCTCTTAGGGTTTATCATTTTTAGGAAACCTAAATTTGATAGACCCCAACCCGAAAACTGCAACCTCTCCCATAGATTTCAACATCTTGAGAGACTCCTGGTCTACGGCGAACCTGAAGTCCCTCCATTGGTTCTCATTACAGCCCATTGAAGCTATCAAATTGCATTGTGCTATAACGAGTCCGTTGTTTTGATTGGTCGGTAGCCCCAGTATGCCTTCCACCGGTTTTATAGGTGGAGGTATCCATAATTTAACTACTGGCCTTAGTGGCAGCTCAGACGCAAGTATAACGTATAATCTGGCTTCCGGACAAGCGCTGCCACACCTGCCAATTGCAGCTTTTTAAAAACTCGAAAGGTTTTTTGATTGCCGCAACTGCCAGTTTTGACACCTTTTGCCAAGTCAGCTTCTTTGAACGATACTTTGTCCGTCTTTCCTTTGACGCTAAAGATTTCGTCGAGTATTTGTTCTCTAGCACCTGCCATTTCTCGACACTTATTCTACCATCGGGATCCATACGATCAATGACAGCTGCCAGAATACCGTCCTTACCCGACGACTCCCTTAGCTTCCTTGACGTAGATGGTTGGCCAGCTCTGGAACCAGGGGGCTTATTCTGTATTGCGATGCGAAAGTCATAGCGATGCGCAAATGAATTGCGATCAGAAAGGTATTTGGTATTCTGTAAGACTTTCGCATTCGCAATCGCAATTAATTTCAGTATGTGGCAACACTGTTCCAAAGTAAAGAAATAAACGTCAAATTTATTTGGTTTGTGACAAGTTTTACAAGTTAAAAAAATTGCTGGTTTTAACTATTAAAAATAGACTCGTATACATATATATATTTTTCAGCTTTATAAAAAATTTTAGGTTGAATATTTCATATTGTAGCGTCTTGGTGGTCTTATTGTTCGTCTCCCTGGATGAAATTTAATTATTAAAAGCAAATAATCTATTAGGTACCACAACAATAAGTGCTTTGCGAATGCTATTTTGCAATCGAATGAATTTTGCTATTTTTGACATTGTTTTCGCAATTAAGAATTCCAACTTGCTGCCTTTTCGCATTTCAAATGCGATTAAAAAAGTAATTTTCGCAATAGAGAATAGCAACTGTTCGCTTTTATGTATTTTCGAGTAGTATTTATTTTTGCATCGCAATACAGAATAAGCCCCCAGTCCTCTTATTGATTACCTTGCGGGAATCTACAAGATGGCTAACACCAGTTTGACTAGTCCTTTTAGCCTCTGGGGATATCTGGTCATCATCAGACCTAACTCTCTTAACTGTCCCTTTGTTGGGGGGCTTAGCAGAGCTTTGTCGGTGATCACCCGATTTCCCTGCAGATTTTTTTTTTCTTGGACCAGCACTCAGGGGATGACCCCTACTTATACAATGCATTGTGTTGGAACTAGGAAAATAGGTTATGGGAGGGAGGATAGCGGGAGTAGTGTTTGTGAACATTTGACTTGAATTTTCCTATATTGAAAGTGGCAGAGAATACTTCTGCTGGGAGTTTGTTCCACATACGGACAGTACGGCTAAAGAACGAATTTTCCCTGTAGTGTGTTGTGCGATCCACTGTCCAGTCGACCACAAAAGGATGAGCTCTGACTGAAGAACGTGTATTACGTAAAAAACTGCGTGTTTCAGGAACAAGTTCCCTAATTTCAGCAGAACACATTCCATTATGGTATCGATAGAACAGTGAAACAACCCACATTGCGACGATGCTCCAATGAATCAATAGAGTTGGATACCCTACTGTCACCGATAAGCATCTTCGCCCTCTCCTGTACGCGGTCGAGTAACTCCAAAATAGACTTCGAAGCACCGGCCCATACATGAGATTTGTATTCCATTTTCGGACGAATATAGGTGGTGTAAATAGTAAGAAGATCAGATGGAGTGAAGTATTTTCTACACCGTTTTAAAATGCCAAGGCACTTGAGCGCTTCTTTCGACACTTGAAAAGTGTGTTTGGTGCAGCGGACATCACACTGGATTCTCATGCCTAGAACGCCAAGATCTGTTGATCTGTTGTGCGTTTGTGCGTTAATAGACAACACTGAGTCTTACGTGCGTTAAAATCGACTCTATTCGCACAACCCCATTCCGAGATTGTTCCAAGATCTCGGTTCAGCGTATCATTCATATGGTTAAATGAGTATGAATGGCAAATGTTGCTATCATCTGCAAAAGAGTAGATAGGGTTTGAAGTTTGACAAAGAAGGTCATTTATAAAAATGAGAAATAAAGTGGGAGAAAGAACGGAACCTTGCGGGTCCCCTGAATTAATCTTGAACTCGTCTGATAAGATCCCATCTATAACAACTCGTATAGTGCGATTTCTGAGGAAACTCGATATAAATCGAGAGAAGTTATCACCGACACCAAAAGCAATGAGTTTCGATAAGAGAGCACCATGCCAGACTCTGTCGAACGCCTTAGAAATATCTAGAGCCACCACTTTACTTTCGCCAAAACGGTGTATAGAACGACACCATTTTTCCGATAGGAAGGCCGAAACTGATGTTTCTTTAGATTTAATCGAAATTTTATTTGATGGTATGAATTTTTTCATCCCCATCATAATTATATATTCGCCATGGCATTGACATTATTGTCTAAGAAACAAAGTTTTCAATTAAAATGCCGGAACAATTCGTTGAGCTCAGCCCAACGAGCCTTTTCGTATACAAAAGTTGAACGTTTCGTAGCTGGCCTTGAAACATTACGAAGTTCGGAGAGCGAAAAGGAGGCGGAAATGGTGCAATGATCCGAATTACCAAGTGGTGCAAGAACATCTACCTCATACTTATTAGGGTGTGAGGTTAGAAAAAGATCGAGGGTGTTGTTTTGGTGCCCATCAACGCATGGAATATGCGTTGGTTCATTCACTAGTTGCGCAAGGTGATTGTGCGCTGCGAATAACTCAACATATTGGCCTTCAGTAGTTGTATGGCTTGAATGGCGAAGCCACGAGGAGTTGTGAACATTGAAATCACCAGCAACAACAATTTCACTGCTAGGACAACTCTCGAGAATCTTTGTTATGGAATCGGAAAGGGTATCGAAGCCAGATATGGTAGTATCCCTTGCCGCATTTGGACTTCTATAATGAAACCCGAAATGCAAATAGTGTGCCCTGATTTTGAACTTAACCCATAGACAGTTAAATTCTGCATCATACGTACCTAATGATTGCTGGTACTGGTACACGACTTCATTGCGTATGTACATGGCAATGCCCCGATGGAAATTAAAAAGCGATATGAAGTGATCAGGTATATGAATATCCTGTGGATCAGCATTTTCGGATACCTGGGTTTCACATAAGGCGAAAACATCCGGCCGATGAAGACAAACGTGAGCATACACAGAGAAAAAATTCGCTCTTAATTCTCGTATGTTACAGAAGCCGATTCGGAAACAACCTGTCATTACAATTATTACAAAATTCAAGTAAAATGTCTATTAATTATGATATAAATAACAATGAAATTAATTGTCGTTAAAGAGGCTGCCTAGTAACCAGTGTTATACCTTCACTACCAAGCAGCCAACAACAATTAACACAATGCCATCAATATCACAAAAAAAATTAATGTTATATGAGGATGGGTAAAAATACAATGACACTGCTTATTGGGGCCATAAAAGCCCTGATCTGGTCATTGTAGATAGAAACCGGCCCGTAGTGCCAACACTCTTGTTTTGTTATTTATGTATTCTTGTGTTTTGTTTTCCTTTAAATTAATTATTGTTGTTGATGGCTGGTTTTTAAAAGAAGTTTGTGTTGTTATTTTTTGTTTTGTTTTGTTTTTCGTAAGATTTTTTGTTATTGGTTTATATTGAAGAATTTTAATTTAATTTTTTTTTTGTTATTTTGACTGGTTTGTCTTGGTATCTCTTTTAGTGACTCCTTTTTGGGAGTAACTGTCGGAGATTATCAAGACATTCCCAGTCCTAATCGCGCGACTAGTGGTAGGTACTTCGCTCACAGGCTTAGCTCCCTTAGCCATGACTACACTGTCACAGCTAAGAGTGCCAGGTGTTAGGCCTTTACCCTCGTCTTCTTTATCCGCTACCTTCTTGAAGGATTCATCAGCAGAGGCTGCTGAGGATTCGTTGTCTTTACTGACAGCTTTTGAGTCCTTAGCAGTCTTTCTTATGTATCCCGCAGGATAGGGAATACCTAGGACAGCAGCGATAGATCCATGGATTCGTTCGAATCTCGCAACGATCTTTCGGTGCTTCCTCAGTAAATGCTTATCCCGCACATCATGCAGTGAAGAGTCTTTCTTAGCTATCTTTTTTAGAAAGGCTAAGGAGGCTCTCACACCACTCTTGGCTTTTTCAAGGTTAGTTCGACATTCTGATGTGATGTCCCCAACCGGGGATTCCATCCCTTCCATTTTTTTTCAGTTCTGTCACTAGAGTCTGACACCGAACCTGCACCGACTACTAGAGTCGCATCATTATTATTTTTTGTTCTTCAATTTTAGTCCCACGAGTAAGCACGTATGGGGATGGACTATCTATGCATTGACTGCGTACTTGGACTAGGCAAAAATTCTGATTACAACCGACCCGTTCCATGGCGTTGGAGGGGAGCTGTTAACAACTAGTCTTCTTTTACCACTGATTAGTCATTCAGGTTTTCGGCACTGCTACCAACCACGTTAACCTTACAAGTGGAGTCAGTTTTGGTCCGCGGGTTGTAATTAGAGTTTAGGAAGGGTTTTGTTAACACTAGTGACAACTTTGATCCAGTGTGTCACTAGCCGTAACAAAGTTCCAGTGTCACCAGTTTGTTCCCCCTTTGCGATCATTCGTTTTAAATGTATCACAAAGGCGCAGCATACCGGCTCTCCCATCTCCTAATTACAACCTAGCTATGTAAATATGTTCATGACCATTTGTTAGAGAATGTATCATGATCATATTTACATCGCTAGAGCTGCCCTCGCCACTAGTGACCATTTGTGTAAAAATGTATCACAGTCGCGATGGTTGGCTCCCCCTATCCGCCACCTAGGGACGCGTCCGATGGGAGACTGACTGAACTCCACACGGGCTATGTAACACAAAAGTAAAATTTTTTGAAAAATAACGTAACAATTGAAACATTTTTTTGGTTTGTGTATCGCGTTTTTAAGAGTCTCCGAGTGGAAATGCACTTAGTGCACTACCCTTCCTATCCTAAACGCAAACAAGACGAATAAAATATTTCATTCGTTCAAATGAAATATACATTATAAGCAACAGAAACATTTTTTAAAACAATATAAAATGAAAACTGAAACTAAAAAGGTAAATAAATATACGAGGTCTGATCAAAAAATAACCGTTATTTTAAATTTTTCAAAAAGTATTTATATTCAATTCATTTTAAGTAATTTTATTGATTTTGTTCATTTTGAAAAAAGTAGGCGGTCGAAAAATGTATTCTTATTCATGCCGGAGTCTTAGTTATATCCCGTCAAAGTTTTAGTAAGAAAGGTACATCGGTCTGGCCTTCCCGGCAGGCGTTGTAATTAATTAAAAAAGTGGGCGTTAGAGTAGGCGTGTTCATACCAACTCAGAAACCTTCCCGGGCTCATGCACAACAACTTTGCCAAAGATAATCACATGATCAAATACATAGTTTACGATTATATAAAGGACATACATACAAACATTTATTTTTTGAGATGGGGCATGAAAGTGGGCGTGGCACATAACATTTTTATTGTTACTTCGCCTTCAGTAAGATGTGTATACAACCTGTTTGAAGTAAATCTGTAAAAAGCCATGCAGAAGCAATTAATCAATTTTAATCAAGTAGACGTTAAAGTAGGCGTGGTCGTACCAACTCAGAAACCTTCTAGGGCTCATGCCCAACAACTTTGCCGAAGATAATAACATGATCAGATGCATACGCCCATGTTCTGAAAAACATAAAACGCTTAAATTTGGCGTTTTCGATTTGAAAATGCCAAAGAGGTGTTCTGACAAACGAAAACGCGTTTTCAAACCGTTAGTGTATACTGAAGCGATCTGGGTTATTTTATTGAAACTGCACTTTAAACACAAAATTAAATGATGCACAATTTAAATTTAATATATTTTCTTTTTCTTTAAGCTAAAGCTTGTAATATTTTTCCACGATTTTAACTAAAAACAAGCAATTTAAAAATTTTCTTTGAGTTTGTCAATTGTCTGTTTCAATTGTTTACTTTACTAACTAGCGATTTGTGCAAACAGCTGCTCAACTTAATCTTCGAAAAGTAATGTAATGCATTTTAATTTGAAATTTATTTATTTGTTTACGTTATTTTATGACAAAACATCTGTTTTTATTGTTCAAACATAGCTTTGAAAAATGGCAAAACGCTAGCAAATCGTAGCGATTTCAGAACAGGTCAAAATGCGTTTTGCGTTTTTAAAACTGTATGCGATTTCAAAACGCTGAGTTTTTCAGAACATGGCGATAGTTTGCGAGAAGAGAATAGTAGAAATGAATTTCAAAAAAGTACCAATGTAAGTGTACTGAAATTTGGCCCTTTTTACACCTTCATATTTGAGTCGTGAATAGCATGTTCTGGGTTCTTTTTTGTGTGGATGAATGAATATATTATATTTTTTTATTTTTAAATTGAATAAATAATATCAAATGTCCTTTTTTACCCCGTTTTTTTGTCCCTTTTTTGTCACCCCTGAAAAACAAATTTTCAAAAAAGTACCTATTAATAATCCGTAATACGTACGATTATAACTGATCCAGTTGGCTGCTCTTTTTATAGCCGATATCTCGGACTGTGGAATGTTGCGTTCATTTGAAATTCTGAACATCATTCTTATTCCAAGTTCTTGAATGTAAACACCGCCGCCAACTCTCTCCCCTTTTTTTTTTTGGAGCCATCCGTATATACAGATAAGCTAAGCTCATAGTGTTGAGGGGTAGGCCTTCTTCTGATACCGCATAATCCGAAACGGAGTAGCTAAAGTTTTTCGAGAAGAGGGGTCTAGGAGTGCAGTAATCAATTTTATCGGAAATACAGTTTACTTCCTCAATTATGCTAGTATGCACATAATTTACATGCTTCCAAGCGCCTGTTGTATCCAGCCTTACGGCAGTGTTCAGAGCCAGTTTTCTGGCCGTCAAATCAACTGGTATCCAGTTTATTATCGTAAAAAGTGATTAAGTCGGAGTTGTACCCATTGCTCCAGTAATCAGTATATCAGTCCTCCTTAATATCCTAGTTCACAGTTCGAGGTTTTGTCAAGTGCTTTCCAAACGACCGAAACCCCATAAAATAATATTGGTTTTATAACCGCTTCGAAGAGCCAATTTACGTATTGAGGTTTAATACCCCAATTCCTACCTATGGCCTTTTTACAGACATAGAAAGCCGACATGGCATTAGATGTTCTTGTTAATATATTTGGTTTCCAAGATAATTTGCTGTCAAGGATAACACCCAACGTTTTGTATTATCCGAGATTGTCAGTTCTATACCATTCAGTCTAGGTAGCTTAAAAGTGGGAATTTGTTATTTCCTAGTTGTTGTTGTAACAGCAGTATTTGCTGAGTTGACAGCCCTTAGCCGAGTGATCTCGGGTCATTCCGGTGCGTAGAACCGGCTGTCGTGGGAATGGATATTTCCTAGTGAATATTACGAGTTACGTTTTGACCGGATTCACACTTAAACCACTGTCAGTCCTCCATTTACTTAGTGTTCTGAGTGCATCTTCCAATTTTAGTGAAATAGTTTGCAAATAGAATCCTGAGACTGCCACGTCGTCCGCCTAAACGACAATCTTATGTCCAGTGATATCCAATTTTCTTAGCATGCTATTTATGGTTATGTTTCATAAGAGTGGAGATAACACGCCGCCTTGAGGAGTGGCTCTTCGGACAAATCTTGTGATTTTTATTGCACCGATTTTGGAAATTATGGTCCTATTGTCAAGTAGATTCTTTATAAAAGTTATATTAAAACTTTTAAAAATTACCTGTATTTTAAAATGTTAATTTATCAATTTTCTTAATTTAGTTCACGATTAATTTATTTCACAAATTATAAAAAACACCGTTAAGAAATAAATAAGAGTATTAAATTTTAGCGTTTTTTAAATAAATATTACCTTTAACATAAAAATTTAAATATGGAATGCTACTGTCCTTAATTAGTTGCACGCAGATGTATGGACTTAAAAAATTCCTAAATTACTTTTCATACATTTAAAATACAAACATTGTTGTCACTACCATTTTTATTGTTTAATTATTGTTCCTATAGTTTTGGCTGGAAATAAAATTATATTTGATGTTAAGGTCTGAAATAATTTTTTTTGGACACGGCTTTTTCTTATTACTTGAATTGAAATAAAAATAAATAAATTCAACAAATAAAATTCTTCAATGTTTGGAACACAATTTGTATATTTGTATGTATATAATTTCTTCTGGCACATACGAGGGTGGTTCGGAAACTTTTTTTAGTCTTGAACAGAAAGCGCGGTATAAGCAGAAAAAAGTTAAGTGTTTTTGAAACTTCCATGAACACATGTTAAATTTCTTTTCGATCTGCCAACTCCTTCATATATAAACAGGTGTTCAAAAGAGACGCACCCACGATTTTTTACAATAGAAAAATTAGAAATTCGTGGTGTCATTAAATATTTAAATAAAAAAGGTTTATCAGGACAAGCATGGTGGATGTGTTAGGTGAAAGTGCTCCTTCATATGCTACAGTAAAAAATTGGGCTGCTAAATTTAAACGTGGTCGTACAAGCATTGAGGATGAACCACGTAGTAGGCGTCCAAACAACAACATAAATTGTAGCCAAAGTGCATGATATGGTATTAAACGATCGACGAAAAAACGTGCTTAAAATAGCTACTATCTCAACTGATCAAGTCCATTTAATTTTGCATGTAGAACTACAGATGAAAATGACTTCTACAAGATGGGTGCCGCATTTGTTAACAGTCGACCAAAAACGCATAAGAATAAAAATTTCTTAAGCTTGTTGGATCGTTTTAAGAAAAATAAAATGGATTTTAAGCGTCGTTTCAGAGACAAAATAACAATCCAAGCAATGAACTGAAGCTGGAGGAAGTGCCCCAAAGAAGGCATAAACAATTTAATCAGCTGGTAAGGTTATGTCAACGGTTTTTTGGGACTTCAAAGGTATTTTATTATATGACTATCTGCAAAAGGGTCAGAGTACAAAGCATATTTTTTTGGTATGTACCCATTCTTTGGGCTGTTCGTTTTATAATTTTGTTAAACTCAGAGTTTTGATGTTTTTTATAACGCTTATAGTATAGGGAATCTTATTATTGATGTCTTGATGTTAAATTTAGTAGATCAAGGCGTACTTTTCAAATCCATGTATTGAATTTGACTTCTATTTTGGATCCTACGTTTTATGTAAGGTTGCTCATATGTTTAACGTCAAATTGGACTTTTTCCTTTTCTGATTACAGAATGTATTTTTTGAAGTTCTTAATGTTAATTGTATTAAATTTTGTCTTGTAAAATCACAATGCTTATAAAAAGTATATTTTTTATATCGAATACATTTTGGATTTTTTTTGCAGGTCACTGACTGTTTCCGGCATGAAACAAGAACAAAATGTGTGTCAAGGTAAGTAGTGCTTACAGAAATAACATTCATTTATGTATATGTGTATTAGGGGTGGGATAGTGAACGACTTTTTGATTTCGATATGTTAGAACCAGAGTACCAAATATTCATTCATATGTCGCTCATGTTCATGAAAAAAAAATTTTGATTTTTTTTGTGTTATGTTCTATTCGTGTATGAAGAGACACGAAATATTTTGTTTTATTCATTCATGTATGATAGGATTTGTAATGTTTTTTTTTCTTACTAAATTGAGAAAATAAGAGAAACACTTTTTATTTCATACATTTGGACATTTTTGTAATTTGTTCACATAAGAAGAACATCAGGTTTTACTTTGCACTAGCATTCAAAAATCAAAAGCAAAAAATGTTTTTATTTGAAGCTGCATACACGAAGAAAATAAGAATGCGTGTAATTTTGTTTTGCATTTTTGTGGTATGATTTATTGAGGTCAGTGCAGATTTGCATTTACAATTGAATAAACAAACGTTTGCGTAGCAATGAATAGAAAAAACTTTCTAATATTCTAATAACAAAGCTTAATTATGAACTCTTAAATTTTGATATTGAAAATGTTTTTACTTCTGTAAATGAATAAAGAATATACATACATACATATGTATGTATGTACAAAATTTCTTATGTTTTAAATTCAAACTTTTAATAAAAATTGGTATGAAACCTACTCAATTCATTTTGAAGTTTTTTTATATTTACTAAATATTATTTAGGTACCTACACATAATTTAATAAATATACATACATACATATGTAGCAATAAAACGAAATATAACATTACAATTAACTTCCCATAACAACTAAAGTTAAACAACACAAAATAGAAGATCATAAAGTAAACCGTTATAACATAAACACATGCATTGTGAACAATTTTTTTGTTTCATTTTTGTATAGTAGCATTGGACATTTTTTACTTCTCACTATTCACATACGTATATGTACTCTAAAGAAAAAAACTAGTGTATTTATTTATGTATGCTGTAATGTCAAAAAATTCTTAGCTAATCATTTTCGAATATGCGCGTAAAACAAAACATTTGCAAATTTCATTTATGACAATTTATCATGAATGCATAAATTTAAGTGTTCATACGTGAATTCTTCTGAACCCTGGTTAGAACCCCTTATTCTATGGGGTTTGGCAAAAAATTTCACGAGCCAAAAAATTAGGGGTATGGTGGTAAATGGCCTCTCATCGGGGTCAAAAGTAGGAGAAAACGCGACAAAATCCACTTAATGTTTCATAACTGTCTCTGAGTCACACTTACAGGGTTGAAATGTGAGACCAACTCTCACTAATATATCCCCTCCTACATTTTTTATTATTATATATTATTTTTTATACATTCTTTTTACATACATTGCTCCTAGCCCATTGACGACCATAGGCAGGTATGCTTGCCCGGGGTTCTTTAGATTATATATTTGTCCAGGTAACAGATACAGCAAATTTGTCAAAGACTGTTTTATAGAAGAGGATTGGGGCAACAAGAATGTGGTTGAGTACGAGTCCCTATCGGGCCTCGCTTGTTCCCTACGAGGCTCCAAATTTGGCCGAAAAAAGTATTTATGACGAGGGCAGCCAAGGGGTGAAAATAGGGCGCAGGGGGATAAGAGTCAATTATGTTTTGGATTCAACCTTAATCTATCAAAAAATATAATGGACAAGTTTGCGTAAACTCTAAGCTGTCTACAACTAATCAAATTATGTTTGGCAATTATGTTTGCCTATGGGTTGAAACGAAAATAAACGTTTCTAAAAAACTTTACAAATCCAATTAATTAGATAATGTTAAACACTGAAACAGCATGACACGGCTCCGATTTGAGGACATTACAACTAATCTTCACTTTTGCGACAACAATAAAGCTGATGTTAGTGACCGTGGGTATAAAATTCGGCCAATTTTAGATCATATTAACAAGGCTATGCCGGATGCGTATACGTATTCAAAAAAGCTGTCAATCGATGAACATATGGTAAAGTTTAAGGGGCATAATGCTATGAAACAGTACATGAAGGACAAACCTATTTCGCGGGGATTCAAACTTTGGTGTTTATGTGAGGCAGAAACCGGGTACTTATACATATAATATTAACATTTTCACCGAAAAAAAACATTTTTTGAGCACGGTGTTGGCGAGGCTGTTGTTTTGCAGTTATGCGAGCCACTGGCAAAAAATGGGGTTGAAGTTTACTTCGGCAATTTTTTTACAAGCCTGAACTTAATGCACATTCTCCAGCAAAATGATATAATGGCGTGCGGAACCATTCGATGTAATAGAAAACACATACCGAAGAATTTTCCGGCGGATAAATATATGAAAAGAGGGGACATAATTTACTTCATGTCGGAAAGCATTTCCGTATTCAAATGGATGGATAATCGTGGTGTCTACCTCGCCTCAAATTTTATTGACCCAACAGCGGTATTCAAGGTCAAGCGACGTGTAGCTGGACAAGCTGGTAAAATAGATATTGATTGCCCCCTGATTATACAGCACTAGCACTATAACAAAGGAATGGGAGGTGTCGATCTAATGGATCAAAAAAAGTATATTATGAGTACGATCGTAGAAGTAAATGGCGTTTTTATTTACGTTTGTTCTTCGACCTTTTCGAGTTATGTGTTTACAATAGCAATATAATATATAAAAAACTCATATTGGCCAAAAGTTCCTCAATCAATTTGACCTCCATTGAATTTCGGGCAGCTTTAGCCAAAAAGTTGATAAGTAGCTTCAATTCAAGGAAGCGTGCCTTTTCACCCTCAACCAAATGTGGAATCCATTTTATAAGCAAACCCAAATATCTCCATAAAATGAAAAAACGTGAAGGTTAGTGTTCTCATTGTGCTTCCAATAATAAGTGTAGTCGCACAAATGTGTTTTGCGATCAATGTAATGTGTTCCTTTGCTTGACTACGTCGAGTGATTGAATCTATCACGAACAACACTAATTATAATAAAATTTTGTGATCTCTTGTATTTTTCTTTACTTTTTAAATAAAAACTGATTTTTAAATTGTTTCTGCAATTAAATAATTTGGGATAAAAAATTTCGTTTCAACCCATAGGCAACTATATTGCCAAGCAAAATGGGGGACTTCGA
Source organism: Bellardia pandia (assembly GCA_916048285.2). Lineage (NCBI taxonomy): Eukaryota > Metazoa > Arthropoda > Insecta > Diptera > Calliphoridae > Bellardia > Bellardia pandia. The sequence continues at coordinate 3,487,325 of OU696534.1, forward strand.
GGGTTCCCAGGAGGGCAATTTTTTTTTTTTTCATAACTACTATTAGACCACAGGTCGCAAAAAATATAACAAAAAAATAAATCGCTTCAGCCAAAAATGTTTGGTCGTCAAAGGGCTAGAGGAGGAGTAAAATGTATGACCGACTTCAATATTTTTGTTACCTCAACATTTTTTCAGAATATACCTATCCTCTATCTTCCGTCATTAGGGTAATCCCCATACAAAAATTTTAATTAAAAAAAATAATGAATAATAATGAATAAACATGAATAAAAAATCCCTTTTTATTTTTTTAACATTGAATTTGAATAGGAAAAATGAGAAAAGGGAAAAAACTCCCGCGGAATTTTTATTCATGATTGTGCTGATAATGATAATTAAATTAAATCGTTTTTGTTATGCGAAGGATAATTTTTCATATTTTCAGCGACAATTTGAAGCAAAAATATTTTTTCTTTCTCGTTACGGCACAATATGTTGTTATATTGTCATTGACAACGCAATATTTATTGCTGGTAATCTTTGTGGGTCGACTTCCTGTTATCGTCACATATGATGGAAAGGAGGAGCTCCTGGGCGTACCAAAGATACCGTCGGGTAAATTGAAATGCAAACGTATTGCGTATGCTGTTTACGGGTTTTTTGCTTGAATGAAAAATCACTGACCGCGTTCAAGCTATTTCATTTGATACCACATCCACAAATACTGGCCAATTTCAAGGTGCGTCGCTTTTACTGGATCAAATACTAGAGCGAGATCTTTTCTATCTGTTATGTAGACATCACATTTATGAATTGCAATTAAAAGAATCGGTAAAATGTCTGCGCCAGGAGTGCCAATGTTTGTTCGTTTTAAAGGGCAATGACAAAAAATTAAAGATAAAACTTATAGTTGTGACATAGAAGATATTACTATTGCAAAGAAAATACTAATTCAAGTTCAATTAGAGATCTTTTTGTTTAGCGAAACTGAAGGAAAAGCAACCTAGAGACGAATATAGTTTCTTGAAATAATTTTATTGTTCCTTGATGAAAATATTCCAAATGATCGTTTTAGAGCACCAGGAGCCATCAGCCATGCTCGATGGATGGCGAAAGGCATATACTGCACAAAAATATTTTTATTCCGAAAATATCTCGGCTTGCGCGAAGAAGAAGAACTAAGTGGACTTCGCGATATTACCGTTTTCATTGTAATATTTTACGTGAAATCTTGGTTTAACAGTACAAGTGCAATCACAGCTCCAAATAATGACTTTAATTTCTTAAAAGCGATTGCTGAAAAAAAATTTCTGGACATCTTTGGTATCTCAGCGAAAAAGCTGTTTCTCTAGCATTATTTGATAAAAAGGACATACGACAGCAAACGTAAAATGGCGAACGCAATTCGTGCATTTAAGAATGATACGTATAAGAAAAGCGAGGAAGAAGACAACGTAAATGCGTTGGAAGAAGAGGGCGATATACGATTGCGACAGCAGTGGCAATCAAGATCGCCCAGCCCATTCCCACGACAGCCAGTTCTACGCACCGGAATGACCCGAGATCACTCGGCCAAGGGCTGTCAACTCAGCAATTACTGTTACAACAACAACAAGATCGCCCAGCCCATATTTTTGGATTTAAAGGTGTAAAAATAATTACCGTGGACTCAAGACAAATAAAAGAAGAACTAATGATAATGATTTAAGCCAATACATAACACCTGAAACAGCCAAATTTTTCGTACGCTTTGGATTTTCATTGGACTTTATAGTTACCGATCCAGAAATCAGGGAAGAACGCAAAGATTACCAGGGGGTTACACTCTATTGCGATGCGATAAGCATACAAATTGTAGTGGTCGGTCAATGCAATGTTGCAATTGATACCTTTTTAGTAATAGTAATAGACTGATGTTTGTTTGATCAGCAAATTTCGGCGCACCATATTGTCCTAGGTGCTGTGGCTAAAACAACAGTGAAAGTGGTGTTTTGAGCTCTGCTCAAGGAAAGTCCTGAAATTGTGGCTTGATTGCATGGGTGCTTACAGCCATCATTGACAGAATCACATAGCGACCTAATTCACCGCTGATCTATTGTTCTTGACACTTGGTTGGTCGGTGCAATGTAGCGAATTCGAGGCAGTTTGCTGAGGACCGTATTTAATTCTGTTCCCTGTCCTTGGCAATAGTGGTCATCAGTTGTTGCGGCTGCTGTTGCGAGGGCTATGTTAATCGGCTAAACTTTGTTGAAAGTTAGGATGATTATAAAACAATTAACAAATTTAACAACAAATCATGAAATTATTTGGAAAATATGTAAAAAAAAAAATATGGCACTCACCATGACAATTATTATTTTAGCTCTCAAATTCATTGATAATCACAATATTTCTTCAGATTTCAGTGATGTTTCCACTTTTTTAGAAATTAATAATATAGCAATTACTTACATACGTTCGACGAATTTAACACAACAAATTATTATTTTATTAATAGAGCAAAAAGTTCAACAACTGAAAAATAAAAACAAATTTCCGGTAATGATAAGCAACAAATAAGCAAAAAATAAATGAAGAAAATAAAAATAAATAAAATAAATGTTTAACTTTAAATATTTTTCCTCGAAAAGCCACAATTAGAAACTGTTTTATACATTATTATTATTTCCCCAAGTTCTCTTACTTAGACTGTGCCATTTACAATAATGTCATGTTTGTATCAAAAGAATATTGAACATATTGACGTGAATAAAACCATTAAACATAAAGAAGCAAAGTAATGACTCAGTAAGCATAAATGAAAGTGAAAAACTAAGGGTACGGTCACACATGGCAAAAATTTGACGAAAATTACCTTATATGGGAGCTACTACTAATTATGGACCGATCATAATAAAATTGTACCATATCATTTTTATATACATATATGAAACATATATGTTGTCAATATTATTTGATTTTTGAGAGTTATGCTCTTCAATTTAATTTTCGGAAGTGGGCTTTATATGGGAGCTATGATAAATTATAAACCGATCTGCACAAAATTTGTAGATGTGATTTGGCTTCATTTACCACTCATTTGTGGTGAAATTTGTGTGAATTCTTGCATAATTCAAAAATTTATGATCGTTAAACCCCTATTTCGGGAGGATATTTGTATGGGGGCCAGATGAAAAAATTGGACCGATTTCCACCAGTTTCAATCCCATCCGTCCATGAGCCGAAAAAATATCACGTACGAAATTTTATCGAAATATCTTCAAAATTGCGACCTGTACTCTGCGCACAAGCTTTACATGGACAGCAGCCAGCCAGACGGACGGACGGACATAGTTAAATCGACTCAGGAAGTGATTCTGAGTCGATCGGTATACTTTAAGATAGGTGTTGGACCAACATTTCAGGGCGTTACAAACATCAGCACAAATCCAATATACCCTCCCCACTATGGTTGTGTAGGGTATAAAAATAGAATAACAAGATGCCTGAACTCTTTTCATATGACGTTTTATAGAATATAAAAATTGAGAAATCAATACATTTTAATATAGTTTTAACAACAACTTATTAAAGACAAAAACCTCGTTTAAAAGGAATCCCGTTTTTTTTAAAGTTATACACTCAATAGTTAGCTGCAAAATCATATTTTATTATAATCGAACCAGAGGAGTTAAAATTATGTTCATCAATTGCAATAATATCGTCTATTGGCCCAAATTATTGGCTTCGCTCGGTATTTACTAATGATTTGTATTTCATATAGAATTAAAAATTAAGACACAAAAATTTCAGTAAAAGAAAAAATAACAAAAATTTGTATCATATTAAGCATTAAACACATTCGAGACAGCAGGCTACCGACTACAATATGTCAAAAATAAAATACACACGTTTATATAAAAGTGACTATATTGACGACAGCAGGCAACACGACTGCAGGTTGTTGTCCATGCTGATTTTTTCGTCGCTGTCAAATTAAACTAATTTCTATTTTTGTTGGCGACAAAACAAAAACAGTGTTGACCATATAGCAAAATGTGTAAAGCAAATTAAATAAAATAAAAAGCAAAATACAAAATTAAAATGTTATGATCATTTATGCATCAAGAGTTATTAAATGTATTATATTAATAATATTATATTTTATATTAATAAAAATGAGTGAAGTTTATTAGCATGTCTGGAATCATGTACATATGTTTTTAATTTTTCATAGAAAAAAAACGCTACTTTAAAAAAATAAAAGCCTTTAGTGGCACCACTGAAATATAAATGGGTTACTGCAACAGCTGTTTATATTTTCATTGTTTTGTTTGATTAAATTTTGTAAGTGCTTTATTGTTTAGGATTTATTATTTTTAATGTTTTTATTTACTTTTTTGTTGTATTTTAGTAATAGCTTCTATAAAATCAACAAAATTCTCTTCAGCCAATATGTTATTTAAAAAATTCGAAGAACAAATTTATTTTTTATTAAAACGTCAGATTTCGGGATCAGCTGATGAGTATGTAGCTGTCGTTTTCAAAATAATTAAGTAGCTGGCTACAGGGCGGCATAAGTACCCAGCGGCATTTGCACTCGTGTAATCGTGTAGCCTGCTGTCTTGAATGTGTTTAATGCTTTATTGCTTAAAAAGTCTTCAAAATTCGATTATTATTATATGCAACAACAATTGAAACAATAATTAATTAAAAACCAAAAAAAAAAAAAAAATCATTTGAAAGCTTGTTAGTAAACAATGTTTTTTGTTCTTCTATTGGGGTAGAAAATTAATAGTCATGACGGTGTACCGACTCTCGAGCACGCAAATAAACATTGGGATTCTAGATTTAACCCACACACTTTTAAAGATTGTCATTGAGATTTATTTATCGTCATTGTGAATGGAAGGCGAACTGGAAATTGGACGCGTTTAAATTATAGATCACTTGGTTTCACAGGTATCCTGGGGATAATCACTTCTTCACCTTTAAACACATATGTATATCACTTATTACCCCCCGTTGCCACATGCAAGTAATTACTTGCAAGTTGAGTATACATATTATCTACGAAAAATACCGAAAAACAACAATATTTGTTTGAGTGGCTACACTAGCAAGTACAAGTTCATTTTTGAAATGTCGTCAGCAAAGAAACTTCAAACAAAATTTTTTCATAAAATTCTGTTAATTTTCAAGCTCATAAGGATCCAGTATTGCCGTATTGTCAAAAGAAAAAAATACGGAAAAAAATTTTGTAATTTAAAATTTTTTTTTTAATAAATGCATGAAATTAATATTTAAAAGTACTATTAAGATGTGTTGTGTAATAGTTTTGTTCTTTTTTCTTAATAATTTTTTGTAAAACCCCGAAAATTTGTTATAAACATAACTTTTATTTTAACACTGGTAGCACTGTTTATTTGTTTGTCATTCTACTTACGGAAAGTGCTTACAACCAAATTCTCTCGCAAGTTGAGCTGTAAGTGCGAAAAATATGATTGTGTTAGTAAAAAACTGTAATTGTATTGAGTTTTTCGAACTTGCACTTGCATGTGACAACGGGGGGTTAGGAACTTTATAAAGTTTAGGCGTAGGTTAAGTAAAACAATTGAGTAGTAAAAAGAAGGCAGTGTTGTTAGCTATTCAAGTTTCTCAAAAAAATTTCGCTTATAAAGAAAAATGAGAAGTGAAAAGGAGGCAGTAAAAAATTTAGTTCATTGAGTTTTGCTAAAATTTTCTCATACTTAAAAAATGATAAGTGAAAAGGAGTTCTTCAAGTTTCTTCAAAAAATGTCTCTTATTAAGAAAAATGAGAAGTGAAAAGGAGGCGATATATTAAAAACTTAAAATTTCCTAGTTTTACCAGGAATTTTTATTATTTTTTTTCAAACTATCTCCTGAAAATTTTGAATAGAATAAAAAAAATCAGCCAAATCGATCCAGCCGTTTTCACGTGATGCCATTTAATTTTTATGTACAGTGGTGGTCCAGTATAACGAATGTTATAATGTCCAGGGCCGTTCGGTGTATAGAATATTCGTTATATCGAAATATATATTTCTTTTTAGCATAGTACCAAGTTAACTTATTGGTATTATATTAATTCATTTATTAAAAAAAAAAAACCGGAAAAAATTATATACATAAACAAAATTAATTATTTTGGAAAAAAAAATCTCCAATATGTGTTTGTTTTTTTTAATGGTTGTACTGAAGTCAGTAGCTTGTTCTTGCAATCTCCTTAAAATAAATACTTAGCTGTGCTCAATTCCATTTTCTTCTGCCCAGTTGATACACGTTTGGAAAGCATTAATGGCGTCACTATGCTTAACATTCTCGTGTGAAGTTGCGTTACCATCTTCTTCACTGTCGGTAAGATCGATTACGGTATTATCTTCGGGATTAGAAGTAGTGCCTTCCTCAATTAAACATTTATCCGCATTATTCCAAGTCTCCAAGTCCTGTGCGCTAAAATTGCTCTGGAAAATTAAATTTTGTTATTAAAGTTTTAACTTAAGAACACTGACCTTACATACCTCGGGAAAACTTGATTGTACAAGACTTAAGGTACTCGCAACTATGGCCACATCCTCTTGACTACGTAGAAGTGCCAAAGGAATATCATCTTCATCTTCAAACTGCTCGGATTCAACTAGAATATTTTTCCAGCATTTTTGAAGAACAGTGTGGGATACCTTTTCCCATGCAAATGCAATGTGAAACCGCTTCAAAAAGATTAAGTTCCTTCAATCCGTTTTGGACCTGAAGTTGACTGAACGCAAAAATCCGAGTTTTACCCGAAATTTTTGAATTTTTTTCTTTACAAACCATCTGAGAATTTCAAATCGAATAAAAAAAATCAGCCAAATCGCTCCAGCCGTTCTCACGTGATGCCATTACATACATGGACCATTTCATTTATATGTATATATATAGATATGCATACATTATTATATATGTATGTACATATCTATATACTTTAGAACAGGAGTGCCCAAAAGTTGCTTAAGTACCCGGTGGCGAACGTCATGATGATTCATCGTGAAAATTACTGACAATATGAAATCATCAATGACAGACGCTGAATTTTCTTTGACGTCATACATGAATTTTTTAAGCAATTGTCCAAAAAATTATAGATGATCCAAATTGATTTTGTTCGGTAGGCGTCCGCGTATTAGTGAGTCCTAACAGACAAAATCAACGATATTCATATATCAATTTTTATGTAATTCGGCCCCGTATTAGTGAGTCCTAACAGACAAAATCAACGATATTCATATATGAATTTTTATGTAATTCGTCCCCGTATTAGGGATTCCTAACAGACATAACGATATTCATATATGAATTTTTATGTAATTCGTCCCCGTATTAGGGATTCCTAACAGATATAATCAACGATATTCATATATGAAATTTTATGTAATTCGTCCCCGTATTAGTTTATTTTGTGTCGTTATATAATTATTTACTGATGTTTCATAAACATGCTATGGGTTTTCAACCCAAAGTTACAACACAAAAAGATTTATTTTAAAAAAATTTAAATATTTTTATTAAAAAATTAAGGCACTAATTCAAATATTGTTACAAATATTATAAGAAATAAAAATAAATAAAAAAAATTAACTCAAATAAAAAAAAAAACATAAATAATTAATTTTTTAATTGCCATTGTAATGGCCTTAGACTAAAAAGTTTTGAAAAAGTTGTACTATAAAAAGTTATTTTTAGATTCTTAAATTTTTAATTGATTGAAGTTTCTTGACTGTCCTTAGATATGTTCGATTCATCTTTTCTAGATTGGCGTTTAGCGTCTCTATTTTTTACTTTTTTAATAGCCGAGCGGAAGTTGCAAAGAAATTTTTCAAAAGACTCGAAGCTTGTGCATTCTAGTTACAGAGAAATAGATATAATTATAGATTATTATTATTATAATTATATAAGTATAGAACTTGAAATTTAAAAATCTTTCATTTTAAATGATACTAACCTTTCAAAGCCGTTGTTAGGTTCGAATACAACTTTATTGCTTTCTTGCCTTTGGTTCCATCATAATTGTACTGCGAAAGTAAATTCGGATCAAAAATTCTCTCTAAGTTTTTAGCCAAATCATCACAAAGTAATCGGCGCATAGATATCACCTTCAAAAAGAATGTTATGTTAAAAATTTTATTGGTTGAATAAAAATTCCACGTGAAATTTGTTCACTTTTCACATTTTCCTATTTAAATTCAATGTTGAAAAAATAAAAGTGAACACATTTTACGTAGAATTTTTATTCTACGACCTTTTCTCCCATAAGGTCACCTTCAAGTGATGTTAGCTCATCGTCGGATTTTATAGGAAATCGGACAGAAGCCAAAGATATATTATTCAAACTTTGCGACAATAAAATGTTATGCTCTCCCAAAATTTTCGCCAATACGTCCTGTTTTTTAAGGCAATTGTCAAGCTTCATTTCCAGTTGAACCTGCTGTCGCACTATTACATCAATTGTTGCAGGTAAATTTTCTATTCGCTCGAACTTTTTTAAAATGAGATCCAATTTAGATTCGGAGTTCATATCTAAGAATTAAAAGATGCAAAGCCAAAGAATTTTATCGCCAAGAAAATAAGACAATTACGCAGATTATTTTATTAACTTTATTTAAAGAAATATTTTAATAATTAACAGTATGAAGCAAGGGCATTAAAACGTTTCTGTTTTCGAAAGGTAGTAAAAACATTTTGGAATGAATTTGGTTAATGCTGAAGACTTATAGGGATTTCCTCGCTTCTTCCGTCAATATTAATCACTTCAATAACACTTTCGGAAAAAATTTTCCTTATATTTATGTTAGGGCTAAGCTGGCTTAAACGTTGTAAATATTGAGTCTGTTGTTTTTTAATTGTCCTTTTCAATGTTCTTTTTGATGACATTTTAACTTACTTTTAATAATTTTTAAAACTTATAAACTTATTTTAAAGTAAATTATATTTCATTAAGCACTTTTATAAAAACTCTTCACTGAGAACTTTACTAAACTGAAGAAAAATTACATTTAATCTTAAATTGAAAAACAAAACAAAAGCAAAAGAAAAAAAGAACCGTTATTTTTTTCAATAGTTCATGTGCAGCAGAAAAACTCAGCTTTACATCCACTCATAACAGACAATGTTGCTAAGTTTCAATATTCATCAATGCGTTGACAAAAAAAATATAATAATCCGTTATTTTTTCCCTAAACCATTAACGAATACTTGTAGCAGACAAATTCCAGCAGAGTTCAGCTTGGTATCGAATAATAACAGACAATGTCGATTACTTTCAACTTTCTTTTCTAAGGTGAATCTACTATAAAAATGTCTACAAAACTGTCTTTAGCTGTGTCGTTGTCACGTACATTCATCGAAATTTCGATATTTTCATACAATTTTCGCCTTGAGACCTAGTTTGTAAAGAGGAATCATAGATGAAAATATCAATATGACAAAGTCGCTCAAAAAACGCAACTGGGTAAGAGCAAACACCAATACATTTAAATAAAACTAATCCCAGCATACCATTTTAGGAGCGCTCCGAAAAAGGAGTCAGAAAAGAGTCCAACAAAAGAGCATTTTCGGAGCGCTCCGAAAAAAGGAGTCAGAAAAGAGTCCAACTAAAGAGCATTTTCGGAGCGAAAAAAAATTTGCTTGTTACTGTCCTGAGTCGACACGCAGTATGATTAAGAAATTCCACTTAATTATGTGTGTACCAAAGCGTTGTTGTCTTGTTTTTTGTGCTTTGAAGAAAAAAAACATAGCTGTACCACACAAGAATAATAAAAACAAGATTACACAGAGCCCAAGAAAAACCTCATAAAAGACTCTTTTCTGACATTATCTAAGAGCTCTTTAAGAGCCCAAAAAAACCCTCATAAAAGACTCTTTTCTGACATTATCTAAGAGCTCTTTAAGAGCCCAAAAAAACCCTCATAAAAGACTCTTTTCTGACATTATCTAAGAGCTCTTTCTGACGGACAATTTTCGAACGTAATGACCCTCTTTTCTGAAGGTTTTCGGAGCAATTATGATTGTTTTTGGGGCTCATAAAGAGCGTTAACGCTCCGAAAAAGGTGTCAGAAAAGACTCTTTTCGGACTCATATGGCTTGTTGGGATTTTTATTCAGTATTTTTTGTTGTAAAAGCCAATACATACAAAGAAACAACACACTTTTTTAAACGGTACCCAGCAAGCCATATGAGTAGTAAGTAAGGCAAAGTTATTTGTGTATTTCGTATTGCTAGTGCTGAGTGCTGTAATGAGTATACAAAACACACAGCCTATAGCTAAGAGTTTTTACAAATACAAAAGAGCACCAAGAGTATAGGGCTTCGGCACTTCTGCTTTAGAAATATGGAAATGTGTACGTAAATATGTAGAAGTTGACTTATGGTGTTTTCTTTTCTGAAATAAAATGTTATACCTTTATTATGTACATTTTTATAATGTTTACCCCACATTTTAAAGATGTCGCATTTTTAATGGTCAGAATAGAACAGAAAATCACCACAGTGTAACACTTTTTTTTCATTTACAGCTGTTTTTTTTTTGTTAAAAAGAAGAAGCAGATAGCTCACTGGTAAGATCGCTTAATCTAAGACAATGAATATCTCTCAAAAAGACTAATGGCACCTTCCCGACTAATACGCAAATTCTTCTTAAACTATAAAAATTATCCCCCTTATTCATAAAAACTTACAACAGGTATATAACAGGTTTATAAAGCAAATCATCTTCAGAGTATTCATTAATTACGTTCTCTACAAAGCCTTTCACTCGGGGTTGTGGATTTCTTTCCATAATCATATCAAATATTTCATCATCACAAAAATTAAAAAAGGTGCGAACTGGGAAAAACGTGTAACATTTTTGCCAGAAAAGAAAACGCCATTACTTTCTTGGTTTGATATGATCACTTAAGAACTCCAGGGGTTTCATCAGACTCCACGATTATTCCGACTTCCGCTACTAGATAATAGTTTTTTATACCCTCCACCACCATCCACGTTAATACTAATATATATCTTAAATATACCTATAACGTTTCTTCTTTTATAATACAAATAAAAAATTGATAAACGCTATTACTTTTTAATTAGGTATTTATTAATTAAACTTAGATTTATTAGCTTTAATTTACAATTATTTTAAGAACGCGTGTTGAGTGATTGAAGAAGGTAGTCTGAATGAACGGAACAAAACCAAATTGACAAGTGCGAAAAGTTTTGCCAGCGTTGCCATTACGGTTGTTTTTATTTTTTCTGTTTGTGCAAATGTCATTACGCTGTGCTGCCACAGTACTCCCCGCGTAGACTGAACCGAGCTCATGAAAATCTTACTGGGAGTCTTACATGACGTCCAGAGCGTGTGGTTGCAGGCGATAAGATCTCTGTTGTTTTAGTGGCAGTTGTTGTTTTAAACTCCTTTTGGTGATGTGTCGTGGGAGATAAAGATTTTTCTGGCCGCTTTGGCGCAGTAGATTGCGTAGACTCAGCTGTAGGTAGTGTTGTTGCGTTTTGCGTAGAGTTATCTGTAGGCATTATTGTAGTTGATGTTTGTTGTTCATTAGCTATATATGCTGGTTTAAGCCTGTCGATCGATATGTTAACAACCTTGTTGTTAATTTTTATTTTATAGTATTTTTCACCTCTATTTACTACTTGATACGGCCCATCATATGGGTGTGTTAAAGAGGGACGAATTGTATCGTTACGTATGAATACATGTGTGCACGTATCCATGGCTGGATGTTTAAATGTACTAGCCTTGCCATGCCATGTCGTCTGTTGTGGCTGGATATTTTGCATGGCTTCACGCAGGTCTTCTAGGACCTCGATTTCTGTTCTCGTTGCAGTATGAGAACCAAAAAATTCGCCAGGTATGCGTAGTGTTGTACCTAGGACCAATTCAGCTGGTGAAGCCTGAATATCCTCTTTGTATGTTGTCCGGAGGCCGAGTAAAATAAGAGGCAAAAATTTTGTCCATCTATTGTGGTCATGGCACAAAATTGCTGCTTTCAGTGTCCTATGCCATCTTTCGATCAGTCCATTGGCTTGGGGATGATATGACGTAGTTCGAAAATGTTTGATTCCTAAATATTTTGTTAACTCGTTGAAAAGATGTGATTCGAATTGTCGGCCTTGGTCACATGTAATACTGGCTGGAATTCCAAAACGAGAGATCCAACCTGATATGAGCGCCTGAGCAACTGTCGTTGCTGTTATATCACCTATGGGTATTGCCTCCGGCCAGCGACTAAATCGGTCTATTATGGTGAGGCAGTATCGGTACCCATCACTAGGTGGAAACGGTCCCACTATGTCCATATTTAAATGCGAAAAACGACTGTCTACCATTTCGTATTTTTGAAGTGGTGATTTTGTGTGCCGTATCACTTTTGCACGTTGACACTGTATGCAACTGCGAGCGAATTCTATGCTGTCCTTTCTTATGTTTGGCCATATGAATCTGCTCGTCATTAATTTGGCTGTGGCCCTAGTACCAGGGTGTGACATATTGTGTGTTGTTCGTAAAAAATTGTTTCGCAGGGACAAAGTTATAAACGGACGCAATCTCCCAGTGGAGTAGTCACAATACAGTTGGCTTTCTGTTCCTGGAATAATAAAACGTTTTAGTTGTATCTTGTAGGGTGATTTACCTTTGAGAATTGTCTGGAGCTCTTCGTCAGACTCTTGTGCACGGGCTAGTTCTTCGAAAACAATATCTGTACTAAGTGTAACACTAGAAATTCGTGAAAGCAGGTCTGCGGTGATATTCTCCTTTCCTGGTGTATGCCTAATATCGGTTGTAATTTGACCGATATAGTCGAGTTGTCTGGCTTGACGATTGTTTGCCTTTTCTAGCTTTTGACGAAACGCATATGTGATAGGCTTGTGATCCGTATATATGTGGCAATTACGACCTTCCATCATATATTTAAAATGCACCACTGCTAAATACATGGCAGTAAGCTCACGATCATATGTGCTGTAACGAAGTTGTGTTTTGTCGAATTTCTTCGAAAAGAAGCCAAGCGGCTGTAGACACCCGTTGACAATTTGATGCAGGGCGGCGCCGGCGGCTATGTCAGATGCATCGATCCACAGTGAGAGTTCAGCATCTCGTGCTGGGTGTGCGAGCAGCGTAGCGTTACAGAGCTGTTGTTTACATTCTTCGAATGCGGTGATCGTTTCTTCGCTCCAAGTCAAGTGCGTTTTATCATTTTTTTGTTGCCAGGTATCATAGCAAAAAGTGGCGCTTGAGCTTGAATAGCATTTGGTATAAACCTTCTGTAGAAATTTATAACCGCCAGAAATCGCTTTAGATCTTTTGCTTGTGTTGGTTTTTCGTATTTTCTCATTGCTTCAACGCGTTCCGGTAAAGGTTGTATGCCCTGAGACGTAACTTTATGTCCTAAGAACGAAATCTCGGACTTCCCGAATTCACATTTTGATAAATTAATTGTCAAACCGTGCTGTTGTAAACGTTCAAAAACTAGTCTTAAGTGGACTCGGTGCTCGTCAGGTGATGATGATGCTATGCATAGGTCATCCATATATGGGAACACGAACTCGAGCCCTCTGAATACATCATGCGCCAAGCGCTGAAACGTTTGGGCCGCGTTTCTAAGTCCAAAGGTCATGTACACAAACTCAAATAAACCAAAGGGCGTGGTAATAGCCGTCTTTGGAATGTCATCTTGATGTACGGGCACTTGGTGAAAGGCCTTCTGAAGATCGATCTTTGAAAATATAGTCATGCCATGCAAAATTGTTGTAAAATCCTGAAGATACGGCAGCGGGTAACGGTCTGGTATGGTAATGGCGTTTAGTGCCCTATAGTCACCACATGGGCGCCAAGAACCATCAGGTTTTTTTACCATGTGTAATGGACTTGACCAGCAGCTGTTTGAAGGTCTACAAATGCCTAATTTAATGAGATTTTCAAACTCTAAGCGAGCGGACGCCAATTTCTCAGGTGATAAGCGGCGTGGTCGCGCAAATACCGGAAACCCTGTTGTTTCAATGCGGTGAACCACCGATGATTTCACGAACAACCCCGGTTGACATAGTCTTGTAACCTTTGGGAATTCTTTTAGAATTTCTGCAAAGGGTACCGAAGATTGGAGGGTCGTTATTGAAAAATCTTTACATCGTCTGAGAATACCTACGGATTTTAATTGCGTTAAGTTGTCGATCACTCTTTTGCGTTTCAGGTCAATGAGCAAATCAAAGTGGCATAAGAAATCTGCTCCTATGATGTGAGTACTTACGTCCGCAATTAAGAAAGTCCATAAAAATTCGCGTCGAAGACCAAGGTTAATCTTAATCAATGCCTCGCCATATACCTTGATTGGCGAGCCGTTAGCGGCAAAAAGTTGCATGTCGGTTGGCCGCAGGGTGGCCACGTGTTTTGATTTTGGGATCACTGAAACATCGGCACCAGAATCAATAAGGTACCGAATGTTAGTGTCTACATCTGTTATTTGAAGGCGATACGATTTTGTTGCACCTGTAAACTCGCCAATTTCAGGTGCTTTACTTACAGCATTTAGTCATTGTTGCTGGTCGGTAGTTACGCCACTTCGCGTAAAAGCACATGGTTTGCGGCAAGAACGAGCCTTTTCGCCGTACGTTCGGTGATACCAGCACATGGTTTGGCTGTTTTTGTTGTTGTTGGTTCTGCTACGAGATCGCGATCGGCTGCGTCTTGATCGGTGGTTTCTTTCAAATGGTTCACTATTTTTCATCATTTGTGTGAGTTGCGCTAATTGCTGTTTAATTACACTTAGCTCGCTAACTGCCGGCGGTGACGTTGTACTTTTTGAGGTTAAGTTTACCTCGCTAATGTTTCGCAAGCCAAGTGACTCCACAATTGCATCGGCAATTGTTGTTTTGTCGTTGATGTCAACCTTGGCTGCAATCACGGCGGCTTGTGCATGTGGTGGTAGCCGTGCAGCCCACAGATCGATCAAAATGTTTTCGCTTAGAGCAGTTCCCGCAACTCTTCTCATTTCATGTAACAGCTGCGACGGTTTCATATCACCTAAGGGCATCTCAGACAAAACACGTTGTAGACGACGTTGCTGGCTGTCAGCAAAGTGCTCCAATAACTCGTACTTAATGTACTCGTACTTATTTTGTGCTGGTGTTGCTTCAATTATTGCGCGCAATTCGCTTAACTTTTGTGGTGGAACTTGTGCCATCGCAATATTGTATTTAAGTTGATCACGGTGTATACCTGAAGCTGCAAACCAGAACTCCAATGACATAAAATACGAGTCGATGTTTGATGAGGTCATGCTCGGTGGAGATAGGCGCACGGCTGAAATGGCTTCCATTTCGCCGCTGGTAGCGGGTGGCGTGTTAACTTCCGAGCTGTTGGCGTCGTTTTGTACTTTTTCGTCGGCCATTTTGTGAAGTCTAATTTCAGCGACTACCTTCTATCACGTCGGGGTCACCAATATAACGTTTCTTCTTTTATAATACAAATAAAAAATTGATAAACGCTATTACTTTTTAATTAGGTATTTATTAATTAAACTTAGATTTATTAGCTTTAATTTACAATTATTTTAAGAACGCGTGTTGAGTGATTGAAGAAGGTAGTCTGAATGAACGGAACAAAACCAAATTGACAAGTGCGAAAAGTTTTGCCAGCGTTGCCATTACGGTTGTTTTTATTTTTTCTGTTTGTGCAAATGTCATTACGCTGTGCTGCCACATACCGTTATTATGTTGAAATTCGACATGAAATATCCTCATATGCATGAAAATAACTGTTCCAAAATTTAAGAAGATCGGCCCATAATTTGTCATAGCTGCCATATAAGAACCATTTCCAAAAAACAAATAAACACACAAAAATCTAATAAATATCGATATCGAACCAACTTTTATATGGATCAGAAATTTTAATCCAGAAATCATATTAGTATCGGTTATACGGCAATTAAGCTAGTGGATTTTGTAGCTGTCAGTCAATAATAGCTCCTGAATTAAGTCCACTTCCGAGCATAACAACCAACCATATAACTCTTGTAAATAACGCTATTGAGATGAAATTCAACCAATATCATCCTAAAATACATAGAAATCACATAGTGGATACTGGATTTAGAATATGGAAAATGGAAAAATGTGAATATGGAAAAATTTTCTTTTAATTTTATAAATTGTTAAATTACAATCAAGATTATTATGAAAATCAAACAATCTCTGTAAATTACAGTAAGAATCGGTAATTACATCAATTATAAATAGTTGAAATTAGATAAAATTTCAAAGTATTTAACATAAATTATGTTGGCCGTAAAATTGTCTTTCAAACAATATATAAAATACTAGTAAAATTTGCACTAAGACTGAAAAGAAAGCACAGAATAAGAATATTCTAGTCCTATAACCAGTATAGTTTTTCTATTTCTTAGGACGTTTAGGTGGAGGGTATTTAAGATTCGGCACAGCCGAATATAGCACTCGAACTTGTTTCTATTAAACTTTACATAACGGTCTCTTATATTTTTCAACATCGTTTGGCATGTGTAGAATGTGTACATAAATTTAAAAATATTTGTACAAAAATTATTTTTAAACACAAAAATTTTACCATTTAGTCTCATTGCTGCGCTTACTTCAGCCCAAGACTTTGTTCTTTTAAATTTGTATTTTTTTACTTCAGAAATTAATTGTTCGTCGTCAATTTCCATGTTATTTTTATTTAAGAAAACTCTTTTGACACATACTACGTAAGTACATGTGTATAGCAATATCATTTTAAGAGGCAAAGTTGAACAAAATTCAACTTTGCTGCTCGGCGGCTTCTCACAGCACTGCCAGATTAAGTGAGTTGCGATACTTTAAACCTTTTATTTAAGGTAAAATTAGTCTACTTTCTGTTCTGATCCGAATCAGCTGACTTGATTCTGTTAAATAGAAAATGTGTAGAAGTCGTTAGTTGTTTTGTTACCTTCCGTGCCGTTGCGGACGAACCTGTTGAAAAAAATTTGCTAAGTACACATACCCCGGTTAGCGTCGCTAATTGGGACCGGAAAAATGAGACACAAACTGAAACGACGCAACCCGAATCACAGTTTTCCATACATTTAAATACCAATTTTTTATTATTATTATTATTATTTGTGTAATAATAGTTTTTATTAAAAAAAAAAAAAAAATAACAATTCCTGAAAAACACATAAAAAACATAAAAATATTAAGATTAAAACTTGTAGACAATTTTCACATACAAATTTGCATTAGACTTCGACGGGAAATCCCCTTCTTCTATTTTTGCTTTGTATTTACAAACCTTTATTAACGACGCAAATCGAAGAACTAACGATGCAACTTCGACGCAATGCGACGCAAACTGAAGCAAAAACGACGCAACATTGAAGTCACGGAAATTTTAAAGAGACGCAACTTCGAAACGACGCAAACCGGGGTATGAGTGTAATTGTAAGTGACAGCACAAAACAGCTGACATCCGCACAACAACAGAACGACACGAAACAGAACAGCAACATTACAACATTACGTCATTACACAACATTCCGTTACAGTCGGCTAACTGGGGCTTAAAGTTCAATTAGTCGTGACTTAACCATAACCATAAACAACAGCTGTTCAAACCAACCTTATGGGCAGCAATGTAAACGATTATTGCTGATTTAACATAATGCCATAACCATAACCATACATACCAATTGAATTTTGGTTTTCCGCCGTAACCATAAACAGCTGATTTCAATATTTACGTATTTGTTGCTTCTTTTTGTTTTTATTTTAGTTTTCACATTGGTATTGTTTGGTATTTTTTTGTTTAAATTGTTTAATAACTTCTTTAATATAATTTAAAATTTTGAAGTAAATAAAATGGATGACGGAAATCTTATTGAGTTGGTGCGGAACTGTCCCTATTTTTATGACAAAACCCACGCAGACTTCCAAATAGCATCACATGTCTCCAACACAATGTTTCCTACAGTAGTTTTTCTAATTTTATAGCTCCAAGCGAGTGTTTTGAAAGGAGTTCCATATGCTAAATACCTAGAAATTCCTTAAATTAATTTTACAAATTGTGTTTTTATTTTAAAACTAACAAAAGTGTGAGTGATATGCTTATAGTTTTGCTTTTATTTAATTCTGCACTTTTGAGAAATTTAAATTTAAAAACATAAACAGCTGTTATGGCAACACTAACTGTTGCCAGAAAAAAAGTTACGGTTATGGCTAAGGTTATGGTATGACAATATGGCAAAGTCACGACTAATTGAACCTTTAATGAAGCCTTAACTTAACTGGTAATACTGTTGCCGTAAACGGCCGCATGCCGCTTGCCTTTCACAACAGAACAACAGATTGACAGACATTTACTAATTTTTTGGGGATTTGGATTGGTATTTTGAGAATTATATGCGGAATGACAATTATAAAACACCTATAATTATTGTTAGAAATAATAAGAATTAAAAGCGTAGGATTTTTTAAAAAATCTTGGTATTAGACAATATTTATTTATTAATATTATAGATAAAAATAAAACAAAAAATATTGACAAAAGTAGTAAAATCGATAGGTTACCAATTTGTTACCGCTTATAATATACAAGATATTTGGATTTAATTTTTGTTGCTCTGGGTTTTTAGTAATAGTTAATCCCACTCTTTAAAGTTTTTTGAAATATTATTTCGTCTATTAGCAACAAATTTATAAGTTTTTTAAATAAAAAATTCTTTAAAATCGATATTAAGTAAAATTTTTTGTGCATTTAACATTAAGAATTAAAAAAAAAAATAGATTTTTAGCCAAAAAAAAAAAAAAAAAAGTAAAATTTTTAGGAAAATTATATCTTAATAAACAAACGTATATTATAGCAATTTTATGAAAGCATTTAATTTTTTACGCCATTTAAAAAATTTACATACGTTTTTTGTGTATAGTAAGTAAGTAAAACTTTATTGAGACTTTTTTCGAAAACAATAAATTAGAAGATACAATTGTCAAATCACATTGATATTCTAAGAGCTATATTCGTCTTGCTCTAACACACATTGAATGAAAACGCTACTTGCTAACAAAATAATTTATGTATATTCCTATTGTACTTTTGTACTTTTTGGTATGGTAAATTAATGTTTGCTCCCGAAATAGCAATAACTTATGCTTGGTTTTCACTATGTCAGTTTTGTTGTCAAATTGTCCAAATTGTTGGTAATTTCATAACAATTTAGACAATTTGACAACAAAACTGACATAGTGAAAACCAAGCATTACAGAGTGATTCTGTTAAAAAGGCGTCTTAAAAATTAAATAACAATTATTTTTGTGTATAGTTGTAATAGTGTTTACTGTAACAACTGTCTCATGATATTTATTATAATACTAAAGGTATGGTCACACACGACAAATATTTACTCAAAACAGCGTAACCCCATTTTAAGTACATATTTGTTTGAGTGAATTGTCATAAATAAAATAATTTTTTGAAAAAAATAATACAATTTAAATATGTTTTACTTAAGGTGGATTCACCCATTTGTTCTTAACAAAAATTTTTTTCCAGAGAAAAAATTTTTTTACTGAGAGTTTTTTGCAGCACGATTCGCCCATTTCGAACAATTTTTCTGAAAAATCAAAGCTGCCATTGATTTATTTTGCTTTGGGTTTTAAGTGTCAAAATACAAATTTTAAATTATTTTAAAATATTCTGTATTCAAAATCACAGATAATCAGGTATGTGATGGAAATCGAAAACGAAAACGAGTGAGTTTTTGAAGTCCATTTTAAAGTATTTCTAATCAAATTTTTAAAATTTTTGTTTTAAGATTCACTTTAATTGCAAATTATCTTTACTCACTCAAATTATCAAATTATTTTGTGGGATAAAACTGTTTCAATACAGAAATATTACGAAAAAATTAACTTCTAAAATTCACTCGTTTTCGTTTTCGATTTCCATCACATACCTGATAAATTCAAAATGAATGAAAAAATAAGTTGATTTTGCTGATGGCCATGCAAATACATAATGCATTGTTATTTGTATAAAAAAATGCAACTATTGGCAACACAATTCATTTTCGTCAAGAAAAAATATAAAATAAACCAATTCAAGTTCGTAAAAAATATTCTCTCTCTCTCTCTCAAAATGAGAGACGTCAAACTTCATATAAAAAATTTTGAACAAAATTTTTGTTAAGAACGAATGGGTGAATCAACCTTTAGTGGTTACGTCTGTTTTTTTTTATCAAATATTTGCCCTGTGTATCCGTACCTTAAGACTAACACTAATTTTAAGTCTCCACATAAAATTGTATACGGTGTTCATAGCTCTGTAGGGGCTACATTTCTGTCCTTAATCATTTTTTACAACCACGTCAAATTCTATTCATGAATTTGCTATTAAAGAGAATCTTAAAACAAAAATTTTAAAAATTTAATTAGAAATACTTTAAAATGGACTTCAAAAACTCACTCGTTATCGTTATCGTTTTCCATCACATACCTGATTATCTTTAATCCTAGGGGGTGACTGACACAACTTTTTTCCGAACCACTCTATTATACATGTGTGTTCATGCGTATAACCCGCGGTGTTGACATATCATCAATTTGTTCACTCATCGAAAAATTTCTTGCCCGCGCATTTGTCTCGTGTGAACAACTCTTGTCGATGTTATGTTCTTGTTCGAACAATGTGGTCAGAACATTTCTTTGGACAACTATTGTAGTCCCCGTTTACAGAGTCGAACATTTGGAAGAAAAACATCTGCAATTCTCTTTTGTTTTTTCATTCGCGCTCACACTGTCGACCAATGTTGTCAGACACACTTCATTATTATATGCTTTTTTAACATTTCTCTTATTCGTGCTGTGTAAAAATTTGTAGTAAATTCCAGCAAAGAAAATGTCAACAAAGCATGTTCACCGAGTACCGAACACAAAATTGATTCTCTCTTCCCCAGCCGTAATTTTTTACCAAGCTAAGGGCCATTATTACAACTTGCCTCTAATGTTCTTAATAGTAAAAGGTAACTTTAATTAAAGTGAGGAATAAAGTGACCTTTAAAATTTTTCGTTATTACAACTTCCTTGTAAAATAAAATTATTTTTTTTTCTAAAATATGGCAATACCAGTGAGAAACCGATTACTTTTGATAAACTACTGACAAGAAACAGTAAATTGTTTGTGTTTTTGAAAACATTTGTGTGTGAAAAAATATAAATCAAACGTCTGCTTTCCATTTTTGTTTATTAAAGTATTTATTGGCAAAACAAAATTAAAATTATTTTATTTTTCATGAAGTTGACATTTTTTCCATTACATATGTCAACTTCAAATACATACCTCACTATAAAATTTAAAGGCAAGATGATCTTCCCTTTAGCTTATCGGTCGGTTTTAGATTAAAGTAAACTTATAATAACCAAATACTTCTTATCTGTCCGATAACATCATACCTTTTACTATTGTTAAGTTGTAATAATGGGCCTAAATGTTTTTTTCCCAAATGTTCGACTGTGTAAACGGTGACTAATTGCACAATTAATTTACACTCTAAAAATAATTTTTTAAAAAATTACAGAGAAAGCTGTGAATGTGAACATCTCAACATGTTTTCCCTACGCAGAAGTACATGAACAAATTTATGTGTACTTTTGCTGACGTTTTGTCCATGTGCGCACAAAAAGATGACTGTGAATAAATAAATAAATCTATATATATAAAATTCAATGTATGTATGTATGTATGTAACGTATAGACTCCAAAACGGCTGAGCCGATTTTGATGAAATTTTCACAGCATGTTACTGTGACTCTGGAAGGAATAATAGGGTACTTTTTTACCACGCCCACTTTTACGCCCACTTTTTTAAAATATTGTAATTGGAGACCAAACCTCTGGACCGATATTTTTGAAATTTTCACAGCATTTAACTGGGACTTTGGTATGATTAATAGGGTACTTTTTTACCACGCCCACTTTTACGCCCACTTTTTTAAAATTATGTAATTGCTCCCAATGGCACTCGACTTGCAGTAAACAAAACTGAAAAATAATTTAATAGAAGCGACAATTATAACAGGAAAATATAAAGGTACAGATGTACTTTTGCTACGCATTCCAATGCTACCAACAGATTTACCATTCGATTTTAAAAAATTTTTTCCTGTTCGGTTAGCGTTTGCGATGACTGTTAACAAAGTTCAAGGTTAATATCCCGTGTATATGTGTATACTACTGATGGGCAAACTAAAAATATCCTGAAGCTTTGCAATAAATACATTAAAATTAAATAAATAAATGTTTGTAAATATATAAATACGTTTTATTTTTTTTTATAACGAGTGGAGAGCGAAGCACACCGGGTTTAGCTAGTAAATATATAAAACAGAAAGTATACAGAGGTGACAGAAGGGGAAAGAAAATGTAGTTTTATACCTTTCTCTTTCTTTGAGAACTGCCTTTTTGTTTTCTTTATGTTACTATTTTTCTGGCGCAATAAAATTCAATTTTGGTCACAGAGTATTTTTGTATTGTTTGATACAATCATAAAAAAATATAACGAATGCACAAACTCCACAATGCATACCGCAAAGTATAACAATTATTAAAATGCAATTAGTAAGTCATTGAAATCACAAACATATAAACAAAATTTCAATTCAAATATTCTACTCAAATTGTTTTGTTTATTTTGTTTTGTCCACAAAATTCTTGTTGTATATGTATATAGTGCTTTGCTTTTTCACATTACCAAATACTACCACAAAATATTTTCTTTCTCTTTTTAAGAGAACTGCCTTATTGTAGCTGATTGTAGCGATTTTGAAACGTCAAAGTTGACCCCTTTGTATACTTTGTGATATAAAACGTGGGGTAGATAAGTGATCATACCGATTGAACCGCATAAAACAAAATTTTATTAGCGTTTTTTGTATTTTTAAAAATTTCAATGGTCTGGCAGCACTGCTCTTTTATAAATTCATCTGTTGTATATAGGGTTGTCTTTCAAACCAATGAAGAACTAACAAAAGAACAAAAACGTGTGCAAAGTTCAGGTCCATTACGCGTTATCATTTTGTGTGTTGAAACACCAAAAACGTTGTGTCTCAACATAATATTTTACATTAATAATTTCAAACGAAATATAATCGTAGTTTAAGTATTTACTCAATAATTTTAATGCTTATTTAATTATAACCAATGATTAATATCTTAAACAAAAAACCCCAAAAATTTTAACTACATATCTGTGATAAAATAGCAACTAAAAAAATAAATATATGTATGTATATATTTATAACAAATCCAGTGTGTGCACAGTGAACGTAATACACCAGTTGATATACCCAAATGTAAAAAATAAATTACCATAAATGTTAAAAAATAATTAAATGGTATGAATAAAAAGTGCATATACAATCTATCTTTAAAAAAAACTACCGTCCGTTAAGGTTATTATAACACCACGCACTTTGTTGTCATTTTATATTTTTTTTTATTTATTTCAATCTGACCAACCTGAATATTGAGGTTACGTTAAATTATTTCATATGTGTTTCAACATAAAAAATTAAGTATTCTCCTCAAGTGCTATAAAAATGTTTACAATATTGTTGTCAAATTTGGAAAATAGATGAACAAATAGGTATGTGTATTTTCATGAGTAATGTACGCACATGTTTTCGTTTTTTTTATAACAGTTGCCTAAAAATTCTATGCTATACAAACCATGTCAACGTAAAAGCCGGCTATAATGTAGTGCGTTTTTAGCATGTAGGTAGTGCACTCATACACCATTTGGCTATTACTCCTGAACAGTAGGAGTATGTATACATATGTATGTATATATGTACATATGTATTTACATACAAGTCCATACATACAGTGTATCACAAAATTATTTGCCTGATTAACTTTTTTTCAAATAATAATCACAATTTAAATATCTGAAAATTTAAATTTACTTTTTAAAAATTCAATTAACAGTATTAGTTCAGCAGTATTTTGGCCTTTTTTTATATTTTGTGTGATAACCATTGTTAGCCAGAACAGTTTCCAAACGCCTTGGCATTGGTTCCAGTAACTTTCGACACTGACCGATATATTGTACCATTCTTCTTGCAGAAATTGTTTTAATGTTGGTTTATATGAAAGATTTCTCGAAATAAACAAAGATTTTCTACGGCATACAGGACAGGTAGACCCATTTTTTTCGGCACTGGGGTTAAGATTTTATTTCAAAATGGACAAATCTCCACGGCGATCCATAATTTCAACGAAAAGACTTGCCGCCCCAGGCTTAAATTTATGTTTGGTATAGGTCAACGATCTTTAAAATTTGTTTACCATTTATACGGCTTTGAAATCTAAGATTAGTGATGTATGCATTTTGGGCAAGAAGCTTTCAGTTAGGAAGTTATAGAGCTTTAAAGCTTAGATATATATATTACTATATCTCTGTGATTTCTGAACGGTACCTGGCAATATATCATTTCAAAGTGCTCTGAAGTATCTCTGAAACGATGTTCAACATGGCACAAGTGCAAAAAATGTACTTTTTCTTTACAAAAGTGCCGTTATTTCGAAAATTCATCGGTATAGAGCCATGATAACCGACTATTTTGTTCCCGAATTGGATGGCATGAATGTGGATGAGTTGTGGTTCCAACAAGACGGCGCTACATGCCACACAACGCACGCCACAATCGATTTATTGAAGGAAACATTCGATGAGCGCATAATTTCGCGGAATGGACCTGTCAATTGGCCACCAAGATCGTGTGATTTGACACCATTGGATTATTTTCTTTGGGGATATGTGAAGTCGCTCGTCTACGCCAACAAAACAGAAACGTTAGGGGAATTGGAAGCCAACATTCGTGGCGTTATTGCCGACATACGGCCCCATATGCTCGAAAAAGTGGTTGAAAATTGGACCTGTAGAATTGGCTTTATTCGAGCCCCTAATATTGTGTTTGAAAATTTTACTGCACTACTGCTACATTACTGCATTAGTTAACGGTAAATTCCAAAAATGCAACAGCTATTAAGCTGCAGTGTTAAGAAGAAGACCTTGTTCGAATTTATGCGAAAATTGTCATTGTTTTAAAGTTTTGGTTGAGATAAAGAGTAATGGCGCGCAATAAGTATTCAAGTGAATTTAAAATTAGAATTCTTGATGATTTTAGAGCCGGCTTATCAAGACATCAATTGAGTGCAAAATCTTCGATCAACAGATCAATTATTTCTAGGCTAATTAAAAAGTTTTTGGAGACTGGTCGCACATCTTCTACTCAATCTGGAGGAAGGCCACGTGAAACTTCGCGACATGAAGACTCCTTAATTAAAAGGACAATCCAAAATGATCCTACAGCATCTTCTAGTCACATACGACATCGCTTAAATTTAAAAATTAGCGAAAGAGCGATTCGCAGAAGGGCGGTAGACGCCGGATTATTCAGTCGACGACCAGCAAAAAAACCTTTCATATCGTCAAAAAATAAAAAAGCGAGACTCGAATTCGCCAAGACCCATCTCAACTGGAGTGTCCAAAAATGGATGACTGTGCTGTTTTCTAACGAATCTAAGTTTAATTTAAAGGATTCGGATTGCATAAGGCATGTACGCAGAGCAAATGGACAACGGTTAAATCCTAAATATTGCAAAGGCACTGTAAAGCATGGAGGCGGTAACATAATGATCTGGGGTTTTTTCTCTGGGCAAGGGATTGGGCCAATTCATAAGATTGATGGAATTATGGATCGTTTCATGTATCGTGACATATTAAAAGACGTGATGTTGCCTTATGCTGTAGAAGAGATACCACTTAAATGGACATTCCAGCAAGTAAACGACCCAAAACATACGTCAAAAGTGGTTAAAGAGTGGTTCCAGAACAATTTGATGGAAGTTCTTCGTTGGCCTGCCCAATCCCCCGATCTTCACCCAATCGAGAACTTGTGGGAGATCGTTAACTTAAAACTCAACCGAGAAAATTGCTAAACCAAAGAAGATTTATTTGAAGCCGCAAAAATAGCCTGGGAAGCAATATCACCTGCTATAATTAATAATTTAATATCCTCTATGCCTAAAAGATGTGCCTGTTTCATCCAGAATAAAGGATTCGCAACGATATATTGATTTCAATAGTTTTTTTGGCACCTTAAATTGGGGGTGCTTTAGTTTTGTCCACCTATATTTCCGACTTAAATTGTTTTTTGAATTTTAACTTTTTATACCTTTCACCATCGTGAGAAGGGTATATATAAGTTTGTCATTCCGTGTGTAATTTCCACAAAAAAATTTTCCGACCCTATAAAGTATATATATTCTGGATCCTTATAGATAGCGAAGTCGATTAAGCCATGTCCGTCTGTCTGTCTGTCTGTCTGTTGAAATCAGTTTTTTGAAGTCCCCAGATATACTCGGGATCCAAACCTTCAATAATTCTATCAGAAGTACTTTCGAGAAGTTTGCTATTTAAAATCAGCAAAATCGGTTTAGGTTAACCAGAGTTATGAACCAATATGTGAGACCACCTCTATAAAAATTTGATATTTTTCGTCCATTTTATTGCAATATTTTGAAATATATTGCATATAATACCATGAAATTTTGTATACGTTGTTTGTATGACAAAAGAAGAAAGTGTGCGGAAAATAGTAAGAATCGGTCCATGATTTCTCATAGTCCCCATACAAATATATATATTCCCGAAATATGGCTTAATGATAAATAAATGCCTATAAAATTGGGATATCAAGACAAAATTCAGCTAAAATAGGTTTTACACAAAAAAAAATCGCAAAACGAAATTTTTTTTAGTTCGGTCCATGTTTGACCATAGACCCCATATAAAGTCCACTTCCAAAATTCATTTAAATACGTATAAAACAGATATGAATAATGCTAAACGTCTAAAATTTTACATAAAGACTCTTTATAGACAAATAAATTGTTGTACTAAATTTTATGGTGGTCGGCCCAAAATTGGTCATAGCCCCCATACAAAAATCTTCCCGAAATATTGCTCAATTATACATAAATGCCTATAAAATTGGAATATCACGACAAAATTCATCAAAAATAAGTTTTGTGCAAAAAGAAATCGCAAAACGAAATTTTTTTTAGTTCGGTCCATGTTTGACCATAGACCCCATATAAAGTCCACTTCCAAAATTCACTTAAATACGTATAAAACAGATATAAATAATGTTAAACGGCTAAAATTTGACATAAATACTCTTTATAGGCAAATAAATTGTTGTACTAAATTCTATGGTGGTCGGCCCACAACTGGTCATAGCTCCCATACAAAGAGCACATCTGAAAAAGACATTTTTCCCTATATATATTGTATAAATATCGTTACCGACTCAAAACTTTGTACAGATCATTTACATATATACAAAAATTATACCACACAATTTTGTTAATTTCAGTCTATTTTTAACCGTATGCCCCATATAAAGCCTTCTTCCAAAAATCACTTTAACACTCATAAATCGCTTATAAATAAGGGTACCAATCCAAAATTTTACACGGATCATTTACATACATGCCTAAATCAAACTGCTGGATTTTGAGAATATCGGTCCATATTTGACTATATCCCCCACATAAGGTCCACTACCGAAATCCACGTTAATACTAATATATATCTTAAATATACCGTTATTATGTTGAAATTCGACGTGAAATATCCTCATATGCATGAAAATAACTGTTCCAAAATTTAAGAAGATCGGCCCATAATTTGTCATACCTGCCACATAGAACCATTTCCAAAAATAAAAAAACAAATAAATTCGGGTCAAAAAATATTCTTTTCGGATTTAACCCATATTCGGTCCATATTTTATAATCAGGATATATATCGTTGGAAAGGTATTTTTAATACCTTTTATTTAATGTATTACAAATTATCAGACACCCAGTAGTTCCCGAGATATAGGCCTATATATTTTCAACTTTAAGGGCCCGCCCCCTCGAAAATAGACGTGACGTGAATTTTTTTTGCTGGTAACTCCTCTAAAAGCCCTATTTGATTTTGTGTTTTTTTTTTTTTTTTGAGCAAAATCAGAAAAACTGAATTGTACCCCTTTTTTATACTCTGTTTGTTAAGTTACACTCAAGATTATTATGAACATCAGACAAATTCTGTAAATTATGGTAAGAATTGGTAATTAAATCAATTAAAAATGGTGAAAATTAGACAAAATTTCAAAATATTTAACATAAATTATGTTGGTCGTAAAATTGTCTTTCAAACAATTGATATATACTAATAAAATTTGCACTTAGACTGAATAGAAAATACAGAATTAGGATATTCTAGTCTAGTGTAGTTTCTGTATTTCTTACTACGCTTAGGTGAAGGGTATTTAAGATTCGGCACAGCCGAATATAGCACTCTTACTTGTTTTTCTTAAATTCTGAATTCCTTAAGTTATTGTTTTTCAATAATAAAGATATAAATAAATAAAAAAAAATCAAAAAAAATTTTTAATAACTTTGTTTTCTTAAAAAAATTATCATTAAAAAAAAGTGTTCTGAGGGGGTGCTTAGGTTTTGTCCGATACTGTAAGTTAAGAGAGTATATTCTGCGTAAAATACCAAAAACTCTAGAGCTTAAAGTGTCAATGTGAGTACAAAAAGAAAGCTTAGTATCTAAAATGACACCTAAACACTTGAGCTGCTCAATAAAGTTGACACTCACATTATCGAAGACAATATTTAATTTAGGAAAAAAAATTTATAATAGTTCATTAATTAATTTAAAATAAATTTTATTTTTTATCAAATGCTGTTTGAATATGTTTTCATATTTAAATATATAGTTAAATATGTCGTTACGTCATAACATATTTAACTTTTGAGTTAAATATGCAGTAACGTAAGCTCTTACGTCGAAACATATTTAACTCGGCATATTTATCTTCACACACATACAATTTTATTGATAATTTTTCTTGGCTTAGGATTCGAACCTGGGGGGTTATTATGTATTTCTATTCGAATCGAAAAGGCTTTCGAAAAGAATTTCCGAATCGAAAGGAAAATCGTATTATGTAGTACGTTCGAAAAGCTAGCAGAGTTGTGTTTGCAATTTTAAGGGAAATTTTAAGTAATGGCAGTTTTTTATATGTTAAAACTTGGCAGCACTTTGCATTGTTTTATACAAACGTGAAGTTTGTTTAAAATAAAAGTTCAAATTGCAAATTAAAAGATTTAAATAACTAAAATGGACAGTGTTTTGTTGTGGGAAAATGATGAAGATGATTTTGTTCCAGAGAGAGTTCAAAGAAAGTTTATAAGAGGTACATCAAACATTATGAATCTCAGTGAAAATTCGTGAGTAATATATTTTTATAAATAATTCGTACATATGCTTAAATTAACGCAAAAATATTTCTTAGATTTATAAAAAATTTTAAACTACCACGGGTATATCGATGTGGAGTATATGTTGTATTTATGGTTGTATCACTATTGTTGTAGTAGGAATATTTATTTGTGCTCCATATCTACTAGTGCTACTCATTACTTCAATATATGCGTTAATTGAAAGCAGTTCTGCAACTTTTTGCTCCAGCGGTGAAAGGGAACAGTAATTACTTGGTCCACCTCCAGTACCTGAAATACTATTTTTGTTGCGGCGAGACTTTACCTATATGTGTTGCTTATAATCCGCCCATACCTTGGAATTTAATTTATTTTGTATGTATGTATGTGAATGATATTATATATACCTTTTTCCACTTTTCTACCTCATGTGAAGGTGGACCTGCAGCATTCAAATCTTGCGATAATCTCTGCCATAACTCCCTGCATTTGCTTTTGGCATTAGAAACATTGAGGTGTCCTTTTGCCAAATCTGCATGCAATGCCATTAATTCCACCATTATTTCATATTGCCTTGGCTTCGTATACAAACTTTTTTTAGACGTTTCCCTTTAAATAATTTTAAAATCAAAACATTTAATAAACTTTTTTATTAATTAAATATTAAAGGTATATACTTACATTTTCATATTTGTTTCTTTAATTTCGTTTATGTATGTAAAAAAATAAATATAAAATTTCCGCAATCAAAATAGCATTCGAAAAATCTGTATACGTTAATAACACATATGACATTTACTTTCGTAATACATAATTGCAATTTCGCGATTCGTAATCCCATTTTTACGAATTCGTTGATTTTCCGATTCGAATAGAAATACATAATAACCCCCTTGAGTTGTTGGTTGAATTTACATATGTTTCGAGAAACACCACTTTCTCTCATCAGAATTCTTTACGTTCTCACCCTCTGCACCACTGCGGTGCCCGCTTTAATAACAATTTTCATGTAACAATTCCTACCTTCAGTAAAAATTAAATTTTTTTTGAAAAATTTTTTTTAAATATTTTTTTTTTTCAAAAGAAAGCTTATACAATTTACTTTAAGGTCTTTATAATCGCTTAATGGGAAGCGAGTGGGATATCTATCAAAAAATAATTTTTTAACTCAAGAATAAGATTTTTCAATATTTGGCACATGTATCATTTTCATTTATAATGACTTTTTTAATTATTTAAGCTTGAGGTCTTTATATTAATAAAATATTATATTTATTATTTTCGATATTTCGCTAACCTTTGGTTAGCATCGTCAGGAAATTAATTAACAAATTTTATTAAAAAAAACAAAAACGATAACAAATTTATGAAGAAATATTTTTCTTTTTTGTCATAAATTAAATTCAAAAAACTATTTGTCACAAAAATTTCTTAACCTAGTAATAATACCTATATATCTTACATACTTATAAATAAATACATTTCTAATTAAGCTTATTTTATTCTAACATACATATCGTGACCTAAGAACAAGAAAATCTTAATTTTTATGTAATTTAATTTGCAAATTTAACCTTCCTGTTCCAAGGTCACGATATGTATATTTATATTATTATATCTAAACTTCTATCTCTTAATAACTAAATTTCTATAATTATTAGCTATATGTTCTGTGTCTGCTTTAAAATTTATTCTCTGTGTAATTGGTGTATTAATTATTTGTAACATTTCTAATATATATCTGCGTTTGTAGTTAGTTTCAGTGTTTAAAACCGACGCTTCTTCAAAATTTGGATAGTGATTAAATTGATGACAATGATGACTTAATGCTGTCTTTTTTGAATTAATGTCCCTATATTTTTGATCAGATCTATGTCCTGCAATTCTAGTCTTTAATTTGTTCTTCGTAGTACCTATGTAAACCTGGTTGCATCTTTCATTATCATTTCCTTTACAAGGAATTTTGTATACAATGTTGGACATATCCCATTGACTAGTTTTATCCTTTGTCTTGCTAAATAAACTATTCAATGTATTATAAGCTTTGTATGTTATCTTATATTTATCATTGTTAAAGATTTTTGATTCTTTTATCCTTTCTGAAAAATGACCAACAGAACCTATGATATACAAATCATTATCGTATATATCAAAATTTTTCAGAAAGGATAAAAGAATCAAAAATCTTTAACAATGATAAATATAAGATAACATACAAAGCTTATAATACATTGAATAGTTTACTTAGCAAGACAAAGGATAAAACTAGTAAATGGGATATGTCCAACATTGTATACAAAATTCCTTGTAAAGGAAATGATAATGAAAGTATGTAAGATATATAGGTATTATGTAAGATATATAGGTATTATTACTAGGTTAAGAAATTTTTGTGACAAATAGTTTTTTGAATTTAATTTATGACAAAAAAGAAAAATATTTTTTCATAAATTTGTTATCGTTTTTGTTATTTTTAATAAAATTTGTTAATTAATTTCCTGACGATGCTAACCAAAGGTTAGCGAAATATCGAAAATAATAAATATAATATTTTATTAATATAAAGACCTCAAGCTTAAATAATTAAAAAAGTCATTATAAAAATAAAGGTCAAATAAGAATAAAATAACATTTTCATTTATATATTAATTTTATTAAATTATTTATTATTATTATTCTTATTTAGTATTATAAGTAATAAATAGAAAAAAAATTAAAATAGTGCATATGGTACAAATTGAAACACTTTCTTCTTTGAGTTGAAATTTTTTTTATAGATACCCCTTTATTAGAAAAGATAGAGAAGAACAGATAGAGAGTAGAAAGATAGACATAAAAAAGAACAACCAAAACCGCCTGATAAGGGGAGAAAGAAGGAAAGAAAGAAATATCCCCTTACGGATTTGAAGTCGCCGTAGAATAGCCACCCTATTCCCCTAATGAAACCCGCTGCACTCGTTTGGGAGTCTATAAGAGCGCTTGATTTCATTTTCAACCAAATAAACCCCAGCCCCTGTACCAGAGTCCATTTTGGATCCGTCGGTGAAAACTGCGCACCCCTCAAACAGTTGATCGGATCCAACCCAGTCAACCCTACTGGGGAACTCTACCGAGGGTGATATACCGAAGTAACAGATTCAATATAAATGCTATTAAAATTTATATAAACCTAAAAATTTGTTTTAGTAGTTAGTTTAATAATATGTTGTGATTTGTTCAATAAATAAGGCGGCAGTTTTTTTAAAATAGAAAATATAATTCAAGAATTCTTATTATTTATTTTGATTTATTTATTATTAAACAAATCTAGTTTATGGATGCTAATGAAAAAATACTTGACAGTCTTCGAAATTTGAATGACCATAACTCGGGATAATAAGTGTTGATGATCAAAAGAAAATTTTTAAATACTTCATATTTAAAATAAACAAAATATAGATCTTTATTTTGAGTTTATAAATATATTACCAAAATGAGCTATATTTTCATGTATTTTTTATAAAAATATTTGTAAATATAAATATTCTCATATTACATATTGGTATAAAACCAAATTTTCAAAATATTTTTTTATATGTGGTTTTCTAGAGCAAACTTCTGCAGTCGACAAATTAAAAAGCACACATATGAGGGAGGTTCTTAAACTTCTTAGCTCAGTACAGAAAGCGCGGTATAAACAGAAAAAAGTTAAGTGTTTTGGAATCTGTGCTATAAACACATGTTAAATTTCTTTTCGATCTGGCAACTCCTTCATATAAAAACAGGTTTTCAAAACAAAAAAAACATCAGCGATTTTTTTACAATGAAAAAATTAGAAATACGTGGTGTCATTAAGTATCTAAATAAAAAAGGGTTTTTTGGGACAATAAATTCATAATGATATGGTGCATGTGCGTCCATGCAACAGTAAAAAATTAGCAACAACAACAATGACAACAATGCCAAAGTGCATAATAGGGTATTAAATGATCGAAAATTAAAAGTATGTACGTGAAATAGCTAATATCATGGGCATCTCAAATGATCGAGTCCATTAATTCTGCATGAAGAACTTCAGATGTAAAAGCTTTCTGCAAGATGGGTGCCGCATTTGTTAACAGTCGACCAAAAATGCATAAGAATGAAAATTTCTCAAGCTTGTTTGGATCGCTTTAAGAAAAATAAAATGGATTTTAAGCGTGGTTTCATAACTGTTGATGAGACATGAATCCACCACTATCGCCAGAGACAAAAGAACAATCCAAGCAATGGACTGAAGCTGGAGAAAGTGCCCTAAAGAAGGTAAAACAATTCAATCAGCTGGTAAGTTTACGGCAACGGTTATTTGGGACTTCAAATGTATTTTATCGAGTGACTATCTGCAAAAGGGTAAAACAATAAATTCAGAGTACTATTGCAACATTTTGGATCAATTAATTGTAAAGTTTTGACAAAAACGTCCTGGCTTACAACACAAAAAAATTATTTTTCATCAAGACAACGCACCAACGCACAACAGTGTTTTAACAATGGCTAAAATCAACGAATTAAAGTCGAAGTTGCTTGACCACCCACCTTGTTCTCATGATTTAGCTCCCAATGATTTTTTCCTGTTTCCAAATGTAAAAAAATTCATAGCTGGCAAGCGTTTTACCTCAAATGAATGTGCAATTACAGTTGTAAACCACTATTTTGATGTCCTTGAAGAAAACTATTTTAATCAAGCGATAGAATTGCTAGATAAGCTTGGACTTACCCCCTTATTCATAAAAACTTACAACAGGTTTATAAGAGGTTTATAAAACAAATTTTGTATGGAAACCTGTTGTAAGTTTTGTGAATAAGGGGGTAAGTGTATTGAAGTTTCAAGAGATTATATTGAAAAATAAAAATGTTTTTGAAAAACTAACTATTCTCTTTCTGTGCTAGGCTAAGAAGTTTCTGAACCGTCCTCTGGAAAAAAATATTTATCCTATGAGAGTATTATTGAAAATGGCATATATCAAGATCGTGACATGTATCCTATGTACTATTCCGATATTTAAAGTAATTGGTTCCTTATTATTGAAATAATAAATAAAATATTTTAAGAAATTGAATTCCAAATTAAGGAAATAGTTTGCAAATTTGTTCATGGAAAATGTGCTATTTAACTTCCCAGTAAAAAAAAACTTCGTGTTTTTTGAAGCACTTAAGAGAAAAAGCGCATAATCGAGCGCTTCAATAAAAGCGCTCTTTTGAAGCAGTAAATGCTTACGAATAAAATATACAAATATATGCTTTTTTAGTGCTGACAACGATAAAGGTTTTAAAGCGAAAAAATAAAAATGAAATTATAGCCAACAGATTTACATATGACAACAAAAGTCAATTACAAAACGAATGTCGCGATTCTCAGTTACTATGAATTTTTCTTAAGTAAAAACATTATTTGCATGTTTGATTAGGTTAAAAGAAGCGCTTGTTATCAGCAGAAAGTAGTCCTCTAAACCGGGAACACCTCATGCAAAAATCATGCATCCCATCAGTAGGTTTGAAGCGATTTGAGGTATGAATTTATACATAAAACCTGCTCCTTTTGGAGCACATTTTTTACTGGGTTGTCGCCACACGTATTATGTAGTATAATACATTCATATAAAAAGTTCAAAATTTGTTCCCCGAAGTAACATTTTTGCTACTATCAGGACTGCAGCCCATAAACTAGGGTTTATACTAAATATTTATTTATAAGTTTATATAAATAAACGAGTAATTTTTAAACAATTTTAAATTTTTTAGGCAAAACGGAGGAAAATATAAAGCAAGTTACTGATGTATCAACAAATACTACTACCGCAAATTCCAATTGTGTTCAAGATTCGCTTCCAACAAATTACATTAACCAACAAGTGCCACAACTAGAACGATTAAAAGAAAAAAAAACTGAGGAGAATATATCATCCAGGTCACTGTCATCGTCTTTAAAAAGTTCAGGTGATATTATTAATATTATTAGTAAACAAAAGGAGAGCAAAGAAAGTTGTACAGAAGATTA
The DNA here is from genome assembly GCA_916048285.2 of Bellardia pandia. Classification (NCBI taxonomy): domain Eukaryota; kingdom Metazoa; phylum Arthropoda; class Insecta; order Diptera; family Calliphoridae; genus Bellardia; species Bellardia pandia. The sequence continues at coordinate 3,522,691 of OU696534.1, forward strand.
TTTTGGTGCTAGTGAACAAGAAAAATCTACTAATTGTAATATTGTCGAATCTATAAAAACTATGCAACTAGGAGAAAAAGAAGTTGTAACATTACCTCAACAAAAACAAATAAATATTGTTAATAGTAATAGTAATGTTCAGCATAAGGAAGAACATGTGCAACAAGACACCCAATATTCAAATGCCACAAATGGCAATACTTTAACAACAGCAACAGCAATTACAACATTGACTGAATCAACAGACAACATAACTAATAATAATGATGTTGTCAACAACAATAACAAAAGCAGTAATAATGTAAATAAAACAAACAATTTGTCTTCGAATACAACAAAGAATAAAAATGCTGAAAAATTAGATACGAAGAATGATAATATTACGGAAAAAACTAAAACAGTATCAGTAGCAAATGATACCGGAATCACAGCTGAATATAAGACAATTACCGAGAAGGCTGTTAATCGCGATGAAACAGACAAATCATCTGTCTTACCGAATGATGGTTTTGAAAATAAACAAAAGGTCGAAAATAGTTCGACAAAATCATCAATAACGCCCACAAATAATAACGCATCTACTACTTCGATTAAAAATGAAAATAACAATATTGAACCTAATGAAAGTAAAAAAGGCAGCGATGTTAAAGAAGAGGTTGCCGAAGATAGTAGCACTACAGATGAAAAGGCCGCCAATACCAAGCCATCATTTGAATCATTGATTAATTACAATGATGGTCAATGGTCACCCTCCAATCCTAGTGGAAAAAAACAGTACAATCGAGAGCAACTGATGCAGTTGCGTGAGGCAAAGGCCTCTCGTATACAGCCCGAGGTAAAGAACACATCAATTTTTTCGCAAACCAATTTAATGCCTGCTTTTGCTTCGCGCGGAAATAAAAAGGTACAATCTATGGTTGGTGGCTTCGGTGGTGCTAGGGGAAGCAGTAGTGGTGAAGGCAACTACCAAAACAATTACATGAAACAGAGTTCAATGTCGGGTCGCGGCGGAGCCGATGGCGGACATCACAATCGAAATAGTGGCAAACCTATAATACATTTAAATCTATCCTTGAATCAGGACGTGAAACTGAATGAAGCCGATAACGCCTGGCGTCCAAGCGTATTGGTTAAAGGTGCTGAGAAACAAATTGATCCTGAACTTAAGGCGCAACGTGAAAAGGATGAATTGATACGACGTGTCCGCGGCATATTAAACAAACTAACACCCGAGAAGTTTGAAGCACTTGTTGAAGAAATTATTAAACTTAAAATCGATAACATGGAGAAAATGGAAGCAGTAATGATTTTGGTCTTTGAAAAAGCCATTGATGAGCCCAATTTTTCCGTTTCATACGCTAAGTTGTGCCACCGTTTAATCATCGAAGTAAAAGCCCACGACGAACGCATGGAGAGTGGAACTAAATCCAATCTCTCCCATTTCCGAAATGCTCTATTGGACAAAACGGAAAAAGAGTTTAATCAGAATGTCACGAAAAGCAGTGCAAAAGATGAAAAACTACAACCTATAAGAGAAAAAATTAATAACAGTACAGATCCTAATGAAAAAATAGAACTTGAGGCTTTGTTAGATGAAGAAGAGCGCAAGATTCGTCGACGTTCTGGCGGTACAGTGCGTTTTATTGGTGAACTATTTAAGATATCCATTCTAACAGTCAAAATCATACACACCTGTATTGAAGCCTTACTTAAAGATCCAAATAACGAAGATATGCTGGAATGTTTATGCAAACTTTTAACCACTGTGGGTCAGAAATTTGAACAGACACCCATGGCCAAAGATGATAAACGCAAATACTCATTAGAGAGCGTAATACAACGCATGCAGAATATTGCTTCAAAAACCGAAAATTCAAAAATATCATCGCGTGTCCGTTTTATGTTGCAAGATGTCATTGATTTGCGGAAAAAGAAATGGCAATCGACTCGTAATGAAGCTCCCAAGACTATGGAACAAATAGAAAAGGAGGCTAATAATGAACAGTTAACTAATCCGTATCATTATATGAACTCAATGTCAGGAGGGGGCGGTTCAGGCAAACGCGACGGTGGAGGTCGAAATGATGGTCGTTCCGGACATTACGGAGGCAGTCATAGTCAACGTGGTGACACTGGCAGTCTAAAAAGACAACAGGGTGGCGGTGGTGTAAGTGGCGGTAGCCATAGTCAGTCGGGAAATTCAAATAATGATGACACTTGGCATGTACAGACTGGCAAAGGAAATCGTACGCTTGCTGTAGATTCTAGTAAACTAGTTGGACTGGTAAGATACATAAAAATATATATATTTCAAGTAAAATATACTATACCGTTTACCATGGGTGCTAAGGGTAAACGGTTAGCTACTATACTTTTGTAGAATTTACAAGAGAAGAAAATATTTAATATTTTATAATTTTATAATAATTATACCCTACACCATAGTGGAGCGGAGGGTATATTGGATTTGTGCTAATGTTTGTAACGCTCATAAATATTAGTCCAAAACACAACTTAGTATACCGATGGACTCAAAATCACTTCCTGAGTCGATTTAACAATGCCCGTCCGTCTATCGTGCTGTCCATGTCAAAGCTTGTGCGCATAGTACAGGTCGCAATTTTGAAGATATTTAGATTAAATTTGGTAAATAAGGACGGTTGGGATTGAAGTTGGTTGAAATCGGTCAATTATTTCACCTAGCCCCCATACAAATGTCCTCCCGAAATAGGGGTTTATCGGTCATAAAAGTTTGATTTATACACGTATCCAAACAAATTTCGCAACAGATCGGTCCATTATTGACCATAGCTCCCATATAAGAACCACTTCCGAAAATTACTTTAAAGAGCTTAACTCTCTTTAAAATGTTGGTATCCAAATAATAAGATAGATAGGTAGTTTAAAATGAAAATATGTATTATAGAAGAATAGTTAACAAAAGAAATTATTTTTTTTTCAAATCTTTAACAAAAAATACGATCCCGCTTTTTCAAACTCTCACTTCAATTGTACGTTAACTTCTTCTATATATATATATAGGCATATTAATTGCCTGAGTGTCACTTCTCTTAAAAAAAAAAAAAACAATTAGAACTATTGTAGAATAATTGAATTATAAAAATATTAAGATATGAATATATTTAATTTTAATAGACTACTGTTGATATGAATAATAAGAAAATGGGCGGTGTTTCGTTATTCCTGTGGCCTAAAGCTTCATCACAATCCACAACAACTCCATCCAATTCCTTTGCTGCATTGTCCATGGATTCCAACAGAAGTTCCGATCGGGATCGAGACCGTAGTGGACCGCGTAATAAGGGTTCATACAACAAAGGTTCCATGGAACGTGATCGCTATGATCATGGTAGTAAGAATGAACACATTATTACGTTAAGGAAATATTAACATTAAACGCATAATATTTTGTAATATTTTAGGATTGCTCTCTCGGACTGGTTCGACACAAGTGTCACGAGAAAATTCTTCATCCCGTAGTAGCCAAGGAGTACGTGGCATGAGCGGAGGTAGTTCATCAAATATACAAAAATCAGCTAGTCAATCGAAATACCAGCAACCAATGTCCTCTTCATCATCTAGAATGACGGCATCGAAAATATCCAGCATGTCAACAGGCGGCGCTGGTGGTGGAAGCACAGTAAGTTCTAGTTTATACCGTGATACACAACAACAATCTTCTTACTATGCATCTAATGCAACACATCATCAACAGCATCAACCACAACAACAGCAACATTTTATACCAACCGCTAATGAAACAACTAATCCGTCATCTGCGCCGCCAGCAGTTTTTGAAGAGCCATCATATGCGGAGTTGAAAATAATTAAAGCTGTTGTCGTTGAGATGGGAGAAAATGCTGCCAACTCCAAATTTATAGATAGCACGACAGTATCGTGTATAAAGAAAATCAAGGAAAATCAACGCTGTGGTTTGCTCTATTATATAATTACGGATTATTTACATTTAGCAAATGTTGGACCAATGTGCCGGCGACATCTGGCTAATGTTGTGGCGTATTTAATTGAAAATAATTACATTTCAATCGAACACTTCCGCTTGGCCTATAAGAACTTCGCCGAATTTGCTTGTGAATTAATTGTGGACATACCCGAACTATGGTTGTACATTTTCGAATTTACCGGTAAGCTGCTTTTTATACCTAATTCAAAAAAAAAAAGAAAAAAGAAAAAAAAAAAAAAAATCAAAGTCGAACGCAATGTAATGTTTGTTTCTATTTGTTTATTATCAGGACCCTTAATTGTTAAAAAACTGATAACTGTGAATGATTTATGGAACTCGCAATTGCGTGAAAGCGGCTCATCAAACTTTTGCCTCAAATTCCTTAAAACATTTTTAGAGTATTGCACACGAGAAGTGGGTCCTAGTTTTACACGCAGCATGTGGAAGAAACATCACATAAAGTGGAGCGATTTTATGGATGAAAATGAAGTTAGCTCATTTATTAAAACAAATGTAAGTAAAAACTTAGCTTTTTCGTCAGCGAACAAAACCGTAGAAATGAAACTTTTTGGTCATGAACGACGATTGTTTCTAATTAAACTATTGAATATGTATAACTCTAATCATACTTAATTTGTATAACTAATTGTTATCTTGCTTATTGTTTTTTTTTTAGAAATTTGAATATGTTGAAGATGAAGATAGCCAACCAGATATCAATATCAAAGAATCTAAAGAAAAGCGTAATAAACGCGTAGTTGAGCATATAGATCAATTGTTAAAAGAGGGCTCCAATGCTGACAATATCATTGACTATATCAATGTAAATATACAAACAAACCTGACACCGAAAATAACTGTTTTCACTTAACCTATGTCTTTTGTTTCTGCGTTACATATTTTTATAATTTTGAGTAAAGTTATATTCGGTGTCTTCTTTAAATTGCTTTCTCAATAACAATTTGTATGGAAATATTGTACATTTTAGGGAAATATTATAGATGTGGATAAAACTTTTATTAAAAGTTTAACTACTGCGTTGACAAGCTTTACTATAAAGGATTCCAATAATTATAGTTTAGATTTACCGTGCTTCCAAAAGATTTGCATACCTGTACTGCTGCGTTACTTAAACTCTAAAGAAGACTTGGAACTGGAATGCCTATATGCGATACAATTGTTGGTTCATAGTCTGGAACATCCAAGAGGTAATGTATTAAATAAAATAATTGAAAGGGTATCATTAAAAACTTTAGCTTTAGTTATTAATATAAATACAAATAAAGCCCAAGCCTCTATGACCAATAATATTATATGATTGTTTTTTATGTGCTATATAGACCTTTTATATTGTTAAAAATCTCTTTACTTTATTAATTCGGCTTGATGTTTCTTTTACTAAAAATATAAAAAACTCTTGTTCGTTTTTAATTTTTGTTATCTTTTGTTAGTTTCCAATATTTCGACCAACTTTGTTGATCATCTTGATGGAAGAAATATAATCTAAAAAACATGATTATTATAATTATAAAAATTTTCTTAAAATTATATTAACAAACAATTTACTTAATGTTTATTACAGTGTTGTCCGATGTTAATGTCTTAAGTTTCTTTCAACATAGACGATAGATAACACAAAAATACTGTACTGTAAGAAGTACTGATTTTTAGGTACCCCAATGTAGCTTGTACAGGGTGAGCCAAGTTTGACTGAATGATTTGAACTCTATTGGCATATTGTAGCCGTTGTGGTGCATCCCTCGGCAATAATTCTTGCGCCAATTGAATTTTATATGGAAACATCTTCAGATCAACTTTTAGAATACGTCGTAGCGATGTTCTGGAGATGTTCAATTGAGTATTAAATTAAAAATGCAAAAGTTATAAGCATTTCAAATCAGTCAGTCCAAGTTGGCCCACCCTGTACTATTAAAGAGCCATTATGGTTTTTACAAGTAATAATGCATTAAGTAAATTATAGTGGTAATGAAGTAACTTTTAGGTTGCGTTTATATTCATTCAACTCATTCAAAAACAATTACGCACATTTTTGGCGGTTGAGGTATACATATTTGTTTATTTAGTCTATGGATAAAATCCTCAGATCATTTTTAAAATTACACACATACATATATAAAATTTTTGACACCTTAGTACAATTAATTACACTGTGCTAGTTGGAAAATGTGACAAACGGGGCACCTGGCGGGTTAGCCTAATTCGGGTACGCTGAATCCAGTGGTGCTAACCGTTTTTTTTAGGTTAGCTCGTTTTTTCGAAATATACCGTTATTTCGAAAATGGAGGAGGTCGCACAACATATATTCGCGTAACTCAAAAACGGTTGAGTTTATTGAATAAACTAAAAAAACCGAAACTCCGCAATGAAATTTTCTTTAAGTAAGGTTAAACTTTTTTCCAATATGCGCACTCGTTGTAGAAACATAATTTTTTTGACAAAAAAAAAAAAAAATAGTTTTTTTTTTAGCAAAATTTAAAAAATTTTGTTTTTTAAAACGGTATAAAAAATTGGAAAACGCAGCTGTGCTTATAATTTTTCCTGCAGGTATAGCAAACAAAGTTCCAAACAAAACAAGATATAAATAATTAAAATCTGTCTACAACTTTTGATTTTATTGACAAAAGATGAAATATATAATAACCAGACGAAACTTCAAAAATTAAAACATTTATTTTTGTTGTTAATTAAAGTTTAAGTTTTTATTTACAAATTTATTCTTCTTCCTCCTGCAGATTCCAACAAATATCCCCTAATAGCGAATCAAGTTGTTTGCCACTATACCAGTGTTCGAGTCTGGCTGTTACTTGGTGAAATCTCTCGCCATGTTCATCAGACTCGGCTGGTGATTGTTCATTAAATTTTTCTGCATGACAATGCAAAAATGTATTTTCAATGACATTTTGACGTTTAAGTTTTTAAATGCGGTTAGCATATCTCCAATTAAAATTCGCCAATTTTCAGACCGATGATTTCCTAATACATTTTCTATTACTAATTTCACAGAATTCCAGCCCAATAGCTCCATATCATTCAATGCAAGTTCAAATTGTTGGTCCTTCATTAGACGACGAATGTCCGGTCCATTAAGAATTCCTGTAAAATAAAAACATTATGATATGAAATATAAATCTACTTTAATAAAGTAGCTAGAGTTCATACCTTCTTTTACTTTCATGCCGCTTAATCGTGGAAAAATTCGGCGCAATTCGGTAAAAGCAATTCCATCTGGGTTCAATGCTTTAATAAAAGTTTTTACAATACCCAGTTTGATGTGGAGTGGATGAAGCAAAATCTTTTCCATATGACATTGAAGGGGTTGAGGAACTCTTATTTATACTGTAATTTTTTATAAAATTACCTGTCAAGACCTTCATGAACATAATTTGTAAAAAAAACCAAAGCCGGGACGATTTCTGTTTCTACCTGTTCCAGGTATAACAAAAAATTAGAAGCACAGCTGCGTTTTCCAATTTTTTATGCCGTTTTAAAAAACAAAATTTTTGAAATTTTGCAAAAAAAAAAAAAAAAAAAACTATTTTTTTTTGTTAAAATAAAAAATTTGGTTTCTACAACGACTGCGCATATTGGAAAACAGTTTAAACTTGCTTAAAGAAAATTTCATTGCGGAATTTCGGTTTTTTTTAGTTTATTCAATAAACTTAACCGTTTTTGAGTTACGCGAATATATGTTGTGCAACCTCCTGCATTTTCGAAATAACAGTATATTTCGAAAAAACGAGCTAACCTAAAAAACGGTTAGCACCACTGGATTCAGCGTACCCGAATTAGGTTAACCCGCCAGGTGCCCCGTTTGTCACAAAAGTGTCAAACTCTAGCACAGTGTTATTTAAATTTAAGATGATGTTACGTTTTATTGTGTTTACATTTAAAGAAAAGTTTATCAATATACATAATTTTCTAAACGGATCGGCCATAGCAAAATTTGTTCGAAAAGTTTTAACATAAAGTGGATTGTTGTGCAGGCGCAGTGAACGTTGGGAATTCAGAGGAGACATTTCTATTTATAGGATTTACTAAAAAAGCGATGTTAAGCATTATTCTACGGCTGTTTAATGATTACAATTTTATCAAACGTAATCTTGATGAGTATGATGGAAGTGATGCATATCCTCGATATACATATATCCTTCAAACTCAGTCTTGCACTGTCAACTGATGTGTTAAGCCATATTATTCTTGTTACTTTTGATCTACAGACAAAAAGTACGGTATTTTTTTTCTACTCCCCCGTGTTTTGTTTATCACTTCAAATAAATAAAAAATAAAAACAAAATTAAGCGCAGAAATGTTGAAGATGTTATTGTGGCCTCGCATGGGCACAACATGAGTAAGAGACAAGCAACTGAAAGTAGCTCTCAGAGAACTACAAACCATAATTATTATACACCACTACAAACTCTCGATGATGATAATGATGAAGTTGTTATCGAAAAAGCTGTTAAGGTTACCTTACCACCTATAACAATCTAAAAATGTCAAATTGAGCAAATACATGAAATGTGTAGAATATTAAATGTAAAAAACTACTCAATACGTAAAATTTCAATTGGTTTGAAATTATTTTGCACCAATAAAGATGAATATGACAAAGTATGTGAGCCCTTACTAATAAATTTAATTTGGAATACTTTACTTATGCCCAAAAAAAATGAAAATCCCTAAAGGCCGTCCTTTTGGGACTGGACAAAACCGACCCATCTGTTGTGAAGACTCGACTGCTAAAATTGGGTCTTAAATGCACTAATATCAAAGTTGTTACTAGGTCTATGGGCAATAGCAGGAAACATATTATTTTCATAGTATACTTTGAAAGAAAATCAATCACTCTAAAGGAACTGAGGCAAAAATATTCCGTAATTAATTATATAAAGGTGAGGTGGGAATACCAAAAACCTAACAAATCAAAACTAACGCAATGTTACAGCTGCCAACTATATGGACATGGTTCCAGTAGGTGCAAGGTGAAACCGTTTTGTGCTAATTGTGCTGGAAATCATAAAACGGAAGAATGTTCTACAACGGTCATTAAGTGTGCCAATTGTAAAGGTCCCCATAAGGCTATGTCTCCAGATTGTCCTAGCAGGGAAGTGTACAAACAAATCGGACAACGCGCTCAACCAAAGAGCAATAGACAATCCAACCAAGGCTATAATAGCAGGTCTATTTTTTTTTTTGTTTTTATTGCCTTTAATTATAATGACAATAAGTATTCAAATCTTAATACTAAAAAGAAAATAATAAGCCCAGCCAGTGCTAGACGACAATTTTTATGATACTAAAAAAATTCACATCAACTGATCCAGTCATCTGTTTTGCGCTTGAGTTAAAGCAAGGGTATCCCTCCTTCTCAACCGATTGTGGCCACTAAAGTTAAGGATGTCTCGTGCAAGTGGGTTTGGATGGTGTTCAAGTTTGCTGACATACTTTGACGCATATTTTGTAAATTCGACTTTTACTAATGGCACGCCTAGATCTTTGTGGATTCGAGAATTTTTAACATACCATGGAGCTGCAGTAATTATCCGTAGAATTTTATTTTGACCCCTTTGAATTTTTTCAATGTTTGATGCTGAGGCCGTACCCCATAATTGAATTCCATAGCACCAGATTTGCTTTAGTATTGCATTGTACAACAAAAGTTTGCAATCCAATTTCAATGTAGAGTTTCTGCCGATTAGCCAATTAAGTTGCACTGCTTTTAATCTCATTTGTGTAAGTTTCGCTTCAATATGAGACTTCCAAGTTAAACGGCGGTCGAGGTGAATGCCGAGGTATTTGACGTCATTGTGTTGCGGGATAATTTGATTATTTATTCTGATGAACGAGCAGGTATCTTTTCGCAATGTGAAAGTTATATGAATACATTTTTGTTCATTTATCCTGATTTTCCAAAGTTCTAACCAATTCTCTAGCTTATAAACATAATTCTGCAAATTCTGTGATGCAACTTGGTGGTCCTTATGGACGCTGATAAAGGCTGTATCGTCTGCAAAAGTTGACGTGTGGATTTTGGGGTCTGACGGCATGTCGGAGGCATAAATCAAATATAAAGTAGGACCCAGTATGCTACCCTGTGGCACACCTGATTCAATTGGCTGAGCGGTACTTAAAAAATTGCCTTCTTTGATTTTAAATTTGCGACCGTATAAATAACTTTCCATGAGTTTATGGGTGTTAGCAGGCAGAGTTAATTTAATTTTGTGCATTAAACCGTCATGCCAAACTTTGTCGAACGCTTGGGACACATCAATGAAAAGGGCGGAGCAGTATTTTTTGTCTTCAAACGACCCTCTTATCACATTTACCAATCTGTGTGTTTGTTCGATGGTGCTGTGTTTAGCTCTGAATCCGAATTGATGTTTAGGAATACATTCAGTGTCATTCAGAATTGGAGTCAACTTAAGGTGGCTATACACTACGTGGTTTTGCTTATGTATTTTTAAGTTTACAACCCACATGTTTTTCTTTATGTCTGTCAAAATTGGTTATTTTACATAAGGGTTTTAATTTTTGTTCACCAACTTGTATGTACAATTACACGTGACATCGCCATGATTATTTACATATAAATTACCATGTCGTTTCTTTAAAAAATGCGTTAAAGCCGCTGCAAAAATTTTTGGTGGCGTCACTAAAATGCCGGCGTCAAAAATATTGATTTACGGTTTTTCGTCTTTTAATATACAATATGTGGAGTTTGTATCAAAAATTTTTAAATAATTTATATCATTGTTATTAAATTAACAAAATGAGATAAAAAATATTTAATTTATCACTTATGCAAATTCTTCATACGAGCGGCTAATGATAGCGCAGATATTTAACCGTCGACAAATCTTTTCGCATGGTATATACATTTGAAAACATAAGAAAATAGAGCGTGTTCTAATCGAAAAAATTACATATGTATTTCCACATGTATTTTACACAAGCAAAGTTTATGAGGTCACCAACTATATGTTTTTATTCCACATGTAAAATTTGACATATACAATGTAAAAAACACGAAGTGTATAGCCACCTTTAGTCATTAACAATTTTTCGAACAGTTTCGAAATTGTCGGCAGTAGACTAATTGGCCTATATGACTCCACTTTGGTGTGGTCCTTCCCTGACTTAGGAATCATAGTGATCATAGACACCTTCCAATCTGCAGGATAGTATTCTAGGCGTAAAATAGCGATGAAGATAAAGAGGATAATTCTTCTTGCTACACGAGGTAACTCCACAAGCATTTTATTGCTGATTTTATCCATACATGGAGCCTTTCTAAGGTTCAGAGTACCAATAGCGTTTTGGACATCACGAAAGTTTAGTCTTAGAGGTACAGGAGGTCTTATAACAAGTGGTGGCAAATCAGATTCGTTATTATTTGAGTTGTTTATAGTAAACACATTTTTCAAATGGTTAACAAATAATGTTCCTTTCTCGGAATCATTTCTAGCCCAGTCACCAGTCGAATTTCGCAAAGGAGGTTTTCCTCTCACTGGTCTTTTTAAACCTCTTGCCGCCCTCCATAACGGATAGTCAAGACCTTCCAAGTAAGATCTAAGTGAGGCCGTTCTTTGGGTTTCTAAGAAATGTCTTAGTATATCTCTGCATTCCCGTAGCCTAGCTTTCAGTTCAGGAGACCTGTGAATTTGCCACTCTCTTCTCATTCTTCTTTTTTCTGATAGGAGATGTTCGAGTTCAGAGAAATAAGTTCTGTTTGTCCTATTTCTACATTCAACGTGATAAGTGGAAGCGTGATGCACAGCTCGTCGAAGGTCCTCGGTAAAGTTGCCAATCGACTCATCAATATCGTCGGTAGTTCTCAACACAACATTTTCCGTGCAATGAGAACTTAAATACTTTTTTGTATTTTATCCAACTTACTTGGATCTTAGTCATGTTCATAAATGGAGAACCACACACTTGAGGGAAATGCATTGAAATGATAGTAGGAGAGTGATCTGAAGACAAGTCCAGTGAAGGATCCACTTGCATCCATTCTACAGGGATATTTTTCACTACTCCAAAGTCAATAACATCGGGAATCTTCCGTCGGTCCGTCGGCCAATAGGTGGGATGTCCACTTGAGAGTACATCTAAGCCCATTTTAGCAATTGTGTTGAAGAGTACGCGACCCTTTGGGGTTACCAGACGTGAACCCCAAAATGTGTGTTTGGCGTTAAAGTCGCCAGCAACTAAAAATCTAGCTCCAAGGGATTTAAAGAAGTTATGGTATTGGTGTTCTTTTATTGAAAATCGAGGCGGAGAATAAATCGATGATAAAACAAATTTGTATTGACAGAATTCAATGCAAATGTTTGTTGCTTGGAGGTAATCCTGACTTATGTTATTCATTAGATAATGCTTTATTCTGTTCGTTATAAGAATTGCCGAACCTCCACAAGCTCTTCCGCGGGGGTCTTTAGTATCGTAGAACACGTGGCCATTAATTTTGAAGTACCCTGTCGACGTCAAGTGAGTTTCAGCAATCATCATAACATCAATCTGCATATCCATCAGGAAGTATTCCAGTTCATTTTTATGTTGGCGGAGGCCGTTCGCGTTCCAGAAACAAATTTTTAAATAAATCATTTCTTTAACATGGCTTGCAAGATAGTGGATTGCATTTTCAGCATTTCCTGCATCATGGATGTCATGGTGGTCGTAAAAGTGTTCATAGTTTGGACAAGTGTCTGCAATGTTGTCTCTAGATTGTTGATATGCGGCTCAGAATATTGGGGTTTAGGTTCCTGCTCCAGACCTGGCATATTAGATTTAACCACGTTTGCGTAAGAAACTTGTCTAGAACTAGGCGTGTTTACATGACTAGTGTACCGTAACATTTGAGGGAAATTGTCACTCGATGCAAAATTTGGCTGTTGAGGATGATTAAGCAATACTGACGTCTTGTTGGTTCTTATGCCTTTCAAATGAGTGTAAATTGGACAACCTCTATAATTTGCGGTATGATTACCTCCGCAGTTACTGCATTTTTTGATTTTTGAGTCAGTTCTCGACTTATCGCATTGAGCAGTTGCATGTAGCTCCCCACACGCAACACAAACTGTCGGCAATTTACAATACGCCTTGGTGTGACCAAATTCTTGACAGTTGAGACACTGGACGGGTCCCTGACGCTTATGTGGTTCTTCCACCGTGATTCTACGATGCAGAAGGTACATCAGATTGTAGATGGGATGGGACTCGTTTTTCTTTAAGACAACATCTCCCGGTTCCAATTCTACCCTGAACATGGGCTGAGGGATCTTTTCACGGTTTCTAATATTCACTACGCTCTTGATTTTGAACCCTTTGTCCATTAAACCGGTCTTTATCTCCGCAGGATCAACACATGGGTCTATACCCTTTAGAACGACTTGAAGTCCTTTTGCGCTTTTGAGCTGGTAGGTATAGAAATCCCTAGTCTCCCTCTCCAGCTGGTTGGACAATTTTCGAAAATCATCTTCCCTATTCACTTGTATCTTTGTCTCGCAGATATTTCCATGTTTCATTGAGGTTACGCTAAACATGTTTTCACCTATTACAGCAACAATTCCTTGTATCAGTTTATTGGAAGTGGGCTCTCTCAGATAAATTGGTGGGGGCTTAAACGTCTTTTTCGGTATTTCTGGGTCATCCGTCTGAAGTAGAGAAAATCTGTTTTGGTCATTTAGTTTATCACTATTGACGGTCTTAGGAACTTTTGAGTTGGAAGACATTTGAGCAGATGTCGGGCTCCTCTGTCGCTTGAGAACGGTGATGTACTTATCCATACCTACTTGTTTTTTGGGTTTGACTGCGCTATTTGATGAAGATGATGTTTTTTCATCTGTTGAAATCACAATATTTGTGGGCGAACAGGAACGACGCCGTGCTACGGCTCTTGTAGTAAGAAAATTCTCCACAGATTTTTTTTAAGGATTCTTCCTCAGAGACCCATATAGTTTTTCTAGTCGAGCTAAGCTCTTTCTCAGAATTACATCTGAGAGGAACACTCATACAGTTTTTATGCGATTTTTAATGATTTTTTAAATTTTTACCTATTACGAGTTATTTTTTCACTTTTTTGTTTTATTTCAACCTATTACACTTTTTCACCGAAAATTCAGCCACACTAAAAATAACACGTCCGAACAGTTCGATGAGACGAGACTGAATTATAATACTAATTTCCCAAACTCTCTAAATCAGAGTGGAAATCTGCCATATAAGCCTCCAATGAGTCGTCCATTCACTCAATCTAGCATTGCTGCAAATAATAATGCTAACAACAACAAAAATCTGTTCTCATTTGAAGAACTAAAAAAGTCTTACATTTGAATTAATAACAAATCTTAAAAGTTGTAAATCTCGAGAAGAGCAATTTCAGATTGTTACAAACCTAGCATGTAAATTTTTGTATCAATGAACAACAATATTAAGCTGACATCATGGAACGCACGTAGTATTCGTACAAAAAAAAAAAAAAGAAGAACTATTTAATTTCTTGGATAAATATAATGTTGATATATATCTAATTTGTGAAACCTGGTTGAATATCAACTTATCAATTAGACATAATAGATACTACTGTTACAGATATGATCGACAAACTGGTACTGGAGGAGGAGTAGCTGTTTTAATAAAAATAAACATTCAACATCAATTGTTACCACCAAAAACAACTGAAATTATTGAAAATATCGGAGTTAGAGTTAATTGTGGGAGCGAACTTATAGACATTTATTTCTGTTATTTTCCAGGAGGCACAGTAGGATCAGAATTTTCCAAGAAACTCAAATTTAAATCTGACCTTCGTAAATTAACAGATACAAATAATAAATACATTTTAGGCGGAGATTTAAACTGCAAGCATAACTATTGGGGATGTTCAAGAAAAAACACCTGGGGTAACATTCTATATGAAAACATACAACTAAGAAAATTCCAAATTGCTTTTCCCCATGAAAATACATATAGGGTGTTTTTTTGAGAGGTATAGAACTTCGAATTGAAATAAAACACAAGAAAATCGTTTTAATGACCATCAATTTGGCTTTACTGGAAGGATAATTTTATGCCATTAATGTTAAAATATGATTTCAGGCATGTGGCCGCCGCGGCTGGCTCGAATAAAGCCAATTCTACAGGTCCAATTTTCAACCACTTTTTCGAGCATATGAGGCCGTATGTCGGCAATAACGCCACGAATGTTGGCTTCCAATTCCCCTAACGTTTCTGTTTTGTTGGCGTAGACGAGCGACTTCACATATCCCCAAAGAAAATAATCCAATGGTGTCAAATCACACGATCTTGGTGGCCAATTGACAGGTCCATTCCGCGAAATTATGCGCTCATCGAATGTTTCCTTCAATAAATCGATTGTGGCGTGCGTTGTGTGGCATGTAGCGCCGTCTTGTTGGAACCACAACTCATCCACATTCATGCCATCCAATTCGGGAACAAAATAGTCGGTTATCATGGCTCTATACCGGTCTCCATTAATTCGGGTCCTCTTTAACACTTTGCTCTACAGCGGCAATTGTTTCTTCGGTGCGCACTGTTCGACGTCTCTGCGGATGCGTATTATCACATAGAGTAAACGTAGTGCGAAAACGATCCATGGTTAACCGAATTAATTGCTCTGATGGACGATTATGTCGACCATAAAATGGACGGAGCTTGCGGTAAACTTCGCGAACTGAACCGTTATTTTCGAAATAAATTTGCACGATTTGCAAGCGTTGTTCTTTTGTCAACCTGTTCATGATGAAATGGCAAACCAAACTGAACATAAATGACATTAGAGTTGCCAGATTTGACCACAAAATGCCAGTTTTATCTCTTTTCGAAAAACAAACCTGTAAAAAAAACACCCTTTATGTTCCAGCGGATCTAAACAAGCAACCATCAACATTAGATCTCATTTTACCCAATATGTTAACAAACATTTCAGCTGTTAAAGTTATTAACGACCTAAGTTCGGATCATTTACCTTTTATGCGTAATATAAATTTAATCTACAAGTCGAGAGACAATTTAATCTGTGCGTTCAATAAGGCAAATTACGTTTTATTTTTTTATTTTTTTTTTTTTTTTTTTTTTTTTTTTTTTATTTATTTTATTTATTTAGATTGTAAGCCCTTAGGGCCTTAAGCAATGTTGTAAAAACTGCAATAGAGAAATCGGTTCCAAAACAACATATATCACCAACGACTAGACCATTACCTAAAAACATTATAGCTATGATGCAAATGAGGAATATTTTTAGAAGAAACTGGAAAAGGTTTAGAGACAGAAGTGACCATGAAGCAATGTGTCGTTTAAACAAAAATATTAAAGAAGAAATAATAAAATTCAGAAACCATTCTTGGAACTCCACCTTGTCAAAACTGGATATGGCCTCCCTTTTGGAAATTATATAAACTTTTAACGAAGAAATCTACTATTATACCAATTTTAAAATCCAACAATAATGTTTACTACACCCAGTTAGAAAAAGCTGAAATAATGGTTGAAACTTTTAATTTGAACCATTGCTCTTCAGCACATCTAAGCGGCAACATAACTGTTTCTGAGGTTAAGGATGCCGCAACCCAAGGCAGAAATACAGACGTCACTCCACCCAATTCACACTTTACTTCTCGTGGAAAAGTGGCTGCCATCATAAAAAATTAAAAAAACAATAAATCACCAGGTGCAGATGGTATAAATAACAAATGTTAAAAAAAATTACCAAGTAAAGGTCTAAATTATCTTACAACAATATTAAATGCTTGCCTAAATCTATGTTATTTTCCTACTGCGTGGAAAATCTCTAAAACTATTCCAATTCTTAAAACAAAAAAGTCTCCTGACGCCCCTCTTTCATATAGACAAGGGTCATGTCTGTCACCAATTCTTTACAACATTTTTACAGCTGATGTTCCTGAACTTTCAAATTGAACAATGTCAATATTTGCTGACGATACATCAATTCTCTGCTCCGACATTCATTTAGTGGATATAATTCATAATTTACAGGTTGCTCTCAATAGCTTGAAGAATTATTTAAAAAAATGGAAAATTATGATAAATCCCGGAAAAACAAAAGCTATTTATTTTACGAGAAAGCGGAAACATGTTTTATTCCCCAAAGTTCGTTGCGTTTTTTAAACTTCGACATACCATGGGACAGCAATGTCAAATATTTGGGTGTTATACTTGATACTAAAGTTAACTTCAATAACCATATACCATACATTGTTAATAAAATCAACAAATTGATAAGAGTATTGTACCCTCTAATAAATAGAAAATCTCAACTAAATATTTTTTTTTTTTTTTTTTTTTTTGCATATTCTTTTTTATTGTATCTTCATTTTAAATGAACTAACAATAGGTATTCAAATCTTAAAACTAAAGTTAATTAAGATAAGTCCAGCCAATGCTAGGCAAAATAGTTTTCAAATTCGATAGGATATAATGAGCAACTTGTATTTATTCATCTGAGAGCGGTGGTGTCCCTCCTTCTCAAACGGCTATGACCGGGATGTTGTAAGATGTCTCGAGCGAGGGGATTTGGATGAGTTTCCAGCTTACCCAAATAAAGGGCCACGTGTTTAGTTAATTCCCATTTGACAAGTGAAACATCAAGATCGTTGTGTATGTTGTTGTTTTTAATGTACCAAGGAGCGGTAGTTATCATTCGTAGAATTTTGTTTTGACGGCGTTGAATTTTCTCAATATTGGAGTTGGAGGCAGTGCCCCATAACTGGATACCATAGCACCAAATTGGCTTTAAGATTGAGTTGTAGAGTAGAAGCTTACAATCGAGCCGAAGGACGGAGTTTCTGCCGATGAGCCAATGAATTTGGGCTGCTTTCAGTTTCATTTGAGTCAGCTTAGCATCTATATGTGGTTTCCATGTGAGGCGACGGTCCAGATGAATACCAAGATATTTCACGTGTGAGTTTTGAGGCACTATATGGTCATTAATACGAATAGGGGGACATGATTCCCTACGTAGAGTAAAAGTTACGTGGGTGCATTTCTGTTCATTTATTTTTATTCCCCATTGTCTTGCCCATTTCTCCACTTGCGTTACGTGGTGCTGTAATTGAATCGAGGCATCTTTTGGATCTTTGTGAGTACTGAGAAATGCCGTATCATCAGCAAATGTTGACGTGTGAATTTCATTGTTTGTTGGCATGTCTGCTGTGTACAGCAAGTATAGAATTGGTCCTAAGATACTACCTTGAGGGACGCCAGCACCTATAGGTTGAGGACGGCTTAAATAATCACCTTCTTTAATCATAAACTGACGGTCGATTAAGTATTTCCATAGTAGGTGTTGAAGATTCACCGGCAAGTTCTGCTTTAATTTAGATATCAGGCCTTCATGCCATACTTTGTCGAAAGCTTGAGAGACGTCAATAAAGAGTGCCGAACAGTATCTCTTTTCCTCAAAGGTTTTTCTTATGACTTGTACCAATCTATGTGTTTGTTCTATTGTACTGTGTTGACGTCTGAAGCCAAACTGGTGATTGGGAATGCAGTTGTTTTCATTCAAAATCGGAGTCAGCTTGGTTATAAGCAATTTCTCGAATAATTTGGACATAGTTGGTAATAGACTTATTGGCCTATACGACTCAACTTTGCAAGGATCTTTTCCCGGCTTAGGAATCATCTTTACTAGTGCAATTTTCCAAACCGGAGGGTAGTACTCAAGCCGTAAGATGGCATTAAAAAGAAAGAGGATTAATCTTTTTGCAATGCGAGGCAGCTCAAAGATCATTTTATTGCTGATTTTATCAAACCCAGGTGCTTTTTTAACATTTAAATTATCAATAGCCTCAACAACCTCCAGATATTGAAATCTTATTTGTACAGGTGGTCTGGCAACAACAGGCGGTAGTTCGCTAATGTCAGTATCCGTATTGGGAGTGAATACATTTTTTAAATGACTTACGAAAAGGTTGCCTTTTTCTTCGTTATTTCGTGCCCAAGATCCGTTCAAAGTACGCAGTGGAGGTTTTGCGATTACGGGTTTTCTGAGATTTCGGACTGCACGCCATAATGAATAATTTGACTGGGAAGTTGCGTCTAGACCTTCCAGATGTTGTTTGAGAGACACTGCTTTTTGCGCTTCTAGCAAGATCCTAAGGTTTTTGGTACATTCTCTCAACCTAGTTTTAAGTTGGGGCGATCTGTGTTGTTGCCACTCTCTTCGGACTCTCCTTTTTTCAGACAATAGTTGCTCAACATCTGCAGAAAAAACTCTGTTGTACCTATTCGGGCGGTAAGTGGAAGAAGCATGTTCTGCGGCTTTCTCGACATGTTCATTAAGACTTTTTATACAAGCATCGATGTCTTCAGCAGTTTTTAACGGGAGTTTCTCTGTGCAGTGAGTGCTGATGTATTTTTTGTATTTTAACCAATTCAGACGTTTGACAAGAAGTAAGGCATCAGTTACGCTTTGCTGAGGACTTCTGATGGTGATTACAGTGGGTGAGTGATCTGAAGAAAGATCCAGTGAAGCCTCGACTTCAATGAGTTCCGGGGATACCCCTTTCGCCACGCCGAAATCGATAACGTCAGGAATTTTTTGCTGGTCAGTTGGCCAATAAGTTGGTTGACCAGTTGAAATCACATTCAGTCCCATTTCAGAGAGGGAGTCGTACAAGATACGACCTTTAGGGCTAACGAGTCGTGAGCCCCAGAATGTATGCTTAGCATTGTAGTCGCCAGCCGCTA
The DNA here is from genome assembly GCA_916048285.2 of Bellardia pandia. Classification (NCBI taxonomy): domain Eukaryota; kingdom Metazoa; phylum Arthropoda; class Insecta; order Diptera; family Calliphoridae; genus Bellardia; species Bellardia pandia. Next base: position 3,542,423 of record OU696534.1, read on the forward strand.
TGAAACGGCTACCTAGTGATTTGTAAAAATCTCTATACTGATCTTTTGTTATTGAAAATCTGGGCGGACAGTAAACTGACGAAATCACGAGGTTTTGACAAAAGTTCTCAATACAGATGTTTGTTGCTTGAAGATAACACTCTGAAAGACCACCCAATGAATGGTGTTTGATTCGCGATTTGACCAATATTGCCGAGCCACCACATGATCTATCTCTGGGGTCCTTGGTGTCGTAGAATGTATAACCACTTATTTTAAAAATGCTTCTCGACGTCATATGAGTCTCGGAAATCAGCATTACATCAATTTTCTTATTAAAAAGAAAATATTCCAGTTCATTTTTGTGTTGGCGTATGCCGTTTGCGTTCCAGAAACATATTTTGAGACAGTTCATGGTCTATTAAGTATGGCCTGCAGTAGCGTGGACTGCATTTTTTGCATCTCCTGCATCATACTTGTCATGCTTGTCATGAAATGGTTCATGGATTGCGCCAGATTCTCCATTATACCTTCAAGACGGCTAAAATTGTGGCTGTTTGTATCATTTATTGGTGATTCATTTTGCACTGTTGGTTGGTTAGATCTTAGCACGTTGGCATATGAAAATTGGCTAGTGGATGCTTGTGCTACGGGGGGAATAATTGTAATAGGTACTTTTGTCGTCTGAGTAGGGGTAGAAGCGGGTTTGTTGATCAAGGAGCGTTTAACGACCCCGAAAACAGGGCAACCCCTGTAGTTGGCAGTGTGGTTTCCACCGCAATTGCTGCATCTTTTTACCCTGGAATCATCCTTAGGTTTATCGCACTTTGAGGTGTCATGAAGATCCCCACAAACAACACAAACAGTAGGCAACTTACAATAAGATTTAGTGTGACTATATTCTTGGCAGTTCGAACACTGTACTGGGCCAGATCGCTTATGAGGTTCTTCCACTGTAACTCTTCGGTGCATTATGAATTTCAAGTCATATATAGGATGTGTTTCATTTTTCTTCAGCTTAACATCACCAGGTTCTAACTCCACTCTAAATAATGGTTGAGGGATCCTATCTCTGTTTCTTATATTTGATACGGCCTTGATTTTAAAGCCTTTGTCGGCCAAACTGCTCTTAATCTCCTCAGGATCAACAAAAGAATCAATTCCCTTAATTACGACTTGCCTCTCTTCGATACTGTTATATAACGGTCCATTCCTACCTGTGTTTTTTGTTTTTCTTCAACAGCAACTATATTTGTAGGACTTAATGTGCCTTTTGCAGCTGTTGACGTCTCTCCAATATTTGATAACGAGGACCGTGAAGAAGACGGTCCTTCAGTGATTTTTCTATTTAAATTAAATATGCTTTGGGCTAAGTTTGTGCCCTGTTCAACACATTTATTCAAGTTTGGTGCACTTGCACTTAAATTCAGATTTGTGCTTATTTTTGGTTTCACAGTTAAGTAGTTTTTATTAAATTCGGGATTTTTAATGTTCTCATTACTAACACTTGTCGAGCTCAACACGAAATAAGCATTTCGGCTCTGGGGCCCACTCGCACTGTTAGAATTGTTACTCATTCACTGTGTCACTGTATTTAATTTTGTAGTTTTCAAATAATTAAAAATAAATTATTACAATTAAATATTGACAACAAGAAACTAATTATTAAATCCATATTTCACCCCGTTATGTTTTACTGTGCACCAGTCTGGTTCTCGTCCGCTAAATGTCATATAAGTAAGCTTCAAGTAGCACAAAATAAATTACTTAAGATGGTATTCAATCTACCATGGCATTATTCCACTCGTCGTCTATATGATCTTGCTGGCTTCGAACTTATCCAAGATAAACTAGTCAAATTGACCACAAACTGCAATAGCAGATGCTCAACTTCTCAGCACCCACACATTAATGAACTTCATTCAATGTAATTTTACCAGTAGTTTTTTTTTTTTTTTGTTTAATAGGTTTATGACCATTTTTCTCCTTCAATTCAATAATAATTCATCTGTATATACAGTGGCTCCATCGCATAATCGGACAATTGTTTGTATGATATTTACGTTCTCTGAACTAAAACAAATCGTAATAATTTTTATTTATTTTTTGTTTTTATTTGCACTCTACACTCTAATCTTTCCAAATATAAAAAAAATATTTTCGATGATAACTGTAAATTTACATAGAAAAACAAAATTAACTCAATTTTTTGCGCTCAACGCATAATCGGACAAAGTAAAACATCAATAATAAAAATGACAAAAGAGAACAATTAATACTTTGTGGCATATCCTTTGTTCTCAAGAACGGCATGTAAACGTTTTGGAATGGATTTTACCAAATTGGAGCATACCTCAGGTTCTATGGAGTTCCACGCTTCCATTAACGCCGCCTTAAGCTGACTCAAAGTGTTAAATTGTTGTTGGTATACTCTTCTAGCTAATTCTTCCCAAAGATGTTCAATAAGTTTGGGGCAGTTATGGATCAACTAAAGCTTTGCCACACCCGAAGTGTGCTTGGGATCATTGTCCTGGTAAAAAGCAAAATCATTCGCAATGCCTAATTTCTCGGCACTTTGCTTTACATTTTCCTTCAAAATGTTGTAACCAAGTTTGTCCATTTTACTATCAATAAAATGCAAATTGCCCACCCCAGCACTCGACATGCAGCCCCAAACCATAACAGAGCCTCCTCCATGCTTAAAATTAGCTTTTGTATTTTGAGCATTAAATTCAGCATTTGGTTTACGCCACACAAACATCTTGCCATCTGAACCATACAAATTGAATGTGCTCTCGTCAGTGAACAGAACCTTGTAACGAATAAAAACTATCAGCAAAAATTTATTTTAAGATATCTTTACACCAAATTACCTTATTCCAAAAATCTTCTGTTTTAAGCAAATACTCTTTAGCAAATTTTATTCTCTTGTTTTTATTCTTAGGGCTAATAAATGGCTTTTTTCTGGCAACTCTACCATGGTAGTTATATTTGTGCAATGTATTACGAATAGTATTTAAGCAAACATCTTTTCCACTACTGTTTTTTTTAAAGATATTTTTAGTTCTTTTGCAGTTGTAAACTGATCTTGTTTGATTTCCTTCAACAAAGAACGCTCTTCACGATCAGTTAATATTTTGCCCTGACCTTCTCTACTTTTATTAGCTATCCTAAACTCATCACGCAATCTCTTAATAACGTTGTGGACAGTAGACTTGCTTCTTCCAACTAATTCAGCAATTTCTCTCACTGTTTTACCTTCAAGATTCAATTTCACTATTGTCTTATTTCGACAGTAGATTGCTTTCCCTTAGGGGCCATTTCTAATAGATTTTTACCTATTGTTAGAACTAGAAATGTCTGCCAATAAATGCAAGTTATGACTAAATGTGACAAAAAAAGTTTTGAAGTGCATATTTGTAAAGTAACGGTATTTTTATTATTGATGTTTTACTTTGTCCGATTATGCGTTGACAGCAAAAAATTGAGTTAATTTTGTTTTTCTATGTAAATTTACAGTTATCATCGAGAATATTGATATTTTTTTCTATATTTGGAAAGATTAGAGTGTAGAGTGCAAATAAAAACAAAAAATAAATAAAAATTATTACGATTTGTTATAGTTCAGAGAACGTAAATACAGTAGACGCTCGGTTATATGAACTAATTCAAACATAGCCTGTTCACTAAATGGAGAAGTTCACATAATCGAGAGAATATAAAATAAGTAATTCGAATGATTTTTATTACATTAAGTTTTTATTTTTAATAAGTTTTTTAATAATTAATGTACATGAAAGAAGTCGGTTATATTTTTTTGTACTTTTTTTGCTTCAAGGGATTTCTGTAGTGCCTTGTCCCTGCATTTTCGCAATGCCAAGATATCATTAATATCAGATTATTTTCACTTCAAGCAATAACTTTATTGATGCTACAATTGCCTCCGATGTGCTAATTTCAGCTGTTGTTACGATGCACTGCTCTTGATCATCATCTTCAACTTCGCTATCTATATCTTCGCTACCAATGTCTTGATTCCACGTCTGAATGTCTTCCCGTGAAAGCTGTACACCATTCGCTAATTCATGGACAAGATCTATGACTTCATTCATTGGGGCTTCAATGTCGTTTTGATATTTTTCTTTTAAAATACTGAGTGGAATATTCTTCAGGTCATTTTCTTCCTCAAAACTCAAAATATTCTTCCAACACTTTTGTATTGTGAATGCATCAACCTTATTCCATGCCAAACTTAGGTTTATAACTGCATCTTTTATGCTCAACTTCTTCAAAATGTTTGAAGCATTTTCAACATTCTTTTTTTTTTTTTTTTTTTTTTTTTATAATATAATTAACAAACACAAACTGCGAAGCTTTTTGGCTTATCTGCTAGCAAAGCCGATCTATAGTATAGTTTCGTAATACGGATGACGTTTTGATCCATTGGCTGGATTAATGGCGTAACATTTGGGGGCATGTAAACAACGAATATGTTTCCGTCCTCTGAACGCAACAACTCCGCAGGTGGATGACTTGGTGCATTGTCCAATAAAAGAATGGCTTTAGTAGGCAAGCCCTTTTGGTTTAAATATTTAGTCACCTAAAATGGAATAAGATAGAAATGTAGAAAAACACATGCACAAAAAGCTTTTCAAATTTACCTGTACAACAAATGAATCTTTAAACCCCTTTTGGAAAATTGCTACCGTCATCCATGCGTTTTTAGAATAGCTAGAATCTACGGGTGGAGTAAAATTGTAGAAACATCTAGGATTTTTTGTCTTCCCTATCGCCAGTGGTTTTACTTTGTGGTCCCCAGAAGCATTTGTACAGGCCAGGAATGTAAGACGTGCTTTTTCGGTTTTTCTTCCAGGTGCACTTTTTTCACTTCTTAAAACGTTGGTTCTGCCTGGAAGCAGTTTCCAAAATAGACCAGTTTCGTCCGCATTATAAATTTGATCATGTGTTAAATTATGTTCCACTATTAAAGAATGAAGTTCTTTTTTAAAAGGTTCTACAAACTCCGGATTAGCCGATAATTTTTCACCGGATATCTTTAAGAAACGTATACCAAATCGTCGCTTGAATTTCTGCAGCCATCCATCACTTGCATTAAAAGAACTTTTTTCTTTCAATTGGTCGTTAAAATATTAATTCACTTGTAATGGGTAAATTTTTAAGTCTTTGTTGATTGAACCAATGATAAAGCTTCGCCTCCACCAACGGCATTTCTCCTTTTCTCAATGTTTTCCTTTTAATTTTGCCTTTACATTTTGCAGTCACTTCCAAAATCGCCTTTTTATTTTTCTTAATACCACAAATTGTTGCCTTGGCCACTTCATATCTATGTGCAAAAGAAGTAAAGCTTGCGCCTTTGACCAAGTTTGCCAAAATGTCACTTTTTTAGATAACGTTAACACCTTGCGCTTCATCTTCGATGCACTATGTAAGAAACACTAATGATCTCAAAAGACAACCACTCAACAACTCAACACTCAAAACATTAAAAAAAAATCAACGGTTGCAGGTTCTTCACTTATTTCGGGGGAAAACATACTTCTAATAAGACAAACATTTAAAAAAAAATCAACGGTTGAAAGCTGTTCACATAATAGAGATAGGCTGTGTTCACTCTTTCGAACCTCATGTGTTTAAATTTTTTTGTTCACTATTCTGGATGTTTACATAACTGGATATTCATATAACCGAGCGTCTACTGTATTATACAAACACTTGTCCGATTATGCGATGGAGCCATTGTGTGTATATATTAGAATTCATAGCTCATTATTAAGTAGAAAAGGAGCATTAGCCCTAAACTCTTTACCTTCTAAGACAAATGTATCTAAATTAAATATTATCGAAATAAATAAAATAAAAATATCCTTCAAACAAAAAAGAATCAGAATATACAATATAATGCGGGTCCCATACAACGTAACCATACTCTAATATCGGTCTTACTAGAGAAGTATATAAACATTTAGTGATGTGGGGATCATTACATTTTGTTGCCCATCGTTTTATATAGACTAAAATACCACGAGCTTTATCGTTATATGTTGTACAAAATTTAACTTTGCATCTAACAAAATCCCAAGATCCATAATTGAGTTTACCAACTCTAGAGTATGATCACTTAACATGTAAAAATTGACAGCATCATAATTTCTTGAAAAGTGCATATGTTTTCATTTCTTCAGGTTTAATTCCATTAAATTGAGGTCACACCAGTTATTAAATCATCCAAATCATACTGATCACATCATCATTTCACATCATCCGCAAATATTAATATATTTGATTATTTGATGACTTCCTTGCGGGACGCCGGAATTTACCAATTTTTTTTTTTTTGGAAATTGCACCATTAAATTTTACGGACTGTGTTCTATTTAAAAGATATGTTTTTACCAGTTTAAACAAATGTTGTTGAAACCCATAACATCCAATTTTTTTTAACAGAAGATTGTGGTTAACTTTGTCAAACGCTTCACTAAAATCTGTTTAAATGGCGTCAGTAAGTTTGACCGTTGACAAAGCCATCATTGACCAAAGATGTCAACTGCAAAATATTAGTCATAGCTGATGATCCTTTGCGAAAACCATGTCGAAAAGGTGTTATTAACGAAGAAACTTGGTGAAAAAGACATTTAGTGATGCATTTTTCAAATAGTTTTGGGATTGCACTAAGTTTAGCTATGCCTCTATAATTCATATGTGTGATTTATTTCCAGATAATCAATAAATTCATTACAGTTTCAAGAATCTTCAATTATACATTTGTTGATATAGGCAGCAGGAATCATACAGGCAATAAATATCGTATTTGTATTCAATTTAATTCTTTTTCAATTCAATTTCAATTTATTTTCATACATAGAAAGCCTTTGCGACCAATAATACAAGTATCGTAAGATCTATATTCACATCGTTATAAATATCATTTAATTATATTTTAATTTATGTGATTAAATTAATAATTCAAATTATATATAAGCGCCCAGCCGTATCAATTATGTATTACCAGAATTATTTTATTTAGAAATAAAGTTTTAAAGAGTGCCATAAAGCCAGAAAAGAGGAATAGTTCTTAAGTAGAAAAAAATTAAATGTGTTTAATTAATAGTGTTTATTTATTATGAAGATTGAAAACTATCTTTAATGGTAATATTATAAAGGTTAGTAACACTGAACCTAATAAAATTTAATGCTACAAAAACATATTATATCTACTACCAAATTGAAAACTATTGTATAGTTACTACAAAGCAAATAAATTTTATATTTTTTTAAATTCGCTCTTAAAGGCAAACCTTTCATTTGTTTTAGCTAACTTTTTAAATATTTATATTTTACGATTATATATTCAGTGAATACTATGTGTTTAAATTAATTTTTTGTTATAGGTTTATTGGGAGCTATTTTCGGAGAGCTGAACGACGCAGACGTTATACCCCAAGAAACATTTATAGCGTGGCGTGATTCGAATGACCAATCAGCCGGAAAAGGTAACTACTATTTAATATATTTCATTGTTTTCAATAACAGAGTTGTGATTTTAGAATGTTTGAGAGCCAACAAATTATTTTTATTTAAAAACAAATAAGAGTGATATATTCGGCAGTGCCGAATCTTAAATACCCTCCACCTAAACGTAATAAGAAATACAAAAACTACTGGGTACATAATAGAATATCCTTATTCTGTGATTTCTATTCAGTCTTAATGCAAATTTTATTAGAATTTGATATATTGTTTGAAACACAATTTTACGACCAACATAATTATCGTTAATATTTTGGAATTTTGTCAAATTTTCACCATTTTTAATTGATTTAATTACCAATTCTTACCATAATTTACAGAGTTTGTCTGATGTTCATAATAATCTTGAGTGTAAAAAAGGGGAACAATTCGGTTTTAGTGACTGCTCAAAAAAAAAATCAAATAGGGCTTTAGAGGAGATGCCAGCAAAAAAAAATTTGTTGGCGGTCACGCCTATTTTCGAGGGGGCGGGACCGTAAAGTTGAAAATATATAGGCCTATATCTCGGGAACTACTGGGTGTCTGATAATTTGTAATACATTAAATAAAAGGTAAAATAGCTTTCCAACGATATATATCATGATTATAAAATTTGGATCGAATATGGGTTAAATCCGAAAAGAATATTTTTTGACCCGAATTTACTTGTTTGTTGATAATGGTTCTTATATGGCAGCTATGACAAATTATGGGGCGATCTTCTTAAATTTTGGAACAGTTATTTTCATGCATATGAGGATATTTCACGTCGAATTTCAACATAATAACGGTATATTTAAGATATATATTAGTATTAACGTGGATTTCGGTAGTGGACCTTATGTGGGGGATATGGACCGATATTCTCAAAATCCAGCAGTTTGATTTAGGCATGCATGTAAATGATCCGTATAAAATTTTGGATTTGTATCCTTATTTATAAGAGATTTATGAGTATTAAAGTGATTTTCGGAAGAGGGCTTTATATGGGGCATACGGTTAAAAATAGACCGAAATTCATAAAATTTTGTGGGATGATTTTTGTATATATGTAAATGATCTGTGCAAAGTTTTGAGACGGTACCGATATTTGTACAATATATATAGGGATAAATGTCTTTTTCAGATGTGGTCCTTGTATGGGAGCTATGACCAATTCTGGGCCGACCACCATAAAATTTAGTATGTACAACAATTTATGTGCCTATAAATATTTATTTATATCAAATTTTAGCCGTTTACCGTTATTTATATCGGTTTTATACGTAGTTAAGTGAATTTTGGAAGTGGGGCGCGTTGTTATGAAACAAAACGCTTAATTATTGAAAATTCGTAGCTTTAAACATGATTGGTTGTATTTCTTTCGGTCTGAAATATTAAAATGTACTCACGGCAGTCATGTTTTTTTAAGTTCAGGGGGCTAATTCTCGCATTCGTATGCGAATAAATCTTCATTCGAACGTTCGAATTTTTTAATATTTGGGATTCCCTCATTCGATAGCGAATAAAATGTATCGAAATTTCTAATGATGGCATTCGAACGCAACCTTGCGAGTTTTTACTCGTAAGCAAAGAAACATTCGAAATAACGTTTTTTAGCATACAGAAGAAAAAAAAAAAGAAAATGTTAGTAAAAAATTTGATACTTACTTTAAAAAATATCATAATATTAATAATTTTATTACTTTTAGGTCAAAAATATCAAAAATAAATTTTACCTATGCTTGGTTTGTGCGCCTAAAACGTCTTTTGAGTCTAGAAAAAAACATACATACATACATTTATAAATTTGTATGTTGGTATATATGTACTTATTTATACTTATGCCTGGTGAAAACCAAGCATTACTCATTGCTTGTCAATCTTAAGGGGTCGGAGGTGTTTCTTATTTGTTTCCTTATGTCATTAATGTTTTCAATCTCGTCAGAATCAAAAGACGATGAGACGATAAGTAAAAAAACATAACTGGATCCATTTTTAATTTAAAATAATTTCTTTAAAAAAATTTTCTTTTACTTGAGTTATTTTTTTGCAGAACCATATCTTTTTTGTTTACATTTTCTTTTATTTTATTCAGTATTGTAATACGTACTTATTTAAGTTTTTTTACAACACTGAAACAATGAATCGATTCGATTCGTATCGAGTACCATCATTAGAACATTTTGCACTGTCGAAATAAATTTCGATTCGAAGACAATTTCGATCACGACTGCCAGAATTAGCCCCCAGGTTGGTACGGTCGCCCTACGATTTTCTTTAAGGGATGTGTAAGATTTTTTCCATTTTGATTTAAAAGTTTATGTTGTTTGAAATTTTCTTATTTTTTTACTTTGTCGATTTTTTTAGTATTCATATTTATTTTGTGTTCACAACTGATCAATATATTAAGGTAAAGAAAAGCGTTTCTTAAAAAAAAAATTTTTTTTTTATTTATATACAATAACTTTTGTTTTTTATTTAGTTTTATAAATTATTTTACTCATTGTTTTATTTATAATTTTTATCAGCTTTTATTACACAAATTACAATAACTTTTGTTTTTTATTTAGTATTATAATTTAATTTACTCATTGTTTTATTTATCGGCCCTGTTCTGTAAATCGAATCGTTTTTAAAAACGAGAAATTTCTAAAACCGAATAAATCGCTTTTTGGTGTTCTGCAAATTACTCGTATTGATATGATTCGAAATTATGTTCGAATTTTTAGTTAAACGTCAAAGTCAGCTGTTGATTAAAAAAATTCACAATTTGTAAATAAAAAGAAAGATATAAAAATGCCCGGAGCGTTTGTGTTAAGCTACAATTCCATAAAAAAACGTAAAATACGCCAATTAAACATACAAAGAAGACAATTAAGGGATGATTCCAATCCAATGAGTGTAACGGATGATAGGTAGGCAAAAGCAAAATTTATTGAGATGATTTAATAAAAAACTTGATTACAGATTTATTGAACTTTACCGCGTCAATAAGGAAGCTTTTTCAATGATTTTGGACAGTATTGCTATTTTAATACAAAACGGATCTATTCCGGAAAAAGTTAAGCTGGCAGCCACACTTCGCTTTTTAGCAGTGGGATCATTTCAAGGCGCACTTGCAAATGAGACTCATGTTAGTGTTGGGCGTAGTACCATTTCAAAGGTATTATGGGAAACAATAAATGCTTTAGAAAACATTTTATGTCCATCATGGATTTCTTTAAATCTCACAAGAGAGGAAATAAAAGAATCTAAAGTGCATTTTTTTACAAAATTTGGATTGCCGGGCGTAATAGGTTGCATCGATGGAACTCATGTGAGGCTTATTAAACCAACAATTGACGAATCGTTGTTTTATAACCGAAAAGGCTATTTTAGCATAAACGTAATGATTGTAAGTATACTTATGTATGTATGTATGTACATATGTATTAAAAGATTTAATTGTTTCTCATACATGCTCATATATACTCTCTCTGAAGATTTGCGATTTTAAAATGAGGATTCGCGCTGTTGATGCACTTAGACCAGGATCTACACATGACTCCTTTATTTGGCGAATGTCCGATGCAAGGAACTATTTTAAAGAAAAGTATGAAACAGGCGAAAAAAACTCATGGCTTCTAGGAGATTCGGGTTATCCTGCTGAACCATTTCTTTTAACCCCATACAGAAATCCACAACATGGCTCTAAAGAACATATTTTTAACAAAAAGCATTGCTCGGCTAGAAATGTCATTGAAAGAACCATCGGTAATCTTAAAAGTCGGTTCCGAAGTCTTCAATGTACAACCCTTCACTATTCGCCACAAAAAGTTGTAAAAATTGTAAATGTTTGTTCAGCAATTCACAACATTTGCAAAAGCTTTAATATCGGAATAGATGATTGTTTCATAGAATGTGATAACGATAATGACGAATACAGTGGAGATGTTGTTAATGCAGAAGATCGCCATTCCACGAACGAGGGTATGCGTATAAGAAATGTCATTGCGGACTCTCTTGTTTAATAAAAAATAAGCAAATTTATTTTTAAAGTTTAACAAATAAATGTATATATGATTAAATTTATTTCAGAATTTTAACAATAAACATACATACATATGTACTTATATTGAAAAAAAAAGTATTTTAAAGCAAAATAAAGCTATTTAAGAGATCAGTGTCTAAAAATAATTAAAAAAAAAAAATAATGCACTTCAATTAACAAAAATAAAATAAAATGAACAAGTATGGTAAAATTGATTTCAAATACTACTGTTTTAGCGTAGCCTCAAATTTTTCTCGCTTTAGCTCAAGGGTTTTTAGTTTTAGTTCAATCTTTCGAGCTTTGTCCTTCCTCATTTCAATGTTATATTTTTCTAGTTCTCTATAATGGCGCTTTACTTCTTGTCTCTGTTTTTTAAATTCTTCTAATTTCTGTTTTTTTTTAGATTCAAGACTTCTTTATGGTAGTCAACTAGTTTATCCAGTTTCTCATTAATTTTATGTACCGCTTCTCCTATAATATCTTTTGTATTATTGAGCTTTGTAAACTCGTTCCCAATTTCTTTTAAACAGGCATTTTCTTTTTCCATCAAATCATTTAAAGATAATTTTCTTTTTTTTATTCCGCTTGAAGTTAAATTGGGTAACGCTGGTGATGATGGCAATGATGATGTTGAAGGCGTTGGTGAAGGGGGCGATAACACAATTGGGATTTCCGCATTTGCTTTATTTTTGTTAACACCGTAGTTTTTAGAGTTTTCAAACCCCTGCACAAAAGTATGTAATCTGCATAAGTTGGCAACATCCTGGTCAGCTGGAGTCAATACGAATTGGTTAAATTGTCCGCCTCCTGTTGCTCTGACCTCGTTTTTATTGTGGCTAAGTTTTTTCTTTATGTTTGCCTTCCAATCAATCCAGACCTAAATTAGTTCAAGTTGTTTAATTGTCCTTTAATTACGTACTTAAATACATACATACTTATGTTCATATTGATTTGAACATAGTACATACTTACGCATTCTGTTTGTACAAGTTAATTTAGTCTAATTTCCCATTAGAGTAAATGAAAGGTAATAAGGTGAATTTTATACATTTTTTTTATTATTTAGACTTTTTTCTACTTAGCGTTCTTGGTAATAATTTTCACTATGTAAATTTTATTAATTTATTTTTTAATATGAACTTTTTAATTTTTATAAAAAAGTTTAGTTTTAATTAATTTTCACTATGTGAACTTTTATTAATGTTTTTATTAAATATTAATTAATACACTTTAAATTTTTGATTATATTATTTTTAAATAGTTAATTTAAATTTAACATTGTTCCTTCACAATTTTTTTACTATTTCACAATTTGGGATTTTGTTATAATTGTATTTTAAACTCTCGATCAACCGAACTCTTCTGAGATCAAAAACCAACTGAACAAAAAAACAAGAAGATTTACTCTAGTAGTAAATGAAAAGAAAGAATATGAATGGAATTTTTTTATTTCTTTTCATTCACGTATTAAGCAATTTGATCGTGTAATTATAACGGCACACACTGTGGCCGTGTAGTGCATTTAATGGCCTTAAATCAAGGAGGTTTCGGAGCTTCATGAAATTTTGCACACATTTATGTTAATTTTTTTAAGAATTTTAATTTTTTTTTTAATACGCCCACTTTTACGCTCACCTCCCATACAACTTAAATAGAAAATGTGGCATAACTTCCATGATTTTAAATATATCAACTCAATTTTCATAAAACGATAATATTATAATTGTAGAATGAGCTCCTGAAAATATGAACTTAAGCCACCCACTTTTACGCCCACCTCCCATACAAATGATATTTCAAAATTGCCATATCTTCTGTAAATTTGTAACTAGAATATTTATTTTTCGCAAAAATGCATATAACATCTATCAAATGTTGTTTTGAAAATATGAAGAAAATCCGCCCACTGTAACACCCACCCCCCATACAACTCCAATACAAAAATTTTGTCAGTTTCATTTATTAACAACTTTTTTACATCTTCGTGATAATCTAATTTGTTAAGCTTAAATTTCGTTCTAAATGAATTGATATATGGGTCGGAGGATATCAACAAATGATGCATTACGTCTTCGTTAGTAGAACAGCGCCCAGTCTTGCGCGAGTGATATAGCCTATAACGTCTATAATCTTTGTTCCTCGCTTCCTGTGCTTCTTCTGATAACATTCCTTTGAAAAATAAACCATATGTTAATTTAAAATGTATGAAACAAATTGTATATTTAACCTACCTATAGGTAGAATGGCCTCAGATACAATTTTGCTACCATGTATCAAAACTTTATGCACGAGTAGCAAAGAAAGAAAGAATGCGCATTTGTTTTTGCACGCGTAAAATGACGCATATTTTTTACTGTAATTTTTTGGTTTTTCATTGTTTTTTCGGCGGCGGGCAAATTGGGGCAGGTTTTTTTTTTTTAGTCTGTTAGCTGAGACTCTCAGCTTTAATTTGGTATATGACTCCATGTGTCGCACTGCTTCGCACACAACTAAAGTCTAAAAAAAATCATAAATGTTTATTTTTTTGGCTCAAAATATATTGTCAAAGGAAATTTTTTTTTTAAATTTTTTAAATTTTTTTTTTTTAATTTACATAATGCTTAATGTCTATTTTAAGTGAAAAAATACTTATAAGGTACATTCGGTGTATAGTTTATAAGTAACAAGCTTTTGAATATAACATAGAAAACTATCACATTTGAGACTTGTTCACATACTTCAACTTTGCGCTGCTCGGGACAGAAAACCAATGGAGGTATTTGCATGAAATTTTCCACACATGACCTTCAGATAGTTTTTAACCATCTGTGCAAAAATCATCAAAATCGGACAGAAGGTCCAAATTGATTTATTGCCGCAGTGGCCACAGTGTGCGGCACTTGCAATTAAAAAAAAATAAAAGAGCAAATTTCAAATATGAATGAAAGGGAAAGAGGTGAATGAATTTTTTCATCATAGCAACTATTTTTCATTCATTATTTCCTTCCCTCTTTCCAAAACCTCAACCACCGTTTTGCGTAACAACAACGAGTAAAAAGATTCATTCATCAGGTCAGTTAACTTACACACGTATTACCTTTTTCCAGGACGCTACATCCTTAATTGGAGGTCCAGCAGCGTTTAGTTCAACCTCCAGGTTAGACCATAAATTTTCTACTTCCACCTTATCTCCTTTTGTAAATCCTTTCGCTATACTCGGATGCGCGGTCATAAATTGCAAAAATATTTCTTCTTGTTTTTGATTTCTATGCTTTCTCCTAACAAAAAAAATATTTTATTGTAATCTTTCTAAAGTTGTTTGACAAAATTACTTACATCTTTATTTTTGCTTCTGTTTAATTTTGCCGCGCTCAAAAATTGTTTGTGATTTATTTTCAAAAACATATGTTATACAATTCTAGAGTTGCCAGACAAATTATTGTATTTTATTGCTAAATAATGGTGATTAATAAAAGAACATTTAAGGTAATTGAACCTTCAGATATATATTTGGCCTTTATTTTTATCACAAATATTTTAAAATTTATTTTTTATAATATACAAATACTGAGTTTGTACTAGACAAACTTTGACAGCTACATATTCACAAACAGTGGTAACTCTACTTTTTCGAAAATAAGAAAAAATGGTGATCGCCATGTTGAAAATAAATTGTGTTTTTGCAAAATACTTGTGATTTACGCAATAATTTTATTTTAAATAAGTTTTTTTGAATTAAAATTTAATTTAGTTATAAAGTGTTTGTCATAAAAATTTAATGTATAATGTTTGCTATTATAACAAGAGTGTTGTTTATTCAAATGCCTTTTATATTCTCTATAAAAAAGTGTTTTGTTCATTAAAATTTTTTTTTGTCACTCTTAAAGCAAAAATATGTAGAAGTTTTAGGGTGATTTTAAAATATATTTTTTTTAAATTTAAATATATTAAAATGCATGTAATTTTAATAGAATAAATAAAAAAGACTTCATATTTTATACTGCACTTGTTTTTTTTGTTATTTTTGTAGTCATTTATTAAAATAATTACACATTCGATTTACTTTCGACTAGGTTTGTTTACTCGGTTTCAAAACGAGAAAAATTATGTGAATTCGGTTTACAGAACACCAAAAAAAAACGAGAAATTTACTCGAATTCGGTTTACAGAACAGGGCCGTATAATTTTTATCGCCTTTTATTACACAAATTAACTTTTCACTTTTTCAAAAACACGTTTCTTCTCGACAAAAGAACCGATTCAATGCAATAAATAGTATTAGCCTAAAAATTCTGTTCCTAATGTTTGTACAGAACAATAATCAAACAAAAAACAAACTGTTGACGCTTTTGTTGATAATGTCTCCAGAAATGCACTAGAACTAAGGCCCCTTTCAGATTAGGCAACTTTATTTGCGTAAGTGTTGTGGGTGTGAGAGGAAAGGTCGGTTTGAAGGGGAAAGAATTGCCGAGAGTTAAGTACAGGCTTGTTTGTACTTGGCAATTCTGTTGCTGCTGTCATTCTTGTATATTTATTGTTTTTGACATTGTCTTTTATTTCTTCTGCGGTGTGTTGTCTAATTTTGTGTTAAGAAAATTTTATATTTGTGAATAAATTTTTATTAAATTAAAAATTATGAGAAAATGGAAGCAAAATGAAACGGAACAACTAATCATTTTAGTTGAACAAAATGAATAGCGGTATTCACACCGAGCTTGTTAGTTTGTTAGTCGGTAGTTTGTTAATTTGTTAAAGTTACCAACTGTGAACGACCCCCTTTTTAAAACTTTGTTAGTCTGGTAACTTTCGTAGTAAAACAGCTGATTTATTGTTTTGACACAATTTATTATTCTGGAAAAAATAAAACATGCCACGAGAAAGTGTAAAAAAAAAACAATTGTAAACCATTTAATTACTCATTTTTTCTTTTGGTTATCCACTACGAGACCAGTTTATGATTTATTAAAATAAAATAAAAAATCATTTATTTAACATACTCTCAATGTACACAAATATTTTTTTAGAAATGTATCACAAATGATTTTTTAAATATATTTATTTAGAAACTGCAACAGCTGATTGTGAGTTACCAACTAACAACTATTTTATCAGGGGTGCCGTGTCGTTAATTTGTTAAATGTTTATCCGTTAGCGCGTTAAATATACAAAAACAAAATGCGTGTAAAAAAGTAACGATTAACGACTAACAAACTAACAAGCTCGGTGTGAATACCGCTAATGTATTTTTAATGTTCGTTCATTTTCATATTTAGACCGCAATAAAAAGGCGGAATCATTTAATGAAATTTTAAATGTAATGAAAAAGGCAGACAACACTAGTAGTAGTAGATGTTTATCGACCAAGGTTATGGTGTTTCCAGCAACTTAGGTTCTTGGAAACCCACACATCTTCCATTGTATATACCAAATTTCAAATCACTTTCACAATTACAATGAATCAAACATGTCGAATCTTATATACCCTTCAACTTTGTTGTGGATGCATAATTATATTATACTAGCTAAAACCCGGCGTGCTTCGCTACCCGTATCGTAATGAAATAAAAAGTTTAAAGTTAAAAAAATATACCGTATTTGCCGGACGATAAGACACACCCTGATTTTAGGTAAAATTTTCCGAGTAAAAAGGTGCGTCTTATCGTCCTGCAAATACGGTATTTATTAAGTTATTAAAACCTACAGTTTTCCTTTTAAATTAAATCTTATTACATTATCATATTATGATTTACAATATACAAACAAACAAACACACATTCACTTTTATATATAGATAAGGGTTTCAAATGTATACAAATTTTAACATTTACTTAATATTGTTGCTAGTCAGCGCATTGGTGTCCTAAATATTAATATTGAGAGCTGATATAGCTTTCCCTATATATAATTTTTCATCATATCTATGGGAGGGTCTGCCCATTCTTGTCCTAAATATTAATATTGATAGTATATTAACCGTACCATATATCTTATTGTATACCATATATTTATTTTTTTTTTTAATTATCATCATATGGGAGGTGCCACGGCCCCTGTCGCTACTACCATTTTCCGCAAATATTTAAACAAACAATAGAATTGCTCATGCAAAATTTGAGTACTATAGCTATTATAGTTTCCTAAGTATTTGATTTTTAAAATTAACTTTGTATGGGAGGTACCACGCTCACATAAAATTTGAGAAAAAAAGTAGCCTATAGCTCCTTCCAGATATACAGAAATATACGTTTCAGCCGTCTATAGACCCCAAACTAATAATAATAACCATCAGTGTTGCCACGAAAAAAAATTTTTTGTAACCAACATTTATGAAAAAAATAACCAAATTAACAAAAAAATAACCAAATTTAAATGCATGTACTATTTATTTATTTTTTGTAATTTTAACTATAATTTGTACTTTAAGGTAACAAAAAAAACATAAAACAACGTATTTTACAACACAACTCCTAATACTAAAAAATAATTTTTTTAAAAAACTAAGCGTCATATTTTGCAAAAAGTAATGCAAAGAAACATAAGCTAATGCTACAATTTGTAAAATTTAAAATTCCAATACTTTACATTAAGTTTTGCAAGTTTAATTATTAATTTTTAATGTCTTAAACAAATATAAAAAGTATATAATAAAAACAAAAAATTTTTCATTGCCAATAAAATAGGGAACTAGAAAGTTACTCTCTTAAATACTAAAAAACATGTAATTATATTACAATAAATATGGAGATCACTTTTACTTAAAATGTCACAGCTTGAGTTTTAAAATTTGTCTTTGGCAGACCAAACAAAATGGGCATTTTGTTGATTTTTGCACAATTCTTTTGCTTGCAATATATTACTAATTGTCTTTATTTGTTTTGTCCTAAATTTTGTTTTTATCAAACTAAGCTGAGAAACTGTTCTTTCAGCTGCAGCGGAACTGTGGGGTAATGTCAATAAATTTTGTACGAAATTTAGAAGTTTTTTAAAACAATTTTCGTTTAGGCCATTTTTGTATGTTGAAATTTTATCCCAAAATTTAAATTCACATAGTAAATATTTTCAGTAAAAAAAATAACCAAAACAGAAAAAATCTACACATGTACACATTGCGAAAAAAAATAACCAATTTTGGTTAGAAATAACCAAACACGGCAACGCTGATAACCATACATACATACAAACACAATCACTTATATATGTATATAGATACATACATATGTATATTATATTAATACACTTTGTTTGATAGTTTTTTTGATGAAATTTTCAGAGGTTGTCTCGGATTTTTACTCACATCTCCGTTATTTATGGACAGATTTTGCTGATTTGAAATAGCAAACGGGTAAAACCATTTGGGTTAAATTGCATGATGTTTATGATCAAGAAATTTAAACTATTTATTTCAGTAAATTCTATGAAAAAATAAAACAATAAAATTTTGTCTGAAATATCCAAAATTTTTGAATTTAAGAAAATTGTTTTTAATTTTTGATAAACTGAATGCGCCTCTTAAAGACCTTTATATGATACCAAATTTACATATCGTTAGCTTAACATGAAATTGTGCTAAGTCAATTTTTTTTGAAAAAAATGAGATTTTGATGCAGTCTTAGAAATAAATTCAAAATACACAGTTTAAAAAAAAAATTATGAATGTGAATAATTTTTACCTGATGTTGGCAATGATGTGTAAATGTGCTAACTTTACGACTGTCAACGAAATTGCGCTAAGTCAGATGTTTTTGTTTTTTCGCGCCCTTTTTTACAAAACAATAATATCCACTTGCGCTTCCTGTTTTTCGTGCGCTTTATTTGTGCAAAATAAATATTATTTGTGTTTTATTTTAAACTAAAAAGGTAATAAATGACTTTAATGACTTAATTAAGCGAAGAATTAAATAAAAACAAAACAATTTCTTAGCAGATTTTCATGGATTTGCACGACAATAACAACGTTACAGCACAATCACTTCAGTGCATCGATGATGCGTCTTTTGGAATAGAATCTGAAGATGGTGTGGTTGGTTTGGTTCCTTATGGCTTCAACAGTGACTCTGACAATTCCTTTGATATGCCAATGAGAAATAAAAAACGCAAAAAGAGAGCGCAGGTGGAGAACAATACATGGCTCGTTGCAAAAAATAAAAACAGAAGAGAATGTGGAAAAAGCTATTGGGGAAGAAAAAAAGAAAGTGACGTGTGGAATTATAAAAAAATGAAAGTTGCACGAGCCATAAAGGCAAGATGTAAGTGTGCTCAAACATGTGATACTGCTACCATGAAATGTGCATTGGTGACTGATGCTCAACGACAGCAGATATTCAAAACGTTTTGGAATATGGATTGGAAACAAAAAAAGTTTATGTGAATACATTAGTGCAAACGACTAAACCATCCAATCCTCGAAATAGAACAAATCCTAATGCGTCTAGAAGAGTGCAAACTTTGAAATATCACTTGAAAGTGGATGGTAAAAATTTGCGCGTATGTAGAATTTTTTTTTTAAATACCTTGTGCATAGGTAGTATACACGTGCATTGGTACACAACATCGTACAAGTTGGCCATGATTTCTTTTTTGAGTAAGTTTGAGTGCCTGTTTTCATTTATGTTGTATTTGTAGATGTTGTGCTCTACTCTCGTAGGTTGTGTGTAGTTGAGTTGTATCAACTTACAATACTACATACAAGTTGCACAATACAAAGTAGTATATCGTTTCGAACAGATGTAGTGAGTATTTGTGGAATACTATTTTTGTCTGACTGCAGTAAAATAGAATAAAAAGACAAATTTATTTGTTTTTGGGATGGAAAAATTTTGTATTTATACCAGAAAAGGTGAATAGTAAAAAATACTAATTTTTCAAAGGTATTCATTTTAACATAACATAAAAATAAATAATCAAGCACACTATAAGTACAATAAGTATTTGCGTATATGAGAGAGAGAAATGAATGCATGTTGTGTAGTTCCCAATACAACATAGTAGAACGAACATGCGATGTTCTGTGTAGAGTGATCAAACCAGAACGACACAACATCTACAACCATCTGTTTGACAACAGCACAACATTTACTTTACAACTTCTCGTTTGCACAACATATACAAGGTATTTATCAATTATACTACATTGTACAATACTTTGTAGTGTAATAATGCACGTCTCTAATAGGTAGATGCTCAGTGCTTAGTTGGGTGAATAAATCCGTGACTGAACATAATAATGTCATGAGAAATTTTGAAAACAACATTTCAGAAGAAAAAAAAGACATGAACTTATTTTTTGATTCTCTGCCAGTAATGGAGTCTCGCAAAAATATCTATTACCGGAATGGCGTTCTAAGCAATTGCTTTATGATTTTTATTCAAAAGATTGGTGCGCAACTCACAACGTCCGGCCTTTTTCCTTACGTACGCTTTATTCGGTATTTGAGAGCAGAAATCTTGGCTTGTTTGCACCAAAGAAGGACCAGTGTGAAATATGTGCACGTTATTCTGCCGGCACTACTCCACTGGAAGAATATTCTTGTCACCAAGGAAAAAAAGAAGAAGCAAGAATGGAAAAGAACAAAGACAGGTCTGACGAATCCAATGTGTTTGCCGTAGATCTTCAAGCTGTACTCATGGCTCCGAAATCCCAAGTCAGCAGCTTATATTATAGAACGAAATTACAGGTTCACAATTTGGGTTTTTTCAACATAATAAACAAAAAAGGGTATTGCTTCCTCTGGAATGAAGCTGAAGGAGGTGTGAATGCTGAAGACTTTGCAAGCATATGGGTTTATTTTATTGAAACCAAAATTCTTCCCAGCCTTGATAACAGTGATAACCCTATTAAGATTATATTTTATAGTGATGGATGTGGTTACCAAAACCGCAATTGTGTAATGAGTAACGCACTTCTAAATACTGCTATTAAGTACAACATTGTGATAGAGCAGAAAATACTGGAGCCTGGGCATACGCAGATGGAGGCCGATAGTGTCCACTCTACCATAGAGCGTGCTATGAAGAATAAAAATATCGATGTTCCTGCCAAATATATCGGAATATGTAAAGCAGCAAGAAAAAAGCCTATGCCATACGATGTGACTTATTTGACACATGATTTTTTTAAAAAATTTAACAATATTGAATTCTGTAAAAGTATTCGTCCTGGACGTACCAAAGGTGATGCCAAAGTCACAGACATTCGTGCATTAAAATATACACCAAATCGAGAAATTTTTTTTTAAATTACGGTTCACCACTTTATGGAAAATTCTGCCGCAAAGAATTGATCAAAAAATAGTTGCTTTAAAGTGGTGCAATTTAGAACAACTGTACAAAAACAGAATACCAATTAAACGTAAGAAATACGAAGATCTACAATACTTAAAACTTACTTTGCCTAAGGACCATCATTTTATGATGATTTGGTTTTCGAAAAATTAAATTTTTACTGATTTTTTTATATAATTTTTACTAGCAGCAGGAGTAAGACTGCAAAATTGTTATTTGTGATCATTTTTATATAATTTTAAGATTGTTTTTTATAAATAATTAACTAAGAATAATTAAATAGCAGCAATGAAATAAGACTGCATATAATTTGTGATCAATGTTAACAAATAAACAAGTACCTTTTTATTTTTGAAACTAAATTGCTTTAATTTTATTCATTAATACTATGAGGAAATAAGTCTGAAAAAAAAATAAAAAATTACGTAAGAAAAACTGCTAACTCAATAAAAAGCTGATAGGGGTAAAATGCATGTTTTTTTTTAGTTTTTTTTTTTGTCCTCTGCGTTGAGTAGTTATGTCATTGAGGTTACTGCATTTACAGTTTAATAAAATAATGTTTTATTTAAAAGATATAAGGTTTTTTGTCTCTCCTGTAAAATTTGAAAAAGATGAGCACATTTTCACGTTAAGCTAACGATATAGTTCTTTTGGCAGAAATGTGAAAAAATCAAAAAAACCTCTAAAAAGGACCTTTTTATCCTTTGATCCAGCGCACCAAATATTGACCCCAGGACAAAAAAATTGATAAACGTAGTCTTAAAATGGATCAAGTTTTCATATTAGTCGGGAACATCCGCAATTTTATTTTGGGGCGACCCTAATGTACATATGTAAAGACTAGAAAAACAAGGTGGCACAACTCTAACTTTAATTTTTACTATTAATACACATTTATTTATATCTTTTTTTTATTTTAGGTGTGGCCGTCAAAGCTCTTAATCCATTTTTCAATCAAGTTATAATAAACGGCGAAACAAGCGACGATAACTAAATGCTTCATCACCATAAGCATGCAATAATTTGGAGATTGTACTGTGCAACTATTAGAAGACGAAACATAATCTCCCAATAACTGTTTTAAGTAAAAATAAAAATATATAAATTAAAAACTTAAGAAATAAGGTTTTTTATAAAAATAAAAAAAAAAAATGGAAAACATTTTTGTATTGAATTATGGGGAATAAGTCGAGTACGTAATTAAAAAAACTATAATTATGAATTCTTAATTTTATGTTATACTTTTTTTAATTGCATTTTTAAAAGTAAAATTGTATGAAATGAGTAATATATTATAAATATTTAAAACGTAAATTTCTAAGGCCTACTATATTACATACTGTGCATACAGTTGAATATATTACTGAAAGTGTTAAATTTGTTGTATGTTGTAAACACATTTTTTTTTGGTTATTATTGTACAATTTCGATTTTCGAAAAAATACAGTACCGACCGATTAAAAAAGTAACATCATTTATGTTAATTATTCTAACTTATACTGAAAAGTCGAATCACGAATTGTAAACAAGACAAAAACAAATTTTACAAAATTAGAAAAATAATAAAAACAAAAGGAACTTTGGAGAAAAACTGGATTCAAACAATATGCTATCACCTATATATTATATCTCTAAGAGATTTTCAATATATGTAAATGTTAAACTTAAGCCGTTGCTCTTATAAAAACTGAATAAAATCTAAAAAACACTACACGACTTAATTATGTATAAAAATTTTAAAGCTATATAAAAACTACATATATATACTACATGGTTTTATATGTTATTTCTCCTCCTCATGGTGAGTATTTGTAAAATTTACGGTAACGAAAATTTTTGAAATTTTCAAACGACATAATTTAGATTTTCCAAAACATATTCACCCTTCAGTCGACAGTCTTTGGCAGGCAATTGCCGAGTAAACATCTTCTTTCTCGGGCGCTTGTGTATTAAATAAAGTTTTTATTGAGTGTTTCTCAGCACTCTTTTTTGTCTTTATAAAAAAGTTAACGGTAGTTTGTTTTTCTTTTTATATTTTCTGTTTTGTTTAAATTCGGGAATTTTTGATAACTGATAAGTCTTCAGTAAAATGAACGGGGTTCATCCCCCGAACCATAACCGATTCCATGAACTGGATTTATCTACAGGAAGAATAAAGGGCAACAGAACTAAACGACCTCGTCCCGATGATTTCCTCCCACTACCTGAGAAACCAGTAAATGACCAACACCTTCCCCGATACTTGGTGGCCTCGGCGATATCACAAACGGACAATGCGGAAATACCTCCCTTATCATCATATAACGTGTTCCAAGTGCAACGTGGTCTAAACTATATATCGAAAGATCGACTGGAAGTGAATGAAATGAGAAGTGGTGATTTACTCATTAAAGTTCCTGACAATAAAACAGCAGATAAATTTTTAAAGGCCAAGTATATAGACTGTATTCCTGTTAAAATCACTCTACATAAAACATTAAACACTATCCAAGGAAGAATTTTTTCAAGGAAGATAATTGATATTCCTCAGGAAGAATTACTTGAATCCCTTAAAGAACAGAAAGTAGTGGAAGTGCGTAAAATAATGAAAAGACATAGCGACAAACAAATATTCACAGGCGCAGCAATAATTACCTTTAACCTCATAAACCTTCCTGATAAGATGAAACTTGGATGGGAGATGTCACAGTTGACGAATACATACCGAATCCAATGAGATGTTTAAACTGTCAAAAACTTGGCCACACCAAAAATAGATGCAAATCTATAGAACTTTGTAAATAATGTGCTCTACCACCACCTCATGAAACATGCTCTAGAAAGTTTTGTGTTAATTGTCTAACAGAACAGAACAAATCGTTCAACTATATTCGTATCAAGAAGAGATGCACAGCTCGTGAAGCATGGAAAACTTTTAATGACAATCCGACTTTGAACACGCTTAAACCGATAAGAAAAATTATTAACAATACGACATATGCAGAAATTGTAATGAATAAAACATCCTCAGCTAAGACTATTGTTCCAACTTCAACCACTACAAATTTATCTCACACACCCATCAATATACCAACCAACACTCAAAACTTGATCACATTAGCTAAATCTTCTCTTATACTATGTTTCCACGACAACTTGAATCACCTGCTTCGCTCTCTGAATCATGTTTATGAATCATGCTGTATACATGACCAAAAAACTTGATTCGATTTGACAGTTGTTTTTAATAAATAAACAGAATAAAAAAAAAACAGAATTTACAATTTGTGGAAAATATTTTTTTTTTAATGGACAAAACAAAAACAGTGAAAATTATTTAGCTTATATGAAAAAAAGCATACATTCGTACGTATTTACTTTCTTTACTTCCAGTAACAAGAAAATAATGTGCTTTGTTTACAATAATATTAAATTTTTACAGCTAGTGCAGATAAACTTGCGATAAAAATTAGAGAAGAGTGCAATTTTTCGTGCTTCGCAAGTTGATTCAATATGAATCTACTTGATTCGCTCTTAAAATTTTGTATGGTGAAGCAAGTTGTTTCACTAAAGATTGGGGTGTGAAGCATGAATAGAGAGCGAAGCATGTACCGTGGAAACGTAGTATTAACGACACTATTTTGACAAATCAACTCACTACACATAACCTCACTTCTTTGAACAAACCTTCACCAACAAACTTCTCAATAACAAAGTCAGACTTAACAAACATCAATAAAAATAACAACACTCAATCTAAAAAACTTGAATAATATGAATTAGATGAATCACCTTCTGAAAACCCTTTAACTCAATCGGAAACACAAATCACAACGGAAAATGCTGCATCACATAGCTCAACAGCAGAATGCATTGAATTAGAATCTTCTATTGGTGATGATAATTCTTTGTATGACAATCTACCAACAAACTTTCCTCTTGATAAGAATTTATGTGAAGATGATGTTATTATGGATATTTCTGATGGTCTGGGTCTAAGTACCCCAACAAGATCAGAAACTGTAGATCCCAATAATACTTTAACGCCGTGTTCACAAATGTATCATAAATTTCCTGAACTAAATGTTTTAATTACACCTAACACCTACAGAAAAACAAAATCGCCATCCAAAAAGAAAATATAAATTTTTTTTCTTGTTATCTGTTATTTTATGAGTTTTGAATTGAATATCAACATTCTGCAGTGGAACATTCAGGTTTCATTAACTACAAGTATGCCTTGGAACTTTTAGTCGCCAGACACAAACCCAATGTGATTGCATTACAGGAAACCCACATTATTGAAAAAATTCGTCATTTTTTGCATCTACCCGGATATCAAATTTTTCATCACAACCATGATTATTCTTATGCAAAATCGGGTATTGCCCTTTTGATCAAAAATGGCATCAACGCAACCCAACAAATACTATCTACGGGTAATTTACTTTTTCAGACAATTGTTATTAAATATGGAACGGAACTTAGCATAACAAATGTTTACAAAGAATGTGATTTAAATTTTACCAATTCTACACTTAATTGTCTTTTCTTGCCTGGAAATACTAATCAACTTTTGATCGGCGATCTTAATTCACAACACACTCTATGGGGTTCTACAACAAATTCTCCTAGTGGAATTATATGGGAAAGATTCGCGAATGATAAGGGTCTTCTAATTTTGAACGATGGCTCGCCAACTTTGCTCAATACTAGACATACCTTGACATCTGTTGATGTCTCCATGGCTAGTGCAGACATTGCTTCAGAATTGTCATGGTCTTGTTTGTCATTGCCTGAGGTTGGCGATCATTTTCCTATCAGGAAACTGGTAAGATCTGGTAACTCTATGCCTGAGTGAACGTGTTTTAATTTGACGGCTAATCATTTTTTTAATTATTTAACTTAATTTGCTGCTAAAAATTACAAAATTACAATATTTGTTATTCTGTAATAACATAAATAATCATTAAATCAATGTGTGTACCTGAATACTGAAAATAAATTAGAAATTTTACGTTTAATTTGCTTGAATTACTGTTGCTGCTGCTTCGTAATTACTGCCGCCATTTTTTGCTGTTTATCTGGAATTCCTTAAAATGCCTATCACTAAATTACAATATAAATGTGGAAATTGTCAAGATGTTATTAACAAGACTCAATCCAGCGTACAATGCAAATCCTGTGCTAATTGGTTCCATGTATCTTGTGCTGGGTTAAATGATAAAGCTATTTCATCATTAAAAGATTACAAGTCTTTATCGTTTTTCTGTAAATCTTGTGGAAATGATTCTTCGTCTGGAATAAATTTGTTACGGCAGGAGTTTAGTGCGCTGAATTTGAAGCTCGATTCATTTATTGATAAAGCTAATAATGAACAAGCAGCAATTTCTAAAACATTAGCTGATACAGTTGCTAGCTTTAAAGCTGAAATAGCTAGTTGTCTCAAAGACATGAAGACCGAAATTGTTGATTGCAACAAACTTATAAGTTATATTGATTCCTCTACCACTAAGAAAATTACTGAATTGGAGACTGAAAATAACATTTTGCATAGGAGAATTAATAGAGGTGATATTGTTGTTAGTGGTCTACCAGATGGACTTGATGACCTTATCACGCCAATAACCAAAATTGGTTCTATCTTTAATATAGAGATTTCCCCTTATAACATAAATTATGCATGTTATATTAACAATCGGAAAGCTGTGTTATATAAATTTAATAATGTTTTTGTACGTGACAATATTATGAAGGCATACTTTAAGACTAGGTCCTTAAAAATATGTGATGTAATTGGTGGTGAGATTGATATGCGCCTATATTTAAATGATCATTTTTCTCCTGCGGCTAGCAAATTAAATTATATTTGTAAGAAATTATTGCATAAAAAAATCATCACTAAATATAGAATTTTAAATACTGATGTTGTTAAAGCTAAGCTATTAATGGTTGATGGTAAACAAATTGTTTATAATTTTTCAGAATGTACTTCTCTTCTTAATGAATAATCTTTCTATTATATATATCATTATAAATACTATTTGAATTTTTGTTATTATTATTTTATAATAGTTGTGTTTTTGTTTTGCTAACGCTCATATTAAATTCATACAAATTTTATTCTAGTATACGGTAAGAGTTAACATTTAAAATTATACATGTTAACTTCTACGTATATTAATATGCTCCCAATTTGAAAATAAAATCACATTTATGAAAATTATTAAAGCCAAAAACTTAAATAACTTAAATTAGAACAAATTAATTAAATAAGTGAAGTGACAAAATCAAATAAATGTTAGCAACATAACACAGCTATTATGCCTAAGCATCAAATTTTATTTTTTTTATCGATCTCATATATTCTATGATTAGCTGTTTAATTAATTAATGAGAATTTGAAAATAATTAATGTTTTTTTTAATATTTATAATTATATATATTTTTCCTTTAGCTTTTTGGTTCCCCACCTCATTGTTTTGTATTTATTTTGATGTCTCTTAATTGTAATATTGGTCCGGTATTCAGTAGCAAATCTGATATTGACGCAATTTTGCGTCCTTATGAAAATAAATTCAATATTGCCCATCTCAATTGCCAAAGCATCAGGCCATCTGCAAATTTTTCTAAAGTTGATGAACTTAGATCTATATTGGTTGGATCATATTTTAGTATTTTTGCTGTTACGGAGACTTGGCTAAAGCCACACGTATCTAATCGGGCTGTTGAGATTCCTGGCTATAAATTCTGCCGCAATGATCGCTTAAACTCAAGAGGTGGTGGTGTTGGTATGTATGTATCTATTGGTCTTAAATACAAAATAGTTTTTAGGTCTTCTGAGCCTGGTATTTGTGAATCCATCTTTATTGAAGTTGTTTCTAATGGATATAAATTGTTGTTTGGAGTTGTTTATTTGCCTTATGGTGATCTTTGTTCATTTGAGAACTCTCATTATGATTTGTTTCTAGGTTATTCCAATATTGTCGTGGTTGGAGATTTTAACTGTAACATGTACGACACATCTAAATCCTGTAACATGCGGACTATGTGTTCAAGAAATAATTTATCTGTCGTTCATAATTCTAGACCCACCCACTTAGATATTACACATGGATCTACTTCATTAATTGATTTTTGGTTGGTTAGTAGTAGTTGTTGGACTGAGTATTCTTATCAATTTCAATGTCCCTTAATTTCTCACCATGCATTAATATTGGCCTCATTCGATATAACCTGTGATAAAACAATTGAATTTATAGAATATCGGGATTTTGAAGCTACAAATTGGAATGAAGTTCATTCCTTTTTGGCTAGTTTTGATTTTTCTGCCTTTTCTTTGGGTAATGCTGATGAAATGTGCTCTTCCCTAACAACTTTGTTTGATATTCTTCTTACCTTTGTTCCTTTAGTTAAAAGAAATGTTTTTAAAGATAAGTCTAATTGGATGAATTCTAAACACATTTTATATGCAAAATCTATTAGTATATTGGCTTACCGTTCCTATATGATTCACCGCTCTGAAACCAACTGGAAAATCTATTGTAAGTACCGTAACAAAGCTAAGTCAGTCATTAGAAAGGCTAAGAGAGAATATTTTTCTAAAACATTTCATAATATGGATGTTCGTAATATATGGAGAACGTTAAAAGCTCATGGTTGTTTGAATAATGATTTTGATAATTATCTTGGTGATGCGAATGTCATTAATGATTTTTTTGCTGGTAATGGTGGTGGTATTTTGGAGAGTTTGGCGTTTGATGACTTTGTCGAATCTCCAAATCGTTTCTCTTTTCATTGTGTTTCAGAATTAGAGGTCATTGAGGCTCTTGCTAAAGTTCGGTCACAGTCATTAGGGATTGATAATGTTCCAATTCGCATGATTAAAATGGTATTTCCTTTTTTGTCTAATTATATTCTTCATTTTTTAAATACTATCTTAACCACTTCAATTTTTCCACAGGCTTGGAAAATTGCTCGTGTAACTCCTATTCCTAAATCTCGCGTAATAAGTCAGCCTGGAGACCTAAGACCTATTTCTATTCTTCCGGCTTTGTCCAAGGTTCTTGAACACATAATGAAACAGCAAATATTGGATTCTGCAATTTTAAATTTTAGTGATAGTCAATACGCTTTTCGTAGAGGCTATAGTTCTACGCTGATGGTTGTTGATCTTACTGATCACATTCGTAAATGTATTAATGATAACAAACTAAGTGTCCTTGTCTCTCTAGATCTTACTAATGCTTTTGGTTCTATTTGTCATTCCATGATGATAAGGAAACTCAAAGATGAATACAACTTTTCTAAATCAGCTTGTAAACTTATATTCTCGTATTTGGTTGGTAGATCCCAATATGTGGACTACAATGGAACTACTTCTTCTCTGCGTGTTTTGTCAACTGGTGTTCCTCAAGGTTCCGTTTTAGGTCCCCTACTTTTCACGTTATATATAAATAGCCTTTCTGATTTGGTTACCTCATCCTTATGTAAGACCTTTATTTTTGCTGATGATGTTTTCTTACTTTTCAATAGCCAAATTGACTTTAGTGATGTTTTACAGAGCAATATCGATTTTTGTTTGGATAGAGTATGTGAGTGGACTTCTTTCAATTCATTATCTATTAACCCTGCAAAGTCTAAAGCGATTATGTTTGGTCCAACTAGTCGTTTCTTTCCTGACATTAATATAGTTTTGGGTGACGTTCAAATAGCCTTAGTTGATCGTATTAAGTGTCTAGGTATACTTTTGGATAGCAAATTCTCTTTTGATCCCCACATAGATATGGTTTATGGAAAAATTTGTGGTACATTACGTAAAATTTATTCTACTAATTTATATTTACCATTACGAATTAGGTATAATTTGGCTCACGCTTTAATTTTTTCACAAATCTTATATGGTCTTGAGGTTTACTCTGGTACTGGCGCTATTCGATTGAGAAGGATTTTTCGTATTTTTAACATAGTAGTGCGTTTTGTTTATAATGTTAGACGCTATGAACATATTACGAACTTTGCTATTCGTTTTCTTGGATGTACTTTTAATAACTTTATTAAATGTCGCAATTTGCTTTTGTTTTATAAAATTATAAAGAATGCCAAACCTCCTCGGTTATGCAGAACTTTTGTTTTCACACGATCTACTAGAAATCCCCAAATAAATTTACCAAGAATCTCAACATCTTTTTTTGAAAAATCTTTTATTGTGCGGATAGCAAGACTCTGGAACTTTTTGCCTGTTACCTTACGTATTTTTTCTTGTTCTAACAATGCCTTTCGTTTAAAAATCTTAGACTTTTTAAATACTCATGTATAGCTACTGACGGACAATAGTATAATTATATATTTATCAATACATATTTTTTAATGTGGCTGGGGAGCCTTAATCTAAGTGATAAATTCTTTTGTTTTTATTGAATTTGAAGTGAATTGTAAATAGTTATAAGAATCAGGTATTATTTACTTGTAATATTATTATTTTGGCCTATAAGGCTTGATATTACATAAATGAATAAATAAATAAAATAAAAAATAATAATATTAACGCAAATGGGAGGAAATTTGCACCTCGTTTTCGAGTCAATTATGCTAGCTGGTCTCTTTTTGAAAAGAGAGCAATTTTAGTAAATAATCAATTTACTGAATCGAATAATATAAACAGGGAAACAGCACAAATTAAACGTATATTAAGGAAAACAGCATATGAGACTATTCCTCTTACTCGTGAGCCTAAAACAAGGAACAATCCAATTTGGTTTAATTCATTTATAGCTAATTTAATTAAGTTGAGAAATCAAACTTGGCGAATTTTTAAAAGTCATCGTAATCAGTTAAACTGTATTGAATATAGAAAATCTTGTGCAAAGGTGAAAAGAGAATGCAGAAAGGCTAAACGTGAAACCTGGGAATATTTTCTAATGCCCCTATTGCCGTTCTCAACTCAACTAAGTTTGGTCGTCTGTCAGTCAACCCGACTTTAACTCAACCAAATTATTTTTTGGTATTGTGTAACACAACGATTTTTAGTTGTAATTGTTATGGCGTTGCCGACATGAAATATCGATTTCATGTTGGCAACACCATGCATTTTATTTGTAAAGTGAAGAAAAAACACAAAAAAATCAGGTTCATTTGTAACGATTTGTTCCATGTCGAGATTTTGAGGAGTTTCTAAAGCCTGACTTGTTGACGGACCAACGTTTTCAACGCCGCACAGTGGCTGAAAATCGTTTTTCATTGGCCAAAATTCTGTAACTTTTGAACCGATCAAAATATTGAAGTAATTTTTTTTTAATGGATAGATATTTAGTTCAGCTTGGCTCAGTTGTAATTACATTAAAATTGATTGATGACTTTTTAAGGACTTCTAGGTCAAAGTTGAACTTTTGATTTTTTTTAAGTTTTGGAGTGAAATATGGGTTTATTTTTTTTATTTACATATTAAAAAATTTAATATTTGGAACTTAATAATAATTATAATTATATTTTGTGATAATGGAATTTTTTTAATGTTACACTCAAAAAAATTTTTACACTCAAAAAAATGTTTACACTGAAAAAAATAGTAAAATTCACTGGAGATTTTGCTGTTACTACAGAAAAATTTATTCTTTTTTGCTGTCAGATTTGATAATTTTAAAAAACATTTTAAAAATAAAAACTGCAATAGATTTTATTAGCATTTCTAATAATAGTAGGTTCTATTTATTATTATTTTTAACCGACTTCAAAAAAGAGGAGGTTATCAATTCGAATGGTATGTTGCTTTTTTATGTTTGTTCCACGATAACCATTTCTGAACCAATTTTAAAAATTCTTTTTTTGTTTGAAAGGGTTTGCTTGCAGGTGGGTCCCATTTAATTTTTATGAAGATCGGACGGACATACGGTTTTTTATTTACCGTTATCTATATTTTTTCTGTGCTTCTCTTATAAATTGTTGAATAACTTCGTGGTTTATGAATCAATTTTAAAAATAATTTTTTTATTTGGGATATGGCTTGCAGAAAAATATATTTAAGGTAAAAAAAATGAAAATTTCAGAAATTGATTGAGATATATCGGGGATATATAGCATAAACCGATTTTTAAGAATATATCGAATATGGGTGTCAAAATTTAGCTCTGTTAATGGGAAAACATTATAGATTTAGCATAAACCGATTTTTTAGAAGATTAACAAGATTTTCAAAATTCTTTCTTTCAATCAAAAAAGTGCAACAACATTAGTTATATTAAACATTTTTGAAAATTAATCCAACATTTTATTTGGCCGAAATTTTGAAGTCGGTTTTTTTTTAAAGAATTATTTACTAATACTATGTTTTTCGTACTTAAATAACAATGAAGGCAAATATAATTATTATTCATTTGAAACAAATATTGATTGCAAATATTCTATATTTTGTTCTGCGCTATTTCTGTTCTTTAGTAATTTTTTAGCTTCTTTATCTAAATCCCGATGTTCCACTTTCCATTGATTTCGAATATTGGATATAAACGGATCTGATGTTGCCAATAATATATTAAATAGATCTTCATTTGTGGAATTTCGTGAAATTTTTCTAGTATTGTGCTCTGTAATCCTTGTTCCTTTTTTCCTGAGCCTCCTCTGATAGATCTCCAAGTGGCACCAAATGATATTTAATGATATCTTCTCCATGATAAAGGATTTTGTGAACTGTTGCAGACATATTTCTCCATGGGTAGTTGGTTGTATATATTTTTGCAGTTTCCTTAGCATAATCTCCAAATTGTCTAGCGTCAATTTCTTCATTGCACGCAAGTACTTCTAGGATTATTTTAAATCTGAAAATAAGGTTTAAATCCACTCCTGTTATTTCAGATGCTGTTTCTGGATCTGAAAAGAATCTTCGTGCGGTAAAATTTGCGATATTCATCTTGAACATGTTTCTTTTTTGAACTTCTTAACTCTTTGTTGGTTCCATTGTTTCTTATGGATCCTGAAGACCCGAAATCCAAATCATAACTGATTTTTAGTATATGTTCCATAAGTCGTCATTTGATCCACAGTAAAAAGTCATGAAAAAATATGTGATGCTCTTGGTAGTCACAGCTAAATTCAAGTGCGGCCGAAAGGGTTAATATCAGGTAAAACTAATTAGTATCTCGCCAATATTGGGTTTTTTTCTTTAGTGGTTTAATGTCGCGATTATTATTATAAAATTGTTTATGACTTTGGTTGACCCTAACAGTTGATAACAGGTATATTAGAAAGAGATCATATGTTTACTGTAGAACCTATTGTGATATTTGTATGACTTATTTTTTTGCTAATCAAAACAAAGCCATAAAACCCTTTCGCAGGTATTATATTTAATTATTTTAGATTTACGTAGTCTAAAGTAAAAAACATAAACCTTTAGGCGAAAAAGTGAAAATTTAATACACCATTGTATACGAGTAACTATAGGGCTGTTTAAATTATCGTAATTTGAATTTTTTTAGAGTAATTTCATTAAAATTAAAAAAGTGTTCTACCGGCGGGTCGTGGCGGGTGCAAAAGTATATATAGGGTTAAAGAAGACACTTTCACCTTTCTTCGGGTGGTACACGTTTCTTGTTCCCTTTTGTTCCCTAGAAGTTCTATTCCACTAAAGTTTAAATTTCAGAAAAATATAGTAGTTTCATAAATATTTCAGAACGCCCCTAATATTAAACGCTAAAGCGGTAACCACTTACAACAACTAAAGACTATAATCCTACCAACATTACAAAAAAGACCGCAGGCCATTATCGATGATAGCTTGCGAGTAGTAACCATTTATTTTTGACAAAAAACAAATAAAAAACACCTTTTTCTGAAATTAAAAAAAAACAGTTGAGTTTGACAGCATGCCACGCCCACAATTATTAATAGTTTAACCTAATTTTTTGGCTACCTTAATATGGATATATTAGCTCCACAAAGGTGTTAAAATTTTAAAAATCGGTGACAAAAAAAAAAATCGACTTTTGGCCAATGAAAAACGATTTTCAGCCACTGTGCGCCGAAAGTGTGTCCAGATGGTGCTACTTGGTAATTTAGTGATAACAGCTGGGACACGCAATCCTCAAGTACATTAAGCGGAATTTCTTGTGAAGGACCACCACCTGCTGCTTGTTGGTTTTATTTATTATTAGCAAGTTTTTTTAATAATTGCTTTGTAATGAATCCAAACCTATATGAAGTAAAAATTCTAATAAAATGTCTGTTTACAATAATTAAGATGGCATATACTTACACGTTGCCATTCGAAGGATGTTCTTGTAGGTGGGCCCAAGCTATTCAATTCTATTGTAAATCCTTCTCACGCTTCCTTACACTGAGTTTTAGTCATCTCAAATTTTTGCTTTCCTTTAGCAAGTTCTGGATTTTTTTTCCATCAGCTGCACAAGTCGCTCAAATGGGGCTTTGGTTGTTATTTTGACTGTCCTGCGTATGTGTATTAATCATTTAATTAATTATATTAAGATCAAAAAACACCTATACATACGATTTTTCCATTTTTTTATCTTTTTGTATTATTTTTTTAAAGGAAATGTATTAAAAATTTTATTTAAATCTATAACCGACAAAGACTCAACTGCTAATAAGCAGTTGTGTATATTTATCGTTTTTGTCAACCAAACTCATCCAAAATGGTGAACCGCAATACTATTAAACACAACCAAAAAATCAGCAGCACAACCAAAAAGTCAACTACATTTAAGTTGTGAATGGCAATACCGATTTATGAAAGACGACCAAATTATTAAAAAAGTTGTGAACCGCAATAGGGGCATAAGCTCACTTATCCCACAAATGGATGTACGTTATTTATGGAATAAAGTGAAAAATTTGAAATCTTCAAGAAATGAGCATTTTCCTCCCATTTGTATAAATAACAACAGTTTTCCTCATCCACAAGTTATAGCAGAAAATTTTGCTCATTTTTGGAGCTCATTAGTTCGGATGATGCATTTAATGATGAAATAATTGCCACAAAGAAAAATTTTAACATTGACGAGACGCGGCAATCCAATTTGCAATTTGGAAAATTGATACAGAAAATTTATTTAAGTGAACTTAACTACATCATGAAAACATTAAAGGGGTCTACACCAGCAAGAGACAAAATAACATATTCTATGGTTAAGAATGCTCCCGTTGTTTTGAAAAGTCGACTTTGTGTATTATACAACAACATACTAGTGAGTGGTGTAGTTCCACATGACTGGAAGATAGCAATTTTGTCTCCGATTCCTAAATCCGGTAAAGATCCTAACCACCTCAGTGGTTATCGACCCATTTCATTGCTACCAACTCTTTCAAAAATTTTTGAGAAAATATTAGCTAAGCGTTTTTGGAAATATTCTAGACATAAAATCTCTAGCATACAACACGCATTTATCCCAAAGCATGGGGTGCATACCATTTGCCATCAATTAGAAGAAACCTTACGTACGAACCTTAAAAAGAAAAAGCATAGCATTGTCCTTTCTGAGGATTTGGAGAAAGCATTTGATCGAGTGATATCAACACACATTATTACTGAACTCAACGAATGGGGTGTACCTAACCAAATATTACGGTTATTGAAATCATTTCTTGATAATCGCAAATTTATTGTCAAAGTTGATGGTCATTTCTCACCATCTTATCCGCTTGACAATGGAGTCCCACAAGGTTCTCCACTGTCAGTGGTTCTATACACAATTTACGCCAATACTTTGGCTAACGCTGTACAGAATGTTCCCGGTATTGACTACGTGGGTATATACGCTGATAATATTTTTGCAGTTGCATCCGGATGTCGGCAGGAAACTGACCATCACTTGAATAACTTAGATTATGAAATTAACCTTTGGGCTAAAAACAAAGGTGCTGTCATTTCAGCAGAAAAGGCTGAACTTCTTCATGTATGTAGAAAAAGAGGTTGCCACTGTAATACCATCTGTATAAGGAACGTGAATCTCTCTGTTAAACACGAAATGAGAATATTAGGAATTTTGTTTTCCAAAAATCTTCTATGGAACTCACATGTCAACTTTTTGGTTACTAAATTATGCAAAATTAATAATCTACTGAAACTCATTTGCTCCCGTAACAAAGGACCTCACATTGAAACTGCACTTGGTATTTGCCGATCCTTGACAACAGGTATTCTTTTGCATGGAATAACTATATACGGGTGGACATCTAAAAGGAACATTAAAAAATTAACACATCTATTAACAACTGCTACCGAACTGCGTCTGGATTGTTACGTTCGACACCTATACAGGCATTAAGAAATGAAACATTTCTTCAAAATTTTCAACAGTTACTCGAAAACTGTTCTGTTTCAATGTCTTCTAAGTCTATTACAATGACATCTGATGGATTGCACAACACTTTTTGGATATTCCAGACAAATCTAATGATTTCATCTTGATTGACGATAGCCTTGGAATATATGACAAGGCGAGTACAACTCGTTCCATTTTTAGGCAGTTAATGACTAGTAAAATCTCAGACTTTTCTCCAGATGTAAAATTATTTACTGACGGTTCATTTTGCAATGGAACAACTTCTTATTCTGTGGTAAATGAACTCTCAGGATCCGGCTATGAAATTATTAGAGAATCACGTTTACCAGACTTTACAGGAATTTTTACCGCTGAAATGGCGGAAATAAGATCAGCTATCGCATATTCAATCCAACATGGACATAGAACAGTAATATGTACCGACAGTTTAAGTTCATGCAAAGCCCTAATGAATAATCGAAATGGTTCTTTTGATGATATGAGTCGTGAAATTTTAGTGCTTTGGATCCCATCTCATATTGGCATACGTGGCAATGAATTTGCAGATCATATTGCTAAAAATGCGTTAAACAACCTCAATATTAACGAAACGCCATGTTTCCCGAAGCCCCTAATAAACCCTTTCAAAACTTTACAATCGCAATCTCAGCCTATACAACACAGACCTAAATACAATGGAAATTTCACAAGAAGCCAGTGTATTATGATGGCACGCATAAGAGTTGGTAAAGCTCTTTTTAATACTAAACATTACTATGATGGATCCGATCCCCCTATTTGTTCACATTGTAATACATACATACGGTGACCATTTTTGGGAAAGGAAAATACAGGACATATACAAAATACAGTAGACGCTCGGTTATATGAATATCCAGTTATGTAAACATCCAGAATAGTGAACAACAAAATTTAAACACATGAGGTTCTAAAGAGTGAACACAGCCTATCTCTATTATGTGAACAGCTTTCAACCGTTGATTTTTTTTAAATGTTTGTCTTATTAGAAGTATGTTTTTCCCCGAAATAAGTGGAGAACCTGCAACCGTTGATTTTTTTTAATGTTTTGAGTTGTTGAGTTTTGAGTGGTTGTCTTTTGAGATCATTAGTGTTTCTTACATAGTGCATCGAAGATGTAGCGTAAGGTGTTAACTAATTATCCTATAGCTAAGGCACAAGCCGTAATGTTTACATGTGTACGAAAGTGCACAACAAACATAACAAAAACAAATGTATTCAGGTTTTCGAGACAAAGTCTCGACATGAATACGAAAGGAAAAACTGAAGAAAAGGAAAAACAACAACTTAAATAGAAATTAATAAAATGATAATTACAGAAAACTTCGAACCACCAGTCACTGGTTAAAGGATTGATGTTGTCTGTTGACTAGCAGGCATCGTAGTGGTGCAGGGGCCAGAACGTAAAGAATTCTGATGAGAGAAAGTGGTGTTTCTCGAAACATATGTAAATTCAACCAACAACCCAAGTTCGAATCCTAGTCAAAAATTATTAAAAATAAAAATTTTTTCAAATTGTTAAACAATTCCTTCTTCAGTAAAAATAATTTAATGAAAATTAAATTCAATGAACTTAAGCCTAACTAATAGAAAATATCAAAATTGAATTATTAACAGTTCAACAAAATACTACTAATTATCCTATAGCTAAGGCACAAGCCGTAATGTTTACATGTGTACGAAAGAACGTAAAGAATTCTGATGAGAGAAAGTGGTGTTTCTCGAAACATATGTAAATTCAACCAACAACCCAGGTTCGAATCCTAGTCAAAAATTATCAAAAATAAAAAAAAAAAAAAAAAAAATTTTCCAAATTGTTAAACAATTCCTTCTTCAGTAAAAATAAAATTAAATTCAATGAACTTAAGCCTAACTAATAGAAAATATCAAAATTGTAAGGTGTTAACGTTATCTGAAAAAAGTGACATTTTGGAAAACTTGGACAAAGGCGCAAGCTTTACTTCTCTTGCACATAGATATGAAGTGGCCAAGTCAACAATTTGTGGTATTAAGAAAAATAAAAGGCGATTTTGGAAGTGACTGCAAAATTAAAAGGAAAACATTGAGAAAAGGAGAAATGCCGTTGGTGGAGGCGAAGCTTTATCATTGGTTCAATCAACAAAGACTTAAAAATTTACCATGAATTAGCGAATGGTGTACAGCTTTCACGGGAAGAGATTCAGACGTGGAATCAAGACATTGGTAGCGAAGATATAGATAGCGAAGTTGAAGATGATGGTCAAGAGCAGTGCATCGTAACAACAGCTGAAATTAGCACATCGGAGGCAATCGTAGCATTCACTAAAGCTATTGCTTGGAGTGAAAATAATATATCTGATAATAATGATATCTTGGCATTGCGAAAATGCAGGGACAAGGCACTACAGAAACCCCTTGAAGCAACAAAAGTACAAAAAAATATAACCGACTTCTTTCATGTACATTAATTATTAAAAAACTTATTAAAAATAAAAACTTAATGTAATAAAAATCATTTGAATTACTTATTTTATATTCTCTCGATTATGTGAACTTCTCCATTTAGTGAACAGGCTATGTTTGAATTAGTTCATATAACCGAGCGTCTACTGTAATGTTAAAAGTGAAAAGAAAAACAGAAAAAATAATCATATAATATATTTATTATTATTGTTATAAAATTAAGTAACAACAAAAACAATTCTTCTTGATTAGAATAAAAAGTTAAATAAAAAGTTTTTATAATATTATAATTTAAAAAAATAAATTTGGTTTTATATACAGTCTTCTTGACTAAGGCTAACAAAAAAAAAAATAGAAAAAAACTACATAAATGATAAATTTAGTTATGAAGTTTGATATTTTTCCACAGAATGGATTTTTTTTAAAACATCTGGATTGTTAATTAAAAATCCTTTAAATTTTGAGTAATTTATTTTAAAATTGCATTTTGTAATTAATAGTGATCTTAAAGTATTTACTTTTAATTGCGATTTTTCGGTGGTCCAAATATTATTCATTATTGAAAACACTCTCTCGGTAGCAGCATTTGAAGCTGGTAGACATAGACAAAATTTAACAAATATCAATATATTTTTATATGCAATCACATTTGTCTTAAACTGATTAAAAATTTCAAACCATCTTTCATCTACTGATATATTTTTACCCTCCAGTCTTCTATTTTTTCATTATTTGCAAAATTTTTCACGCAGCTCACTTCATCAAATAAATCTTCATTATTTATTTTTAAATCATTTCTTAATTCATTTAGATAGGATAAAGTTTTTTCAATCTTGCCCCAAGATAACATATTTCGTAACAATATCCAGTCTAAAATTTCTACATTTCTAAAAGCTTTATCCCACTGATTTAGGTAATCAATGCATGTTTGGTAGAAACTTGTTATATGTTCTTTAGTTATTGTTTCATCAAAATCATTACTTTTCTGTAATTCGAGAATAATATTTTTGACAATAAGGGGTAAAAACAGTTCCTTTTTCCGTTCGACCAATTTAAATTTTAAATCTTTTAAAATAATTGAAGCCTCAGGCATTGAAATATTTTGTGATTCTACTTTAATAATAGCTTTATGAAATGTTGAAGCTTGGCTATATGCAAAAGATAACCATAATTCAGCACAAGGATGCATAAACAAATTTCGTAATATTGTCGGACATTTTGGTTGAGACATAAAATATAATTTTAAAGATTCAAATAGTTTTATGATTCTTTCCAAAGCAAGCATTAAAGTTAACCATCGCGTTTTGCTATGTCCTAGTAACTTTTTATATTCTATTTCAATATCTTCACATATTTCTTTGAAATTTTCAATTCTAACTGTATAAATATAAAAAAAGAATACATTTTGACAATAATAACTTCAATATCAATAGGTAAGCATTCCGCTGCAATTTGTATGCAGTTGTTCAAAATATGTGCAGCGCAATTGACACCTATCAGTTTTTGGCCAATGAAGTTTTGCATTTTGTGAAAGATATTATTCTGACCTTTTCTGGCTGCACCACCAAAATTACAATTTGTGCTGTCTCCACAAAACGCTATCATTGAAATTACATTTTTTTTTTGTTGGAGCCATATCTCTAATAAAATGAATGCTATTTTAACTTTTAGAAATGTAGGGAAAGTATACAGTTGGATTTTTATGATCATTTTGTATTAATGTTCGTGCAATGTATATGCTAAAAAGAGGACATTTGCATATCAAATTAGGAAATAAGGGACATTGTACTGTCCTGTATTTACAAAAAAATCTCAAGGGACAGCATGTTAAAAAACAGGACTGTCCTGTAAAATACAGGACGGATGGTCACCGTATACATACATGAACATTCCACATATTCTTACGGAGTGTCCACTTTCTAGGCTAGATGAGCCATTAGATGCGATTATTGACTGCTCTAAAGAAGACAGCTGGATTAAGGTGCGAAGATCTCTACTTAGACACAACATCCGGGATATATGATGACTATCATATATATATAAAAGAGAGTGACGTTAGTTACTAGCTTTATAACTAAAGAACGCCAGGACCGATTGCAACGATTCGCACGAATTCAGGCTGGTCTCAGGCCAGAGAAGAAGAATACCCGGAAAAAAATTCAGAAATTGACCACGCCTACTTTTTTTAAATTAATGTTTTTATGTGTGAGTGTGTGTATGTACTTTATAGAATTGTAAATGATCATGTGATGATCTTCGGCAAAGTTGTTGTGCATGAGCCCGGGAAGGTTTGTAAGGTGGTACGACCACGCCCACTTTTTTTATTTAATTCTAAATGGGTTTTTACAGATTTACTTCATACAGATTGTATCCACATTCTACTGAAGGCGAGGTAAAAATAAAAAAATTAATGTTTGCATGGTTTTTCAGTCTGCGGGCGCAGGGGCGTGGCAAAATCCAATTTTCATATTGCATCACCAATGACATACGAGCATACATACATATATTTTGCTTTTTTTATTATATTTCATTTTTTTCAAAGCCGTTGTCATGTTTTTCAAAACGAGATATCAAACTCTTAAATCGGTTATGTAGTTTCGAAGATATTTGCAAAAAACTTATGTCATTAACGATCCAATATCAAAATTTTAAAACTTTCGAAATGTTGCATTAAAAAATCCGAGTTTTCGGTTTATTTACAAAATATTTACATCATTCGATAACAGAAGATATTCCGCGCTTACTAAGGTGCAACATTATACAATAAGTTAAAAATAATATTATATCATCCATCGATGATAAAAAACTTTATGTACCCTTGCATTTAAGATACCTACATTTTGTGCACATTTGTGAGTTTTTTTCAAACGCTGATAAAAAACGGTACATTCAAACAAATTGCTCGAAGCGCTCTACGTGATTTTCGAGGAAATTACAAACCGATGGGAGGCGCTCTTATTCTTTTTGTTGGTGATTTTCGTCAAACTTTGCCCGTTATCAATGACCGCAGATGAGCTGAACGCATGCTTGAAAGCTTCATATCTTTGGAACCGAGTCGAGAAACTCACGTTATTGACGAACATACGTGTGCATTTGTTGCAAGACCCGTCTGCCCAAACATTCTCAGAACAACTTTTTGACATCGGAAATGGAAAAATTCCAATTAATCGCGCCACGAACGAGATTTCGTTCCCGCCTAACTTCTGTCAAATGAATATTCAAGCCGTTGTCGACAAGGTTTTCCCAAGTCTAACAATCTTCTACAAAAAATCGGATTGGCTGTGGGAACGTGCAATTTTGGCACCAACAAATTACGATGCCAACAAGCTCACTGAGCAAATTCAATTGACACTGCCCGGCAAATTAATCAAATCGATCGATACAGTAATGGATGAAGAACAAGCCGTCAATTATCCCACTGAATTTTTAAATTCATTGGAACCACCCGAAATGCCACCGCATGTGCTAACATTAAACGTTGGATCACCGGTAATTCTTATTCGCAACTTGAACGCACCAAAGTTATGCAACGGAACCACATTGACCATCAAAAACTGCTCACCAAATTTAATCGAGGCAACAATCATCAAATTCCACGAATTCGGATGATTTCCAACGATTTACCATTCCAATTCAAGCGGCTCCAATTCCCTTTGCGTCTTACCTGTACTATTGCCATCAATAAAGCAAGAGTCACATCATTAACTATTGCTGGCTTAATTTTGGAAAATTTATGTTTTCCACACGGCACGGCAAAAAACAAAAAACATTTAATATCCACTAAAGGTC
This sequence comes from Bellardia pandia, assembly GCA_916048285.2. NCBI lineage: Eukaryota > Metazoa > Arthropoda > Insecta > Diptera > Calliphoridae > Bellardia > Bellardia pandia. The sequence continues at coordinate 3,585,722 of OU696534.1, forward strand.
TGCGCAAAACCACTTGGTTGTTTGTCAACAGTGAAGACTATGCTGCAGTGTATATGACAGTAATGTAAAAATCTGATTATTGTACACTGCACCATATAAAAAAATCTAAGCGAGAGCACACAATAACAATACAACAAAAAAAATAAAGTTTGTTTGTTTTGTGTTTGGCCGATCAATAGCACGACCTGCCATTTATTCGTGCATGTGTTTATTCGTCAAGCAATGAAATCTAAGCGAGAGCACACAATAACAATACAACAAAAAAAATTAAGTGTGTTTGTTTTGTGTTTGGCCGATCAATGTGTAACAAAAAGACTGAATTATAATTTTAGTTTTAATGCATTATTTTTTGTTTTGTTTTTTAGTTTAAGTTATTGAATTGTTTCTTAATAAAATTTTTATTTAAAAATTGTATTACGCCTTTGATTTTTAAACATATGGTTTTCTGTCTACACTAAAGACTATGCTGTAGTGTATATGATAGTAATGTAAAAATCTGATTATTGTACACTGCACCATATAAAAAATCTAAGCGAGCGCACACAATAACAATACAACAAAAATTTTTTTGTATACATGTGTTCAACTTGTTACTCATCAGCTATGTTCTCTCGTTGTTTATTATTGTTGTTGGCACACATTGTTTGTGTCATGCAAAACAAGAAGTAAGTGCATTGAAGTATTTGCTAAAAAATAAAATGTCTTAAGTGGCATTCAAGACAACATTTGCAACCCTTTAATATCCACTGGCCCCAAGATGAAGTAATAAATAAATATAATTTCCAATTTGCCTTAAATAAATGCGTTTCTTTTTTGATTGAGCCCATACCTAGACCATATGTAAGTTTTTTCATCTTTGCTGTTGTTTCACGCAAATATTTTTTTGTTGTGGTTTCGACTACGTTACTTATTTTAATTTTTTTTTTTTTAATTTCATTAGTCAGTTTAGAATTGAAGTTTTGGATTTTATCTGAAATTTTGCACTTACTGATTATTTATATTGTGTCAAAGTTTCTGTTTGAGATTGATTCTTGGAGCATTTCGGGACTACACTCACAGAAATATTGAGATATTGAAGTTTGGTTTATTCTATCGAAATTTTATTTTGTGGTAAAATGTTTGAGATTTATTTAAAGTGGTAATGTCGCATATTTACTCATATTTTATTACAAAATTTTTTTTTATTTTACTTGTAAATTTTGATGTTAGGATTTCTATATTGAATGTTAGTGTTCATAGGTACTTACTTCAAGGTTTGCATGAATTCTTTTCTTAATTTTTTTTTGTTTGTTTTGGGGATAAGATGAGCATTTTTTATATTTACTTTTCTAACTAATATAGTTGTCTCATGGAGTAGCGAAATATAAATTTTAATATTTTATTGAGTTATTTTTATTTTAAATATGGTTTTGACCAGAAGCCAGGAAAATTTGTCTAATATAGACCAACCATCAAATTGTAGTTTTACAGTTACTTTAGAACCAGAGGGCACGTCTCCAATTGCACAAGGAGCTCGACCTAAGGGACCGTCTAGAAAAGGAAATCAATGTAGATCTGATAATCGTAATTAAACTGAAAATTCTCAACCTACTAATACAGACGATTCTCGTTTTAGACAAATCGTTGCAAATTCTTTACAAACGTTCCGTATAGAAATTCAAAGTTTTATTTCTAATGAATTTCGAAATATGTTGCAGAATATGAATGGAAATATTCATAATAATAATGCACCTGATGTTTCACCCAATACTTTTTCTAACTCTTCTTCACAACCAAACAGCAATGATTCACAAAACAATTTCTCAAGTTTGCTTTGATACATCGAACTGTTCGGACGTGTTACTTTTAGTGCGGCTGAATTTTCGGTGAAAAAATCGTAATAGGTGAAAAAGTATAAAAAGTTAAATTAAATAAAAAAGTGGAAAAAAACTCGTAATAGGTGAAAAACTTTACAAAGTCAAATAATTGCACTAGGTGCAATAAAAAATTAATAAATTGTAATAATTTATTTTTAATTATTTGAAAACTAGAAAATTAAATACAGTGAGACAGTGAATGAGTAACAATTCTAACAGTGCGAGTGGACCTCAGAGCCGAAATGCTTATTTCGTGTTGAGCTCGGCAAGTGTTAGTAATGAGAACATTAAAAATCCCGAATTTAATAAAAACTACTTAACTGTGAAACCAAAAATAAGCACAAATCTGAATTTAAGTGCAAGTGCACCAAACTTGAATAAATGTGTTGAACAAGGCACAAACTTAGCCCAAAGCATATTTAATTTAAATAGAAAAATCACTGAAGGACCGTCTTCTTCACGGTCCTCGTTATCAAATATTGGAGAGACGTCAACAGCTGCAAAAGGCACATTAAGTCCTACAAATAAGGCCGCTCCTATAGTTGCTGTTGAAGAAAAACAAAAAACACAGGTAGGAATGGACCGTTATATAACAGTATCGAAGAGAGGCAGAAGCCCAAAATCTGCCGAAATTACACCAGCCGCAAAATTATCAAAGAATGCTGTAGAGCCACGCTCGCAAAATCGTTTTGCCATCCTCCAAGAGAAACTTAAAAGCGCAAAAGGTCTACAAGTCGTAATTAAGGGAATTGATTCTTTTGTTGATCCTGAGGAGATCAAGAGCAGTTTGGCCGACAAAGGCTTTAAAATCAAGGCAGTATCAAATATAAGAAACAGAGATAGGATCCCTCAACCATTATTTAGAGTGGAGTTAGAACCTGGTGATGTTAAGCTGAAGAAAAATGAAACACATCCTATATATGACTTGAAATTCATAATGCACCGAAGAGTTACAGTGGAAGAACCTCATAAGCGATCTGGCCCAGTACAGTGTTCGAACTGCCAAGAATATAGTCACACAAAATCTTATTGTAAGTTGCCTACTGTTTGTGTTGTTTGTGGGGATCTTCATGACACCTCAAAGTGCGATAAACCTAAGGATGATTCCAGGGTAAAAAGATGCAGCAATTGCGGTGGAAACCACACTGCCAACTACAGGGGTTGCCCTGTTTTCGAGGTCGTTAAACGCTCCTTGATCAACAAACCCGCTTCTACCCCTACCCAGACGACAAAAGTACCTATTACAATTATTCCCCCCGTAGTACAAGCATCCACTAGCCAATTTTCATATGCCAACGTGCTAAGATCTAACCAACCAACACTGCAAAATGAATCACCAATAAATGATACAAACAGCCACAATTTTAGCCGTCTTGAAGGTATAATGGAGAATCTGGCGCAATCCATGAACCATTTCATGACAAGCATGACAAGTATGATGCAGGAGATGCAAAAAATGCAGTCCACGCTACTGCAGGCCATACTTAATAGACCATGAACTGTCTCAAAATATGTTTCTGGAACGCAAACGGCATACGCCAACACAAAAATGAACTTGAATATTTTCTTTTTAATAAGAAAATTGATGTAATGCTGATTTCCGAGACTCATATGACGTCGAGAAGCATTTTTAAAATAAGTGGTTATACATTCTACGACACCAAGGACCCCAGAGATAGATCATGTGGTGGCTCGGCAATATTGGTCAAATCACGAATCAAACACCATTCATTGGGTGGTCTTTCAGAGTGTTATCTTCAAGCAACAAACATCTGTATTGAGAACTTTTGTCAAAACCTCGTGATTTCGTCAGTTTACTGTCCGCCCAGATTTTCAATAACAAAAGATCAGTATAGAGATTTTTACAAATCACTAGGTAGCCGTTTCATAGCGGCTGGCGACTACAATGCCAAGCATACATTCTGGGGCTCACGACTCGTTAGCCCTAAAGGTCGTATCTTGTACGACTCCCTGTCTGAAATGGGACTGAATGTGATTTCAACTGGTCAACCAACTTATTGGCCAACTGACCAGCAAAAAATTCCTGACGTTATCGATTTCGGCGTGGCGAAAGGGGTATCCCCGGAACTCATTGAAGTCGAGGCTTCACTGGATCTTTCTTCAGATCACTCACCCACTGTAATCACCATCAGAAGTCCTCAGCAAAGCGTAACTGATGCCTTACTTCTTGTCAAACGTCTGAATTGGTTAAAATACAAAAAATACATCAGCACTCACTGCACAGAGAAACTCCCGTTAAAAACTGCTGAAGACATCGATGCCTGTATTAAAAGTCTTAATGAACATGTTGAGAAAGCCGCAGAACATGCTTCTTCCACTTACCGCCCGAATAGGTACAACAGAGTTTTTTCTGCAGATGTTGAGCAACTATTGTCTGAAAAAAGGAGAGTCCGAAGAGAGTGGCAACAACACAGATCGCCCCAACTTAAAACTAGGTTGAGAGAATGTACCAAAAATCTTAGGATCTTGCTAGAAGCGCAAAAAGCAGAGTCTCTCAAACAACATCTGGAAGGTCTAGACGCAACTTCCCAGTCAAATTATTCATTATAGCGTGCAGTCCGAAATCTAAGAAAACCCGTAATCGCAAAACCTCCACTGCGTACTTTGAACGGATCTTGGGCACGAAATAACGAAGAAAAAGGCAACCTTTTCGTAAGTCATTTAAAAAATGTATTCACTCCCAATACGGATACTGACATTAGCGAACTACCGCCTGTTGTTGCCAGACCACCTGTACAAATAAGATTTCAATATCTGGAGGTTGTTGAGGCTATTGATAATTTAAATGTTAAAAAAGCACCTGGGTTTGATAAAATCAGCAATAAAATGATTTTTGAGCTGCCTCGCATTGCAAAAAGATTAATCCTCTTTCTTTTTAATGCCATCTTACGGCTTGAGTACTACCCTCCGGTTTGGAAAATTGCACTAGTAAAGATGATTCCTAAGCCGGGAAAAGATCCTTGCAAAGTTGAGTCGTATAGGCCAATAAGTCTATTACCAACTATGTCCAAATTATTCGAGAAATTGCTTATAACCAAGCTGACTCCGATTTTGAATGAAAACAACTGCATTCCCAATCACCAGTTTGGCTTCAGACGTCAACACAGTACAATAGAACAAACACATAGATTGGTACAAGTCATAAGAAAAACCTTTGAGGAAAAGAGATACTGTTCGGCACTCTTTATTGACGTCTCTCAAGCTTTCGACAAAGTATGGCATGAAGGCCTGATATCTAAATTAAAGCAGAACTTGCCGGTGAATCTTCAACACCTACTATGGAAATACTTAATCGACCGTCAGTTTATGATTAAAGAAGGTGATTATTTAAGCCGTCCTCAACCTATAGGTGCTGGCGTCCCTCAAGGTAGTATCTTAGGACCAATTCTATACATGCTGTACACAGCAGACATGCCAACAAACAATGATATTCACACGTCAACATTTGCTGATGATACGGCATTTTTCAGTACTCACAAAGATCCAAAAGATGCCTCGATTCAATTACAGCACCACGTAACGCAAGTGGAGAAATGGGCAAGACAATGGGGAATAAAAATAAATGAACAGAAATGCACCCACGTAACATTTACTCTACGTAGGGAATCATGTCCCCCTATTCGTATTAATGATCATATAGTGCCTCAAAACTCACACGTGAAATATCTTGGTATTCATCTGGACCGTCGCCTCACATGGAAACCACATATAGATGCTAAGCTGACTCAAATGAAACTGAAAGCAGCCCAAATTCATTGGCTCATCGGCAGAAACTCCGTCCTTCGGCTCGATTGTAAGCTTCTACTCTACAACTCAATCTTAAAGCCAATTTGGTGCTATGGTATCCAGTTATGGGGCACTGCCTCCAACTCCAATATTGAGAAAATTCAACGCCGTCAAAACAAAATTCTACGAATGATAACTACCGCTCCTTGGTATATTAAAAACAACAACATACACAACGATCTTGATGTTCCACTTGTCAAATGGGAAATAACTAAACACGTGGCCCTTTATTTGGGTAAGCTGGAAGCTCATCCAAATCCCCTCGCTCGAGACATCTTACAACATCCCGGTCATAGCCGTTTGAGAAGGAGGGACACCACCGCTCTCAGATGAATAAATATAAGTTGCTCATTATATCCTATCGAATTTGAAAACTAGATTTTGCCTAGCATTGGCTGGACTTATCTTAATTAACTTTAGTTTTAAGATTTGAATACCTATTGTTAGTTCATTTAAAATGAAGATACAATAAAAAAGAATATGAAAAAAAAAAAAAATTTCTCGGCTGATAAGGTATTAAATATTATACGAAACTGGCGTATTAAATTTAGTGGTCATGATAACCAGATGATGAGTTTATTTACCGTGTAAATATTTTGACTGTTAAGAATTTGAATGGCGACTTTAAAATCTTGTGTGATCATGCACACTGTTTATTTGAAGGCAAAGCCTTAGAATGGTTCTGGCGGTATCACCGTGAACATGATGATGTTGAGTGGATTGCATTGACGAACTCTTTACGTGACAAATACAAAGTTGATTATAACGACTTTGATATTTTAGATGACATTAGGAGACGAAAACAGAAACCTAACGAAACTTTTGACGAATACTTAGATACAATATCAGCTTTCACTGACAAATTGAAATCAAGCATATCTGATCGTGATTTATGCGAAATTTTACTCAGAAACTTGAGAAGTGAAATTCGCCATGAGTTGATCCATTTAGAAATTTCTAACATTTCTCAACTTAGACGGGAGGTTAAGAAGCATGAGAGATTTGTCAAGGAATTGCACGTAGAGTCACGGAAATTGACACGAAGTCGAGTTTCAGAATTGACAGAACAGAGAAATGATGAGGACAACGCCGTTGTTGAAAATGCTTTCAATAACGATGAGATTTGTATAGTTTAACATAATGTTAAGTGTTGGAACTGTGATAAAACCGGACACACATTCTTTGACTGTATGGATACCAGACGTATATTTTGTTACGGATGTGGAGTTAAGGACGTATTTAAACCTACTTGTCCTAATTGTAGTAGAAAGACGGGAAACGAATTGAGGGATGTCCGTCGAAAATAGAGCGGGCATCCAAAACAATAAAATCAGTCTTGAATACTATTAAAACTAATTTTGACTATGACCTGGACATTAATACGAACCAAGTGCATCCATTATTGAGACCTTATCACGTTAGATTAAGAAAATACAATTTGGCCCGTGCCAGAATTTTTGGCCTGAATTCGTGTTCAAATAGGAAGATAAGATCTGCCAAACGAATTCGGGAATATTATAAACAAATTAAAAAGTTTAAGAATTCAATAATTACATCCCTGGTTGAAAGAGATTTCGATAATAGGCCATATGCAAAATTGAAAGTTGGTGATATTTTTTATTTCGCTTTATTAGATAGCCGGGCAAATACAAGTGTTATTGGTGGGAATTTATCATCAAAAGTTCAAGACAGTCAAAAAGTTGTAGGAACTGTAACTTTAAATATTACATATCAAGGACAAACAAAATTATTTCAGTTTATTATTGTACCAACTATACAACAAGACATCATTTGTGTTTACGATTTTTGGACTGCTTTCGGGTTGAAAATTTCAACACCAATTATTAGCGAAATCGACTCTACTGAAAGTGACCCAGACAAATTACAACTGACATATGAACAAAGACATAGACTAGATAAAGTTATTTCTATGTTTCCCGACTCCGAAGTAGAAGGATTGGGGTGTACCACTTTGATTGAGCATTTTATTAATACTGGAGACTCAAAGCCTATTAAACAACGTCATTACCCAATTTCTCTAGCTATAGAGAAGCTGTTGTGTGGTGAATTAGACAGAATGCTGTCCATAGGAGTCATAGAAGAAGCACCCAGTTCTCCTTGGTCTTCACCAACCGTAGTTGTAGTTAAGCCTGGTAAAGTAAGAATGTGTGTCGACAGTAGGAAGTTGAACTCTGTGACAGAAAAGGATGCTTACCCAATACCAAATATTGACGGACATATTGCAAGACTTCCTCCAGTTTATTGTATTTCAAAAATAGATTTGAAAGATGCCTTTTGGCAAATTAAATTGGACGAAAGTTCTAAACCAAAGACGGCTTTTACGGTCCCTAATCGGCCATTGTATCAGTTTACAAGAATGCCGTTTGGACTGTGTAATGCAGCGCAAACGTTGTGCCGACTTATGGACGTTGTTATTCCGTACAATTTAAAGACGCACGTATTCGTTTACTTAGATGACCTTTTAATTGTTTCACAAAACTTTGATGAACATATGACACATTTATTAGAGGTGGCAAGTCATCTTAGAAAAGCAGGTTTAACTATAAACATAAAAAAGAGTTGTTTTGCTTTAAATAAGGTGAAGTATCTAGGGTACGTAGTTGGAAACGGGACACTACAGGTGGACGAGGAAAAAGTTAGGGCCATACGTGACTTTCCGGTACCAAAATCGATACGACATTTACGACGATTTTTAGGGATGACCGGTTGGTACCGACGATTTATTAAGAACTATTCTACCGTAACATATCCACTGACGGAATTATTGACGAAAAAGAAAATTTTTCTGTGGACTGACACGGCTCAAGAAGCTTTTGAGGAACTGAAGACTCAACTGACATCTGCTTCATTACTGATTCATCCAAATTATAATAAACCGTTTGTACTTCAATGCGATGCAAGCACTTGTGGAGTTGGGGCAGTATTAGCTCAAGAAGACGAGGACGGTAATGAACAACCTATTGCCTATATGTCGCATAAATTAAATAAAGCTCAGCGAAATTATAGTATCACTGAACTTGAATGTTTAGCTGTATTGATGGCAGTGAAAAAATTCAGGCCATATATTGAGGGCCAGGAATTCAAAGTAGTCACAGATCACGCGAGCTTGAAGTGGCTTATGAATCAGCGCGATTTATCTGGGCGATTAGCAAGGTGGTCTCTTAAGCTTCAGGGATTCCAATTCTCTATAGAACATCGAAAGGGAAAGGACAATGTGGTCCCTGATACGTTGTCTCGAGCTCACGAGGGTGAAGAATTTATAAATTCTATTGAAATTGAAAATGTTCCGTCAATTAATCTCGACTCGGATGAATTTGACTCTGACGAATATGTTAAATTACGTGATTGTATTCAAAATTCTAGTTTACCGGACTTCAAAATTATTGACAAATATGTTTACAAAAGAACTGATTTTTCGAATGGTTTAACTGAGGAATCAAATTCTTGGAAGTTATTTGTTCCCACTGAACTTAGACAAAGTATCATTTATTCGGCGCATGATATTCCAAAATCATCACACGGTGGAATTACAAAGACATTAGAACGCATACGACGATATTTTTATTGGCCACGACTTGTAACTGACGTTAAGGACTACATTCAAAACTGCAACTTGTGTAAGACGTCTAAGACACCGACGACTGTACTAAGACCTCCACTAGGACAGTTTGTTAAAACTGACAGACCATTTCAAAGACTGTATATTGACCTCATAGGTCCTTTACCAAGGACAAAAACTGGTAATATAGGGATATTGATAGTACTTGACCATTTTTCCAAATTCACGTTTCTGAAACCTTTAAGAAAATTTACTTCCAAGGACATAATTAATTATTTACAAACGGACATTTTTGATTGTTATGGGGTACCTGAGGTAATGGTGTCAGATAACGGATCACAGTTTAAATGTAAAGATTTTGAAAACTTTCTGAGGAAAAATGGAGTAAACCATATGTGTACAGCTGTGTACAGTCCTCAGGCTAACGCTAGCGAACGCGTAAACCGTTCCATTAATGAGGCTTTGAGGTCGTATGTTCGAAAAGATCAGCGAGAATGGGATCAGTATATTAGCAGTGTCAACTATGCACTGAGAAATAGCGTACACCAATCCTTGGGTAAGACACCATATCAGATAATATTCGGACAGACTATGGTTACACATGGTAAGGATTACAGACTTTTGGCAAAATTAGACCTTTTAGCAGACTCGGATATACGTTTGGAACGACAGGACGATTTTTCATCGATTCGGAACTCAATACGTGAATACATGAGAAAGGCATATGAGAAAAACGCACGCACGTACAATCTAAGAACACGCACAAGAGAGTACGAAATCGGCCAAGAAGTTATACGTAGAAATTTCACTCAAAGTTCAAAGATCGAACATTTTAATTCTAAATTAGCTCCGGTTGGTATTCGAGCTAAGATTACTCGTAAAGTAGGACATGTAAACTATGAGTTGCAAGATTTGGACAATGGAAATATGTGAGTATACCACGCAAAGGACATCTGGACGTAACATATTCACGGGTGACAGATATTAATTTAGGATTTAGAATTTCGCCCTTTACAGAACCAGTCTTTCGTACTTTTGGGTTTTCATACTGTTTCTGTTTTGTGAGGTCGTGCCTAATATTTACTTTAAATTTGAATATACTTTGTGAAAAGTGAAATAAATTATAGGAAACATTTTTTTTATAAAAAAATAAGGGAGGAATTGATTGTATTGTCAGAAAGAAAAAATTTAGAAGATTGAAGAACGATTTTTCGAAAAGTAGAAAGAAAATTTTGTAATTTTTTTTTTTTAAATAAAATAAAATATAATAAACGCGGAAATTGTTAAACCTACAATAAATAAAAAAATTATTGGACACGGATCTTCAATATAAATATATTTTTTTTGAACGAGGTGAATAATTTCTGAAACCCGAATCCTAACTGGAAAACTTAAGTCTAAGAACTCATTTTGATCCTGCATCATAACTCCAACAAATTTTCCAGTCCCAAAAAGTTCAAGGGCTAACGTGGATGTGTTATAAAATTCTGTTGCAGTGGGACAGAATAAGGAAAGAAGGTTTTCTCTAACCAGAATATTTAAGATCCTCAACATAATTAACATAAGTCAGCTCGCTAAACAAAGATCTAAGCATTGAAGAATCCCTGAGGTCCTAAAATCGGCATTTATATATAATTTGGACAGAACAACAAGGAAAAGAAATAGACAAACCTAAAAGATAAGCAACATTGAGCATAAATAAATAACTAAATATAAAATAATTTTAATTTCTTTAACATCACTTTTGACACTTATATAACTATATCATATATTGTGAATAATAATAAAAACATATATATGTAATTGTTTGTAAAAGGGACACTTATATACTTACACTAACATGCATACAACATAACACATAACATAACACATTCATAATTTTACACTACATTAACACTATTCTAAATAGCATTCACTTTGAAATCAAAATTCATATATCGGAAAATATAATATCTATCTAAAGTAATCTCCAGTATGCTGACTACAGGCCTGCAGTCATCGTGGGAACTTTAAATGGTGAGTTTGGAAAACAATTTTTTTTGAAGAAATAGAAAATATATAGAATGTTAAATTTGATTTCAAAAATATATAAACTCTAAACCATAATAATATACTAAATATACAAATATACAATATTTCATTCATTCATTCATTTCCCTATAAAAAAAAATATCTCTAAATTTACATATTTGTTTTAAATAATGATTAATTTTACAATATATTGTTAATTAACATTCAAAATATATACTTTTAATTTTAAATTATCCTTAAATTATTAACTTTATTTTCTTTACATTTGTTTCTTTTAAAATGAAAGAATTATTAAATATACTAGGACATAACTTATTAATTTTGTACTGAATATATATTTAAAATGGAATTCTAAGCTTCTTTTAATTATTTCGTGAAACATGTAGACAACTGTGTTTAGGAAAGCATTTTGGGCTATTCGAAAATTTAATCTTGAATAGCAAAGGTTAAGGGAGGGTATAGACAGGAATAGGTCAAATTACACCAAGTATCTATTCCAATATAGTTCATTTATATCTCTGCTCACTTAGTTTTTTTTTTTTATTTTTCTCTTCTCAATATACTTTTGGTAGTCGTTTCTAGGGATTGATGCTACTAATTTTTTTATTTTTAAGTTAACGAACTGGCTTATTTAATCAGAAGAAAGATCCCCCCCATTATCCCTGAGCACGACCGGACTATTTAGTAGCACCCTCTTCTGAAAGATAAGACCCGACTGAAATGGTTCGTTACACACGTTGAATGTAGAAATAGGACAAACAGAACTTATTTCTCTGAACTCGAACATCTCCTATCAAAAAAAGAAGAATGAGAAGAGATTGGCAAATTCACAGGTCTCCTGAACTGAAAGCTAGGCTACGGGAATGCAGAGATATACTAAGACATTTCTTAGAAACCCAAAGAACGGCCTCACTTAGATCTTACTTGGAAGGTCTTGATAGTACCCCACAATCTGACTACTCGTTATGGAGGGCGGCAAGAGGTTTAAAAAGACCAGTGAGAGGAAAACCTCCTTTGCGTAATCCGACTGGTGACTGGACTAGAAATGATTCCGAGAAAGGGACATTATTTGTTAACCATTTGAGAAATGTGTTTACTATAAACAACTCAAATAATATCGAATCTGATTTGCCACCACTTGTTATAAGGCCTCCTGTACCTCTAAGACTAAACTTTCGTGATGTCCAAAACGCTATTGGTACTCTGAACCTTAGAAAGGCTCCAGGTATGGATAAAATCAGCAATAAAATGCTTGTGGAGTTACCTCGTGTAGCAAGAAGAATTATCCTCTTTATCTTCAACGCTATTTTACGCCTAGAATACTATCCTGCAGATTGGAAGGTATCACTATGATTCCTAAGCCAGGGAAGGACCACACCAAAGTGGAGTCATATAGGCCAATTAGTCTACTGCCGACAATTTCAAAACTGTTTGAAAAATTGTTAATGACTAAGTTGACTCCAATTCTGAATGACACTGAATGTATTCCTAATCATCAATTCGGCTTCAGGGCTAAACACAGCACCATCGAACAAACACACAGACTGGTAAATGTGATAAGAGGGTCGTTTGAAGACAAAAAATACTGCTCCGCCCTTTTCATTGATGTGTCGCAAGCGTTCGACAAAGTTTGGCATGACGGTTTAATGCACAAAATAAAATTAACTCTGCCTGCTAACCAAGTTGCATCACAGAATTTGCAGAATTATGTTTATAAGCTAGAGAATTGGCTAGAGCTTTGGAAAATCAGGGTTAACGAACAGAAATGTATTCATATAACTTTCACATTGCGAAAAGATACCTGCTCGCTCATCAGAATAAATAATCAAATTATCCCGCAACACAATGAAGTCAAATACCTCGGCATTCACCTCGACCGCCGTTTAACTTGGAAGTCGCATATTGAAGCGAAACTTACACAAATGAGATTAAAAGCAGTGCAACTTAATTGGCTAATCGGCAGAAACTCTACATTGAAATTGGATTGCAAACTTTTGTTGTACAATGCAATACTAAAGCCAATCTGGTGCTATGGAATTCAATTATGGGGTACTGCCTCAGCATCCAACATGGAAAAAATTCAAAGGGGTCAAAATAAAATTCTACGTATAATTACTGCAGTTAAAAATTCTCGTATCCACAAAGATCTAGGCGTGCCATTAGTAAAAGTCGAATTTACAAAATATGCGTCAAAGTACGTCAGCAAACTTGAACACCATCCAAACCCACTTGCACGAGACATCCTCAACTTTAGTGGCCACAATCGGTTGAGAAGGAGGGATACCCTTGCTTTAACTCAAGCGCAAAACAGATGATTGGATCAGTTGATGTGAAATTTTTTAGTATCATAAAAATTTTTGTCTAGCACTGGCTGGGCATATTATTCTTTTTTTAGTATTACGATTTGAATACTTAGTGTTATTTCATATATGAAGATTCAATAAATAATTAAAAGCAAAAAAAAAAAAAAAAAATTCAGTGATTCGTTCAATGTTGGATTAAAATCAGGTAAAAGGTTTATCATTTCCCTTATATTCGTGTAGTTATACCCAGTATTGTAGACGTTCTGCAGACAAGGTTGTGTCGAAGTGGACAGTTGTGGCATGGCGTTCTGATAACTACAAGTTGGTTGTCGCACGTAGGTCGATGTTAGCGTCTGTGGACCGTTCGTGTTTGGTGGTATCTGTTGAGCGTAACTTCTGGGGAAACATATTTGAATGTGTAACTATCATTACGTTATTCATAGGCGTGTTGTATGATGATACATTCGGTTGTGTTATCATCGGCGTTGTGATAGAGCACGGAGCAGCAATCACCTGATTTTCAACGTGGTTAGTATAACGATCGCCATATACTGGTCGTAGTGACGCAAATGTTACATGAGACGGATTTATTTGCGGCACGCTTGTTAACGGCGGTGTTGATGAGGCTGTTGTAAAACCGTTAAATGAAGCACTATTCGTGTGTGGGCCAGAATCGTTTTGCAAGGGCGATGACGCAATGTCTGGAACAAAACCTACTGGTTCGTTGACATTAACGTGCGCTCGCATACTCGAAATCAGCTCTTCCAATTGAAAAACTCGTTGTGTCAGATCATCGTCTCTGATGCAATCACGTGCCTCAACATTGTTCGTTTCAAGACGTTCAATTAGTACGGCCTTTTTGCCGGACCATTTTCCCTGCATTTCGCTTGCAGTTGCTTCGCGGTCAAGCTGTGTGAATTTTCCATATCGTAAATTAGGAATTCAGATCCCACTTCTGAAATTGTCAAAAGAACTGAATTAAACGACTTGATTTGATAATTACAAAAATAATTCTTTATTTATTATAAGTTCAAGTTTTACACGTCTTTCTTTTATCGAATGTTGTGTTCAGGGCGACGTCGTAGTTTTTACTATCTTCCGTTGATTTTAAAATCAAACAGCGTTGTTGTTATACATGGTTGCATATCTACTACCTTTTGTTACGTTGACAACATGAAACTGTGGTGTTGTAATCTATTTCTTTGTGTTGCTGACTTTGGGATCCGAATGTCCGGACCTGGTTTTTCGTCAAAAGGACCTCCTCCAGTTTTCTTGATTGAAGATATATTGTAAGAAAGCTTTTTCTTAACCATTTGCTTATGATCAGAATACACCTATCGAAAATTACAAAAGTCTTTATCTGCAGCATGTTAATATGGAAAACAATTAATAATTTACCTTGCGCCACGTTTTTACAACTTTTAGCGGTGGACCGGAGGCATTTAATTTATTGGTTAAAGTTTCCCAAAGTCTGTAAGCAGTAGCTTTTCCTTGGCCAAATTGCTGTGCTCAGACATAAACTCAGCAAGAATTTGTTTTTGTCTGAAATTTATTTTTGTTAAATTCGACCTAATAATTAATATTATTTACTTAATTTGCATAAAACTTATTAAAGATTTAACTTACATTTTCGTGTTGTTTGCGTGTACCGAAATAAATAAAATGTGGTTAATTTTAAAAAACTGTTGTGGCACTTGTAAAGCGTTCAAACAAGAATAATTATTTTTACTTTTTACAAAGGAGCAAAAAAGGGAGTAATACAAAAAAGTACGAAAATCTATACGAATAATTAATTAATCAGGGGTGTCATAGAAACCAATATTGTCAGAATTGGTTTTAAAACCGACAAGAAAAAATGCTTTGGAGTCGTAGGACACTGCTACACGTTCAATAAATATCAAGATATTTCTAGTAAAAATAAGAAACTAATATACATACTGGTGGTCAGATGAACTTACGGTGATTCCACGCAACGCCTATTTAATTATTTCAGACGACATCCTTCTATGGACAACAGAATGTAAACAAGCCAAGATAGCTTCCTTTGCAGCTTTCACAGAACAAATTAATCCATCTTACCCTATTTCCAAAATTTGGTTCAACTTGCGTAAACTAAGTGGAGCAAATACAAATAATAAAATCCGTTATGTTGAACACAACAATTAAACTCTTTCAAACCCAACTGACATTGCAAACCTTTTCGCTAAAGTTTGGTCTTACCAATCAAGTGATGTTAACTTTGATAATGAATTCAAACGCAGGAAACAAAACACCAATATTCTCATTAACTATCAACCAAATAATTCATCAAAGATCTTAGAAGAAGATAGAACAATCTTTGAAATTAAAACAACTTTAAATACACTAAAGGGTAAAACACCAGGCTTTGACAATATCTCATATCCATTGCTAAAACAACTGCCTAATAAAACCCTATCTATACTACTTGATCTATAAAATTTCATTTTTAGAACCGGTATAATTCCGCAAAGTTGAAAAACAGCAACAATAATCCCCATTATGAAACCCAACAAGGATATTACAGGCCAATCTCGCTTATACCTTGCATATTGAAATTACTCGAAAAAATAGTTGCAATTAGAATTACATGGTTCCTTCAAAAAAATAAACTTCTTAGCACTCATCAAGTCGAATTCAAGCCAAATAAAGGAACTATCGATTATTTAACTTATATTGACCATTTAAGCTTCCGCGCTTACACATCATAGTCACATATCCATCATATCAGTTGATTTTGAAAAAGCTTTTGACCGCATTGGAATTCATTCGATTATTTCACAGCTCAAAGAGTGTAAACTTGGGTAAAAAATTATCAATTTTGTGTACACTTTTTTATCTAATAGAAAGATAAAAGTTAAAGTAAATAACTGCTTTTCATTTACAGAATATCTCTATAATGGTATTCCTCAAGGGTCCCCATTATCTGTAATACTTTTTCAAATTGCCACTAACCAACTAAACAAAATTATATCCAATAACAAATATATATTATATATGCGGATGATTTATACAGTGGCTCCATCGCATAATCGGACAAGTGTTTGTATGATATTTACGTTCTCTGAACTAAAACAAATCGTAATAATTTTTATTTATTTTTTGTTTTTATTTGCACTCTACACTCTAATCTTTCCAAATATAAAAAAAATATTCTCGATGATAACTGTAAATTTACATAGAAAAACAAAATTAACTCAATTTTTTGCGCTCAACGCATAATCGGACAAAGTAAAACATCAATAATAAAAATGACAAAAGAGAACAATTAATACTTTGTGGCATATCCTTTGTTCTCAAGAACGGCATGTAAACGTTTTGGAATGGATTTTACCAAATTGGAGCATACCTCAGGTTCTATGGAGTTCCACGCTTCCATTAACGCCGCCTTAAGCTGACTCAAAGTGTTAAATTGTTGTTGGTATACTCTTCTACACATAATATAATACAAATATAGAAATATAAAAAATTATTTACCAGAGTTTAGCATTTCAAAAACTTCAGAATCAAAATCTTCTGATTCATCAGCCTCAGAAATGTTATTATACATATTGCTTGTATTAAAAAGCTTTTGCATTTCAGCAGATGGATTAAATTTGTCACAATAAATTGAATTATTTTTAAAGTATGTGTTTTTTCTGAAAAGTGTTTTCATGCCAAACCATGGGAAAGAAACCATCCACTATAAATAATAACACACATTTTTAGACATGCCAGACGCACATTTTTTAGCTCAAAATTCATTCTTGTTACCATCAGTTATAAAAAAATCTCCAAAAAAATTCCCCTAATATTGTGTTGTCATCCCTAACAAATCCCCGGATCCCCAAGACGAAATTTTTATCCTAAATCACGAAAAAAATCCTCACTGCATTCTTCATGTTTATATTTTTTGTTGTTTTTTTTTTGTTTGTTTTTCTTTTTTAAACAGATTTTATTTTAGAACTCTCAGAACTCAATTGCAAGGTTGCCAACTATCACATAAAACACAAATTGTTCGCAAGAAATTTTAATTCTAACACATGAAACATTCTTGGTAACCCTTAGAATGGACCTTCTACGTCACATAAGGGGAAATCATGCGCATGGCGTAATCTTTATTTTTATCATTCTTGCTCGTACATACATATTTGTGTACAAAACTAAAAATTTCAGATTTTTTTGTTTATGTATTTGCGGAATTTGCTTTATATTTTTTAAATTTAATTGGATGCTACCCACAAACAGTGTATTGCATTGACAAAAACTGTGAGTACGTGGGATATTAATTTTCATCGTTTGTGATGGATTCTGAAGTCGAAGATGACGGAGTTGCCGGCAGGCAGCACCCTAGGGTATATGACAACAACATTAGCTCTAATGAGAACTCTTTAAAAAGGCCGAGACGTGATGGTTCTGGCTCCCCAACTAATGTGGACGTTTCCAATCTAACTGGAAGACAATCAACTTTTGAACCAAATCATCAAAACAAATTTTTTATTATTGATATCACTGAATGGGCCTGTTCGTAAATGCAACACTACTACATATTAGGCGCAAACAAACAAAAAATTCTAATCATAAAAATAGCTGATGCTACGAACGAGTAAGTATAAAGAATGTCATTTTTTATTATTTAATTTTTAAACATTTTTATCCTATTTTCTTTTATATTTGACAAATATTTGTTCACAATTTCACAAATTAAATTTAAAATTATTTTTTCTATTTTTGCGCAGTGTTCGCTCGTTCGTAAATGCAAAAAAAAAGCCGTAGATATTGACGAAACTGGGACAAAGGAAACAATTGGACCTGCTGGTGGGTTACTGCGTATTTCGATTCGAAAAGAAAATCATTCGAATTTGTATACTTTTTACATTGTATTTTGAAAGCTTTTGCTTTCGAATCGAAATACGCAGTAACTCCCCTGGTAAATCATTCTGTCCGCCGATATTTCTTTATAATGTTAATGTGAAACATTTATGTGAGCAGCTATATAGATGCAAAAACCCCTGTTTATAGCAGGAAAGTGATGGTTGGAAACTGAAGAGGAGATCAGTGGAATGTAAATAAAATAACTTTGATTATTTTATTTACTCGAAATAAAACCCCAATAAGAAATGAAAAGAAATGAACAAATAAAATATTAGGGTTTTGGACAAATTTAATTTCTTTTATTGCGGATTGAATTACCTCTTTTCTTTTTAAGCTCAGAACTCACACTTAATTATAATATGGAAAAAAAAACGGAAGCAGTGTTAGGACATATTTAGCCAACTTGACGTTTACCTTTAGGCGTTAATAAACTTAGAAAGAGATGAATAGTTATGTTTATAATTATTCATCTAGGTAACTTACAGCTTTTATATATAATAAAAGAAAACTAAGTTTGTTAGAGTTATAGGGTTAAAACATGAACATATTATGTTGTTGGCGTAAACATTGCCGCCCGCCTTGCAGGATACGTGCAAATTAATGAAGGAAGTCATGTGGCCATGTCCTAATACTGCTGTAGAACAAACATTATTTAGAAAAGGTAGACTTAAAATTAATAAGTAAAAAAAAGGAATTAATAATAATTAATAAGAATTTAATTCAATTTTAGTAATATTCAAGTTCTTACATACTAAATACAAATGTAAATTTTGTAGAAATTAACAATTCAATGAATAAGATTAAATAAATGTACGTTTCGTATTTTGCATGCCTAAAAGTGCATTTCGAAATTATAGTGAACATGGACCATAAATAGTCCACCCGAAAATGGTGCTTTGTGCTGTAGGACAGCCAGGTTTTGAAAAAACACCTTCAAGATTGACCTTATGATAAAGGTCTGCACCGATAATGATGTCGATCGAAGCCGATTCGTAGAATTTAGAATCGGCGAGGAACATATCACGGAAATGTTTCTTATAGTGTTCGGGAATGGATTCAGACGGGGTTCGGAGAGTTATGCGATTGTCGACACGGAATGTTCCCTCGATTTTGGAACTCGAATCGAATCGGGATTTTAGAATTATTGGACAAAATGTTTCGTCTCGTAAACTAAACGCTGTTAAGTTCAGTTTATCCACGAACCTTTTCGAAACTCTACTAACGGTAGATCCTGAGTCAAGTAAACATCTTGCGTGGGTAGAAGAAACCTTAACAAGGACGGTAGGCAAAAGGATATCGAGGTCAATTGTGACGGTGGAAGTCGGAACCCTCGTTTCCACCCACTCAGTAAATTATTATTGTTGATTTTTGGTATTTATGAACCTTATTTTTGATTATTTTTTATATGGATATGAATGATATTAGTTTAGGGAATTATAAAATTTATATTTTTATGATTTTTGATATTGATGAAATTTTATATCATTACATTTATGAATGCATATGATTATATTAATATTTATATTATCATATTTATGAATATTTCACTATAAAATGTTGTGACGGTGGAAGTCGGAACCCTCGTTTCCACCCACTCAGTAAATTATTATTGTTGATTTTTGGTATTTATGAACCTTATTTTTGATTATTTTTTATATGGATATGAATGATATTAGTTTAGGGAATTATAAAATTTATATTTTTATGATTTTTGATATTGATGAAATTTTATATCATTACATTTATGAATGCATATGATTATATTAATATTTATATTATCATATTTATGAATATTTCACTATAAAATGTATAATGAAGTAATATATATAGTATGGTTAGTTAGTAAGTTCGTGGTGAATATAAAGTATTTACTTACGGCACCATCTAGTGGTTGCCGGCAACAACGACACATGTACACTAGCGCCCCAACGGCTGGTGATTGAAAACAATGATTGTCGCGCTGTCAGAATCAGCTGAGCGAATGAGCACATGTTACCATCTGGGTAATTTCTCGAGTGAGAAAAAGGTATAAAAGCAGAGCAAAAGACTGTAAGAATGATCAGTGTGTGTTGAGCAGTTGGAGTGTTCGTTGCTAATAGGTGAGTGATATTGGTAGTTGTTGAGTAGTGTTAATAGATTACAATTCCCGTGGTTATACCGCCGGTCTATTAATCTATTCACACAGTAACCGAGCGTAGTAGTGTTCTCGTGAGTTTTACTCCAGGAGCACCACTACGAGTCGCACAAGGGAGTGTGTCCAGTGAGTTTTACTCCAGGCACACCCTCCGGTGTAGGCTTCACTGGGTTTATTTGGTGGTCGCATTTCCACCCAGCTCAAAGCCGAGCGTAGTAGTGTTCTCGTGAGTTATACTCCAGGAGCACCACTACGAGCTACACAAGGGAGTGAGTCCAGTGAGTTTTACTCCAGGCTTACTTCCGGGTGTAGTCTGACTGGGCCATATTTGAGTGTGGTTGGCGTTCCAGCGGGTTTTACTCCAGGACTCCAACCGCTGCGAGCTACACAAGGGAGTGAGTCCAGTGAGTTTTACTCCAGGCTTACCCTCGTGTGTAGTTTGACTGGGTCATTACTGAGTGTGGTCGGCGTTCCAGTGGGTTATACTCCAGGATTCCCACTGCTACAAGCTACATAAGGGAGTGAGTCCAGTGAGTTTTACTCCAGGCTTACCCTCGTGTGTAGTTTGACGGGGTCATACTTGGGTGTAGTTGGCGTTCCAGTGGGTTTTACTCCAGGATTCCAACTACACACTACCCCTGAGTAGTGTTTCCGTGGGTTATACCCATAGTTCACATTTAGGTGTAGCCTCACTGTGACCTTACTCGCGACTTTTCACTACCATACCCGGTCTCACGTTAGGCCATTCGAGCTACCAAATACCACTGCCATTTCCCCACGATCCCGGTCGTTTCGTACTCTCACCACTCGCCAAGAGATAATTGGTTAGACGAAAATAAAGTGATTTATTTCTGGTAAAACGAACCTAAAAGAGTAATAAAGTAAATTGAAATTGTGTAACGAAGCCGTGTTTTAATTTAGAGGTCACAAAATCAAATAAATTTTATTGTGACAGAACTTTGGACAGCCGTGAGTTATACCCCAGCCAAAGAAGGTTCGTTACAGTTGGCGCCCGAGCAGGGACCTCTAAATTAATAAAAGCACCAGTGGCTAAGTTCGGTAATCGCGTGAAGCGCGAGTAAATAAATTTATAATAATAAAAAAATATAATTCGAAATTCGAAATAAAAATAATAAAAAAAACACATAATAATAACAATAAACTTGATAAATAAAAAAAAAATATATAAGAATAATAATAATTATTATAAAATTAAATAAAAGAAGCCCACGTTTTCGAGACGAGATGACGGAAGAACAACGTTTCGAAAAGATTAGGCAACGATTCCGTGAACGAATGGAGGAAGATCCATACAATATAAAATTTGTGAAAAGAAAAGGAGCCACCGTGGAGCCGCCGGTGTATCCAAGGTACGCAAACGCAGAAGATGAAGTATACTGGAGGACGAAGATAAAACTCACAATAATAAATAAAGAAGAGCCGCATACGTAGCCACAAAACTTAATCAAACAAAAGAAGTCAACCGATGATGAAGTGGAAAATGTTAAACAACAATCACCAAATCATGGCCGATGCGTTGTCACATCAACCGTGTGGAAACGCCAACATCGCCATGTGTGAGGCCGCAGTGTCACCAAATCATGGCCGATGCGTTGTCACATCAACCGTGTGAGAACGCCAACATCGCCATGTGTGAGGCCGCAGTGTCACCAAATCATGGCCGATGCGTTGTCACATCAACCGTGTGAGAACGCCAACATCGCCATGTGTGAGGCCGCAGTAGCAACATCGTGGCCGATGCGTTGTCACGTCAGCCGTGTGAAAACGCCAACATCGCCATGTGGGAGGCCGCAGTAATCACCAAATCATGGCCGATGCGTTGTCCCATCAACCGTGTGGAAACGCCAACATCGCCATGTGTGAGGCCGCAGTGTCACCAAATCATGGCCGATGCGTTGTCACATCAACCGTGTGAAAACGCCAACATCGCCATGTGTGAGGTCGCAGTAATCACCAAATCATGGCCGATGCGTTGTCACGTCAACCGTGTGAAAACGCCAACATCGCCATGTGTGAGGCCGCAGTAATCACCAAATCATGGCCGATGCGTTGTCACGTCAGCCGTGTGAGAACGCCAACATCGCCATGTGTGACGCCGCAGTAGCAACATCGTGGCCGATGCGCTGTCACACCAGCCGTATGAAAGCGCCAATATCGCCACGTATGAGGTATGGTCAGCAGAGGTGCGGCACACCATCCAGGCGGCAGTGCAGTCCCGTCAACCAAGTAGACGACTAAAATTTATCCATCATAGCGATACCAGTCTCGTCTCATCGAACTGTTCGGACGTGTTACTTTTAGTGCGGCTGAATTTTCGGTGAAAAAATCGTAATAGGTGAAAAAGTGTAAAAAGTTGAAATTAAACAAAAAGTGAAAAAAATCGTAATAGGTTAAAATATATAAAAAAAAAAACATTAAAAATCGTATAAAAACTGTATGAGTGTTCCTCTCAGATGTAATTCTGAGAAAGAGCTTAGCTCGACTAGAAAAACTAGATGCATCTCTGAGGAAGAATCCATAAAAAAATCTTTGGAGAATTTTCTCACTGCAAGAGCCGTGGAACGGCGTCGTTCCTGTTCGCCCAATATTGTGATTTCAACAGATGAAAAAACATCATCTTCATCAAATAGTGCAGTCAAACCCAAAAAACAAGTAGGTATGGATAAGTACATAACCGTTCTCAAGCGACAGAGGAGCCCGAAGTCTGCTCAAGTGTCATCAAATGCAAAAGCTCCTAAGACCGTGAGTAATGATCAAAATAGGTTTGCTCTCCTCCAGACGGATGAGCCAGAACTTCCGAAGAAGACGTTTAAGCCCCCACCAATTTATCTGAGAGAGCCGACTTCCAGTAAATTGGTACAAGGAATTGTTGCTGTAATAGGTGAAAACATGTTTAGCGTAACCTCAATGAAACATGGAAATATCTGCGAGACAAAGATACAAGTGAATAGGGAAGATGATTTTCGAAAATTGTCCAACCAGCTGGAAATGGAGACTAGGGATTTCTATACCTACCAGCTCAAAAGCGCAAAAGGACTCCAAGTCGTTCTAAAGGGTATAGACCCATGTGTTGATCCCGCGGAGATAAAAACCGGTTTAATGGACAAAGGGTTCAAAATCAAGAGCGTAGTGAATATTAGAAACCGTGAAAAGATCCCTCAGCCCATGTTCAGGGTAGAATTGGAACCTGGAGATGTTGTCTTAAAGAAAAATGAGTCCCATCCCATCTACAATCTGATGTACCTTCTGCATCGTAGAATCACCGTGGAAGAACCACATAAGCGTCAGGGACCCGTACAGTGTCTCAACTGTCAAGAATTTGGTCACACCAAGGCGTATTGTAAATTGCCGACAGTTTGTGTTGCGTGTGGGGAGCTACATGCAACTGCTCAATGCGATAAGTCGCGAACTGACTCAAAAATCAAAAAATGCAGTAACTGCGGAGGTAATCATACCGCAAATTATAGAGGTTGTCCAATTTACACTCATTTGAAAGGCATAAGAACCAACAAGACGTCAGTATTGCCTAATCGCCCTCAACAGCCAAATTTAGCATTGAGTGACAATTTCCCTCAAGTATTACGGTCCACTAGTCATGTAAACGCGCCAAGTTCTAGACAAGTTTCTTACGCAAACGTCGTTAAATGTAATATGCCAGGTCTGGAGCAGGAACCTAAACCCCAATATTCTGAGCCGCATATCAACAATCTAGAGACAACATTGCAGACACTTGTCCAAACTATGAACACTTTCACGACCACCATGACATCCATGATGCAGGAAATGCTGAAAATGCAATCCACTATCTTGCAAGCCATTTTAAAGAAATGATTTATTTAAAAATTTGTTTCTGGAACGCGAACGGCCTCCGCCAACATAAAAATGAACTGGAATACTTCCTGATGGATAAGCAGATTGATGTTATGATGATTGCTGAAACTCACTTGACGTCGACAGGGTACTTCAAAATTAATGGCTACGAGTTCTACGATACTAAAGACCCCCGCGGAAGAGCTTGTGGAGGTTCGGCAATTCTTATAAAGAACAGAATAAAGCATTATCTAATGAATAACATAAGTGAGGATTACCTCCAAGCAACAAACATTTGCATTGAATTCTGTCAATACAAATTTGTTTTATCATCGATTTATTCTCCGCCTCGATTTTCAATAAATGAACACCAATACCATAACTTCTTTAAATCCCTTAAAGCTAGATTTTTAGTTGCTGGTGACTTTAACGCCAAACACACATTTTGGGGTTCACGTCTGGTAACCCCAAAGGGTCGCGTACTCTTCAACACCATTGCTAAAATGGGCTTAGATGTACTCTCAAGTGGACATCCCACCTATTGGCCGACGGACCGACGGAAGATTCCCGACGTTATTGACTTTGGGGTAATGAAAAATATCCCTGTAGAATGGATGCAAGTGGATCCTTCACTGGACTTGTCCTCAGATCACTCTCCTACTATCATTTCAATGCATTTCCCTCAAGTGTGTGGTTCTCCATTTATGAACATGACTAAGACCCGAGTAAGTTGGATAAAATACAAAAAGTATTTAAGTTCTCATTGCACGGAAAATGTTGTGTTGAGAACTACCGACGATATTGATGAGTCGATTGGCAACTTTACCGAGGACCTTCGACGAGCTGTGCATCACGCTTCCACTTATCACGTTGAATGTAGAAATAGGACAAACAGAACTTATTTCTCTGAACTCGAACATCTCCTATCAGAAAAAAGAAGAATGAGAAGAGAGTGGCAAATTCACAGGTCTCCTGAACTGAAAGCTAGGCTACGGGAATGCAGAGATATACTAAGACACTTCTTAGAAACCCAAAGAACGGCCTCACTTAGATCTTACTTGGAAGGTCTTGATAGTACCCCACAATCTGACTACTCGTTATGGAGGGCGGCAAGAGGTTTAAAAAGACCAGTGAGAGGAAAACCTCCTTTGCGAAATCCGACTGGTGACTGGGCTAGAAATGATTCCGAGAAAGGGACATTATTTGTTAACCATTTGAGAAATGTGTTTACTATAAACATCTCAAATAATAACGAATCTGATTTGCCACCACTTGTTATAAGGCCTCCTGTACCTCTAAGACTAAACTTTCGTGATGTCCAAAACGCTATTGGTACTCTGAACCTTAGAAAGGCTCCAGGTATGGATAAAATCAGCAATAAAATGCTTGTGGAGTTACCTCGTGTAGCAAGAAGAATTATCCTCTTTATCTTCAACGCTATTTTACGCCTAGAATACTATCCTGCAGATTGGAAGGTGTCTATGATCACTATGATTCCTAAGCCAGGGAAGGACCATACCAAAGTGGAGTCATATAGGCCAATTAGTCTACTGCCGACAATTTCAAAACTGTTTGAAAAATTGTTAATGACTAAATTGACTCCAATTCTGAATGACACTGAATGTATTCCTAATCATCAATTCGGCTTCAGGGCTAAACACAGCACCATCGAGCAAACACACAGATTGGTAAATGTGATAAGAGGGTCGTTTGAAGACAAAAAATACTGCTCCGCCCTTTTCATTGATGTGTCGCAAGCGTTCGACAAAGTTTGGCATGACGGTTTAATGCACAAAATAAAATTAACTCTGCCTGCTAACACCCATAAACTCATGGAAAGTTATTTATACGGTCGCAAATTTAAAATCAAAGAAGGTGATTTTTTAAGTACCGCTCAGCCAATTGAATCAGGTGTGCCTCAGGGTAGCATACTGGGTCCTACTTTATATTTGATATATGCCTCCGACATGCCGTCAGACCCTAAAATCCATACGTCAACTTTTGCAGACGATACAGCCTTTATCAGCGTCCATCAGGACCACCAAGTTGCATCACAGAATTTGCAGAATTATGTTTATAAACTAGAGAACTGGCTAGAGCTTTGGAAAATCAGGGTTAACGAACAGAAATGTATTCATATAACTTTCACATTGCGAAAAGATACCTGCTCGTTCATCAGAATAAATAATCAAATTATCCCGCAACACAATGAAGTCAAATACCTCGGCATTCACCTCGACCGCCGTTTAACTTGGAAGTCTCATATTGAAGCGAAACTTACACAAATGAGATTAAAAGCAGTGCAACTTAATTGGCTAATCGGCAGAAACTCTACATTGAAATTGGATTGCAAACTTTTGTTGTACAATGCAATACTAAAGCCAATCTGGTGCTATGGAATTCAATTATGGGGTACTGCCTCAGCATCCAACATTGAAAAAATTCAAAGGGGTCAAAATAAGATTCTACGTACAATTACTGCAGCTCCATGGTATGTTAAAAATGCTCGAATCCACAAAGATCTAGGCGTGCCATTAGTAAAAGTCGAATTTACAAAATATGCGTCAAAGTATGTCAGTAAACTTGAACACCATCCAAACCCCCTTGCACGAGACATCCTTAACTTTAGTGGCCACAATCGGTTGAGAAGGAGGGATACCCTTGCTTTAACTCAAGCGCAAAATAGATGACTGGATCAGTTGATGTGAAATTTTTTTAGTATCATAAAAATTTTTGTCTAGCACTGGCTGGGCTTATTATTTTCTTTTTAGTATTAAGATTTGAATACTTATTGTCATTTCAAATATGAAGATTCAATAAATAATTAAATGCAAAAAAGAAAAAAAAAAAAAAAAAAAAAAAAAAAAAATAGCGATACCACTTACCAAGTGAAGATTGACAGAAGCGGCCAGGTCAGCGTCAAGGTCCGGAATCCCGAGGAAGACGGCAATCCGTAAAGAAGGAGGGATGTGTGACGGTGGAAGTCGGAACCCTCGTTTCCACCCACTCAGTAAATTATTATTGTTGATTTTTGGTATTTATGAACCTTATTTTTGATTATTTTTTATATGGATATGAATGATATTAGTTTAGGGAATTATAAAATTTATATTTTTATGATTTTTGATATTGATGAAATTTTATATCATTACATTTATGAATGCATATGATTATATTAATATTTATATTATCATATTTATGAATATTTCACTATAAAATGTTGTGACAGTGGAAGTCGGAACCCTCGTTTCCACCCACTCAGTAAATTATTATTGTTGATTTTTGGTATTTATGAACCTTATTTTTGATTATTTTTTATATGGATATGAATGATATTAGTTTAGGGAATTATAAAATTTATATTTTTATGATTTTTGATATTGATGAAATTTTATATCATTACATTTATGAATGCATATGATTATATTAATATTTATATTATCATATTTATGAATATTTCACTATAAAATGTATAATGAAGTAATATATATAGTATGGTTAGTTAGTAAGTTCGTGGTGAATATAAAGTATTTACTTACGGCACCATCTAGTGGTTGCCGGCAACAACGACACATGTACACTAGCGCCCCAACGGCTGGTGATTGAAAACAATGATTGTCGCGCTGTCAGAATCAGCTGAGCGAATGAGCACATGTTACCATCTGGGTAATTTCTCGAGTGAGAAAAAGGTATAAAAGCAGAGCAAAAGACTGTAAGAATGATCAGTGTGTGTTGAGCAGTTGGAGTGTTCGTTGCTAATAGGTGAGTGATATTGGTAGTTGTTGAGTAGTGTTAATAGATTACAATTCCCGTGGTTATACCGCCGGTCTATTAATCTATTCACACAGTAACCGAGCGTAGTAGTGTTCTCGTGAGTTTTACTCCAGGAGCACCACTACGAGTCGCACAAGGGAGTGTGT
Organism: Bellardia pandia; assembly: GCA_916048285.2. Lineage (NCBI taxonomy): Eukaryota > Metazoa > Arthropoda > Insecta > Diptera > Calliphoridae > Bellardia > Bellardia pandia. The sequence goes on from OU696534.1 coordinate 3,614,056, forward strand.
CCAGTGAGTTTTACTCCAGGCACACCCTCCGGTGTAGGCTTCACTGGGTTTATTTGGTGGTCGCATTTCCACCCAGCTCAAAGCCGAGCGTAGTAGTGTTCTCGTGAGTTATACTCCAGGAGCACCACTACGAGCTACACAAGGGAGTGAGTCCAGTGAGTTTTACTCCAGGCTTACTTCCGGGTGTAGTCTGACTGGGCCATATTTGAGTGTGGTTGGCGTTCCAGCGGGTTTTACTCCAGGACTCCAACCGCTGCGAGCTACACAAGGGAGTGAGTCCAGTGAGTTTTACTCCAGGCTTACCTCGTGTGTAGTTTGACTGGGTCATTACTGAGTGTGGTCGGCGTTCCAGTGGGTTATACTCCAGGATTCCCACTGCTACAAGCTACATAAGGGAGTGAGTCCAGTGAGTTTTACTCCAGGCTTACCCTCGTGTGTAGTTTGACGGGGTCATACTTGGGTGTAGTTGGCGTTCCAGTGGGTTTTACTCCAGGATTCCAACTACACACTACCCCTGAGTAGTGTTTCCGTGGGTTATACCCATAGTTCACATTTAGGTGTAGCCTCACTGTGACCTTACTCGCGACTTTTCACTACCATACCCGGTCTCACGTTAGGCCATTCGAGCTACCAAATACCACTGCCATTTCCCCACGATCCCGGTCGTTTCGTACTCTCACCACTCGCCAAGAGATAATTGGTTAGACGAAAATAAAGTGATTTATTTCTGGTAAAACGAACCTAAAAGAGTAATAAAGTAAATTGAAATTGTGTAACGAAGCCGTGTTTTAATTTAGAGGTCACAAAATCAAATAAATTTTATTGTGACAGAACTTTGGACAGCCGTGAGTTATACCCCAGCCAAAGAAGGTTCGTTACACAATGAAGTTGATTTTGAGGTCAAAGGTATTGATGTTTCTGCTTCAGACTTGGACGAAGAGTTGCTTTTCCGATAGTTTGTAGGACGTGGAGAAGGCGAACGAGATCTTGAGCGGCGTGACAATAAGTCTTTCACTAGACGTGGATTCACATGCAGGAGGGTGTGGTGGCATTTGTGGCAATGCTTGCATCCTTGCTTTGAAAAGCATATGCCATGTGAATGCTCATGTGCTAGGCAGTTGGAACAATATTTGTGCTTACGAACAGCATTGATGCGATCACTTATATTCATCGCCAAAAATTTCCTACAGGTGCGCAAAGGATGTGGTCTGTTACATATTCTGCATGGAAAAGCATTATATGATCTGGTAAGTCCATCGCGGAAACTTTTCGAGTTGGAGGAAGTGGTTTTAGGCATGTTAATCTGAAAAAGAAAATATAATAAGTAAAGAAAAGAGTAGAAAAGTAGACACCTAAGATTCTGTCGGCAGAAGAATAAGTTTAACGATTGGACGAGTTATCATTCCTCGTTGTGTTAATATTTCAGCAACGCGTACTCGATTATCTAACCCACTGTAGATTTTCGAAACTCTACCAAGTCGCCATGAATTTGGTGGTAGGTTTTCATCTCTTACGACGACGAGTGCACCTTCCTGTAGATTTTGTTCAGGATTTTTCCATTTTATTCTCTTATGAAGCTCTTTCAGATATTCATTTTTCCATCGTTGGCAGAAATTTTGGTGAACAAGTTTTAATTTTTGCCATCGGTTAGTTATGGATACGGAAGAATCATTTATTTGTGGGTCAATAGGTGCGAGGATAGGTGATCCTATAAGGAAATGACCTGGAGTTAGGGCGCAGAGATCTGATGGATCAGTGGACATAGGAGATATCGGACGGGAATTCAAGCAAGATTCAATTTTTGACAATAGTGTGGAGAACTCTTCATATGTGTATTTAAAACAACCTGCCGTTTTCCGGAAATGAGCTTTAAAACTTTTTACTCCAGCCTCCCATAGTCCGCCCATATGAGGGGCACCTGCTGGAATAAAATGCCACGTGATATTTTGTTGTGCATAGATCGTTTGAATGCGTTGTTGTGTAGTTTTAAGAAACTCTTTCGCTAGTATGCGAGATGCCCCAACGAAGTTTGTGCCATTGTCCGAATAAAGGTTTAAAGGGCATCCCCGACGTGACACGAATCTACTGAATGCTGCTAGGAAGACGGGAGATGAGAGGTCGGATGTAGCCTCTAAATGAATAGCTTTTGTAGAAAAACAAACGAAGACACATACATATCCTTTTGTAATTCGGCAACCTCGACCAGAATAGCTCTTAATGTCGAAAGGACCCGCGAAATCTAGTCCTGTATTAGTAAATGGACGACTGAATTCACAACGTTCGGACGGCAAAGCTGCCATTATTTGATTTTGACAGCGTTTCTTATATATGAGACATGTCTTACATTTGTTTATTGTAGATTTTATGAGATTTTTGGCTTTCGGGATCCAATATTGTGTACGAAGCACTCGAAGAACTAATTGATTTCCACCGTGTAAACTGATATCGTGGATAAATTTTACCAGAAGTCTAGCGAATTGTGAATTGTATGGTATGATTATCGGGTGTTTTTCATTATACGATAGGTTCGAAGACAACTCCAATCGACCACAAGAACGGATTAAACCTTCTGGATCCAAAAACGGGTTAAGGTTCAGAATACTGCTAGATTTTGGAAGAATTTGTCGAGATGAAAGAGCTTTGTAGTCATTTGCAAACGCAACCTTTTGACAAACAGAAATAAGTTTGTCGCGGATCGAAATTATTTCGGAACTAGTAATCGAGGTGGAGTCTCTGTAGAAATTTGAACGAAATCGTGGATGAGTTCTGTAGAAAAACCTGTAAACATATGCCATCACACGCATTGCCCTGGAAAAGGATGAAAACCTTTCTAACAAATCTTCAAAGTCCGACAAGTATGTAAAATGTACTCGAATAGGCTTGATTTCTAGGTTTGTAGTTGGAATATTAGACAAATTTCGACTTGGCCAATCGGAAACAGACTTCTTAAGCCAAGATGGACCAAACCACCATATTTCACTCTTCTTTAATTCAAGGGGTGAGAGCCCACGGCTTGCTAAATCAGCAGGATTTTCCTCGGAGGCTACATGATTCCATCTAGAAAAGGGGACGATTTGCGTAATTTTTGAAAAACGGTTAGCTACGAAAGTTAGCCAATTACATGGTGGTTTTGCTAGCCAAGAAATCACAATAGTCGAATCTGTCCAGCATGATATTGTATAGTTATCGATATCTAGACACGGCAGCACGTTTTCAATCATCTCAGCAAGAAGTAGTGCTCCACACAGTTCAAGTCGCGGAATGGACAGGGTCTTGATTGGAGCAACTTTGGTTTTAGAAGATATCAAGTTTGTTTGAACCGAACTATTTGTTGAAACTCGAATGTATAATGCTGCTGCGTATGCCTTCTCCGAGGCATCGCAGAATCCATGGAATTGGACTTCAGCATGCGGAATATAACCAATCCATCGAGGAATCCGTATGGAATTGATTGAAGAATAACTCTCCTCGAACAACTTCCACTGATTGAGAGTATCAGGAGATAGGCTCTCGTCCCAATCCGTACCATCTATCCATATTTTTTGCATAAGTATTTTAGCAAGAACTATACATGGAGCTAACCATCCAGCGGGGTCAAACAATTTAGCAATTCTCGAAAGTACTTCTCTTTTTGTGTATATAGTTATTTTCTCGAATTGTTTTGCATCGAAATAAAATTCATCGGAATTAGCCTTCCAACGAATACCAAGCGTCTTTGTAGAACTATTATCCTCGAATTTCAGAAAGTGTTCATGAAGTAAATGGTCCTTTGGAATATCTTCTAATATGTCCACGGAATTGGACGTCCATTTTCTCAGCTCGAACCCAGCTGATTGTAGAGCTCGGATTAGCTCGTTTTTTGCTTGAATAGCATCGCTTTTTGAATGTGATCCGGTCAAAACGTCGTCTACATACATTGATTTTTGAAGAATTGAGCTTGCTAATGGAAAAGTGTTCTGAACATCGTCCGATAGCTGTAGAAGCGTTCGAATTGCCAAATATGGCGCACAATTCACACCGAAGGTGACTGTTTTCAATTCATAGTCATGTATTGGACTATTTGGAGAATCGCGGAATAGAATTCGCTGGTATGGAGTGTGTCTTGGATCAACTAGTATCTGCCTATACATTTTTTGAATGTCAGCATTGAAAACAAACTTAAAGAATCGCCACCGAAGAATGAGTAATGTAAGATCGTTTTGCAGTATCGGACCTACATGTAGAACAGAATTCAGACTCAACCCATTAGAAGAAGGAGACGAGGCATTGAAAACTACACGGACCTTCGTAGTGATGCTCTCAGGCTTAATGACGGCATGATGCGGAAGATAGTATACCTTATCTTCTGTCAACTTGGGAGAGTTGACTTTGGTCATATGACCAAGTTCTTCGTATTCACGTACAACTTTGTCATATTCCAATTTAAGGTCAGGATTTCGAATCAGTCTAGCTTAATTTCTAAGAAATTGTGCCATTGCACTGGATCTAGAATTACCAATGTTTGGATTATTTGGAAAATCTTCCTTAAAAGGTAACGAAACCACGTAACGGCCATCTGAATTTCTCGTTGTCGTTTGAACATACAGTTCTTCACATGCTCGATCAGAAGCATATAAAAAGTTCTTCTTTGGAAGATTCTCCACCTCCCAAAAGCGTGAAATTGCCTTATCTAAGGTAATTTCACAAAAATTTGAAACAACAGTAAGACTGGGATTGGAGTGACGAGAAATTGGGCCAGTAAGAATCCACCCGAAAATGGTTTCTTGGGCTAAAAGCGATTCACAAACGTTATGTATAATCCCTGAACGAAGAATCAAAGGAAAAACGTCACCACCAATCAACATGTCAATTTTCGAACTTGAATAGAACTTAGGGTCTGCTAACTGAATATCAGGAAAATTCGAAAATGTAGAAAGAGAAAGGCTTTGAGAGGGGAGATTATTAGATAAGTGAGGAACTACTAGAGCTGTAACAGGAATTGCAATGTCGCTATTTATGTTGGACCCTAATACCAGCGTACATTGATGTTGAACTTTTGCGGAAATGGTATTATTTAACCCCGAAATCTGAGCATTAATAGGGTTTGATGGTAGATTATAGGTGTTAAAAAGGCGTTCTGAGATAAAAGTACCTTCTGACCCAGAATCTATTAACGCTCTCACTTGGTATTTCGTGCCTAAATGAAGAATATTCACCCAAGCTGTTCCCAAAACTACACCCTTTAAATTCGAAGCGAAACAAGATTGAACATGAGCTGAAGTTGAAGCTTTGGTGGACTGTATTGTATTTGAATTCGAAGATGAAAAGGGAGCTGAATTAGGATTGAGGGTAGAACTCGAACTTGGACCTTGGAAATTTGCATGAGAGTTATCAACTTCCTTATGAAGAAGAGTATTGTGCTGTTTTTTGCATTTGAAACATTTATGTTTGCTAGTGCAGTTTTTTACGCTATGGGTTTTTGAAAAGCAATTCAGACACAAGCCCTCCTTTTTTATCTCAGTAAAGCGTTGTTCATAACTCATTTTCAGAAATTTAGGGCACTTACGGATCGTATGTTCTTCTTTTGGACACAGTTGGCACTTAGGAAGGGATACATTAGTCTGAAAGCTATGAACCTTTTTATTGGAAGTAGAATTGGAATTATTCTTTGCTTTCGAATCAGTAGGTTTAGGTCCACTTGACCCACGAATCTCAGACACCGATTCTAGAGTCCTATAGCGGTTAGCTAGGAATTTATCTAATTCTAACCACTGTGGAATAGAGGTCTTATCTTTCAACTGTTGTTCCCATAATGTTAATGTATTCTCTGGAAGTTTACTTGTACATAAAAATACGAAAATAGGATCCCAGCTTGCTACATCTATATTGTACAGTTTGAGGATAGAGAGACAGGAATTAATATCTCTTTGCAATTGTTTTATAGAGTTGCCAGATTCGGAATGACAAGCCTTTAGGTTAAATAGAATCTTTAGCTGACCGTTAACCAATATCCTTCGGTTTTCATATTGTAAACATAGATTTCTCCATGCCAAGTCGAAACCTTGATTTGTTAAGGGACATTTTTGAACTATTTCTCTGGCTTCACCTGTTGTTTTTCGCGTTAAAAAGAACAATTTTTCGACATTGCTGGCCCGAGAATTGGATACGACAGCGTTAAACATATCTCGAAAGGTTGGCCAGGAGGAATAGTCACCATGAAAAGTTTCGATATCCACAGGCGGCAAGTGAAAACTTCCGGAATTGGAGGACAAATTTTGTGCTAAATCATGCGATGAACAAGGTCGATCGGAAATACCGGCTTGAGGAGGTAATACTTCGGGCTTTGAAGTTTGCTGGCTACGAAGCTCATCCGAAATCTGGCACAATTTTGTCAAACAATTACAATAGGTGATATACGTATTTTTGTACTTTTCCTTAAATGATTCTAAATCAATTGGATCATCAGGCTCTCTAGTCTCCTTTTCCGCTTCCACTAAAAATTCTGAGTAGGCCATTCCAATACGGCTCCAGCTCGTCTTAATTTCGTTGCGATGCACCTCGAGTGCATGTTGCGAAGTCAACGGATACCTGTTGCTATTTAAATCAGCCTCAAACTCAACTATATTATCTGCGAGTCGAATAAATTTATCTAACGACATCTTGAATCTTTTTAAACAATATCAGATATTGTATGAATTTCGAACAAAAGTAGATTTGAAAACAAATGAGCGACTAAATTATGAGAAGCCAAGCGAAATCTTATACCAAATATCAAAGAATGAGCAATCGATAATAGTATGATATGACAAAATGGTAGGGAAATAATAACGCAAAGATTAATTAAGGAAATATGTATAAATGCCAAATTATGTATATCGAATCTTTACAAATAGAACCAAAAAAAATTTTTAAGATCTTATTTTCGAAAATTGGACTAAAATGTAAATCAAAACTTTAATGAACAATTAAGAATTTATTCATTGGAATCACTGCAATGAAAAAAGTTTGAATCTATTTAATTATCTGAAGCTACAATCAGCTGTTGACTATGGAAAAACCAACTAAAGTTCATTAACCTTTTAGATAGTGGATGCAAAAGTAAATATATTGGAACGATTTGAAAATAATAGGCCTGTTCACTGATCGATGATCGAAAAAGGAAAGAATTTTATGAAAAATTGCAATTATTTTCGAAATTTCTAAACAAGTATAATTGTAATAGTAATATTCTGAAAATGTCACTATACTCAAGGTACAAAAAAATACTAAAACAAGAAATATAGTTCCGCTCACAAATCCAAGAAATTGATTTACAAGTTGAATGAGCGCACCTATTGTTTTCTTTTACTTGTACAAAATCAATGGAATGTATGTTAAAAGCCAAACAGAGTTACCGCAGTGCTTTTTTAATTATATTGTTGATTATAAATTTCAAATTCTCGGGATAAGAAATGGAGTTTAAAGGAAAATTGGACAAAGGTAAGGCTGTTAAACGAATTAAAATTGAATAGATTCAAGTTTAACTTATATGTAGGTATATTAAATTTTTCCCAATACAACCTTTAAATTAAATTTGCAATGTAACTTTCAATCCAATTTTATTTTAAATCTGCTGCAAATTTTTTCAGGAATAGAAAAATAATAACAAGAAACAAGAGAAATTGTAATTTTATCGAATTTTAAACAAATAATTTTTTTCTTTAATTTTATGAATTGTTTGTCTTGTATGTATACTGTTTTTCTAATTAGTAAAATAAATTTCTGGTAACCCTTATGCTTTGGAATGAATTCTCAGTAGAAGAGACTAAGAGTCCGAAGTAGAAAAAGAGAAAGATAGAAGGAAACAATGTTTGGAAGAGATCAACAAAATTCTTTAAGCTAAAAGAGTTTAACTGCTCGTACCCTTTGATAATAAAATGTAAGAGAGCAACAAATTGTATGTAAATAAACAGAGAATAAAAGGGGTAAATGTATTAAATATAAATAGGAGAATGTAGGAACAAATTGAAAGGTAATTTTTACGAGGAAAAAATGTATGGAAAAAAGGGAAATTTATAAACGGAGTAAATTTTTGTTAAACTGAAAAAAAGGGAAAAGAAATATTTATGTTCGTACCGTTAAGAATAGGAAAAAAGATGAAAGATGCCCTACACAACGCACTGGACGAACGATTTGAAGTTTGTGTGTTATGAATTTTTTGTAGGTACAAGATGAAAAACTTACGGCCAATGATGAAATTTTCTTCCTCTGCAGTTTGTCACGTTTTTCAGAAATAACTCTTCGCTGCTGACTCTTTTCCTATATGTTGTTATCCTCTTTCTTTAGGTTTTCTTTTTGAAAATTTCGTTTTTCTTTTTCTCACTTTTTAAATTTATTTCTTTTTGAATTTCGTTTTAGTTTTAATATAAAAATTCTAATTTTCTTTATTATGTTATTATGTATGTATGTTATTTATTATTTATTTTCAAAAATCTTCAATTTGATGAATTGATTTTGTTCTACATACAGCACGTTGTAACGAGAACCGCACAAAAAAGGTAGCACTGACGCGTAGGAATCGAAATGCACTCACTAACTAAATTGGAATAAATGCAAAATACTAAACGTACCTTAATGTTAAGAACTAGATGATGAGATGATGTTTGTTGTAATTATAATCCAATCGCAAGAGAATGAAAGACTGATTTCCAATCCGGCTCGTTGGGACCAATGTTTATAGCAGGAAAGTGATGGTTGGAAACTGAAGAGGAGATCAGTGGAATGTAAATAAAATAACTTTGATTATTTTATTTACTCGAAATAAAACCCCAATAAGAAATGAAAAGAAATGAACAAATAAAATATTAGGGTTTTGGACAAATTTAATTTCTTTTATTGCGGATTGAATTACCTCTTTTCTTTTTAAGCTCAGAACTCACACTTAATTATAATATGGAAAAAAAAACGGAAGCAGTGTTAGGACATATTTAGCCAACTTGACGTTTACCTTTAGGCGTTAATAAACTTAGAAAGAGATGAATAGTTATGTTTATAATTATTCATCTAGGTAACTTACAGCTTTTATATATAATAAACGAAAACTAAGTTTGTTAGAGTTATAGGGTTAAAACATGAACATATTATGTTGTTGGCGTAAACAACCCCGAAAATTGTTTTCAAAATAAAGGACGTGAACAAACAGAAGTGTAAGCTATACCTTTCTGATGTGACCGTTCTCAGGGAGAAAAGAATAAAATCATACTCGTTCACACCAAAGGAACTCAACCAGGTACTCCTTAGTTCTTAATGGTTTGTACTACAAAACCGAGCCAGATGAAATAAAAACAGCTTTAAATAATTTAGCCTCCGGTACTGTTTCAAAGCAAAACTTAGATAATGGTATATTTATTGTCTCCTTAGTCACTTGCAAAAAACTAGGTGACGTTTCTAACATTAAATATTTGCTAAATCAGACAATATTGTTTGAAAAACGGAAAATCAAGGATCAGGATTGTGATGGGGATATTAAAATAGCGTTCTTGAAATAAAAATGCTCTTATTTCAAGCTCGAGGCCAGTATTGAAAATAAATTTTATTTTATTTTATTTGCCGATATTTCGATGCTCTTTGAGTATCATCATCTGGATATGAGGGGCACCTGCTGGAATAAAATGCCACGTGATATTTTGTTGTGCATAGATCGTTTGAATGCGTTGTTGTGTAGTTTTAAGAAACTCTTTCGCTAGTATGCGAGATGCCCCAACGAAGTTTGTGCCATTGTCCGAATAAAGGTTTAAAGGGCATCCCCGACGTGACACGAATCTACTGAATGCTGCTAGGAAGACGGGAGATGAGAGGTCGGATGTAGCCTCTAAATGAATAGCTTTTGTAGAAAAACAAACGAAGACACATACATATCCTTTTGTAATTCGGCAACCTCGACCAGAATAGCTCTTAATGTCGAAAGGACCCGCGAAATCTAGTCCTGTATTAGTAAATGGACGACTGAATTCACAACGTTCGGACGGCAAAGCTGCCATTATTTGATTTTGACAGCGTTTCTTATATATGAGACATGTCTTACATTTGTTTATTGTAGATTTTATGAGATTTTTGGCTTTCGGGATCCAATATTGTGTACGAAGCACTCGAAGAACTAATTGATTTCCACCGTGTAAACTGATATCGTGGATAAATTTTACCAGAAGTCTAGCGAATTGTGAATTGTATGGTATGATTATCGGGTGTTTTTCATTATACGATAGGTTCGAAGACAACTCCAATCGACCACAAGAACGGATTAAACCTTCTGGATCCAAAAACGGGTTAAGGTTCAGAATACTGCTAGATTTTGGAAGAATTTGTCGAGATGAAAGAGCTTTGTAGTCATTTGCAAACGCAACCTTTTGACAAACAGAAATAAGTTTGTCGCGGATCGAAATTATTTCGGAACTAGTAATCGAGGTGGAGTCTCTGTAGAAATTTGAACGAAATCGTGGATGAGTTCTGTAGAAAAACCTGTAAACATATGCCATCACACGCATTGCCCTGGAAAAGGATGAAAACCTTTCTAACAAATCTTCAAAGTCCGACAAGTATGTAAAATGTACTCGAATAGGCTTGATTTCTAGGTTTGTAGTTGGAATATTAGACAAATTTCGACTTGGCCAATCGGAAACAGACTTCTTAAGCCAAGATGGACCAAACCACCATATTTCACTCTTCTTTAATTCAAGGGGTGAGAGCCCACGGCTTGCTAAATCAGCAGGATTTTCCTCGGAGGCTACATGATTCCATCTAGAAAAGGGGACGATTTGCGTAATTTTTGAAAAACGGTTAGCTACGAAAGTTAGCCAATTACATGGTGGTTTTGCTAGCCAAGAAATCACAATAGTCGAATCTGTCCAGCATGATATTGTATAGTTATCGATATCTAGACACGGCAGCACGTTTTCAATCATCTCAGCAAGAAGTAGTGCTCCACACAGTTCAAGTCGCGGAATGGACAGGGTCTTGATTGGAGCAACTTTGGTTTTAGAAGATATCAAGTTTGTTTGAACCGAACTATTTGTTGAAACTCGAATGTATAATGCTGCTGCGTATGCCTTCTCCGAGGCATCGCAGAATCCATGGAATTGGACTTCAGCATGCGGAATATAACCAATCCATCGAGGAATCCGTATGGAATTGATTGAAGAATAACTCTCCTCGAACAACTTCCACTGATTGAGAGTATCAGGAGATAGGCTCTCGTCCCAATCCGTACCATCTATCCATATTTTTTGCATAAGTATTTTAGCAAGAACTATACATGGAGCTAACCATCCAGCGGGGTCAAACAATTTAGCAATTCTCGAAAGTACTTCTCTTTTTGTGTATATAGTTATTTTCTCGAATTGTTTTGCATCGAAATAAAATTCATCGGAATTAGCCTTCCAACGAATACCAAGCGTCTTTGTAGAACTATTATCCTCGAATTTCAGAAAGTGTTCATGAAGTAAATGGTCCTTTGGAATATCTTCTAATATGTCCACGGAATTGGACGTCCATTTTCTCAGCTCGAACCCAGCTGATTGTAGAGCTCGGATTAGCTCGTTTTTTGCTTGAATAGCATCGCTTTTTGAATGTGATCCGGTCAAAACGTCGTCTACATACATTGATTTTTGAAGAATTGAGCTTGCTAATGGAAAAGTGTTCTGAACATCGTCCGATAGCTGTAGAAGCGTTCGAATTGCCAAATATGGCGCACAATTCACACCGAAGGTGACTGTTTTCAATTCATAGTCATGTATTGGACTATTTGGAGAATCGCGGAATAGAATTCGCTGGTATGGAGTGTGTCTTGGATCAACTAGTATCTGCCTATACATTTTTTGAATGTCAGCATTGAAAACAAACTTAAAGAATCGCCACCGAAGAATGAGTAATATAAGATCGTTTTGCAGTATCGGACCTACATGTAGAACAGAATTCAGACTCAACCCATTAGAAGAAGGAGACGAGGCATTGAAAACTACACGGACCTTCGTAGTGATGCTCTCAGGCTTAATGACGGCATGATGCGGAAGATAGTATACCTTATCTTCTGTCAACTTGGGAGAGTTGACTTTGGTCATATGACCAAGTTCTTCGTATTCACGTACAACTTTGTCATATTCCAATTTAAGGTCAGGATTTCGAATCAGTCTAGCTTAATTTCTAAGAAATTGTGCCATTGCACTGGATCTAGAATTACCAATGTTTGGATTATTTGGAAAATCTTCCTTAAAAGGTAACGAAACCACGTAACGGCCATCTGAATTTCTCGTTGTCGTTTGAACATACAGTTCTTCACATGCTCGATCAGAAGCATATAAAAAGTTCTTCTTTGGAAGATTCTCCACCTCCCAAAAGCGTGAAATTGCCTTATCTAAGGTAATTTCACAAAAATTTGAAACAACAGTAAGACTGGGATTGGAGTGACGAGAAATTGGGCCAGTAAGAATCCACCCGAAAATGGTTTCTTGGGCTAAAAGCGATTCACAAACGTTATGTATAATCCCTGAACGAAGAATCAAAGGAAAAACGTCACCACCAATCAACATGTCAATTTTCGAACTTGAATAGAACTTAGGGTCTGCTAACTGAATATCAGGAAAATTCGAAAATGTAGAAAGAGAAAGGCTTTGAGAGGGGAGATTATTAGATAAGTGAGGAACTACTAGAGCTGTAACAGGAATTGCAATGTCGCTATTTATGTTGGACCCTAATACCAGCGTACATTGATGTTGAACTTTTGCGGAAATGGTATTATTTAACCCCGAAATCTGAGCATTAATAGGGTTTGATGGTAGATTATAGGTGTTAAAAAGGCGTTCTGAGATAAAAGTACCTTCTGACCCAGAATCTATTAACGCTCTCACTTGGTATTTCGTGCCTAAATGAAGAATATTCACCCAAGCTGTTCCCAAAACTACACCCTTTTAATTCGAAGCGAAACAAGATTGAACATGAGCTGAAGTTGAAGCTTTGGTGGACTGTATTGTATTTGAATTCGAAGATGAAAAGGGAGCTGAATTAGGATTGAGGGTAGAACTCGAACTTGGACCTTGGAAATTTGCATGAGAGTTATCAACTTCCTTATGAAGAAGAGTATTGTGCTGTTTTTTGCATTTGAAACATTTATGTTTGCTAGTGCAGTTTTTTACGCTATGGGTTTTTGAAAAGCAATTCAGACACAAGCCCTCCTTTTTTATCTCAGTAAAGCGTTGTTCATAACTCATTTTCAGAAATTTAGGGCACTTACGGATCGTATGTTCTTCTTTTGGACACAGTTGGCACTTAGGAAGGGATACATTAGTCTGAAAGCTATGAACCTTTTTATTGGAAGTAGAATTGGAATTATTCTTTGCTTTCGAATCAGTAGGTTTAGGTCCACTTGACCCACGAATCTCAGACACCGATTCTAGAGTCCTATAGCGGTTAGCTAGGAATTTATCTAATTCTAACCACTGTGGAATAGAGGTCTTATCTTTCAACTGTTGTTCCCATAATGTTAATGTATTCTCTGGAAGTTTACTTGTACATAAAAATACGAAAATAGGATCCCAGCTTGCTACATCTATATTGTACAGTTTGAGGATAGAGAGACAGGAATTAATATCTCTTTGCAATTGTTTTATAGAGTTGCCAGATTCGGAATGACAAGCCTTTAGGTTAAATAGAATCTTTAGCTGACCGTTAACCAATATCCTTCGGTTTTCATATTGTAAACATAGATTTCTCCATGCCAAGTCGAAACCTTGATTTGTTAAGGGACATTTTTGAACTATTTCTCTGGCTTCACCTGTTGTTTTTCGCGTTAAAAAGAACAATTTTTCGACATTGCTGGCCCGAGAATTGGATACGACAGCGTTAAACATATTTCGAAAGGTTGGCCAGGAGGAATAGTCACCATGAAAAGTTTCGATATCCACAGGCGGCAAGTGAAAACTTCCGGAATTGGAGGACAAATTTTGTGCTAAATCATGCGATGAACAAGGTCGATCGGAAATACCGGCTTGAGGAGGTAATACTTCGGGCTTTGAAGTTTGCTGGCTACGAAGCTCATCCGAAATCTGGCACAATTTTGTCAAACAATTACAATAGGTGATATACGTATTTTTGTACTTTTCCTTAAATGATTCTAAATCAATTGGATCATCAGGCTCTCTAGTCTCCTTTTCCGCTTCCACTAAAAATTCTGAGTAGGCCATTCCAATACGGCTCCAGCTCGTCTTAATTTCGTTGCGATGCACCTCGAGTGCATGTTGCGAAGTCAACGGATACCTGTTGCTATTTAAATCAGCCTCAAACTCAACTATATTATCTGCGAGTCGAATAAATTTATCTAACGACATCTTGAATCTTTTTAAACAATATCAGATATTGTATGAATTTCGAACAAAAGTAGATTTGAAAACAAATGAGCGACTAAATTATGAGAAGCCAAGCGAAATCTTATACCAAATATCAAAGAATGAGCAATCGATAATAGTATGATATGACAAAATGGTAGGGAAATAATAACGCAAAGATTAATTAAGGAAATATGTATAAATGCCAAATTATGTATATCGAATCTTTACAAATAGAACCAAAAAAAATTTTTAAGATCTTATTTTCGAAAATTGGACTAAAATGTAAATCAAAACTTTAATGAACAATTAAGAATTTATTCATTGGAATCACTGCAATGAAAAAAGTTTGAATCTATTTAATTATCTGAAGCTACAATCAGCTGTTGACTATGGAAAAACCAACTAAAGTTCATTAACCTTTTAGATAGTGGATGCAAAAGTAAATATATTGGAACGATTTGAAAATAATAGGCCTGTTCACTGATCGATGATCGAAAAAGGAAAGAATTTTATGAAAAATTGCAATTATTTTCGAAATTTCTAAACAAGTATAATTGTAATAGTAATATTCTGAAAATGTCACTATACTCAAGGTACAAAAAAATACTAAAACAAGAAATATAGTTCCGCTCACAAATCCAAGAAATTGATTTACAAGTTGAATGAGCGCACCTATTGTTTTCTTTTACTTGTACAAAATCAATGGAATGTATGTTAAAAGCCAAACAGAGTTACCGCGGTGCTTTTTTAATTATATTGTTGATTATAAATTTCAAATTCTCGGGATAAGAAATGGAGTTTAAAGGAAAATTGGACAAAGGTAAGGCTGTTAAACGAATTAAAATTGAATAGATTCAAGTTTAACTTATATGTAGGTATATTAAATTTTTCCCAATACAACCTTTAAATTAAATTTGCAATGTAACTTTCAATCCAATTTTATTTTAAATCTGCTGCAAATTTTTTCAGGAATAGAAAAATAATAACAAGAAACAAGAGAAATTGTAATTTTATCGAATTTTAAACAAATAATTTTTTTCTTTAATTTTATGAATTGTTTGTCTTGTATGTATACTGTTTTTCTAATTAGTAAAATAAATTTCTGGTAACCCTTATGCTTTGGAATGAATTCTCAGTAGAAGAGACTAAGAGTCCGAAGTAGAAAAAGAGAAAGATAGAAGGAAACAATGTTTGGAAGAGATCAACAAAATTCTTTAAGCTAAAAGAGTTTAACTGCTCGTACCCTTTGATAATAAAATGTAAGAGAGCAACAAATTGTATGTAAATAAACAGAGAATAAAAGGGGTAAATGTATTAAATATAAATAGGAGAATGTAGGAACAAATTGAAAGGTAATTTTTACGAGGAAAAAATGTATGGAAAAAAGGGAAATTTATAAACGGAGTAAATTTTTGTTAAACTGAAAAAAAGGGAAAAGAAATATTTATGTTCGTACCGTTAAGAATAGGAAAAAAGATGAAAGATGCCCTACACAACGCACTGGACGAACGATTTGAAGTTTGTGTGTTATGAATTTTTTGTAGGTATAAGATGAAAAACTTACGGCCAATGATGAAATTTTCTTCCTCTGCAGTTTGTCACGTTTTTCAGAAATAACTCTTCGCTGCTGACTCTTTTCCTATATGTTGTTATCCTCTTTCTTTAGGTTTTCTTTTTGAAAATTTCGTTTTTCTTTTTCTCACTTTTTAAATTTATTTCTTTTTGAATTTCGTTTTAGTTTTAATATAAAAATTCTAATTTTCTTTATTATGTTATTATGTATGTATGTTATTTATTATTTATTTTCAAAAATCTTCAATTTGATGAATTGATTTTGTTCTACATACAGCACGTTGTAACGAGAACCGCACAAAAAAGGTAGCACTGACGCGTAGGAATCGAAATGCACTCACTAACTAAATTGGAATAAATGCAAAATACTAAACGTACCTTAATGTTAAGAACTAGATGATGAGATGATGTTTGTTGTAATTATAATCCAATCGCAAGAGAATGAAAGACTGATTTCCAATCCGGCTCGTTGGGACCAATGTTTATAGCAGGAAAGTGATGGTTGGAAACTGAAGAGGAGATCAGTGGAATGTAAATAAAATAACTTTGATTATTTTATTTACTCGAAATAAAACCCCAATAAGAAATGAAAAGAAATGAACAAATAAAATATTAGGGTTTTGGACAAATTTAATTTCTTTTATTGTGGATTGAATTACCTCTTTTCTTTTTAAGCTCAGAACTCACACTTAATTATAATATGGAAAAAAAAACGGAAGCAGTGTTAGGACATATTTAGCCAACTTGACGTTTACCTTTAGGCGTTAATAAACTTAGAAAGAGATGAATAGTTATGTTTATAATTATTCATCTAGGTAACTTACAGCTTTTATATATAATAAACGAAAACTAAGTTTGTTAGAGTTATAGGGTTAAAACATGAACATATTATGTTGTTGGCGTAAACAACCCCGAAAATTGTTTTCAAAATAAAGGACGTGAACAAACAGAAGTGTAAGCTATACCTTTCTGATGTGACCGTTCTCAGGGAGAAAAGAATAAAATCATACTCGTTCACACCAAAGGAACTCAACCAGGTACTCCTTAGTTCTTAATGGTTTGTACTACAAAACCGAGCCAGATGAAATAAAAACAGCTTTAAATAATTTAGCCTCCGGTACTGTTTCAAAGCAAAACTTAGATAATGGTATATTTATTGTCTCCTTAGTCACTTGCAAAAAACTAGGTGACGTTTCTAACATTAAATATTTGCTAAATCAGACAATATTGTTTGAAAAACGGAAAATCAAGGATCAGGATTGTGATGGGGATATTAAAATAGCGTTCTTGAAATAAAAATGCTCTTATTTCAAGCTCGAGGCCAGTATTGAAAATAAATTTTATTTTATTTTATTTGCCGATATTTCGATGCTCTTTGAGTATCATCATCTGGATATGTCTATAAATATAAGTATAATTTAGAACTTATACAAAAATAATAACAATCATAATAAACACATAAAAAAACAACAATAAAAATACATGTAAACCAGAGGTCGGCATCCTATAGCGCATTCAGCGTTACCGTTGGCAAATTTCAGAAAGTCGCACAAAAAGGGGATTTATTAAAAAAAAGGGGCACCACTTTTAAAAAGATGGAAAATAAACAAAACAAAAATAAAAATCGTATTTTTTTCATTTAAATGTTGTATATGATGTATGTTTACATATGCATATAATAAAAAAATTAATAAAAAACAAGTAAGAGTGCTATATTCGGCTGTGCCGAATCTTAAATACCCTTCACCTAAGCGTAATAAGAAATACAGAAACTACAGTAGACTAGAATATCCTAATTCTGTGTTTTCTATTCAGTCTTAGTGCAAATTTTATTAGTATTTGATATATTGTTTGAAAGACAATTTTACGACCAACATAATTTATGTTAAATATTTTGAAATGTTGTCTAATTTTTACCATTTTTAATTGATTTAATTACCAATTCTTACCATAATTTACAGAGTCTGTCTGATGTTCATAATAATCTTGAGTGTAATTTAACAAACAGAGTATAAAAAAGTAAGAGTGCTATATTCGGCTGTGCCGAATCTTAAATACCCTTCACCTAAGCGTAATAAGAAATACAGAAACTACAGTAGACTAGAATATCCTAATTCTGTGTTTTCTATTCAGTCTTAGTGCAAATTTTATTAGTATTTGATATATTGTTTGAAAGACAATTTTACGACCAACATAATTTATGTTAAATATTTTGAAATGTTGTCTAATTTTTACCATTTTTAATTGATTTAATTACCAATTCTTACCATAATTTACAGAGTCTGTCTGATGTTCATAATAATCTTGAGTGTAATTTAACAAACAGAGTATAAAAAAGGGGTACAATTCGGTTTTAGTGATTTTGCTCAAAAAAAAAAAAAAAAAAAAAAAAAAACAAAATCAAATAGGGCTTTTAGAGGAGATACCAGCAAAAAAAAATTTGTTGCCGGTCACGCCTATTTTCGAGGGGGCGGGCCCTTAAAGTTGAAAATACATAGGCCTATATCTCGGGAACTACTGGGTGTCTGATAATTTGTAATACATTAAATAAAAGGTATTAAAAATACCTTTCCAACGATATATATCATGATTATAAAATATGGACTGAATATGGGTTAAATCCGAAAAGAATATTTTTTGACCCGAATTTATTTGTTTTTTGGAAATGGTTCTATATGGCAGGTATGACAAATTATGGGTCGATCTTCTTAAATTTTGGAACAGTTATTTTCATGCATATGAGGATATTTCACGTCGAATTTCAACATAATAACGGTATATATACGATATATATTAGTATTAACGTGGATTTCGAGAGTGGACCTTATGTGGGGGATATAGTCAAATATGGACCGATATTCTCAAAATCCAGCAGTTAGATTTAGGCATGTATATAAATGATCCGTGTAAAATTTTGGATTGGTACCCTTATTTATAAGCGATTTATGAGTATTAAAGTGATTTTCGGAAGAGGGCCTTATATGGGGCATACGGTTAAAAATAGACCGAAATTCACAAAATTTTGTGGGATGATTTTTGTATATATTAAAATGATCTGTGCAAAGTTTTGAGTCGGTACCGATATTTATACAATATATATAGGGAAAAATCTCTTTTTCAGATGTGGTCCTTGTATGGGAGCTATGACCAGTTCTGGGCCGACCACCATAAAATTTAGTACAGCAATTTATTTGCCTATAAAGAATATTTATGTCAAATTTTAGCCGTTTAACATTATTTATATCTCTTTTATACGTATTTAAGTGAATTTTGGAAGTGGACTTTATATGGGGTCTATGGTCAAACATGGACCGAATTAAAAAAATTTCGTTTTGCGATTTCTTTTTGTATAAAATTTATTTTTGCTGAATTTTGTCTTGATATTCCAATTTTATAGGCATTTATTTATCATTAAGCCATATTTCGGGAATATATATATTTGTATGGGGGCTATAAGAAATCATGGACCGATTCTTACTATTTTCCGCACACTTTCTTCTTTTATAGTACAAATAACGTATACAAAATTTCATGGTATTATCTGCAATAGTTTTCAAAATATTGCAATAAAATGGATGAAAAATATGAAATTTTTATGGAGGTGGTCTCACATATAGGTTCATAACTCTGGTTAACCTAAACCGATTTTGCTGATTTTAAATAGCAAACTTCTCGAAAGCACTTCTGACAGAATTATTGAAGGTTTGGATCCCGAGTATATCTGGGGACTTCAAAAAACTGATTTCAACAGACAGACAGACAGACAGACAGACAGACAGACAGACAGACAGACGGACATGGCTTAATCGACTTCGCTATCTATAAGGATCCAGAATATATATACTTTATAGGGTCGGAAAATTTTTTTGTGGAAATTACACACGGAATGACAAACTTATATATACCCTTCTCACGATGGTGAAGGGTATAAAAAGGGGTACAATTCGGTTTTAGTGATTTTGCTCAAAAAAAAAAAAAAAAAAAAAAAAACAAAATCAAATAGGGCTTTTAGAGGAGATACCAGCAAAAAAAAATTTGTTGCCGGTCACGCCTATTTTCGAGGGGGCGGGCCCTTAAAGTTGAAAATACATAGGCCTATATCTCGGGAACTACTGGGTGTCTGATAATTTGTAATACATTAAATAAAAGGTATTAAAAATACCTTTCCAACGATATATATCATGATTATAAAATATGGACTGAATATGGGTTAAATCCGAAAAGAATATTTTTTGACCCGAATTTATTTGTTTTTTGGAAATGGTTCTATATGGCAGGTATGACAAATTATGGGCCGATCTTCTTAAATTTTGGAACAGTTATTTTCATGCATATGAGGATATTTCACGTCGAATTTCAACATAATAACGGTATATATACGATATATATTAGTATTAACGTGGATTTCGAGAGTGGACCTTATGTGGGGGATATAGTCAAATATGGACCGATATTCTCAAAATCCAGCAGTTACATTTAGGCATGTATATAAATGATCCGTGTAAAATTTTGGATTGGTACCCTTATTTATAAGCGATTTATGAGTATTAAAGTGATTTTCGGAAGAGGGCCTTATATGGGGCATACGGTTAAAAATAGACCGAAATTCACAAAATTTTGTGGGATGATTTTTGTATATATTAAAATGATCTGTGCAAAGTTTTGAGTCGGTACCGATATTTATACAATATATATAGGGAAAAATCTCTTTTTCAGATGTGGTCCTTGTATGGGAGCTATGACCAGTTCTGGGCCGACCACCATAAAATTTAGTACAGCAATTTATTTGCCTATAAAGAATATTTATGTCAAATTTTAGCCGTTTAACATTATTTATATCTCTTTTATACGTATTTAAGTGAATTTTGGAAGTGGACTTTATATGGGGTCTATGGTCAAACATGGACCGAATTAAAAAAAATTTCGTTTTGCGATTTCTTTTTGTATAAAATTAATTTTTGCTGAATTTTGTCTTGATATTCCAATTTTATAGGCATTTATTTATCATTAAGCCATATTTCGGGAATATATATATTTGTATGGGGGCTATAAGAAATCATGGACCGATTCTTACTATTTTCCGCACACTTTCTTCTTTTATAGTACAAATAACGTATACAAAATTTCATGGTATTATCTGCAATAGTTTTCAAAATATTGCAATAAAATGGATGAAAAATATGAAATTTTTATGGAGGTGGTCTCACATATAGGTTCATAACTCTGGTTAACCTAAACCGATTTTGCTGATTTTAAATAGCAAACTTCTCGAAAGCACTTCTGACAGAATTATTGAAGGTTTGGATCCCGAGTATATCTGGGGACTTCAAAAAACTGATTTCAACAGACAGACAGACAGACAGACAGACAGACAGACAGACAGACAGACGGACATGGCTTAATCGACTTCGCTATCTATAAGGATCCAGAATATATATACTTTATAGGGTCGGAAAATTTTTTTGTGGAAATTACACACGGAATGACAAACTTATATATACCCTTCTCACGATGGTGAAGGGTATAAAAAGGGGTACAATTCGGTTTTAGTGATTTTGCTCAAAAAAAAAAAAAAAAAAAAAAAAAAACAAAATCAAATAGGGCTTTTAGAGGAGATACCAGCAAAAAAAAATTTGTTGCCGGTCACGCCTATTTTCGAGGGGGCGGACCCTTAAAGTTGAAAATACATAGGCCTATATCTCGGGAACTACTGGGTGTCTGATAATTTGTAATACATTAAATAAAAGGTATTAAAAATACCTTTCCAACGATATATATCATGATTATAAAATATGGACTGAATATGGGTTAAATCCGAAAAGAATATTTTTTGACCCGAATTTATTTGTTTTTTGGAAATGGTTCTATATGGCAGGTATGACAAATTATGGGTCGATCTTCTTAAATTTTGGAACAGTTATTTTCATGCATATGAGGATATTTCACGTCGAATTTCAACATAATAACGGTATATATACGATATATATTAGTATTAACGTGGATTTCGAGAGTGGACCTTATGTGGGGGATATAGTCAAATATGGACCGATATTCTCAAAATCCAGCAGTTAGATTTAGGCATGTATATAAATGATCCGTGTAAAATTTTGGATTGGTACCCTTATTTATAAGCGATTTATGAGTATTAAAGTGATTTTCGGAAGAGGGCCTTATATGGGGCATACGGTTAAAAATAGACCGAAATTCACAAAATTTTGTGGGATGATTTTTGTATATATTAAAATGATCTGTGCAAAGTTTTGAGTCGGTACCGATATTTATACAATATATATAGGGAAAAATCTCTTTTTCAGATGTGGTCCTTGTATGGGAGCTATGACCAGTTCTGGGCCGACCACCATAAAATTTAGTACAGCAATTTATTTGCCTATAAAGAATATTTATGTCAAATTTTAGCCGTTTAACATTATTTATATCTCTTTTATACGTATTTAAGTGAATTTTGGAAGTGGACTTTATATGGGGTCTATGGTCAAACATGGACCGAATTAAAAAAATTTCGTTTTGCGATTTCTTTTTGTATAAAATTTATTTTTGCTGAATTTTGTCTTGATATTCCCATTTTATAGGCATTTATTTATCATTAAGCCATATTTCGGGAATATATATATTTGTATGGGGGCTATAAGAAATCATGGACCGATTCTTACTATTTTCCGCACACTTTCTTCTTTTATAGTACAAATAACGTATACAAAATTTCATGGTATTATCTGCAATAGTTTTCAAAATATTGCAATAAAATGGATGAAAAATATGAAATTTTTATGGAGGTGGTCTCACATATAGGTTCATAACTCTGGTTAACCTAAACCGATTTTGCTGATTTTAAATAGCAAACTTCTCGAAAGCACTTCTGACAGAATTATTGAAGGTTTGGATCCCGAGTATATCTGGGGACTTCAAAAAACTGATTTCAACAGACAGACAGACAGACAGACAGACAGACAGACAGACAGACAGACAGACAGACAGACGGACATGGCTTAATCGACTTCGCTATCTATAAGGATCCAGAATATATATACTTTATAGGGTCGGAAAATTTTTTTGTGGAAATTACACACGGAATGACAAACTTATATATACCCTTCTCACGATGGTGAAGGGTATAAAAAGGGGTACAATTCGGTTTTAGTGATTTTGCTCAAAAAAAAAAAAAAAAAAAAAAAAACAAAATCAAATAGGGCTTTTAGAGGAGATACCAGCAAAAAAAAATTTGTTGCCGGTCACGCCTATTTTCGAGGGGGCGGGCCCTTAAAGTTGAAAATACATAGGCCTATATCTCGGGAACTACTGGGTGTCTGATAATTTGTAATACATTAAATAAAAGGTATTAAAAATACCTTTCCAACGATATATATCATGATTATAAAATATGGACTGAATATGGGTTAAATCCGAAAAGAATATTTTTTGACCCGAATTTATTTGTTTTTTGGAAATGGTTCTATATGGCAGGTATGACAAATTATGGGCCGATCTTCTTAAATTTTGGAACAGTTATTTTCATGCATATGAGGATATTTCACGTCGAATTTCAACATAATAACGGTATATATACGATATATATTAGTATTAACGTGGATTTCGAGAGTGGACCTTATGTGGGGGATATAGTCAAATATGGACCGATATTCTCAAAATCCAGCAGTTAGATTTAGGCATGTATATAAATGATCCGTGTAAAATTTTGGATTGGTACCCTTATTTATAAGCGATTTATGAGTATTAAAGTGATTTTCGGAAGAGGGCCTTATATGGGGCATACGGTTAAAAATAGACCGAAATTCACAAAATTTTGTGGGATGATTTTTGTATATATTAAAATGATCTGTGCAAAGTTTTGAGTCGGTACCGATATTTATACAATATATATAGGGAAAAATCTCTTTTTCAGATGTGGTCCTTGTATGGGAGCTATGACCAGTTCTGGGCCGACCACCATAAAATTTAGTACAGCAATTTATTTGCCTATAAAGAATATTTATGTCAAATTTTAGCCGTTTAACATTATTTATATCTCTTTTATACGTATTTAAGTGAATTTTGGAAGTGGACTTTATATGGGGTCTATGGTCAAACATGGACCGAATTAAAAAAAATTTCGTTTTGCGATTTCTTTTTGTATAAAATTTATTTTTGCTGAATTTTGTCTTGATATTCCAATTTTATAGGCATTTATTTATCATTAAGCCATATTTCGGGAATATATATATTTGTATGGGGGCTATAAGAAATCATGGACCGATTCTTACTATTTTCCGCACACTTTCTTCTTTTATAGTACAAATAACGTATACAAAATTTCATGGTATTATCTGCAATAGTTTTCAAAATATTGCAATAAAATGGATGAAAAATATGAAATTTTTATGGAGGTGGTCTCACATATAGGTTCATAACTCTGGTTAACCTAAACCGATTTTGCTGATTTTAAATAGCAAACTTCTCGAAAGCACTTCTGACAGAATTATTGAAGGTTTGGATCCCGAGTATATCTGGGGACTTCAAAAAACTGATTTCAACAGACAGACAGACAGACAGACAGACAGACAGACAGACAGACAGACAGACAGACAGACGGACATGGCTTAATCGACTTCGCTATCTATAAGGATCCAGAATATATATACTTTATAGGGTCGGAAAATTTTTTTGTGGAAATTACACACGGAATGACAAACTTATATATACCCTTCTCACGATGGTGAAGGGTATAAAAAGGGGTACAATTCGGTTTTAGTGATTTTGCTCAAAAAAAAAAAAAAAAAAAAAAAAACAAAATCAAATAGGGCTTTTAGAGGAGATACCAGCAAAAAAAAATTTGTTGCCGGTCACGCCTATTTTCGAGGGGGCGGGCCCTTAAAGTTGAAAATACATAGGCCTATATCTCGGGAACTACTGGGTGTCTGATAATTTGTAATACATTAAATAAAAGGTATTAAAAATACCTTTCCAACGATATATATCATGATTATAAAATATGGACTGAATATGGGTTAAATCCGAAAAGAATATTTTTTGACCCGAATTTATTTGTTTTTTGGAAATGGTTCTATATGGCAGGTATGACAAATTATGGGCCGATCTTCTTAAATTTTGGAACAGTTATTTTCATGCATATGAGGATATTTCACGTCGAATTTCAACATAATAACGGTATATATACGATATATATTAGTATTAACGTGGATTTCGAGAGTGGACCTTATGTGGGGGATATAGTCAAATATGGACCGATATTCTCAAAATCCAGCAGTTAGATTTAGGCATGTATATAAATGAGCCGTGTAAAATTTTGGATTGGTACCCTTATTTATAAGCGATTTATGAGTATTAAAGTGATTTTCGGAAGAGGGCCTTATATGGGGCATACGGTTAAAAATAGACCGAAATTCACAAAATTTTGTGGGATGATTTTTGTATATATTAAAATGATCTGTGCAAAGTTTTGAGTCGGTACCGATATTTATACAATATATATAGGGAAAAATCTCTTTTTCAGATGTGGTCCTTGTATGGGAGCTATGACCAGTTCTGGGCCGACCACCATAAAATTTAGTACAGCAATTTATTTGCCTATAAAGAATATTTATGTCAAATTTTAGCCGTTTAACATTATTTATATCTCTTTTATACGTATTTAAGTGAATTTTGGAAGTGGACTTTATATGGGGTCTATGGTCAAACATGGACCGAATTAAAAAAAATTTCGTTTTGCGATTTCTTTTTGTATAAAATTTATTTTTGCTGAATTTTGTCTTGATATTCCAATTTTATAGGCATTTATTTATCATTAAGCCATATTTCGGGAATATATATATTTGTATGGGGGCTATAAGAAATCATGGACCGATTCTTACTATTTTCCGCACACTTTCTTCTTTTATAGTACAAATAACGTATACAAAATTTCATGGTATTATCTGCAATAGTTTTCAAAATATTGCAATAAAATGGATGAAAAATATGAAATTTTTATGGAGGTGGTCTCACATATAGGTTCATAACTCTGGTTAACCTAAACCGATTTTGCTGATTTTAAATAGCAAACTTCTCGAAAGCACTTCTGACAGAATTATTGAAGGTTTGGATCCCGAGTATATCTGGGGACTTCAAAAAACTGATTTCAACAGACAGACAGACAGACAGACAGACAGACAGACAGACAGACAGACAGACGGACATGGCTTAATCGACTTCGCTATCTATAAGGATCCAGAATATATATACTTTATAGGGTCGGAAAATTTTTTTGTGGAAATTACACACGGAATGACAAACTTATATATACCCTTCTCACGATGGTGAAGGGTATAAAAAGGGGTACAATTCGGTTTTAGTGATTTTGCTCAAAAAAAAAAAAAAAAAAAAAAAAAACAAAATCAAATAGGGCTTTTAGAGGAGATACCAGCAAAAAAAAATTTGTTGCCGGTCACGCCTATTTTCGAGGGGGCGGGCCCTTAAAGTTGAAAATACATAGGCCTATATCTCGGGAACTACTGGGTGTCTGATAATTTGTAATACATTAAATAAAAGGTATTAAAAATACCTTTCCAACGATATATATCATGATTATAAAATATGGACTGAATATGGGTTAAATCCGAAAAGAATATTTTTTGACCCGAATTTATTTGTTTTTTGGAAATGGTTCTATATGGCAGGTATGACAAATTATGGGCCGATCTTCTTAAATTTTGGAACAGTTATTTTCATGCATATGAGGATATTTCACGTCGAATTTCAACATAATAACGGTATATATACGATATATATTAGTATTAACGTGGATTTCGAGAGTGGACCTTATGTGGGGGATATAGTCAAATATGGACCGATATTCTCAAAATCCAGCAGTTAGATTTAGGCATGTATATAAATGATCCGTGTAAAATTTTGGATTGGTACCCTTATTTATAAGCGATTTATGAGTATTAAAGTGATTTTCGGAAGAGGGCCTTATATGGGGCATACGGTTAAAAATAGACCGAAATTCACAAAATTTTGTGGGATGATTTTTGTATATATTAAAATGATCTGTGCAAAGTTTTGAGTCGGTACCGATATTTATACAATATATATAGGGAAAAATCTCTTTTTCAGATGTGGTCCTTGTATGGGAGCTATGACCAGTTCTGGGCCGACCACCATAAAATTTAGTACAGCAATTTATTTGCCTATAAAGAGTATTTATGTCAAATTTTAGCCGTTTAACATTATTTATATCTCTTTTATACGTATTTAAGTGAATTTTGGAAGTGGACTTTATATGGGGTCTATGGTCAAACATGGACCGAATTTAAAAAAAATTTCGTTTTGCGATTTCTTTTTGTATAAAACTTATTTTTGCTGAATTTTGTCTTGATATTCCAATTTTATAGGCATTTATTTATCATTAAGCCATATTTCGGGAAGATTTTTGTATGGGGGCTATGACCAATTCTGGGCCGACTACCATAAAATTTTGTACAACAATTTATTTGCCTATAAAGAGTATTTCTGTCAAATTTTAGCCGTTTAACATTATTTATATCTCTTTTATACGTATTTAAGTGAATTTTGGAAGTAGACTTTATATGGGGTCTATGGTCAAACATGGACCGAATTAAAAAAAATTTCGTTTTGCGATTTCTTTTTGTATAAAACTTATTTTTGCTGAATTTTGTCTTGATATTCCAACTTTATAGGCATTTATTTATCATTAAGCCATATTTCGGGAATATATATATTTGTATGGGGGCTATAAGAAATCATGGACCGATTCTTACTATTTTCCGCACACTTTCTTCTTTTATAGTACAAACAACGTATACAAAATTTCATGGTATTATCTGCAATAGTTTTCAAAATATTGCAATAAAATGGATGAAAAATATCAAATTTTTATGGAGGTGGTCTCACATATAGGTTCATAACTCTGGTTAACCTAAACCGATTTTGCTGATTTTAAATAGCAAACTTCTCGAAAGCACTTCTGACAGAATTATTGAAGGTTTGGATCCCGAGTATATCTGGGGACTTCAAAAAACTGATTTCAACAGACAGACAGACAGACGGACATGGCTTAATCGACTTCGCTATCTATAAGGATCCAGAATATATATACTTTATAGAGTCGGAAAATTATATTGTGGAAATTTCACACGGAATGACAAACTTATATATACCCTTCTCACGATGGTGAAGGGTATAAAAAGGGGTACAATTCGGTTTTAGTGATTTTGTTAAAAAAAAAAAAAAAACAAATAGGGATTTTAGAAGAGATACCAGCAAAAAAAATTTTTTTTGGCGGCCACGCCTATTTTCGAGGGGGCGGGCCCTTAAAGTTGAAAATATATAGGCCTATATCTCGGGAACTACTGGGTGTCTGATAATTTGTAATACATTAAATAAAAGGTATTAAAAATAGCTTTCCAACGATATATATCATGATTATAAAATATGGACCGCATATGGGTTAAATCCGAAAAGAATATTTTTTGACCCGAATTTATTTGTTTTTGGAAATGCTTCTATATGGCAAGTATGACAAATTATGGGCCGATCTTCTTAAATTTTGGAACAGTTATTTTCATGCATATGAGGATATTTCACGTAGAATTTCAACGTAATAACGGTATATTTAAGATATATATTAGTATTAACGTGGATTTCGGTAGTGGACCTTATGTGGGGGATATAGTCAAATATGGACCGATATTCTCAAAATCCAGCAGTTAGATTTAGGCATGTATGTAAATGATCCGTGCAAAATTTTGGATTGGTACCCTTATTTATAAGCGATTTATGAGTATTAAAGGGATTTTCTGAAGAGGGCTTTATATGGGGCATACGGTTAAAAATAGACCGAAATTAACAAAATTGTGTGGAATGATTTTTGTATATATGTACATGATCTGTACAAAGTTTTGAGTCGGTAACGATATTTATACAATATATATAGGGAAAAATGTCTTTTTCAGATGTGGTCCTTGTATGGGAGCTATGACCAGTTCTGGGCCGACCACCATAAAATTTAGTACAGCAATTTATTTGCCTATAAAGAATATTTATGTCAAATTTTAGCCGTTTAACATTATTTATATCTCTTTTATACGTATTTAAGTGAATTTTGGAAGTGGACTTTATATGGGGTCTATGGTCAAACATGGACCGAATTAAAAAAAACTTCGTTTTGCGATTTCTTTTTGTATAAAACTTATTTTTGCTGAATTTTGTCTTGATATTCCAATTTTATAGGCATTTATGTATAATTGAGCAATATTTCGGGAAGATTTTTGTATGGGGGCTATGACCATTTCTGGGCCGATCCCCATAAAATTTGGTACAATAATTTATTTGCCTATAGAGAGTATTTATGTCAAATTTTAGCCGTTTAACATTATTTATATCTGTTTTATGCGTATTTAAGTGAATTTTGTAAGTGGACTTTATATGGGGTCTATGGTCAAATATGGACCGAACTAAAAAAAATTTCGGTTTGTGATTTCTTTTTGTATAAAACTTATTTTTGCTGAATTTTGTCTTGATATTCCAATTTTATAGGCATTTATTTATCATTAAGCCATATTTCGGGAATATATATATTTGTATGGGGGCTATGAGAAATCATGGACCGATTTTTACTATTTTCCGCACACTTTCTTCTTTTATAGTACAAACAACGTATACAAAATTTCATGGTATTATCTGCAATATATTTCAAAATATTGCAATAAAATGGACGAAAAATATCAAATTTTTATGGAGGTGGTCTCACATATTGGTTCATAACTCTGGTTAACCTAAACCGATTTTGCTGATTTTAAATAGCAAACTTCTCGAAAGCACTTCTGACAGAATTATTGAAGGTTTGAATCCCGAACATATCTTGGGACTTCACAAAACTGATTTCAACATCCAGACAGACAGACAGACAGACAGACGGACATGGCTTAATCGACTTCGCTATCTATAAGGATCCAGAATATATATACTTTATAGGGTCGGAAAATTATATTGTGGAAATTTCACACGGAATGACAAACTTATATATACCCTTCTCACGATGGTGAAGGGTATAAAAACTAATAAGTCTCAAGTAAAACAAAAAAAGGTACACAAAAAGTGGCAAGGCATCTGTAAAAGGGTCAAATTGCCACTTTAGTCCAGTGATGTTCAAAAATAAAATGTAGATGTATTTGTGAGAGCTTTTGCACAGCAAACATATTGTCAAACGCTTAAAATCAGAAAAAAAGTAAAGAATTTTTTCCAAATATAAACACCTTATGAAACAATATCAGGGACCGTAAATAACAATTATCAATATCGAAAACCAATTTTCGAACAGTTATTTTGATAAAAAACAAAAATAAGTCTATCTAAAACAGTTTTTTATTTTTCGTCTTCAATTGTAATTGAATCGCGTGTGTTTGCTATGCTTCGATCAACAAGAAGCAACAACAATGCTTAACAAATTTCTGAAAAAAAATGACGATAATCCGTCGCATGTGTTCTCATCGCTTGCTCAACGACGACTGAATGAATGTTTTTAAAAGAGCATAACAAATGTGTGTAAATTTTTCAAACAATTGTTGTATGGCAGTGATCAGTGTTGCCACAAAAAAAAATTTTTTGTAACCAACATTTATGAAAAAAATAACCAAATTAAAAAAAAATAACCAAATTTAAATGCATGTACTATTTATTTATTTTTTGTAATTTTAACTATAATTTGTACTTTAAGGTAACAAAAAAAAAACTTAAAACAACGTATTTTACAACACAACTCCTAATACTAAAAAATAATTTTTTTAAAAAACTAAGCGTCATATTTTACAAAAAGTAATGCAAAGAAACATAAGCTAATGCTACAATTTGTAAAATTTAAAATTCCAATACTTTACATTAAGTTTTGCAAGTTTAATTATTAATTTTTAATGTCTTAAACAAAAATAAAAAGTATATAATAAAAACAAAAAATTTTTCATTGGCAATAAAATAGGGAACTAGAAAGTTACTCTCTTAAATACTAAAAAACATGTAATTATATTACAATAAATATGGAGATCACTTTTACTTAAAATGTCACAGCTTGAGTTTTAAAATTTGTCTTTGGCAGACCAAACAAAATGGGCATTTTGTTGATTTTTGCACAAGTCTTTTGCTTGCAATATATTACTAATTGTCTTAAAATCTAAATTATTCCTAAATTTTGTTTTTATCAAACTAAGCTGAGAAAATGTTCTTTCAGCTGCAGCGGAACTGTGGGGTAATATCAATAAATTTTGTACGAAATTTACAAGTTCTTTAAAACAATTTTCGTTTAGGCCATTTTTGTATGTTGAAATTTTATTCCAAAATTTAAATTCACATAGTAAATATTTTCAGTAAAAAAAATAACCAAAACAGAAAAAATCTACACATGCAGCGATGCCAACTTAGCCCTTTTCGGGCTAGATTTAGCCCGTTTTGAGTCACTCAAAACGCGAAAAAAGAAAATTGGCCCGAAACTAAAAAACGCGTAAATCTAGCACTTTTTACAATTACCTTTTAGCCCTTTTAGCCCGTTATTACTTTTTGCTCGATATGGCTACATTTTAGTTTTTTCGTACTTTTTAGTTTGCTTTACAATTTATAAAAAGAAGAGGAATCTAAAATAATCTACATACATACATTTCTTTCAAATTGATGTGCTTTGAAAATTGTTCTACAAATTTAACCGTCATAATTGAAATTAGAGCAAAACTTCCATCCAACATACAAATATTTCAAAAAAAAATCGTTACTAAGTACTGAAAATATTTTTTCGAATAATATGAAAAGCCTTCTACCAAGCTTTAAAGAGTTTATTGTTGATGATAAAGAAATTGATTGTTTAGAGAATTGTCTTCTAAGTTTAAAAACATGTGAATGGAATAATAGTGAAAGAACTGACAAGTTTCCCAAATACGAATGCTATTGGTAATAACCCATTCCTTAAATTATCCAGTTTTGCCTTACACATATTGACATATCCGTACTCAAACGCAGAAGTTGAGAGAAGTTTTAGTGTCATGAATTTATTCAAAAATAAAATTAGAAACAAAATGTCATTAAATACGTGTAACAGTTTAATACACATTAAATATAGCCTAAAAAGAGATAATGTATGTTGTTCAAACTACAAAATAAATGCCGAAGTGTGCATTAAAATTAATTCGAACGAAACATATAAAAAATCTAAAGTTTTTATTGATAGTGTCTTATGGACTGAAAATGATGATGAACAAGAAATCGAAATTTTGTTCAGTAACGACCAATTTTAAATGTATACTATTTAATCTACGTATGTACCTTATTTATTAAAATGTAATATGAAATGTAGATAATTTAAATATGTATGTATCTCATTTTAGTAATTTTTTTTCTATTGTTTTTTTTATGTGTTATGTAGACCTTTTATATTGCTAAAAATCTTTTTATTAAGTAAAAATATTTTTTTTTTCTAATAAATTATTTTATAAAAAGTCTTTGTTGTTTTGATTTTTAAAATAAACATTTATAATTTAGCCCCTTTTCGCACGTTATCGAAAATTTTGACAGGATGTGGCTTTAAATGAATTTTTTTCAATTTAGCCCTTTTTAGCCCTTTTTTCAAAAATTTTTACGCGTTTTGAGTCTCAAAAGTTGGCATCCCTGTACACATGTACACATTGAGAAAAAAAAATAACCAATTTTGGTTAGAAATAACCAAAAACGGCAACGCTGGCAGTGATGCCCAATGTAGTAGTATTGGTGAGAGTGACAAAATAACACTGGAAGAAAACAATTTGCTAATCATTTTATTTAGTCGTCAGCGAGATTGCGACGAAAGCACATGTGTGGCGGGTGTTGTCATTTTATTTTCTGTTTCTTTGTTTAACATAAGGGAAATAGTAAAATTAATGAATTAATTACCCATTCCTTCAACTTTTTAATAAAATTTTTTTTATAAATTTTAAATTGTTTTTCTTTTTCTTCCCCCTGCAAATTATTCATATCTTTGTGAACATCTTCAAAATGTTTTTTTAAAATATATGTCTTAGTTTTTTAAATGTCTTATGCCAAATAAGACATTGCATGTCATCAAAAGCATTTTGTAACATAAAATACTTCTCGGGTGACATCATTAATATATCGCAATATTTTCCTTTTTGATTTCCATTGTTTGTTCCAAAAATATTTTATTAATAGGCATTCGTTTTCTTTTATCTTGAATCATGGATAAGACACAGCAGTTCTGCAAGTGTATTTTGTCTCTCCCACTCAACATGCTGATTTCCTATTGGTTGATTGACGATTAAACAAAAGAGCGTAAGTATACGTGTGAGCTCAATTTGCTGATATCAGCCACTACTGGGCATCAATGACGTAAATTTACAAATAAATAATAATTTATATCAGAGGTCGGCATCCTATACAAGGCTGCCAGATGAATTTCGGAAAAAATCGTCAAAATGACGATAAAAAAGAAAAAAATCGTCATTTCGAATTTTAAAAATCGGAAAGATAAAAAGTCACTATTTCTAATAGTATTTTGAAATCTTTATTAAAACGAAAACATAAAAATTCAATTTTATATAGTCTCTTGTACAATACATATCAAAATACGTAAATTTTAACTTTTTACATAACAAATCACAAAAAATTGTATGTTAAACACAACTTGTGTAATATTTAATATCTTAGTCCGTTTTCACTTCTATAATTCTCACTCGTCAAGGCAAGTATTTTTTGGAAGAGAAGGGAAATAAGAACAAAAGGGGAACAAACTTGACGGTACTGTCAATTTTCTTATTTCCTTTTGTTTTTTTTTTTCATGCATGTTGATTTACATTAAAAAGTACGAAAATTGAATTGACATGTTTGATGAAATGGCAAGTTCAAAAGAGAATTGAACAAAAACTGGTCTGCTAAAACTGAATAGTGTGAAACAGTATTTTATAAATAAATTGTTGAATTCAGCATATTTTATTAATTCAGGTTAAATTACAATTTCAAAACAATTTATTTTATTAAGTTTTAAATAACATTTTGAGCATAGAATTCAACATATTTTCGAAGAATTCCGTATTTTTGTTATTTAAATTTATTCGGCTGAATATGCTTTCGACGTTTTGTTAAAATAGAAGAAGTTTTTGTAGAAGAATTTCCCCGTGGAAATTCAGAAATTGTTTCTTCTTAAAATTATAGTTCATGGAATTCAGTATTTAAAATTGATTTTTATGTTTACACATAAATAAGTAATTTCGACTATCCTGTCTCAATATTATTTGCAATTATTTTACTTGAACTTAACAACAATAATTAAGAAAACACTACTATCACTTAGTTTTGTTTTTGAAATAGTTGTTGTCTCAAAAAAGAGAGAATTTGGTAACAAAAACATTAATAAAAATTAAGGCTGGAACAGAATAGACGCTGTAGTAGTAGTAGATGCAGCTGACGACGCACAGTGGCTGAAAATCGTTTTTCATTGGCCAAAAATCGAATTTTTTTTTGTCACCGATTTTTAAAATTTTTACACCTTTTTGGAGCTAATATATCCATATTAAGGTAGCCAAAAAATTAGGTTAAACTATTAATAATTGTGGGCGTGGCATGCTGTCAAACTCAACTGTTTTTTTAATTTCAGAAAAAGGTGTTTTTTATTTGTTTTTTGTCTAAAATAAATGGTTACTACTCGCAAGCTATCATCGACAGTGGCCTGCGGTTTTTTTTATAATGTTGGTAGGATTATAGTCTTTAGGTTTTGTAAGTGGTTACCGCTCTAGCGTTTAATATTAGGGGCGTTCTGAAATATTTATGAAACCACTATATTTTTCTAAAATTTAAACTTTAGTGGAATAGAACATCTAGGGAACAAAAGGGAACAAGAAACGTATACCACCCGAAGAAAGGTGAAAGTGTCTTCTTTAACCCTATATATACTTTTGCACCCGCCACGACCCGCCGGTAGAACACTTTTTTAATTTTAATGAAATTATTCTAAAAAAATTCAAATTACGATAACTTAAACAGCCCTATAGTTACTCGTATACAATGGTGTATTTTCACTTTTTTGCCTAAAGGTTTATGTTTTTTTACTTTAGACTACGTAAAACTAAAATAATTAAATATAATACCTGCGAAAGGGTTTTATGGCTTTGTTTTTATTAGCAAAAAAATAAGCCATACAAATATCACAATATGTTCTACAGTAAACATATGATCTCTTTCTAATATACCTGTTATCAACTGTTAGGGTCAACCAAAATCATAAACAATTTTATAATAATAATCGCGACATTAAACCACTAAAGAAAAAAACCCAATATTGGCGAGATACTAATTAGTTTTACCTGATATTAACCCTTTCAGCCGCACTTGAATTTAGCTGTGACTACCAAGAGCATCACATATTTTTTATGACTTTTTACTGTGGATCAAATGACGGGAATTCCCAATGAAAATGCGTTGAAATGTGTTTTGTTTGTTAGAGCAAGTATTTTACCATAATAACAACTCTCACAGTGTACAAAGAGTAACATAAATCAGCTGTAGCAATTAAAAACCTGTTTGAATATCAGCGGGAATTCCCGTCATTTGTTTAATTAGACAATAGGGAATGACGGGAATTCGCGCACAAAAGCCGAAAGGGTTAAGGTCTGGATAACAAGTGCAGTTTTGTTCAATTTAAGTACTACCTGCTATGAAATTGAAGATCAATGTGTAAATAACATGTATCTAAAAATGTATAAAAGTACGGATTCGATAAGGGATTACTCAATAATAAGTTAATCCTTGACGTGTACGGACGTATATTTGCAAGTGATAAAACATAACAGACACAAATAAAAATATTCAGAAAAATATGGAGAGCTTCAGTTATAAAGAACTGGCCGAAGAGTATTTTAGAAATAAAAACCAGGAAGATGTTCTTAGTTACGTTAAAATAAAATTAAACTTAAATTCGTGTAGCACCGAAATACAAGAGCAATTATCTAATTTTGTAAAAGTACTAAAAAAACGCTACAAAGAAGTTAACTACAGTAAACAAAAGTTTTATATAAAAAGTGAAAACTGGTTAGAAGGCCAACTTACTGTCGCTGCAGAAACAGCAAAGCAAGATAAGGTTGGAAGACCACACAAATCATTGGACAACTGCAGCGATAGATCTAAGAGGCGGAAACTTAAAGATGTTAACGATGCAATTGGTTGTACAAATATAAAAGAATCTTTCCTACATCAATTACGATCACAGAACCAATTAACAAAAGTGGATATCATTGAAAAAGTTATTAAAGCTAGTCCAGTGAGAACAAAACGAATTCTTAAAAGTATACCAACTCCGAGCGATGCAAAACAGTACACAAATGAGGAGGTATTAGCCTTATTTCTGGATTTGAAATTAACAAAACAGCAATATATTAAGCTCAGATTGCGTGCGATTGAAAAGGGATCAAATATCTATCCAGCATATCATCACATAACCGCTGCTAAAATGGACTGTTTGCCACCAAAGGACACTATTACAATCACACCAATTTCGGCAGAGGTACAACTACAATCTCTACTTGATCACACAGCCGAACGCTTGCTACAATCAATACCAGGAAATGCTTTAAAGAAATATGGAAACACAAAGCTAATTCTTTTTTGCAAATGGGGATGTGATGGTTCTTCGGGACAAAAACAATACAAACAAGTTGTATGTGAAAATATTTCGGACTCAGATATGTTCATGGTATCATTTGTACCATTGCGATTGAAAAAGATTTTAGAAGATACAGAGCCTTCGACTAGTACAACGCAAACAATGGATATTTGGAAAAATGAGACACCATCTTCTACGAAATACTGCAGGCCAATAAAATTTGAATTCAAAAAAGAAACTTGTGATGCCATTAACAAAGAAATTAGTGATATCAAGGCCCAAATTGCAACACTACAGCCATTACAATTACAGTTAGATGGGCAGCAAATTGAAGTAAGCTACCAATTAGTCTTTACAATGATAGATGGAAAAGTAGGTCAGGCTTTGACTAACACGAAGGCTGCATTCAGCTGCATTATATGCCAAGCAACATCAAAACAATTAAACCAAGTTCCGACAAAATCATTAGATAATACCGATGCATATGAATTTGGATTATCACCACTACATGCAAGAATACGACTTATGGAACATATACTAAAAATCAGTTATGATTTGGATTTCGGGTCTTCAGGATCCATAAGAAACAATGAAACCAACAAAGAGTTAAGAAGTTCAAAAAAGAAATATGTTCAAGATGAATATCGCAAATTTGGATTAATTATAGATCAACCAAAACAAGGGTCAGGCAATACAAATGATGGCAATACCGCACGAAGATTCTTTTCAGATCCAGAAACAGCATCTGAAATAACAGGAGTGGATTTAAACCTTATTTTCAGATTTAAAATAATCCTAGAAGTACTTGCGTGCAATGAAGAAATTGACGCTAGACAATTTGGAGATTATGCTAAGGAAACTGCAAAAATATATACAACCAACTACCCATGGAGAAATATGTCTGCAACAGTTCACAAAATCCTTTATCATGGAGAAGATATCATTAAATATCATTTGGTGCCACTTGGAGATCTATCAGAGGAGGCTCAGGAAAAAAGGAACAAGGATTACAGATTTTATAGAGAGCACAATACTAGAAAAATTTCACGAAATTCCACAAATGAAGATCTATTTAATATATTATTGACAACATCAGATCCGTTAATATCCAATATTCGAAATCAATGGAAAGTGGAACATCGGGATTTAGATGAAGAAGCCAAAAAACTACTAAAGAACAGAAATAGCGCAGAACTAAATATAGAATATTTGCAATCAATATTTGTTTCAAATGAATAATAACTATAATTGCCTTCATTGTTATTTAAGTACGAAAAACATAGTATTAGTAAATAATTCTTTAAAAAAAACCGACTTCAAAATTTCGGCCAAATAAAATGTTGGATTAATTTTCAAAAATGTTTAATATAACTAATGTTGTTGCACTTTTTTGATTGAAAGAAAGAATTTTGAAAATCTTGTTAATCTTCTAAAAAATCGGTTTATGCTAAATCTATAATGTTTTCCCATTAACAGAGCTAAATTTTGACACCCATATTCGATATATTCTTAAAAATCGGTTTATGCTATATATCCCCGATATATCTCAATCAATTTCTGAAATTTTCATTTTTTTTCCTTAAATATATTTTTCTGCAAGCCATATCTTCCAAATAAAAAAATTATTTTTAAAATTGATTCATAAATCACGAAGTTATTCAACAATTTATAAGAGAAGCACAGAAAAAATATAGATAACGGTAAATAAAAAACCGTATGTCCGTCCGATCTTCATAAAAATTAAATGGGACCCACCTGCAAGCAAACCCAAACAAAAAAAGAATTTTTAAAATTGGTTCAGAAATGGTTATCGTGGAACAAACATAAAAAAGCAACATACCATTCGAATTGATAACCTCCTCCTTTTTGAAGTCGGTTAAAAATAATAATAAATAGAACCTACTATTGTTAGAAATGCTAATAAAATCTATTGCAGTTTTTATTTTTAAAATGTTTTTTAAAATTATCAAATCTGACAGCAAAAAAGAATAAATTTTTCTGTAGTAACAGCAAAATCTCCAGTGAATTTTACTATTTTTTTCAGTGTAAACATTTTTTTGAGTGTAAAAATTTTTTTGAGTGTAACATTAAAAAAATTCCATTATCACAAAAAATAATTATAATTATTATTACGTTCCAAATATTAAATTTTTTAATATGTAAATAAAAAAAATAAACCCATATTTCACTCCAAAAGTTAAAAAAAATCAAAAGTTCAACTTTGACCTAGAAGTCCTTAAAAAGTCATCAATCAATTTTAATGTAATTACAACTGAGCCAAGCTGAACTAAATATCTATCCATTAAAAAAAAATTACTTCAATATTTTGATCGGTTCAAAAGTTACAGAATTTTGGCCAATGAAAAACGATTTTCAGCCACTGTGCGACGTAATGAGTAGTGTAGCTTGAAAAAATGCGAACAGAATATTGAAGCTTTCTATATGGTTGCCAAATAACCAGTTTTAAAACACTTATTTTAAAAAGCGAATTATGCATGAATAATATGTAAATTTTTTGACAAAATATGTATCAAGTTGTATAATAAATGCATATTCAACTACATATTGCTCTACATCAACATTAAATTCGACATTTCATATATTTGATGTATTCCTTTATTAAAAGCATGGTAACCCTAGTTGTCATAGCTATGTACATATGTACATTTGTATATTTGACAATCAGCTGTCAAAGCACTGTCGCGCAACAAAGCTTAAAAATTTAAAAACTGCGCTTCAACCTCAACTACAACTACAGCTACAACTACACATTCTGTTGAGACTACTTTGAAACTGCTGTTATTAACTTTTGACAGCTTGCAGCGCTACTCGTTACGTTGTACTACAGCGTCTATTCTGTTCCAGCCTTAACAATTTATAGAAAATTTTATTAATTCAGGAAATCGTCATTTTCAATGAAAAAATCGTCAAATCGTCATTTTGCTATTTTTGAAACCAAAAATCGTCAAATCTGGCAGCTATGATCCTATAGCACAATAGTGCAGAGAGCACTTCACACATACGCTTAAGGCCCAACTATAATGTGCATATGCTAGCTTAAGCAAACGTGCGAACACATATAAATTGTATGTGGCAAACTATAATGTACTTAACGAAACTTTTCGTTAAGTTTTTCAACTTTCATTTGCTTAAGCAAAAAGCGAAACTGATCGCATATTCCGTACGGAATCAGCTGTTTGTTGTTTGTTTGTGTTTTTAACAAAATGGAGAAAGAAGAACATACATTTATTTTAAATTTAATAGAAAATGTGGAAAAAATAAGTGCCTTTACAATAAAAGAGGCCCTTTTTATTTTAACAAAAATGTCTTTATGTCGCGGTTTATTTCTTTATTTCTCTGACAGAACAAGAGCGTCTTCTTCTTTTACAGTGTAGTTCACTTATTTATTTTAATGTGCACAGGCCTTCAAGCGCTAACTTTAATATTTTTATATTATTAAAATTTTTAAGTTTTTTCTCCATTTTTGCAAACACAATACGAAAATTAACAAAACATATGTAAACGTTTATTATTATTTACAATTTAGTGCTGCCACAGCTGTACATTTTAGTACTTTTGCGATAAATTAAAAAAAAAGGAAAAATTTGCGTTTCTGGTACGAAGTTTTCTTTTAATTATAAAATAATATAATAATATTTATAAAATATAGTCATTTAATGGGTTTTTGTTAAAATAAAAACATTTTTTTAAACATAAATGAGCAACTGTGGACAAAAAAATTCAAAGTCATTGTAGCCACCTAAAAGTTAACTCTGAACTGGTTATGCATTTGACAGCCTTTTCGTTAACTTTTGCAATTTGCTTAAGCTTGCTTATGCATATTATAGTTAGGCCTTTAATCTCTTTCATTCAGTCGTCATTGCGACAGCAATGTGTGCACATGCGGCGGATGCTTTTATATTTTTTTCAGAAATACTTCCCAACAAACATTTTAAATTAATGATGAATTACGAAAAATATTTTATGATTGATAATACATTTGGTAACATGCATGTAATCAGCTTTCTAAGTATTAGAAGTTCCATTTATATAGCAATATCGTTGTTAATTTCTTATATGTTACGGAAAATATATTGTGAGTGTATGTTTCCTATCTAAGTTTTTTGTATAATTTATATAATTATGTTTATGTTTGCTGGGTAGTTCGCTCACACACACAACCTCATTTTACGCTTTGCCGACCTCTGATTTATATGGACCACGGAAAATTAATGTTTATTTCTCTTCGTCTGTTGTTCAACTAAACTTAAAAACTAAATATTGCCTACACTCTTGCCTTGATTAAATGTTTGTAGCTTTGGGAACAGTTTTCCACATCGATCTTAAAATTCATTTTTGTTGTTGGTATATTAATGATATGTAGCATATATCGTCGTTTATAATTTTCTCAAAGTCTGCAAAATGTTTATTCTCAACACAGTGGGTTGTTAATGCTGTTTTTTGCGTAAATTTGTTTAAACGTTGTTTTTGATCTGATTTATGTCCTGCAATTCTAGTTTCTAATTTGTTTTTAGTTGTTCCAACATACACTTTCTTACATGTTTCAGTTTCGTTACCTATACAGGGGATCTGATATACCACATTTGCTTTTTCTATATTTGGAATTTTGTCTTTGGTTTTACTGAACAATATTCCAAGATTTTGTTCAGTTTTGTGCGATATTTTAATGTTTTCTCCATTAAACAATTTAGATTTTTCAAATCTTTCGGACATTTCAGGAACATATGTTAATGATTTATATATTTTAGGTTCCTCACTTGATTTTGTCCTCTCCTTTTTGTCCTTATCATAGTCTTTAATCAGTTTGTTTGTCAGTTTTTTTGGAAAATTGTTGTCAGATAATATGTTTTGGATTTTATTCTTATTATGTTTGTGAAATTCCACATCACTAAGTTTTAACACTCTCCGTATCATATTGTTGGCAGTATTTATTATA
The DNA here is from genome assembly GCA_916048285.2 of Bellardia pandia. Lineage (NCBI taxonomy): Eukaryota > Metazoa > Arthropoda > Insecta > Diptera > Calliphoridae > Bellardia > Bellardia pandia. Next base: position 3,655,583 of record OU696534.1, read on the forward strand.
ATTCGCTTTGGATGTTTGGAGAAGAAATTAATAATCCTTCCCAACGCTGTTGATTTTTGATACCAATCTGTTTTTAATATGTTACCTTCTCGTATAATCATAATGTCCAAATATGGTAACTTTGAATCGCGCTCTAGTTCGCTCGTAAATTTAATTCCATTGTTAATACTATTTAATTTGGTCAACATCTCCTCGAGTGCACTTTCCCTTACTATATAAAAAATGTCATCCACATATTTTGTCAATATTTTTGGTTTCTGCGATAAATTTTCCATTACTGAGTCTAAAAGTTTTTCCATTACTATGTCTGCAATTATCGGAGACGCTGGAGATCCCATAGGTGGTCTTTCTTTTTTGTTGTATATTTTGTTATCAAATTTAAAGTACCGGTTTTCCTTAATGCAAAATTTTATAATTCTTAAAAATATTGATTTTGACATATTTGTGTATTTTACAATTTCTTCCCATCTATCCTCAATTATTACTAAGGCTAAATCAACAGGCACACTCGGAAACAACGCTACAACATCGAACGAAATCAATCTTTCATCGTCTTCAATAGTCAGTTCTTTTATGTTATTCTTAAATTGTACGGAGTCCTTCACATTATATTTCGATTCTTCAGTAATCATTTTTAAAACATAACAGCCTTATACAAAAAAACTTAAAACAGGCTGATAAACCTCTGTTAAGAAAAATTGCTTAAAGTATCATGCAAAAAAAACTTTTAGCTTAACATACGTCTGTTAAAGCAATGATAACATCAAATAATTTAAAGCAGCTACATACCTACTTTAAAGTGTAGTTAAAATATTTTATTGTTTTAACAAATAAAGTTTTGTGAATTTTTGTGTAGATTTTTATATAAAAATTGGATACATGGATATATTTTTTAAATGAATATATTTTTTAATGTAAAAATAAAGTTTTTTGAAAGCATTCAATGATTCTTTCTTGAAAACTGTTTTCTAGACGATATATTAATCAAATGATAGGTATTTTAAAGACCCTTCCAACAATATATAACATAATCTACTTATTTGAATAATGTATATAGCGGTCAATGTCGAGAAAATTATTTTTTGATCCTATATTTTTTAAGAACTCTAAGAAATCCGGAAAAATACATATATGAGTATGTATATAAATTACAAAATTTAAAAATCAAGGAACTAAGCTTTAATTCAAGGTATAATATAACCGTGTATGTAGTATAGGTCCGGAGATATTTAAGAAAAATTATGACATTTCACCATAAAAATTACAATAAATTTGTACTATGCGAAACCGGTGTTCTGTATACCATATAGGCAGTGGTGATATTCGAAACAGTTAACAACCGGTTCGCTTAAAAAAATTATATTTTTGCCAAATTTTGATAAAAATAGCGAAAATTTTAAAGTCGCATCCCAGTAACATACCACAAGCCTCTTGAAGGAAATGATATAAACTTTTGTTTAATAAAAAAATAGTTTTGATTTTGCAAAATAAAAGTAAAAAAAAATTGCTTTATTTTTTTCTCAAAAGATTGAAGAAAACGCTATCGAAAACATCATCATCCAAGAATCCAATGTATGACCAAAATAAAATCATTTGTTTGTACGTTTGGACAATGAACAACTGAACAATATTGTGTTTGTTGCCGAAACTAATCACCTTGATAAATACACATTTTATAAAACCGTTAAAACAAAAAACATAATCACCCCAACAAATTTCATATAGAATTTTTATTCACGAGAAGGGTGAGTATGCAACAACCGGTTCGCAAAATTTTTAAAATTTTAACAATCGGTTCGAGCGAACCGGTCCGAACCGGCTGAATATCAGCACTGCATATAGGAGAACATCTTATTAAACATAGCTTATAAACAGTGGTGATATTCGAAACAATTAACAACCGGTTCGCTTAAAAAAAAATATATTTTTGCCAAATTTTGATAAAAATAGCGAAAATTTTAAAGTCGCATCCCAGTAACAGACCTTAAGCCTCTTGAAGGAAATGATATAAACTTTTGTTTAATAAAAAAATAGTTTTGATTTTGCAAAATAAAAGTCAAAAAAAATTGCTTTATTTTTTTCTCAAAAGATTAAAGAAAACGCTATCGAAAACATCATCATCCAAGAATCCAATGTATGACCAAAATAAAATTCATTTGTTTGTACGTTTGGACAATGAACAACTGAACAATATTGTGTTTGTTGCCGAGACTAATCACCTTGATAAATACACATTATATAAAACCGTTAAAACAAAAAACATAATCACCCCAACAAATTTCATAAGGAATTTTTATTCACGAGAAGGGTGAATATGCAACAACCGGTTCGCAAAATTTTTAAAATTTTAACAACCGGTTCGAGCGAACCGGTCCGAACCGGCTGAATATCAGCACTGCTTATAAATGACATTAATATTAAAAGTATGAAATTTGATTTCAAAGTATTTATACCAAAGTTTGGAAATTATAATTTAAAGAAAAGTAATTGTTTTTTTTTAATTTTTCAGAACTTAGAAATCTGTGATTATAATACCTACAGACACATATCATACCTTAAATTAAAGCTTAATGTCTTGGCTATTTGTTGTAATAATCTAAAAAAACACTTTTTTTAAGATTTTTTAGATATTAAAAAAAATGTTTGGTAAAAAAATATATATCTCGAATTTAACCCATAGTGGGTTATAATCATGGTATATTTCGTGTGAGACATCGGTTGTTGGTTGAACACTACTGTTTATAAATTTAAATTAAAAAAAAAAAAAAACACTTTGGAAATTTTTTGTTAAATTAAATTTCAAACATTTTTTTTTGGAAAAAAAATTTAAAATTTGATGTGAAAATTTATTCGAATCGGTTGTGTCAAGTTTAAATTTTTTTTTCATTTTTATTGTGCTCAACCAACGGGAAATTGAATTACTATTACAATTAAAGGGAATTTACTATTGAGGAAAGAGGAGAAAAAAGATTATCATTTGGTAAGGAAATTTGGAATCGAGATAGCTATTTCCTTGTTTATTTAGCAACACGTATTTTTTTTTGTTTAAAGAACTCATCATTGGTTTTGGTTTGAGATCCTCGATATCACGGAAAATTAAGATATTATTTTTGAAAGCATCAGCATAAGTTATGGTGTAGCTATGAGAATAAAATATAAACAATTGCTTGTTAAAATATACTTGTTCGTGCCCCACGTTGGGCGCCATTTTATAATATATGTAACGAACCTAACCGTATCGGTCTAACATTCATGGGGCTGCTACCTATATATATACCAGCCGTGCTCAAGGAAAATGGGGTGGTTCTTTCCCCTATCATGTTAGTTTACGGTTCACCACACTATATAAAAAAAAATTAGGTAGCTTTATTCGAAACCCGACTTAAAAAAAATGTAATAGAAATAAAGATAAAAAGGAAAACAAGAAAAAAAAAAAAATAATAATTTGAGAGAAACCAAATTGAAGAGGGATAGGTGTAGTTTCCCCTTCGATATTCAATACCCACCCTAACCATTCTATCGTAGTATATAATAATATTTAGATAGCCCAACGTGGGGCACGAACAAGTATATTTTAACAAGCAATTGTTTATATTTTATTCTCATAGCTACACCATAACTTATGCTGATGCTTTCAAAAATAATATCTTAATTTTCCGTGATATCGACTACTTTTTATCTATTTTTATTTTTATTTATTTGTCTAGGTAATTATTTCTGGATTTGTTATTTTCGTTGTTTTTGGGAAATTTTCTACCGAATGATTACTGAGATAATTCTTTTAAAGTGTCGAAATTTTGTTGAGATTTTTAATTTTGTATAATTTCAGAATTTTACTCGCAGAATCTGATATTTTTATTAGACTATTATGATTTATTTTTAGTTTCAAAATTTTCGCTTTGGGTTGATGTGTAATTGAGATTTTTGATATTGGGTTAATTCTGACTTCATACTCTTACATTAGATTCATTGTGTTTCCTTTCTAGAATTCAGATTTTTAGTTATTCTATACTTGATTACTATACTCATTCGTAATTACTATTTTTTTTGTTATTATTTTTATTTGAGAGCTTAGTCATTTTTTTATTATATTTGTATTATCTATTAAAACCTTAACTGAGTAGAGAGATTTTGAATTATACGAGTTTTTATTAACTTTAATTATTTTATTTTAATATGCCAATTAGTAGAAGTCGTGACAATTTGTTGAACATAGAAGAGCCAATAAATTGTAGTTTTACTATTCCAGTTGAGGAATCTAATACTCCTCTAGCTATAACTCAGACAAGAACAAGAGGTAGACAACCTCGATCAGATAATACCGGAAGTACTGCTAATACTACAAATAATAATGTACAATCAGAAATTACACAGATAGTTGCAAATTCTATGATTTCTCTTCGTGGTGAGATGACGGAATTCATTATGAACGAACTTAGGTCTACGATGCAGGGAATAAATTTAGGTGATAATACAAATTCGCCTAATAATCAACCAAGGGAACATAATTCCCCGAATTCTTCTCCACGAACGAATTCTTCGCAGGAACCATTTGTAGGTGAGAAAGTTTCCAATATAATTCGCAACTGGCGAGTTAAATTTTCGGGATGCGAGAATCAAATGAACGTGGACGAATTTATTTATCGGATTAATGTACTAACTACCAACAACTTAAGCGGTGATTTTAACTTATTAAGTAAACATGCCCATAGTTTATTTGACGGCAAGGCCTTAGATTGGTTTTGGCGTTATCATCGACGTGATAACGAATTGGACTGGTTTACTTTGACGAGGGCTTTGTGTGACCAATACAAAGGCAACTATAATGATTATGACATTATGGAAGACATACATCGACGAAAGCAACGATCGGATGAAAACTTTGATGATTTTTATGATTCCGTTTCGGTCATGACTGACAAATTAAAATACCCTATTTCAGACGAAAATTTATGTGCAATATTGATTAGGAACCTTAGGAATGAGATAAGGCATGAACTAATTCACTTTGATATTTCAACCGTGGCAAAACTTCGCTGTGAAGTAAAACGTCATGAAAAATTTGTAAAGGACATTCAGGCCCATGATTGTCGAAGACAAATGAAAGGACGTGTTTCAGAAATTGTTGTTCCAAATTCCGAATCAAACATTTCAAACATTTTAGAAACGGTTTCTGAAATATGTGCGGTTCGAGGTGACATTAGATGTTGGAACTGCGATAAAATTGGACATACCTACTTTGACTGCCTAGACACACGGCGTATATTTTGTTACGGATGTGGTGCAAAGGAAACTTACCGACCTTCTTGTCCGAAATGCTCCGTTGCAAGACAGGGAAACGGACAGAAGGATGTCCGTCGGAATTGATGCGGACATCTGAAACTTTGGAAATTAACACTACTCCGGACAACAGCAACAATAGACATCCTTTAATGAGACATTTTCATATTCGGCTAATTGATTACCAAAAGGCTCGTGATAGACTATTTGGTGTTGAATAAAAAATTTTTTTTTTTGCCTTTTTCAGATTCAGTTTGTGAGAGTATATCGCACAAACTTTATCTGTTTTGTGAGACATCGGTTGTTGGTTGAACACTACTGTTTATAAATTTAAATTAAAAAAAAAAAAAACACTTTGGAAATTTTTTGTTAAATTAACATATAGGCTTTGAAATTTAAATTAAATTTCAAACATTTTTTTTTGGAAAAAAAATTTAAAATTTGATGTGAAAATTTATTCGAATCGGTTGTGTCAAGTTTAAATTTTTTTTTCATTTTTATTGTGCTCAACCAACGGGAAATTGAATTACTATTACAATTAAAGGGAATTTACTATTGAGGAAAGAGGAGAAAAAAGATTATCATTTGGTAAGGAAATTTGGAATCGAGATAGCTATTTCCTTGTTTATTTAGCAACATGTATTTTTTTTTGTTTAAAGAACTCATCATTGGTTTTGGTTTGAGATCCCTGTGTACCATTTGGAAACAGGGACAACTGAACTTAGATTTCTTTTGAAGCAAGATTTCCATTTGTGAGACATCGGTTGTTGGTTGAACACTACTGTTTATAAATTTAAATTAAAAAAAAAAAAAAAACACTTTGGAAATTTTTTGTTAAATTAACATATAGGCTTTGAAATTTAAATTAAATTTCAAACATTTTTTTTTGGAAAAAAAATTTAAAATTTGATGTGAAAATTTATTCGAATCGGTTGTGTCAAGTTTAAATTTTTTTTTCATTTTTATTGTGCTCAACCAACGGGAAATTGAATTACTATTACAATTAAAGGGAATTTACTATTGAGGAAAGAGGAGAAAAAAGATTATCATTTGGTAAGGAAATTTGGAATCGAGATAGCTATTTCCTTGTTTATTTAGCAACATGTATTTTTTTTTTGTTTAAGGAACTCATCATTGGTTTTGGTTTGAGATCCCTGTGTACCATTTGGAAACAGGGACAACTGAACTTAGATTTCTTTTGAAGCAAGATTTCCAAATTTTAAAGAAGAAAATTTTAAAGAAGCAAATTGGAAATCTTGCTTCAAAAGAATCTAAGTTCAGTTGTCCCTGTTTCCAAATGGTACACAGGGATCTCAAACCAAAACCAATGATGAGTTCTTTAAACAAAAAAAAATACATGTTGCTAAATAAACAAGGAAATAGCTATCTCGATTCCAAATTTCCTTACCAAATGATAATCTTTTTTCTCCTCTTTCCTCAATAGTAAATTCCCTTTAATTGTAATAGTAATTCAATTTCCCGTTGGTTGAGCACAATAAAAATGAAAAAAAAATTTAAACTTGACACAACCGATTCGAATAAATTTTCACATCAAATTTTAAATTTTTTTTCCAAAAAAAATGTTTGAAATTTAATTTAAATTTCAAAGCCTATATGTTAATTTAACAAAAAATTTCCAAAGTGTTTTTTTTTTTTTTTGAATTTAAATTTATAAACAGTAGTGTTCAACCAACAACCGATGTCTCACATTCGTTGGAAAGATATTTTCTATACCATTAATTTGACGTATCATAAATTATCAGACATCGAATAGTTTCTGAGATATAGGCTCATATATTTGAAACTTTGAAGACCCGCCCACTTGAAAATAAGCGTGACCGTCCAAGAAATTTTATACCACTTTTATCTACTCTAAAAGCCCTATTTGATGCAATTTTTTATTTTGAGCAATGTCACTGAAACCGACTTGTTCCAATTTGTATTTATATAATGCAAACATACAAAACATTATAGTGATGCACATTAGACCTCGCCTCACTTATATAGAAGAAAAATTTTTTTCGAATTTTGCATTTGGGAATTGGTTAAATATGCGATTTGATGTAAAAATTCATGTGATAAAATTTGAAGTCGATCAGAGTGTGCCAACCCGTGCCACGCTGAGGTCAAAGTTCAAAATATATAGAAAACAATCGTTTTTCATTGATGACAAGTTATTTATTATAAAAAAACATGCAGTTCATATAATGTTTTCTTAACTTGCAATTTTTTATATTCAAACATTTCATTAACAAAAAAGAAGAGAATTAATATTATTAAATTATTATAAGAGCGACGATGTAGTATATGCTGGGAATTCCTTTCGGTAGTTCTTAACAACGTGAAGCAAGTACTGCTTCTCTTCTTCGCTATGTGTTAAGAACCGGTTAAAATCTGTAATAAGTTTGACTTTTCTCTCAGCAGCACCATTAACAACATTAATATTTTTCAGAATTTGAACGCCTTTAATGTATTCTGCTCTTTCGTGCCAATTTGAAGGATCAAAGTTTAAAAAATTGGTGTCTATTTCCAACTTTGAAATCTTCCAACTTAAAAGTGTTCCATTCCCGTGAAAGACGTTCTGGACCACTAGATTTTCCAAAATATACCTCAAAAACAGCTCGCAGTAAGATGCCTGCACAGTAACCACATCCAGCTCCGATCTAATTTTTTCTCCAGCAACATTGCTGCCCTATTATGTTGACCAGTGTTGGTAGCATTTGTGTCAAAGCACACCATTTCTAATGAATTTATCATGTTCATTTTTGTTAAATAATCATATATTGATTGTGCGATTGCTGCTCCAGATCCAACTTCAATAATTGGAATGTCAATTAACTTTTAAATTTTTTCTGCAGTTAAAACAATAGCTAGGCGGTCAACTTTTTCTTTTCCAGCCATTGCAGAAAGTAGTTTACCATCCCAAGTTAATTGTCATTCCAATTATTGAAGTGGATCTGGAGCAGCAATCGCACACTCAAAATCAAAAAACGGTGAGTTAAATAGATGATGTTTACAGATTGATCGTGGACAATGAAGATTGCTGATGACGCCCTTGGCAGGGTAGAAAATGCATTCCAATTTGCCAATTGTTCCAGTAATTTACAATAGTATTCTTGAAAAATTCGAACTATTAGCCTGAATAAAAAAAACTTTTCTCTTAAAAAGATAAATATTAGTTTAATTCCTTCTCTAATTAATAAGGAATACTTTTAAATTGGAAGATTTCAAAGTTGGTATTATGGATGAAGAAGTGCAACGTGCTGTAAGTGTCGAAGAATGTAACTTCAGCAAAGAGTTTTGTATTAAACATTTAGGAAAAGACAATATTCGACATGATTATAAAGAGTTATTACAACTTACGTATATTTTTCTTGGTGGCAGCATCCCAAATTTCGCATTTCATGCACCTGCGGCAACATCCCATGCAAGATTTAAAAATATATGCTATACAGACAGTTTCAAATGTCTTCCAGCCAGGGGCCAAATTACCGCATTCGTGATCGAATGAGCTATCGTATCGAAAAATGATTTCGATATCGAAATTATGATAAAATGTACTAAATTTCTTACTCAATATCGAATGCCATAATCTCAAATAAGAAAATTACGATCAATTTTACTCGATATCGAATGCGGTAATTTGGCCCCAGTTGAATGGTTTGCGAAATATTTGTATATTTGTGGTACGCCGCCTGTATGTTCCGTAGTGGTTTAGAACCACTTATGCTGTCGAAGCACCAAAGAACGATTTACAGTTGGTTATAAAAATTGCAAGTTATATTGAAACCAAACATATCAATACCATTATTAGCAAAAATCCGAAACCACATATGGTATTTATCGGAAGAGTTAGTTGCACTTGAGTTTTTTGATTGCAACGTACCCTTTGACGTAAAAAAATGGTTGCGGCACTTGCAACTGAGGAAGACAATGTAATTTCCACTGCCTAAAAAAGTTTGCGCTAGTATTGAAGAATTAAAAGAATTTCAATCTAAAGATTTAAGTTGCTTTGTAACACATAAAATAAAACTTTTTTTGCACGTTTGGAAATAGACACCAATTTCTTAAACTTTGATCCCTCAAATTGGCACGAAAGAGCAGAATACATTAAAGACGTTCAAATTCTGAAAAATATTAATGTTGTTAATGGTGCTGCTGAGAGAAAAGTCAAACTTATTACAGATTTTAACCGGTTCTTAACACATAGCGAAGAAGAGAAGCAGTATTTGCTTCATGTTGTTAAGAACTACCGAAAGGAATTCCCAGCATATACTAAATCGTCGCTCTTATAATAATTTAATAATATTAATTCTCTTCTTTTTTGTTAATGAAACGTTTGAATATAAAAAATTGCAAATTAAGAAAACATTATATGAACTGCATGTTTTTTTATAATAAATAACTTGTCATCAATGAAAAAACGATTGTTTTCTATATATTTTGAACTTTGACCTCAGCGTGGCACGGGTTGGCACACTCTGATCGACTTCAAATTTTACCACATGAATTTTTACATCAAATCGCATATTTAACCAATCCCCAAATGCAAAATTCGAAAAAAAATTTTTGAGGCGAGGTCTAATGTACATACAATCAACCAAAGTAAATAAAGCTCGTTTTTAAAATAATCGCTTTTAAGTTAGGAACAAATAAGCGTATTTATTATTTTAAATTATTATAAATGTGGTTAGTTTATGTTTTTATGCAGTATAAATATTATTTGACATATTAAAATAAGAATAAAATTTCATTTTATACTGAAAATATACAAAACATTTTAAGATATCCGACTATCCGAATGAACTAATAATCGTTGTTTTATATCATTAACTATAAAGAGACAAAAGAGAGTGATAGTGTTGCCAGTATCAACATATATAATTAATAATAGTTAACGTACTGTTTTTGCATATGAATTTTTAACATTGGTGTGTTAGCCTTAAAGTGTCTTTTAACTAACGTGAACTACAATCCTCAAATAAGAATTTTTTTGCATAAGGCTGTAATAATATGCTTACACAATTTACTTGACGGTGCATTAATACTGGAGCAGATGGGTCGTAATGGATAGCCCTCTGTATGAATTTTTGGGAGGCGATAAATTCTTGGCGCATTGGATGTGCCAGTTTTTAGTTATTTCTTTTGGTCTTCTGAAATAATGTTATTTTTAAACATTTCCTCTACTAATTCATTATTTATCTTCTGAAGTCCGTTTGTGGGATCTTTATTTACTCGTTGGTAAGTCATCATATCTCCAATTATATGTTTCATTCTGGTTTGATATTCGTCCTTTTCCATAGCTACGGTCTCATTTCCTTTATCCGCATTTAAAATAAGAATGTTATTATTCCTTTTTAAAAATTGTTTTGCCTTTTCCACAATATTTAAAGTAAATTTATCCCTATTGTTAATTTTTAGTTTATTTAGATGGTTGTCAATTACACTAGCCAACAAGGTTTTTGACTGGAGCAACCAAATACATTTCCCAGTGTAATTTGGTGTGCTGAATTCGAATCTGTAAATGGTTTTTCTCTATCACGTCAGGTTTTCGAGATATAAAAAAAAAGCTTTTATTAGATTTTTCCATAAAAAGTTATTAGTTTATTTAAAAATCATCATCAAAATTATCTCCGATAAACACTGCGAAAAATTATGATCATTGATAAGCTTCCTGATCTGAGGGCCAACAAATATCCCTTCTTTTATTTTAGCATATGAAATTTTAGGAAAAACTTTTAACAAATATTTAAATGCTGCACCATCTTTGTCCAGAGCCTTCACAAAGTTCTTAAAAAAGCCCAATTTTATGTGCAGCGGTGGAAGAAGAACATCATTTGGATCAATTAATGGTTTATTTGAAATGTTTTGTTTTCCTGGTGAATATTCAGTCCTTTTTGGCCACTCTGTTGGGAGGTAATGATGAAGTGTGGCGCGACTATCCCATAGACACAGGAAACAGCAATATTTTGTGAAACCTCCTTGCATACCAGTCAACAAACCAATGACCTGAAACAGATTTAAAAATAAAAACTGTTATTTACGATCATCTATGTATAGGTATATTACATATGTAAAGAAATTTAAATCACATACCTTAAGATCACCACAGATCTTCCATTTATTATCATTGTATTTAAGTAATGTCAAAATTTCAGTCATTGACTCATAATTTTCCTTCGTATTAATGGCATGAGCAATTGGTATGGATGGTTTTTTATTGCCATTATGTAAAAGAAGTGCCTTTAAACTGTACTTAGAGCCATCAATAAATAATCTCCATTCAGTTTTGTCATATGGCTGGTTCATTTTTCGAAATAAACCATTAACATCAGTGCAGTACAGAATAGAGCCTTTCTTTTCAAAATATGCAGTCAATTCCAAACCTCTTTTTCTATAGATTGTTACTTTCGTCCCAGTTGCAAGATGTTTCCACTGCTGCATGCGTGAAGCAAGTATTTCTGCGTCTTGCTTCGTTAAATGCAAGTCCCGAATTAGATCACTCAGCTCAGCTTGAGTCACTAAATGGCGCTCACTATCAGCCTCATACAAACTATAACTGCTGCCGAAAGATATTTCGGACTCACTGCTCGTAGCACCGGGAATGACTGGTAGTGGATCAGTTGATAGACGTTTAACTGGTTTGGAAACTGATAGGACATTAGGGTAGGTAATACTTTTTCGATTTTTCATATTGAATCCAGTAACTTTTGTTAAACAGAAATAACAATCAGTTTGGTGGTTACTTGACTCTCTCCAAAGTACTGGAATTGAAAAATCTAAATAGATTTTCTCGCCATTTGACCACTTGTATAAAATAGTTCTGCAACGATTGCAAAACATTGTCGGTGTCCACGGTTTGTCCAAGTTTCCGACAGCAAAACCAAAATAATGTAGATATGCATATTTTAGTGATTCTGATATTGCATATCCTTTTTTTCCAATCAGATATTCACCACACACAAAGCAAAAATAGCTCGGATTAGTAACACACGATCTCACTGACATGCTTAAACTCTACCTTTATACAAATTTATAATGAATGTAGGCTTTTGTCAAATTAATAACTGTGAAATTGTAGCGTCAGTATTAACTATTTTACATTATTGCCAGCATGCGATAAAAAACGAACTGGACGTGATAGCCCAACTTTGTTGCCAGATTCGAATTCAGCGCAGCCAGATTAGCTAAAAAACATACTTCGTTTCCCCAGTCAAAATTTTTTGCCTAATTTGTTGGCCAGTGTTATTGATGTGAATTTTGACCTGGCTATTTCTTTGTCATCTCTATTATCTGAAGTTTGAATAAAGTCCTCTCCCTCTGCAATGTATCTGAGCATTGGAAATTTATCTTTTGTCACCGGCAATGCATGTCTTTGACCAAGCGATAATATCCACTGTATTCCCTCTGGAATAACGGGTTTTGTCTTATTCACAAACCAACCTTTGTTAAGTTTAACCTCGAGTTCTTTCTTCTGTGCTATCTTTAACTTCTCGAACTTTTTCTTTTGTTTGTCTTTTAATTTTTCGTTCAAGGATTTAGCAAGAATATTCTGGCTGGCCCACAGTGGAAGTGCGTCATCTTCAGTCAACTGTTTATTTATAATTATTCTTTTGGTTTCTTCTTCTTTAATATTATGTTTTATACTATGCACGGTACATGCTTCGCTCTCTATTCATGCTTCACACCCCAATCATGTGCGAAACAACTTGCTTCACCATACAAAATTTTAAGAGCGAATCAAGTAGATTTATATTGAATCTACTTGCGAAGCACAATAAATTGCACTCTTCTCCAATTTTTATCGCAAGTTTATCAGCACTAGCTGTAAAAATTTAATATTATTGTAAACAAAGCAAATTATTTTCTTGTTGCTGGAAGAAAAGAAAGTAAATACGTACGAATGTATGTTTTTTTTCAAATAAGCTAACTAATTTCCATTCACTTTTGTTTGTTCATTAAAAAAAAATATTTTCCACAAATTGTAAATTCTGTTTTTTTATTCTGTTTGTTTATTAAAGACAACTGTCAAATCGAATCAAGTTTATTAGTCATGTACACAGCATGATTCATAAACATGATTCAGAAGGCGAAGCAGGTGATTCAAGTCGTCGTGGAAACATAGTATTAAGATTTCATGTTTTTGTTTTAGCATTAAATTTAAAATTTTGTTATGGAAGTGTTGAATATATTTCCAGAGTGTTTGTCGAGTAGTTGATTTAGTTATTATGTTATACTGCATTTACATCTACGCAAAATCTACTAGATTTCAGTTTAAATCTTCAAGGAAATCTTTGCCGTTTACACTACTGTTTTTTGTCATATTGTGGGATTTCATTTTCATAACAAAAACAGCTGACTAAAAAGGAAGGAAAATTTTTAATTTTTTTGTGGCAAAAAATGAGCTTCACAATGAGTTTTTTGTTTTTAAAAAAGTACACAACAATATACTTACACTTTATTTACTATTTGGTGCTCCATTGCCAATTATCTTTAATAATTATTACGATTTTAAATTTTGCCGCAAAAATTCCAAAAAATACCGCCCTTTGTTTGCTTTTTTTTTATTGTCAAAGTGTCAAAATTTAATTGAACAGTGTTGCGTTTTTTAGTACATTAATAGGAAAATCACGGTTGTATTAGTAAGTAGTACAAGATTTTGAAAGATTTTGGCGAAATCTACTAGATTTGCTGCATTTTGTTTTGTATGGGAAATCTCATCAAAATCTACCAGATTTGGCTTGAAATCCCGTAAGTAGTAGATTTCGCTTAGGTGTAAATGGCATATTAGTATCAAAAATATTATAAATATTTTTGGTGAATTAGTAATAAAGGATGGGGTTATACCTGTATTCCTGTATCTTAGTAAGAAAGTGAATGAGTTTTTGAGCTTTAAGTTTTTGTCCCTTATTACCCTTCAGTAAAAATAATTTAATGTAAATTAAATTTAGTGAACTCGAGCCTAAATAAAGAAATATCAAAGATTTAAAATTAACAGTTCAAAATAAAAATAATAATTCTTAACATAAGCTAAGGCACAAGCTAATGTTTGTAGTTGTACTGAAAGTGGTACATAAAAAATGTCGACGAAAGTAGACAACAAACATAATAAAAAAATGTATTCAGGTTTTCGAGACGAAGTCTCGGCATGAATACGAAAAAACTGAAGGAAAAAAGGAGGCAACATGTAAAATAACGGAAAAATGATAATTACAGCAAATTTCGAACCACCAGTAATACTGGTTAAAGGATTGAACGTAAAGAATTCTGATGAGAGAAAGTGGTGTTTCTCGAAACATATGTAAATTCAACCAACAACCCAGGTTCGAATCCTAAGCCAAGAAAAATTATCAAAAAATTTTTAATAATAATTTTCATGTAACATTCCTACCTTCAGTAAAAATAATTTAATGTAAATTAAATTTAATGAACTCGAGCCTAAATAAAGAAATATCAAAGATTTAAAATTAACAGTTCAAAATAAAAATAATAATTATTAAATCGTTAATTAAAGAAAAATAATCGATTATTACTAGTTTTTCGATTAATCGTGCCATCACTAACTATGACCTATTATGAAATTCTGTACGAGGATTTGTATGTATTTCCGAATTACATACAAATGTGTTGTTGAATTTCAACGTAAAAGTGGTTTTTATAAGAGATTTATGCGCATTTAAGAGATTTTTCGAAGTGAACTTTGTACACAGAAAGAAAAATGGCATTCTACAATTAAGTTTATTTTTCTCAGCATTTTTCTCGTTGCCCTGCTGTTGGCAAAATAATTATTCACATATAAACGTGTGTATTTTATTTTTGAAATATTGTAGTCGGTAGCCTGCTGTGCTGAATGCCCACCTGTAGTGGAATTCTGTAACTTATTTTAACAACACTTGTCATTGTTAAAAAACTAAACAACTGATTAAGCGATTTTGCTATTCTCGAACTTATTTAGCAACACTTGTTATTGTTTGCAATCAGCTGAGTTGTTAAATAAACGACATCAACTTTGTAGTTGTTAAATAAAAACAAAGTGACATTTTTTCAATTAAAAATAAAACTTTTTTTGGGACTCCAACTTGCCGTGTATTTTCTGGAATTTTCCACCAGCCAGCCCCTTATTCTCCAGCATGAAATCGGCCATATAGTTAAGTTGCTCGGCCGATGCACGACATCTTTTTGGGGCAGAGTTAAAGTCCATTCTACAAATAAATTAATTAGTAAATTATTTACGATTTTTATACATTTATTTTATAAAATTTAAAATTTTTAACTTACCTCCTATTTGACCGCAAAATTTTTTTTTTTGTATTCCTTTTAGCTCTTTTTGTTTATTTTAACAGAGGTGCCACATAGTGCCAAATTGTAACAATATTTTTAACATTAATGCCCCTATTGCCGTTCTCAACTCAACTAAGTTTGGTCGTCTGTCAGTCAACCCGACTTTAACTCAACCAAATTATTTTTTGGTATTGTGTAACACAACGATTTTTAGTTGTAATTGTTATGGCGTTGCCGACATGAAATATCGATTTCATGTTGGCAACACCATGCATTTTATTTGTAAAGGGAAGAAAAAAACGCAAAAAAATCAAGTTTTTATAAAATAAAAAGAATGGATTTAAGTGTGGATTTATTTTTTGAAGACGAAAATCATGACGCTAATACAAATGTTCTACGTATACGTAGAAAAATACGCGATGATTCCAATCCTCTTGAACTACCCAGTGCGAAGTAAGAAATTTCCAAAATAAGTAACAAATATGTTAGTATAATAAGTATTATTTTTCATAGAGGCAATTTTCTTTTGCTTAATTTGTTTATTTCCTAATTTTTATAACTGTTTTTCTCCAAATCCTTAATACTTTTTTAAAGTTTAGCTTGTGTCTCGCATTGTTTTCTCAGAAGTTCCAGACGCTCTTGTTCTGGTGATTTTTTTCTTTTCTTGGCTGGTGTGTTTATTATCTCAGGTTCATTTGTAACGATTTGTTCCATGTCGAGATTTTGAGGAGTTTCTAAAGCCTGACTTGTTGACGGACCAACGTTTTCAACGCCGAAAGTGTGTCCAGATGGTGCTACTTGGTAATTTAGTGATAACAGCTGGGACACGCAATCCTCAAGTACATTAAGCGGAATTTCTTGTGAAGGACCACCACCTTGTTGGTTTTATTTATTATTAGCAAGTTTTTTTTAATAATTGCTTTGTAATGAATCCAAACCTATATGAAGTAAAAATTCTAATAAAATGTCTGTTTACAATAATTAAGATGGCATATACTTACACGTTGCCATTCGAAGGATGTTCTTGTAGGTGGGCCCAAGCTATTCAATTCTATTGTAAATCCTTCCCACGCTTCCTTACACTGAGTTTTAGTTTCTCAAATTTTTGCTTTCCTTTAGCAAGTTCTGGATTTTTTTTCCATCAGCTGCACAAGTCGCTCAAATTGGGCTTTGGTTGTTATTTTGACTGTCCTGCGTATGTGTATTAATCATTTAATTAATTATATTAAGATCAAAAAACACCTATACATACGATTTTTCCATTTTTTTATCTTTTTGTATTATTTTTTTAAAGGAAATGTATTAAAAATTTTATTTAAATCTATAACCGACAAAGACTCAACTGCTAATAAGCAGTTGTGTATATTTATCGTTTTTGTCAACCAAACTCATCCAAAATGGTGAACCGCAATACTATTAAACACAACCAAAAAATCAGCAGCACAACCAAAAAGTCAACTACATTTAAGTTGTGAATGGCAATACCGATTTATGAAAGACGACCAAATTATTAAAAAAGTTGTGAACCGCAATAGGGGCATAAGTTACAGAATCGCATAATCGTTACTACAAACGATTATGAAAAAGTTACAGAATTCCACTACTGTTGTGATTTACTTTAGGCGTAGAAATTTTTTGGCGACTTTTTTTTTAGTTGATTTACTTGTTCAATTGTGTGAAGACGTTTAAATTAGGTGTTTGTAAGCTCGTAAGGAATCAATATTAATTTGGTATAACTTTTATATTTTATCATAAAAAGACAATTGTAAAATAAAATAGAAATATTAACAAACGTAAAAACATAAAAACAGGTTTGCTTAACCCTTTCATGTCCATAAGGAAACCAGTGTTATTTTTTAATATCCAAAGGATTTTTTAATTGATTTTTATACAAAATAAACTAAAATTGCAAAGAAATAAAAATTTCGTGGTTAGATTTTGTGGAATTTTTTGGGAAATATTTTTCCCTATAGACGAAAAAGCAAAAAAAAATACTTCAGTTTATTAATTTTTTATTAATGATTTTACAAATAAAAAAATTCAATGTAAAGATAGGTTTAAAAATATAAAACTAATTATGATATTCTGCAAAGCAATTCCTTTTGCTTGTAAAGTAGAGATGTACGTTGCACATAGCACAAATGTTGTGAATTCTATTTTCAACACGTTTCTTTGCGCAATTTACACATCTCTTTATTTTGTTCGCCTTTTGCATATTGTGTGCTGGTAAGTTACGTTTTGTACTAACCTTAGCCTTCGCGCCTTCCCTTTGAGCAGGTCTTACTCTCTGCCACGATGTAAAATCACTTATCAAATTTCGTGCCACTACTTTTCGAAACTCCTAACTGGTCAAAAGTGATCCCTCAACTCGTTTTTTGTTTATATAATTTTACATATAGGTACTATTTACATAAGCGTTATTCATTGCAATGTCCATAACATCAAAAAACAAACGTAAATACACTAAGAGAAAAAGCTTCATTCGAGGCATGAATTTCTTCATTGGATTAATGAAATATTTCATTAAAAGTGAGCTAATGAAGCGCTTCATTGGAATAATGAAGAATGTTTCATTAACCAAATGAATTTTCATTTTAGCTCCATTATGAAATTAGTTCATTGGTCAAATGAAATTAATCATTAATCTAATGAATATATTTCATAATGAAACATTTTCATTGGAGCAATGATGTTACTTCATTAATGTCATGCAATTCTTTCATTAATCCAATGAAACTTTATCATTATATTAATGAAACTTTATCATTATATTAATGAAACTTTATCATTATATTAATGAAACTTTATAGTTATATTAATGACTCTATTATTATATTAATGAAACTTTATCATTATATTAATGAAACTTAATCATTATATTAATGAAACTTTATCATTATATTAATGATAATGTTTCATATATTTAATGAAATCCTTTCCCCATTCAAAACCAGTAAAAAAATATATATTTTTATTATATAAAATTTATAATATTATGATAATAATTACAATTTAAATTCAATATATTTAATATATTATTTGATACAAATAGATTTTTATTATATAATTTTATTATATAAAATTTATAATTTTATTATATAAAATTTATAATTTCATTATATATTATGAAAAATAATTACAATTTAAATTCAATATGTTCATTATATTATTTGATACAAATTTAATGCTTGAAAACAAAAAATATAAGCATTATCAGTTAAAAGTTTGTATAAATACATTATCTAATAAATAGAGGATAAATTCATATTATAGTATACATATGTATATTTTTATAAAGAAGTTATTTTAATGTATGATTTTGAGAAATATTATAAATTTCATTTATAAGAAGTGAAACTTTGTGTTTTTTAATAATACTTGTTTTATTAATGTTATATAAAAAGTGTTCTACGAAACACCAGAAATTGGATGAAGCTAGTGGATATTCTACATTAAATATATGAAAACTTTTCAAACAAATATCTAAGGCTCTATAAAATTCGTTAAACTCAATTAAAACTGAATCTAAATAAACATAAAATTTAGAAATTTTTAATTTTTTAGGTTCTCCTATCGCTAAAATAAAAGGTTGTATTGGCTCTCCTTTGCATGTTAAAAAATCAATATGATCCTGAAGTGATTGATGTGTCTCATTTATATACAGTGGCCGACAAAAGTCAACATACGACCACAATATTGGACATTTTATGAGAACATTAGCGCGGAATAAAAAAAATAATGATGCAGTTTTGTGTGTAATCTATTTTTATTGATATGCCCAAAAAAAATTATTATTGTAATGTAAACTTTAAAAATTATTCATAATAAACAAATAAAAAGCATTGACAAAAGTCTACATACGACCAGCATATATGGGATTTTGTTGTTGAATTCAAACAGTAAAATGCCGTTATTTATTTTCTACTTTTCTTGTTGTGTTAAGGTTTCTTAAAATAGTATTCAGTTCAAGTTTAGGCGGATTAAATAAATCTTTAATAGAAATAATGACTTCTCGAAAAGAAATATCAATTGATGTCCGTAAATTTGTTGTAAAGTGCAGAAATGAGGGAAAATTTTTTGGTGAAATATCAAAGCTTTTTAATTTAAGTAAGACTTGTACAGTTGAAAACACACCACGTGGAGGTCGCCCAAAGAAACTTAGTCGTAGAGACGTTAGCTTCATCTTAAAAGAAGTGGGCAAAAATCCAAAAGTAAATGCCGCAAAATTAGCCGAAGATATCGCTGCATGATCTGAATTAATTGTACATCCAAGAACTATACAAAGAACTTTAAATAATAATGGTTACCATAGCAGATCTCCTCGCATAAACCTCTCATAAGCGAAAAAAAATCGCAAACTTTGTTTGGAATTTGCGCACAAGCATATTCAGAAGGACATGGATTTCTGAAAGAGAGTTTTGTTCACTGATGAATCTAAATATAACATATTTGGAAGTGATGGGAGAGATAAAGCTTGGCGAAAAAAAAATACAGCAATGGAGCCGAAGAACTAGTTGCTACTGTTAAGCATGGTGGAGGCAGCGTGATGGTTTGGGGTGCTGTTGCTGCTTCTGGAGTAGGAAAGTTAGTGTTTATTGAGGGTAATATGGATCGGTTTCTGTACAAATTCATTTTGGAACAAAATTTTAAACCCTCGGCTGATATTTTAAATCTTAGTCAGAGTTAGATTTTCCAGCAAGATAACGATCCGAGGCACACGGCTCAGATTGTCAAAGAATGGCTGCTCTACAATGCCCCACGACAGTTGTACACCCCACCTCAAAGGCCGGACTTAAATGTTATTGAGCACGTGTGGGAGATTCTACAACGAAAAATTCGCAAAACTCCTATTACTAGTGACCCAATGCTTAAAGAGAAGCTTCAAGAAGAATGGCTAAACATAACTCGACAATTTAGTTGTTTCGATGCCCAGACGCTTACAGGCAGTTATAGATGCCCATGGTGGCCCAACGAAATATTAATTTTAATAAAAAGTACATAATAAGTTTTAATACCCAAAGTTTTTTATGTTAATTTACAGCTCGTATGTAGACTTTTGTCATTCAATTTTATTAGTTTTTTGTGAATAAAAGTTTAAGTTTATAATAAAATAAGATTTTTTTGTGTTATTATTATTATAAATACATCTTAAACAAAACTGTATTATTACTTTTCTTCATTATGGTTTCAAAATGCCCAAATTGCAAAAATATGGGTCGTATGTAGACTTTTGTCGGCCACTGTATATAAAAGATTCTTTGGAATTTTTTACTGAAATTTTTCCAAAATCTTTTTTTCCATTGATGTTATTTCTAAGATACTTCTTTGAAGGACATAAGAAGTAGTGAATACTCCATAATACTTTCAGTAAAGACGCATTTTTATCTGTAATATTGAGGAATCAAGAATAAAATTAAATTTTTTAAGTAAAATAAGTAAAAAAATTAAATCTGGGGGGTTACTGCGTATTTCGATTCGAAAAGAAAATCATTCGAATTTGCATACTTTTTACATTGTATTTCGAAAGCTTTTGCTTTCGAATCGAAATACGCAGTAACCTCCCTGTCGTTGTCGTTAAACGAAAACGACACTCATAATAAGGCTGAATATATATTGAATAGGTTACCTTTTTCCATTTCATCCCACTCCAAACTGTTGACTAAATTTTTAATGTCAGTGTCGTAAATCGTTGATCATTTTAAATAGTTATATATTTGCTTCAGTTTTTCATCATATTCAACAATTGCTGAAGAATTTTCTTGGATAACTTTAAAATCTAAATCCATCTATAAAAAAAAATAAAATCATATAAATAGAGTTTAACGTAAATTTTATTATTTACATATACATATGTATGTGCTTACCAATTGTGAACCAACAGGCCCTCTATACTGTGGCCATAGCATTAGGGCTTCATTAATATTTTTGCATTCCTTATGTATTTGGCTTAAACGAAGTTTTGCACATGCGGACCAAGTGGCTTTAAAATCTTCAGCAGAAAGGTTATCATACTTTAAGCTTTGCAAACATATTTGTGCGTTGGTTTCAGGAACTGTAAATAAATAGTATGCAAATAAAATTTAATATGATATTTGTGAGTTATTATATTGTTTATTACCAAATGTTTCTTTAGCTTCCAGGACATTACTGATAGATTGAGGCTCATTTTGGTACAATTTCAATTTGTTTTTGTTATTGTGGTATTTTATATAAAGTCTTCCACGCCTGTCCGTGCGATAATATTCCAATTTTTCTTTTGGAAATATTTTTAAAACTTCATTTTCCAATCGATAGCTGACTTGTAAAGTCATGCAAATGTTTTTTGAATAAAAATATTCAACTATTATATTCATTACCATAATACGGCTCTGTTCATTTAATAATTGTAATTTTCAATATTGCTCAATAATACTACAACCGACTTTATGTTGTTTTAAAATTTCGGTTACTGTTGGTAAAGAGTCCATTTCATCTGATGACTGCGATGATAGAACGATAAGGAGGTATTATCAGAACACTGTTTCACATATTTCTGTGCTAGTGACGGAGTATTATTTTCATATTTCCAATTTTCAAAATTATATTTAAATATTAGCCGGTCCCCAATTTTCATTTTTTGTGTTACTTCATCTAAGTCGTCAGTTTTCATTATTTTAAGGACGTCGATAGTTGTGTTCCTCTAAAACAAAAATAAAATTAATATACCTTATGTAGTAAAAGAATATTAATTTTGTAAAAATATGGCAATAAATGTCTTACCTTCAAAAAAAACCTAGTAGGTAAGTGTTCCAAATTTAAGCTTACCTCTTTTGTGCGTCAGCTCCCCTTTTGTAGCTACCACCTCTTCTACCAGGTCTTCAAATAAGTTGTCCTCCATTAGTTTTTTGGAAAAAGGTGTTCAGTTTTTAAGGATTTGAATATATTTTTGAACTTATCTGTAAAATTACAAATTTCTAAATACAAATCTTGATCTTTTTTTCACAAAGGACACGAATAAGATGTAGAAGTGGATATATAATTAAACTGATTAACATGTTGATCTTTTCAACGTCACTTCTACAGAAATTATGACAAGCATAAATTGCAGTCTGAAATTTTAAAAAGTTTTCAGTAATCGAACTTAAATTATATTTGGGGCTATCCGGCCTGTCGCAACTGATTACTTCATTTTCTACAAATTCCTTTAAAGGAGTTGTAATTTTAGATTTTGAAACAGTTGTGTCTGACAAAACCGCATCATATTTTAACATATTTGTTTTTGAAGCATGTTTTATCCGGACATGCCTTTTAAAACCAGATCCATTTTTATATATCGTTCCACAACATCTATAAGTGTCACTATGTTTAAGAAAATGATAACTTTTTAAATGTTTAAAATAGTCATAATTTTCTTTAAAACATTTCTTACACAGAAAACACTTCATATTTTGTTTTACCTTTATTTTTTTATTTCAATTGTTTTTTTTTCACTAATTAAAAAAAACTGTACTTTATATTTTGTATTTTTGCACGCACTCACATTAAATGTTTCTTCACCGACTTCTAATATTCAAATAAAAGTGGTTGATTTTCTATTATCACACTGCACAAAGAACATCAATTTATAACTTTAAATATGACGTCATTTATAAAAAACACTTCAAAAAACTTAAAAACTCTAATGCTTTGTTAACAAACATCAAAAGCTACTGGTAACCTTCAGTGGATCTTAAATTTTTTTCTTTTAAATTTACAGTTGGTTTAGGTCAGTAACAAGTAAAAAAAACTTGTGTGAAATCAAAGAGTATAAATCATATAGAATGAGCATCATGCACATTTTACAAAGACAATTTGTTGTTGGTGTGTGCAGCGTTACCGTTGTTGCGACTAAAGTCGCAATTTGACCCTTTTACAGATGCTTTGCCACTTTTTGTGTACCTTTTTTTTGTTTTACTTGATACATATTAGTTTTTTTTTATTAATTTTTTTATTATATGCATATGTAAACATACATCATATACAACATTTAAATGAAAAAAATACGATTTTTATTTTTGTTTTGTTTATTTTCCATCTTTTAAAAAGTGGTGCCCCTTTTTTTAAGAAATCCCCTTTTTGTGCGACTTTCTCAAATTTGCCAACGGTAACGCTGGGTGTGTGTTCAAACTTAGAGAACTGAAGAGAGCAAAAATCCACATGCATTAATCCATACACATATTTGCTCTTTTTAGCATCCAAAGTATTGTAATATTCAAATTTTTTGCATTGGTTTACTTTTACCTAAATTTTAAAATAATAACATTATTTCCCACACTCTTAAAATATTTGATTAATTTCTCTTATAACATTTATTTATTTTTCAAGATTTGGTATAGAGTATTAATTGTATAACATATAGTTTGAAAATAGTTCATAAATGTATGTACATATGTATTTTGGTATTTGTACTTTTTATAAAAAAAAAAAAAAAATCCTCATATCATAATATTTAGTACAACTCTGTGACTAAAAATGCAGTGAACATACAATTTTTCATTCTTTGTCATTCACACTTCTTCTGTGTAACACTCACCATGCATGCTTCATGTATGTCCATATACATGATGAGAGAGAATAATACATATCTATTACAATTCTAATTGTAAAAGATTAATTACAGAAAGCTTTTTATTAATATTATAAAATTCAAACAAATACATAGTCATACATAACTGTTTGTGTTAAAATATCAAAAGTGAAGTCAAATAGGTAGATGTTAAGCATTACCTCGTTCTTTTTAAATCTGACTTTGGATTGTACAGTAGTATAAAGTGGTCTTAAAAATAATAAATAGTGGAAATTATTAAAGTTTAAGAAAGCCTTACACTTATATGTATATAAGACATAAGATTATTTACTTCCACAAGTACATAAATCTAATTTTTGTTAAACACATTAATCCTATCAGTGGAAAAAAAGGGGTAAGAATCAAAAAAATTAGTTGAAATGTGAAAATTTATCTTTAGTAATAAAAAAATTTCGAAACAGGGTTGTGGGAACTTGTTCCGGAGCTTCCGCAGCTATTTGCCGTTTCCAAATATTCCGGAAGCCCCTACAATTTTTAGAGTTTCCATAACACGTGATTCATCACCACCTAAATAGGCATCATAGAGTTTGTTTGCTACATATGTATTCGCATCAAATTCCTCGTCAGAAACATCGATCCGAAAAGGCACAAGTTTATTTCTTCTTAACGCTAATATCCACAAAAGACAAGACGAGATTTTATAGATATGAATCACCTACTAAAACCTCACCAATCCGGGTCAACCTAAAGTTTGCTATTTTTAAGGAATCTGATACTATAGTGAATCGTATCGTGTTCTAAAATGCTGATCACAAAAAAAAAAAACCTCGCTAATCTAATTTATTAGTCTAAAAAAAAACAAACCTAACAACTTATTACTTAAACTTAATTATAACAACATCCATAGTATGTACTAAACCTAATTATTTTCCTAAACTTAATACCACATTAAAATAAATTCTTGATTCTCAACAACACTTAATCTTTGATACAAAACCAATTTAATGTAATTAACTATTCGAATTAAAATATCTAAATTCAATTATATCTAATCAACCTAATTAAAAACCTAATCTATATTCTGAATTCTAGTCATAATCTTACCCTCATAATATAATGTATTTTTCTAAAATCTAACATAAATCCTATATAAAAATGTTTCAGACATTAATTTCCTAAAAATTTAAAACCCTACATTTTTACTAATCTTCTCGTATTAATAATTCCCCAATTGTAAAATATTAAATGAGAGTATAACACATAAAGTACAAGAAAATAAAATAGCAACAACAAGAACATCGATTCATCAATATGCTGGAGGCCTTCATGCACCGATGGAACCAATTATTGTAAGTTCTTTCTCTTATTTTTTATTTGTTATATAATCAATAATATTGCTCTCTTAATTATGATATTTTTTTTATTATTATTCATTGTTCAAAGATATTTTTTTTTTATTATTTAACGTATTGATTTGAATTAAAATTTTAGAGTAGAGAATTTAAAAGCTTAAGAAAAAGAAAATATCAGTGAGAAGAATTAATATTTAAATCTTATTATTACTTAATTTTTTTATAATTTTTTTGTTTACCTTATTAATGTCTTCCACTCAAGAAAAGTAGTCCATACTTAGGATGTAAAACTATGTAGTTTTCTTTTCTAAAATGAATTCAATTTTTTTGAATAATAAATACTTTATATTTTTGTTAAATTCAAAGTAAAACATGCTCTAATTGTTAAAATTATTTAAAACGTAGTGGTCTTGAGAAAAGATATTGTGCTCGGGATTTCCTTGAATTCATGTAGGCCAATCAGAAATCAAGGTAGGGTAAGGGTATTGAGGCTAAGAACCACAACAACTAGGTTCTTGAAGAATAGTAATTGCAATTCAAATTTTGAAATAAGGTTTTCTTTTGATTTAAGGGCATTTTTATTCGCACGTGAAATTTTTCTTTGTGATTATTAGGTTAATCTTGGAGCAAGATCCATGCCCATATCTCACCAGACTAGCTAGCTAACCGAGCACGTGCGTAACGCTTCCTATGATTGCCTTGTGGTAAGACCAAGTGTTATTTTTGTATAAATCTTTACAGAGCACCACCAAACAAATAACAACCACGTCACAATTAAATGGCGCCCAACGTGGGGCCCGAAGACATTCCAGTTTTATATAGTAAATATTAATATATACTACAACATCTAGTATATTCTATTATTTTTGGGACCTTAAAGTAACCTTTCGTGGATATATTTTAAAATGATAATTTCTTTCTAGTGTTGGTCAATATTTTGGTGGATACCAAGAATTCAAGGACTTTAGGTTAAAGTAGGAAATATTGTATTGAGGATAATTTTCATTTCTTTGCAATCCACTTTTATCCTATGGAAATTCATTCCTTTTTGTTTCTATGAGTTATTAATTTAATTATATCTTAGATTTTGATTCAATATATAAAATGTTTTATTTATAGTAACATATTTGTTGATTTAGGAAATACGATTATGAAGCAGACTAATTAGCTCTAGTCGTCCAAGTTTTAATAACTTTGTTGTATTTTTAAAGTATTTGATATAATGACAAAATTGAAAATTCCAATTCATTGCACACTATTCTAATTACATATAAATTTATTTTATTGCACAAACCTTTTGAAAGACCAACTATGTTTTAAGACTAATTTTTATAAAAGTATTATCATTTTCTTAATATGACAAGTAATAACAATACTAATATAACTTATCAGGAAGAGAATATTTGTGTACCACAGTGTAGTATATGTAAAAAAAACTATGAGTTAGATGATATTATAGTGTCAACACCGTGTGACCATGTATTTCACAAAGCGTGTATAGTAGAGGTATTAAAAGAGACATTAGGTTGCCCTATATGTGGTAAAGGTTGTAGACAGAACAAACTCAAGTCATACAACATTTTTTCTGAACAGCCGAAAACTTCTTCAGTCACACCAGCTCCTTCACAGACTTTAGGGAACACAAGTCGTGGAGCTATTCCAAAAGCTCTAGCGCCCAGAAGAAATTCACTTCGTCAAAATCTATTTGATTGGCGAATGTCACAACCTCCTGTAGTAAATACAAATTCCGATGGAAGACATTTAGACGATTTTTTAAGTAGATCGCGAGATAATGTAAATATTAATGATAATTCATTGCAAGATTTGATTCACGATGCCGTTCGATATCAATTATCAAACATGAAAATAAATGAAAATTCTTATAACCGAAATAGCTTAGATGGTCGTAATGCAAATAATAACAATAATCGCTTTCGTAGGAACACTTTAAATAAACCGAGTATTGCTCAGGGTAACAATCAGTCATTTAATTTAGCAACAGATAAAGTATCCACTATAATTTCAAGCTGGCAAATTAAATTCAGTGGTCAAGAAGAGGGAGGATTGGTCGGTCGATAATTTTATTTATCGTGTTCAAGCACTTACTATGCAAAGTTTAAGAGGAGATTTCAATATTTAATGCCGTCATATACATCTCTTGTTTACAGGAAAAGCCATTGACTGGTTCTGGCGATTCCACAGAACAGCTGGAACTGTTGATTGGGATTTCTTATGTAATGAATTAAGGAATCAGTTTAGAGATCGTAGAACAGACTTTGATTTAAAAGAATTAATTCGTAGTAGAAAACAAAGAATGGGGGAAAAATTTGACACATTTTACGATTCTATTCTACAGATTTCAGACCGCTCGCAAACTCCTTTTAGTGAATTTGATTTAGTCGAAATTTTGAAACGAAATCTGCATCCTGATGTGCGTAAGGAACTTTTGCATTTCAACATCGAAAGAGTTTCAGAGTTAAGAGAGTTCGTAAGAAAACATGAAATTTTAGATGAGGAATTAGATAAGTATAGATCAAATAGAAATTTTGGACCTCGTAAGGTATCAGAGCTGGAAAACGAAAACGATTTTGACGAAGGGACAGTAGATATAGAGGAAATAAAAGAACTAATTTGTTGGAACTGCTCTGAAAAAGGCCACAAATTTGAAGATTGTCTGGGAGATAGGAAAATCTTTTGCTATGGTTGTGGTAGTCCGAATATTTTCAAACCAAATTGTAGTAGATGCAACAAATTATCAAAAAACTTTT
The DNA here is from genome assembly GCA_916048285.2 of Bellardia pandia. Lineage (NCBI taxonomy): Eukaryota > Metazoa > Arthropoda > Insecta > Diptera > Calliphoridae > Bellardia > Bellardia pandia. The sequence goes on from OU696534.1 coordinate 3,683,809, forward strand.
AAGCCCCTCGGTCACAAAGATATCAATCCAAAGCGACACAATATTAAAGTCAACTCAATGTCAAACTGAACCTGTTTTTGTTGATAAGGGAATTGTATCTAAAGATCATTTTTGTTTTAATGAATTTGTACCAACACATTTAAAGCCTTATCATATCAGATTAAGAGAATATCAAGAAGCTAGAAGTAGAATTTTTAATGAACAATTAACATCAGCAGTAAATGTGTGTAAAAAAGTAAAGAGATCAACAAAAAGATTTAGAGAATTTTTGAAAAAAGTTTTGAGAAATAGAAAATGTTTATTGTCAGCAGTTATTTCTGATAGGGACAAATTTGATTTGAGGCCCTTTGCTACTGTAAAATTTTTTAAAGAAGATGTTATTGGAATGATAGACACAGGTGCAACTGTATCTTGTTTTTCATCGGACTATGCAAGGAAATTTTTGGATGAAAATAAATATGATTATGAGAAATTTTGTGTATTCTTGAAAACAGCAGATGGAAGACAACATACCACAGTTGGTAAGGTTACCACCACAGTTACCTTTAGGGGAATTTCTAAGGAGATACAATTTTTAATTATACCTAATTTAACACAAAACTTATATCTTGGGATAGATTTTGTTAGAACATTTAATTTAGGGAAGGATTTGTTTTCTGATAACACATTGCCAGTAGCAAAAACAAGTTTAAATGAAATCGAATCTGATGATAATGTTCACAAATTAAGTTTAATTGACCAGAAAAGACTAGAGGATGCTATAAATTCATTTCCGTCTTATGCCAAGATAGGGTTAGGTAGAACATCCTTAGTTACGCATGCCATAGATACGGGGGAAAACCAACCAATAAAACAAAGACACTTCGCTATATCGCCAGCTATTGAAAAATTACTTTTTGTCGAAATAGACAGGATGTTAAACTTAGGGGTAATTGAGGAATCCCAAAGTCCGTGGTCATCACCTGTGGCTCTAGTGCTTAAGCCTGGGAAGGTGCGACTGTGTTTAGACGCCAGGAAACTGAACAGTGTCACGGTGAAAGACGCCTATCCTTTGCCTCTCATTGAGGGAATTTTCAGTAGGCTTCCGAAGGCAAGATTCATTTCTAGTCTTGATCTGAAAGATGCCTTCTGGCAAATTCCTCTTGATGAGAAGTCAAAGGAGAAAACGGCTTTCACTGTGCCTGGTCGTCCGTTGTATCAGTTCGTAACCATGCCCATGTGGCAACGCGCCACAGACGATGTCTCGACTTATGGACAAAGTCATTGCTGCACACCTGCGTACAAAAGTTTTCATCTACTTAGATGATTTGCTTTTGATAACAGAGACTCTGGATGAGCATATACTATTATTACACGAAGTTTCTTTGCATATGAGGAAGGCAAATCTGACATTAAATATTGAGAAAAGTAAGTTTGTGCTGAAACAGGTTAAATATTTAGGACACATAATCGGATATGGCACGATTCGAACAGACCCAGGCAAGGTTCAAGCTATCCGCGATTATCCGTTTCCTAAGTCCGTCCGTCAACTTCGAAGGTTTTTAGGATTATGTGGTTGGTATCGAAGGTTTGTCCGTAATTTTGCGACAGTAACATCACCGTTAACCGATATGTTAAAGAAAACAAAAAAATTTATTGTGTCCGAAGAAGCAAAACGCTCATTTGAAGAACTCAAAAATTCCTTATGTTCCGCACCGGTGTTGCATAACCCGGATTTCTCTCGTCCGTTCTCCGTACAGTGTGACGCAAGTCAATATGGGATTGGGGCAGTGCTTGCACAAACAAACGACGACGGAGACGAAGTTCCTGTAGCTTTTAAGAGCCACAAATTGACATCGGCGCAAAGAAACTATTCAGTTTCTGAGCAAGAGTGTCTCGCCGCCGTTATGGCCATAAAAAAATTTAGGTCATATATCGGAGGCCACCAATTTGAGGTCATCACGGACCATGCCTCGTTAAAATGGCTGATGAGTCAATCAGACCTAAACGGACGTCTTGCTAGGTGGGCATTAAAGTTACAGGGCTTCAATTTTACAATCAGACATAGAAAAGGTTCTCAAAATATAGTGCCAGATTCACTTTCTCGTATGTATGCTGAAGATAATAGTGCGATTGACGATAAAAATGTTGATGATTTTTGGATTAGCGAAATGGATAGTTCTATTGATATTGATTTGGAATCGAGTGAATTTAGTTCTCCAGACTATTTATCTCTTATTAAAAAACTTCAGTCTAAAATTAAATACTTACCAGATATTAGGATTCACAATGGGTTTATTTACAAAAGAGTAGAGCACGCGACAGGGAATGGTATTCAAGAAGAAATGTCCTGGCAGCTCTGGGTTCCAGATTCCATGAAAGATGATTTAATTAAAAGAGCACATGACCATCCACTTTGTGCATATGGAGGAGTAGGAAAAACCTTACGTCGCTTAAAAACCTTTTATTTTTGGCCAAAGATGACCAAACAAATCTCTGCCTATGTTTTGTCGTGTGATGTGTGTAAACAAACTAAGTCCAGTAACAAAATTCTAAGACCTCCTATGGGCCAACAGGCTACGTCAGTGCGCGTATTTCAGACACTCTATTTAGATTTATTGGGATCATATCCTAGGTCGACGTCGGGAAATATAGGGATCATAATTGTTTTAGACCACATGTCAAAATTTCATTTTTTGGAGCCCATTAAAAAGTTTACGGCAAAGTTAATAATTGGATTTTTAGAGAAGAGAATTTTTCATATTTTTGGGATTCCAGAATCGATCACCACAGATAATGGAGTTCAATTCAAATCCAACTTATTTAGAGAATTTCTAGACCCTTACGGTGTTTTTCACAACTTCACTGCCATTTACTCCCCACAAGCGAATGCTAGTGAGCGGGTAAATCGCTCAGTGTTGGCAGCAATTAGAGCTTATGTAAAACCTACACAAAAAGATTGGGGCGAAAAACTCTCAGCCATCAGTTGCGCCCTAAGAAGTTCGGTTCACGCTAGTACAGGGTTTTCTCCTTACTATATTCTGTTTGGACAGAACATGCTTCTAAATGGCAAATCATACAATCTTTTACGTAAATTAGCTTTATTAGAAGAGTCTGATATTGAGATTAGAACGGATGAAAACTTAGATTTGATTAGACAAAAAGCACAAGAAAATATTAAGAAGGCTTATGAGAAAAATGTTAAGACATATAATTTGCGCTCTAGACCAGTCAATTTCAATATAGGGCAGATTGTATATAGGAGGAACTTTGCGCAGTCAAAGGCAATCGATCATTTCAACAGTAAGTTGGCTAATCAGTTTGAAAAAGCTAAGGTTGTAGCCAAGCAGGGATTGAATTACTATAAATTGCAAGATATGTCTGGTAAAAATATTGGCATATTTCACGCCAAAGCCATAAGGGATTAACTTCAGCTTTTGTCTCACGGTAAAACCATTCTACAAAACCTGTTTTGTAATATTCAAATTTTTTGCATTGGTTTACTTTTACCTAAATTTTAAAATAATAACATTATTTCCCACACTCTTAAAATATTTGATTAATTTCTCTTATAGAGCAATTCCATATGAAAGCGATCACCTTTTGGACGACCCCTCTCCGATTTTAAAATAAATAGTCTCAATCGATTGCCCAGCAAAAAATAATGTACCTACATATTTTTTTTTTTTTATAGTGACTGGTTTAGTGGTGGTGTACACCACTGTCTGTGACAAAATTGAAGAATTCTTCATAAGGGACCTCATTGAAAGTTGTTTAAAAAAAACTACTAAAGCGATCGCAACGAGTGATAGCTCGTTGGAAAGGTATTGAATCAGGCTTTAATTGAAAAATAAAATTTTCCTAATTTTTCTTAGAAATTTACCTTTAAATTTTCCCATGAAAATTAAATTTTCCGATTTTCCACAGAAGCTCCTAAATTTTCCGGCTAATTTTTTTTTTTTTGGATTCCTCATACTTTTTGCTTTAAGAATCAGCAATAAAAAAATCGGCCCCGACTCCTTGTTTGGACAGGAGAAGAGCATTTAAGAGACCACCTTGTTAAAAATACGTTTTAAAAATTATTTTACAGTTAAAAATACATTTATGAAGAAAAAATCAATTTTTTTTTTAAGAGCCCCAAGTTGAGTGTGTAGTGAATATGGTCTGCCTGCCTTCACAAGATCGGCCATAAATCCATGGATAATAGCAGCAGTGGCATGTAATGGCACACCAAACCCGACTGAGGCTACAGGTCATAAAATGTTTTGTAAATTTTTTAAATTACCAGGTAATAAATATTTCGCCTAAAATGACACGTGCAGAAACAAGTCATAAAACACGGATTTTCCATAAATATGGAATAAATATTACCTGGAAATTTAAAAAATTTACAAAACATTTTATGACCTGTGGTCGGCTTATTGGCAGTAACCAATTAAGTCCCTCTTTAAAAAACATTTTATGACTAGTAGTTCACGCAAATTTTCCTATTAAAGAAAAGCAAATATCGCTTATTTTTTTTACATATTTTTTAACAAAAAATAAATATAAATACTTCACACACTCTGAGTCAAATTTCAGTTGAATACTAAACGTGAAAGTGTTAAAGTGTTTTTTGGTAAAGTAAAGAGTGAAGCTGTAAAGACAATTTAAAGTAAAATGAATAAATTTTGCTGCAATCCGTTTAACAAGAGTGGACATCGTTCGAAAAAGATAAAAGTATTAAAATTAACTGGTGTTTCGAAGCGATACATGAATAAATTAAATATACAATGCGGTGAAGAAGCAGAATTCATTTGCCCCAAGTGTAAAATCGATTTGTCTCAACAAGCAAATGCATTGAAACAAATGCAGCTACAATCCGAGAGTGAAATGACAAGTGAACAAAATGTTTCATCTGATAGTGAGGCAGACATTCCGATGGTCAATATGTCTTTGAGTCCTTTGAATGAGGCTATTACCACTTTAGGTGAAACGCCTATTAGAAAAAGAAAGTTGCGAAGTGAAACATACAGGAAAGAGAAAAAAGGCAAGGTTATGAGTGCAATCGCGACAATATTTGATGAAGGCTCTGATAACGAATGCAGTCAAGCAGATGACGTTGATGACGGCAAACAAATGATTGAGCAGTTGAAAAGAAAATTCATTTTAGCGACCACTTTTCCGAAGAAATATCTCATTTTATCTGTGCTGCCTCAATCATGGTCTATACGCAAGATTTCTGAACAGTTTCAAACATCATTTTACATCGCGAGAAGAAGCAAAGAATTAGTTCGACAGAAGGGCATATTGGCGACTCCCACCAAGAAATTTGGCTCAAGGACCCTCAGCGAAGCAACGGTGAAATTGATTCAAGATTTTTACTGCAATGATGACAACAGCCGCGCCAGTTACATATCCATCCCTAAACCACCATTATTGGCTGGCTAAGTGTAGCGGAGCATTAGTTTCCAATTACGTTTCCACATTTAGCCAGACAGCAACGTAAGCATTAATGTTTATGTTGCTTACTTTTAGTTAAATATAAGATTTCAATTTTTGTATTTCTGAAAAATAAAAAAAGCAGTCTTAAGATTCAATTCAACTAATAAAGAACAAACTCGAAAAAATATTGCGTTGTGTTTTTTATTTAGAAGAAATAGTACGATTTATTCTAAAGAATAATTCACTCATAACATAATTGGCGCAGTCGGTAAACGGCCAAAGTTAAAAACTTAAGTTTTTAAAAATAAAGAAACTGAAAGAATATCAACGGTTTTTCGCAAAATAAAACTAACCGAAGTTTATATTTTTATTATATAACTATAAAAAGTTTATTGAAAAGTGTGTATTAATAAAAAAAAATGAATAAATTCGATGCAAATAGAAATTTGCAAGAGGTCGACGAAGCAATGAAAAAGATTGCCGAGTTGGAGTCGACTTTGCGGATGCAGGAGCAAAAAATAATAAATCAAGAACAACAAATGCAACAACAACAGCAGCAAATAAATCAAGAACAACAAATGCTACAACAACAGCAGATTCATCAGCAGAATTACCTCCAAATGAAACCGAAAGACATAATTCAGAAGTTTCGGCAAATTAGACCGTTGAATAACAATCATAGTATCAATGGATTCATAAAATCCATAGAGATGTTAATAGATCTCTGTGCAGGTAACACCGCATTGATTAAGTTTGGAATCCAGATAATAGTAAACGAAAAAATCAATGTAGACTTCGCAACACATATAAGGCAACTTGGAGACATTTCATGGAATCAATTAAAAGCAAAGTTGAGGGCCCAAGCCAGACCGAAGACATCGTATGCCGAGATTTTTAACAGATGCCGATACATTAAAGTGAGTAATTTAAGAGAACTTTTAGACTGTTTTGAAACAGCCAAGAATGAAATTAGTCAAATATACGAATTAGACGATAATAAACCCACACTTTATATGTCTGAAAATGTGGATAGGGATTTAGTCGACCTAATGACGGAAAAGATAGATGGACCAATACGAGCACATATAGGTGAAAACGAAACTTTAAGTGACATAATTGTCAAGTACACAAAACTGAAATTATTAGACGATAGTAGAACTATTGACAGTGAGCATAAAGCAAATAAAAATTTCAGCAATAATTACCATAGGAACAGGGAGAACGGACATCAGAACTCTAATCGAAACTACAACCGGCAAAAGTCCGAGTTAAACCCTAATAACAAATGGAAAAATTCTGTGACAAACAGCTCTCAATATGCGCCAAGTAGTGGTTCTAAAAGAAATTATTTTCGGGAACAAAACAGTGGAAACTTTATAAGAAATCAGCAGGAGCGATACCGTCAGAATAATAATGTAGGGAATTGGCAAAATAAGACTAATAGGTATAATGAAAGAGATAACGTTCAACACAACCAAATAAACGAAAGGAGTTCGAATAGGACAAGGAACTCTCATATGAGTGTAGATCAGCAAACTACACATATGGACATAGGAAATGGAGAGGAAAAAGAGGTAAATTTTTTAATACAGCCTCACCAATCCAATTACCGATAGCGACGCTCACTATTGGGAAACAAAAAATACGATTTTTGATTGATACTGGTTCTTCAACTAGTATTATAAAACCTCACGTTTTGAAAGAAAATTTTCAAATAGAAGAATTAATGAAACCCATTCAATACAGAACAATTAACGGTACAAACATAATTAAATTTAAAGTTGTAACTCCCTTCCCAAAGGAATTTTCTGCTCAGGGAACTTTGAGTTGGAAAATTATTGATTTCTGCAATAATAAATATGATGGAATAATCGGACAAAACTTTTTGATACCCCTTAAGACAAAGATAGATAACGAACATGGTTATATAGAAGTTTTTGGCAGCAAATTGTTTTTCGAGGAAATGTACTCTTGTTGTTTTGATGAGAATATAAGTGTATTGGAACCAGTTGCAAGAACAGATATCGTGGATAAACTTGATTTTTGTCACTTGAATGAGGAGGAAAGTAGAGCAGTAAGAAATCTTCTTACTGAGTTTGGAGATTTATTTTATGTAGAAGGCGATAATCTTTCAGCCACAACCCAAATAGAACATCAAATAGTTACTACAATTGACAAACCCCTCTATTCAAAAATATACAGGTATCCCCAGGTTCATGAAAGCGAAATAAATAAACAAATAAAAGATATGTTAAAGCAAAACATTATTCGTGAGAGCAATTCTGCTTACAATAGTCCTTTATGGATTGTGCCTAAAAAAGTCGATAAATCTGGAGAGAAAAAATGGCGATTAGTAATAGACTATCGCAAACTAAATGAATTTACAATAGAAGATAGGTACCCTATACCCAACCTTAACAGTATTTTGGACAAATTGGGCAGAGCCCAATATTTTTCGACTGTCGACCTGGCAAAGGGTTTCCATCAAATACTCCTTAAGGAGGAAGATCGAAAAAAGACGGCATTCTCTACACCCTATGGGCATTACGAATTTATTCGAATGCCATTTGGTCTTCGTAACGCACCATCAACCTTTCAGAGATTGATGAATTCTGTTCTAAGAAATTTCATAACTAAGACATGTGTAGTGTATATGGATGACATTCTAATATTCAGTTCATCCTTGGTGGAACATATCGATAATATAAAAGATATATTTAAAACCTTACGGAAAGCTAAGCTAAAGATACAAATTAACAAGTGTGACTTTCTCAAGAAAGAAACACAGTTTTTGGGTCACGTATTAACAATCAATGGCATAAAACCAGATCCTAACAAAATAATACAGAATTTGAGTTTCAAGTAACGAAAAACAGATTAAGTCGTTTTTAGGAATGACCGGTTTCTATAGGAAATTTATTAACAACTATGCCAAAATTGCATACCCAATGACCAAGTATTTGCAGAAAAACACAAAAATTAATATGAATGACCCTAGCTACATAGTGGCTTTTGAAAAACTTAAGGAGCTTATAACGAGTTCACCCATACTTAGATACCCAAATTTTACAAAACGTTTCAAAATCATCACTGATGCAAGCAATAATGCAATTGGAGCTGTCTTAACTCAAGATGGTCACCCAGTAGCATATGCTTCGCGAACGTTGAATAAACACGAAACAAACTATGCAACAATTGATAAAGAATTGTTAGCAATAGTTTGGGGTGTTAAATATTTTAGGCCATACATTTATGGGAAGGAATTCGACCTAGAAAGCGACCATCAACCACTGAAGTGGCTCATAAGTAAATATGCAGGCAAAGATATAAGCCCTAGGCTACAGAGATACCTTATTGATTTAGGTGAATATAATTTTAAGATAGAATATATAAAAGGGAAGTGCAACTACATTGCAGATTTCCTAAGTAGAATCAATGTCGAGGGAAATGAGATAAACACATCAGAGGAATTGATGGACTGCGGTGAAACAAACAATATTGAAGGTTCTTTGGATGTTGAGACTGCACATTCTCAGGAAGAGGATCTACACGATGGTATTCCAATACTGGATACGGTAGTAAATCGTTTTAAAACTCAAATTATTGTAGTGGATGTTAAAGAGAAAGACATTGAAACGATTTTTGGCAATAAAAGAGTTTATATAGACAGACATGACATTGCAGATAATAACATATCTAATATTTTAAGAAGGGAGGTTTCTAAAGGAAAAATTGGAATATTTTCCAAATTGAATGATCACGAATATTACAAGGTTCAACTGAAGTTGATAGAGGAATTTCCAGACAGAAACAACTTTAAATTGGTCAGATGTTCTTATTTTGCTAGAAATATTGAGGATGATATTGAACTCAATAAACAGATATCGTTGTTTCATAAATACGAAAGTGGACACTCAGGTATTATAGCTACCTATGAGAGCATCAAGCATAAGATATATAATCCACATTTGAAATTATCGATACATAAAATAATAAATAACTGTCACATTTGTTCGTCAGCTAAGTATGACAGAAACCCAATAAAAAATAAGTTCAAAATAACTGAAACCCCTTCCACCACAAATGAAATAATCCACGTCGATACTTACATGAACAGTAAACACTCATTCATAATTTTTATCGACAAATTTTCAAAACACGTAATTTCATTTTGTTGAGTCACAAAGCTCCTGTAGCTTTATGAAAAAAAAGGCAATTGATTTTAATTTTAATTAACTTTACTTGCCTTTCTTTGGCGGTTCAACTATAACTAACTTAAAATTATAAAAAGGTTGAGGTTTTAAGAAATTGTATTGTAGCAATACATTAGGTAGATAATAACAAAAAAAAAAGGAAAACTAAAACTCAGAGTAGCTTCTCGTGAGCGTTACAAAAAAAAGATAAAGTTCTCTTCATGAGAAAAATATTGGTGAATTTAAGAGAAATCTTAAATATTAGATATTCTACATTACAAAAAAAATATATTTACTTAAATTAGGTTGAACATGGTTCAACATCCTCCCGCGCGGCATGTTGTTTGCAGCGGCAACCGTTCCACTTGCCATATATCACCCAGCCGAATACACTATCTTGAGCTCGCGGCATATCAATACTAGGTCGGTACACTTTCCCTTTTAAAATCATCTTGAAGATGTCGGAACCAAATACTCCATCCACTTTGCGGTGTGTTGCAAATTGAGGATGCGCCAAGGGTTGGAAACAACTGAAGTGCTCTTTCACAAGAGGATCACGCACTGCTCCTGGTAGAGTGAAGGTAATGGCATTCTCGATTTTCAATTTCAAGCATAGAGAATTCTTTGAGTTGGATATTGATGAAACTTGAAATATATGCTCTTGAAGCTCTTCGATCTGAGGAGAACCTTTGATCACCTCTCGTAAAATAAAAGATGTTTTACAACGGTTGTCTAATAAGAACGTCAGACATAGAGAGCGCCTTTCAAATTCAACTTGCACCTTGGTGAGTGGGGGGATATGCGAGTTGTAAATAATTGTATTGCGGAATTGATTATTTGATGCCCCGTGGGCTCTATCTTCCTCAAGGCTTGAGGATGAGGAATTAATATTTATCTCAAATCTATGGATCATAGTATGGTGCCTAAGTCCGCATATGTTGCATCTATTGTTGGACTCACACCAAAAGCGATTATGTGATACTGCTAAGCAGTTTAAGCAGTAATCCATTTTGGAAATGAATTTTCGTCTTTCGTTAGTCTTCATAGCTTGAAACGTATGACAGTATTTTAGTGGATGATTGCGTAAGCACAAATGGCACCGAGGTTTTTTCAGTAAGTTGAGGCTAGAAAAGATACATATGTACTGAGCAATTAGCAATTTTGTTAAGCAACAAATTTCTCTTTAAATTATTTATTTTATAAAGTGGTAGATTAAAATGAGTAAGGATTTTAACATTAATTTGGTGTATTTTCAGATAGTGGTAAAACGCATAATTTTACGATGGGCCTTGTTATGATGCCGTTCTGTGTTTTGATGTCTGCCACTCGAACTTGACCATCTTTACCACGAATAATTTTGCTAATACGTCCCATACGCCACTCGGTAGGTGGTAATAGGTCGTCTTTAACAATGACGAACTCATTTTCTCGAATGTTGTTTTTTTCTTTTTTCCACTTGAAACGACGCTGGAGTTCTGTTACATACTCGTTCTTCCAACGTCGGGCAAAAATATGCTGTATTGCTTTAAGGCGTTCCCAACGTTTTATAAAAGTAAGGCGTTGAACTTCTGGTTCCTCTAAGGTCTCTGGCGGAGCAGTAAGGGGGGCTCCTCTTAACAGATGCCCAGGAGTCAACGGTAGGAGTTCATTTGGGTTTTCTGTAAGGGGGGACATCGGTCTCGAATTTAAAACAGCTTCGATTCGTATGATGAGGGTTGAAAATTCTTCGAAGGTAAAGCTGAGGTTATTTATAACTTTTTTAAGATGTGATTTCATGCTTTTTACGGCCGCTTCCCATAGCCCACCCATATGGGGCGCATACGGTGGTATAAACGACCAAGTAAATCCATGGGTACTGTATTTCTCTACCAATGCCTTTTCTGCAGTTTTTAGAAAAAGATTATGATTTTTAAGCATTTTAAGACTGGCGCCCAAAAAATTTCGACCGTTATCCGAAAACATGGTTTTTGGAAGACCTCTTCTGCCTGAAAATCTGTCAAAGCATGCTAAAAAGCACTCTGTAGAAAGATCACTGCACACTTCTAGATGGACTGCTCTGGTGGAGAAGCATACAAATACAGCCACATATCCTTTGACTGTCTTCGCATTGCGCATGTTTGATACCTTTAATGAGAATGGTCCGGCAAAATCAACTCCGGTAAACGTAAATGGAAGAGAAAATTTTACTCTTTCTGGAGGGAGGGCGGCCATAATTTGATTTTGAAATTTATGTTTATAGACCGTACAGGGTTTACATTCTCGTATACATTTTCTAATAAGGTTTCTTGCGCGTGGTATATAAAAACCTTGCCTTAAGGCTCGAAGCATAATGTGATGCTCGCCATGGAGTAGAATTTGATGAGTATAATTTACGAGAAGGGTTGCGAAACGAGCCTTTTCCGGTATTATTATGGGATGCTTTTCATCATAGGTCAAACCGGAATTATTTAGCCTACCTCCAACCCGAAGTAGGTTGTCTTTATCAATGAATGGCGTTACTGTAAGAAGTCGGCTTTTTCGTCCTAGTGGGAGCTTTTTGTGAAGACGTTCGATATCCTTTGTAAAGTATGTTTGTTGACATATCTTAATCAAACGTGTTTTGGTATTCTGTATTTCTCCAGCGGTGACAAATGGTTCATGAGGAACTGATTGTTTTCGAATTCTGTTAATGAAACGAACAATGTATGAGATAACTCTTAACGATCGAGGAAAAGACGAAAAATTATCTAAAATATCGACAGATTCGTTTGCTTCAAGTGATGTCTCATTTTTAGGTATGGCGTGAAGATGAAAGCTTGTAGATTTTTTAGATTCTAAATCCGTCGGATCAAAAGTTCGTGGTTCTGGCCAAGTCTCCATTGGTTGAGAAAGCCAAGAGGGCCCATGCCACCATAAATTGCTTATGATGAGGTCTTGCGGGATGCATCCTCGGGAACCGATATCAGCTGGGTTATCTTCACTTTTTATGTGCCTCCAGTAATTATTGTTAACCATATTATTTATTTGCGTAACTCTATTTGCAACAAATGTTTTTAACATCTGTGGTGATTTCTGTAGCCAACCAAGGACAATTGACGAATCTGTCCACAAGAAGAGTTCATGTGGAAACTTAACGCATCTTCTGTAGTTGTTTATTAATTTTGCCAGTAATAAAGCTCCACATAATTCAAGCTTTGGAATCGTTATCTTCTTGATAGGTGCAACCTTTGTTTTAGCTACTAACAAATTACAGGAAGTTTTTCCTTCATGAGTCGTAACTCTCATATAAATGGTACAGCAATATGCAATCTCCGATGAATCACAGAATCCGTGTATTTGAATGTGATACAGAAGTGCAAACTTATTCCATCTTGGAATTTTCAAGTTAGAAATTAAGGGTAAATTTTTTAGAAATTGATTCCATTTGACTAAGAGATTTGTGGGAATGGCTTCATCCCAATCAGATTTACATCCCCACAGCTGCTGCATAAACGTTTTGGCAATTACAATAACTGGACTGATCCAACCTAGGGGGTCAAATAATTTAGCAATTACCGATAATATCTGTCTTTTAGTTGTTGAAACTAATATTGACATCGGCTTTACCTCATAATAAAAACAGTCCAACATCGCATTCCATCGAATCCCCAAAGTTTTTATGGTGCTAGAACTGTCAAACTTTAAAAATTCTTCATCAAGAAGATCCTCCCGGGGCAAACTTTCTAGAAGAAACTTATTATTAGCAGTCATTTTTTTTAAGGGAAAGCCGGCAGAATTTAAAACAGTTTTTATTTGGATTTGTTTTAGACTTGTTTCTTCTATATTGTGACCTCCTGACAGAATATCATCGACGTAGATTTCTTCATTCAGAATTGTTGAAGCAGTTGGATGTAGATCTTTACAATCCTCGCTGAGTTTTAAAAGAGTGCGTATTGCTAAGAACGGCGCACAGTTCATTCCAAAAGTCACAGTTTTTAACTGATACGGCCTTGCGTATTTGTCTTCTTTACTTTGAAATAAAATTTGTTGATATTGACGATCGGCCTTATGCACCAATATCTGTCGATACATTTTTTGAATGTCGCCCGTAAACACATATCTATAATTACGCCAGTTTAGTACAATATCCATTAAATCTGTCTGTAGGGTAGGACCTTGATGAAGTACGTCATTCAAGGAGAATCCACTTGTAGTTTTCTTGGAGGCATTAAAAACTACGCGCAATTTTGTTGTCTTACTCTCCGGTCGGTAAACTGCATGGTGTGGAAGAAAAAACGAATCCTTTTTTTCCTCGTTAGATTCGTTGTGACCTACTGCTTCCATATGATTAAGCTCAATATATTCTTCAAGAACTTGTTGATATTGATCTTTTAATTCTAGGTTTTTATTGAGGGTTTTTTCCATTCTATGGTATTGTGCAAGCGCGCTGTTCCTTGATGCACCCAAAAATATCTTATTTGGATATTCTTCTTTGAAAGGGAGGCGTACTATATAACGTCCATCCGGTTGTCTTACTGTTGTATTTCTATAAAAATTCTCACAATATACATCAGATTCTGATAACGAAACATTTCTTTCAACTTCTTCAATATCCCAAAACTTTTTTATTTGTTCATGAAGAATTAAGTTTTCTGAGGTAGTTACTGAGATCGAAAATGTATTTATTTCATTTGATGGGACTGGGCCAGAAATATACCACCCAAAATGTGACTCTCTGGCCTCGAAACTATTTAGTAAATTAGATTTCACACCTTGTAAGTTGATGAAAGGTAAATAATCACTTCCGATAATCATATCTATGGATGAGGGCTTAAAAAATTGAGGATCTGCTAGATTTAGGCATTGAATCTCTTCTATATTTTTGATTTTAAAACTCTTTGATGGTAAAAGTTTTGATAATTTAGGGACCACAATTGCTTTTATCTTTATAGTAAAATCGGAAACTCTTGACTTTAAAGTAACTCTACACTTTCCTTTTGAGTTTCCTACTATAGCTCCACCAAGTCCAGCTATTTGAAAGCTTTGTAATTCTAAGGGGAGTGAAAGACTTTGCTGTATACGCGATGTAATAAAAGTTTTTTCAGACCCAGCATCCAGAAGAGCTCTTATCGTGAATGATTCTCCCGATTGTTGAATATTAATTAGTGCAGTAGGTAAGACTGTTGCGGACTCGTGTTGTAAAAAATAGGATTGAATGTTCCCTTGATTTCCCGAATTAGTTGAATTGTTTGCTTCTGTAGTAGTACTTTGTCTTTCAGAAGAAGAGGAATTGTCATTGTTTCGTTCAGTTTGCTCATGTGTATTGTTGTTTGTAATTGTTGATCTTTCATTAATGTGTAACATTGTGTGATGTTTTTTCTTGCATATGTTACATGTATTTGAACTGGTACAATTTGGTTTATAGTGGCTAGGTGATAAACAATTTAAGCAATATTTGTTTTCAAAAACAAATTTAACTCTGTCACTTGGGGATAACGTTTTAAAATGTTTACACCATTTTAAAGGATGGTTTTGTTTACATTTTTTACAAAATTTATTTTTTTTCTACTTCTGTCTGGGAATGAAAAGTTTGTGACTTTTGAACATGATTATCTTTATTGGGCGGCTTTTTTAAATCTGCCATTGTTTCTAAAATTTCTATTCTTGAGGAAAGAAAATCGGTAAGTTGACTCCATGATGGTAGCTCTCTATGATTCTTTATGGTAGTCTCCCATGCACGTAAAGTTTCTTCTGGGAGTTTTAAAGTTACAAGATGCATTAGAAATGGGTTGTCATCCGCAATTTTCACATCATAAGTTTTTAATATAGATAAACAATCGCTAACTGTATTTTGAATTGTCCTAATTGATTTAAGTGTTTCCACCTGAGACGTTTGAATACTAAATATTTTCTTCATTTGATCATTTACCAACAATCGTTTATTCTCAAATCTATTTTTAAGTGCCTCCCAGGCCAGCCAAAAATTATCACCCACTAAATCGAAATCTTTAATTACTTGAAGTGCTTCCCCAGTAAGCTTACTACGTAAATAATATAATTTTTCGACTGGATCTACTGAAGATTCTTTTCCGACAACAGCGTGGAACATATCCCTGAATATCGGCCACTTGGAGTAACTACCTTCAAAGTTTGAGATTTCTACTGGTGGTAGTCTTAATGCTGATCGTTTGTTTGTTGTGGGTTGAGAAGTTGTATTTGCCGTATGCTCTAATATTTTTGTTTTCATTTTACGATATAATGCGAACATCTCTTGATAACGAATAGTGATTTCATCTTTGCTATCTTCTTCTTGAAGTTTATCATCCCCTATTACGTACGCCTCATAAGATTGGATAAGATTGTTCCACATTCTTTCCAATTCCTGTTGATGCACATCAAGTAATGAACTTGAGTATTCATCGGTTGACATGCTATCAAATTTGTTGCAAAATGTTAATAATTGCTGTAGATCAAACTTGCACTTTCTCTTCGAAGCCATTTTTAAATTGTTTATTAAATTTTTACTGAAATTTTAATTTGTTGACACAGTTGTAGCTTGCTCCACACTCTATTAAAATTCTGATGAATGTCTTTATAATTTTATAAAACCAAAAGTACAAGATCGTGTCAATTTTTTTAATAGTAGGCCTTTATTTGTTAGTTACGGTAACTTTACTTTTAAATTTTTGAAGAATATCTCTTTACTATAACGCAAAAGCTTTGATTAAAAAAATTTAATTTATTTCCTATTGGAACATTTTCAAGTGAGCCGTTTTATCCTTGATTAGTTGTTCAGCACTTTAATTTTAAATATTCACCACTTTATAATTGAGGATAAAATCCAATAAACAATATTATTTAAAACTCACCCACTCATGATGAAAAAACTTCTCTTCTCTGATTTTTCCTTGTGGGACCCTTTCTTTAAATAAAGAAATGTGTGTGACGTCACTGCTGGTGGAGCTTAAAAATTTTTTTTTTGATTTGATGATTTAACTGCACTCAAATATTATAAATTGTTTTTTCACTTATTTAATGTTATTTCGTTTTTTTTTTATTTTGTACTAACCACTATTGATTTCTTTAGGTTTTATTTCTTTGTCTGTTATGCATCTATTGCAGCAGCGAACTGATACTTAAATTTCAAATTTTCTTTTGTCTTTGCGTAAAGTCTGTTTGATAGGCTGCTGGAACATATGGAAATGAAACGAAACCTGTTTTAATCGTAATGTTGATGGCAATTATAACTTTTTGTTATTGTGCATGAGCTGATATTACCGTTTTATTTTTGTGGAATGTTGGAGTTTGATTGTTGTTGGCAAATTCTTTGAAGAAATTTTTGCTTTTAATTTTTTGATGCGAACATTTTTGTATTTGTTGTTGCTATTTTTTTATGTTTTAATATTTTGACTTTTGATTTAAAATGCTTTATTTTTAGAGAAATATTTTTTGTTGCACAAAAAAAGCTAATTAACACAGTACATACCTATCTCCTTTTGCTGACTTTTTCCAATATTCTTCAATAGTCTTCCTTGATGATGAGACTCCTAGTCTCTGGCATTGTGCTACCTTCCTCAGTACTCCACTTGATCATCTGGATATGTTGGATATTGTCGACTTTGTTTAGGGAAAACAACTGACAATTTGTACTTTATTGGTGGACCAGGATGTCACTAATTTAATCCAGTCCTAGCCTATCTAGGACTTCTCGAAGGACCAAAATGTTGAGTCACAAAGCTCCTGTAGCTTTATGAAAAAAAAGGCAATTGATTTTAATTTTAATTAACTTTACTTGCCTTTCTTTGGCGGTTCAACTATAACTAACTTAAAATTATAAAAAGGTTGAGGTTTTAAGAAATTGTATTGTAGCAATACATTAGGTAGATAATAACAAAAAAAAAAGGAAAACTAAAACTCAGAGTAGCTTCTCGTGAGCGTTACAAAAAAAAGATAAAGTTCTCTTCATGAGAAAAATATTGGTGAATTTAAGAGAAATCTTAAATATTAGATATTCTACATTACAAAAAAAATATATTTACTTAAATTAGGTTGAACATGGTTCAACACATTTCATTTGCTCGACAGAAATAGTCAAACCCTGGTTAGAAAAATTAGATCATTTTTAGCCATTAAAGGCACTGTTACCAAATTTGTGTTAGACAATGAATTCAATAATGTCAATGTAAGGAGCTACCTTGATCAAGAGGGAATTCAATATCATTTTACGAAACCGAATAGCCATACCGGTAATTCGGATATTGAAAGATTTAACAATACTGTCACAGAAAAAATCAGAGTCCTTAATTTGGAAGAAAAACTTCCAATAAATACTCTGAACAACTTTGCCCTTTCCAATGTGGTTGTAGGAACAAATTGCGTCTTATGGAAGATAAACAAACTACCTATTTGTTTAATCTTGCTGGAGTGTGTATGTGGTAGTCACTGAGATTTAGGTGAATTTCCAAATAAGTGGTAGATATTAGGGTTTAATTTAAATTCCAAATTTCCAATTTATTGGGGTACTTTATTTGTAGGTTACTTAGATTTACTTCTTAGGTGATTTTACACAGTAATTAATTTAAGTATTATAATTTTCAATTCATAAATGTATGTTGTATTTTAACTTTCAATTATTTAGCAAGTAGGTATTAAATTTAATGATTGTATGTATATTTCAATTTTAATTATTTTAACTTTTAATTCATTAGCACAAAGTATTAATTTTAATTCTTTTATAAATTAAGTAGGTATTATAATTATTTAGGATTTAAGAATTTAAACTTTAAATATAGAATATATAACTATGAACTTTCACTTAGATTTTAATTATTTATTCATTTTACATTTATGTAGTTTTAATTATTTGTATTTGTACATTTTTAGTTTTAAATTAATTTTTCCTTATGTTTGTTTCTTGTAAATTTTGTGAATTTAATTGTTTGTATATTTTATATTTAATTAGTGTTTAATTTAACTTGAATTTTGTGCAATCTTGTTTGTTTATTTTAACTTTAAATTCTTTTCAAGATTTAGCACTTCACAAATATAAATTAGATAGAAATTTAGATTATTTTAAAGATTTAGCACTTCACAATTATAGAAAATAGAAATGACAATGATTTTGACAAAATTTAATTTTAAATGGTTGTTTTGTTGAGAGTGAGTTGTGAGGGTGAGTTTTATAATTTGACCGTTCTCTTCGCTTGTTGAATGATGAGTGTTGTTTCTTTTTGTTTTCACTTGCTGCGAATGTTTTTAGCA
Source organism: Bellardia pandia (assembly GCA_916048285.2). Taxonomy (NCBI): domain Eukaryota; kingdom Metazoa; phylum Arthropoda; class Insecta; order Diptera; family Calliphoridae; genus Bellardia; species Bellardia pandia. Next base: position 3,702,624 of record OU696534.1, read on the forward strand.
TAATGTTTCGTTCCACTTGTTTTTCCAATGTGGTCAATACTTTATGCTAATTTGAACATGCCGCCCCTCCTTGCATGAATGCAAGATCAAGGTTAGTCGGTTGCACATAACACCGCGGCGAGCGAACGGATGGCCTCTGACAGCACCCGCTGATTTTGTCTGAGATTTTGACGTCTTCTTGGAACTTGATGAGAAACAGGTCTGGTTACTCTGGTGTTCTGGTTGCGTTGAGTTGCACGTTGGATAGATCGGCTGCGATGGGTGTTGTGCGTGGAACGCTGACTAGATCTGCTGCCTGTCTCGGTAGTGCGGCTGCGAGATGTGTTGCGGTTTTGAATTACAATATCCCGTCTGCTGGAGCTAGCTGTCCTTTGGTGCGTTCGGCTGTTGCTGGTGGTGATACGTCGTCGGGTACCGAGCCGTTCGAGAACCCCGCTTCTATCTCTGCTCCTGTCTGGATCTCTTTGGTGCAACAGAGTATGGTGTAAAAGTCCACAATACATACATCCATCAGGGCTATCACAACTGTATACGGTGTGGGTGCGAGCTAGGCAGTTGACACAATAATGATGTCTGCGGACTACTCTGTTGCGTTCTTGAGAATCCATATCAATGAACCGCCGGCAGAACCTCAACGCATGGTATCGGTGGCAGAGTTGACACTGGTGTATAGCGGGATCCCTTGGAGTTTGAGATCGTAAACTAAACAGGAATAAAAATTTTTGTCAGTAAATTTCTTTGGGAAGGTAAATTTAAATGATAAATATGATGTTGTGGCATAATATGTGGGATGTTGGAAATGGTGGAGAAGGGTATGGTGTGATATCCCACATTTATGGCAATATTCCGGGCGATCAAGGAGACAAATGTATATGTAATTATAAGATAGTGTAGAGAACATTAAGTTAATCGGGACAATTTTGATTTTCGTTATAGGGTAAATAACATAATTTGGTGATTGGGCGATTTAGCGTACCGGCAGCAGTGCGCACGTCGACTACTCGAACCTTTTGATCCTTTCCCTGGTAAACCTTTTCGACTCTACCCAGTCGCCACTCATTCGGGGGTAATAGATCGTCGATCACTATTACAAAGTCGCCTATTTGTAAGTTAGGGACAGATAATCTCCATTTATAGCGTTTATGCAGTGATTGTAAATAATCTGCTTTCCATTGTATGGCAAATTGATGATGGAAAGCTTTAAGTTTCTCCCATCGATTGAGCAAAGGGAGATTTTCTACAGCTGGCTCAGGAAGTGCCATGATAGGGCCGCCTCTTAAGAAGTGTCCTGGAGTCAACGCGGTTAAGTCTGAGGGATTTTCAGACAGAGGGGAGATTGGTCGGGAATTTAATACACCCTCGATTCGGGCTAATAGCGTAGTAAACTCTTCGAAATTGAACCGATAAGCTCCTGCAACTCGTTTCAAATGAAACTTGAAACTTTTTACCGCAGCTTCCCACAAACCGCCCATATGAGGTGCGTGTGGGGGAATAAAGGACCAATGGAAATTATTGGTGACATATTTTTGCGCAATATCCTGAGATACGGTTGACAGAAAGAGTGAAAATTCTTTTCGAAAGGCGCGGTTTGCTCCTACGAAATTGCGGCCATTATCTGAGAAGACTTTATGGGGAAGTCCTCTTCGGCCTACAAACCTAGCGAAGGTTGCTTGAAAAGCGATCGTGGAAAGGCTGGAACAAGGTTCCAGATGAATTGCTTTGGTGGCAAAACAAACAAATACGCACACATATGCCTTCACGGTAGACGAGTTTCTGTGCGTGGAAACTTTTAGCTCAAACGGTCCAGCGAAGTCTATTCCCGTTGTGTGGAATGGTAATGACAAACTGCATCGCTCGGCTGGGAGTGCGGCCATGATTTGAGAGCAAGATTTTCGTTTATAAATCAGACAAGTTTTACAATATCGGATTATTTTTCGAACACGCATTTTGAGACGAGGGATATAAAATTCTGTTTGTGCCATACGACACATTAATTGACATTCGCCATGCATGAGAAAATTGTGTAAGTGAGATAAAATTAAATTGCAAAATCTAGACTGGGATGGTAGAATTATAGGAAATCGTTCTTTATAAGGTAAGGTGGAATTTGCCAATCTGCCATTGACACGTAAAATCTTATTTTCATCAATAATGGGGTTTAGTGTGAATAATGGGCTATTTCCTAATATTGGTTCGGATTGCGACAGTAAATTATATTCACTTTCATAATATTGCCTTTGCGCAAGTAATATTAGTCGTGTTTTGACGGAGCTAATTTCTGGGTGACTAAGAGTTGTATTCTCATAATTTAAAGAAAACGTAGGATTGGCAAAGGATGGACTGAAGTTTCGGATAAATCGGAAAACATAAGCTAGCACACGTAACGCACGAGTGTATGAAGAAAAATTATCCAGAATGTCAATATAGTTCTGCTTAGAGGGTAAACTGGTTACATTAACATTTGCGTTATGAGCCAATATTGATGTAGATTGTGTTTCATTCGTAACGTCCGATGATAAAGGCAACGTGGAATTGGTATATGTAATTTCACTGGGTTTTGGCCAGTCCGATGGAGGTTTAGTGAGCCATGATGGTCCGTTCCACCAAAGGCTGTTGATAGCTAAATCTTGAGGTTTACAACCTCTAGATCCTATGTCGGCGGGATTAGAATGTGTTGGTACATGACGCCACTTAGCATTGGGTAATAATTTATGTATTTGTGAAACACGATTAGATACATAAACTTCCTTCCATGTGGCTGGGGGTTTCGCTAACCATCCAAGCACAATGGAGGAATCACACCAAAGAAAAATCTCATAATTTGATAAATTTAGAGAAGAAACAATATGAGAAGCTAATTTGGACATCAATAGAGCTCCCGATAACTCAAGCCGTGGCAAAGTTATGGCAGCTAGGGGGGCCACTTTGGTTTTAGAAACTAGTAAATTGGAAAACACAGAGGTAGATGTGTCAATGCGAATATAAAGGGCTGCACAATATGCAAGCTTTGAGGCATCACAAAAGCCGTGGATTTGAACTTGATCCACTGGAGTGAATTGCAGCCAACGTGGGATTTGAATCTTCTCAACTAATTGCATATCCTTTATAAGTTCGTTCCAGATTCGTAGAGAATCTTCACTTATAGGTTCATCCCAGTCGAGTTTTTCTAACCAAAGTTGCTGAATGAGAATTTTCCCTCGTATAATGACTGGAGAAATCCAGCCTGCTGGATCGAACAGTTTTGCTACAGAAGACAAAACCTGACGTTTTGTAGCTTTCGAAAGGTTCAAACGTATAAGTAAAATTATCTGTTAGTGCATTCCAACGAATACCGAGAGTTTTCGTGGCACTAGCATCATGAAATTTGAGGAAATCACAATCGTACAGATCTTCGTTTGGGATTGGTTCTAACAATCGGGAGTCGTTAGACGTTATCTTTTTTAGTGGAAATCCTGCTGATGCAAGGGATTGGATCAGCTGTGATTGAGACTCGAGAGCATCGGTTATAGAGTGACCTCCTGCTAGAATGTCATCTACGTAAGTTTCGGTTTTGAGAATGTGAGATGCTTTTGGGAAAAGCTCCTGAGTATCGGAGGAGAGCTGTAATAAAGTTCGGATTGCTAAAAAGGGAGCGCAATTAATTCCGAAGGTTACTGTTTTCATTTGATAGTCTTTGACAGCCTCCCGGGGGGAATTTTGAAATAAAATTCTTTGAAATGGTCTGTCCAGTGGATCGACAAGGATTTGTCTGTACATTTTTTGAATATCTCCACTGAAGACATATCTGTAAAATCGCCAATTTAGTATAACATTCACCAAATCCGCTTGTAATGTTGGGCCGGTGTAGAGAATATCATTTAGCGAGAAGCCAGATTTTGTTTTGCGGGATGCGTTGAAAACAATGCGAACTTTAGTCGTTTTGCTGTCTGGGCGGACGACAGCATGATGTGGGAGATAAAAGGAGTTGCATTTATTATCTGAGAGGTATTCTATAGAGGTGGTTGGTTCCATGTGATTAAGGGTTATATATTCGCTAAGCACTTCGTGATATTGCGCTTGGAGTTGGGCATTTTTAGCGAGAGATTTTTCCATACTCGCGTATTGGCTTAGAGCTATAAACCTTGATGTGCCGAGATATTTTTCTTCCGGGAATTCTTTTCTGAAGGGTAAGCGAACCATATACCGACCGTCCGGAAGACGTTTTGTCGTTTTTGCGTAAAATTGTTCACAATACTGATCTTCGGAAGAGCTCAGTTGGGTAGTTGGAATTTCTTCTTGCTCCCAGAATTTGCGTAATAAATCGTTTAGATTTGAAGATTCGGTTGGCATTACATTAGTAGAGAATGAGAATATTGGTTGGGTTGGAATTGGTCCGCTTAGAACCCAACCAAATATTGTTTTGTATGCTGAGGCAGTGCCACATATATCTTTTTTAATACCATCGAGATTTATATGGCGTTCACTGTCATTGCCTAAAATCAAATCTATTGATGATGAAATGTTGAAGTAGGGATCAGCTAGCTCTATATCCGATAGCCCTGATGTTTGGATTATTTTGAATGAAGTGGATGGGATTTTGTTAGTTACCTTTGGTAGAACTATTGCTGATATTTGCAGCCTGAAATCATTTTGCTTTGACACTAGAGTTATGTCGCATTCTTTTTCAGCTGTTTGACTTTTTCCCCCAATACCAATTATTTGAAAACTTGATTTTCTAAATGGCAGGTTTAACCGCGAGCGTATCCCTTCTGAAAGGAAAGTTCTTTCGGATCCGGGATCAATTAGAGCTCGTATAGTGAATAGCTCTCCTCTACTTTCAATTCTAACTAGGGCTGTTCGCAAAAGAATATTTGTATTGTTTGCTGCATAGTTAGAATGGACTTGCTGATATGCTGCAGCTCTTGAGGTTGAAGGCTGCGTTGATAGTGGAAGTTGATTCCGTGAGACTTGATTTTGTAGGACTTGATTTTGTGGGACTTGATTTTGTGGGGCTTGAGCTTGTGGGGTTTGAGCTTGAGAAGCTAAATTCTGAGCGTGAGAATTATTGTTATTCTGAGAAGTGTTAGAGTTTTTTCTCAAGTTATTGTTTGAACGCATGTGAAGCAAAGTATGGTGTGTTTTGCCACAATTTAAACAAGTGTTTTTGCTCTTACAATTACTTTTGATGTGTGAAACCGATAAGCAATTGTTACAAATTTTATTTTTAAAAACAAAATCGACTCGTTCTTGTATTGAAAATTTGCGGAATTGTGGACATAATCGTAAACCATGTTGTTCATCACATATTTTACAATTAGTATTGAGTTTTTCTTGGGAAGTATAAGTGTGAATGCGGTTTTTAGAGTTTGAAGGACTGGGAAATGGATTTTTTGTGAGTTTCATTGTAGTGATTCTTTCAACTACTTCACACCGTTTAATCAGAAAATCACTAAGTTGTGACCACTTTGGCAAATCTCTGCTGGCATTTAGTGATTGTTCCCATTGGGCTAGGGTTTCTTGGGGCAATTTGGAGTAAGTTAAATTTACCAATATGGGATCCCAACCTTTTGCTGAGACTCCGAGAGATTCTAACATAGCTAGGCAATCTGTTACCGAACTATGTATTCTCTGAAGGGACTCACTGTCTTCGAAATCCGCCTTTGGAATATTAAATAGATTCTGGATTTGATTATCCACTAAAACCCTAATGTTCTCGTATCGAGACTTAAGAGCTTGCCAGGCGAGATTAAAATTGTCTTCTGTCAGGGGAAATCGATTTACAATTTGTCCTGCTGTTTCCGTTGTTTTATTTCGTAGATGGTACAATTTTTCCGCACATGTCAATCTTGGGTGATTGATGTAAACTGCTGTGAACATGTCACGAAAAGCAGGCCATTCTTCATAACTTCCTGAGAAAGTTTGAGTGTCGCAAGGGGGTAATTTAAGATAGGTGGGATTTGTCGGTTCTGATATGTTTATAACTCTGGACGAGTTGCGGGCGTCTAAACTCTGTCGGCTGGGTGCAATGATCTCGAGAATTCGTGCTGTGGTCGTATAATATTGCTCGACACACGCGTCGTATTGTATACGTATTTTGTTTTTTATCTCTTCATTTAGATCAGAGAGCATTATATCCTCATAGGATTTTTCTACTTTTAGCCAGCGACAGTCTAGATCTTTCATTATAATATCTAACAGAGCCTCGGATTGCCCTGAGACATCCAATATGTCGTCCCTTTTACAGAATCTGAGCAAATTCTCCGTGTCGAAAGCAAATCTACTGTTTGCCATTTCGATATATTTTCTTTGAATTTAGGTTTTGTAATTAAGATATTTGGAACTATCTGTAATTTCCTTTATTAATAATGTACCGAAATTTTCTGAGATTTATTTTTTTAAGGTGCAGTTGGCGAGGAATGTGAATTCGCAAAGCAATTGTAAATTTGAGAGAAAACTCTTGCTCAAGCTTCGATAAGCTACGTTTGGAGTTTGAATTTACGTATGCTTTTTTATCGGAATGTGATTAAATGAGCTTGGGATTTTAATTCGCACAAGCTTTGTTTGGGATGAGATTAAATGAGCTTGGAATTTTAATTTGCACAAGCTTTTGTTTAGGATGAAATTAAATGAGCTTGGAATTTTAATTCGCACAAGCTTTTGTTTGGGTGAGATTTAATAATAATTTTGAGTAGAATGAGATTAAATGCTTGGAATTTTAATTCGCACAAGCTTTTTGTTTGGATGAGATTATATATGCTTGGAATTTTAATTCGCACAAGCTTTGATTAAAATAGTATAAGCGGGAATAGGCTTGGATTTTTATTCGCTAAGCCTTTTATTTAAAATTAGTATAAAGCGGGAATAGGCTTGGATTTATTCGCATAGCCTTTTATTTAAAATCAGTATAAAGCGGGAATAGGCTTGGATTTATTCGCATAGCCTTTTATTAAAAATAGTTATAAGCGGGAATATGCTTGGAATTTTATTTTCACTAGCTTTTGATTTAGAAACGTATAGCCGGTAAAGGCTTGGAATTTTAATTCACAAAAAGCCTTTTATTTAAGAGAGAGATTAGAATTATTATGTAATATTTATATTTATTAGTGGACTGTAATATTTATTAGTGGACTGTAATATTTTAATTGTTAACAAACAAAATTTTTTCTTGAATTTATTTTCATATGTCTTATTGTTTGCACCCACTGTTCTATGGGTATCAACGATATAAGACAATAAGTAACTGTGCTCTTTAACAACCAGTTTTCTTTTTATTAGATCATTAATAAGATAATTGTTAAATAAATTTCTTGTTAAAACAAGTTTAATTTACTTAAAATTTTCTTATAAGTGCCCCACTGTGTTCGTTTTCTAATTAGACTTGTGTTCTTGTTCAATGTTGTTTTCCCTTTTGTTTATTTTTTCTTTAAGAGATATTAGTGTTAATTTTGTATTTGTGTTGAACTTAAATGAAATGTATGTGGAGTTAAGAGAGATCTTTTTATATAAATTGGTATTTATTAAGAGCATGCATTTAATTTGAGTGTTGTGTTTGCTTGTGTTTTATTTTCTAAGAGACACAAGTTTCTATTCTTTTGTATGCCGGTGTTTGTTTGTATGAAAAAAAAAACTTTATATGGGAGATATGTGTTGGGTACACCAGTTAAGAGAGTTATTATTGTGTTTGTAATTTTGTGAGTGTTTATTGTCCGAGGTTAACTACAATTTTTAGGGTGGGTTTTGTTTTCAATTCTAACGAGCTTTGTATATTTTTTCCTTTGACTCTGATTGAATTTGTTTTTTAAATTAGCGTGTGTATGAATTTATTAAAGTGTGTGAGTGAATAATGTTAATATATAGATGAGATGAAAGATGTATAAATAAATGTTGTAATATGTAATATAATAAATTTAATGTTAAAGAGATTTTACTTGCAATATGTGATTGTATGCAATGTTTTGTATATGTTAGAGAATATAATTTAATGCGAAGAGAATTGTTTTGATCTTTAAACAAGTATAAATGAATGTGTGTATTTGTTTGCGAAAAATTTTTTGTTTATATGTGTAAGAGAATATAATTAGTACTAAAGAGCTTGGTTTTGATTTTTTGAGCAAATGTAATTGAATGTGTTTATAGGAAAATTATCTCTTTATTTTAACTGAATGTGCTGTTTTTGTTTTAAAATTTTAAATACATACAGAGATTTATTTTATTAAAATGTGTGAAATGTGGCAAAGGGATTTAGGTAACTTTGTGTTTTTGAGGATGTTAAATATTTTCATTCCTCTTTGCTTTTTCATTCGCCCTTGAAATACTTGAACAGTATTGAAATTTTGGGAATGCAAAGTAACAGGACTAACGGTTTTGTCCTGTTGAAAATCCTGTTTAGTGTTAGTTTCTTCTTCTTTTTTCGTAAAATTATTATTGTTGTTATTGATGTGTTTATTTTTTATGTTTAATTTGTTGTCTTAATATGTTGTTGTTGTACTCACTTGCGATTTGGTGTTACCATTTTTATATTTAAGGATGTAGTAGAAATGTCCAATTTTTCGCTGGTTTAGCGTCGGTGAGGGACCATGAACAACTTTGCCCTTTCCAATGTGGTTGTAGGAACAAATTGCGTCTTATGGAAGATAAACAAACTACCTATTTGTTTAATCTTGCTGGAGTGTGTATGTGGTAGTCACTGAGATTTAGGTGAATTTCCAAATAAGTGGTAGATATTAGGGTTTAATTTAAATTCCAAATTTCCAATTTATTGGGGTACTTTATTTGTAGGTTACTTAGATTTACTTCTTAGGTGATTTTACACAGTAATTAATTTAAGTATTATAATTTTCAATTCATAAATGTATGTTGTATTTTAACTTTCAATTATTTAGCAAGTAGGTATTAAATTTAATGATTGTATGTATATTTCAATTTTAATTATTTTAACTTTTAATTCATTAGCACAAAGTATTAATTTTAATTCTTTTATAAATTAAGTAGGTATTATAATTATTTAGGATTTAAGAATTTAAACTTTAAATATAGAATATATAACTATGAACTTTCACTTAGATTTTAATTATTTATTCATTTTACATTTATGTAGTTTTAATTATTTGTATTTGTACATTTTTAGTTTTAAATTAATTTTTCCTTATGTTTGTTTCTTGTAAATTTTGTGAATTTAATTGTTTGTATATTTTATATTTAATTAGTGTTTAATTTAACTTGAATTTTGTGCAATCTTGTTTGTTTATTTTAACTTTAAATTCTTTTCAAGATTTAGCACTTCACAAATATAAATTAGATAGAAATTTAGATTATTTTAAAGATTTAGCACTTCACAATTATAGAAAATAGAAATGACAATGATTTTGACAAAATTTAATTTTAAATGGTTGTTTTGTTGAGAGTGAGTTGTGAGGGTGAGTTTTATAATTTGACCGTTCTCTTCGCTTGTTGAATGATGAGTGTTGTTTCTTTTTGTTTTCACTTGCTGCGAATGTTTTTAGCATAATGTTTCGTTCCACTTGTTTTTCCAATGTGGTCAATACTTTATGCTAATTTGAACATACTCAAATACTTAAAGCAATAAAATTCTATAATGGTACTTATCATAGCGCAATAAAATGTAGTCCTTTAGATGTACAAAATAAATTGATTGACCATACCATTATAAAACAAAGATTAAAAGATGCGAAAACTAAAATAATCCAAAAAAGAAATAAATCCCGTGAAAACTACATAGAAAACAGAGAAGAAGGCTTTATTAAAAACTATAAGAACCGAAGTTCATTAAACGAAATTTGGAAAATGTTCATGAAGCCAATATTAAAAGGCCGTTCAAATTTGAAGATCTTAGCGATTGTAATAGTCAAAACATTGTAGAAAAAACGACTTCTAGTGGCGATGACGAGGACATTGACTTTGAGTACTTGATGAGACGTTTTGAAGATCTCAAAAGAAGATTTCTAAACAAGTAAACCTAATTGATTTTGTGTTATCTATAAATAAATAAAAGAAAAAAATCTTAATTTTCAGGCTCTAGTTACAATTCTACTACTACTCCTATTAGCCTTTAATGCTGAGGGGTTTTTGCAAATTAGCCAACTACCAGACAATAACGGTTTCATCGATATAAAGATGGGCGATGTAGAAATAGTCAATACTACTAACACAGTGATACATGTCGTAAATGTTATAGAAATATTGGAAATTCTTGAAATTCTAGAGGAAAATATTAAAACAATAGATATAGGTAATCGGCAAATCCTTTTACAAAAAGTACAGAGTATACATGAAAAAATTCTGACAATAAAACCAAAACAACAGAGGGAAAAAAGAGGTTTAATAAATATTCTTGGCACAGCACAAAAGTGGCTCTACGGAACAATGGACGATGACGACAGAACAGAAATTATGGAACATATCTTCACAATCGAAGAAAATAATAGACACATAATAAAGACAATAAACAACCAGATAGTCATAAATGACTCATTTAATAAATCACTTATTAATTTAAAAAATTCAATAGAAGAGGATAGGAATAACATAAAATCCGCTTTTGAACAAGTCAGGAAGAATAATAATGAAATAGTGAAACGATACTTGTACTTAGACCAATTTTCTAAATTAAATTTATTAGAAGACAAAATAGAACAAATTCAAGACAATATTGCATCTGCAAAAAACAATTTTATTCATCCTAGTATATTTACAAAATCAGAAATCGAAACCTTTAATATTGATTTTTATAAATTAAAACTACTTAAAATCGGAGTGATGACTTTCAAGGACAGTTCTTTAATAATAGCTATACAAATTCCTGATAAATACATAATTACACAATTAAGATTACTTACCGCAGTACCAAATACAATTAATATGGAAATTGACGAACCTAATGAAAATATTATCGAATTAAATAATGTTATTTTACACTATAAGGAAAATGTTATATTTAAGCATCTCCAAAAAAGCAAACATTGTTCAATTAAAGCTAATTGTAAATATATATTTAATAACAAAACGGAAACAATAGAACTAGATGAAGAAACTATTCTGTTAAAAAATGCTAGAAAAATTAATCTAAAACAAAATTGTGACAATAGAAATCTAAGTTTGTCGGGAAACTACTTAATAAGTATAAATAATTGTAGCATCACAATCGATGATCAAACTTTTAAAAATAAAAAACAAATTATTAACGAAAAATTCTTTTTCCCACCAACACAAATTATTAATGTAACAAAACCTAACGTAGAATTTGATAACATTGTGTTGGAACATAAAAATAATATTAAACAAATAAATGAATTGAAAGTTCTGTTGAAATATTTATTTCCAATATAAAAGAAAGAAACACAAGAACTTCAAAGTAACAATAAAAATGAACTTTATTTAACGATGTATAGATTAAGAATAAGAACTAAAACATAAGAGCAACATTAGTAATAGATTCATGATACACAGTTGCATCTTGTATGGGTTGCCATCAAAGGCCAAATGAAATAGTGTTGCTATATTTCCAACACTTCTTCTCAACACATTTCGATTTCAAACAATAATAAAAAGTAAAAACAATATATATTATACTCTAATATAAACCCATACATTTAGTAAATTTATTATGCTTTACTCTACATAAATTCTTAGTAAGAATATCGGACATCATATTATCTGTCGGCATATATCTGACTTCAACTTCACCGTTAGAATAGATATCACGAACATGGTGATATTTAATATCAATATGCTTACTTCTCGAATGATAAGTCGGATTTCGCACTAAGCATTGAGCACTTTGGTTGTCATTGTAGATAATCATCGGCCCATTATGCGGAAATTTTAATTCGCTTAACAGTTTCTTAACATAAACTACCTCTGTTGCTGCTGATGATATCGCTATATATTCCGCCTCTGTACTGCTGAGTGATACTCCTTTCTGTTTCCTAGCGCTCCAAGCAAAAACACAATCAGCTGCTGTAAAAGTATAGCCCGAAAATGACTTTCTGTCGCTGGCATCTCCGGCCCAATCCGCATCAACGTAACACTCGATCGGTTTTCCGGTTTTCTTATAATGTAGTTTATAGTCAGCTGTCTTCTTCAAATATCTAAATATGTGCTTATAGGCTGCTTCATGTTCGCTGTGTGGGTCACAATTTCTTTGTGCCAATTTTATTACCGATAACATAATATCAGGTCTAGTTGACAACGCCAAATACATCAAGATTCCTATAGCAGACTGGTATCCAGTTGGGTCCACTTTCCTACAATTCTCGTTGGTGCAATTTACCTGATATCCTGGTTCCAATGGAGTAGCATTCTCCTTGCAAGCAAGCATACCATATTTACCAAGCACATCCAATATACACTGTTTCTGGGATACAGTAATTGCCCCAAGATCACCCTCACGATTAAACTCCATACCAAGGAAATGTGTCAGCTCACCTCCATCTACAACCTCAAATTCTGCAGCTATCAGCTTCTTTGTTTTCTCCAGGTGTGGTAAAGATGAACTTCCTACAATCAAGTCGTCCACGTATACAACTATTATATTGTAGACACCGTTGTCCTCTTTCGTATAAATACAGGGATCACTCACACATGGGGTAAACCCAAGCCTCTTAAGAACATCATTTAACTTACTGTTCCATTCACGACCACTTTGCTTCAAGCCATAAAGGGACTTCTTCAGCTTTAGCACTTTATTTGGATATTTTACGTTCTCAAAACATGTTGGTTGTTTCATAAAAACTGTCTCGTGTAAATCTCCATTAAGGTATGCAGAGGATACGTCCATTTGGTGAAGGTAAATATTATGTTGTACTGCCAAAGCAATAACCAGTCTTATATTTTCATAACGCACCACTGGGGAGAAAGTCTCATAATAGTTAACGCCAAAACGTTGACTGCACCCTTTCGCCACAAGTCGAGACTTTAGCTTCTGGATGCCGCCATCTTTGTTCCGCTTTACAGCATAAACCCATCTGCACCCTATCGCCATCTGACCCTGAGGTAAATCAACGAGTTCCCAAGTATCGTTCCTAACTAGGGAATCGTATTCTGTCTGCATACTCTTTCTCCATTCATCAGCATATGAACCATTTACGGCGTCTTCAACAGTTTCCGGGGTTTCAATTTCAGACTTACCCATAGCACGAAGCTCATTGAACACTTTTTTGGGACGTCCTCTACCGCCGTCACGAATTATCTTGGGTCTACCTGGACCAATTTTTACCACTGGTTCAATATTTGCTTCTTCTTGATCAGCACCTACGCTTTCACTATTATGTTGTTCCGAAACTGCATTCTGAACTTTGGGGTCAATTTCTCCTTCTTCACCTTCAGTATTGTGTGCATCTAAGGACTGCTTATTTGAATTATCGTCCTCGCGGTTAAAAATAAATATGTCCTCAGTACTATCATTTGTAGCTCGATCATTAAATGTTTCCTCGAAAAATTTTACATCTCTTGCCACTATTACCTTACGAGTAGTAGGGCTGTATAATTTGTACGCTTTGCTCTCTTCACTGTAACCAATCATTATGTATTCGGAACCTTTCGACGCAAATTTCCTCGAAGATGTCTTATCAAGTGCAATCGCCTTAACACCAAAAACTTTCAGATGACCTACAGCTGGTTTATACCCGTTCCAAATTTCAAATGGCGTTTTATCTCGAAGGATTTTCGTTGTTGTGCGATTTCGAATATACACTGCAGTCTTTAATGCATCTGCCCAAAAACCTTCAGATAAACTGGAATGAACGAGCATGGCCCGAGCCATCTCCACTAGCGTACGATTTGCGCGCTCTGCAACACCGTTTTGTTGTGGCGTATGTGGCACCGTTAATTGTCTTTTTATACCGTTCACTCGTAAAAAGTTCTCGAATTCTTTGCTTACGTATTCACCGCCGTTATCCGATCTTATACACTTTATCATTTTTCCCGTTTGTTTCTCGACTTCTATTTTATAATCTTGAAATGCTCTTAAAACTTGGTGCTTTGATTTCAAAAAATATACTGTAACATATCTCGAATAATCGTCTATAAATGTAACGAAGTAACGGGAACCGCCGAACGAACTTCTATTAACCGGACCACACACGTCACTATGAACAATTTGCAAAAGTTCCTCAGAACGGTTATCCGACACATGAAACGGTTTTTCACAAATTTTACTTTTGGCGCATGTAACACATTCCAATGAATTTGGCATATTTTTCATTTTTATTCCGCGCACTATGTCTTTATCTATCATTTCCTTCAAACAATTAAAGTTTACATGTCCAAATCTATTATGCCATTTCAATGCCTTTTCATTAACCTTCATCACACTGTTGCACTTATTTTCAATTCCTTCATCTCTGCCCTTATATACAAATAAGCCATTCTCTTCATATGCAAGCAAAATACAGTCATTGTCTTTGTCCACTATTTTAACATGATTGTTCTTAAAAATCACACACATACCCGCACTAGTGGCTTTACTTACAGAAATAAAATTGTTCGGTATTTCTACTACATGCAGCACATTCTTTAATGTAACGTTTATACCGCGAATCTTAACGTCGCCGCGACCGATTGCTTTTGCGCACATATTATTCGGTAACACTATTTTCTCCTCATACACTTCATACGTAGTAAATAGTTCGCGCACACAACAAAAATGACTAGTTGCGCCGCTGTCAACGCACCAATTATCAACACATACATTGTCGTTATTTTTTACAGTTAACAACTGTGTCATAAAACAAGAATTCTTCTCGTCTCTTTTTTGTTGTTTACATTTAGCTGCAAAATGCCCTGGCTGACCACAATTATAACATTTTCTGTTATTTTGTCCGTTACTTTTGTTACTGCCACTCTCAAAACGTTTGTTGTTGTTCTTGTAGTATTTCTTGTTTGTTTTTGTCTGCATAAGAGTTTCTGTTGTACTACTACTGTTTGCTGCATTTTCCGTCTCGTTCTGTCTTGCACTTTCCTCCAATAGTTTGATTTTCAACGAACTAAATAAGGGTAGGTTGTCTCTTGTTTCTATGGCCACTACAAAGTTTTCATAACTTTTAGGTAAGCTTGACAATAATAAAATTACAAGCATTTCATCAGGTAGAGAAATGTCCACCTCGGCCAAATGCTCCATTGTCTCAACAAAATCATTTATATGATCAACCATCTTGCCACCCTCTGTCATCTTCATGTATAGCAGTTTTTTGAATAGCATGATTTTTCTAGCTGGACCCTTTGGTTGGTGTAACTCCCTTAATTTGTTCCACGCCTGCGCTGCTGTTGCACATCCCTTGAGATGATTCAGCTGCGTCGGTTTTACACAGAGTAAAATAGATGCCAACGCCTTTTCATCTTTGTTGTCAAAAACTGCTGCCACAGCTGAGGTGGTGGTATCAGGTTTTAGATCCCTACCACACGTTACCGACCACAAATCTAAATGCACCAGTACACTTTTCATCTGTATGCTCCAGGTAACGTAATTGGAATCATCCAACTTGTCTATTTGCATTAAGTTCATTTTTTTTTTCACGTGCAATGTCACTTTCCTACTATATTTTTTATTATTTTGTTTTCACACAGAAAAATTTCTTCTTTTGGTCTTTTGCTTTCTTATTTAATTTTTAATCTTTCTTTTATTATTTAATTTGCACACATAGTGTCTTTTGCTTTTCCCGACGCGCACTTAGAGCAGTCTGGGCCCATAACCTGTTGAAATATTTATTTCCAATATAAAAGAAAGAAACACAAGAACTTCAAAGTAACAATAAAAATGAACTTTATTTAACGAAGTATAGATTAAGAATAAGAACTAAAACATAAGAGCAACATTAGTAATAGATTCATGATACACAGTTGCATCTTGTATGGGTTGCCATCAAAGGCCAAATGAAATAGTGTTGCTATATTTCCAACAAGTTCATAGTAAGGTCTCATATGGATTAAACATAACACTAATAATCACTACCACTATTGTACTCATATTAATGTATATTGTAATAAAAAATAGAAAGTCTAGTGCAAATAAAACACAAGTCGTAACGATATCTCAGAGTCCTGACATAAAAGATATCATAGATAAATACCAACCGAATATGTAATAATGATTAAATAAAAAAAAATAATTAAAATAAAAACTTTTTGAAATGAAAAAATAAATACTAGAAGTCATGATCTAAAGTTACCATACCAAAATTAAAAGTAATAATAATATTAAGCAATACTTTATATTAAAAAAAAAAAAAAAAAAAAAAAAAAAAAAAAAAAATTAAAAACCACATTAATAAAGATTTATAAGCAATAATAATAATTGTAATACGAAATTCAGGTGTATTTCGGTCAAGGGGTGGAGGAGTTACATATCCATCCCTAAACGACCATTATTGGCTGGCTAAGTGTAGCGGAGCATTAGTTTCCAATTACGTTTCCACATTTAGCCAGACAGCAACGTAAGCATTAATGTTTATGTTGCTTACTTTTAGTTAAATATAAGATTTCAATTTTTGTATTTCTGAAAAATAAAAAAAGCAGTCTTAAGATTCAATTCAACTAATAAAGAACAAACTCGAAAAAATATTGCGTTGTGTTTTTTATTTAGAAGAAATAGTACGATTTATTCTAAAGAATAATTCACTCATAACATAATTCGCCTGCCCAGGTACACGTGACTATGTTATCACACGTGAAGATGGAGAAAAAGTACACAAGCAGCGCAGATTATTATTATGTAATCTATCCGAAGCATACCATCAGTTCAATGAGAAATACCCAGCAGAAAAAGTGGGATTTTCGAAGTTTGCCATCCTACGACCAAAAGAATGCGTGCTGGCATTAGACAGGCACGGAACGCATTCAGTCTGCGTTTGCATGTTTCATCAAAACATCAAATTAATTTTCTTTCCATGCAAGAAATTGAAAGTATTTCACGGTGAAATTGAAACATATAGGGACCTCCTGTCGAAGTCGTTGTGCGCATACCCCACGGAAAATTGTCATCTGTCCAAATGCGACAATTGTCCGAAGATTGACGAGCTAGAGCAATATTTGGCGGAAAAGTTTGAACAGCTGTTAATTCAGGAGGTGCATTTCAAACAGTGGATAATTAGCAGCGGCAGATGCTCCCTTGAGACCGTGGTAAAGCAGATTCCGGAATTCATCGAGGAATTCGGATTCAAGTTGCATGAACTGAAGGCGCACCATTTCATATCCGAGATGCAATCGAAATTTCTAAAGGAAAGTAAGGAGAAATTAGCCCAAAATGAATTTATTGTGATAAGCGACTTTGCCGAGAATTACACTTTTCTCGTTCAGGATGAAATTCAGGCTTATCACTGGGCAAACGACCAGTGCACGGTGCATCCTTTTTGCATTTATTTCAAAAACGAACATAACGAACTACAGACCGTAAGCCTTGTTGTTGTCGCGGAGAGTTTAGCTTATAATTATGTGTCCGTTTATTTATTTCAAATGAAACTGTTTGAATTCTTAAGATCAAAATTCGATGCAATCGACAAAGTAACGTTTTTCTCAGACGGCGCGGCTTCTCAGTACAAGAATAAAAAAAATTTTTACAATCTTTGCATAATTGAAGAAGAACAAAACTGCAAGGTCGAGTGGCACTTTTTCGCGACGTCCCACGGTAAGGGCCCATGCGATGCGTTAGGGGGAACCCTAAAACGCATGGCGACTAAGGCAAGTTTGCAAAGGCCATATACTGACCAGATCTTAAATGTACAACATTTGTTTTCGTGGATTCAAAGCAAGGAAATTGCCATTAACACAGTTTTATGCACTCAAAAAGAACACGATGCCATGGAGCGACGAATTCAAAACAGATATAATAATGTCAAAACTATAACTGGAACGCAAAAGTTTCATTGCTTCATACCAAATATTTCTGATATGTCAATTAATGTAAAGCGGTACTCTTCGTCTGCCGACGTGCTAAATTTAAAGTTACTTTAATTTTATAATGATGCCAAGACAATTGAAATTTTTAATAAATATTGTAATTAAGTATAAGCAGCAAAATAAGAAAGATTTTTTCTTCATAAATGTATTTTTAACTGTAAAATAATTTTTAAAACGTATTTTTAACAAGGTGGTCTCTTAAATGCTCTTCTCCTGTCCAAACAAGGAGTCGGGGCCGATTTTTTTTATTGCTGATTCTTAAAGCAAAAAGTATGAGGAATCCAAAAAAAAAAATTAGCCGGAAAATTTAGGAGCTTCTGTGGAAAATCGGAAAATTTAATTTTCATGGGAAAATTTAAAGGTAAATTTCTAAGAAAAATTAGGAAAATTTTATTTTTCAATTAAAGCCTGATTCAATACCTTTCCAACGAGCTATCACTCGTTGCGATCGCTTTAGTAGTTTTTTTTTAAAACAACTTTCAATGAGGTCCCTTATGAAGAATTCTTCAATTTTGTCACAGACAGTGGTGTACACCACCACTAAACCAGTCACTATAAGAAGAAAAAAAATATGTAGGTACATTATTTTTTGTTGGGCAATCGATTGAGACTATTTATTTTAAAATTTTTTTATTTATTTTTCAACATTTGGTATAGAGTATTAATTGTATAACATATAGTTTGAAAATAGTTCAAAATGTATGTATTTTGGTATTTGTACTTTTTATAAAAAAAAAAAAAAGCCCCATATCATAATATTTAGTACAACTCTGTGACTAAAAATGCAGTGAACATACAATTTTTCATTCTTTGTCATTCACACTTCTTCTGTGTAACACTCACCATGCATGCTTCATGTATGTCCACATACATGATGAAAGAGAATAATACATATCTATTACAATTCTAATTGTAAAAGATTAATTACAGAAAGCTTTTTATTAATATTATAAAATTCAAACAAATACATAGTCATACATAACTGTTTGTGTTAAAATATCAAAAGTGAAGTCAAATAGGTAGATGTTAAGCATTACCTCGTTCTTTTTAAATCTGACTTTGGATTGTACAGTAGTATAAAGTGGTCTTAAAAATAATAAATAGTGGAAATTATTAAAGTTTAAGAAAGCCTTAAGGTACGGTCACATTTGACAAATATTTCCTCAAAAAAGCGTAACCACTTGTTTTAGCACAAATTTGTTTGACGTTGTTTGCTCTTACAAGAGTTTTGCAAGATCAAACAGCATCAAATAAATTAAAACTAAATATTTGTTGTGCTTTGGCCTAAATAAGAAAAGTTTTTTTAAGTAAACAAATGAGTTCAAATGAATGTTATTTAGTGGTTACGTCATTTTCGGCAAATATTTGCCAAATGTGACCGTAACTTTACACTTATATGTATGTAAGACATAAGATTATTTACTTCCACAAGTACATAAATCTAATTTTTGTTAAACACATTAATCCTATCAGTGGAAAAAGGGGTAAGAATCAAAAAAATTAGTTGAAATGTGAAAATTTATCTTTAGTAATAAAAAAATTTCCAAACAGGGTTGTGGAAACTTGTTCCGGAGCTTCGGCAGCTATTTGCCATTTCCAAATATTCCGGAAGCCCCTACAATTTTTAGTGTTTCCATAACACGTGATTCATCACCACCTAAATAGGCATCATAGAGTTTGTTTGCTACATATGTATTCGCATCAAATTCCTCGTCAGAAACATCGATCCGAAAAGGCACAAGTTTATTTCTTCTTAACGCTAATATCCACAAAAGACAAGACGAGATTTTATAGATATGAATCACCTACTAAAACCTCACCAATCCGGGTCAACCTAAAGTTTGCTATTTTTAAGGAATCTGATACTATAGTGAATCGTATCGTGTTCTAAAATGCTGATCACAAAAAAAAAAAAAACCTCGCTAATCTAATTTATTATTCTAAAAAAAAAACAAACCTAACAACTTATTACTTAAACTTAATTATAACAACATCCATAGTATGTACTAAACCTAATTATTTTCCTAAACTTAATACCACATTAAAATAAATTCTTGATTCTCAACAACACTTAATCTTTGATACAAAACCAATTTAATGTAATTAACTATTCGAATTAAAATATCTAAATTCAATTATATCTAATCAACCTAATTAAAAACCTAATCTATATTCTGAATTCTAGTCATAATCTTACCCTCATAATATAATGTATTTTTCTAAAATCTAACATAAATCCTATATAAAAATGTTTCAGACATTAATTTCCTAAAAATTTAAAACCCTACATTTTTACTAATCTTCTCGTATTAATAATTCCCCAATTGTAAAATATTAAATGAGAGTATAACACATAAAGTACAAGAAAATAAAATAGCAACAACAAGAACATCGATTCATCAATATGCTGGAGGCCTTCATGCACCGATGGAACCAATTATTGTAAGTTCTTTCTCTTATTTTTTATTTGTTATATAATCAATAATATTGCTCTCTTAATTATGATATTTTTTTTATTATTATTCATTGTTCAAAGATATTTTTTTTTATTATTTAACGTATTGATTTGAATTAAAATTTTAGAGTAGAGAATTTAAAAGCTTAAGAAAAAGAAAATATCAGTGAGAAGAATTAATATTTAAATCTTATTATTACTTAATTTTTTATAATTTTTTTGTTTACCTTATTAATGTCTTACACTCAAGAAAAGTAGTCCATACTTAGGATGTAAAACTATGTAGTTTTCTTTTCTAAAATGAATTCAATTTTTTTTGAATAATAAATACTTTATATTTTTGTTAAATTCAAAGTAAAACATGCTCTAATTGTTAAAATTATTTAAAACGTAGTGGTCTTGAGAAAAGATATTGTGCTCGGGATTTCCTTGAATTCATGTAGGCCAATCAGAAATCAAGGTAGGGTAAGGGTATTGAGGCTAAGAACCACAACAACTAGGTTCTTGAAGAATAGTAATTGCAATTCAAATTTTGAAATAAGGTTTTCTTTTGATTTAAGGGCATTTTTCTTTGTGATTATTAGGTTAATCTTGGAGCAAGATCCATGCCCATATCTCACCAGACTAGCTAGCTAACCGAGCACGTGCGTAACGCTTCCTATGATTGCCTTGTGGTAAGACCAAGTGTTATTTTTGTATAAATCTTTACAGAGCACCACCAAACAAATAACAACCACGTCACAGTATGTATGTGTGTGTGTTTTTATACCCTTCACCATCGTGAGAAGGGTATATATAAGTTTGTCATTCCGTGTGTAATTTCCACAAAAAAATTTTCGGACCCTATAAAGTATATATGTATATTCTGGATCCTTATAGATAGCGAAGTCGATTAAGCCATGTCCGTCTGTCTGTCTATTGAAATCAGTTTTTTGAAGTCCCCAGATATACTCGGGATCCAAACATTCAATAATTCTGTCAGAAGTGCTTTCGAGAAGTTTGCTATTTAAAATCAGCAAAATCGGTTTAGGTCAACCTGAGTTATGAACCAATATGTGAGACCACCTCCATAAAAATTTGATATTTTTTGTCCATTTTATTGCAATATTTTGAAATATATTGGAGATAATACTATGCAACTTTGTATACGTTGTTTGTATGACAAAAGAAGAAAGTGTGCGGAAAATAGTAAGAATCGGTCCATGATTTCTCATAGCCCCCATACAAATATATATATTCCCGAAATATGGCTTAATGATAAATAAATGCCTATAAAATTGGGATATCAAGACAAAATTCAGCAAAAATAAGTTTTACACAAAAAGAAATTGCAAAACGAAATTTTTTTTAGTTCGGTCCATGTTTGACCATAGACCCCATATAAAGTCCACTTACAAAATTCACTTAAATACGCATAAAACAGATATAAATAATGTTAAACGGCTAAAATTTGACATAAATACTCTTTATAGGCAAATAAATTGTTGTAGTAAATTTTATAATTATATTCATAATTAAAATTAATTGCCATATTTTATAAAAATAATTTTGTATAATACATATTTATCTCAAAATGTGCAAAAAATTAAACTTCGTTTATCTATTGAAATAAATTTCATGTGTATAATGAATTATGAAACTTTCCAAAAAAATGGATAATGAAACATTTCATTCCACAAATGAAAATGTTCATTGGATTAATGAAATTTGTCATATTTCTAATGAAGAACTTTTAATGAACCCGTTTCATTACCTGAACGAATTATTTTTCTCTTAGGGCCGTTTTCTCATTAGGCGATTATCTTTTTTCCCAACGAAAAACTGCCGATTAAAGAAATTTTGTTTTCTCAATGTCTCATTTGCTTCTATTCTGTCGCAAAACTAACCAGCCCTCATCTGCCGATTATTTGTTTATTGTACAGATAAATTCAATCAGCTGACTGCTGTTTATATTTTTTATGTGGCAATACCTTGAGTTTTTGTAAAAAAATTCAATATATTTTAGAAAAAATGTTTAATAGAGGAATAAACATTAATTTGATGGAAGATGAACTTGAAGAACATGAATTCCAGCTGAATGTTGAAAGAATTTATCATGTCAGACCTAACTACCTGGCAGACATGGATGATAATGAATTTTCCAAAAGATTCCGGCTGTCAAAGGCAACATTTAAAATCGTTCCAGATATGATCACCGACAAAATTTTCTCAATGATGGACAGAAATCATGATCTTACACCCGAAATCAAAATATTGCTAACATTACGATATTATGCCACTGGCAATTTTCTTATAACGGCCGGAGATTTTTGTGGAGTAAGCGTATCTTCTGCTTGCCGTGCAGTAAGAGACGTTTCTCAGGCAATAGCAGCTCTCTCCGGAAAATTTATTAAATTTAATGAACAGTATACAGCTACTGTGGATGCATTTTTTCGAATTACCAAATTTCCAAAGGTGGTTGGTTCGATCGACTGTACACATGTACGAATTCAATCACCGGGAGGAGATAATGGGGAAATATTCCGGAACCGCAAAGGATATTTTTCCTTTAATGTCCAGGCTGTATGTGATGCTAATTTAATATTCCAAGATTTGGTCGCAAGATGGCCTGGCTCAAGCCCTGATAGCATGATTTTTAATAACAGCAGATTAAAATATCGTTTAGATAGTGGAGAATTCGGCCAAATTTACATTCTTGGGGATGGTGACTACAAGGCTTCCAGTTATATGTTGACACCTCTGCTTAATCCGATAACACGGCCACAAAAATTGTATAATGAGTCGCAGATTCGAACTCGAAATGTTGTAGAGAGGAGTTTTGGAGTTTGGAAGCGAAGATTCCGGGATTATCTTTGGGAATGTGGTTAAAATTATCAACTGCAATGAGTGTGATAGTTGCATGTGGAGTTCTACACAACTTATGTATAATTCACAAAGATCCTGTGCATTCTGAAATGGATACCAATGAAACCACAACCATTTTTGAAAATGACACCATCGTAGCAGAAACTTCATCTAACGCTCGGACAATATTAATCAATAGTTATTTTGCAAGGTACATAAATTCATTCATAAATTCGTATATTTACATATATTTAAGATTTTTATTTTTTCCATTCCAGTCTTTAAATTTGATGTTTTGGAAACTCTTCACTTGAAGATTAATATTTTAGTGAAACGAAAGAAATTTTATAAAACTTTAATTAATGTAAAATTTTAACGGTTGAAAATATCATTAAAAATTTGAAACTTATATAGTACATCAATCGCATTATAATTTTTGCCATTTTTAGATATTTTTTCTCAAACCTATTTTTTAAGTTGGTCATGTTAATAGAAATGTTTTTCTATAAAAGAAATAAAAAAGGGACTTATCAAAAAAAGGAAAAATACGGCCCATTTTACATGTTTCAAATTTGTATGCGTGTAACTTTTTATAGGGATAAAGTAACTAAAGACCTCAGCTCCAACTTTGTAAATTTTCGTTACGATATCTCCAATAGTTCCCGAGATACCAATTTATTTCTAAAAAAAACTTTTCTAAAAGTTTGTTCATGTGAAGAAAGAACCAATATTTTTTTATATTATTGTATTTGTTATTAATATTTATTAGTCTTCAATTCAGTCTTAAGTTGCAAGGTATTAAATTATTAATAATAAGGTAACATGAGTAAAAGTAAATTTAAGATAATAAGGTAACATAAGTAAAAGTAAATTTAAAAGGAACAAAAAATAATATCAGTTTTAAATTCAGGTTCTGATGAGATCGGAAAAATTATACATTTTACTTTATATATATGCTTTACATACATACCCCCTTATTCATAAAAACTTACAACAGGTTTATAAAGCAAATTTCCATACAAAATTTGCTTTATAAACCTCTTATAAGCCTGTTGTAAGTTTTATGAATAAGGGGGTATGTATGTAAAAGCTGTGAATATATCAATACTTTTTCACATATATAAATCAAATTTTTGTTTTTTTTCCTTTAGCTCAATAGCTAATATTTCAATTTTTAGTTTCATCGACTCTATCTCCAATTTATGTTTTTCATTTGCTCTAAGATTTTCACCTTCATAAAAGACCTGTTGCAATTTAAGTAATTTAACTTTTTCTTCTTCCATTGATGTTTTTTTATTCTTATTAGAAATAAATAATTCGTTGGAAACTTTTCGTTTAACTGCAGAAGATTTAAATTTTACTCCCCTTGAAAATGGTTCGATAGTGGGTTTGGTTTTTATTTCAGGAAGTTCCTTGCATTCCGATATCGTGCTCACTTCGAGTTCGTCAGGAAAATCCTATTCCAAAATAGAACTGTTATTCAGAATATCCATGTTGTCACGAAATTCTTCTTCCATTTTTTCATCATTATTATTCGCTATTAAAAAATCACAATAAAATAACAAATAGTTTTAACTAGGTTACACATTTTCTTACCATCATTATCGAATGGATTGTATAATCCAGTTGCACTGCTTCCAACCAGAGATAATATTTTTTCTGAGACTGCAGACACTGATTCATTGGAAGGTATACCGCCACCAGTACGGTATGTCTCACGCTTTTCAGTGGCCAGCTCCATTTTAGATTTTCTTTTCATATTATCGTACTTGTCCCTTAATGTTTTCCAGGGACGGTGTATTCCACTCTGACTCTTAAAGGATTCTTCCAACTTCATCCATGCTTCATTTTTTAATTTCCAATTGACTGCGTCCGATTTTTTGTTCTCCAATATATGCTTTTGGCTTACAACCAAATCTACAAGCAGCAGTTCCTCTTCAGCAGTAAAATTTTTCCCACGTTGCTTTTTATCGTTCATCGTTTAAGTTATAATTAATTTTTGTAAAATATTTGTTTTCTTGATTTTATTTTTTATTTTTTCACGTTTGGAAAACAGCTGATTTATGTCAACAACTTGTCACTTGAAGACAGAGTTCCCAATTTTCACATAAATTTTGAGAGGTATTGCCAAATGCAAATAATATTTTTGCCGGTATATTCAGAAAACCAAAATTGTTAACGGACATATTATCAGTCCAATAAATTTATGTCGACATTTAGTAACAGGCAGTTTGTCGACACATTGAGAAAACGGGCCTTAGTGTAGTATTTTACTTTTGCTTTGCGATCTACCTCATAACAAACCTTACGCTGGTCCATGAGATCGACACCAGCCATATATTTATTATAGTTTGTGATCACTTCGGGACAGATTATGTTTACTTTCTGAGCTGATCCTGATTGTCTTCTCTTTACGAAAGTCGTTCTTTCTGGTGGTATAAAATTGGATAGCATGTGAACTGATTTTGTGTCCATCCATTTGACGAAAGAAATTCCTTGAAAATTTACGGAGTAAATGTCACCACGTCGCATTGTTTTATACAATGGCAAATTTTTGGTTAAATTTTTTCTGTTTGTGCGAACAGTACCGCAAGCTTTTAAATTTTGCGTCATTAATTTATATTGTAAGCTGGGGGAATTGAAGAAGTTATCAAAATAAATTTCGCAAGCAAGACCGTTAAACTTTTGAGTCCGCATTAGTTTTTTTTGCCCGTATATAAATCAAATTCAAAAAGGTAGCCTGTTGAAGACTCGGCTCTGCACCACATTTTGAAGCCCAATTTTATAGGCTTGTTTTTAATGTATTGTTTCATCACATTGTGTCCTTTAAATTTTACCATGTGCTCGTCAATAGATTGCCTCATTGAGTTGTTCATAGCATTTTGAAAACAATGGTTGAAATGATAAAATACAGGTCTTACTTTATATGCTGTGTCGGTAGTTGATGACTCACACTGACGTATTTGCTCAAATCTTGTTCTAGTCATAATGTTAGCTATGTAAGGGACACCCATATCTTCATCAGTAAACCAGTAACTACGAATACTTGGCAAATCTTTGTAGCTCATTACAAAATTCATTCCTAAAAATGCTTTCATTTCGTCTACTTCAAGAGTAAAAGGTCTTCCGTTTTGTTCCGCATATCTTGTACTTTCCGGAATGATAATATCACACATCTCATTTCGCTTTGTAACTTAAAAAAAAATCCATTGTAGCCACCTTATCTTGACTATCAGAAAAGATGTCTCTGCGATCAAACTCATAATTACTTTCACAATATGTATGAGGTGTATAAGAGCCACTTGTCCATCTGAAAGTAGGTTCTTCTTCCTTATGAAGAGCTGTGCTGGCATCTATAGTTATGTTTTGACCAGTTTCTTGTACTGCATTTTCGATTTCAACCACATCTGCAGCCTCTTTAATGTCTTCTTCTAAAAAGTTTTGATCTTCTTTTTTAAGAGAAGTTCATCTTCCCCATCACTTTTATCCGCCATAAGCAGCTGTAATATTTGACTTTCGCATTCCCTACATTTTCTGCTTGTCATTGCTAAAATTTAAAATTAATATTCAGGTATGTGATGGAAAACGATAACGAGTGAGTTTTAGAAGTTAATTTTTTCGTAATATTTCTGTCTTAAAATAGTTTTATCCCACAAAATATAAAGATAATTTGCTATTAAAGAGAATCTTAAAACAAAAATTTTAAAAATTTAATTAGAAATACTTTAAAATGGACTTCAAAAACTCACTCGTTATCGTTATCATTTTCCATCACATACCTGATTGTGAACATGTAAAAAAAACGCAATATCAATAGACAAGAAGATAAAAATTTCACTTCTGGTCTATAGGGAAAAATGTTTCTCATATATGGGAGTAAATATATACAAAAAAACACTATTGACCAAACTATACACATTTAAGTATTGCCAATTTTTTACGTTTATTTACAATAAATCATCGCTGTTGTAAAAATAAATATTTAAAAAAAATTCAGTACTAAAATAACCTATTTAAAATTTGGGAAAAATGTTTCCCAAGGGTTAAAAAACTGCTTAATTGGTTTATGAAAAATTTATATAAAAGAAATAAAAATTGGTTTTGTTAAAAAAAATTTAAACAACTATTTTAGTGCTTGGAAAATTTTAAGGTAACAAAAAGGATTTCTGCAAAAGTTTGACAACGCCCCAATTTTGTAAGTGGTCGTGGTTAGTTATATTTTTGTATATTTTACACCATATTTAAATCAACGTGAGATTTCCAAGTTATAGTAGATTTATTTGTATTGCGTTTAATTTAGATCAGGAGTGCACAAAAGTTGCTTATGTAAGAGCAAACACCAATACATTTAAATAAAAACTAATTTTTATTAAGTATTTTTTGTTGTAAAAGCCAATACATACAAAGAAACAACACACTTTTTTAAACGGTATCATACGTTAAACAAAAACAAAATCTACAATGTAGATTCTACATTGACGATCGCAGTAATCAATGTTTACCAGTAGAGCATACCAAAGTCCCAGCAAACCAAACTTACAGATTTTGTCTGATATAAGACAATTCTGTACACAGTTCGTTGAAAATTGTTAACGAAATTTCGAGGAATTTTATATTTTGCTTATGCAGAAATGTCTTTGTGATATATTCTCCCTTAAATAGATCCGCTATTAGTTTGTTGTTTGTCCTTTGTAGTTTTAGTGTTGGGTCTACTCGTATGGTTTTGTATGTAGATTTATCTTCTAATAATTTGTTCATTTGTCTCATGTAATCTGCTCAACCATTAATCTGATAGCCGATTTAGAACAATGGGTCCAGACTTTGACAGATGATAAGGAAAAAGAAGTAATACGATCAAAAATAGCAAACAGAATATTAACGCATAAAAGGACTATGAAAATCAATCAAAAGGACAAATTAATACTAAACATTTATGAAAATACGAAGAGTTTTCTCAGGAAATATAAAGACGAGATTGTTATTACAAAGTCAGACAAGGGTAACAAATCTGTCATTATATATAGAGCAGATTACATGAGACAAATGAACAAATTATTAGAAGATAAATCTACATACAAAACCATACGAGTAGACCCAACACTAAAACTACAAAGGACAAACAACAAACTAATAGCGGATCTATTTAAGGGAGAATATATCACAAAGTACGAGAAAATTAAGCTTACATCAAATTCAGCGACAGCTCCCAGATTATATGGACTACCCAAGATTCATAAGCCAGATGTACCATTACGGCCAATATCATCATCAGTAGAAGTACCATGCTACAACCTATCAAAGTACATTGGCAACATTTTGAAAAATATTATATTGGACAAATACAATATAAAAAATTCACCGGAACTAAAGAAAAAATTAAGTGCAATATCTTTGGACAAAGACGAAATATTAATATCTCTAGACGTTGTATCGTTATTTACAAACATACCGATACATTTAGCAATAAGTAATATTATGGCTCAATGGAACGTTCTTAAAAACCACACAAAAATTCCGAGAACACAATTTCTTAATTTACTGAAATTTTGTCTAAACGACAACAATTATTTTATGTTTGGTGACACATTTTATAGCCAAACATACGGCATGCCAATGGGGAATCCATTATCCCCAACAATAGCAGACATTGTCCTGGATACTCTATTGGAACGTACAACTGAGGATTTGCGGAAAAACCAGAACATACAAATAAAACTAATTACTAAATATGTGGACGATCTTTTTGCAATTATCAAAAAACAAGACGAAGAGAAGATTTTAAAAACATTTAACAGTTATCACACAAAATTAAAATTTACCATGGAAAAAGAGGAAAATAATTCAATACCATATCTCGATATGAGGCTACACAGGGAAAATGACAAAATTTTAACAGACTGGTACACTAAATCGATTGCATCTGGCCGCATTATCAATTTTCACTCTACTCAACCAATGACACAAAAGATAAGCACAGCATTAAATATGATTAACAACGTTTTTCAATTAAGTGATAATAAATTTCTATCAAAAAACATAAACAAAATTAAAGAAATGTTAGTAAAAAACAGTTTTCCGAAAAATATAATTAATAATTTAATACAGAAAGCCACAAATAAAAACACTGGGGAAATTAGCAATACCCAAAACAATAACACATCTGGCAGCACGAAATTCTACAGCTTAGCATTTATCCCCAAACTTACAGAAAATATACAAATGAGAGAGATTATAAAGGACAACAATATAATATTGGCACACAGAGCAAACAAAACAACGAATTCACTGTTCACGCAAACAAAAACAAAAATAGAAACAAGGGATAAAAGCAACGTAGTATATGAGATAAAATGTATTGGAAACGCACAAGAAAAGTGTGGAAAAATTTACATAGGCACAACAAAGAGAAGTTTAGGTACGAGAATAGACGAACATGAAGCTGACATTAAAAAGCAAAAACTAACAACAGGTCTCTCTCAACATTGTTTTGATAAAAAACATACGGCCGACCTTAAAAATGTGAGGATCCTAGAAGTAGAAAAGAAAGTTGGGAAAAGGTATGCATTGGAAAGTTTAAGAATCCAGCAAAAAGCAGATCAAGTGATGAATAAGAAGGAAGATATAGACGGCGCTAACTCTAACTACATAATAGCAATAATTTAATTTAGTTTAACTTCAACTGTGATATTACCGATAGGATAATTACTGTGATATTTTATTTTAATTTTTGCATTAATTTTTTATTAATTGACTCTGTGTTTGTATCGTATGTTAAATGTTGTACAAAAAAGGTGTAATATATTTAAAAGTAATGTAAAATTGACGAAAAGACTATATGTAAGTGTAATTATTTTATTGTTAAATTTATGGTTGTTTGTTATTAATATTGTTATTATCCTTTATATATTTATATGGTTGCCATATTGAATAAAATTAATCCCTGAGGAGGTCGGAAAAATACCGACGAAACGTAGGATTGGAGAAAATGAAATAAACTAGTCTTTTATTTATTTTATAATAAAAAAATACCTGACCTTGAAAGCCCAATTTAGAAATTTCTAATAAAAAATTTAACAATAATTAAATTAAATAATAATAAATAAATTAATAGTAAAAAAAGTGGTAGCAATAATTACAAAAAAATGTCAATTAGAAAAAAAGTTAATAAGGAAGTCGAAAAATTAATTAATTCAATTTTAAGCAATGAAAATTTTTTTTTTTTTTTTTTTTGCATTTAATTATTTATTGAATCTTCATATTTGAAATGACAATAAGTATTCAAATCTTAATACTAAAAAGAAAATAATAAGCCCAGCCAGTGCTAGACAAAAATTTTTATGATACTAAAAAAATTTCACATCAACTGATCCAGTCATCTATTTTGCGCTTGAGTTAAAGCAAGGGTATCCCTCCTTCTCAACCGATTGTGGCCACTAAAGTTAAGGATGTGTCGTGCAAGTGGGTTTGGATGGTGTTCAAGTTTGCTGACATACTTTGACGCATATTTTGTAAATTCGACTTTTACTAATGGCACGCCTAGATCTTTGTGGATTCGAGAATTTTTAACATACCATGGAGCTGCAGTAATTATACGTAGAATTTTATTTTGACCCCTTTGAATTTTTTCAATGTTTGATGCTGAGGCAGTACCCCATAATTGAATTCCATAACACCAGATTGGCTTTAGAATTGCATTGTACAACAAAAGTTTGCAATCCAATTTCAATGTAGAGTTTCTGCCGATTAACCAATTAAGTTGCACTGCTTTTAATCTCATTTGTGTAAGTTTCGCTTCAATATGAGACTTCCAAGTTAAACGGCGGTCGAGGTGAATGCCGAGGTATTTGACTTCATTATGTTGAGGAATAATTTGATTATTTATTCTGATGGACGAGCAGGTATCTTTTCGCAATGTGAAAGTGATATGAATACATTTTTGTTCATTTACCCTGATTTTCCAAAGCTCTAGCCAATTCTCTGGCTTATAAACATAATTCTGCAAATTCTGTGATGCAACTTGGTGGTCCTTATGGACGCTGACAAAGGCTGTATCGTCTGCAAAAGTTGACGTGTGGATTTTGGGGTCTGACGGCATGTCGGAGGCATAAATCAAATATAAAGTAGGGCCCAGTATGCTACCCTGTGGCACACCTGATTCAATTGGCTGAGCGGTACTTAAAAAATTGCCTTCTTTGATTTTAAATTTGCGACCGTATAAATAACTTTCCATGAGTTTATGGGTGTTAGCAGGCAGAGTTAATTTAATTTTGTGCATTAAACCGTCATGCCAAACTTTGTCGAACGCTTGGGATACATAAATGAAAAGGGCGGAGCAGTATTTTTTATCTTCAAACGACCCTCTTATCACATTTACCAATCTGTGAGTTTGTTCGATGGTACTGTGTTTAGCTCTGAATCCGAATTGATGATTTGGAATACATTCAGTGTCATTCAGAATTGGAGTCAACTTAGTCATTAACAATTTTTCGAACAGTTTAGAAATTGTCGGCAGTAGGCTAATTGGCCTATATGACTCCACTTTGGTGTGGTCCTTCCCTGACTTAGGAATCATAGTGATCATAGACACCTTCCAATCTGCAGGATAGTATTCTAGGCGTAAAATAGCGTTGAAGATAAAGAGGATAATCTTTCTTGCTACACGAGGTAACTCCACAAGCATTTTATTGCTGATTTTATCCATACCTGGAGCCTTTCTAATGTTCAGAGTACCAATAGCGTTTTGGACATCACGAAAGTTTAGTCTTAGAGGTACAGGAGGTCTTATAACAAGTGGTGGCAAATCAGATTCGTTATTATTTGAGTTGTTTATAGTAAACACATTTCTCAAATGGTTAACAAATAATGTCCCTTTCTCGGAATCATTTCTAGCCCAGTCACCAGTCGGATTTCGCAAAGGAGGTTTTCCTCTCACTGGTCTTTTTAAACCTCTTGCCGCCCTCCATAACGAGTAGTCAGATTGTGGGGTACTATCAAGACCTTCCAAGTAAGATCTAAGTGAGGCCGTTCTTTGGGTTTCTAAGAAATGTCTTAGTATATCTCTGCATTCCCGTAGCCTAGCTTTCAGTTCAGGAGACCTGTGAATTTGCCACTCTCTTCTCATTCTTCTTTTTTCTGATAGGAGATGTTCGAGTTCAGAGAAATAAGTTCTGTTTGTCCTATTTCTACATTCAACGTGATAAGTGGAAGCGTGATACACAGCTCGTCGAAGGTCCTCGGTAAAGTTGTCAATCGACTCATCAATATCGTCGGTAGTTCTCAGCACAACATTTTCCGTGCAATGAGTACTTAAATACTTTTTGTATTTTATCCAACTTACTCGGGTCTTAGTCATGTTCATAAATGGAGAACCACACACTTGAGGGAAATGCATTGAAATGATAGTAGGAGAGTGATCGGAGGACAAGTCCAGTGAAGGATCCACTTGCATCCATTCTACAGGGATATTTTTCATTACCCCAAAGTCAATAACATCGGGAATCTTCCGTCGGTCCGTCGGCCAATAGGTGGGATGTCCACTTGACAGTACATCTAAGCCCATTTTAGCAATGGTACGCGACCCTTTGGGGTTACCAGACGTGAACCCCAAAATGTGTGTTTGGCGTTAAAGTCACCAGCAACTAAAAATCTAGCTCCAAGGGATTTAAAGAAGTTATGGTATTGGTGTTCTTTTATTGAAAATCGAGGCGGAGAATAAATCGATGATAAAACAAATTTGTATTGACAGAATTCAATGCAAATGTTTGTTGCTTGGAGGTAATCCTCACTTATGTTATTCATTAGATAATGCTTTATTCTGTTCTTTATAAGAATTGCCGAACCTCCACAAGCTCTTCCGCGGGGGTCTTTAGTATCGTAGAACTCGTAGCCATTAATTTTGAAGTACGCTGTCGCCGTCAAGTGAGTTTCAGCAATCATCATGGCATCAATCTGCTTATCCATCAGGAAGTGTTCCAGTTCGTTTTTATGTTGGCGGAGGCCGTTCGCATTCCAAAAACAAATTTTTAAACAAATCATTTCTTTAAAATGGCTTGTAAGATAGTGGATTGCATTTTCAGCATTTCCTGCATCATGGATGTCATGGTGGTCGTAAAAGTGTTCATAGTTTGGACAAAGGTCTGCAATGTTGTCCCTAGATTGTTGATATGTGGCTCAGAATATTGGGGTTTAGGTTCCTGCTCCAGACCTGGCATATTAGATTTAACAACGTTTGCGTAAGAAACTTGTCTAGAATTAGGAACGTTTTCGTGAGTAGTTGGTCGTACAATTTGAGGAAAATTCATACTCGACGTGAAATTAGGTAGTTGATGATGATCAGGTAATACTGCCGACTTATTGGTCCTTATGCCCTTCAAGTAAGTATAAATTGGACAACCTCTATAATTTGCGGTATGATTTCCTCCGCAGTTACTACATTTTTTTATTTTTACGTCAGTTTTGGACTTATTACATTGAGCAGTTGGATGTAGTTCCCCACACGCAACACAAACAGACGGCAATTTACAGTACGCTTTGGTGATTTTGAACCCTTTGTCCATTAAACCGATCTTTATCTCCGCAGGATCAACACATGGGTCTATGCCCTTTAGAACGACTTGGAGTCCTTTTGCGCTTTTGAGCTGGTAGGTATAGAAATCCCTAGCCGCCCTCTCCAACTGGTTGGACAATTTTCGAAAATCATCTTCCTTTTTCACTTGAATTTTAGTTTCACAGATATTTCCATGTTTAATTGAGGTTACGCTAAACATGTTTTCACCTATTACCGAAACAATTCCTTGTACCAATTTACTGGAAGTCGGCTCTCTCAGATAAATTGGTGGGGGCTTAAACGTCTTCTTAGGAAGTTCTGGCTCATCCGTCTGGAGGAGAGCAAACCTATTTTGATCATTACTCACGGTCTTAGGAGCTTTTGAATTTGATGATACTTGAGCAGACGTCGGGGTCCTCTGTCGTTTGAGAACGGTGATGTACTTATCCATACCTACTTGTTTTTTGGGTTTGACTGCACTATTTGATGAAGATGATGGTTTTTCATCTGTTGAAATCACTATATTGGGCGAACAGGAACGACGCCGTTCTGCGGCTCTTGTAGTGAGAAAATTCTCCAGAGATTTTTGTATGGATTCTTCCTCAGAGATCCATTTAATTTTTCTAGACGAGCTAAGCTCTTTCTCAGAATTACATCTGAGAGGAACACTCATACAATTTTTATGCGATTTTTAGTGTTTTTTTTTTTTTTTTATTACCGATATTACCGTAGATTTTTTAACCTATTACGAGTTATTTTTTCACTTTTTTGTTTTATTTCAACCTATTACACTTTTTCCCCTATTACGATTTTTTCACCGAAAATTCAGCCGCACTAAAAGTAACACGTCCGAACAGTTCGATGAGACGAGACTGACTGAAGCAATGAAAATGATGAAGAAAATGTTCCAAGGATGGGAACAAATTTGTTTTGAAATTCTGGCACTGAGGAAATGCTTAGTACTTTGGTTTCATTTCAGATATCAAACTGACTGAAGCAATGAAAATGATGAAGAAAATGTTCCAAGGATGGGAACAAATTTGTTTTGAAATTCTGGCACTGAGGAAATGCTTAGTACTTTGGTTTCATTTCAGATATCGAGATAGTAAAAACAACCTTGCAACGATCTTCGTCAATTTGTATTTGAAAATTTTAAATTAATTTTTGGCGATGATGTAACTTCTTCAAAATTTTCATGGACAAGTGCTAATGAAAATATTAGTATACGACTCTTAACCGTCATAAAAATCCTTACAGGTGATAATTTTTAACATTTTTAAATACAATTTCTTTGTTACATATTTTTTATTTTTACTTATTTAGATGTGACTGCAAATAGTATACCCCAAACAAATTATCAAGATGTTGATCGGCTTATTAAAAAATATTTTAGTATGACTAAAGACCGAGTTCATAAAACCAACAGAAGACTTGCAGCTGCAAATGAGCAGGGAGATGTTAACAGACAACTTGAAATCAATTAATAAAACTTATTGAACTCTGTAGTTTTTTAAATCGAATTAGGATATTTATGTTTGTTTTTTCGATGGATACAATTTTTTATTTTTTTATTATTAGATAAGTTTAAAAAATACATTTGTGCAGCAAATGAAATAATTATTTTCAAAAATATAAATATATTCATATAAAATTCATATAAAAATTGTTTTCGTATAGACAAAAATCTGATTTATTCAATTTGAAAATGTTGAAGATTTAGTGTCAGATTTCTGTCAGACTTTTCTACGATAAATCGTCAAAAGCTTCAGAGTTTTCAACGATTTCTGGCATATATCTGTACGAACTGTCCCAAAAACTATGCGAATTTTAAACGACTACAAGTACGATTTCTGTCAGACATCGATTGGAAATATCGGAAGAAAATCCAGAATTTTCCTTGAAAATAACATCAGACATCGTTCAGATATCAGACAGATCTATCTGTGAAGTTAAGGGAATTTCCCACAACAATTCTTACAGAACTCGTGTCAACCACTTCATATATTTTTCGTGTCGACTTCGAGACGAAATCAGTCCCGAAAACGGCAACTTGTGCAGAAAGTCGTTATGAACTCTGAACGATTTCGTTGCATTTGGTTTGCTGGGGTGTTGTTGCTTTGCGCTTGCGTGTATAGAGTGAAGTACGACAAAAAAACAAATAAGAAAAAGTTGTTTATGTATTTCGTATTTCTAGTGCTGTAATGAGTATACAAAACACACAGCCTATAACTAAGAGTTTTTACAAATCCAAAAGAACACCAAAAGTATATTGCTTGGGCACTCCTGATTTAGATACTAAAATTTTAAAGATATTTATAGTTGTTAAAGTGATTTTCTAGAGTAGCCCTTATATGGAAGCTATTTTCAATTATTGCATTAAAACTGTTATATTATTTTTACACAGAGGTATAGCTGAACAGGTGACATACAAAAGTCTGGAATACATGCAACGGGAGGACATAAAATAAGCCATTCCAACACTTGTTCTCCGAATTGAGTTTCGAGAGAAACTTTTAAATTATATTATATATTTTTATATTTTGTAATTAAACAATTTCTATTATCCTATTTTAAAGTTTGGTATTGACGACGACACAATTTCTGTCGAGTCTAAAGTCGACTATTGGCTGGCTGAAGAAAGTTTCCGTGGCAAAAAAATTTAAACAAGGTAAAAAATAATATTATTGGTATAATAATTATTATTAATTATAATCACAGAAATTGAAAAAGCTTACAGCAATAAAATTCAGATCAGAATTCAAGACTTTCCTTTATTGGTAAATGAAATTCTTTCAGTATTTCCATCAGAAAAAAAGTACAGGTTACTAAAAGTAAATTGAAAAACCATATTGTAAGACTGAAAATTTAAATAAATTTAAAATATTGATTAAAATTACCATTTTATTTTATTTCAAGGATTATTATTTCATTTCTAGAGGAATTAAGGTAAACCCAAGTGGAAAGTTGTACTCAAAGTACAAAAACTTTCGCTTTAAACGTTGCACATTTGACAGTTCGATATCCAGTCAAGAGGAAATTGAGAGCACATCTCTTGCTACAGCATTTAAAGTTTCTTTGAATAGAGATTCTCTTGATTGGGTTGAAGTTTGAGAAAAATAGACTAGGACGCAATTCTCTAGAAGGCAGCGAAAAAAGGACGGCCCTTAAGTGATAATGACAACGACGCGCGAGATCTTTCACCACCCAGAGCTGAATTACGACTGATTTACACACTTATATTACGGTTTAAGAACGCACTTAAAGATTTCGAACACTTTGTTTAATCAGCGCCATCTGTTGATGAACAATATTAATACAATAAGTTTTTTTGATGCAATTTTCAGAGGTTGTCTCGGATTTTTGCTTATATCTCCGTTATTTATGGACGGATTTTGCTGATTTTAAATAGAAAACTTCTCGAAAGCATGTCTGACAGTTATTTTCATGCATATGAGGATATTTCACGTCGAATTTCAACATAATAACGGTATATTTAAGATATATATTAGTATTAACGTGGATTTCAGGAGTGGACCTTATGTGAGGGATATAGTTAAATATGGACCGATATGGACCAGCAGTTTGATTTAGGCATGTATGTAAATGATCCGTGTAAAATTTGGGATTGGTATTTATAAGAGATTTATGAGTATTAAAGTGATTTTCGGAAGAGGGCTTTATATGGGGCATACGGTTAAAAATAGACCGAAGTTCACAAAATTTTGTGGGATGATTTTTGTATATATTAAAATGATCTGTGCAACGTTTTGAGTCGGTACCGATATTTATACAATATATATATAGGGATAAATGTCTTTTTCAGATGTGGTCCTTGCATGGGAGCTATGACCAGTTCTGGGCTGACCACCATAAAATTTAGTACAACAATTTATTTGCCTATAAAAATTATTTATGTAAAATTTTAATCGTTTACCATTATTTATATCTGTTTTACACGTATTTAAGTGAATTTTGGAAGTGGACTTTATATGGGGTCTATGGTCAAAAATGGACCGAACTAAGCAAGATTTTGTTTTACGATTTCTTTTTGCATGAAACTTACTTTTGCGAATTTTGTAATATTCCCATTTTATAGACATTTATGTATTATTAAGCCATATTTCGAGAAGATATTTGTATGGAGGCTATGAGAAATCATGGACCGATTCTTACTATTTTCCTCACACTTTCTTCTTTTATCATAAAAATAATGTGTACAAAATTTCATGGCAATATCTGTAATATATTTAAAAACTTGCAAGAAATTTTTTTAAAAATATCAACTTTTTATGGAGGTTGTTTCACATTTTGGTGCATAACTTTGGTTCTACTATTCCGTCTTTTGGACGTGAGAGTGTTTTACACAGACAAATAGACAGACGGGCATAGCTCAATTGACTTAGAATTCCATAAGGATCAATAATATATATACTTTGTTGGGTCACAGATGAATATTTCTTATGGCCAGTTTTTAACTTAAAAATTAAAATGTGTTTAAACTTAAGTTCTGTTTAAATACCAAATTCATTTTTATAGATCATATTTAAATAGAACTAAAATCACTGACTACGTCCATTTAAATACAACTTAAACACAACTTAAGTTTTTGTGAAAATTTCGCATTGAATTTTTTTTTTATTATTTGAAAAAAATATTTAATAAACTTGCCGCGAATAAAAACATTGTGCTTATTAATATCAATATCAACTAAATATCAAATAAAACAATGAATTTAGATGAAGACAACATGAATTATGCAGCTTTTACTATTTAGTTTACAACAATTTGTAAACTAAATAGTAAATCAGCTGTTAATAAAGAAGTTGTTTATATTTTTTTGATATTTAATAGTGCTACCATACTTTTATCATAATTAAATATCAAACTTAATTTTAGACTGAAAAAATTAAACCGTATTTAAATACAACTTAAGTTTAAGTCAAAATTAACTAATTTCGTATTTAAATATGAAGTTAAAAACTGGCCATTAGTGTTAACACGGATAAATATACCCTAATTCACCACTTAGTGGTGGAGGGTATAAAAAAAGTTAAAAGGATAAACCATTTTTTATATTTTGTTATTATTATCTATCTTTATTTCGAAATTATACACACTTTATATTCTTAACACAAACTGTTTGAAATAAGCTGTGATGCACTGTATGTTCCTGGTCCTTATGAAAGTCTAAGATGTGGCAATCTTCTGACATTCATGCAAAGAAGTTGTATTGTTTCTTTTTGTCTGCTTTTTCACTGAAAAAATATTTTTTTCGCTTAAACTCATTCAACCACAAGTTAGTTTGTGAGCGTGTACCAGACTGTTTAAGAGATACCATAAAAGTTGTAACGAATGTATTCTGCTGTCAAGGGCTTCTGGTTATTTTTTTTTAATTTCGGTTAATTGGGAATAGCATGAAATTACAATTTCCTTGTATTTTTTATAAGTACATAAAAATATTTGTATAATACGCTTATGTTGATTTTTGTAACGAGAAACAACAGCCTCAAAGCATTCTTGTCTTAGGAGCTTTTGAATTTGATGATACTTGAGCAGACGTCGGGGTCCTCTGTCGTTTGAGAACGGTGATGTACTTATCCATACCTACTTGTTTTTTGGGTTTGACTGCACTATTTGATGAAGATGATGGTTTTTCATCTGTTGAAATCACTATATTGGGCGAACAGGAACGACGCCGTTCTGCGGCTCTTGTAGTGAGAAAATTCTCCAGAGATTTTTGTATGGATTCTTCCTCAGAGATCCATTTAATTTTTCTAGACGAGCTAAGCTCTTTCTCAGAATTACATCTGAGAGGAACACTCATACAATTTTTATGCGATTTTTAGTGTTTTTTTTTTTAATTACCGATATTACCGTAGATTTTTTAACCTATTACGAGTTATTTTTTCACTTTTTTGTTTTATTTCAACCTATTACACTTTTTCCCCTATTACGATTTTTTCACCGAAAATTCAGCCGCACTAAAAGTAACACGTCCGAACAGTTCGATGAGACGAGACTGACTGAAGCAATGAAAATGATGAAGAAAATGTTCCAAGGATGGGAACAAATTTGTTTTGAAATTCTGGCACTGAGGAAATGCTTAGTACTTTGGTTTCATTTCAGATATCGAGATAGTAAAAACAACCTTGCAACGATCTTCGTCAATTTGTATTTGAAAATTTTAAATTAATTTTTGGCGATGATGTAACTTCTTCAAAATTTTCATGGACAAGTGCTAATGAAAATATTAGTATACGACTCTTAACCGTCAT
Source organism: Bellardia pandia (assembly GCA_916048285.2). Classification (NCBI taxonomy): domain Eukaryota; kingdom Metazoa; phylum Arthropoda; class Insecta; order Diptera; family Calliphoridae; genus Bellardia; species Bellardia pandia. The sequence continues at coordinate 3,742,633 of OU696534.1, forward strand.
AAAAATCCTTACAGGTGATAATTTTTAACATTTTTAAATACAATTTCTTTGTTACATATTTTTTATTTTTACTTATTTAGATGTGACTGCAAATAGTATACCCCAAACAAATTATCAAGATGTTGATCGGCTTATTAAAAAATATTTTAGTATGACTAAAGACCGAGTTCATAAAACCAACAGAAGACTTGCAGCTGCAAATGAGCAGGGAGATGTTAACAGACAACTTGAAATCAATTAATAAAACTTATTGAACTCTGTAGTTTTTTAAATCGAATTAGGATATTTATGTTTGTTTTTTCGATGGATACAATTTTTTATTTTTTTATTATTAGATAAGTTTAAAAAATACATTTGTGCAGCAAATGAAATAATTATTTTCAAAAATATAAATATATTCATATAAAATTCATATAAAAATTGTTTTCGTATAGACAAAAATCTGATTTATTCAATTTGAAAATGTTGAAGATTTAGTGTCAGATTTCTGTCAGACTTTTCTACGATAAATCGTCAAAAGCTTCAGAGTTTTCAACGATTTCTGGCATATATCTGTACGAACTGTCCCAAAAACTATGCGAATTTTAAACGACTACAAGTACGATTTCTGTCAGACATCGATTGGAAATATCGGAAGGAAATCCAGAATTTTCCTTGAAAATAACATCAGACATCGTTCAGATATCAGACAGATCTATCTGTGAAGTTAAGGGAATTTCCCACAATAATTCTTACAGAACTCGTGTCAACCACTTCATATATTTTTCGTGTCGACTTCGAGACGAAATCAGTCCCGAAAACGGCAACTTGTGCAGAAAGTCGTTATGAACTCTGAACGATTTCGTTGCATTTGGTTTGCTGGGGTGTTGTTGCTTTGCGCTTGCGTGTATAGAGTGAAGTACGACAAAAAAACAAATAAGAAAAAGTTGTTTATGTATTTCGTATTTCTAGTGCTGTAATGAGTATACAAAACACACAGCCTATAACTAAGAGTTTTTACAAATCCAAAAGAACACCAAAAGTATATTGCTTGGGCACTCCTGATTTAGATACTAAAATTTTAAAGATATTTATAGTTGTTAAAGTGATTTTCTAGAGTAGCCCTTATATGGAAGCTATTTTCAATTATTGCATTAAAACTGTTATATTATTTTTACACAGAGGTATAGCTGAACAGGTGACATACAAAAGTCTGGAATACATGCAACGGGAGGACATAAAATAAGCCATTCCAACACTTGTTCTCCGAATTGAGTTTCGAGAGAAACTTTTAAATTATATTATATATTTTTATATTTTGTAATTAAACAATTTCTATTATCCTATTTTAAAGTTTGGTATTGACGACGACACAATTTCTGTCGAGTCTAAAGTCGACTATTGGCTGGCTGAAGAAAGTTTCCGTGGCAAAAAAATTTAAACAAGGTAAAAAATAATATTATTGGTATAATAATTATTATTAATTATAATCACAGAAATTGAAAAAGCTTACAGCAATAAAATTCAGATCAGAATTCAAGACTTTCCTTTATTGGTAAATGAAATTCTTTCAGTATTTCCATCAGAAAAAAAGTACAGGTTACTAAAAGTAAATTGAAAAACCATATTGTAAGACTGAAAATTTAAATAAATTTAAAATATTGATTAAAATTACCATTTTATTTTATTTCAAGGATTATTATTTCATTTATAGAGGAATTAAGGTAAACCCAAGTGGAAAGTTGTACTCAAAGTACAAAAACTTTCGCTTTAAACGTTGCACATTTGACAGTTCGATATCCAGTCAAGAGGAAATTGAGAGCACATCTCTTGCTACAGCATTTAAAGTTTCTTTGAATAGAGATTCTCTTGATTGGGTTGAAGTTTGAGAAAAATAGACTAGGACGCAATTCTCTAGAAGGCAGCGAAAAAAGGACGGCCCTTAAGTGATAATGACAACGACGCGCGAGATCTTTCACCACCCAGAGCTGAATTACGACTGATTTACACACTTATATTACGGTTTAAGAACGCACTTAAAGATTTCGAACACTTTGTTTAATCAGCGCCATCTGTTGATGAACAATATTAATACAATAAGTTTTTTTGATGCAATTTTCAGAGGTTGTCTCGGATTTTTGCTTATATCTCCGTTATTTATGGACGGATTTTGCTGATTTTAAATAGAAAACTTCTCGAAAGCATGTCTGACAGTTATTTTCATGCATATGAGGATATTTCACGTCGAATTTCAACATAATAACGGTATATTTAAGATATATATTAGTATTAACGTGGATTTCAGGAGTGGACCTTATGTGAGGGATATAGTTAAATATGGACCGATATGGACCAGCAGTTTGATTTAGGCATGTATGTAAATGATCCGTGTAAAATTTGGGATTGGTATTTATAAGAGATTTATGAGTATTAAAGTGATTTTCGGAAGAGGGCTTTATATGGGGCATACGGTTAAAAATAGACCGAAGTTCACAAAATTTTGTGGGATGATTTTTGTATATATTAAAATGATCTGTGCAACGTTTTGAGTCGGTACCGATATTTATACAATATATATATAGGGATAAATGTCTTTTTCAGATGTGGTCCTTGCATGGGAGCTATGACCAGTTCTGGGCTGACCACCATAAAATTTAGTACAACAATTTATTTGCCTATAAAAATTATTTATGTAAAATTTTAATCGTTTACCATTATTTATATCTGTTTTACACGTATTTAAGTGAATTTTGGAAGTGGACTTTATATGGGGTCTATGGTCAAAAATGGACCGAACTAAGCAAGATTTTGTTTTACGATTTCTTTTTGCATGAAACTTACTTTTGCGAATTTTGTAATATTCCCATTTTATAGACATTTATGTATTATTAAGCCATATTTCGAGAAGATATTTGTATGGAGGCTATGAGAAATCATGGACCGATTCTTACTATTTTCCTCACACTTTCTTCTTTTATCATAAAAATAATGTGTACAAAATTTCATGGCAATATCTGTAATATATTTAAAAACTTGCAAGAAATTTTTTTAAAAATATCAACTTTTTATGGAGGTTGTTTCACATTTTGGTGCATAACTTTGGTTCTACTATTCCGTCTTTTGGACGTGAGAGTGTTTTACACAGACAAATAGACAGACGGGCATAGCTCAATTGACTTAGAATTCCATAAGGATCAATAATATATATACTTTGTTGGGTCTCAGATGAATATTTCTTATGGCCAGTTTTTAACTTAAAAATTAAAATGTGTTTAAACTTAAGTTCTGTTTAAATACCAAATTCATTTTTATAGTGTTACGGATTTAAAAACTTTTCAAAGTTTGTAACTTTTACCTATACCCAATATATCATAAAATGTGAATACACCATCATCACGCGCTTAACATGTTTTTTCTTATGACATATTTTGCATTCTTTTATGTATACACGTTTACGGCATATTTGGAATTCTTGAAATTCCTGAAATTCCTTCCTTTCTTTTCAGTTGACAACAACCTTTTTTCTATTTAAAATTTGTTCTCAACAAAGCAATAGGAAAAAAAAATGTAACAAGTGGTAGTGCGCTAAATAAGAAAAGAGAGATAGAACCTGTTTTGAGAAGGAATATTAATGCGCATGTTCTTAAATTTTCTTTTGTTATTCCTTCGCGCTGGAATATATATACGCTCGCGCAAGCCGCGCAACATATATATAATCCACATGTAAGAATGACCAACACCACTTTGTAGTTTTTTTTTCTTTGTCTAACCATCTCTGCTTGTGCACAAATACATATGCATGTACACATGAATACCATTTCTCTCGCAGCAACAATATATGGAATGACTAAAATTTAAAGAATGCAAGAACAGTTATTTTTTTTTGTCAATCGGAATGTGCATTTTTTCTTACATTCCAACAAGAATGTTACAGCGTAGGCAGAGAAGATCGTCAGTATAAAACATACATGTAGAAGTAGCAAGAAGGAAGTCAGTTTTGAATGGTTGAAAAACACGGACAGTCGCGCTTAATAAATTGATAATAAAAAACCAAAAAGAAAAACTTTTGGCAAAGTGTTCAATAAAAGGTGTTCCATAGTGTGTGCAATTTTATTAAAATAACAGAAAAAATTTTAAAAAAGTGAGAAATTTTCAAAAAGTGTCGCTTAACACAATGTACAAAGTGACGAAAATTTCAAGTGCGTTAGGAACACTTTAGAACTCCCATAATTATGTATATACCTATGTTAAAGAACCTTTAACGTTCTCAGTTGGAACCGTGAGTCACGAGTTTTGTTTTTGACGTAAAAGGTCTATAAGCACTCCGTCGTCAGCCGTAGCACAGACAATAGTAACGTAGAGGATAGCCCCTACAGTCGGTATTTGAATTAAAGAAAAGTTTTAAAAAACATAGGTTTTTAAAAGAAAAACTAAATCTTAAAAGGAAGAATAAAATAAAAAAAAACTAAAGGCCTTGCAAATGATATAAAAAAAAAAGGAAGAAAAAGAAAAGGTCAAAGAAATGTGTGTGTGTTTTGCGGGAAGGAAAACGAACAAAAGTACGCAAAAATAAAGAAAATTTCAAAAATTTAGCACCTATTTAAAAGGCAAATTTAAAAATTTAGCTCGTAACCTTTAAACTATAATAATTAAGTGTTTAAATAATTAATGAAGAATGTTAAGAAACATGTGAATTCGCATAACAAAAGTAAATAAAACCAAAGTAAAACTATAAACTTATGATCAAATGTAAAATATATTATATGTAAAATGAGAAAAAGTATATTAAAGAAAATATGAAATACAAAAACAAAAAAAAAAGGAAAATTAACAGAGACATATAAAAAAAAAAAAGGAAAGAAGGACAATTAAGAACTAAGTATAATTAAAAAAAAAAAAAAAAGATATGAAAAATAAAAAAAGAAAAAATTGAAAACTATAACCTAAGTGATAACTAAAACTTAAAAGAACTATTTCAAAGTTACACCAAAAAAAAAACTACGATTAACAACTACAACAAACACGCCGTCAGCAGCAACAAAGGCAAAGCAACAAAAACAACAAAACATCGCCATGAAGCAACAACTGTAACTACAACAGGCAACGTAGCAGCAACAACAAACAGGTCATAGTTTTAAGTAAAATTTTTTTGTAGTATTTAAATAAATCCCTATACATATATATATAGATTTAGGTATATACATATATATATATATATATATATTTTAAACATAAATATTTAAGTTCTTCAAACATAATTATATATATATATGTATGTATAAATATAGGTGTATGTATGGATGTGGGTATACATATATGTATGTGTATCCAAATATATAAACTTAAGCATATATATAAATATATACTTATAAGTTTATATACTTGCATAATTATCAGTATATACATATAAATATAACTATACATATATGTATATATACATATATAGGAATTTAAGTATATATAGATAGGAACACTAAAAATTTATTGTTATTATTATTAATTAATATTATTAGGAATTTATTATTATTATTATCAATTACTATTATTAGGAATATATTATTATTATTGGCATTAAGTTATGTATAAATTAAGCATTAGTATTAACCTCAGTCTTTATAAATAAAAAGAAATACTATGAATTTAACATGAAATAATAATTTTTTTTTAAATGGATGCTAAAAAGAACCAGGCTATCGTGAGTAACGTTTAAAATTTGACGATTGTTTAGTTTAAGGGACAGGTTAGGAATTTAGGGTATTTTGCCTGTCAAAGGTTGGGGATTGGGACAATTGTACCCCTATATGGCAACCATCTGGCCATATCATCACTTAAGTGATGCCCAATGTAGCGATTTCTCCTTTCTTTTAGCAGTGATGCTTTGGTTCCCTCTTCTCGTGGTTTTTATTTTATTTTTGTATGAATTTACGAAATTTTATAAGCATGCTTCCAGGGGTGTGAAGCATGTAATATGTTTACGCGTCAAAACCCTGGTTTGAGACAAATTTGCTTACTGAGCTAGCGGGCCAGCTATATACCCCCTCAATCGGTTTTGGAACTGTCATTTATTTTTTTTTTAAGAATAATTGATCGGCACGTAACATATTTGGCGCCCAACGTAAAGCACCCTTAGGGTGACAGTGATTTATTAACACCAGTAAAACAATTTAGGTTTATTAAGTTTTATGTTTCGTTCACAAACTTCGTAAGTCCCGGAAGGTACATCAGTACCATGCCTGCGTTGCGACGAAGTGGAGAAGTTACGTAATGCTGAAGAGATTTGAAGTTGCTTACTAAAATTTTAGAATTTTTAATATTTCGTTTATTCTTGGTCGCCGTAACATATATGGCGCCCAAACAAAAAGCCACTCGTAGGCTAACAATTTTTTTTAAGAAAAAGAATCAAGTGAAAAGCTACTAAAAGGAAAGGGGAAATGGCTACATTTTTTTTATTAATTCGTAATTTTTTTTGTAAATATTTGACTAGCGCTATTGGTGTATGAGTCGTGAATTCTGGAGTTGCATAATCTGGTTTCAATTGCCATACAAACCTTGTTATGTGCTGAACATTTTTAATTTAAATTAAATTTAAATTAAAATAATTAAATGAAGATTTAATTTTCTCACTGTGTTTTTTTCATCTAAATTTTGCTTTTGATTATAGCAATTATTGCAAGTCTGGAACTGATTCTATACAGAGGTCAGTACTATTGCGGCAATAATACTATAGTCATGGGACAAAACATTGCATGAACCTAGATTGTCTAAGTCCTTGCCTGACTATCTCCTTTTAAAAATGGTAGGCATGTAGCGAGATAATTCAGGTTTAAAATCATATATTTACACAACACAGTTTTTTGCAAATGTTTACAGAAAGGATTGGTTTCAGGGATAATCGTTGAGACATCATATTCTGTCATAGAAACAGGTCTGATGCCCAATGAAGTAGGGAGAGACAGGATACTGATAGTATCATAGCCTTTCTACACACATTTCTTTTACTAATATTGCGAATTTTTTTTCTTTTTCTAAACAATCGTCTTATTTGCCACTGCCGGTTCTTCTTAGCATCCAGAAAAATTATAAGAGTAAAGAAGAAAAACTTTTTTTTTGAGTTCTGAACAAACTTTGAATTTATTTTGCAACAGAAAAAAAAAAATTTTGTTAATAATAATATTTATAATTATTTTTGAGAAGAAAATTTTTTTTCAAAAAAGTAAAACTTTTACAATTAGTACATTCTTTAAAATTTTTTATATTTTTTTTCTAGAATTCCTTTAAAACACCACACATTTAAAATTTTTTCTTGAAATTTGAACATTCTCTTTTAATAATTTAATTCGTTAACCCTCTGTTTACGAATAATTATCAGCGAATGCTTCACATTTTTTTTATTTTATTATTCTTCTATTTCTGAACATTTTAGGCACTTCGAATTTATCTTTCGAATGTGAACATTTTTTTCCTCAGTGGTTTGTCGCACTCGCACTATCGAATACTGCGAATATTTGCCTTGATCGTGATTTTCCTATATTGTAACCTGTTTATCTAGCGAATTAGTGCGCGTTCTACTATTTAGTCTATGGTGCATTATGCACAAATATAATACGCGATCCGGCCTAGATAAGAATACATCGGTCACGCGTAATACCAATCCAATTAGAACATCACCTAGTGTGAGAGGTAGGACTGCTGTAAGAGCTAGAAATCCGAGACCAATCACAGTAGTAACAGGTCGCGGTCGAACCTCGGTAGGGGAAGGATCAAATAGCACAGTCAGTTTAGGGACTCCGCGTTCGGATACAAGCATAATAGCAATAAGGACATCCTCAGTTCCGACATCACTGAATACTAGTGACCTATCGGACAGAAGTTTTATCGGCAGAGAAGTTTCAGGGAATCAGCAGGATTTGACAAGGCCAAGCGGGTTTAATAGCAACCAGCCTGACGTAGAACAGAATTTAAATATGGCAACCGAGAATAGTACAGGTCTTCCACACTCACATGAGGATGGCGCTCAGTCGTCAGACACAAATTCCATGGACGTTTTGATAAATTATGTAAGAGACGCCATGAGGAATACCCAGGAGGAGTTCAGACGAGAGCTAAATGATATCAGGAGAGATTTGGGACAGCCCAGAGGTTCTAGGGTGACAGACAATTCCCCGGGAATAAATTCCCAAAGCTCAAATATGAACTCGAATACCTCCTCGGCATCAATGTTCATTAAACTGAAAGACTGGAACGTATCATTTAGCGGTGAAGAGGACATATCCGATTTTTTGTTTAAAATAGATACCCTTACTGAGCGTAGTCAATGTCCGTGGGACTATTTAATGGCAAACTTCCATATCTTTTTAAAGGGCAAGGCAGAAACCTGGTTTTGGATGTATATCAAACACAATCCCAGGGCAACATATCCATTGTTGAAAAGAGCAATTACCAGACAATTCGGTACGTTAGGGAGCGACCTAGATATTTTAATGAAGATTTCGTCCCGAAAACAGCTTCCGAAAGAAAGCTATGACGATTTTCATTCAACTATCGTACAATTAAATTTGAAATTGGGTAATCCTATGGATGATAACGCTCTGATAAAAATAATTAGAAAAAATGTTAGACCCGAATTATTGAACATGACTTTTGTTTCAAGACCCGATAATCTAGACTCATATCGTGATTTGCTCAGAGAAGCCGAGAAATCCTTAAAGGCAAGTAGCATGCCGAAATACCAAATTAGTCGACCCCGTCAAGTAGACGAAGTTTCCATCGATTCAACTGATCCCATTCGGGATGACTATTCAGAGGATGAATTTGACCCGCAGGTAGAGGCTTTTAATATAAGTAAACCTTATGTCAAGGGAGATTATTCCCGAATTATATGCTGGAACTGCTTAAATTCAGGCCACAGCTACATTTATTGTCAGGAAAAAACTCGAAACCTTTTCTGTTTCAAATGTGGACAAAGGGGTGTTACTACACCAGAGTGCAAAAATCCACATCAGGGAAACAGGCGTCGGGGCGAGTGGGTGACCGGGGATGCTCGTTCCTCGAAGTAAAACCCGAGTTACTTTCGAATAGTGAGAGTAAACCTTCACAGAGGGCCTTACTCTCAGATTCATCAAACCTACTTGCCATGAAAACATCTTTTAAACCTACCATTTCGAAGCAAATCGCAAAATGTCGTAAACGTTACGCCATTAGGAAAACGTACAGGAAAATATTAGAAACCACTTGTTTAACCACTTCGGATGATGGGAGACCCTATGCCAGAATCAAGATCTTTAATACTGAACTAACATGTCTATTGGACTCCGGGGCAAATGTGACAGTCTTAGGAAAAGGATGTTTAGAATTTCTAGCTGAACACAACATTCATTTTGACAAATTGCGCTCATGCATATCCACGGCAAATGGATCTAAAAATCCAGTTTTAGGCCACTGCACACTTCCAGTAACCTTTAAGGGGGTCACGAAACCAATCATTTTTTACATAGTACCAAGTTTGTCCCAAGTAGCTTATCTAGGTGTAGATTTTTGGAAGACGTACTCTATAGCGCCACAGATATTTCCATCTATAGATTGCTTAGAGATAAATAAAAAACCTGATTTACTTTTTCATGACCTTTCTGCAGAGGAAAAACTGCAACTCGAAAATGTGATTTTTAATTTTCCTTCATATGAAAAACTAGGGCTTGGCAGCACTCAACTTTTAGAACACCATATTGACACGGGAGACGCTACGCCAGTTAAATCAAAACATTACCCCTTATCTCCTCCTAAGCAGGCAGAGATATATGAGGAACTTGATAGGTTATTGGCTTTAGGCGTAATAGAGGAGTCAAATTCTCCGTGGTGCAGTCCTATTGTTGCTGTTCGTAAACCCGGCAAAATAAGACTGTGTCTGGACTGCCGAAAATTAAACGAACTGACCAAAAAGGATTCATATCCTCTACCCCACATTAATGGGCTGTTGAGTCGTTTAAAGGATACCCACTACATCAGTGGTATAGACTTGAAGGATGCGTTTCACCAGATCAAGTTATCTGAGAGTTCGAAGGAAAAGACCGCTTTTGCAGTGCCAGGCAGGGCTTTATACCAATATAGGGTCATGCCTTTTGGTGTATGTAACGGTCCTCAAACGATGAGCCGCTTGATGGACAAAGTCATTCCGTCCAGGTTACGTGACAACGTTTTTATATATTTAGACGACCTTCTAGTGTGTAGTTCAGATTTCGACAGTCATATTCGTTTACTAGGTGAAGTTGCACAGTGTCTCAGTTCAGCCGGTCTTACAATTAACGTAGGCAAAAGTAAATTTTGCCAACGCGAAATAAAATACCTTGGGTATCGTATTGGAAATGGTGAGTTGAAGGTTGACCCCGAAAAAGTAGAAGCAATGGTTAATGTTCCCTTACCGAAAACCCCGCGGCAAGTTAGGCGATTCATAGGCATGGCAAACTGGTACCGCACATTTATAAAAAATTTCTCTGATCTCGCAGGTCCACTTACTGATTGCCTACGCAAATCTAACAAACCTTTTCGTCTCAGTTCCGAGGCAGTCGAAGCTTTTGAAAAACTGAAACATGCTCTTTCAAGTGCACCTATATTGGCCCAGCCAGATTTCAACAGGGAATTCGTCATCCAGTGTGATGCATCACAGATAGGTGTAGGCGGAGTTTTGTACCAGCTAGATGCTGAGGGAAATGAACACCCGATCGCGTTTGTGTCCCAAAAACTTAATAAGGCCCAGCGGAATTACACGGTAACGGAGCTTGAATGCTTGGCGGCAGTAATTTGCGTGAAAAGATTTAGGCAGTATGTTGAGGGACTTCCCTTTAAGATAATAACGGACCACTCTAGTCTACGCTGGCTCATGAGCCAAAAAGATTTACATGGTAGGCTAGCCCGGTGGAGCCTCAAGCTTCAAAATTTCGTTTTCACTATCGAACACCGGAAGGGTTCACTAAACGTAGTGCCGGATACCTTATCCAGAATTGATGTAGACGAAATCCAAATCTGTCCTTCTTCTCCCGAAATAGACCTAAAATCGCCTGAATTCTGTGGTTTGGAATATAGCAAAATTAGGGAAGAGATAAGTAGAAATACAGACCTGTTGCCAGACTTACACGTCTCGGGGAACCACATATACAAACGAGTTAGATTCAGAAAGGGAAACGATAAAGAGGAGGATCTCTGGAGACTGTGGTTACCTAAAACCTTGGCAGACGAAGTAGTAAAATCAGCTCACGGTGAAGGTTGTCACGGGGGATTCTTCAAGACATTATGTCGAATTAGGCAAAGGTATTTTTGGCCGAAGATGGCTCGCGATGTAAAATCATATGTTAACAACTGCGATGATTGTAAAATGATAAAGTCTCCTAACCATGTACTACGCCCACCAATGGGAAATCAGATCCTGACAGACCGACCTTTCCAAAGACTATACTGTGATTTCTTAGGTCCTTATCCAAGCACAAAGTCGAAAAATTCCCAGTTATTTATACTGATTGATCATCTTACGAAATTCTTGTTTTTGAAGCCTTTAAGATCCGCAACGTCAAATAATGTAATAGAATTTTTCCAAAATGAAATTTTTTGCACTTACGGTGTGCCACAGTATGTCCATAGTGATAACGCGAAACAGTTTACGTCAAAGGAGATGAAAGAATTTTTCCATGCTTATGGCATCACACACATTACCACCGGTTTCTATTCTCCACAGGCAAATGCTTCCGAGCGCGCGAATAGAGAAATCATTTCTAAAATAAGGTATTTCCTTAAGGATGACCCGGACCACACGACTTGGGATAGAAATATCCACAAAATCTTAACAGTATTACGTAGTGATTTTCATGCGGCGATACAGTGCACCCCTTATTTCGCCACATTCGGTCAAAACATGATCCTTCACGGATCCTCTTACCACCTTTTGGAAAAACTGAACTTAGTTACCGATGACACAATTGTACTCCGTTCCGATAAACTTCAGGATATACGTGAAAAAGTTAGCCGTAACCTGAATATTGCACATGAAAAGGCTTGTCGAACCTATAACACCAGATCTAAACCCGTAAATTTTATAATAGGTCAAGAGGTTTTCCGTCGAAATCACTCCCAAAGTGACTTTAAGAAGGGTATTAACGCCAAATTTAACCCCAAATTTTTGAAGTGTAGGATAAGGGGGAGAATAGGAAACGCGCTGTACGACCTAGAGGACCTGAAAGGCAACTACATCGGAAAATATCACGCCTCTGACATTCGTGCATAGTCGTAGTGCCTGACAGTCATATTCAGTGAGGTACTGCCCGGCTTCGTGGGTCGTGCCACACGTATATTATTTTACATACATTCTTTTTATATACCTATACCCGGTTTCGTGGGTCAAGCTAGACGTTCAACACACGTTTTTTTTTAATTGCGCCTAAATCCTGCCTGTTCAATCAAATACCACAGATATTGAGTTGAAGCAGGTTTGTTACGGATTTAAAAACTTTTCAAAGTCTGTAACTTTTACCTATACCCAATATATCATAAAATGTGAATACACCATCATCACGCGCTTAACATGTTTTTTCTTATGACATATTTTGCATTCTTTTATGTATACACGTTTACGGCATATTTGGAATTCTTGAAATTCCTGAAATTCCTTCCTTTCTTTTCAGTTGACAACAACCTTTTTTCTATTTAAAATTTGTTCTCAACAAAGCAATAGGAAAAAAAAATGTAACAAGTGGTAGTGCGCTAAATAAGAAAAGAGAGATAGAACCTGTTTTGAGAAGGAATATTAATGCGCATGTTCTTAAATTTTCTTTTGTTATTCCTTCGCGCTGGAATATATATACGCTCGCGCAAGCCGCGCAACATATATATAATCCACATGTAAGAATGACCAACACCACTTTGTAGTTTTTTTTTCTTTGTCTAACCATCTCTGCTTGTGCACAAATACATATGCATGTACACATGAATACCATTTCTCTCGCAGCAACAATATATGGAATGACTAAAATTTAAAGAATGCAAGAACAGTTATTTTTTTTTGTCAATCGGAATGTGCATTTTTTCTTACATTCCAACAAGAATGTTACAGCGTAGGCAGAGAAGATCGTCAGTATAAAACATACATGTAGAAGTAGCAAGAAGGAAGTCAGTTTTGAATGGTTGAAAAACACGGACAGTCGCGCTTAATAAATTGATAATAAAAAACCAAAAAGAAAAACTTTTGGCAAAGTGTTCAATAAAAGGTGTTCCATAGTGTGTGCAATTTTATTAAAATAACAGAAAAAATTTTAAAAAAGTGAGAAATTTTCAAAAAGTGTCGCTTAACACAATGTACAAAGTGACGAAAATTTCAAGTGCGTTAGGAACACTTTAGAACTCCCATAATTATGTATATACCTATGTTAAAGAACCTTTAACGTTCTCAGTTGGAACCGTGAGTCACGAGTTTTGTTTTTGACGTAAAAGGTCTATAAGCACTCCGTCGTCAGCCGTAGCACAGACAATAGTAACGTAGAGGATAGCCCCTACAGTCGGTATTTGAATTAAAGAAAAGTTTTAAAAAACATAGGTTTTTAAAAGAAAAACTAAATCTTAAAAGGAAGAATAAAATAAAAAAAAACTAAAGGCCTTGCAAATGATATAAAAAAAAAAGGAAGAAAAAGAAAAGGTCAAAGAAATGTGTGTGTGTTTTGCGGGAAGGAAAACGAACAAAAGTACGCAAAAATAAAGAAAATTTCAAAAATTTAGCACCTATTTAAAAGGCAAATTTAAAAATTTAGCTCGTAACCTTTAAACTATAATAATTAAGTGTTTAAATAATTAATGAAGAATGTTAAGAAACATGTGAATTCGCATAACAAAAGTAAATAAAACCAAAGTAAAACTATAAACTTATGATCAAATGTAAAATATATTATATGTAAAATGAGAAAAAGTATATTAAAGAAAATATGAAATACAAAAACAAAAAAAAAAGGAAAATTAACAGAGACATATAAAAAAAAAAAAGGAAAGAAGGACAATTAAGAACTAAGTATAATTAAAAAAAAAAAAAAAAGATATGAAAAATAAAAAAAGAAAAAATTGAAAACTATAACCTAAGTGATAACTAAAACTTAAAAGAACTATTTCAAAGTTACACCAAAAAAAAAACTACGATTAACAACTACAACAAACACGCCGTCAGCAGCAACAAAAACAACAAAACATCGCCATGAAGCAACAACTGTAACTACAACAGGCAACGTAGCAGCAACAACAAACAGGTCATAGTTTTAAGTAAAATTTTTTTGTAGTATTTAAATAAATCCCTATACATATATATATAGATTTAGGTATATACATATATATATATATATATATAATTTTAAACATAAATATTTAAGTTCTTCAAACATAATTATATATATATATGTATGTATAAATATAGGTGTATGTATGGATGTGGGTATACATATATGTATGTGTATCCAAATATATAAACTTAAGCATATATATAAATATATACTTATAAGTTTATATACTTGCATAATTATCAGTATATACATATAAATATAACTATACATATATGTATATATACATATATAGGAATTTAAGTATATATAGATAGGAACACTAAAAATTTATTGTTATTATTATTAATTAATATTATTAGGAATTTATTATTATTATTATCAATTACTATTATTAGGAATATATTATTATTATTGGCATTAAGTTATGTATAAATTAAGCATTAGTATTAACCTCAGTCTTTATAAATAAAAAGAAATACTATGAATTTAACAATGAAATAATATTTTTTTTTAAATGGATGCTAAAAAGAACCAGGCTATGGTGAGTAACGTTTAAAATTTGACGATTGTTTAGTTTAAGGTACAGGTTAGGAATTTAGGGTATTTTACCTGTCAAAGGTTGGGGATTGGGACAATTGTACCCCTATATGGCAACCATCTGGCCATATCATCACTTAAGTGATGCCCAATGTAGCGATTTCTCCTTTCTTTTAGCAGTGATGCTTTGGTTCCCTCTTCTCGTGGTTTTTATTTTATTTTTGTATGAATTTACGAAATTTTATAAGCATGCTTCCAGGGGTGTGAAGCATGTAATATTAGGGTGGCCCATATTTTCAAGTAAAAATTTCAAAATGACCTTGGACATCTGGGCATCCCTTAATTTTTTTACTAGTACTAAAACTAGTATTTATGCAAAGTTTGAATATAAAATTCCAATAGAAAGACTGTGCTCAAACCAATATAACATTAATAACGAAATTAAAAAAATTAGGTTATTTTAAATAAAGTACAATTAGCTGAATAGTAGAAAAATAATTTATTTTACAGTAGAAAATAGATAAATAATATAAAAGAATTTGTTAAAAAGTGGTAAGTTAATTAAAAAAACAGGTTTAGTTTTTCAAAGATGACAGCTTTAAACTTTCAATTAAGGCTTGTTTTGTCGTTTTGGTCGGAATAGACTTTCTGTTAGCTTCAACCACTTGCAAAATCAATTGTTTCTCTTCTTCGTCGTTTGTCAGCAGCTTATTGAATTCTTCAAATAGTTTAACACCACGTTCAGCTACATCATTTATAACTTTTAAATTTTTTGCGATTATTGTACCATTAATGTAATGTTCATTAATGTGCCATTCATTTGGGTTTATGGTCAAGAAATCTGAATTTATTTCTAATTTTTCAAACAGCTGCAGTGATCTTTTATTGGCAAAGTCAGCCAAAACGGCTTGGTCAGTTAAAAGTAACGAATCTCCTCTTATTTTTCGGCCAAGTGGCTCACACTCTGTTTTTTTAACAATTGCCTCCTTCTCCTCATTTGATATTTTTTCTGAGAATAAGCTTAATCCAACTAATTCATCTGAGAGGTACCACATATGAGATTTTATTGTATTTTTGACCACTTCACTAACTTGACGATCACTCACTTCATAATTAGTCATATCTTTCCACAGAGATAGGTCTGACCAAGCCGCATTTGTAGCCATAGGAGCTTCAAACCAATATTTAACATACACTAGGAGTCCAAAGTTTACAAAGCGTTCTACCTGAGACTTTTCTTTTTGTGTAGTTTTGAAACCGCCTTCGTCACGAAATAAGTGAATTTTTATGGTATATATCAGCTTTGACATCCAACGAGCATGATGTACTGCACCAGGAGCTCTCCAATGAATTTTATCAGGAGTATGACCCAAAGCAAGTAGTGACAATTCTATTAGCTCCATGTAATCATCCCTGGGCTGCTTTTTGCTTTTTAAGGCAACTAATAAAACTTTTACCGCATCAAGTTTTAAAAATTCTCTACCTGCAGCTTCTTCTAATGGTTTATAGTTTTCTTTACGTATAGATGCCCATGATGCTTTGAATCTTTTGAATAAGGAAATATCAGGAGAACTGGATGGTCCGAAGCAAAGAACAAAAACTTTACTCAGAACAATTTCTAAAATGTGATGTCTACATGCTAGCCATAAGAATTCTTGTCCTGTTTTTTGCTCCAGCATTACACAAGCTCCATTTTTTAATCCAGTATTAACGGATGTAGTGTCAAAACACATTCCAACTATTTTCTTCTCCAAACCCCATTCAGTAAGTGCATTATAAACAGCTTTAGAAGTGTTTGCGCCAGTACCACTTACAAGTTTTGGCACTCTGAGTAACTTCTCCTTACCATTTGCTGATACTAAAATTGGCAATCGATCTACTTTTTCACTGCCCAAAATATCATGCAGAATTTTTCCGTCCCAATGAACAATTATTGGATGATCAAAAGAAACAGACTGCTTTATTTCTTCAAACACACGTTTTCTTCCTTCTTTTCTTTTGCGTTGAATGGTACTTCTTGATATTGGCAATGAATTAGGTTCATGTCCCAATGCTGCTGCAATAGGGACTATTATTCTTAGGGCTTCCCTATCAGAAACCTTATTGCGATCTAATGCACTAGTAACGTGTTTGGAGAATAATAATTTCTTTGTAGTTGTTTCAGTTTGAATGTCTGTGTGGAATTTCCTTTTTTTTAGGGATGTTGATGGCTTATACAGCTCCT
Source organism: Bellardia pandia (assembly GCA_916048285.2). Classification (NCBI taxonomy): domain Eukaryota; kingdom Metazoa; phylum Arthropoda; class Insecta; order Diptera; family Calliphoridae; genus Bellardia; species Bellardia pandia. The sequence goes on from OU696534.1 coordinate 3,759,673, forward strand.
TTGATTTAATTTCAGGAGAATCAGAACACTCAAGTGCTTCATCTTCTGCGTCTGAACTTGAAGAAGTCACATCTAGAGATATCATGGATGCTGAGTCTAGTTTTTTCCATTTTTCAAGTCGTTCGTGTTCTTTTTTTTTTCTTTGAGAAATTCTTTCTTGCTTTTTGTTGTACTTCTTGTCTGCTAATGAAATAATCATTTTGCGTTCCGTTCTCTGATCAATTAAAAACTCTCTGTCTTCGTCTACTTCGCACATGGTAAGTGCATCATTATGAGCGATGTCAAAAACCATATCCAACTGCTCTTGAAATTTTGAGTTACGATTTTTTTGAACATCAGATATTCTTCCTTTATTTTTCTTTAAGAGCAGCCATTCAGAATGTTGTTTTTCGAGCTTAGCAATACAATGCTTCGGAAGTCTAATCGGAATAGTGGCTTTTTGCCACACTAAAATTAATTCCTCTACAGTGCTATGACTTGCATTTCGAACTGATTTTTTTTCTTGTAGGAAAAAGTGAAATCTAAGAAGAACTTGTCTTAGAGTTGGTAGTTGATTACACCTAGATATTGGCTCCAAATCTTTTACACCTATCAAAAATACAGTGCCTGCTTGACGTGTTAAACTTGATGACAAAGACATATTTGCAATTTTTATTTTTTGTGTGTTTTTACTTTTTATTTTCTTGATAAAAACAGTTTCTAAACAAAATATTCACACTTTCAAATTAGAACCTTTCTCTATTACTATTATGATACTAATGAAATATTACAAACTCTTTTAAAGTTAGTTTTCATAGAGATAAACTCACAGAAATATTTCGGGGAATAACCCAAAAAAAAACGAAGTTTTGAAATAACTGCTCAACGTATACACAACACGCAGCACTCATATATATCGGACAGACTGACAGAGAGTAAACAATACAAGAAAAATACCTCCTACAAAAACTTTTGCGAAACTAAAACTAAATAAATTTCAATACAAATGAGACACATATATGTAGCATAAGTATCTGCGAAAAATCCTATGTTACATACACAATGTGTATGTGACGCTGAAGAGCGAAAAATTAAAAACAAACAGGTATCAAAATTTTAAACAGTTTATAAGCGTTGAGCACTGCCTTCTATCCCACGTAGGGCATTGCAATTTTTACACTACACTACTATCAACTACAGTAAAAAAACTAGTGGGTGCCCAGGTGTATAAAGTGAATTTGAAAATTTTGGGCCACCCTAATGTAATATGTTTACGCGTCAAAACCCTGGTTTGAGACAAATTTGCTTACTGAGCTAGCGGGCCAGCTATATACCCCCTCAATCGGTTTTGGAACTGTCATTTATTTTTTTTTTAAGAATAATTGATCGGCGCGTAACAATAGATCATATTTAAATAGAACTAAAATCACTGACTACGTCCATTTAAATACAACTTAAACACAACTTAAGTTTTTGTGAAAATTTCGCATTGAATTTTTTTTTTATTATTTGAAAAAAATATTTAATAAACTTGCCGCGAATAAAAACATTGTGCTTATTAATATCAATATCAACTAAATATCAAATAAAACAATGAATTTAGATGAAGACAACATGAATTATGCAGCTTTTACTATTTAGTTTACAACAATTTGTAAACTAAATAGTAAATCAGCTGTTAATAAAGAAGTTGTTTATATTTTTTTGATATTTAATAGTGCTACCATACTTTTATCATAATTAAATATCAAACTTAATTTTAGACTGAAAAAATTAAACCGTATTTAAATACAACTTAAGTTTAAGTCAAAATTAACTAATTTCGTATTTAAATATGAAGTTAAAAACTGGCCATTAGTGTTAACACGGATAAATATACCCTAATTCACCACTTAGTGGTGGAGGGTATAAAAAAAGTTAAAAGGATAAACCATTTTTTATATTTTGTTATTATTATCTATCTTTATTTCGAAATTATACACACTTTATATTCTTAACACAAACTGTTTGAAATAAGCTGTGATGCACTGTATGTTCCTGGTCCTTATGAAAGTCTAAGATGTGGCAATCTTCTGACATTCATGCAAAGAAGTTGTATTGTTTCTTTTTGTCTGCTTTTTCACTGAAAAAATATTTTTTTCGCTTAAACTCATTCAACCACAAGTTAGTTTGTGAGCGTGTACCAGACTGTTTAAGAGATACCATAAAAGTTGTAACGAATGTATTCTGCTGTCAAGGGCTTCTGGTTATTTTTTTTTAATTTCGGTTAATTGGGAATAGCATGAAATTACAATTTCCTTGTATTTTTTATAAGTACATAAAAATATTTGTATAATACGCTTATGTTGATTTTTGTAACGAGAAACAACAGCCTCAAAGCATTCTATATGAACCAGAATCCGTTATTTTAATCCTTGTAGTCCACCTACGGTAGAAATTTCGAATACAATGGCGCATATTCAGAAATCGTAACCAAAGTCGAAACTTATTAAAAAGAAACTAAAAAATAGTTCACAAATAGTTAAAGATCTTATTCACAAATCATAACTAACTTAAGGTGTTATGACACTTGCTATTTTTTGTATTTTTCCAATATTGGAGAACAGTACAAATATATTTGCATAGGAAAACTGACTAAAAAATTTTGAAATGGTATAATACTATGTTTCCACGACGACTTGAATCACATGCTTCGCCTTCTGAATCATGTTTATGAATCATGCTGTTTACATGACTAATAAACTTGATTCGATTTGACAGTTGTCTTTAATAAACAAACAGAATAAAAAAAAAACAGAATTTACAATTTGTGGAAAATAATTTTTTTTAATGGACAAACAAAAAGTGAGTGGAAATTAGTTAGCTTATTTAAAAAAAAAACATACATTCATACGTATTTACTTTCTTTACTTCCAGCAACAAGAAAATAATTTGCTTTGTTTACAATAATATTAAATTTTTACAGCTAGTGCAGATAAACCTGCGATAAAAATTAGAGAAGAGTGCAATTTTTCGTGCTTCGCAAGTAGATTCAATATGAATCTACTTGATTCGCACTTAAAATTTTGTATGGTGAAGCAAGTTGTTTCGCACATGATTGGGGTGTGAAGCATGAATAGAGAGCGAAGCATGTAACGTGGAAACATAGTATAAACAAATATACGTGTGTTATCGATAAATAATCCAAGACTGTCAAAAAAAAATACAAAAATGTTTAACTTAAAATTGACATTTCGATATTAAATTTTAGCGCTGTAGGCTATTTTTTAGTTTTTGATCGAAAGTAGCGGTTTTAATTTTTTTTGCGATTTTTAGCTTTTTTTGCTTTTTTACGGGTTTTTGTGGGAATAAAACGTGGGCAATATTGTTTGTTTTGTTTACATTTTATTTTATTGTATTTCTTATTCTTTCTCGCATTTGTTGTTTCATTCAATCAATCTTAAAAAAATCCAATACAAAAAATAGCAAGTGTCATAACCCCTTTAGCAACTGCTTTCAGCTGTTAAAAGAAATGCAACACTGCATTTAGTAGATTTTTCTTGACGAAAAACACATCTCTAGTTTGTTTCCTTTTTTTTATTTTTTTTTTGGTCAAAATATACACAATTAGAAAAGAAAATAAGGTAAGTTTATTATTAGTAAAAATGTGTATTTATTGCTTTGTGGATTTTAGAGAGACTCAAATTGGTCGCCAAATGAAAAAACTACATTTAAAGAATTGGTGGCCAAATATGATAACATCATCGACGGCAAGAAATAAAATCAATCAGCTGTTCTTTAAATGCATTTGTTAGTTCACATTTATAGCGTTTTCTTTTCTGGCAAAAAATGTGACACGTTTTTCCCATTTCGCACCTTTTTTAATTTTTTGTGTTCTTTTCTGAAAAAATGTCAACACTGCTAAAATGTAGTGTGTTCTTTTCTATAAATGTCACACTATAAATTTAAAAAATGGTGCACCTGTCACACTCTGTATTTTTAGAGGGGGAGAATCACACGATAAAACAGCTGACATTTGTTTTGTTTATGAATGTGTATTTGTGTTAAGAAACAAAAAAATATACAAAATGGTAAATATTACTACTCTTTAATGTGCTGAAAAAATTTTGGATGACTTGTTGGATTCATCTTCAACATCTGATGATGATAAAATATTTTATATGATTATGGAAAGAAATCCACAACCGCGAGTGAAAGGCTTTATAGAAAATGTAATTAATGAATACTCTGAAGTTGATGTATGTATGCCAAATTTCATAGGACAATATCTCCTACTTCTTATATATGTAATGTATGTTTATATATATAATTTTTATAGTTTAAGAAGAATTTGCGTATTAGTCGGGAAGGTGCCATTGGTCTTTTTGAGATATATTCAGTCTTATTTCAAGCGATCTTACCAGGGAGCTATCTTTTTTAACAAAAAAAAAAAAAAAAAAAAAAAAAAACAGCTGTACATGAAAAAAAAGTGTTACACTGTTGTGATTTTATGTTCTATTTTGACCATTAAACATGCAACATCTTTAGGTAAACATCTTGGGGTAAACATTAAAAACATGTACATAATAAAGGTGTAACATTTTATTTCAGAAAAAAAAACACCATAAGTTACAGCTTTACCCATAATTAAGTTGTAACTTTTCGTGCTGAAAGTAATCAATTAAGACTAACTTAAGTTGGTACTTAAAAAAGTTTAAACTTTATTATCATTTCTGAATATGTGCCAATGTCATGAAAACCAGTGCAAAAGATGAAAAACTACAACCCATAAGAGAAAAAATTAATAACAGTACAGATTCCAATGAAAAGGTATAGGCTTTATTAAATGAAGAAGAGCGCAAGATTCGTCGACATTCTAGTGGTACAGTGCGTTTTATTGGTGAACTATTTCAGATATCCATTCTAACAGTCATAATCATACACAACTGTATTGAAGCCTTACTTAAAGATCCAAACAACGAAGATATACTGGAATGTTTATGCAAGCTTTTAATCACTGTGGGTCAGAAATTCGAACAGACACTCATGGCCAAAGATGATAAACGCAAATACTCATTGGAGAGCGTAATACAACGCATGCAGAATATCGCTTCAAAAACCGAAAATTCAAAAATATCATCGCATGTCCGTTTTATGTTGCAAGATGTCATTGATTTGCGGGAAAAGAAATTGCAATCGACTCGTAATGAAGCTCCCAAGACTATGGAAAAAATACAAAAGGAGGCTAATAATGAACAATTGACTAATCCGTATCATTATATGAACTCAATGTCAGGTGGTGGCGGTTCAGGCAAACGCGACGGTGGAGGTCGAAATGATGGTCGTTCCGGAAATTTCGGAGGCAGCCATAGTCAACGTGGTGACACTGGCAGTCTAAATAGACAACAAGGTGGCGGTGGGGTAAGTGACGGTAGCCATAGTCAGTCAATACAGATGTATTTTTTTCGTTGTTATTGTGCTTCATACGATGAATTTACACAGCGAATTGTTACAAATTAATTCATGTTGGGCGAAATTCGACGTCGTCCCAGTTGTGTTCTAGCATAAGTTTTAGCTGGGATCTTACGTAATTCCATGAAAAAGCCATGCAAACCCTTGCAGAATTTAACAGTTTGAAATATACATACATATTTCACTTGTTTAGTTTAGACATTGGTGTCGTACACACATAAAGCAAATGGACTATAAAATCATTATTAAATTTATGTGCAACTTAAGATTTTCTCTTACATTTGCATTGATTTTAGTACCTACTAAAGTCAATAGTTTGCCGCCAACTTTAAAAATCGGCGCCATATTTTCTGAAACTCAGAGACATGGAGCAACAGAGTTGGCTTTTAAATATGCTGTCTACAGTATAAATCGTGATAAAGGTTTATTGCCAGACACAAATTTACTTTACGATATACAATATACAAATAATTTTGATTCATTCCATGCCTGCAAAAAAGGTACAACACATCCAAAACAAATAAGTTAAAAACAATAATAATATATATATGTATAATGTGTTTATAGTTAATTGTGTTTATAATTAACAGTGTGTACACAAATAAGTTATGGTGCTCAAGCAATATTTGGCCCCTCGAATAGTCAAATTAGTTCCCACGTACATTCAATTTGTGACGCTTTAGACCTGCCGCATTTAGAAACCCACATTTACACCGATAATAAGGTTGGCTCTAGAGAAGAATTTGCAATAAATTTACATCCATATCAGACTTATATAAATGATGCCTTTATGGATGCCATACACTATTTAAATTGGACCAAAGTTGGGATATTGCATGAAAAATATTATGGTAAGTAAAATTATTCTAATTAAAATGTTTTGGAGATCACGAAGTAAATATAATAAAACACAACTTACGAGTATTTGGGTCAATATAATTGGCCCTTTTGTATTGTGGAATCTGCCGAGGAACAAAAATATATATTTTTTTTATTTATTTATTCACAGTAATATAAAAAGCCTTCCTAGGCCAATTAACATATATTACAAGAATTATTCCTGAATAAAGATATCTAAAATTAAAAAGAAACAATTTATTTCAATTCATACTCAATACTTCTAGTTAATGGCTCCCCAGCCAAAAAAAGAGGAGAAAAAAAAAATGACCATAGTTGTAAATTCCTAAAAGTAGTAGCAAATATCATGAAACTAAAATTAGCATAAAACGACTTAAATAGTTTATGAGGATTATAACAATCTAAAGAGTAATTAAATACCGCAAAAGTTTTAGGCGAAATACATTATTCGACTGAGAAAATACACGAAGCTCAAGAGGCAAAGTGTTCCAGCAACGTGCAACTCTAACAGTAAACGATCGCTCAAAAACAGAGTTTCTAATTCTAGGAATAATAATTTGCGGGTTCCTACTTGAACACGAAAAGTTAAACTCAGATCGAAGTCGAGTTGGTCGTATTGTTTTAATAATCTTGTAGAACATAAACAAAATACGGTTAGAAACATAGTTCATGAATGAACAACCCAAAAAGCTCTTGACATACTCCGAGATATGCATACGACGAGGAACATTATATACATAACGAACAATCATATTAGTGATACGATTAAGTTTAGCTAAATTATAAGATAGAGTACCAGATATAACTTCCAGTCCATACATCACATGAGTCATTAAAACTGCATGTGCAATAGCATACTTAATACGACAAGGCAGATAAACACCAACTGAATGAAGCCTTCGTATTGTACCAATAACTTTGTAGCTCAATTGATCAATATGATAATCAAAACATAAGCGCCTGTCCATATAAATTCCTAAACACTTTATTCTGTCAGAAAAACCAATACTCGTATTGCCAACAACAATTCTCAAAGGAAAATCAATAGTGCTAAATAAAATTGCTTTTAAGATTGTTATTTTTTAAGCTAGAATGGCCTAAATTTGTTTAGTGTAAATAAAAATCCAATTTTTTAATTACAATATTTTTCCCGACGTTTCGTCGATTGTTTGTCGACTTTTTCAAGGGATTGTCTATTAAAAATTATAAAACAATAAAATAAATACAATGATGTAACACATAAACAATATAGACTTACAATATGAAATCTTTTTTTAAAACATTAAGAAGTCCTAGATGTATCCAGGAGTATATGTAATAAATTTTAATACTTAATATCTAGACTTTTAATATGTATCAGCTCAAGTGATGGCAACAATATAACTCGCATTAATGTTGTTCGTGTCTTCCTTCAAATTCATTGTTCTCTTAATTTTTTGTTGTATTCTAAGACTTTCAATTGTGTATCTCTTTCGATCTTTGTTTTCTATATCCAGAATTTTAACATCTTCGAACTTAATTGTGTGACCAGTATGTAGGATGTGTTGTGCCAGTGCTGTTGTCTCTTTTTTCCGCATTATGTCCATTTTGTGTTCTCCCATTCTTGTCTCCAGTGTACGTTTTGTTGTTCCTATATAAATTTTCTCACATTGCTGTGTGTCATTTCCTTCACATTGTAATTCGTATACAATGTTACTTTGTTGTTGTTTATTAATTGGCGCCTTAACTCTAGAAAAAATCGAGCTTAATGTCAAATTGGGTTTGTATGCAAAACAGATGTTTTTTGTTTTTATTGACGACCGTATGTTATTATTATCGGTTAACCCAGGTATGTATTTAACACTGTAAAATTTTTCCCCTTCTTTTCGTATGTTTTTAGATTCGTTGTGGTTTTCTCTGTCCTTATCCAATTGTTTAATCGTATTGTCTATCAATGTAGATATGAGTTTGGCGGGGAAGCTGTTGTTTTTTAAAATGTTTGTTATAATGCGTTTGTTTTCATTATGAAATTGTGTGTCACTTATGTTGTATACCCTAGAAATAAAATTTTTTGCTGTGTTTATGATTTGATTTTTTGGGTTGTGTCGCGTGGTAATTCATTAACCTTCCTGAAGATGTTTCTTTAGAGTACCAATCAAAAAGAATCATGTTATTTCTGCGTATAATTTTCGAGTCTAAGAACGCAATTTTACCGTTTTTCTCAATTTCAGTAGTAAATTGTATCTTAGGGTGTTGTTTGTTAAAAATTGACAGAATTGTGTCTTTGTCTTCTATGCGAATTATCGCCAAAATGTCGTCTACATATTTGGCGATATATTTAATATAAATATTCTTACTATTTAGTTCCGTAATTGCATCGTCAAGGCGCCAATTAATAAACAACAACAAAGTAACATTGTATACGAATTACAATGTGAAGGAAATGACACACAGCAATGTGAGAAAATTTATATAGGAACAACAAAACGTACACTGGAGACAAGAATGGGAGAACACAAAATGGACATAATGCGGAAAAAAGAGACAACAGCACTGGCACAACACATCCTACATACTGGTCACACAATTAAGTTCGAAGATGTTAAAATTCTGGATATAGAAAACAAAGATCGAAAGAGATACACAATTGAAAGTCTTAGAATACAACAAAAAATTAAGAGAACAATGAATTTGAAGGAAGACACGAACAACATTAATGCGAGTTATATTGTTGCCATCACTTGAGCTGATACATATTAAAAGTCTAGATATTAAGTATTAAAATTTATTACATATACTCCTGGATACATCTAGGACTTCTTAATGTTTTAAAAAAAGATTTCATATTGTAAGTCTATATTGTTTATGTGTTACATCATTGTATTTATTTTATTGTTTTATAATTTTTAATAGACAATCCCTTGAAAAAGTCGACAAACAATCGACGAAACGTCGGGAAAAATATTGTAATTAAAAAATTGGATTTTTATTTACACTAAACAAATTTAGGCCATTCTAGCTTAAAAAATAACAATCTTAAATTCATCACTCTGGCCAAAGAAAAAACTACAACAAAATTGCTTTAGTTTTAGAATTGTTGACAGCCAAATAGTTATCAGCAGACCATTGTAGGAATCGATCAATAGAATAATCAATATTGCATTGGAGCACATCACCATTATCAGAACCACAACGAAATAAAAGCATGATGTCATCAGCAAACAAAAATGATTTGCAAACAGACGTATCCACAACATTAGGAAGATCATTAATGTATAGTATAAAGAGAAGAGGACCTAATACAGAACCTTGCGGAACACCAGACGAAAGGCAAAGAATGCTAGAATAAGTACCATTAATATAAACAAATTGAGGCCTATCACATAAGTAGGAGAAAATAAGCGTACAAGCCGTTTTAGAAAAGCAAAATAATTCTTTCAACTTCCTAATCAAGGCACAAAAATGTACAGAATTAAAAGCCTTAGCCAAATCTAAAGACACCATTGCCGCAAAATCGCCACTATTCAATGAATTACGAACATCATCTGTTAAGTTAAGAAGTAGTAGAGAAGAACTATGTCCACGGCGAAAAGCATACTGGGAGGCAGAAATCTGGTTCTGGACGAAGGAATGTATCTGATTCTTCATTAAATGCTCAACAACTTTCGACAAAGAAGGAAGAATAGAAATAGGTCTTAAGTCATTAAGACCATGTATAATCCTAGACTTTGGGATTGGTGGTACCCGAGCAATTTTCCAGGTGGAAGGAAATGTTGACGATGTTAAAATGAAATTACAATGATGCATAAGAATATGCGACACATGAGGATAAATTATCTTAAGAAACCGTATAGGTATTCCATCAGTGCCAATAGATTTCGACCTTATTCGATTCATAGCAACAAATATTTCCATTTCCGTCACACAAGAGAAAAAAAAGGATTCAGAAACATCAATAAAAGTATTAAAGTCAACTATATCACTAAAACCTGAATTAGTAGCATTAACAAAATAATCATTAACATCATCAATATTAAAATCGGAGGTGTACCCAATATCACCACAAACACCATGACCCTTTAAAATTCTCCACATTCCAGAGGAGTTCAGACCAGAAAATCATTTTGAGTAATACCTCCTTCTAACCCTACGAATAACACTTTTTGCTTTATTCCTATATCTACAATATATAAGCCAAGAGGCAGAAGATCTAGTGGAACAAAATACTTTATATGCAAGATCCCTAAGAGATGTTGCCAATTGGATTTATCTTGACTTCATCCAAGATGTGTCATTACTCCAAACCTTCTTCCTAACCTTTGGAACAAAGCAGTATAAAGAATCAACCAAGGAATTTATTAAAGAACTTTGAATCTCAATATTACCAGAGTTGTAAAAGTATGCCAAATCAAACATTTCAATACAAGAAAAAATACCATTCCAATCAATTCTGTTAAAATTCCTATATTCTAAACATGTATATGGACATCCTACAGCAAAATTAAAAATAGCAAATATAAACGCATGGTGAGATATTGCAGGACACTGTGCCTGATTAGAATACGTCATACACGAAGAATTGCTCACTAACCAAATATCCAACAAGGAAGTTGTGCCATGAGCCACATCAAGATAAGTAGGTCTATTATTATGAGAAACACATAAATTGCATCTAATACACATAGTCCTCAATCTACAAGCTTTAACAATTTCAAACATATTGCAGTTAAAATCACCAACAATAATAATATTTGTATATCTCGATAACAGTTCATAATGGGAAGATTCAAACAAATCTAAGTCACCATAGGGTAGATAAACAACACCAAACAAGACCCTGATGTCACCTAGACAAGTACAATAAATATTGATTCACAGCCAGGACGGGAGACTTTAGAAACAACCGAAAACCGTATTCTATCAGATACATAAATAGCTACACCTCCACCTCTAGCATGTAAACGATCATTCCTAATGAGCCTATATCCTCGAATGTTAAGAGATGCACACGATACACGTGGAGTAAGCCACGATGCCGAAATACCCACTAAGTCAAAATTTCTATCAATAATATTTTTAAATTCATCAAATTTGCAGTTAGTTAAAGAAGGTCGAATACTTTGACAGTTAATATGAGATATTTTAAGCTGATCGCCAAAGTTCCTCAGACTGGATCTAAGAAAATCGCTACCACTTAAAATGGGACCAATATTATTACTACTCATAGACATTAAAAAAGAATATAAAAAACATGGCGGGGAACCAAATAGATAGAAGAACCGAAGTAAAAATCATACAAATAAAAAAAATCATATAATTATTGTTTTTTTTTCAAAAAATGTTTCTGTTTGGTTTTTGTAAGTTTTAACCAGCTTCTGTTGAGATTTATATCACATCTTCTAAAATGTAAAATATGATTAATATTAAGTCCCCAAGTTACACTTATAAAAACTTAGAGGGAGTTTACACACTGCGAATTTTCTCCTGCGCTTCGAGTTTATAGATGAAATACGTAGTGGAGAGTACGGGGTAGCTAGTGTTGCAGGTTTTTTGAAACGAAGCAACAAATTTGACATTTCTTCTTTTCTCTTGTATTATTTTTATTTCATTTACCAGCAGTCTTTCCATGATAAAATTTCATTTTATGGGATTACAGAAAATGTTTGGCAACACTGGTAATAAAGAACTGTAAATTAAAAAGAAAACATATTGTAGTTTTAATTTTAAATATATAAATACTATGTGGTCAAAAAATTTAATAGAAAGTTTAATAGTGAAGTATCAGAAATATGAATACCTGTAATGTTTCGTAGAACCTTCTTTGGCATCAATTACAGCTTGCACCCTTTTTGGCATGCTCTGAATGCATTTTTAAACATTTTCTTTTAGTTCTTCATCGTGATGCCAGACTTTAATCAATTTAATCGAAATTGCATATTTCACACTTCAGAGCAGAATGACAGATAATGATCTACAACTGCACTCTAATGTCACCAATCATTGCTGACACTGCACAAAATATTTAACAGTATTACCAGAATTAAAATATGAAAACATCTGGTACAAGAAATAAATTTATATACGTATTAAAAGCGGTTGTATCTTAATTAATAAGTGTAACTAATAATTTGGCCACCCACTGTATATGGCAACACATCTGCGAATGAGCGAAATATGAGAAATTATGACATACGGATGCCAAGTCTGGTCAAAATGTTGTACAAAAACGTATGTCAAAAAACTCCAAGTTATTCAAAATAAAAATCTAAAAATTATATTCAACTTACCTAGAAGATACTCGACCAATAGACTTCATAGAAACTATAAACAAGAGATGTTCGAAACAGTAATTTGTAATTTAACGCAACGATTTGAAGACCGAAATAGATGTTCAAATTATGATATACATCTTCCTCACCTTCAGCAATGAAGTTGATAGAAGCGTTAATGAAAAAATTTCTTCAAATTTTAACTAGGTTTTTCCTATCTTTTTTTCCTAACACTATAAATATATATTTTTTTTTAATTAGTATGTATACTTATTTTTAAAAACACAAGTTTATATTTGTTGTAATACCTTTAAGTAAAATCTCAAACAATGTAATTATTAAACAAACAATTTTAATTGATGATGATAGAATAAATTGGGTTAAATCCGAAAAGAATATTTTTTGACCCGAATTTATTTGTTTTTTGGAAATGGTTCTTATATGGCAGCTATGACAAATTATGGGCCGATCTTCTTAAATTTTGGAAGAGTTATTTTCATGCATATGAGGATATTTCATGTCGAATTTCAACATAATATCGGTATATTTAAGATATATTATTCAACTCTAATATTAAATTTTTCTATTTCAACTTTTAATTTTTAATTTAGTGACAACATTTCGGCATTTCGTTTTTGTATTAACGTGCTTATATATGTTTATACTGAAAATCAACTTCACCTTCTTCCACAAAATATCGCGAAAATTCATCTTTTATTATTGATGTTTCATTTGCTACGTACGAGCGATGTCTTTGCAAATTTTATAAACTTTCTGCATTATTATCACTGCGCCATTCTCCAGGAATTACTGTTCCGTTTGCAGTATAGTGGTCAACAAGGTTCGTGTTAAGGTATAAAGACTTTCTTTAGCTTAGTAAAAAATTATGCAGCACGCAACACGCAAGTGTCACTTGTCTTGTTTTTAATGGCTCCAGCTTACACGAAATCGTGCAGCAAAAATTCCAAAGGCGTTTTCGATTACTCGCCTAGCTATTGATAACCGATAATTGAAAACTCTTTGGATAGCATTCAAATTCCGCGCATTAAAAGGTTTTAAAATATTTAGAGTCAATGCAAAGGCATCGTCTGCAATGAGGACATATGGCACTGGAACATTTAAAGATGAAATTGGTTTTGGCATAGGTATATTTAATGTATTGCTTTTAAGAGCTTCATTAAATGTACATTTCCTAAAGACACCACCGTCAGATATACAGCCGTTTCACCCTACATCAATATACAAAAACTTATATGAAGCATTTGCAATGGCCATAAGCACAATGCTATGTGTTCCTGCAAAAAAGTTTAGTTAAAAAATATATACAATATATGTATACATACATACATATGTATGAAATAAACAATCACAATCTTCCATATCGAATTTATTTATGAGAAAATAAATTTATATTTTTTGACAGTTTGATGAAATAAATTACTAAAGCAAATAATTGTTCAAATGCGACCACAAGAAAAACATGTTTGCCACAATTTTATTTGAAGTTGTTTCACTTCTGTTTTTAAAAACAAATTTTGTAAAATATTTGATCTTAGTGTGACCAGCAAACAAATTTTGAAAATATTTAAGGCAAATGCGGGCAAACATGTTTGAAGATAATATTTGCCATATAAGACCGTAGCTTAAGTCGTACGATATGTCAAAAAAATCGTGTATGTTCATAAAGTATGATAGTGTGGCCTAAAAATTTAACTAAATAACAGATTTTTTTTGACAAGTTTGTCCAACTTGCAAAAGTTTTTAAAAATTTTCATAAAATTATACTTTCTATGCGATCAGAGTTGTATTTTCTAATACAGCTGAAAAGAAAACAACAATGTCGGCTTCATTGATTTAAAAAATCAACTATAATTTAAAGGACAGACGTTTAAAATTTTTTAATTGTTTGTATAGTTTATACACTTTATTATTTTCACATATAACAACAAAATACAATGAATATAAGTTAATTTAAAAGGCGGAAAAACTGCGTTTGTTTACATTAGCAAAAGCATATGTTTTTGCATCTTTTTTGTGTAATAGTGTGGCACCTATGACAGACTTTGTTGCGATTTTTTTTGAGTGTGATAGAAATCGGTCAGATTTTCCAGTTAATGAATCGTACGATTATGTAGGATAGTGTATCACGACCTTTAGGAATACTACTACTACTACTATTAGAAAATAATATTTCAAGTCATTTTTATTGAGAAAATTAACTTTATAAAGAAGTACCAAGAATCCGTGTTTTGGGAGTTTGAATTTCAAAAAAGCACCCAAAGATTATTGAGTTATGCTGCATGAGTGTTAATTTTTATTTCTATCTTTATGGACACCGTTGCACAGTGTGACTGTTTACGCGCATAGTGTAAATGTCCCCCAATCATTGTTCATAGGATTGCTAATTGTTTCGTTAAGTTAAATTGTTGTTATTTTGTGTTGATGCTGTATGTATACTGATATTATTGTTATTGTTTGTAAAACCCCCAACAAGTACGGTACGTGTACAAAGAAAAGAAAAACTGAAAATAAACCCCTTGAATTTATATTTGAATTAAATTAACCCCGTCTTTTTATTTTCGAGGAAATATTTCAAGAAAAACATTTTGGTCCTTCGAGCCGGATTTAAACCCCCGAGTCCCCTTGAAATATTTTCAAGAAAATATTTTTTATTTTCAGAGTCCCCAGTGTTTTCATTTTTTTCATCAATCCCCAAACATCGTTTTTGCGATCATCCTCATCATTATAATAACAACCCCCATTTTCCATTAACACTTTAATCAAAAGGTAAGTTGTGTGTGTTTTTTTTTTTAAATTTTGTTAAAAGTGAAAAAGTTAAAAGTGATAATATAAAAAACAAGAGAACCAACAAGTGCGCGAATCAATTTGCCGTCGGCAAAACACCACAGTGAATTTGTGTTTGTGTTTAAATTTTTGCTCCACAAATAATTTACCCCTTCATTCGCGTGTGTTTTTACTTATAATTAATTATTAATTTGTTAAATAGTAAATAATTAATTGTTTAAATAATAAAAAATTAATTTTTTAAATAAAAAATAAATAATTGATTTTTTTTAAAAAGTGAGTGTTGAACCACAGAACCCCCGTTTATAAGTATTGACGCTTAATCGCTGATCTATTGATAATAAATAAAACAACCCTTCAAATAAGTAAGTGCAATCTATTGTACTTTTTATTAAAAGCATAACCGTGAATATTTACTGTGTCTTTGTTGGTTTTCTTTTGTTTTTCATTATATGGTCACACACACACAACGTACACTAGTGCTGCACATTTTTATTCGTGCGAAAACCCGGTTACTATTTAATTAATTGTGAAAAGTGAATTTTTTTTACTTTTTTATTAATTTTTTTGCCCTAAAAATTTAAGTAATTAATTAAATAAATTTTTTAATCGCTATAAACGAATAATTTATTAGTGAATATATAATATTCGATTTACCCATAGTGGGTACCCGTTAATATTTTGCAGCAGCACAAGTGTTTTTAAAAGATTTTTTCCGTTTTTAATTTAACGAAGTTGTTTTTACACTTACGGAATTCCTTATTAAGTGAAACTTAACCCGATTTTATTTCCTAATAAAAATTTAACCCGATTGTATATATATATACATATATATATTGTACGTGATATTTACCCATTGTATTGAACAAGGAATTCGAGTGTCAAAAATTTACTTTGTTGAATATATATTTATTATACCCAGTATATATATAATTTTATTCTATAAATTTATTTTATACATTTATTTCGCCTGAAAGAATTTGTTACTCTTTTTTTAAATTGGATAGATTTATCTATTTTTACCCGCAGTTTCGTTATCGTCTCTTCTCTATTAGAAAAAGCAAATTTTTTATCTGATTTTTTCCTCACGTTGGACTTTAATTTTTACTCGTGTTTTGTAAATAATTTTTATGAAAATTTCTCCATATCGATTGAGATCAAGAATGGATGTGACTACTTTAATCCGCAATGCCGACCGTATGGCAGACTTTGAAGCATATATTGCCAGTATACCCGTGGTGGAACACCAACTCGGTGCTTTAAGTAGTCATGAGGAAGAGCTCAAACGGTTATGGGAAGCTGTTCGGTTATCTTATGACTCCTTGTTAATTGAGGCCGAAAGGTTGAAAGATCCCCAGATTATCGAACTGAAAGCCAAGTACTTTCAGTCTTACGGCACATACACCCGGGGGATATCTCTTATAACAGGTCACCTAGAACGACTTAAATTATCGACACAGGGCGAAAGGTCCATTGCGCAGTCTGCGCCAATGATTAATTTACCTCCGTGCGACACCCCAATATTCTATGGTGACTATAAGAGTTGGCCCTCATTTCGAGATATGTTCTCAGCTTTGTATGGTAATAACCCCCGTTTAACCCCAGTACAAAAATTGTACTACCTGTTGCAGAAAACTGCAAAGGATGCACATGATACCATACAAACTGTGCCACTTACCAACGATGGCTATGAAATCGCATGGAAAAGGTTGGTTGACACATATGAGAACAAAGATGCCCTCATAAACGAACAGCTTCGAACCCTACTAAATATTAAACCGCTTTCACAAGAATCAGGTTCGACTATTAAAAATTTGCAAAGAACGATAAACGATTGCATTACAAATTTGTCATTACTTGAAGTAACCCCTGAAATATTTTACCACGTAGTGCTGGTGTATATTTGTGCTACAAAGTTACCTGAAAACACACTGAGTCTCTGGGAACAGTCCAAAAGACTTTCTAAAAATTCCCCTAAATGGGATGATATGGACGCTTTTCTAACAGCGCATTTTAAAACTCTCGAGTCAATTTCTGACATAAGGCAGTCCCATTCAAACCCCGTTCAAAACTCGAACAAAAACTCCACAACTGCCAGTTCCCGAAATACCCCTAATTTTAATGCTGCCAAAAAATCGTCACATGAAAATAGACAGATTCAAAGTTTTGCGACCCAAACTGGGCAAACACCAAATGTTTGTCGTTGTTTCCTTTGTCAAGGTTCTCACCCTATTCGACTATGCCCCAGTTTTTTGAGTAAAAATGTTGATGAAAGAATGTCAATAGTGAAACGACTAAAGTGTTGTTCGAACTGTTTGGCAACCTCCCACGAGTACAAGAATTGTAAAAGTATCCATGTGTGTTCACTTTGCAAACAAAAGCACCACTCCCTGCTTCATAGAGATGTAAAGTCAAATATGTCTGCCAGTAATTCACCCCAGCTCCCTATAGCCAATGGTACGACTATGTCTTCATCTCAACCCCCCGTTCATTTGAACCCCAATCCAGCTAGCAGTCCTTCTCAACCCCCGATTAATTTTGCATCATCAACTTCTACCGCGGCTCATAATCTGCAAACTTATTCCGCACAGCTCAAGTCGAACCCCAATACAGCAGTCCTTTTGGGCTCAGCAGTTTGTATAGTGCACATAAACGACATTAGATGTGCCGCTCGAGCCTTAGTTGACCCTGGTTCGCAAGGTACCTTTATTTCAAGGAGGTTACAAAGGAAGCTTGCTATTCCCACATTTTCCGTGCCTTCGACAAGTGTCACTGGAATGATGGATTGCTTAGCTGGCAAAACCTCTACAATGTGCACTATCACGGTTGGTTCGCCGATCGACCCCGGTTTCAAAATTAAAATTAGTGCATACGTTGTTGAGAAAATTAGCGGTCGGTTGCCCTCGTCTAATATCTCTGATATTGTAACCTCTACTTTCCCCGACATTACCCTGACCGACGTCATGTGTACCCGTATGGATATACTTTTTGGAGGAAATGTTTATCCTAAAATTTTAACTACGGATGTCAGAATACATCCAAATGGCAACCTGATCGCCCAGAGAACCGTGTTCGGGTGGATAGTTACTGGTGAAGTTATTCAGCCCCGACCCTTACACTCTATAGCATCGTTTTGTACCCATCTCGAGTTGAACACTCAACTATCGCGTTTTTGGGAACTTGAAGAAGTTCCACAAGCGACACAGTTATCTGAAGACGATAAATATTGTGAGGAAGTTTACCGTACCACCACTTTTAGAAACCTCGATGGCCGTTACGTTGTCTCTCTCCCATTTCGCCGAGAATTTTCAAATGAATTGGTATTAGGAGATTCTCGTAAAAACGCCTTTTCCCAGTTTGTGCGAAATGAAACGCGTTTGTTGAAAAACCCCGAATTAAAATCCCAATACGACAATGTAGTTCGTGAATATATTGAAATGGGACATGCAAAAGCCGTCAAAACCCCAGTTTCCACTGCGAATAATTATTATTTACCCCATCACGCAGTGTTTAAACCCGATAGCATTACCACGAAACTCAGAGTCGTATTTAATGCTTCAAACCCTTCCTCCAATGGCGTGAGCCTTAATAATGCTCTATACCCTGGTCCTGTTTTACAGACGGATCTTACTATTTTATTGCTGCGTTGTCGATTTTTCCGTTACGTTTTTAATGCAGACATTGAGAAAATGTATCGCCAGATACTTGTCCATCCCAATCAAACTCAATATCAAAAAATATTGTTTCGTGATGATCCTGTAGCTGAAGTTAAGGACTATGAGCTTCGTACGGTCACGTTTGAAGTAAACTGTGCACCGTACTTAGCGTTTCGTACTCTATTACAATTGGCTGACGATTGTAAACCCCGGAGTCCTGCGGCATCCGAAATTTTGAAAACCCAAATGTACGTTGATGACGTGCTTGCTGGCTCTCATGAGCTAGAAGACGCTTTCAAGAGACGTAATGAACTAACCCATGTTCTTGGCTCAGCTGGTTTCGTTTTGCGAAAATGGACGGCCAATCATTTACGACTCTTGGAAGATTTACCCCGTGAGAATCTGCTTGATGCAGACTTCTTAAAATTTTCGGATGCCAGTACTACTAAAACCCTAGGCTTGCGATGGGATGCGACTAAAGATTGTTTCTTTTTCAAAATTGCATCGCAGCCACGCCAGGATATTGTCACGAAACGTGGTGTCCTGTCAGAAATAGCGAAGTTGTTTGATCCAGCCGGGTGGTTTTCACCGAAAATCATTGTGGCTAAGATCATAATGCAACAAATTTGGAAAGACAAGACAGAATGGGATGAAGTTTTGAACCCCCTAACCCTATCTCAATGGAGCGCATTTTTAAACGACTACCCTAATGTCGAGAAAATTAACATTCCAAGATGGGTTGATTTTCTCCCCGAAAATGAAATGGAACTTCATGCGTTTTGCGATGCCTCTGAAAAGGCGTACGGCGCTGCTCTATACATTCGAAATGTATCGTCCTCATCGATCACGACGCATTTGCTTGCGTCAAAAACAAAGGTAGCTCCCGTGAAAACTGAAACATTACCCCGATTAGAATTGTGTGGAGCGGCTTTGATGGCAAAAATGGTAGAATCATTATGTTCCGAATTAAATCTAGACAGGAGAAAGGTTTATCTATGGACTGATTCTACTATAGTGTTATCCTGGCTTAAAAACCCCCTGTGCCATTGGCCAACCTTTGTTAAAAACAGAGTAGCGTTGATTGTGAATAAAGTTGGTAATGAAAATTGGTCACATGTGGATTCCAAGTACAACCCCGCCGATTTGGCAAGTCGTGGAATTCTTGCTAGAGATTTAATAAATAATTCTCTTTGGTGGCATGGCCCTGTATGGTTAAGACAACCTCGTGAGTACTGGCCGCGTCACCCGCCTATCGACCATTAACACCTTGAAGTTCAGTCATTTTCAGTTCAGCTCGAACGCCCGTATGACATATTAGAGCGATTTTCAGATTTATCGCGTGCAATGCGAATTACTTCGTATTTGTTCAGGTGGTTACAGTATTTGAGAACCCAAAAATGCTCGTATGATACCTTGATTTTAACCCAGTCAGAAATGAAATTCACCCGAGATCGCTTGGTTCTTATGTGTCAGTGGAACTTTATACCGGAATACACTCAGCTTTCAAAAGGTATACCCGTGCCTTCAAAGAGCAGCCTGCTCACTTTGAACCCTTTTATAGATCATCGTCATGTAAAATGGAAATACCCCCAGAAAGATTTTGAAGTAGGTGATTTACTGATTATTCGTCAAGATAATTTACCCCCTAGTGAATGGCGACTAGGACGAATAGAGAGGATTCATGTTGGACATGACTCTAAGGTCCGCACAGCGGACATGAGAACAGCTTCAGGAATTTTTACTCGACCCATCGTGAAGCTTGTTCTCTTACCCAATTCAGAAACCCACTAATTCTTTCTTTTTTTTCTCTCCTTTATTTTGTATTTACCCTGTAGAGAATATGTCGAGTGTATCACGCCGCCTTGAGATCCATCGTAAACACATTGAAGGTCCTTCTTTCTCTGAGACACATGCCAACACTGCTGCCAGCAACATGTACCACAACATACACAACAACTACAACAACATACACAACAACCACAGCACGCCGTTCAACCCAGGTCATCAACGTTCCCGGATACGACGCAAATTCCGGCGACCATTGTCATAAACATTGTGAACGCTCGACCCGCGTGATCCCTAAGCCACTTTGTTGCAGTATAGCAAGGGGGGGCGGGATGTTTACGCGCATAGTGTAAATGTCCCCCAATCATTGTTCATAGGATTGCTAATTGTTTCGTTAAGTTAAATTGTTGTTATTTTGTGTTGATGCTGTATGTATACTGATATTATTGTTATTGTTTGTAAAACCCCCAACAAGTACGGTACGTGTACAAAGAAAAGAAAAACTGAAAATAAACCCCTTGAATTTATATTTGAATTAAATTAACCCCGTCTTTTTATTTTCGAGGAAATATTTCAAGAAAAACAGTGACTTTTGTCACTTTTAGGATGCCAAAAGTCGTAACAGTCAAATAAAAATAGATATGGCATGAAATTTAGCAATAATAATGATGAGATCGATATAGAATTGGACACAAAAAATAGGCGTGGTCCGCCCACTTTTTTGGACACCCCCCCCCCCCCCCCCCATATAAGGTGTATTTTCAAAATACCATAATTTCTAATTTAATAGCACTTATTGGGGCGGAAAGAAATAAAAATAATTTTAATTTGACTAAATTTTTAGATACACACAAATGCAATTAGTAGTTTTTTGAGATGATTAATATATATTTTTGAAAACAAATTTAAATTTCATATTAAAAAAAAGCAATCTGTAAATAAACTACTCCGATTCAATATCGTTTTCATATTCCGGTACGGATAATAAGCAAATAACTTCTTTTGGTAATGTTCGTCGCTTTGTCTTAGTCGCTTTCCGCAAGCTGCATATAAAGGGGTCTGATGATATGAGTAGTCTGTGCAACAAATCCAAATTACTTTCAATTCTAAAAAATTTTCGGGTATAGAGTTCTCGATAATTTTTCGTTACGGTTATTTGCTCAGGGTAGCATAAAACCTTTGCTTTTTTGATGAAGGATATATTTTTTGGTTTATTTCTGAAGTATGCTGCCTGATAAGTGTCATTTCCGCTGCCATTAAAAATTGGTCATTATCAGCATTGCTCATAAGTTCCTTAGCTTTTCGCTTCTTTGAGCGCAAAGAAGATTCAGAAAAGTTTTTTTCAGGCCTTCCTGTTTTCGAAATATCGCGAGATGTACTTGCCCCAACATCGAGAATATAATCTGAAAAGTTCAGATCTTTTGACATTTAGAATTTTGTTGCCAAAAACGGCTGTTCCCATCTTGACCGAAAATCAAAAGAAAGTTTGATCAAAAAATTTTTTAATTTATGGTGGTCCACATCTTTTCCAATTATACTGCAAATGTGATTATATACGGCATCATTTTTGTCTTCTTTCTTGCTTGTGAGCCAAACATCAAAGAGCGCATTTCGTGGAACTGCCATGTTTTTTTTTTCCAAAAATCAAAATATCGCAAAAAGGAGCAAAAAGTTATTGTTGAATCTGAAACTTGATATATAAACCTTTAATCTCCATATAATCACTTGACAGAATTCTACAGAATCATGGAAGTTTTTCTCTATCGAAACATTTTTGAAAATCACTCAATTTTTAGTGATTGCATATTTTCATTGATTAAAAATTAAAATAATAACGTTAAAGCTTCAGAAACTTACTCTTTTTATAGAAAAGGTCCCAGCTTAATTAAAACAAAAAGACTTTTGTAAAAATATTTTGCCAAAAAAAAGTTATGCCACCGCAAAATTCAACAAAAAATTAAAACTATAAACAGATTTAGTATACTTGACACAGTGACACAAGTTGGATAACTGTTATCATGTTAATTGTTGTTTTTTCGTTTTGTTTTAAATACATTTTCGTAACATACGTACTCTTGTTTACCATATGCTAACAATTTATAGCGATCGGGGACATTTTTTTTGGACTTTTGGCATCGTAAATGTGGAGAAAGTCACACAGTGCGTTGGTAGAAATAATTTTGGAAAATTGTTATTGCAATTATTTGTAAGACCTGTAGATTTCTAGATATTTTTATTGAGAAAACATTTGGGCAAGATTGTAGTTAATTATGTATACATTGTCTGTGGATTACAAAATAAATATATTTTTTAACTCTTAAATATTATTTTATTACGATAGGGGTAGCGAATCACACTAGGTTTTAGCTAATATGCAAATATAATTTTACATAATTTTATAAGGATTGGTCACAATTAGTCATATAGCATCCATTTCTAAAAAAACAGTTTTTGCTTACACAGAGAAAAAAACACTAGTAAATCCAAAAAATCTACCATTTAATCCAACAATTTTCGTAGTAAAAATGAACCCAAAAGCGTTCGGGATTTTAACCAAATGCGATTTTATTGTTGCTTTATTCAAAAGTAACCTTGTTGATTAAACTAGTAGTTGCTTTGGTTTTTTTAAAAGTCATATTGTTGAGTTAAATAGAAAGCGCTGTTAATTTTCTTAAAAGTTGCCTTGTTGTTTTAAAAAGTAAGCGCTTTTGGTTTATTTAAAAGTAATATTGTTGTTTCAAATAGTATGCGCTATTGATTTTCTTAAAAGTTGCCTTGTTGTATTAAAAAAATTATTTAATACGAAAAAGAAAAGGAAATATAAAAATAATTTTTTTATTTTATAATTATTATGTATAGCCTAATAACATTTTCTCCAAAAATTAAATTATAATAATTCAAAATTAAAAAAAAAATTATGAAAATTATAATAATTTGCAAAAATATTTTATATTAGCTGTTTGTCAAAGAAGACAAAAAATAAGTTATGAAAGCTGCTTGACAATATTGCAATTATTATTGTTAATTATTAAATATAAAAAAAAAAAATTATCACCAAGTCTACCGCTCTCAACAATGATTGGCACTTGTATTTATTACCATTTAAATATACATAAAATTCGCGGAGCTTGTCTGTGGTTTCCCAAATAACAAAAATCGTTGGTTGCACTGTACTGTTGGTGTCCATAGCGGATTTTTGCAACTGTTCCTCAAGTAATTTTAGGTCGTTGATATTTACCAAATGATGAAACATGTCCTTTTGAGCATCCAGAACGCTGGGCTTGAAGATTTTACTTATCCTGGGTGGACCAATGACTGTGGAGAAGCAGTAAAAAATAGTAGTTCGCACTATCTACAATCAGAAACTGTGACGATCACATCGATTACCACTAGACTAATTTATACAGCATCTACTGGCACAATGACTAATGTGATAGCAGTGCGATTGTTCGTATCAACTCTGTTTCCATAATGAATATAGGCAAGGCCGTCGTATTGGAATTGGCAATGCCGCAGAGTTGCATATAGGCTTCTACAACACATCAAACGACGCCAAAAAAAAAAAATATAAAACAAAAAAATTCTTAACGAAAGTAGAAAATGGCCGAACGAGTATAAAGAGCCACCAAAGGTTTGCGATGACAGAAAGTCAAGGGAAGCCCTAGGCAAGTGTTGTGAGCCGCTGAGAAGCAAAAAAAAGATAGTGAACATTAAGAAAATAAAACGTGCCACCGAAACGAAGGAAGCCGGGTGAGAGTTGCCCACCCAAAAAGGATCAAAAGAAAAATCCGAGGTAAGTTTGTTGAACACGCATGGCGTATGAGACTATACGTACATAGATAATATATGAACATTTGTATTAAAAAAGAAACGGGTTGTGTACAGAACAGGTATTCGTGCCAGGGCCACCGATCGTATCAGTGTATGAAGACGAGGACAGATCCAGCCTTAACAAAGTAAAGCCTCCACTCCATAACTCAGTCATAGACATCAACAAGGATAAGGAAACTGGAAAAAAGATAAGAAAACAACGACACCAAAAAGGAAAAAACCAGGACGTACTATAAATGCTTCAAGAATCAGATAAGTACAACACATTTTCAATCTGACACACACTGATTTTCCCGACCTTCACCTAGCTTTAGTGTATGTTTTTTTTGTGGTATAAGACCAAATATTGTTGTAATTGTCAACGTTAAGTACTTCGTTTTTTTTTTGTTCGTCCTAAGTACTTGTTATTTTTGTAAAAGAAAAAGGAAACCAATAGGAAATAAGTTAAAAATTACCTAAATTGAATAAGAATTTAACCTGTAGAAAAAAAGGCAAAAGATGAAACCATATTAACTCAAATTCAAATCGAATTCTTGACACATGTAGTTCATTGCAATAGTGTATACCGAGATATAAAAAAAAAATAGTAAAATCACAAAGAGTTATTAACAAATTACTATAATAATCCCTAAATACCTGTGTCAACATCTACTATCTATTCCTACAAATTTTGCTTTCCCCCAATTTTGGCATTTTTCTTGTACTAAATTGTTTGAAATTAAAAAGAGGTAAAAGTTGTGTTAAAGAAGAAATAAATGTTGAAATAGTAATCATACTATTGTTGCTTTTGTAATACAAATAAGTTAAGATTAGTATATATACATAGAGTATCGTGAATTAATCAACGAATTCATCAATTGATTAACCAATGAATTACTAAACAAAAGAATTAAGGAAAAATTTCATTAATCGATGAATGAATTGATTAATTAACGAACATATAAATTGGTTAATTAATTGATATATAAATGAAGTAATTAAACACTTAATAAGTGATTAAATGTATTAATTAGTGAGCCAATTAATTAACCAATGATTAGATAAGTAAAATAGATCAGATAAGTTACTAAAGGAATAAATACATAAATAGAAATTAGGATAAAAATATTTATAAATACATAACTAAGAGTAAGACTAAATGAACAAATAAATAGGTAAAAATAAAATCTAGATAAACAAACTAATGAATAAATAAATACATAATTGACATAACGCTAAATAATATAAAACTAATAAACAAATGAATATATAAATGAGATAAAACTAAATAAATAGATAAATGCATGAATATAAAACAGGATAAAATTATTTACAAATACATAAATAAAAGTAAAACTAAATGAACAAATAAATAAATAGGTAAAATAAAATCTGGATAAACAAACTAATGAATAAATAAATACATCATTGATATAACGCTAAATAAAGTAAAACTAATAAACAAATTAATACATAAATAAAATAAAACTAAATAAATAGATAAATACATAAATAGAAAATAGAATAAAATTATTTTATAAATACATAAGTAAAAGAAAAACTAAATGAACAAAACAATAAATTAATAAATACATTTTTATACCCTTCACCATCGTGAGAAGGGTATATATAAGTTTGTCATTCCGTGTGTAATTTCCACAAAAAAATTTTCCGACCCTATAAAGTATATATATTCTGGATCCTTATAGATAGCGAAGTCGATTAAGCCATGTCCGTCTGTCTGTCTGTCTGTCTGTCTGTTGAAATCAGTTTTTTGAAGTCCCCAGATATACTCGGGATCCAAACCTTCAATAATTCTGTCAGAAGTGCTTTCGAGAAGTTTGCTATTTAAAATCAGCAAAATCGGTTTAGGTTAACCAGAGTTATGAACCTATATGTGAGACCACCTCCATAAAAATTTGATATTTTTCATCCATTTTATTGCAATATTTTGAAAACTATTGCAGATAATACCATGAAATTTTGTATACGTTGTTTGTACTATAAAAGAAGAAAGTGTGCGGAAAATAGTAAGAATCGGTCCATGATTTCTTATAGCCCCCATACAAATATATATATTCCCGAAATATGGCTTAATGATAAATAAATGCCTATAAAATTGGAATATCAAGACAAAATTCAGCAAATCTAAGTTCTGTGCAAAAAGAAATCGCAAAACGAAATTTTTTTTAGTTCGGTCCATATTTGACCATAGACCCCATATAAAGTCCACTTACAAAATTCATTTAAATACGTATAAAACAGATATAAATAATGTTAAACGGCTAAAATTTGACATAAATACTCTTTATAGGCAAATAAATTGTTGTACTAAATTTTATGGCAGTCGGCCCAGAACTGGTCATAGCTCCCATACAAGGACCACATCTGAAAAAGACATTTTTCCCTATATATATTGTATAAATATCGGTACCGACTCAAAACTTTGCACAGATCATTTTAATATATGCAAAAATCATCTCACAAAATTTTGTGAATTTCGGTCTATTTTTAACCGTATGCCCCATATAAAGCCCTCTTCCGAAAATCACTTTAATACTCATAAATCGCTTATAAATAAGGGTACCAATCCAAAATTTTACACGGATCATTTACATACATACCTAAATCAAACTGCTGGATTTTGAGAATATCGGTCCATATTTGAATATGTCCCCCACATAAGGTCCACTCTCGAAATCCACGTTATTACTAATATATATCGTATATATATCGTTATTATGTTGTTATGTCCAAAATTTAAGAAGATCGGCCCATAATTTGTCATACCTGCCATATAGAACCATTTCCAAAAAACTAATAAATTCGGGTCAAAAAATATTCTTTTCGGATTTAACCCATATTCGGTCCATATTTTATAATCATGATATATATCGTTGGAAAGGTATTTTTAATACCTTTTATTTAATGTATTACAAATTATCAGACACCCAGTAGTTCCCGAGATATAGGCCTATATATTTTCAACTTTACGGGCCCGCCCCCTCGAAAATAGGCGTGACCGCCAACAATTTTTTTTTTGCTGGTATCTCCTCCAAAATCCTTATTTCATTTTTTTTTTTTGAGCAAAATCACTAAAACCGAATTGTACCCCTTTTTTATACTCTGTTTGTTAAGTTACACTCAAGATTATTATGAACATCAGACAAACTCTGTAAATTATGGTAAGAATTGGTAATTAAATCAATTAAAAATGATGAAAATTACACAAAATTTCCAAATATTTAACATAAATTATGTTGGTCGTAAAATTGTCTTTCAAACAATATATCAAATACTAATAAAATTTGCACTAAGACTGAATAGAAAACACAGAATTAGGATATTCTAGTCTAGTGTAGTTTCTGTATTTCTTATTACGCTTAGGTGAAGGGTATTTAAGATTCGGCACAGCCGAATATAGCACTCTTACTTGTTTTATATTCTCTATGTATTATTGATTGTATTTATACTAACGCCTTAAACATATTAATATACGTTCCTGTTGATTGTAAACCATGTATTTGAGATATTGTTATAGATGTAAGAGCCATTTTTTTTGTTAATTGTTGTCTAATAATAGTAAAAATAAAAATAGAAAGAATATTGTTATCATGAATTAAAATGAGAAAAATGACCATGTGTTAATTCAGTGAGCTGGAAGGGTAGTGATGTAGGTGAAGAGTGGTAAAGAAATCAAAAAAAAAAAAAGATATTTAATTTTGGGACATCTCGACAATACTTAGGCTAAAGTAGATATCATGGTTGACTGTAATACGTCAATAGGGGAGGGTAGCCGCCAAGGAAATCAACACCTAAATCCTTGCGACGTTTCCTGGAAATTTTCAGACAAAGTGAACGGCTCAGACATTTTTTTTAATTGTATTATTATTCCTATCGATGGCACGATCTTTTAATTGTAATTGGCCTATGGACAAAACAAAGGAACCCACAATCCGGCGAGCTAATGCCGCAGCAACGACCAGCGTGCCAAGTCCATTTCCGAACAATCAGAGCCATTACAATTTGGCGCCCAACGTTCGAGCATTGCGAAAAACGCTATCACACAGTGTCACGTCGTGTTCTCATACTTCGTAAGTCCCGGAAGGTACACAAGTACCATGCCTGCATTGCGACGAAGTTGAGAAAGTGACGTATCACTGAAGGAAACCTAATGTCTGTCTACTCCACTTAAATCTCATGAGACTTGCTCCGAAAGGCTATATAGCTTAGAGTGCAATCGCTAATGAAATATTTTATGGAAACAAAACAGAAATTTGGTAGCCTGGATAGTTCGTTTTAGTTTTGTTCAAAATTATCAAAAAAATTGTCTGTAAAATAGTTTACTAAAATTTCACATACTTATGTATTAAATAAAAACAACTACCGATATGTTTTGAAATGTTTAATTTTTATCGACCTTTTTATAATTTGATTTTGTTAAATGTTTTATTAGAAATTTCTAAATTGGGCTTTCAAGGTCAGGTATTTTTTATTATTATAAAATAAATAAAAGACTAGTTTAATTCATTTTCTCCAATCCTACGTTTCGTCGGTATTTTTCCGACCTCTTCAGGGATTAATTTTATTGAATCTGGCAACCATATAAATATATAAAGGAAAATAACAATATTAATAACAAACAACCATAAATTTAACAATAAAATAATTACACTTACATATAGTCTTTTCGTCAATTATACATTATTTTTAAATATATTGCACCTTTTTTGTACAACATTTAACATACGATACAAACACAGAGTCAATTAATAAAAAATTTAATGCAAATTAATTAAAATAAAATATTACAGTAATTATCCTATCGCTAATATCACAGTTGAAGTTAAACTAAATTAAATTATTGCTATTATGTAGTTAGAGTTAGCGCCGTCTATATCTTCCTTCTTATTCATCACTTGATCTGCTTTTTGCTGGATTCTTAAACTTTCCAATGTATACCTTTTCCCAACTTTCTTTTCTACTTCTAAGATCCTCACATTTTTAAGGTCGACCGTATGTTTTTTATCAAAACAATGTTGAGAGAGACCTGTTGTTAGTTTTTTCTTTTTAATGTCAGCTTCATGTTCGTCTATTCTCGTACCTAAACTTCTCTTTGTTGTGCCTATGTAAATTTTTCCACACTTTTCTTGGTCGTTTCCAATACATTTTATTTCATATACTACGTTGCTTTTATCCCTTGTTTCTATTTTTGTTTTTGTTTGCGTGAACAGTGAATTCGTTGTTTTGTTTGCTCTGTGTGCCAATATTATATTGTTGTCTTTTATTATCTCTCTCATTTGTATATTTTCTGTAAGTTTGGGGATAAATGCTAAGCTGTAGAATTTCGTGCTGCCAGATGTGTTATTGTTTTGGGTATTGCTAATTTCCCCAGTGTTTTTATTTGTGGCTTTCTGTATTAAATTATTAATTATCTTTTTCGGAAAACTGTTTTTTACTAACATTTCTTTAATTTTGTTTATGTTTTTTGATAGAAATTTATTATCACTTAATTGGAAAACTTTGTTAATCATATTTAATGCTGTGTTTATCTTTTGTGTCATTGGTTGAGTAGAGTGAAAATTGATAATGCGGCCAGACGCAATCGATTTAGTGTACCAGTCTGTTAAAATTTTGTCATTTTCCCTGTGTAGCCTCATATCGAGATATGGTATTGAATTATTTTCCTCTTTTTCCATGGTAAATTTTAATTTTGTGTGATAACTGTTAAATGTTTTTAAAATCTTCTCTTCGTCTTGTTTTTTGATAATTGCAAAAAGATCGTCCACATATTTAGTAATTAGTTTTATTTGTATGTTCTGGTTTTTCCGCAAATCCTCAGTTGTTCGTTCCAATAGGGTATCCAGGACAATGTCTGCTATTGTTGGGGATAATGGATTCCCCATTGGCATGCCGTATGTTTGGCTATAAAATGTGTCACCAAACATAAAATAATTGTTGTCGTTTAGACAAAATTTCAGTAAATTAAGAAATTGTGTTCTCGGAATTTTCGTGTGGTTTTTAAGAACGTTCCATTGAGCCATAATATTACTTATTGCTAAATGTATCGGTATGTTTGTAAATAACGATACCACGTCTAGAGATATTAATATTTCGTCTTTGTCCAAAGATATTGCACTTAATTTTTCCTTTAGTTCCGGTGAATTTTTTATATTGTATTTATCCAATATAATATTTTTCAAAATGTTGCCAATATACTTTGATAGGTTGTAGCATGGTACTTCTACTGATGATGATATTGGCCGTAATGGTACATCTGGTTTATGAATCTTGGGTAGTCCATATAATCTGGGAGCTGTCGCTGAATTTGATGTAAGCTTAATTTTCTCGTACTTTGTGATATATTCTCCCTTAAATAGATCCGCTACTAGTTTGTTGTTTGTCCTTTGTAGTTTTAGTGTTGGGTCTAATGGTAATGATTCAAATTTATTACCATTTTAAAAAAGAAATAAAACGGCTAATTTATAATTCAATTGAAACAAAATTCAATTGAAAAAATTATTCTTAAATATTACGTTTCTAGAATACAGTTCTAGAAATAAGCTAATATTAAGAATAATAAAAGTTTGTCGAAATTTCCAGGATAATGATAATCTTTACCACATCAATTCTTCTCACACAGATCTACCAAACCAACTTTTATAAATTAACTCTTACGTGACTGAAAAAAAAGGAAAATATAGTAATAGTAATATCAATATAAATATATACAACTACAACAAAACTTAATTAACATTAACATACAAACATAGTAATATTATATACTAACACAACTTTTCGAATACAATATTCAGATACTTACCTTTAAACCAGAATTTCAAGCAAATTATAACAAATATCTTTGTGGTTCATTCAAAAAAATTCAGTTCTAACGTGATCGGTACAATTTCGGTAGAGTACTTTGATCAAATATATGAATTTTAGATAGGGCTTTTCCTTTTTTTTTGGGATCATTAAACTACTAAACTAGGGATTTAAAGAAAAAAAAATAGGAATAAAGACAGTATGGCAACAGAGTCAAATACTACCAGAGTCACCAGAAATTCAAACCGTTTAGCAACCAACCGAACTACAAACGCAAATCCACCAACATTACCCAACATTATAACCACTACCACAACAACTACGACAGCGTCCAATCAAACACTGCAAGACAGTAACCCACCAATAGTCCAACAATATAACACCGTTAATGTCAGTTCAATTTCCACCGGGATTTGGCCCAAATACTTCATCGTCGCCTGAAACAAATAGTACGATTCGATCACCGGAATATAGCAGCATAACAGCAAGAAACATAGTCCAACAACGTGCAAATAGGCAAAATAGTCATCACAGCCAGATGCCCAGACTGAATGAAGAAAGTGAAATGAACGTGCCGAATAACAGTGACGGATTACAAATACGTGAGTACGTTACCGCCTCAGTTGGAGTCGCACAAGCCACCATCATGAAACAAGTGCAAGAAAGCCTATTAGCCATGGTGCCACAGATTATTAGAGACTCGTTAAGATCGGCACAGAACTCGACGTTCGAAAACCATGCAGGAGCCCAAACTAATAGAAATAACTTTTAATCTCGACCGCCAACCCATGATCTAAACAATAATCGATATAGCATGGATCAACCATTCCAAACACCTCAACAACAACAATCTAACCCACAACAACAACAACACACTCCGTAAAACATGGCTCACAACTACATCCACAATACACCACTACAAATGGAAAAATGGGGCATCAAATTTGACGGAAACAACCAATCCATTAGTGTGGAGGACTTCGTGTTTCGGATAGAATCGTTACGGGAAGACTACCAATGTCCATGGAACATTTTTATGAAAGGCTTTTACCATTTAGTCACAGGGAATGCCCAGCAATGGTTTTGGGATTTCCGACGACAAAATCCATCATGTGAATGGGGCCACCTTAAGTACCACCTTCTCCGAAAATTTAGGCGATACGATAGTGATTTCGAAATCCAACGAAGAATCATGGAAAGACGACAACACCAATCAGAAACAGCTGATGTATTCTTGGCAGAAATAATTAAACTAAGATTTCCCATTCCCGAGTACGAACTAGTCAGATTGGTGAAGGACAATCTAAAAGACGGGGTAGCACAACTTTTGTTCCCAATGGAAATTAGCAGTATGGATCAACTTTTGGAAGAATGCCGCCGAGCTGAACGTAACATAGCGAAAAGAATGCCATATCGTCCACAACAGAATGTTTTGAGGAGAATTAATGAATTGGAGTTGGAAGAAGTAAAAGATGATTACATACAGTACAATGTCGAAGCTATGAGCCACTCAAATAACACCGGGAAACAACTAGTATATTGGAACTGTAAAACTCCAGGACATCCATTTGTCGACTGCACATTAACGCAGAGAAACCTCTTTTGTTATAGGTGTGGGTTCGATAATGTTATATCGCCCAACTGTCCTAAATGTAAGGGAAACCTACAAAAGAACATGATGAAGACTGGACCAGCATGTTCACAACAAAGTCAGGTCCAGTAGACAATGATTTTCTGACAGACGTGTTAAGTAAACCGGATTTGACGATAAACGATATGGATATTAATAAAAATGAAAAAGGTACTAACAGTAACATAATCTTGGGTAGAAGGACAAATACCAATGAAACAGCTACATCGCAACTGAAAAGCTCGCCTAGGAAGCTCAAAGAACTTATCCCATATGAAACCAGACTAGATAATTACAATAAAAAGAAATTGGAAATATTCAAAGGCAGCGAATTAGATTCAAAAGAACGAACATTCAAAATTAGGCAACGATTCTACAATAGAAAGAGTGAAAGAAAAGAAATTGCTTCAACAACTATATCCGGCGAGTTAGATATCAGACCATACTTAGAAGTCAACGTAAACGGAATAGCATTAAAAGGCTTATTGGACAGCGGCGCCTCGATTAGTTGTTTAGGCCGCAACTGGTTAGAAAACGTGAAAAAAATTAACACACCGATTCTGGATTTCCAATCATCAATTCGGACGGCAGACGGAAAATACCATGAAATAGTAGGAAAAATTAAAACCGTCATAAAATGTGGAGAAACATCGGAAGAAATCGTGATATATTTGGTCCCAAACCTCAAACAAGAACTCATCTTAGGCTATGACTTTTGGCAACGGCTCGGGGTGAAAATATGTATTAATCAAAAGGAAATCAATGAAATTGAAATAACAGAACCGGAAATCAATATTCATCAGTTGACACCAGAACAGACTACAATGTTGGAAAATGTAAAATTAGCGTTCAGATGTTATACTTAATACGGACGCGGCAAAACTCATTTAGAAACACACTCCATTGACACAGGTGATGCACCGGCAAAGAAAATGCGTTATTACCCAGTGAGCCCAGCAATTCAAAAGCTAACTTATGCAGAATTGGATCGGATGCTTGAGCTTGACGTCATAGAAGTAGCTACGAATGCCGAATGGAACAACCGAACGACGCTAGTAATCAAGCCTAACAAGAACCGCCTATGTTTAGACGCGCGCGAATTAAATAAGGTCACGAGAAAGGACGCGTATCCGCTACCAAATATAGACGGACTGTTAGCACGACTTGGGGATACTCATTACATCTCAGCGATAGATCTCAAGGATGCCTTTTGGCAGATTCCGCTCGATGAGTCTGCTAGGCCTAAAACAGCATTCACAGTCCCAGGTAGACCTCACTACCAATTCAAGGTAATGCCTTTTGGACTGTGCAATGCTGCACAACGCCTATGCCGACTCATGGACAAAGTTATCCCCTCGGAGCTAAAAGACCGTGTACTCGTATACCTCGACGACTTGCTTGTTGTTTCCCCTGACTTCCAGACCCACATGCAAATGCTACAAGTCGTTGGAGAGAAGCTTACCGCCGCTGGACTTACTATAAATATGCAGAAGTCAAAGTTTTGCTACAAAGAACTTCGTTACCTAGGATACATTGTAGGAGGTGGAAAACTTAAAACCGACATGAGTAAAACGGAGGCAATAACAAAAATAAAACCACCTAAAAATCCAAAGGACATAAGAAAATTCATCGGTACCGTTGGTTGGTATCGTCGGTTCATAAAAGATTTTTTAACATTAACTTCGCCACTCACCGAAACGTTAAAGAAATCGACGAAATTTGTAATGACACCAGAAGCGTTAGAAGCATTCGAGGAATTAAAAAAACGATTAGTAACCAGCCCTGTCCTGACAAGTCCAGATTATGAACGAGAATTTTTCGTGCAGTGCGACGCTGTTCTTTTTCAAAAAGACGACGAGGACGGAGAACACCCGATAGAGTTTTTCTCAAAAAAACTGAACACGGCTCAGAAAAACTATTCGACCACAGAGAAAGAGTGTCTAGCTGTAGTTCTCGCTATAGAGCGGTTTCGCCAATACATCGAACTCATGGATTTTACCGTTATTACCGATCATTCTAGCCTTAAATGGCTCATGAAACAACAAGACTTAAATGGCCGATTAGCTCGATGGAGCTTGAAACTCCAACGTTACAAATTCAACATCGAACATAGGAAAGGAAGCACAAACGTAGTGCCAGACATGCTGTCGAGATTAGATCTGGAAGAAGTTTGTACCTCAAGCCCAATGCTAGATTTCAACTCGGAGGAATTCCATAACACTGAATATCGCTCACTAGTAGATACCATCGAACAAAACCAAGAAAGGTTGCCCGACTTAAAAATAGAGGATAATATCGTATATAAAAGGGTTAAATTCAATAGAGATGAGATCGAGAACGAAGAGGACTGTTGGAAAATTTGGCTACCTAAGGGAATGACAGAACAAATTGTAAAAAGATCTCATGAAAACAACACGGCTCACGGCGGGATAGCAAAAACCCTATTTAACATCCGAGAATTTTATTGCTGGCCCTCCATGGTGAAACAAATAATGGAATTCATATCCAAGTGCGAGATATGCAAGGAAATCTAACACCCGAGACACACACTAAGACCGCCAATGAGGAACGAGGTGACAACTGAAAGACCATTTCAAAAAATCTACATTGACTTTCTAGGTCCTTACCCAAGATCAAAAAGCGGCAATGTAGTCATATTTATCGTACTGGATCACAAAACGAAATTTGTCCTATTGAAGGCCATGGCTAAAGCGTCGACAAAAGCAGTAAATAAATTCCTAGTCGATGAGATATTTCATAAATTTGGAGTACCCGAGACAATACACTCAGACAACGGCAAGCAATTCATATCGGAATCTTTTAAAGACCTGTTAAAGACCTACGGAATTAATCATGTGAGAACCGCTATTCACTCACCACAAGCTAATGCGAGTGAAAGAGTAAACCAGTCGATCTTAGCAAGCATTAGAAGTTTCATAAAAAAAGATCAATCTCGTTGGGACGAAAATTTATCAAAAATTGAATGCTGTTTAAGATCCACGGTTCACGCATCTCTCGGAACAACACCGTACTACGCACTCACAGGTTATAATATGATCACACACGACCAAGCATATATAATATTAAAAAAAATTGGCGCAATGTCTGACGGTGAAAACATAGTTGTACCAAAATCTGACCAAATAAAACTTATCCATGAAAGAATGTCTGCGAAAATGCATGAAGCTTACAAAGCTAACGCGAAATCATACAACAAAAGGAGTCGAATGGTATCGTTCAGACCGGGACAAGAAGTATTCCGCAAAAACTTTGTACAAAGCAACTTCAAAAAGGGAATTAATGCGAAGCTTTGTCGTCCGTGGTTAAAATGTAGAATTAGAAAGACCGTAGGTGCAAATATGTACGAAGTGGAAAATCTGCAAGGTCGTATAATCGGTGTCGTTCATGCGCAACACTTGAAACAGTCACCGTTTAGGTAAATAGGAATGGAAACATGTTAGCACTAGTAAAATTATAAACATCAGTTCACGTTCACTCCTGGAGATCAGTTCGACAAAGGGCAGTTCCCAACTTTTGGTTGCTCCACAGGCATCGCAACAAAAGCTGGCTTTGTGACGATCACATCGATTACCACTAGACTAATTTATACAGCATCTACTGTCACAATGACTAATGTGATAGCAGTGCGATTGTTCGTAAATATCAACTCTGTTTCCATAATGAATATAGGCAAGGCCGTCGTATTGGAATTGGCAATGCCGCAGAGTTGCATATAGGCTTCTACAACACATCAAACGACGCCAAAAAAAAAAATATAAAACAAAAAAATTCTTAACGAAAGTAGAAAATGGCCGAACGAGTATAAAGAGCCACCAAAGGTTTGCGATGACAGAAAGTCAAGGGAAGGCATAGGCAAGTGTTGTGAGCCGCTGAGAAGCAAAAAAAAGATAGTGAACATTAAGAAACTAAAACGTGCCACCGAAACGAAGGAAGCCGGGTGAGAGTTGCCCACCCAAAAAGGATCAAAAGAAAAATCCGAGGTAAGTTTGTTGAACACGCATGGCGTATGAGACTATACGTACATAGATAATATATGAACATTTGTATTAAAAAAGAAACGGGTTGTGTACAGAACAGGTATTCGTGCCAGGGCCACCGATCGTATCAGTGTATGAAGACGAGGACAGATCCAGCCTTAACAAAGTAAAGCCTCCACTCTATAACTCAGTCATAGACATCAACAAGGATAAGGAAACTGGAAAAAAGATAAGAAAACAACGACACCAAAAAGGAAAAAACCAGGACGTACTATAAATGCTTCAAGAATCAGATAAGTACAACACATTTTCAATCTGACACACACTGATTTTCCCGACCTTCACCTAGCTTTAGTGTATGTTTTTTTTGTGGTATAAGACCAAATATTGTTGTAATTGTCAACGTTAAGTACTTCGTTTTTTTTTTGTTCGTCCTAAGTACTTGTTATTTTTGTAAAAGAAAAAGGAAACCAATAGGAAATAAGTTAAAAATTACCTAAATTGAATAAGAATTTAACCTGTAGAAAAAAAGGCAAAAGAGGAAACCATATTAACTCAAATTCAAATCGAATTCTTGACACATGTAGTTCATTGCAATAGTGTATACCGAGATATAAAAAAAAAATAGTAAAATCACAAAGAGTTATTAACAAATTACTATAATAATCCCTAAATACCTGTGTCAACATCTACTATCTATTCCTACAAATTTTGCTTTCCCCCAATTTTGGCATTTTTCTTGTACTAAATTGTTTGAAATTAAAAAGAGGTAAAAGTTGTGTTAAAGAAGAAATAAATGTTGAAATAGTAATCATACTATTGTTGCTTTTGTAATACAAATAAGTTAAGATTAGTATATATACATAGAGTATCGTGAATTAATCAACGAATTCATCAATTGATTAACCAATGAATTACTAAACAAAAGAATTAAGGAAAAATTTCATTAATCGATGAATGAATTGATTAATTAACGAACATATAAATTGGTTAATTAATTGATATATAAATGAAGTAATTAAACACTTAATAAGTGATTAAATGTATTAATTAGTGAGCCAATTAATTAACCAATGATTAGATAAGTAAAATAGATCAGATAAGTTACTAAAGGAATAAATACATAAATAGAAATTAGGATAAAAATATTTATAAATACATAACTAAGAGTAAGACTAAATGAACAAATAAATAGGTAAAAATAAAATCTAGATAAACAAACTAATGAATAAATAAATACATAATTGACATAACGCTAAATAATATAAAACTAATAAACAAATGAATATATAAATGAGATAAAACTAAATAAATAGATAAATGCATGAATATAAAACAGGATAAAATTATTTACAAATACATAAATAAAAGTAAAACTAAATGAACAAATAAATAAATAGGTAAAATAAAATCTGGATAAACAAACTAATGAATAAATAAATACATCATTGATATAACGCTAAATAAAGTAAAACTAATAAACAAATTAATACATAAATAAAATAAAACTAAATAAATAGATAAATACATAAATAGAAAATAGAATAAAATTATTTTATAAATACATAAGTAAAAGAAAAACTAAATGAACAAAACAATAAATTAATAAATACATTTTTATACCCTTCACCATCGTGAGAAGGGTATATATAAGTTTGTCATTCCGTGTGTAATTTCCACAAAAAAATTTTCCGACCCTATAAAGTATATATATTCTGGATCCTTATAGATAGCGAAGTCGATTAAGCCATGTCCGTCTGTCTGTCTGTCTGTCTGTCTGTTGAAATCAGTTTTTTGAAGTCCCCAGATATACTCGGGATCCAAACCTTCAATAATTCTGTCAGAAGTGCTTTCGAGAAGTTTGCTATTTAAAATCAGCAAAATCGGTTTAGGTTAACCAGAGTTATGAACCTATATGTGAGACCACCTCCATAAAAATTTGATATTTTTCATCCATTTTATTGCAATATTTTGAAAACTATTGCAGATAATACCATGAAATTTTGTATACGTTGTTTGTACTATAAAAGAAGAAAGTGTGCGGAAAATAGTAAGAATCGGTCCATGATTTCTTATAGCCCCCATACAAATATATATATTCCCGAAATATGGCTTAATGATAAATAAATGCCTATAAAATTGGAATATCAAGACAAAATTCAGCAAAACTAAGTTCTGTGCAAAAAGAAATCGCAAAACGAAATTTTTTTTAGTTCGGTCCATATTTGACCATAGACCCCATATAAAGTCCACTTACAAAATTCATTTAAATACGTATAAAACAGATATAAATAATGTTAAACGGCTAAAATTTGACATAAATACTCTTTATAGGCAAATAAATTGTTGTACTAAATTTTATGGCAGTCGGCCCAGAACTGGTCATAGCTCCCATACAAGGACCACATCTGAAAAAGACATTTTTCCCTATATATATTGTATAAATATCGGTACCGACTCAAAACTTTGCACAGATCATTTTAATATATGCAAAAATCATCTCACAAAATTTTGTGAATTTCGGTCTATTTTTAACCGTATGCCCCATATAAAGCCCTCTTCCGAAAATCACTTTAATACTCATAAATCGCTTATAAATAAGGGTACCAATCCAAAATTTTACACGGATCATTTACATACATACCTAAATCAAACTGCTGGATTTTGAGAATATCGGTCCATATTTGAATATGTCCCCCACATAAGGTCCACTCTCGAAATCCACGTTATTACTAATATATATCGTATATATATCGTTATTATGTTGTTATGTCCAAAATTTAAGAAGATCGGCCCATAATTTGTCATACCTGCCATATAGAACCATTTCCAAAAAACTAATAAATTCGGGTCAAAAAATATTCTTTTCGGATTTAACCCATATTCGGTCCATATTTTATAATCATGATATATATCGTTGGAAAGGTATTTTTAATACCTTTTATTTAATGTATTACAAATTATCAGACACCCAGTAGTTCCCGAGATATAGGCCTATATATTTTCAACTTTACGGGCCCGCCCCCTCGAAAATAGGCGTGACCGCCAACAATTTTTTTTTTGCTGGTATCTCCTCCAAAATCCTTATTTCATTTTTTTTTTTTGAGCAAAATCACTAAAACCGAATTGTACCCCTTTTTTATACTCTGTTTGTTAAGTTACACTCAAGATTATTATGAACATCAGACAAACTCTGTAAATTATGGTAAGAATTGGTAATTAAATCAATTAAAAATGATGAAAATTACACAAAATTTCCAAATATTTAACATAAATTATGTTGGTCGTAAAATTGTCTTTCAAACAATATATCAAATACTAATAAAATTTGCACTAAGACTGAATAGAAAACACAGAATTAGGATATTCTAGTCTAGTGTAGTTTCTGTATTTCTTATTACGCTTAGGTGAAGGGTATTTAAGATTCGGCACAGCCGAATATAGCACTCTTACTTGTTTTATATTCTCTATGTATTATTGATTGTATTTATACTAACGCCTTAAACATATTAATATACGTTCCTGTTGATTGTAAACCATGTATTTGAGATATTGTTATAGATGTAAGAGCCATTTTTTTTGTTAATTGTTGTCTAATAATAGTAAAAATAAAAATAGAAAGAATATTGTTATCATGAATTAAAATGAGAAAAATGACCATGTGTTAATTCAGTGAGCTGGAAGGGTAGTGATGTAGGTGAAGAGTGGTAAAGAAATAAAAAAAAAAAAAAGATATTTAATTTTGGGACATCTCGACAATACTTAGGCTAAAGTAGATATCATGGTTGACTGTAATACGTCAATAGGGGAGGGTAGCCGCCAAGGAAATCAACACCTAAATCCTTGCGACGTTTCCTGGAAATTTTCAGACAAAGTGAACGGCTCAGACATTTTTTTTAATTGTATTATTATTCCTATCGATGGCACGATCTTTTAATTGTAATTGGCCTATGGACAAAACAAAGGAACCCACAATCCGGCGAGCTAATGCCGCAGCAACGACCAGCGTGCCAAGTCCATTTCCGAACAATCAGAGCCATTACAATTTGGCGCCCAACGTTCGAGCATTGCGAAAAACGCTATCACACAGTGTCACGTCGTGTTCTCATACTTCGTAAGTCCCGGAAGGTACACAAGTACCATGCCTGCATTGCGACGAAGTTGAGAAAGTGACGTATCACTGAAGGAAACCTAATGTCTGTCTACTCCACTTAAATCTCATGAGACTTGCTCCGAAAGGCTATATAGCTTAGAGTGCAATCGCTAATGAAATATTTTATGGAAACAAAACAGAAATTTGGTAGCCTGGATAGTTCGTTTTAGTTTTGTTCAAAATTATCAAAAAAATTGTCTGTA
Organism: Bellardia pandia; assembly: GCA_916048285.2. Taxonomy (NCBI): domain Eukaryota; kingdom Metazoa; phylum Arthropoda; class Insecta; order Diptera; family Calliphoridae; genus Bellardia; species Bellardia pandia. The sequence goes on from OU696534.1 coordinate 3,801,074, forward strand.
AAATAGTTTACTAAAATTTCACATACTTATGTATTAAATAAAAACAACTACCGATATGTTTTGAAATGTTTAATTTTTATCGACCTTTTTATAATTTGATTTTGTTAAATGTTTTATTAGAAATTTCTAAATTGGGCTTTCAAGGTCAGGTATTTTTTATTATTATAAAATAAATAAAAGACTAGTTTAATTCATTTTCTCCAATCCTACGTTTCGTCGGTATTTTTCCGACCTCTTCAGGGATTAATTTTATTGAATCTGGCAACCATATAAATATATAAAGGAAAATAACAATATTAATAACAAACAACCATAAATTTAACAATAAAATAATTACACTTACATATAGTCTTTTCGTCAATTATACATTATTTTTAAATATATTGCACCTTTTTTGTACAACATTTAACATACGATACAAACACAGAGTCAATTAATAAAAAATTTAATGCAAATTAATTAAAATAAAATATTACAGTAATTATCCTATCGCTAATATCACAGTTGAAGTTAAACTAAATTAAATTATTGCTATTATGTAGTTAGAGTTAGCGCCGTCTATATCTTCCTTCTTATTCATCACTTGATCTGCTTTTTGCTGGATTCTTAAACTTTCCAATGTATACCTTTTCCCAACTTTCTTTTCTACTTCTAAGATCCTCACATTTTTAAGGTCGACCGTATGTTTTTTATCAAAACAATGTTGAGAGAGACCTGTTGTTAGTTTTTTCTTTTTAATGTCAGCTTCATGTTCGTCTATTCTCGTACCTAAACTTCTCTTTGTTGTGCCTATGTAAATTTTTCCACACTTTTCTTGGTCGTTTCCAATACATTTTATTTCATATACTACGTTGCTTTTATCCCTTGTTTCTATTTTTGTTTTTGTTTGCGTGAACAGTGAATTCGTTGTTTTGTTTGCTCTGTGTGCCAATATTATATTGTTGTCTTTTATTATCTCTCTCATTTGTATATTTTCTGTAAGTTTGGGGATAAATGCTAAGCTGTAGAATTTCGTGCTGCCAGATGTGTTATTGTTTTGGGTATTGCTAATTTCCCCAGTGTTTTTATTTGTGGCTTTCTGTATTAAATTATTAATTATCTTTTTCGGAAAACTGTTTTTTACTAACATTTCTTTAATTTTGTTTATGTTTTTTGATAGAAATTTATTATCACTTAATTGGAAAACTTTGTTAATCATATTTAATGCTGTGTTTATCTTTTGTGTCATTGGTTGAGTAGAGTGAAAATTGATAATGCGGCCAGACGCAATCGATTTAGTGTACCAGTCTGTTAAAATTTTGTCATTTTCCCTGTGTAGCCTCATATCGAGATATGGTATTGAATTATTTTCCTCTTTTTCCATGGTAAATTTTAATTTTGTGTGATAACTGTTAAATGTTTTTAAAATCTTCTCTTCGTCTTGTTTTTTGATAATTGCAAAAAGATCGTCCACATATTTAGTAATTAGTTTTATTTGTATGTTCTGGTTTTTCCGCAAATCCTCAGTTGTTCGTTCCAATAGGGTATCCAGGACAATGTCTGCTATTGTTGGGGATAATGGATTCCCCATTGGCATGCCGTATGTTTGGCTATAAAATGTGTCACCAAACATAAAATAATTGTTGTCGTTTAGACAAAATTTCAGTAAATTAAGAAATTGTGTTCTCGGAATTTTCGTGTGGTTTTTAAGAACGTTCCATTGAGCCATAATATTACTTATTGCTAAATGTATCGGTATGTTTGTAAATAACGATACCACGTCTAGAGATATTAATATTTCGTCTTTGTCCAAAGATATTGCACTTAATTTTTCCTTTAGTTCCGGTGAATTTTTTATATTGTATTTATCCAATATAATATTTTTCAAAATGTTGCCAATATACTTTGATAGGTTGTAGCGTGGTACTTCTACTGATGATGATATTGGCCGTAATGGTACATCTGGTTTATGAATCTTGGGTAGTCCATATAATCTGGGAGCTGTCGCTGAATTTGATGTAAGCTTAATTTTCTCGTACTTTGTGATATATTCTCCCTTAAATAGATCCGCTACTAGTTTGTTGTTTGTCCTTTGTAGTTTTAGTGTTGGGTCTAATGGTAATGATTCAAATTTATTACCATTTTAAAAAAGAAATAAAACGGCTAATTTATAATTCAATTGAAACAAAATTACGGAAAAATTATTCTTAAATATTACGTTTCTAGAATACAGTTCTAGAAATAAGCTAATATTAAGAATAATAAAAGTTTGTCGAAATTTCCAGGATAATGATAATCTTTACCACATCAATTCTTCTCACACAGATCTACCAAACCAACTTTTATAAATTAACTCTTACGTGACTGAAAAAAAAGGAAAATATAGTAATAGTAATATCAATATAAATATATACAACTACAACAAAACTTAATTAACATTAACATACAAACATAGTAATATTATATACTAACACAACTTTTCGAATACAATATTCAGATACTTACCTTTAAACCAGAATTTCAAGCAAATTATAACAAATATCTTTGTGGTTCATTCAAAAAAATTCAGTTCTAACGTGATCGGTACAATTTCGGTAGAGTACTTTGATCAAATATATGAATTTTAGATAGGGCTTTTCCTTTTTTTTTGGGATCATTAAACTACTAAACTAGGGATTTAAAGAAAAAAAAATAGGAATAAAGACAGTATGGCAACAGAGTCAAATACTACCAGAGTCACCAGAAATTCAAACCGTTTAGCAACCAACCGAACTACAAACGCAAATCCACCAACATTACCCAACATTATAACCACTACCACAACAACTACGACAGCGTCCAATCAAACACTGCAAGACAGTAACCCACCAATAGTCCAACAATATAACACCGTTAATGTCAGTTCAATTTCCACCGGGATTTGGCCCAAATACTTCATCGTCGCCTGAAACAAATAGTACGATTCGATCACCGGAATATAGCAGCATAACAGCAAGAAACATAGTCCAACAACGTGCAAATAGGCAAAATAGTCATCACAGCCAGATGCCCAGACTGAATGAAGAAAGTGAAATGAACGTGCCGAATAACAGTGACGGATTACAAATACGTGAGTACGTTACCGCCTCAGTTGGAGTCGCACAAGCCACCATCATGAAACAAGTGCAAGAAAGCCTATTAGCCATGGTGCCACAGATTATTAGAGACTCGTTAAGATCGGCACAGAACTCGACGTTCGAAAACCATGCAGGAGCCCAAACTAATAGAAATAACTTTTAATCTCGACCGCCAACCCATGATCTAAACAATAATCGATATAGCATGGATCAACCATTCCAAACACCTCAACAACAACAATCTAACCCACAACAACAACAACACACTCCGCAAAACATGGCTCACAACTACATCCACAATACACCACTACAAATGGAAAAATGGGGCATCAAATTTGACGGAAACAACCAATCCATTAGTGTGGAGGACTTCGTGTTTCGGATAGAATCGTTACGGGAAGACTACCAATGTCCATGGAACATTTTTATGAAAGGCTTTTACCATTTAGTCACAGGGAATGCCCAGCAATGGTTTTGGGATTTCCGACGACAAAATCCATCATGTGAATGGGGCCACCTTAAGTACCACCTTCTCCGAAAATTTAGGCGATACGATAGTGATTTCGAAATCCAACGAAGAATCATGGAAAGACGACAACACCAATCAGAAACAGCTGATGTATTCTTGGCAGAAATAATTAAACTAAGATTTCCCATTCCCGAGTACGAACTAGTCAGATTGGTGAAGGACAATCTAAAAGACGGGGTAGCACAACTTTTGTTCCCAATGGAAATTAGCAGTATGGATCAACTTTTGGAAGAATGCCGCCGAGCTGAACGTAACATAGCGAAAAGAATGCCATATCGTCCACAACAGAATGTTTTGAGGAGAATTAATGAATTGGAGTTGGAAGAAGTAAAAGATGATTACATACAGTACAATGTCGAAGCTATGAGCCACTCAAATAACACCGGGAAACAACTAGTATATTGGAACTGTAAAACTCCAGGACATCCATTTGTCGACTGCACATTAACGCAGAGAAACCTCTTTTGTTATAGGTGTGGGTTCGATAATGTTATATCGCCCAACTGTCCTAAATGTAAGGGAAACCTACAAAAGAACATGATGAAGACTGGACCAGCATGTTCACAACAAAGTCAGGTCCAGTAGACAATGATTTTCTGACAGACGTGTTAAGTAAACCGGATTTGACGATAAACGATATGGATATTAATAAAAATGAAAAAGGTACTAACAGTAACATAATCTTGGGTAGAAGGACAAATACCAATGAAACAGCTACATCGCAACTGAAAAGCTCGCCTAGGAAGCTCAAAGAACTTATCCCATATGAAACCAGACTAGATAATTACAATAAAAAGAAATTGGAAATATTCAAAGGCAGCGAATTAGATTCAAAAGAACGAACATTCAAAATTAGGCAACGATTCTACAATAGAAAGAGTGAAAGAAAAGAAATTGCTTCAACAACTATATCCGGCGAGTTAGATATCAGACCATACTTAGAAGTCAACGTAAACGGAATAGCATTAAAAGGCTTATTGGACAGCGGCGCCTCGATTAGTTGTTTAGGCCGCAACTGGTTAGAAAACGTGAAAAAAATTAACACACCGATTCTGGATTTCCAATCATCAATTCGGACGGCAGACGGAAAATACCATGAAATAGTAGGAAAAATTAAAACCGTCATAAAATGTGGAGAAACATCGGAAGAAATCGTGATATATTTGGTCCCAAACCTCAAACAAGAACTCATCTTAGGCTATGACTTTTGGCAACGGCTCGGGGTGAAAATATGTATTAATCAAAAGGAAATCAATGAAATTGAAATAACAGAACCGGAAATCAATATTCATCAGTTGACACCAGAACAGACTACAATGTTGGAAAATGTAAAATTAGCGTTCAGATGTTATACTTAATACGGACGCGGCAAAACTCATTTAGAAACACACTCCATTGACACAGGTGATGCACCGGCAAAGAAAATGCGTTATTACCCAGTGAGCCCAGCAATTCAAAAGCTAACTTATGCAGAATTGGATCGGATGCTTGAGCTTGACGTCATAGAAGTAGCTACGAATGCCGAATGGAACAACCGAACGACGCTAGTAATCAAGCCTAACAAGAACCGCCTATGTTTAGACGCGCGCGAATTAAATAAGGTCACGAGAAAGGACGCGTATCCGCTACCAAATATAGACGGACTGTTAGCACGACTTGGGGATACTCATTACATCTCAGCGATAGATCTCAAGGATGCCTTTTGGCAGATTCCGCTCGATGAGTCTGCTAGGCCTAAAACAGCATTCACAGTCCCAGGTAGACCTCACTACCAATTCAAGGTAATGCCTTTTGGACTGTGCAATGCTGCACAACGCCTATGCCGACTCATGGACAAAGTTATCCCCTCGGAGCTAAAAGACCGTGTACTCGTATACCTCGACGACTTGCTTGTTGTTTCCCCTGACTTCCAGACCCACATGCAAATGCTACAAGTCGTTGGAGAGAAGCTTACCGCCGCTGGACTTACTATAAATATGCAGAAGTCAAAGTTTTGCTACAAAGAACTTCGTTACCTAGGATACATTGTAGGAGGTGGAAAACTTAAAACCGACATGAGTAAAACGGAGGCAATAACAAAAATAAAACCACCTAAAAATCCAAAGGACATAAGAAAATTCATCGGTACCGTTGGTTGGTATCGTCGGTTCATAAAAGATTTTTTAACATTAACTTCGCCACTCACCGAAACGTTAAAGAAATCGACGAAATTTGTAATGACACCAGAAGCGTTAGAAGCATTCGAGGAATTAAAAAAACGATTAGTAACCAGCCCTGTCCTGACAAGTCCAGATTATGAACGAGAATTTTTCGTGCAGTGCGACGCTGTTCTTTTTCAAAAAGACGACGAGGACGGAGAACACCCGATAGAGTTTTTCTCAAAAAAACTGAACACGGCTCAGAAAAACTATTCGACCACAGAGAAAGAGTGTCTAGCTGTAGTTCTCGCTATAGAGCGGTTTCGCCAATACATCGAACTCATGGATTTTACCGTTATTACCGATCATTCTAGCCTTAAATGGCTCATGAAACAACAAGACTTAAATGGCCGATTAGCTCGATGGAGCTTGAAACTCCAACGTTACAAATTCAACATCGAACATAGGAAAGGAAGCACAAACGTAGTGCCAGACATGCTGTCGAGATTAGATCTGGAAGAAGTTTGTACCTCAAGCCCAATGCTAGATTTCAACTCGGAGGAATTCCATAACACTGAATATCGCTCACTAGTAGATACCATCGAACAAAACCAAGAAAGGTTGCCCGACTTAAAAATAGAGGATAATATCGTATATAAAAGGGTTAAATTCAATAGAGATGAGATCGAGAACGAAGAGGACTGTTGGAAAATTTGGCTACCTAAGGGAATGACAGAACAAATTGTAAAAAGATCTCATGAAAACAACACGGCTCACGGCGGGATAGCAAAAACCCTATTTAACATCCGAGAATTTTATTGCTGGCCCTCCATGGTGAAACAAATAATGGAATTCATATCCAAGTGCGAGATATGCAAGGAAATCTAACACCCGAGACACACACTAAGACCGCCAATGAGGAACGAGGTGACAACTGAAAGACCATTTCAAAAAATCTACATTGACTTTCTAGGTCCTTACCCAAGATCAAAAAGCGGCAATGTAGTCATATTTATCGTACTGGATCACAAAACGAAATTTGTCCTATTGAAGGCCATGGCTAAAGCGTCGACAAAAGCAGTAAATAAATTCCTAGTCGATGAGATATTTCATAAATTTGGAGTACCCGAGACAATACACTCAGACAACGGCAAGCAATTCATATCGGAATCTTTTAAAGACCTGTTAAAGACCTACGGAATTAATCATGTGAGAACCGCTATTCACTCACCACAAGCTAATGCGAGTGAAAGAGTAAACCAGTCGATCTTAGCAAGCATTAGAAGTTTCATAAAAAAAGATCAATCTCGTTGGGACGAAAATTTATCAAAAATTGAATGCTGTTTAAGATCCACGGTTCACGCATCTCTCGGAACAACACCGTACTACGCACTCACAGGTTATAATATGATCACACACGACCAAGCATATATAATATTAAAAAAAATTGGCGCAATGTCTGACGGTGAAAACATAGTTGTACCAAAATCTGACCAAATAAAACTTATCCATGAAAGAATGTCTGCGAAAATGCATGAAGCTTACAAAGCTAACGCGAAATCATACAACAAAAGGAGTCGAATGGTATCGTTCAGACCGGGACAAGAAGTATTCCGCAAAAACTTTGTACAAAGCAACTTCAAAAAGGGAATTAATGCGAAGCTTTGTCGTCCGTGGTTAAAATGTAGAATTAGAAAGACCGTAGGTGCAAATATGTACGAAGTGGAAAATCTGCAAGGTCGTATAATCGGTGTCGTTCATGCGCAACACTTGAAACAGTCACCGTTTAGGTAAATAGGAATGGAAACATGTTAGCACTAGTAAAATTATAAACATCAGTTCACGTTCACTCCTGGAGATCAGTTCGACAAAGGGCAGTTCCCAACTTTTGGTTGCTCCACAGGCATCGCAACAAAAGCTGGCTTTGTGACGATCACATCGATTACCACTAGACTAATTTATACAGCATCTACTGTCACAATGACTAATGTGATAGCAGTGCGATTGTTCGTAAATATCAACTCTGTTTCCATAATGAATATAGGCAAGGCCGTCGTATTGGAATTGGCAATGCCGCAGAGTTGCATATAGGCTTCTACAACACATCAAACGACGCCAAAAAAAAAAATATAAAACAAAAAAATTCTTAACGAAAGTAGAAAATGGCCGAACGAGTATAAAGAGCCACCAAAGGTTTGCGATGACAGAAAGTCAAGGGAAGGCATAGGCAAGTGTTGTGAGCCGCTGAGAAGCAAAAAAAAGATAGTGAACATTAAGAAACTAAAACGTGCCACCGAAACGAAGGAAGCCGGGTGAGAGTTGCCCACCCAAAAAGGATCAAAAGAAAAATCCGAGGTAAGTTTGTTGAACACGCATGGCGTATGAGACTATACGTACATAGATAATATATGAACATTTGTATTAAAAAAGAAACGGGTTGTGTACAGAACAGGTATTCGTGCCAGGGCCACCGATCGTATCAGTGTATGAAGACGAGGACAGATCCAGCCTTAACAAAGTAAAGCCTCCACTCTATAACTCAGTCATAGACATCAACAAGGATAAGGAAACTGGAAAAAAGATAAGAAAACAACGACACCAAAAAGGAAAAAACCAGGACGTACTATAAATGCTTCAAGAATCAGATAAGTACAACACATTTTCAATCTGACACACACTGATTTTCCCGACCTTCACCTAGCTTTAGTGTATGTTTTTTTTGTGGTATAAGACCAAATATTGTTGTAATTGTCAACGTTAAGTACTTCGTTTTTTTTTTGTTCGTCCTAAGTACTTGTTATTTTTGTAAAAGAAAAAGGAAACCAATAGGAAATAAGTTAAAAATTACCTAAATTGAATAAGAATTTAACCTGTAGAAAAAAAGGCAAAAGAGGAAACCATATTAACTCAAATTCAAATCGAATTCTTGACACATGTAGTTCATTGCAATAGTGTATACCGAGATATAAAAAAAAAATAGTAAAATCACAAAGAGTTATTAACAAATTACTATAATAATCCCTAAATACCTGTGTCAACATCTACTATCTATTCCTACAAATTTTGCTTTCCCCCAATTTTGGCATTTTTCTTGTACTAAATTGTTTGAAATTAAAAAGAGGTAAAAGTTGTGTTAAAGAAGAAATAAATGTTGAAATAGTAATCATACTATTGTTGCTTTTGTAATACAAATAAGTTAAGATTAGTATATATACATAGAGTATCGTGAATTAATCAACGAATTCATCAATTGATTAACCAATGAATTACTAAACAAAAGAATTAAGGAAAAATTTCATTAATCGATGAATGAATTGATTAATTAACGAACATATAAATTGGTTAATTAATTGATATATAAATGAAGTAATTAAACACTTAATAAGTGATTAAATGTATTAATTAGTGAGCCAATTAATTAACCAATGATTAGATAAGTAAAATAGATCAGATAAGTTACTAAAGGAATAAATACATAAATAGAAATTAGGATAAAAATATTTATAAATACATAACTAAGAGTAAGACTAAATGAACAAATAAATAGGTAAAAATAAAATCTAGATAAACAAACTAATGAATAAATAAATACATAATTGACATAACGCTAAATAATATAAAACTAATAAACAAATGAATATATAAATGAGATAAAACTAAATAAATAGATAAATGCATGAATATAAAACAGGATAAAATTATTTACAAATACATAAATAAAAGTAAAACTAAATGAACAAATAAATAAATAGGTAAAATAAAATCTGGATAAACAAACTAATGAATAAATAAATACATCATTGATATAACGCTAAATAAAGTAAAACTAATAAACAAATTAATACATAAATAAAATAAAACTAAATAAATAGATAAATACATAAATAGAAAATAGAATAAAATTATTTTATAAATACATAAGTAAAAGAAAAACTAAATGAACAAAACAATAAATTAATAAATACATTTTTTTATATTCTCTATGTATTATTGATTGTATTTATACTAACGCCTTAAACATATTAATATACGTTCCTGTTGATTGTAAAGGCCCAACTATAATATGCATATGCTAGCTTAAGCAAACGTGCGAACACATATAAATTGTATGTGGCAAACTATAATGTACTTAACGAAACTTTTCGTTAAGTTTTTCAACTGTCATTTGCTTAAGCAAAAAGCGAAACTGATCGCACATTCTGTACGGAATCAGCTGTTTGTTGTTGTTTGTTTGTGTTTTGAACAAAATGGAAGAAAATATATTTATTTTAAATTTAATAGAAAATGCGGAAAAAAATAAGTGCCTTTACAATAAAAGGGACCCTTTTTATTTTAACAAAAATGTCTTTCTGTCGCGGTTATTTCTCTGACAGAACAAGAGCGTCTTCTTCTCTTACAGTGTAGTTCACTTATTTCTTTTAATGTGCACAACCCTTCAAGCGCTAACTTTAATATTTTTATATTATTAAAATTAAGTTTTTTCTCCATTTTTGCAAACACAATACGAAAATTAACAAAACATATGTAAACGTTTATTATTATTTACAATGTAGTGCTGCCACAGCTGTACATTTTAGTACTTTTGCCGAAAAATTAAAAAAAAGGAAAAATTATGCGTTTCGGGTACGAAGTTTTCTTTTAATTATAAAATAATATAATAATATTTATAAAATATAGTCATTTAATGGGGTTTTGTTAAAATAAAAACATTTTTTTAAACATAAATGAGCAACTGTGGACAAAAAGTTTCAAAGTCAATGTAGCCACCTAAAAGTTAACTCTGAACTAGTTATGCATTTGACAGCCTTTTCGTTAACTTTTGCAATTTGCTTAAGCTAGCATATGCATATTATAGTTGGGCCTTAAACCATGTATTTGAGATATTGTTATAGATGTAAGAGCCATTTTTTTGTTAATTTTTGTCTAATAATAGTAAAAATAAAAATAGAAAGAATATTGTTATCATGAATTAAAATGAGAAAAATGACCATGTGTTAATTCAGTGAGCTGGAAGGGTAGTGATGTAGGTGAAGAGTGGTAAAGAAATCAAAAAAAAAAAGATATTTAATTTTGGGACATCTCGACAATACTTAGGCTAAAGTAGATATCATGGTTGACTGTAATACGTCAATCAGAGTACCAAATATTCATTCATTTGTCGCTCATGTTCATGAAAAAAAAATTTTGATTTTTTTTGTGTTATGTTCTATTCGTGTATGAAGAGACACGAAATATTTTGTTTTATTCATTCATGAAAAAAAAAATTTGATTTTTTTTGTGTTATGTTCTATTCGTGTATGAAGAGACACAAAATATTTTGTTTTATTCATTCATGTATGATATAATTTGTAATGTTTTTTTTCTTACTAAATTGAGAAAATAAGAGAAACACTTTTTATTTCATACATTTGGACATTTTTGTAATTTGTTCACATAAGAAGAACATCAGGTTTTACTTTGCACTAGCATTCAAAAATCAAAAGCAAAAAATGTTTTTATTTGAAGCTGCATACATGAAGAAAATAAGAATGCGTGTAATTTTGTTTTGCATTGTTGTGGTATGATTTATTGAGGTCAGTGCAGATTTGAATTTACAATTGAATAAACAAACGTTTGCGTAGCAATGAATAGAAAAAAATTTAATTTAGAAAAATTTGCATCGTACGATGAAATTTCGAACAAAAGCACTTGCTTAATAGAAACGAGCAAAAAGGAGTTATGTGGAAAAGTGAAAGCTAATATAAAAAGACATTGCAAACTCGTCCACAAGCTAGACCTTAATAGTGACACTGAAAGTGATAGTGAAAATGCACATAAAAAAATAAAAAAAGATAAAACAATAAAATTAAGCACCACTATGGATAAAAATAATTTTCTTAAATGTTGTGTGGGATTGGTAACAAAGAAAAATATTCCATTTAGGATATTTGATGACCAGGAGTGCTTTAAGCAACTAATTGCACCATATGAAAATAAGTTTAATATCAATTTAAACTCCAGTAATATTGGTGTAATTTTAGAAAAAGCGAGTGGCTACATAAAAGCTGAGATAAGTGCAACAGTAAAAAATAAAATGATTTGTTTAAAGATAGACACTGCCAGCCGAATGGAAAGGAATGTCCTTGGTATCAACATTCAATACATTAAGGACTATAAAATATGTATTAACACAATTGGTAAGTTTACAAAATCTCCAAGAACTTTCAAAAAATTCTTTGTGTTAGCAAGTTTTTTTGTGATTTTTTTTAATTTTTGTTAAATTGGTTTCGTGAAATATTTGGGTCTTAGGTATGGTACAAATTACAAAACGTAATACTGCTGCCAATTTGAAAGAATAAATTCTTAAATGCCTTAAAGAATATAATATTGAAATGCGCCAGATATACTCAAGTACAACTGACAATGGAGCCAATGTATTGAAGGTGTCGCGATTACTGCAAGAAATGCAAGAAAACGTAGAAGAGGAGGATATTGACGTTGCAGGGTCTAGTCAAATTGAGTCAAATCTAGAATCTATTTTATCCATTGTACGATGCGCTGCTCATACAATACAATTAGCAGCGAATGATGTTATAAATACATTAACAAATGAAATCGAAGAATGCAGAAAAATTGCTAAAAATCTTCGTACATCTGTTAGATCAGGAAATGGCGAAATAACTTTACCTTGCTTAGATGTCATAACAAGGTGGAACTCGACGTATGACATGCTCAATAAAATACTTTCTCTTAAAGATTATATTGAAAATATGGATAGTCTAAGCATTTTTGAAATAAACTGGTCATTTATCCAAAACTTCATAAAGGCATATGCGCCTTTGGCAATATGCACCATGAAATTGCAAACAGAACAATACATATTGGGAGACTTTTTTCGAGATTGGCTAACATGTGAGTTGGAATTGGAAAAGCTAGTTAATATAAATACATACGCAGCAGCTCTTCTTAGTGCGATGAGGACTAGAAAAGAAAAACTTTTAAAGCATGATGCATTTGCAGGTGCCATATATCTAGATCTAAGATTCAATTTTAGTGGTTCGCCTTTCCTAACTAATGATCTTAAGCAAAGTGCAATGGTATGCAAATCTTCATATCGTATAGATTCAACTGAACGAAAATGCAAACCGCCCTATTTAAGAAGCCGTTAAAATGATAACTGTAATGATCATTCCGAGTTTTTTCTATATATGTACATATTTAGTCGAAAAAGTCGTAAACTTAGCTTGGAGATATAATCTGATTAAAATTAATAAATCACATGTTGACTTTTTATTTCTAAGATAGGGTGGTTTGCAGTTTTTGTGACGATATACATACACACATATATGACATTATACATGAAATGGTTAACAAATTGACAAAAAATTCAAATGAGCAAGAAATTTTAGATTATTCCAATTTGGTAAGCTACACTTTACAAGACAACACTCCCGCTTCAACATCAGGTGTATACAATATATTAGATACTCACGTTCAGTCTTTAATGGCTGCACAAAACTTATCTTCGCAAACCTATAGAGGAAATATTAAACAGAAATTATTGAAGCTTTGTGACGGAGAAAGGGCTTCTTTCGATACAAATGTGCTTGAATATTGGAATAAATCATGTACCAAAGATAAGGATATGAGACAAATTGTAGAGACCGTACTGGCTGTACCTGCTACTCAGGTTTCTGTGGAGCGTTCATTTAGTGCGTTGTCTACAATATTAACAAAATTAAGATCAAAACTATCCAAAAATTCACTTTCTAATATTCTAATAACAAAGATTAATTATGAACTCTTAAATTTTGATATTGAAAATGTTTTTACTTCTGTAAATGAATAAAGAATATACATACATACATATGTATGTATGTACAAAATTTCTTATGTTTTAAATTAAAACTTTTAATAAAAATTGGTATGAAACCTACTCAATTTATTTTGAAGTTTTTTTATATTTACTAAATATTATTTAGGTACCTACACATAATTTAATAAATATACATACATACATATATAGCAACAAAACGAAATATAACATTACAATTAACTTCCCATAACAACTAAAGTTAAACAACACAAAATAGAAGATCATAAAGTAAACCGTTATAACATAAACACATGCATTGTGAACAATTTTTTTGTTTCATTTTTGTATAGTAGCAAATAAAACAAACCACTCACATGAATATAAAAAATTCCGAACATATACGGTAAAAAAAACACCAACATTAATGTGTATGAACATTAAATGAGCGCGATGAGAAAGCCTCTCAATTTTGAGCATTGGACATTTTTTACTTCTCACTATTCATATACGTATATGTACTCTAAAGAAAAAAACTAGTGTATTTATTTATGTGTGCTGTAATGTCAAAAAATTCTTAGCTAATCATTCTCGAATGTGCGCGTAAAACAAAACATTTGCAAATTTCATTCATGACAATTTATCATGAATGCATAAATTTAAGTGTTCATACATGAATTCTTCTGAACCCTGACGTCAATAGGGGAGGGTAGCCACCAAGGAAATCAACACCTAAATCCTTGCGACGTTTCCTGGAAATTTTCAGACAAAGTGAACGGCTCAGACATTTTTTTTAATTGTATTATTATTCCTATCGATGGCACGATCTTTTAATTGTAATTGGCCTATGGACAAAACAAAGGAACCCACAATCCGGCGAGCTAATGCCGCAGCAACGACCAGCGTGCCAAGTCCATTTCCGAACAATCAGAGCCATTACAAAACAGAAAAGGTTAACATTAGTTAAGGGTTATTGAATATTATATATTAATATTATATTTAGGCCCGTTTTCTCAATGTGTCGACAAACTGCCTGTTACTAAATGTCGACATAAATTTATTGGACTGATAATATGTCCGTTAACAATTTTGGTTTTCTGAATATACCGGCAAAAATATTATTTGCATTTGGCAATACCTCTCAAAATTTATGTGAAAATTGGGAACTCTGTCTTCAAGTGACAAGTTGTTGACATAAATCAGCTGTTTTCCAAACGTGAAAAAATAAAAAATAAAATCAAGAAAACAAATATTTTACAAAAATTAATTATAACTTAAACGATGAACGATAAAAAGCAACGTGGGAAAAATTTTACTGCTGAAGAGGAACTGCTGCTTGTAGATTTGGTTGTAAGCCAAAAGCATATATTGGAGAACAAAAAATCGGACGCAGTCAATTGGAAATTAAAAAATGAAGCATGGATGAAGTTGGAAGAATCCTTTAAGAGTCAGAGTGGAATACACCGTCCCTGGAAAACATTAAGGGACAAGTACGATAATATGAAAAGAAAATCTAAAATGGAGCTGGCCACTGAAAAGCGTGAGACATACCGTACTGGTGGCGGTATACCTTCCAATGAATCAGTGTCTGCAGTCTCAGAAAAAATATTATCTCTGGTTGGAAGCAGTGCAACTGGATTATACAATCCATTCGATAATGATGGTAAGAAAATGTGTAACCTAGTTAAAACTATTTGTTATTTTATTGTGATTTTTTAATAGCGAATAATAATGATGAAAAAATGGAAGAAGAATTTCGTGACAACATGGATATTCTGAATAACAGTTCTATTTTGGAATAGGATTTTCCTGACGAACTCGAAGTGAGCACGATATCGGAATGCAAGGAACTTCCTGAAATAAAAACCAAACCCACTATCGAACCATTTTCAAGGGGAGTAAAATTTAAATCTTCTGCAGTTAAACGAAAAGTTTCCAACGAATTATTTATTTCTAATAAGAATAAAAAAACATCAATGGAAGAAGAAAAAGTTAAATTACTTAAATTGCAACAGGTCTTTTATGAAGGTGAAAATCTTAGAGCAAATGAAAAACATAAATTGGAGATAGAGTCGATGAAACTAAAAATTGAAATATTAGCTATTGAGCTAAAGGAAAAAAAACAAAAATTTGATTTATATATGTGAAAAAGTATTGATATATTCACAGCTTTTACATACATACCCCCTTATTCATAAAACTTACAACAGGCTTATAAGAGGTTTATAAAGCAAATTTTGTATGGAAATTTGCTTTATAAACCTGTTGTAAGTTTTTATGAATAAGGGGGTATGTATGTAAAGCATATATATAAAGTAAAATGTATAATTTTTCCGATCTCATCAGAACCTGAATTTAAAACTGATATTATTTTTTGTTCCTTTTAAATTTACTTTTACTTATGTTACCTTATTATCTTAAATTTACTTTTACTCATGTTACCTTATTATTAATAATTTAATACCTTGCAACTTAAGACTGAATTGAAGACTAATAAATATTAATAACAAATACAATAATATAAAAAAATATTGGTTCTTTCTTCACATGAACAAACTTTTAGAAAAGTTTTTTTTAGAAATAAATTGGTATCTCGGGAACTATTGGAGATATCGTAACGAAAATTTACAAAGTTGGAGCTGAGGTCTTTAGTTACTTTATCCCTATAAAAAGTTACACGCATACAAATTTGAAACATGTAAAATGGGCCGTATTTTTCCTTTTTTTGATAAGTCCCTTTTTTATTTCTTTTATAGAAAAACATTTCTATTAACATGACCAACTTAAAAAATAGGTTTGAGAAAAAATATCTAAAAATGGCAAAAATTATAATGCGATTGATGTACTATATAAGTTTCAAATTTTTAATGATATTTTCAACCGTTAAAATTTTACATTAATTAAAGTTTTATAAAATTTCTTTCGTTTCACTAAAATATTAATCTTCAAGTGAAGAGTTTCCAAAACATCAAATTTAAAGACTGGAATGGAAAAAATAAAAATCTTAAATATATGTAAATATACGAATTTATGAATGAATTTATGTACCTTGCAAAATAACTATTGATTAATATTGTCCGAGCGTTAGATGAAGTTTCTGCTACGATGGTGTCATTTTCAAAAATGGTTGTGGTTTCATTGGTATCCATTTCAGAATGCACAGGATCTTTGTGAATTATACATAAGTTGTGTAGAACTCCACATGCAACTATCACACTCATTGCAGTTGATAATTTTAACCACATTCCCAAAGATAATCCCGGAATCTTCGCTTCCAAACTCCAAAACTCCTCTCTACAACATTTCGAGTTCGAATCTGCGACTCATTATACAATTTTTGTGGCCGTGTTATCGGATTAAGCAGAGGTGTCAACATATAACTGGAAGCCTTGTAGTCACCATCCCCAAGAATGTAAATTTGGCCGAATTCTCCACTATCTAAACGATATTTTAATCTGCTGTTATTAAAAATCATGCTATCAGGGCTTGAGCCAGGCCATCTTGCGACCAAATCTTGGAATATTAAATTAGCATCACATACAGCCTGGACATTAAAGGAAAAATATCCTTTGCGGTTCCGGAATATTTCCCCATTATCTCCTCCCGGTGATTGAATTCGTACATGTGTACAGTCGATCGAACCAACCACCTTTGGAAATTTGGTAATTCGAAAAAATGCATCCACAGTAGCTGTATACTGTTCATTAAATTTAATAAATTTTCCGGAGAGAGCTGCTATTGCCTGAGAAACGTCTCTTACTGCACGGCAAGCAGAAGATACGCTTACTCCACAAAAATCTCCGGCCGTTATAAGAAAATTGCCAGTGGCATAATATCGTAATGTTAGCAATATTTTGATTTCGGGTGTAAGATCATGATTTCTGTCCATCATTGAGAAAATTTTGTCGGTGATCATATCTGGAACGATTTTAAATGTTGCCTTTGACAGCCGGAATCTTTTGGAAAATTCATTATCATCCATGTCTGCCAGGTAGTTAGGTCTGACATGATAAATTCTTTCAACATTCAGCTGGAATTCATGTTCTTCAAGTTCATCTTCCATCAAATTAATGTTTATTCCTCTATTAAACATTTTTTCTAAAATATATTGAATTTTTTTACAAAAACTCAAGGTATTGCCACATAAAAAATATAAACAGCAGTCAGCTGATTGAATTTATCTGTACAATAAACAAATAATCGGCAGATGAGGGCTGGTTAGTTTTGCGACAGAATAGAAGCAAATGAGACATTGAGAAAACAAAATTTCTTTAATCGGCAGTTTTTCGTTGGGAAAAAAGATAATCGCCTAATGAGAAAACGGCCCTTAGTCTTATGAATACTAAATTGGGAAAAATAATATTTCAATGTTACCTTTTGATACTTCTGATGACATCATCTTAACATAATAGTTAATACTATTTTTATCTTTAAAACCTGCTGGCCAAAACAGGGAATTAATTTTTGCTTTGAAATCATCAAAAGTCATAAATAATAGCTCTGCTTTGCCTGGAAAAATGGTGCTGAAGTCTATATCAAACAATTCAGGTGCCACGGAATCTTTGTAAAGAGGCCACTCTGAAAAATTCTGATAAATTTGTTTTATCTTCTTTATTAAGCTAAGTAAGACAATATCATATTTCACAATATAGAATTACAACTATGGGAGTTCTGATAATTATTTTCATACCTTATTGTCTGATAGCCAATTTGACAATCCCTCACGGAATTTCATTTTGTCCAAAATCATGGATCTTTCCGCGAAAAATATATCGATGTCCTCAATACAAATTAATTTTAAGGCATCCAAAGTGGTTATATTTAGTTCTTCCAGCTCTTTAATGGCACGAGTCGACAAGTTCCATTTATTAAATAAGGCTGTCACTGTCACTTTTTCTAAAATTTCTTCAGTTACAGAAAAGTCATTTAAATTATCCATAGCCTACCTATATGAAAAAACAATTTACTAATCTAATTTTTTTTATATACAGTGATCGACAATCGTATATACGAATATAGTTTTTTCACCATTCCCTTTTAACTAAAGCTAGATTTACACGATTGAAATTTTCTTCAAAATGCTTCAAATTTGTGTAAGCAGCAAAAATTCTTCAAAATTTATTTATTTATTAAAATTTGTGTAAACAGCAAAATTTCTTAATAGTTATTAAATAAATAAATTTTGAAGAAATTTTGCTGCTTACACGAGTTTGAAGCATTTTGAAGAAAATTTCAATCGTGTAAATCTAGCTGAACACGGTTGTGCGTCAGACTTGCGAACACTTAAGGCCCAACTATAATGTGCATATGCTAGCTTAAGCAAACGTGCGAACACATATAAATTGTATGTGCCAAACTATAATGTACTTAACGAAACTTTTCGTTAAGTTTTTCAACTGTCATTTGCTTAAGCAAAAAGCGAAACTGATCGCACATTCTGTACGGAATCAGCTGTTTGTTGTTGTTTGTTTGTGTTTTGAACAAAATGGAAGAAAATATATTTATTTTAAATTTAATAGAAAATGCGGAAAAAAATAAGTGCCTTTACAATAAAAGGGACCCTTTTTATTTTAACAAAAATGTCTTTCTGTCGCGGTTATTTCTCTGACAGAACAAGAGCGTCTTCTTCTTTTACAGTGTAGTTCACTTATTTCTTTTAATGTGCACAACCCTTCAAGCGCTAACTTTAATATTTTTATATTATTAAAATTTTTAAGTTTTTTCTCCATTTTTGCAAACACAATACGAAAATTAACAAAACATATGTAAACGTTTATTATTATTTACAATTTAGTGCTGCCACAGCTGTACATTTTAGTACTTTTGCCGGTAAATTAAAAAAAAGGAAAAATTATGCGTTTCGGGTACGAAGTTTTCTTTTAATTATAAAATAATATAATAATATTTATAAAATATAGTCATTTAATGGCTTTTTGTTAAAATAAAACATTTTTTTTAAACATAAATGAGCAACTGTGGACAAAAAGTTTCAAAGTCATTGTAGCCACCTGAAAGTTAACTCTGAACTAGTTATGCATTTGACAGCCTTTTCGTTAACTTTTGCAATTTGCTTAAGCTTGCTTATGCATATTATAGTTGGGCCTTTACTCAAGCAGACAAACGTTTTCTTTAATTTTAGTTTATTAAAACAACCTTCTTTAATTTGTTTTTTTTTTATTATTTTAAATTTAAACACTTTTTTACAATACTTACGTTTTTTGAGCACTATTGTATGATGAAAAAGTCTTCTTTGCTTTTATGCACTTTACACGGTTTATTTTTAATCTGTTCACTAGAACTGCAATTGAACGAATGTCATTTGAACAAATGCCTGTTGAATAGTTGAAATCAGCAAAAACAAAAAAAGAAAACGGTACAACCAACAACAACAATTACAAAATGCTTTACAAAGGCAAATCAGCAACAACAAGACAAGACACCAACAAATAACAATCATGTTTATACAATGTATAATATACATCAGTGGTCCCAAGGCATATGGATTATAAGGTAGCGTTAAGATTACAACAAACACAATAAATAAACAAATTTTGACAATTAGAAACTTGTAAACATAAACGACGTTTGACATAAGAAAACTACCAAAAAAAAAAATCAGCTGTGTCTTCAACGCTACCTTATAATCCATATGCCTTGAGTGGTCCTCACTAGTATTGTTCAGAATACGAAGATTTTCGGCTATTTACATATACACAACACGATCGCAAACAATACTCACAACAAGAGCGTAAAAATACTAATATTACATTCAGTTGTTAGTCAACATTCAACAAAGCAGGTCTATGCCGCATGTTTGTTCTTTTTTCAGCTTTTATTTATTTATTTCTCAGTACAAGAGCGTAGAAAAATACAAATATTTCATTCACTTGTATGACAGCATTGAACAAAGTAGGACTGTTGCGCATGTTTTTTCTTTTTCAGCTAATTTTTGTTGTTGTTTTCAGTACACTGAGAAGCAGTGATCACATAAATGTATACATTTTTTTATATACTTTTTACAGAAATTTTGTTGCATTAAATAATATTATTTTGATATTTTCAAAAGAATTTACTATTTTTTTTATCTTTTTTATACATACATACATATGTACATAAAATAACATAAGATGAATTTATACAAAATAACAAATTAATTTTTAATTGAGGTTTATTTAAAACATCACATGTTATTTCTTTCTGTGTAGTGTCACCCATACATATGTAATTACCAAATCCTCTCTTTTTGAGGACCACTGACAGCGATGCCAACTTAGCCCTTTTCGGGCTAGATTTAGCCCGTTTTGAGTCACTCAAAACGCGAAAAAAGAAAATTGGCCCGAAACTAAAAAACGCGTAAATCTAGCACTTTTTACAATTATCTTTTAGCCCTTTTAGCCCGTTATTACTTTTTGCTCGATATGGCTACATTTTAGTTTTTTCGTACTTTTTAGTTTGCTTTACAATTTATAAAAAGAAGAGGAATCTAAAATAATCTACATACATACATTTCTTTCAAATTGATGTGCTTTGAAAATTGTTCTACAAATTTAACCGTCATAATTGAAATTAGAGCAAAACTTCCATCCAACATACAAATATTTAAAAAAAAATCGTTACTAAGTACTGAAAATATTTTTTCGAATAATATGAAAAGCCTTCTACCAAGCTTTAAAGAGTTTATTGTTGATGATAAAGAAATTGATTGTTTAGAGAATTGTCTTCTAAGTTTAAAAACATGTGAATGGAATAATACTGAAAGAACTGACAAGTTTTGGATCGGTGTTCATAATTACAAAAATGCTATTGGTAATAACCCATTCCTTAAATTATCCAGTTTTGCCATACACATATTGACATATCCGTACTCAAACGCAGAAGTTGAGAGGAGGTTTAGTGTCATGAATTTATTCAAAAATAAAATTAGAAACAAAATGTCATTAAATACGTGTAACAGTTTAATACACATTAAATATAGCCTAAAAAGAGATAATGTATGTTGTTCAAACTACAAAATACCTGCCGAAGTGTGCATTAAAATTAATTCGAACGAAACATATAAAAAATCTAAATTTTTTATTGATAGTGTCTTATGGACTGAAAATGATGATGAACAAGAAATCGAAATTTTGTTCAGTAACGACCAATTTTAAATGTATACTATTTAATCTACGTATGTACCTTATTTATTAAAATGTAATATGAAATGTAGATAATTTAAATATGTATGTATCTCATTTTAGTAATTTTTTTTCTATTGTTTTTTTATGTGTTATGTAGACCTTTTATATTGCTAAAAATCTTTTTATTAAGTAAAAATATTTTTTTTTTCTAATAAATTATTTTATAAAAAGTCTTTGTTGTTTTGATTTTTAAAATAAACATTTATAATTTAGCCCCTTTTCGCACGTTATCGAAAATTTTGACAGGATGTGGCTTTAAATGAATTTTTTTCAATTTAGCCCTTTTTAGCCCTTTTTTCAAAAATTTTTACGCGTTTTGAGTCTCAAAAGTTGGCATCCCTGACCACTGATATACATACACAAGAATGAACAAATGAAAAATAAATACACTAAAGAGCGTAAAAAAGTTTGCGCTCACATTATCTCTCTCTCAAAAAAAACACACACAATACACACATTAATTAGCGCTTACTCTGACACGTCAAAGATTGTTTAGCTTAGCGCGCACTCTGTCGTCAGCCAGCCCTACATTCTGCGTTGTTCGAAAAATGTAAATCCAAATAGGTTTCTTCTTGGCTTAAATACTTTCAGCTTTAAAAAATTTAAAAAAAAATGTTGGATTTACATGGCAGCTTTTGAAAATGTTAATTTAAAAGTAAAAGAATTTAAAGCAAAGGTTTTACTGTTGACTTAAATAGATTCGCTCTTAAATTAGGGACAACAGCGATTTCCATGTTAAACCAACAGTTGTAAAATAGTAAAATCAACAAGATAATGTTGAGTTAAATACTTTCTTGTTGAGTCAACAGTGATTTCATTAAAAGTGAAACGTTGTTGGATTTACAATGTTTTTTTTCTCTGTGTATATTCTCGGTGTAGTTTGTTATTTAAGCTTGTGCAAATGTGAATTAGTGCAGGTAATTTATTTATATTAAAAAAATATTTGTGTAAATGTTTTGGATAATTTTAGGACTCATACAGCTGCGTCGGTTGATCCGTATACCGATGGAAGTTCACATACGTCATGTGGAGCCAAATAACTATCTAAGCATATTAAATGAAATGAAGGACAAAGAAATACACAATATAATAATTGACACAAACTCCCAAAACATTCAAGTTTTATTAAATGGTGTAAGTAATATATAATATTCATGAAGTATGTCTCATAATATTGACTCGATGTGAAATTCAAATTTAGCATTTTCTTTATACCCTTCACCGTGAGTGGTAAGGTTCTATAAGTTTGTCATTCCGTTTTTAAATTCAACAGTATAACGTAACGTATATTTTAGCTCTTTTAGACAGCGTTGAATTTGCTGACTATGAATTAGCAAAAACACACAAATTTCTGCTTAGCCACTAAAAACTTTGTTGTGAGCAAGCAACAGCGCAGCGCAAGCCAAACAAAAAAAAAATAAAACTATTGACTGTAGCTTAACTATGTGATTTTATTTGCTGACACAGTCAGCTACAGCAATTCACTTTAAAAAATTTGCTGCTGCTTAAAACTTAGTTTTTGAATTTTTCTTTAATGCTTTTGCTGAGCTAAAAACTGTGAACGTTTGTAGTGCTGAAGTTAAGCAAGTCTTATTTTCGTTGTAGTGCTTCTCAACTTCTCATAACATTTTAAGTACAAGGTGGCGCAAAAGTAAACTTCCGATGTTTTTTGGCTGTCACCGACCGATTATTGGTCAAATAAATAGTAAGCAATATTCCGCGTTCTGTAGCAGTGTAGCGTAACATTGTTTATTAACGTGTATTTCGCATGTGTTTACTACACAAATGTCAAAACAGAACTGGCATTAGGGGCCTCGCATTTTCTGATAGGAGGATTACTTTTGCGCCACCTTGTATAAGTGGTTTTACATCATTGCAATTTAACTACTCTGAGTTACTCAAACTTGTTGTGAGTTGACTTATAAATGCAAGTATGATTACCATTTTAGCAATTATGTTTTTCAGTACTCAGTATTGACCATAAATGCTGGAAATGTACAGTTATAGTAAGATGAACATGGGATGACAAGAAAGGGAGCACTGGAATCTTTCAGCATTAGCCATGCATCTGAACAGATACAAATATTGCAATTAAAAGCCTTAGACAGGCGGTTAACAAATTTGTAATGCATTTTTTAGCAAATTTTTTTTGTTCTTACTTACAGAAAGGTGAAGGGTACATAAGTTTCGGCAAAGCCGAATACAGCTCTCTAACTTGTTATTTTTGAAAATTTCAGATTTTAAGATTGCAAATGAACGAATACAAATATCATTATTTATTTACAAGCTTCGATATAGAACTATTTGACTTAGAGGATTTTAAATATAATTTCGTTAACATAACATCATTTAGACTGGTGGATGTAAATGATGTCGCCATCAAAGAAATTTTGAAAGATATGGAAGTATTTAAATACAAAAATAATTTATCAAACACAAATGGCATGGATGCTCATTCGAAACCTGAAGAAAAGTTTGTCTTTAATGAAAATTATCGAAAGAGGCGTACAATCGGGACAGAGCCGGCATTAGTATACGATTCTGTCTATATATTTGCAGTTGGTTTACAAACCTTGGAGCAGTCACATACATTACGCTTAAAGAATATGACATGTGGCGCAGGTGAACCGTGGGATGTCGGACTAAGTTTAATAAATTACATTAATTCTGTATAAATTAAAAGCCGTCGGAAAAAATTAAATTACAAATTAATTAATTAAATTTTCTTTAGGTGGAATGGCGTGGTTTGACCGGTCCTATTCAATTTAAAGAAGGAAGGCGTATTCATTTTAAATTAGACTTGGTAAAATTAAAACAACACTCGATTATAAAAGTGGGCGAATGGTCGCCTCAAAGTAATCTAAATATTACAGAACCGTCCTTGTTTTTCGATACTGGTTCCATGAATGTTACGTTGGTAGTCATTACAATATTGGTAAGTATGAAACTTTTATTAATATCGGATAAATTCAAAGCAATTTTATTTTTAATGTAGCATGTATGTATGTATGTATGTACAATGTACATATATAATAATTAGTTTTATTTTTAGTATTCAAAATTAAACAAGTTAGAGTTTATATTCGTGCTGAATCTTATATATCTTATGGATTAGGTTCCATGGTCCCATTGTGTTACCACGTTGATAGACAACCTATCGATCACTCGACTTTGGTCGTTTCCCTTTCAACCATCCAGATTCCTTGGCTAAGGTATAGAAGCATTTTCGATCCATCCTTGATAACTCCCCCAAGGATGAAAGATAGGGTGCCCCGATTATACTTTTTTTTATTGATAGGGCCAGACATTGGCAGAGAAAATGGATGATTGTTTCATCTTCCTCCCCGTTATGCCAGCTTCTACAGTAATCATTATACTATAGACATAAACTTCTAGCGTGTGCTCCAAAAGTACAGTGACCTGTAAATAAAGAGACAATAAGCCTTATTCGTTGTGACGAAAGCTAAGCAATGAATTCGTCCTTCCCACATCAAATACGGGCCAGGTGGACCTCGCAGTAGAGCAAATGATTTCATTCACACACTTTACCTGAGCAAGTCTTAACATTTCGTTTTGAACAAGTATTTTCAGACTCTTAATGTGATGCCAATCGCCTCATCAGTCAACATTGTACCTTTCCTGGCCTATAGAAATATCAGTCTTGTTTATGTTCTGGTCATGTGAATGTTTATGCCCTACACCACCATAGTGGTGAGGGTATATTGGACTTGTGCTGAAGTTTGTAACGCCCAGAAATATTGGTCCAACATCCACCATAAAGTATGTATACCGATCGACTCAGAATCACTTTCTGAGTCGATTTAACAATGTCCGTCTGTCTGGCTGGCTGTCCATGTAAAGTTTCTGCTCAGAGTACAGGTCGCAATTTTGAAGATATTTCGCTAAAATTTGGTACATAATATTTTTTCGACCCAAGGATGGATGGGATTGAAACTGGTGGAAATCGGTTCATTATTTCACCTGGTCCCCATAAATGTTTAAATTATGCAAGTATCCAAACAAATTTCATCACAAATGAGTGGTAAATGAAGCCAAATCACATCTACAAATTTTGTGCAGATCGGTCCATAAATACTTGTAGCTCCCATATAAGGCCCACTTTCGAAATTCACTTTATCGATCATAAATTTCATAAAAATGTTGGTATCCAAATAAAATTTGACACAAATAAGTTTCTTATATACAGAAATAATGACACCTAATTTTATAATGGTCGGTCCATAATTAGTCGAAACTCCCATATAAGACCCTTTCCGTAATTCACTTTAAGCTTCACAAATCTTTTAAAAGTATTTATATCGAGATAAAGTTTAACACATATAATATTTATATCTTTGATATTTCTTTATTTAGGCTCGAGTTCATTAAATTTAATTTATATTAAATTATTTTTACTGAAGGTAGGAATTGTTACATGAAAATTATTATTAAAATTAATTAATAAACTCGAGCCTAAATAAAGAAATATCAAAGATTTAAAATTAACAGTTCAAATAAAAAATAATAATTCTTAATATAATATTTATATTCACAGATATCATGACTCTAAATTTTTGGATGATCGGTCCACAATAGCTTATATCTGGCATATAACGCCCATTTGTACGGTATTACATTATTATTGACCGACTATATTTTCTTACTTGTTATACCCTTCACCATCATGAGAAGGGTATACATATATAAGTTTATCATTCCGTTTGTAATTTCCACAATATAATTTTCCGACCCTATAAAGTATATATATTCTGGATCCTTATAGATAGCGGAGTCGATTAAGCCATATCCGTCTGTCTGTCTGTTGAAATCAATTTTCTGAAGTCCCCAGATATCTTCGGGATCTAAATATTCAATAATTCTGTCAGACATGTTTTCGAGAAGTTTGCTATTTAAAATCAGCAAAATCGGTTTAGGCGAGTTATGGACCAATATGTGAGACAACCTCCATAAAAGTTTGATATTTTTTGTCCATTTTATTGCAATAATTTAAAATATATTGCAGATAATACCATGAAATTTTGTATACGTTGTTTTTATGATAAAAGAAGAAAGTGTGCGGAAAATATTAAAAATCGGTCCATGATTTCTCATAGCCCCCATACAATTATATATACTAAAACACAGCTTTAATTAAAACACACAAATTTTCAATAGCACCGCTTTTACTTTTATTTAAATTATAATTATTTATAATAATTACGAATTTAGTTCTATAATTCAATTTAAACAAGAGGTAACAAGAGAGTTAAGCGCGAGCTTTAAAACAATTTGTCGGCTTCCGTGCCTTTGACCAACTGCCTTTAATATTAAAATATTTTTTTTAACAAAATAACTTCGAATGCCTACATTAGGGTGGTTTTTCAAAATTGATTTTCGATTTTTAAAGGTGCTCTCATCTAGAATTATGTAATTTAGTGTTAAAATACAATTGCGAAAATTTTAGCTCAATCGGACTATGACTTCCTGTGCCGAAAGAGCCCCAAAGTCTACGATAATGCCTGTTTTTCACGAAATAGCGCCATGTTTCTGCTTTAGCTGATAAATGCCATAATTTATTACAATAAATTTACTATCAAATGAAAGGTAAAAATCGGGGAGTCCCCAATTTGATTTTTACGTTGAGCGTGTAATGTTACTTTAAGAGATATATTCATTTAAAGGTTTTTGTGTTAAGTGAACAGTTCGTACAAGAAAGATATTTAAGTCAAAATGGCTAGTACTTCCTTCAATGTTCGTATCCGTGCTAAAATTCAGATTTATTTAATTGGACATTCATCTCAACAAATAACCGGCAGCAAGCTACCATCAAACCATCAAGTACATACAAGGCATTGTTTTATAACATGAGTAACATTGGAAGCCGCAAAACTCAAAAACTAAGTTTCTACCATATTTGCCCAAGTTTAATAAAAAAAAGTTATACCCTTAAAACTTAACCTTGATTATGTAATTAAATATTGGAATCTATAATATGTGTTATTTTTCTCACTGCAACAGAAAATTTACAAAATATCTCATTCTCTTCTGAATCAGAAGTGGAAGAAATGGCTTCTGACGATGTATTTACCGGCGATGGAAAAATCGGAAAATTAGAAACTGAGAGTAAAAAGAAGAAATACAGTCGCGGATATAAAAAAAGTTATAACCGAACAGCTATCAATTTTATTAGATAGGTGCATTTTCGAAAACTTTGGGGCTTTTTCGGCACGGGAAGGCATAGTCCGATTGAGCTAAAACTTTTACAATTGTATTTTAACACTAAATAGAACAATTCTAAGCGTGAGCACATAGAAATTTCGAAAAAAATTTTTTTGCCATATTCAATAAAACCACCCTAGCCTAAATGATACATATCAAAGGACCGTTTGTTTTTTTTTTTTAACAAGATACAAATATCCAACGGAATGAATATAAATATGTACAAGTATGTACATACATGTAGATGTTAGTACATATGTAAAAGAAATAAATTTACAAAGTACATATATAAAAATGGTTCGATTTAAGAAAATAAAGGGAAGTACCCGAAATTTAATACTAGAAATATAAATTGCAAATAATTTTCTGATTAGTATTAAACTTAATATGTATTAATGAAGTGCAATTATTAAAATTAAACTTTAAGTTATAATAAAATAGGTTTTGGCGGCAACAATATATATTCCCGAAATATGGCTTAATGAAAAATAAATGCACATAAAATTGGAATATCAAGACAAAATTCAGCAAAAATAAGTTTTATGCAAAAAGAAATCGCAAAACGAAATTTTTTTTCCTTCCAAAATTCATTCAAATACGTATAAAACAGATATAAATAATGTTAAAAATAATGTTATACTCTTTATAGGCAAATAACTGTTCCAAAATTTAAGAAGATCGGCCCATAATCTGTCATAGCTGCCATATAAGAACCATTTCCAAAAAACAAAAAAATTCGGGTCAAAAAATATTCTTTTCGGATTTAACCCATATTCGGTGCATATTTTATAATCATGATATATATCGTTTGAAAGGCATTTTTAATACCTTTTATTTAATGTATTACAAATTATCAGACACTCAATAGTTCCCGAGATATAGGCCTATATATTTTCAACTTTACGGGCCCGCCAACAAATTTTTTTTGCTGGCATCTCCTCTAAAAGCCCTATTTGATGAAGTTTTTTTTTTTTTGAGCAAAGTCACTAAAACCGAATTGTTCCCCTTTTTTATACTCTGTTTGTTAAGTTACACTCAAGATTATTATGAACATCAGACAAACTCTGTAAATTATGGTAAGAATTTGTAATTAAATCAATTAAAAATGGTGAAAATTAGACAACATTTCATAATATTTAACATAAATTATGTTGGTCGTAAAATTGTCTTTCAAACAATATATCAAATACTAATAAAATTTGCACTAAGACTGAATAGAAAACACAGAATTAGGATATGCTAGTCCTATAACCAGTGTAGTTTTTGTATTTCTTAGTACGGTTAGGTGGAGGGTATTTAAGATTCGGCACAGCCGAATATAGCACTCTTACTTGTTTTTATTTAGAACCTACTTTAAAAACACACTTATAGTTTTAGAACATTTTGATGTTTACTCAACGCTGACTCACAGTTAACTGAATAATTTGATTGGCTCTGTTAGTCTATTTATACAGCAAACATAATTTCTGGAAGGTTCGGGGCTAAGATACTAGATTGTTCTTGACTGCAAGTCTAGAATATTCGTGTCTAGAATATTCAGCCAAAGTCGTTAAAACTTAATGTTGCCATATTGCTCAGCTATGTTTATAACAGGGTGTTCTCAATAAATTAAAATTTCTACAATTGCCATCTGTTGATAAAGATGTTGTATGTTGATAAACATACCGACCGCTAAACGTATGAACGGAATTGTGTAATAGCAAAGTGAATAGCGAGTAGTTCAAGTTCAATAATTGTTTTTTTTTTGTTCAGAAAGACTAAATGATTTTGAAGCGTAATATACTGGTAAGTCGTTGCCGTTAAAGTCTTGACTTAGTATTGCTCCACATCCTAATTTAGATGCGTCAACTGTTATTAAATTTTTTTTCGTAAAATCAGGGTATTGTAAAATTTTAGGTGATAACAAAGCGTTTTTTAATTTTTCAAAAGACATGTTTAGTCCATTTAATTCTTATAATTCAAAGGTGCTGCTAAAATAGCAAAATTTGGGATAAATCGCCTATAGTAATTAGCAAATGCTACAAAACGACTAACGGAATCTTTATCAAACGGGGTTGTATAATTTTCAGTAGCATCTATTTTAGTATCGTCCGGCAAAAGACCATTTGCGGTGCATTTATGGTTGAGGAAGGTTACTTCCGATTGGAAAAAATTACACTTGTAGGAATTTATCCTCAAGTTGTGTTCCCTTAGTACTTTAAAAACGTCTTCTAAATTATCAAGATGATGCTGTTTACTACAACCGATGATAATATTATCATCAACATACAAATAGGCTTTGTTTAACATGAGGCCAGAGAACGCTATTGACATCATTCTGGAGAATGAATTTGGTGCAACATTCAACCCAAAGGGCAAATGGAATTTGGTGATTTTTTGTCCTGAACTATGTTGTGTTAGGCTAAGAATGGCCATCTTTTATTATATGTAATAGTGTTGTAGATACAAAATAACAGTATGTAAATAATGGTTACAAGTTATATGACAGTAATGCCATATCTTATATATAATATGTATTAATTATAATATGTTATGTTAATGGTTAATGTTAACTATACAACATCTCCCTTTTTAACGTAAAATTATATAATACATGGTTACTAAAGTATAACTATATGTATATAAGTATAACTATATGTATATAAGTATAACTATATGTATATTATGGTAAAAATTAATATATATAACATAAATGCTAATATAAATAATTTATAAATTTAGTTTTTTAGGTTGTTTTACAATTCGACCTTTTCTTGTTACATATTCATTGCAATTATTATTAACAGTAGATGGTAACTCAACATTTGTTTGGTTGTTTCGAATTAATTCTTCATTTTCTCTATATTTCAATATTTAATTTTCAGGTATTTTCTTTATATGATCTTGACTTCTTCTGTAAAAAGTACCATCAGTATCTTTTACTATAAATGACCTTGGTTCTTTACATGCATTTGTAATTTGTCCTTGAAACCAACAGCTCGTTGGGGTTTTCTTAAACATAACACTATCTCCCTCTTGTAAAGGTTCCACACTCTTAGCAGTTTTGTTGTAATAATCTGAAAATTTCTGAATGTTTGAATTCAATTGTTTCCTATATTCATTTTTATTGACGACTTTTGGTTCTAAATTCGTTAACATACTTGGTATTTTCGTTCTGAAAGATCTTGACATCAACAGTTCTGCTGGACTTGGTAAGTTGCCTTTTAATGTTGTTCTATATTGAAGCAATGCTACATATGGGTCTGAATGACTCTCCTGAGATTTTAACTATTTTTTATTTTTTTGAACTGAACGTTCTGCTAATCCGTTAGATCTGGCCAAATAGGGACTAGATGTTTTGTGATCAATTCCCCAATTTTTACAAAACTCACTAAAGTCTTTAGAATTATACGGAGGACCATTATCTGTTACTAATACAAAAGGAATTCCGTGTCTAGCAAACATAGATTTCAATTTAAGTATAACCTGAGACCTATAGTAGCCTGAATTAAGTAATTCTATTTCAATGTACTTAGAAAAATAATCAACTACAAGTAAATCTTTTTATTAAATTCAAACAAATCACATCCAAGTTTAAACCACGGAATATCTACAATTTCATGAGGAATAATTTCAGATTTCGTTTTCGAATTTTGATAACGCATACATATTTCACAGTTTGAAACTACATTATCAATGTCACTATATAAATTCGGTCAATAAACAGATTGTCGTGCTAAGTCTCTGCATCTTTGTATTCCCATATGTCCCTCATGAATTTTAGACAAAATTGAACCTCGTAAACTTTTTGAAATTAAAATTTGATGATTTTTTAGTGGAATGTCATCCAAAACAGAAATCTCATTTTTTATTCTAAAGTAGGGCATCACATCTGGTTCCACATCTTTTTTATTACTAGGCCACCCATTTCTAAAATACATAATTATCTTTGAAAGTGTTTCATAATTTCTTATGTGTTCCTTAAGATTATCCATCTTCGCAAAAGGTGTTTCTAAGCAAGAAGCCACAAAATTACAATGAAGAGATACTTCCTCATCTATTTCAGACAATGTTGTCTCTGATAAAGGCGCCCTTGACAGAGTATCAGCTATTTTTAAGTCTTTCCCTGGTAGCATAAATCTTTGAAGTCTAGCTGGAATTTTATAAAGTGGCTTGTCAAACAAACTAACAAGCGGTTTATGGTCAGTTTCAACTAAAATTCTTGACCCATATACATATTGATGAAACCTAGTGCATCCAAACAAAATTGCAAACAATTCCTTCTCTATTTGCGCATAATTTTGTTGCGATTCTGTCAACGAAACTGATGCATATGCAATCGGATGTCTCTCCTGCATTATCGTAGCACCAAGCGCAAATTTTGAAGCATCGACAGACAGTGTTAAATCCTTATTTGCATCGAAATATGTTAATACAGGTGATTTTGTTATTTCGGATTTCAGATTCTCAAATTCCTTTTCATGTTTCTCTGACCAGTGCCACTCAATGTCATTTCTCAAAAGTTCCCTTAAATTTTTGTTTTTTGATGCTAAATTTTCTACAAATGTACCTAAATAATTTACCATTCCTAGAAATCTCTGTAATTCCTTTACACTTTTCGGTCTAGACATTTCTATAATAGATTTAATTTTGTCCTCATCTGGTTTGACTCCAAAATTACTAAACACGTGACCTAAAAATTTTATCTGTCTGAAAAATTTTACATTTAGATCTATTAAATTTTATCCCAACATCTTTTGCCCTTTGAAAAACCAATTCTAAAATTCTAACATGTTCTTCTTTTGTAGACGAGTAGATCAAAAATTCATCTATATAAATTATCACACCTGGAATATCACCAAATAGTTTTATCATTTCTGCATGAAAAATTTCTGGTGCAGCGTTAATTCAAAATGGCAATCTTAAAAATCGGTAACGCCCAAAAGGCGTGTTAAAAGTACACAATCTTGATGATTGTTTATTTAATGGAATCATCCAAAACCCACTGTTAGCATCGAGTGAAGTGAAATATTTTGAGCCATTCAATTTGGCTTTGCAGTCCTCAATATTTAGAAAAGGAAAATGTGGCCTTAAAATAGCCTTATTTAAATTTATTGGGTCCAAGCAAAGTCTCAACTTTCCATTAGGTTTCGATACAAGTACAATTGAATTCACCCACTCTGTTGGCTCACTAACTTTTTTGATTACATTCAAATCTATCATTCTTTTTAATTCTATTTTCAGTGGATCATACAATTTAAATGGAATTTTTCGAGGTGGATCAACTACCGGAGATATATCTGTTCTTGTTTTCAAATTACATTCGCTATGTAAAAGACCAAGGCCACCAAAGACATCCGAATATTTTTCAACTATTTTATTTACAGATAAAATATTTATATTTCTAATTAAATTCATTTCAATGGCTGATTGTAGACCAATAATATTTTTGCATCTCATATCAACTACATAAAATTTTAGCATATGAGTTTGATTTTCATGAAAAACTTTTAAATTTATAGTTCCTAAAACTTTTAACTTTTCACCACTAAATGTAAAAATATTAACATTAGTTTTTTTAGTATATTCTTAGTAATTAACTTATCAAGAGTTTGTGTTGAAATAATGTTAGCTTGCGCCCCAGTATCTATTTGACATACCATTTTGTTGTTCTCAATTTCAACCTCAATATTCCATTCTGTTGCTGTAGATTTTGTTTTCGAAATGGCGCCAATAAATAAATCCTCTTCTTCTTCTTTTTCATCATTACAATCGCCATCTTTGTTGACACTGACATTTTTTAAAAATTTTTTCCTTAATCACATTTTACCAAAATGACCACTTCTTCCGCAATTGTGACATTTAGCTCCTTCTGCCGGGCATCTGTTTTTGTGCACTAGGCCACATCGAGTGCAATGTGCAAGCTGTTGTTGTTGTTTGTTGTAAGCTGCAGACTTCAAAGTTTTTCTCCTGATCATAGCAATAGCTCTATCCAACGGAATGCCACCTTCTGCTAATAGTATCTCTCTAATATTTCCCATTTTAGGAGACAAGCCACAAGTAAATATGTCCCGAACAAGGTCTTCTCGTAAGCCGCTAAATTCGCAACTTAAACTAAGGTTTTTTAATATTGTTACATATTCATCAATTCCTTGATTTGGCTGTTGTTTGCATATAAAGAATTTGTGCCGCTCCATTGCAATATTTACTTTAGGTATAGTGTAGTTTTCAAACTTTTGAACTAATGTTGTGTACGCAATGGTATCCACATCTTCGTTAAATGAATTGAATATTTCTAGGGATTCACTACCTAGATGATGTAGCAACAGGGCCACTTTGCGCCTATCTGATTGTGTCTCTAGATTTGATGCGGTCATAAAAATTCTGAATTGCGTTTCAAATTTATTGGTTGCAACATTGTTGCAAAAAACTGTCCACCTTCTGCTACCTTCATTTGATTAGAAGCTGCCAAAGTTTGTTCACCACTCTGCATTTCTTTGATTCTTATTAAAATTTAATTATGTGTATTTCTTTTAATTTATCTTTTCTCCAAAATTTTGTTTAATTTGCACTTCTGACACCATGTTGTGTAAGTCTAAGAATAGCCATCTTTTATTATATGTAATAGTGTTGTAGATACAAAATAACAGTATGTAAATAATGGTTACAAGTTATATGACAGTAATGCCATATCTTATAATCTTAAAATATATGTTATGTTAATGGTTAATGTTAACTACACAACAAACTATTACACGAATTTATATTTTGTTTGACTTCTGAAAAATATTTAAAATCTGTGTCTATCTACACATTCAAACAAATTCACTTCTTCTGGAATTTTTATTTTGCACTGAAGCTTATGAAAACACTTTACTAAATTTATCCTGCAGTGTCTAATTTTGGCTAGATAGCTTGTTAGTTCATTTTTATTTGACAATGTACTCAAATGAAATGTAGTATACTCTAAAATCGAATTGTAATTTTGTATCAGAAGTGTAATATATTCTTCGATTTTATTTGAATTAGCTGACAATGGCCTGTTTTCCAATATTCTTTTCTTTACATTAGAGAAATGTTTTAATAATTTTTGAAAAATATTTTTGTCAAAATTTGTCATTTTCCTATAGATTTTTTCAATAAACCAATTAATTATGCTCCAGAAAACAAAACATTTTTTTGCAGATTATTTTATTTGCAAATTGTTTATGGTAAAAAAATTGTAAAATTGATCAAAGTTTCATTAAATTTAATATTTTTTAAATACAGTGTAATCTCCCATGAGCGGACACCGAAGGGACCGTTAAAATGTGTCCGTACAAGGAGGAGAAAAGAGAAAACTACAAATTTCCTTTATTGCGTGCTGCAAGCAACCATTCGTAGGGCAACTGATCAATTGTCAGCCCTTCGGCATTAAAAAAGCTTCTTTTCTCATTTAAATTTACATTGGAGTGCCATTTTTTATTATCTCTTCTCTTTTCTTTATAATTTCAGAAGCTTGAGTTTTACTAATGCTAAATTGCTTCGATAAATTTCTCACGCTTAATTTTACTTTGTTGTACACTTCAATCACTTCTATTTTTTGCTTAATAAATAATACAGACCTCTTTTTATCCATTATTAATTAGGGAATCCCCTGAATCGCGTAAGTAATGGCATAGATTACAAGCTGTTGGTCAAATAGGTTTGTAGACAATACATATGCACCACAAAAATTGCAAGAATTAGGCCCGTTTTCTCAATGTGTCGACAAACTGCCTGTTACTAAATGTCGACACAAATTTATTAGACTGATAATATGTCCGTTAACAATTTTGGTTTTCTCAATATACCGACAAAAACATTATTTGCATTTGGCAATACCTCTCAAAATTTATGTGAAAATTGGGAACTCTGTCTTCAAGTGACAAGTTGTTGACATAAATCAGCTGTTTTCCAAACGTGAAAAAATAAAAAATAAAATCAAGAAAACAAATATTTTACAAAAATTAATTATAACTTAAACGATGAACGATAAAAAGCAACGTGGGAAAAATTTTACTGCTGAAGAGGAACTGCTGCTTGTAGATTTGGTTGTAAGCCAAAAGCATATATTGGAGAACAAAAAATCGGACGCAGTCAATTGGAAATTAAAAAATGAAGCATGGATGAAGTTGGAAGAATCCTTTAAGAGTCAGAGTGGAATACACCGTCCCTGGAAAACATTAAGGGACAAGTACGATAATATGAAATGAAAATCTAAAATGGAGCTGGCCACTGAAAAGCGTGAGACATACCGTACTGGTGGCGGTATACCTTCCAATGAATCAGTGTCTGCAGTCTCAGAAAAAATATTATCTCTGGTTGGAAGCAGTGCAACTGGATTATACAATCCATTCGATAATGATGGTAAGAAAATGTGTAACCTAGTTAAAACTATTTGTTATTTTATTGTGATTTTTTAATAGCGAATAATAATGATGAAAAAATGGAAGAAGAATTTCGTGACAACATGGATATTCTGAATAACAGTTCTATTTTGGAATAGGATTTTCCTGACGAACTCGAAGTGAGCACGATATCGGAATGCAAGGAACTTCCTGAAATAAAAACCAAACCCACTATCGAACCATTTTCAAGGGGAGTAAAATTTAAATCTTCTGCAGTTAAACGAAAAGTTTCCAACGAATTATTTATTTCTAATAAGAATAAAAAAACATCAATGGAAGAAGAAAAAGTTAAATTACTTAAATTGAAACAGGTCTTTTATGAAGGTGAAAATCTTAGAGCAAATGAAAAACATAAATTGGAGATAGAGTCGATGAAACTAAAAATTGAAATATTAGCTATTGAGCTAAAGGAAAAAAAACAAAAATTTGATTTATATATGTGAAAAAGTATTGATATATTCACAGCTTTTACATACATACCCCCTTATTCATAAAACTTACAACAGGCTTATAAGAGGTTTATAAAGCAAATTTTGTATGGAAATTTGCTTTATAAACCTGTTGTAAGTTTTTATGAATAAGGGGGTATGTATGTAAAGCATATATATAAAGTAAAATGTATAATTTTTCCGATCTCATCAGAACCTGAATTTAAAACTGATATTATTTTTTGTTCCTTTTAAATTTACTTTTACTTATGTTACCTTATTATCTTAAATTTACTTTTACTCATGTTACCTTATTATTAATAA
Source organism: Bellardia pandia (assembly GCA_916048285.2). Lineage (NCBI taxonomy): Eukaryota > Metazoa > Arthropoda > Insecta > Diptera > Calliphoridae > Bellardia > Bellardia pandia. Next base: position 3,838,187 of record OU696534.1, read on the forward strand.
TTTAATACCTTGCAATTTAAGACTGAATTGAAGACTAATAAATATTAATAACAAATACAATAATATAAAAAAATATTGGTTCTTTCTTCACATGAACAAACTTTTAGAAAAGTTTTTTTTAGAAATAAATTGGTATCTCGGGAACTATTGGAGATATCGTAACGAAAATTTACAAAGTTGGAGCTGAGGTCTTTAGTTACTTTATCCCTATAAAAAGTTACACGCATACAAATTTGAAACATGTAAAATGGGCCGTATTTTTCCTTTTTTTGATAAGTCCCTTTTTTATTTCTTTTATAGAAAAACATTTCTATTAACATGACCAACTTAAAAAATAGGTTTGAGAAAAAATATCTAAAAATGGCAAAAATTATAATGCGATTGATGTACTATATAAGTTTCAAATTTTTAATGATATTTTCAACCGTTAAAATTTTACATTAATTAAAGTTTTATAAAATTTCTTTCGTTTCACTAAAATATTAATCTTCAAGTGAAGAGTTTCCAAAACATCAAATTTAAAGACTGGAATGGAAAAAATAAAAATCTTAAATATATGTAAATATACGAATTTATGAATGAATTTATGTACCTTGCAAAATAACTATTGATTAATATTGTCCGAGCGTTAGATGAAGTTTCTGCTACGATGGTGTCATTTTCAAAAATGGTTGTGGTTTCATTGGTATCCATTTCAGAATGCACAATATCTTTGTGAATTATACATAAGTTGTGTAGAACTCCACATGCAACTATCACACTCATTGCAGTTGATAATTTTAACCACATTCCCAAAGATAATCCCGGAATCGTCGCTTCCAAACTCCAAAACTCCTCTCTACAACATTTCGAGTTCGAATCTGCGACTCATTATACAATTTTTGTGGCCGTGTTATCAGATTAAGCAGAGGTGTCAACATATAACTGGAAGCCTTGTAGTCACCATCCCCAAGAATGTAAATTTGGCCGAATTCTCCACTATCTAAACGATATTTTAATCTGCTGTTATTAAAAATCATGCTATCAGGGCTTGAGCCAGGCCATCTTGCGACCAAATCTTGGAATATTAAATTAGCATCACATACAGCCTGGACATTAAAGGAAAAATATCCTTTGCGGTTCCGGAATATTTCCCCATTATCTCCTCCCGGTGATTGAATTCGTACATGTGTACAGTCGATCGAACCAACCACCTTTGGAAATTTGGTAATTCGAAAAAATGCATCCACAGTAGCTGTATACTGTTCATTAAATTTAATAAATTTTCCGGAGAGAGCTGCTATTGCCTGAGAAACGTCTCTTACTGCACGGCAAGCAGAAGATACGCTTACTCCACAAAAATCTCCGGCCGTTATAAGAAAATTGCCAGTGGCATAATATCGTAATGTTAGCAATATTTTGATTTCGGGTGTAAGAGCATGATTTCTGTCCATCATTGAGAAAATTTTGTCGGTGATCATATCTGGAACGATTTTAAATGTTGCCTTTGACAGCCGGAATCTTTTGGAAAATTCATTATCATCCATGTCTGCCAGGTAGTTAGGTCTGACATGATAAATTCTTTCAACATTCAGCTGGAATTCATGTTCTTCGAGTTCATCTTCCATCAAATTAATGTTTATTTTTTTACAAAAACTCAAGGTATTGCCACATAAAAAATATGAACAGCAGTCAGCTGATTGAATTTATCTGTACAATAAATAAATAATCGGCAGATGAGGGCTGGTTAGTTTTGCGACAGAATAGAAGCGAATGAGACATTGAGAAAACAAAATTTCTTTAATCGGCAGTTTTTCGTTGGGGAAAAAGATAATCGCCTAATGAGAAAACGGCCCTTAGTATTGTCAATTCTCCGAAGCAGAAGCGTAAATTGTAAAAAAAACATTAGATTGAAAACATTATGCAAGAGAGAAAATATTTAACATACCCACATTAAACTACATATGTTCTGTGATTTTTTTTTTATTGCCTTTAATTATTTATTGAATCTTCATATATGAAATGACAATAAGTATTGAAATCTTAATACTAAAAAGAAAATAATAAGCCCAGCCAGTGCTAGACAAAAATTTTTATGATACTAAAAATTTTCACATCAACTGATCCAGTCATCTGTTTTGCACTTGAGTTAAAGCAAGGGTATCCCTCCTTCTTAACCGATTGTGGCCGCTAAAGTTAAGGATGTCTCGTGCAAGTGGGTTTGGATGGTGTTCAAGTTTGCTGACATATTTTGAGGCGTATTTTGTAAGTTCGACTTTCACCAAAGGAATGCCTAGATCTTTGTGAATTCTAGAATTTTTAACGTACCATGGAGCTGCAGTAATTGTACGTAGAATCTTATTTTGACCCCTTTGAATTTTTTCAATGTTTGATGCTGAGGCCGTACCCCATAATTGAATTCCATAGCACCAGATTGGCTTTAGTATTGCATTGTACAACAAAAGTTTGCAATCCAATTTCAATGTAGAGTTTCTGCCGATTAGCCAATTAAGTTGCACTGCTTTAAATCTCATTTGTGTAAGTTTCGCTTCAATATGAGACTTCCAAGTTAAACGGCGGTCGAGGTGAATGCCGAGGTATTTGACTTCATTGTGTTGCGGGATAATTTGATTATTTATGAACGAGCAGGTATCTTTTCGCAATGTGAAAGTTATATGAATACATTTTTGTTCATTTATCCTGATTTTCCAAAGCTCTAGCCAATTCTGTAGCTTATAAACATAATTCTGCAAATTCTGTGATGCAACTTGGTGATCCTTATGGACGCTGATAAAGGCTGTAACGTCTGCAAAATTTGACGTGTGGATTTTGGGGTTTGACGGAGGCATAAATCAAATTTCAATTGGCTGAGCGGTACTTAAAAATTGCTTTCTTTGATTTTAAATTTGCGACCGTATAAATAACTCTCCATGAGTTTATGGGTGTTAGCAGGCAGAGTTAATTTAATTTTGTGCATTAAACCGTCATGCCAAACTTTGTCGAACGCTTGGGACACATCAATGAAAAGGGCGGAGCAGTATTTTTTGTCTTCAAACGACCCTCTTATCACATTTACCAATCTGTGAGTTTGTTCGATGGTACTGTGTTTAGCTCTGAATCCGAATTGATGATTTGGAATACATTCAGTGTCATTCAGAATTGGAGTCAACTTAGTCATTAACAATTTTTCAAACAGTTTTGAAATTGTCGGCAGTAGACTAATTGGCCTATATGACTCCACTTTGGTGTGGTCCTTCCCTGACTTAGGAATCATAGCGATCATAGACACCTTCCAATCTGCAGTATTCTAGGCGTAAAATAGCGTTGAAGATAAAGAGGATAATTCTTCTTGCTACACGAGGTAACTCCACAAGCATTTTATTGCTGATTTTATCCATACCTGGAGCCTTTCTGAGGTTCAGAGTACCAATAGCGTTTTGGACATCACGAAAGTTTAGTCTTAGAGGTACAGGAGGCTTTATAACAAGTGGTGGCAAATCAGATTCGGTATTATTTGAGTTGTTTATAGTAAACACATTTCTCAAATGGTTAACAAATAATGTCCCTTTCTCGGAATCATTTCTAGTCCAGTCACCAGTCGGATTTCGCAAAGGAGGTTTTCCTCTCACTGGTCTTTTTAAACCTCTTGCCGCCCTCCATAACGAGTAGTCAGATTGTGGGGTACTATCAAGACCTTCCAAGTAAGATCTAAGTGAGGCCGTTCTTTGGGTTTCTAAGAAATGTCTTAGTATATCTCTGCATTCCCGTAGCCTAGCTTTCAGTTCAGGAGACCTGTGAATTTGCCGCTCTCTTCTCATTCTTCTTTTTTCTGATAGGAGATGTTCGAGTTCAGAGAAATAAGTTCTGTTTGTCCTATTTCTACATTCAACGTGATAAGTGGAAGCGTGATGCACAGCTCGTCGAAGATCCTCGGTAAAGTTGCCAATCGACTCATCAATATCGTCGGTAGTTCGCAACACAACATTTTCCGTGCAATGAGAACTTAAATACTTTTTGTATTTTATCCAACTTACGCGGGTCTTAGTCATGTTCATAAATGGAGAACCACACACTTGAGGGAAATGCATTGAAATGATAGTGGGAGAGTGATCTGAGGACAAGTCCAGTGAAGGATCCACTTGCATCCATTCTACAGGGATATTTTTCACTACTCCAAAGTCAATAACATCGGGAATCTTCCGTCGGCCAATAGGTGGGATGTCCACTTGAGAGTACATCTAAGCCCATTTTAGCAATGGTGTTGAAGAGTACGCGACCCTTTGGGGTTACCAGACGTGAACCCCAAAATGTGTGTTTGGCGTTAAAGTCACCAGCAACTAAAAATCTAGCTCCAAGGGATTTAAAGAAGTTATGGTATTGGTGTTCTTCTATTGAAAATCGAGGCGGAGAATAAATCGATGATAAAACAAATTTGTATTGACAGAATTCAATGCAAATGTTTGTTGCTTGGAGGTAATCCTCACTTATGGTATTCATTAGATAATGCTTTATTCTGTTCTTTATAAGGATTGCCGATCCTCCACAAGCTCTTCCGCGGGGGTCTTTAGTATCGTAGAACTCGTAGCCATTAATTTTGAAGTACGCTGTCGCCGTCAAGTGAGTTTCAGCAATCATCATGGCATCAATCTGCTTATCCATCAGGAAGTATTCCAGTTCATTTTGATGTTGGCGGAGGCCGTTCGCGTTCCAGAAACAAATTTTTAAATAAATCATTTCTTTAACATGGCTTGCAAGATAGTGGATTGCATTTTCCGCATTTCCTGCATCATGGATGTCATGGTGGTCGTAAAAGTGTTCATAGTTTGGACAAGTGTCTGCAATGTTGTCTCTAGATTGTTGATATGCGGCTCAGAATATTGGGGTTTAGGTTCCTGCTCCAGACCTGGCATATTAGATTTAACCACGTTTGCGTAAGAAACTTGGCTAGAACTGTGTGTGTTTACATGACTAGTGGACCGTAACATTTGAGGGAAATTGTCACTCGATGCAAAATTTGGCTGTTGAGGATGATTAGGCAATACTGACGTCTTGTTGGTTCTTATGCCTTTCAAATGAGTGTAAATTGGACAACCTCTATAATTTGCGGTATGATTACCGCAGTTACTGCATTTTTTTATTTTTGAGTCAGTTCTCGACTTATCGCATTGAGCAGTTGCATGTAGCTCCCCACACGCAACACAAACTGTCGGCAATTTACAATACGCCTTGGTGTGACCAAATTCTTGACAGTTGAGACACTGGACGGGTCCCTGGCGCTTATGTGGTTCTTCCACGGTGATTCTACAATGCAGAAGGTACATCAGATTGTAGATGGGATGGGACTCGTTTTTCTTTAAGACAACATCTCCAGGTTCCAATTCTACCCTGAACATGGGCTGAGGGATCTTTTCACGGTTTCTAATATTCACTACGCTCTTGATTTTGAACCCTTTGTCCATTAAACCGGTCTTTATCTCCGCAGGATCAACACATGGGTATTTACCCTTTAGAATGACTTGGAGTCCTTTTGCGCTTTTGACCTGGTAGGTATAGAAATCCCTAGTCTCCCTCTCCAGCTGGTTGGACAATTTTCGAAAATCATCTTCCCTATTCACTGTATCTTTGTCTCGCAGATATTTCCATGTTTCATTGAGGTTACGCTAAACATGTTTTCACCTATTACAGCAACAATTCCTTGTATCAGTTTATTGGAAGTGGGCTCTCTCAGATAAATTGGTGGGGGCTTAAATGTCTTTTTTTGGTATTTCTGGGTCATCCGTCTGAAGTAGAGAAAATCTGTTTTGGTCATTTAGTTTATCACTATTGACGGTCTTAGGAACTTTTGAGTTGGAAGACATTTGAGCAGATGTCAGGCTCCTCTGTCGCTTGAGAACGGTGATGTACTTATCCATACCTACTTGTTTTTTGGGTTTGACTGCGCTATTTGATGAAGATGATGTTTTTTCATCTGTTGAAATCACAATATTGGGCGAACAGGAACGACGCCGTTCTACGGCTCTTGTAGTGAGAAAATTCTCCACAGAATTTTTTAAGGATTCTTCCTCAGAGACCCATATAGTTTTTCTAGTCGAGCTAAGCTCTTTTTCAGAATTACATCTGAGAGGAACACTCATACAGTTTTTATGCGATTTTTAATGTTGTTTTTTTATATTTTTACCTATTACGAGTTATTTTTTCACTTTTTTGTTTTATTTCAACCTATTACACTTTTTCACCTATCACGATTTTTTCACCGAAAATTCAGCCGCAATAAAAATAATACGTCCGAACAGTTCGATGATGTTCTGTGATGTAGTAAATATGATAAATCGTGCCCTGTTGTTAAAGCGAAAAAATTAAAAGAGTCTTTTATGACATGAAAAATTCGGAAAAATAAGCTAAATGTCCGTCCAAGAGAATTTTTTTTATCCAGCTTATGTCCACGTCCGCTCATGAGAAGCGTCCGTTCAAGAGAAAGCGACTCAAATGCTTTTCTTATGGAGCGCTGCCGGGGCCTGGCAAAAATGTCCGTCTAATGGGGGTGTCCGCATATGGGATGTGTCCGTTAAGGGAGATTGCACTGTATACCCTAATTCACCACTTATGGTGGTTGAGGGTATAAAAAATATAAATTTTTAGTTAATGAGTTATTTTCAATTACTTGCCACATTGAGTTTCCTATAACATTTTGAAAATTCCTTTTTTTTCAAACATAAAGAAAACGAAAATTGAATACGCACAAAAAAAAATAATAGACTATCATGTAATTTCTGCATCCAATTGCACCAAAGAAGTACCAAAAACATAATTTTGGCCTTTAATTTTTAATGCACCAGGTATACGTAACTTGTTTTCAATTATAGAAACCTATATTTAAAACTAAAAGTCTATACTATTTTCCATTACTCAATAATATTCAATACTTTTCATTTGGGTACTCAATACTACTCGATACTTTTAACGGATTTTTTGAAATTGTAACGCATAGTTTTTATCTGCTAATTGAAGTAGTTTCTTCAAAAAATAAAAATGGATCTTCAACTATTATTGGTTTTGTATGTCTTTTATTATTAAATCAAAAATAAATGTAAAGCTAACTTTTAATTCAACGTTAGCAACAACTTAAGAATAATAGACAGCTTTATTTCGGCGGTTGGTTTAATTTTGTAGCTTACAGATTGTTGTCTTTTTATACAGTGATGTTGTTGTGTCCTCTATTTAAAATAAAAGACGGGAATTATGATTTCTAGAAAAGATACTCAAAATTGTGTATGTATATCAAAGTGTTGAAATCTATATACGTAAAATATAACAATGCCAACTTAACAATACTACTGACAAGTAAGGCAAGTGATGCCAGATTAATGCGCAACATTTCTTCCCACCGCTACAGCCGATTACGGTGAGATCAGAACTCTCTGTTTCCGGATTCTATTCGACCTCCGAGGCGGTATTGTTCCACCTGACTCTCCACTTACACGTTCCTTTGTAATGGGTTGCCGTCGGCGAGGTGGTATTGTTGTGTTGTAAACTTCGTGGTGTTGCGAATCTTGTTGGTGATTCCAAACATTAATCATCAATTTTTGATCCCATCGGTAAGTGTGCTTTCCCCGCATTCAATTGCGGCTGCGTTGTATGATTCCCAGTTTTCACTACCGGGAGCTTAACCAACCTCCGGTTCATCAGTAAAGTTCAAATCAACATTCCCTCTTATTTGGTCGATATGTCGTTTAACACGTTTCCCATTAAAAAGGATTTCATAGTGCAAATCCCCGCAACGGTTCAATACTACACCTGGCAGCCATTTTGCATGGCGACTACTATTGGACAGGAAATATACATTTTGCGTCTGTTCCACTGTTCTGAACGATGTATAGAATTTCATATACTGTTTGTCTGTAACTTCCGACGAAACTTCCTGAGGCAAAACCAAGTTCATCCGTGTGCGCAGTACTTACCAGTCGTTGAGTGGGGGGCAATTCCGTATTGTCGTAAAAATAAATTTAAGTGTCTTTGCAATGTTATTTTTACCCGAACCGGCTGATTTTAGGGCGTTCTTAATGGTCTGAACCGACCTCTCAGCCTGGCCATTTGTAGATGGGTGGTAAGGAGCCGCAAATTTGTGGTATTTTACGCCGACATTAATGAGAAATTCTTTGAATTCATTTGAGGCAAAACATGTGCCATTGTCGGACAGTAGAGTGACTGGCACCCCATAGGTAGCGAAAAGCTCATCGAGAATTTGAATTGTGGCCGTGGATGTACTGCTAGACGTTATTTTCACCTCAATCCACTTACTGTACGCATCAGTCACTATAAGCAACATTGACTCTAAAAATGGTCCGGCATAATCGACGTGAATTCGTTCCCACGGTACCTTTGGGTAATGCCAGTGATGATCGCGGAACTTCAAACATACATATATTGCCGAATCAAAATACATGCAAACTAAAAGAAGTCTTGTTTTCACAAAATGTATGTGCAAATAACCTGTAGAAAATTAAATGTTACCATTTGTGTTATTGTAGGGTAAGAATACGTGTTTTATTGTTGTAGAAATGAAACTATATCGATTCGCACCGACATAAAAAACCTTTATTATATAAATATTTAGAATTACATATTTAGAGAGAAATAAAACTAGCAAATTATAAAAATAATCACTTAATTATTACATACATTAATTAAATACCATAATTAAATTCAAATTTACTTTGCATTTTAACGAGCCATTTTAACCAAGATCCTTTAAAAAAGTTGTTTTCATATATACGTGCCAAAGATGGACACTGCAAAAATCCATCGGATCATGAATTTAATTTGGCAGTAGCTAAGTTATTATCTTTAAAAATGACTCAGTTTACCACCTCTTCAAATTGTGCAAACGATGATGCAATGTTTTTACCTATTGAGTTTCAAACAATTTTAGAAAATACTATAAGGACTGGAAGTATATCATATAAGTATAGTATATAAAATAAAGAATATTTTAATGAAGACGCCGATTATTTTACATCCAACAATGTGCCAATAGAATTAATATCAAGTCGATATTTTGTTGGTTACATACATATATAGCTCAACGAATATCTTGCGTTAAATGTCGTTTAGATTTAATAAACCAGCGCAAATTTTGTCATATCCTTCAGAAATGTTTGTTCATGCAAAAAATTATACAAATGATTACGAGCAATGCGTCAGTTGCACCAAAAATACAATTTATTCCTTACGGTTTGATGAGAATAACGAATGTTATAAATACAGAATGAAGATTCTTAATTACTAGTTCTTATTTTACTACGGAAGCATTCCACATGGGAAACATACAAATACAAATTATCAAGTACATATAGAAAAAGTTAAAATTTTGAAACACTGATAAATAAATTTAATAAATACTAAACAAAAAAACATTCGAGTTATTACAACTTCATTCTATACAAAAATAGAGACAGAAGTTTATAATTGAACTGTCTATAAAATTATATATGGTAAGTACATACATACATAATTGAATAGTCTAAAAAATAGCATTATAACTCGGTGCGAATCGATATAGTTTTGTCTGTACAACAATAAAACACATACTCTTACCCTACAATTACACAATCGGTCACATTATTGACGAAAGTTATTTGCACAAAAATTGTAAGAAACAAAAATTCTTTTTATAGGTTTTTATTTTATTTTTACATTTTTAATGCAATGTACAACACACACATGCATACACATGCACACAAACAATGATAAGTGAGAATTAAAAGATCTTATACTCAACAAGAGAACGACAGATTGTTACGCTCTTTCTTTGTGGTTCTTTCCCTTTTGTCTTCCCTCCCGCATCGTGAGGAAGCACAAAATTTTGTCAATTTTAAATACACTGCGTGCAACATCTTTATATATTTATAGTCTTTGCTTTAACCCTTTTTCGATTAATGATTAAGGGTTGTTCCCAATACATGCAACAGTTTTTCAAAATCTTCAGCATCAATTAAAATATCGTCGAAAAAATTACAAACGTTGGGAATACCCTGCAATAAGGATTCCATTGTTCTCTGCCAAACTGCGGGTATATTGGCTGCTCCGTAGACAGCTCTGGTGGGTCGGATCAAGCCATGAGTCGGGGTTTTTAGTGTTAGGGCATATGCTAAATCATCATCAATTTGTAAGTGGGAATAGGCATCCGTTATGTCCAAATAGCCGAATAATTTTGACCCATTCATTTTATTAAAAATGTTTTCCGGTTTTGGAATAGGATGCTCATCAATAATTATCCGAGGGTTCAGAGTTGGTTTATAATTACCCGTTATTCGGATTCTGCCATTTTTTCTCGAAACCACGTGAGTCGTCGATGCCCATTCCGAGAAATAAAGTTTTTTATAAATTCCAGCAGAGATTTTCTTCTCTATCTCGGCTGCGTAGGCGTCCCTTAACGCCACCGGAATCTGCCTAGCCCTGGCGTAAACTGGTTTGGCATCTTGTTTCAAATGGAGCTTAATTGGTGGCATGTCTAGCTTGCCAGCAGTATCACGAAAAATACTTTCAAAGTCAGCTAACATGTCCTGCAGTCTCCCGAATTCCCTTGGCGATAAGTGTGCTGTATCCATTTTAATTGTATTAGTTGATTGTGATGAAGAAAACAACTCCCGAAAATCGATTTCATTTACAAACTGTTGAATCCACTCTCCACCAAATAACGCGTCGTAGTCACCATCGACGACGTACAAATTAAGTTTGCGCGTTTTTGGTCCCACTGTAACATTTACCACCACCTGTGTAGCTTGTAAACTTTCTGTTTGTAGGCAGTACAACGAACTTGCCTAATAGCGCCTTTAGTGCTGATTGGCTCATAATGCCACATGGGGCACCAGAGTCCAATTCCATTATCACCTTTTTGCCATTCAATAATACTTCTGCATGTGTTTGTTAGATTTAGACCCACACACTTTATTCAATCTTTGAATTAGTTCTGAATCGCTATCTGCATCTTAATGAGATATTTGAGCCGTTCTGGCCCTTTGCGAGATGGCCCGTTTTATTGCAAGCATAACATGTGACACTGCGAAATTTGCACTGGTTTCTGTTATGGCTGCCACCGCACCCATAGCATTTGCTACCTTTTGTAGAATCTCTTTCTTTTCTAAACACTCCCTTGTTGGCGCCAAACTTCGTTGTTTTGTAACCCACCTTGAATGTGGACTCCGTCATGGGGCCAGAACTAGTAGTACTTCCCTTCATTTCAATAACTGATTTGTGCGAGGCTTCTAGCCTTTGTGCAATGTAATACGCCTCCTTAAATAATTTAGGCTCCTTTGTGATAATTTCATCACAAATCCAAAAAGCATTTGTTCGGGGAGCATGCGGTCTAATGAATTGCCATAGTTGCAATATGCTGCAACTTGTCTCAAGCGTAGCGCAAAATCAGCCAACGTTGTTTTTATTTCCTAGTAAGTAAGGTCTTCAGGGACCCTCGGACTGACTAATATTTTGAGGGCATTGTTTAACTCCGCGCCCATATGCACAAGTATACATATATTTTCTATACTCTGCTACCGCAATTCTGCTTAGCTGCATTGACCATTCGCAACGTGTAAAATAGTCTTGGACGGACGTATAATCCGAAGATTTGTACCCCAAAATGGAAAGGGGCGGTGTTGCAACTCTAGACATGTTTTGCTGCGAACTATTTGCAGCCGCTGTCTGCATAGCTTGAAATGTAGACTGTTGTATGGCGTCTGCCAGCAATTGCGACAGCGCCCGTAAATCATCGGGTTCCAAAGGCATTTTGTCCTCTTTAATTCATAAAAACCACTTCTGACACCACTGTTGTGTCCTCTATTTAAAATAAAAGACGGGAATTATGATTAATATTATAACCTCTTTATTAGTTGGTTTCTAGAAGAGATACTCAAAATTGTGTATGTATATCAAAGCGTGTTGAAATCTATATACGTAAAATATAACGATGCCAACTTAACAATACAACTGACAAGTAATACCCCTGACAGACATAGGATTTCTATACCATAATACAAATACTATGGTTTTTGATACTACATTGCCTTGACAGACATGTAGTACATATACTAGTATTTTTGTTTTTACTTTCCCAATAAACATATTGGCAAGCGTTTTGTAAATTAAGATTGCAGCAAGCTTGCATAAATAGGAGTTTTGCGAATGTCGTTGACAATTTGCTTGCTAATGCAAGTGTTTCATAAATTTAAGCAAAACGTGTCATTCTCGCTGTTAAAAATTGTGCTAATAAGTTGTGTTAATAAATAATGTTAAATTGTTGTTAAAGTTGTTAAATTAAGTGTGTTTGATACTTTTAATTATCATTTGCTATTAAAAAAGGTAATTATTTACTTATTTAATGTCTTTAGCAAAAAGGCAGAAAAGTGTTATGCGCAGAAGCACCGAAATTTTTGAGCATATATGAAACGGTGCGGCTGCAAGTTCTGTACTGGAAAATATAGATAAATTTTCCTTGTTTATATTTGAACACTTATTTTTATATGTAAATGTTGGCTGGGTTTTGATCAAAAAAAAAAAATTAAAAGAAATTAAATAAAATATAACTGTCATTAAATGAACTGACAATCGATTTTGTGAGAGGGTTTCCCCAATGTTTATTGAACACAGCTACAGACAACATACTACATTTATACCACGATTATTATCGTAGTATTGAAACCAGATATAAACAAGCTTGTTTTATGGTTTAATTGTAGTACAAGTTGACACACATGTAGTATAGTATACTAATATGGTATGCAAATCCTATGTCTGTCTAGGGCAGAGGTCGGCGAAGCGTAAAATGAGGTTGTGTGTGTGAGCAAACTACCCAGCAAACATAAACATAATTATATAAATTATACAAATCAACTTAGATAGGAAACATACACTCACAATGTATTTTCCGTAACATATAAGAAATTAACAACGAGATTGATATACAAACGGAACTTCTAATACTTCAAAAGCTGATTACATGCATGTTACCAAATGCATTATCAATCATAAAATATTTTTCGTAATTTATTATTAATTTGAAATGTTTGTTGGGAAGTATTTCTGAAAAAAATATACAAGCATCCGCCGCATGTGCACACATTGCTGTCGCAATGACGACTGAATGAAAGAGATTAAAGGCCCAACTATAATATGCATAAGCAAGCTTAAGCAAATTGCAAAAGTTAACGAAAAGGCTGTCAAATGCATAACCAGTTCAGAGTTAACTTTTAAGTGGCTACAATGACTTTGAAACTTTTTGTCCACAGTTGCTCATTTATGTTCAAAAAAATGTTTTTATTTTAAGAAAAATCCATTAAATGACTATATTTTATAAATATTATTATATTATTTTATAATTAAAAGAAAACTTCGTACCCGAAACGCATAATTTTTCCTTTTTTTTTAATTTTTCGGCAAAAGTACTAAAATGTACAGCTGTGGCAGCACTAAATTGTAAATAATAATAAACGTTTACATATGTTTTGTTAATTTTCGTATTGTGTTTGTAAAAATGGAGAAAAAACTTAAAAATTTAAAAAATATAAAAATATTAAAGTTAGCGCTTGAAGGCCTGTGCACATTAAAAGAAATAAGTGAACTACACTGTAAAAGAAGAAGACGCTCTTGTTCTGTCAGAGAAATAAACCACGACAGAGACATTTTTGTTAAAATAAAAAGGGCCCTTTTATTATAAAGGCACTTATTTTTTCCACATTTTCTATTAAATTTAAAATAAATGTATTTTCTTCTTTCTCCATTTTGTTAAAAACACAAACAAACAACAAACAGCTGATTCCGTACGGAATATGCGATCAGTTTCGCTTTTTGCTTAAGCAAATGACAGTTGAAAAACTTAACGAAAAGTTTCGTTAAGTACATTATAGTTTGCCACATACAATTTATATGTATTCGCACGTTTGCTTAAGCTAGCATATGCACATTATAGTTGGGCCTTAAGCGTATGTGTGAAGTGCTCTCTGCACTATTGTGCTATAGGATGCCGACGTCTGGTCTAGGGTATAAGGCAAAGTGATGCCAGATGCACTCTTGTACCCACTCAACTTGATTAAAAATACAACTTAGAAAGTATCGAGTAGCTACTTTTGAGTATTGAGTATCCAAAAAAAGGGCAAATACTGGATACTCGCTACCCATTACTCAATACTTTGCCAGCACTACGAGTATATCATTTATTTGAAAGAAAAAAAATTTACTTTTTACCCATTATTACCCGATATACCCACATTTTCGTGATTGCAAGAAAAATTTCATTAACATAAAATATCTGATACAAAAGATTCTAAAAAGTACCAAAGCACACATATTTACCCTTTGGTACCCCTTTAGTTTAATATACTCAAATGTATGTTGTTGCTGAGTTTTTTTGTATTATCATTTACAAAAACCAGAATACATGTTTTCTTTCGCTTTTACCCCTTGAAATTAGAATTTCAAAAAGGTACTTTTCTTAAGCTATGTACAGACGGTTGTCAGATCTGGCAATATGCTAGCAATGTACTGACATTGAAAAGTGTTTACTAAATGCTAAATTATCAGTTCAGACGACTGTAAGAAAATGTTACAATTTCATTGGCTCACAATTGTCAGTAGAATTATACTGAATATATAGTTCGCACGGTTGTTATATTGTTGTATGTCAAAATTGTCAAATTCGATGTCAGGCATTGCTAGAACTGTGTGTATGTTGTAATGAACAAAATCTTGGGATGGAAATATATGATTTTGTTAGCAAAAAATAAAAAAAAGAGCTGGATCTATCGAAAATTGGTTGCTCTGGGTAGACTGAAGAAAACTAATGGGAGCCATTGATTACCACTAGCGGTCAGTCGGTTGGGGGGTTGTTGTTTTCTCAAATCTATCTTGCCAATAGCATTTTGTTTACATAAATATTATTATAGACTCCCTAAGTTTATAATAAAGGAGAATGGGCTGAATGTTGATCAATATCAAAAGTAAAAGCTGTTAATTTAACCCCAATTTAGATCAACTAGAAATAAACGGATAATTAACTAGTTCAACCCAAAAAAAAAATTATAAATTTCTATCCTTGGTAGAGTGGGATAGATAGCCGCATCTTTACCCTCCCTACCTGTGCTTTTTTGTAGCGCGGAAATTATTTATTGTTACAAAAATCCCTCAAAACAGACTACTCTTAAACCCTCACATCACATTTCGTAAGAAAAGCTTAGACGAATTATTTTTCCATTTTTTTAAGTTAATTCAAATTTTATTCATAATAATTTTAGCAAATTCATAGTATAATTAATCGATAAACACAATTGGATCAAATTAATGAAAAAAAAACTTCAATCTTAACCAAATAAAATTGATATAAAATAAATTGATTGGACCGAATAAAAAAACTAATTAGAAATAATTTAATAATGGAATTAAAAAAATCTTAATTTAAATAATAGCAAATATATGGAAATATCTACAAATACCGACTGTAATGAAATTAGCAATATCAATGATATTTAAGAGCACTGTATAATCTCTTTTATCAACATGTTGTTAAAGATGTTTTCAATTTTACTTTACTTTATACGAACAGCGTTACCGTTGATGCGACTAAAGTAGCAATTTGACCCTTTTACAGATGCCATGCCACTTTTTGTGTACCTTTTTTTGTTTTACTTGATACATATTAGTTTTTTTTATTAATTTTTTTATTGTATGCATATGTAAACATACATCATATACAACATTTAAATGAAAAAAATACGATTTTTATTTTTGATTTGTTTATTTTCCATATTTTTAAAAGTGGTGCCCCTTTTTATACCCTTCACCATCGTGAGAAGGGTATATATAAGTTTGTCATTCCGTGTGTAATTTCCACAAAAAAATTTTCCGACCCTATAAAGTATATATATTCTGGATCCTTATAGATAGCGAAGTCGATTAAGCCATGCCCGTCTGTCTGTCTGTCTGTCTGTTGAAATCAGTTTTTTGAAGTCCCCAGATATACTGGGGATCCAAACCTTCAATAATTCTGTCAGAAGTGCTTTCGAGAAGTTTGCTATTTAAAATCAGCAAAATCGGTTTAGGTTAACCAGAGTTATTTACCTATATGTGAGACCACCTCCATAAAAATTTGATATTTTTCATCCATTTTATTGCAATATTTTGAAAACTATTGCAGATAATACCATGAAATTTTGTATACGTTGTTTGTACTATAAAAGAAGAAAGTGTGCGGAAAATAGTAAGAATCGGTCCATGATTTCTTATAGCCCCCATACAAATATATATATTCCCGAAATATGGCTTAATGATAAATAAATGCCTATAAAATTGGAATATCAAGACAAAATTCAGCAAAAATAAGTTTTATACAAAAAGAAATCGCAAAACGAAATTTTTTTTAATTCGGTCCATGTTTGACCATAGACCCCATATAAAGTCCACTTCCAAAATTCACTTAAATACGTATAAAAGAGATATAAATAATGTTAAACGGCTAAAATTTGACATAAATACTCTTTATAGGCAAATAAATTGCTGTACTAAATTTTATGGTGGTCGGCCCAGAATTGGTCATAGCCCCCATACAAAAATCTTCCCGAAATATGGCTTAATGATAAATAAATGCCTATAAAATTGGAATATCAAGACAAAATTCAGCAAAAATAAGTTTTATACAAAAACAAATCGCAAACCGAAATTTTTTTTAATTCGGTTCATGTTTGACCATAGACCCCATATAAAGTCCACTTACAAAATTCACTTAAATACGTATAAAAGAGATATAAATAATGTTAAACGGCTAAAATTTGACAGAAATACTCTTTATAGGCAAATAAATTGTTGTACTAAATTTTATGGTGGTCGGCCCAGAACTGGTCATAGCTCCCATACAAGGACCACATCTGAAAAAGACATTTTTCCTTTTATTACTAATTTTCCAAGCTTAAGGTCTTTCTTTTAAATATAAAAACTTTTTAACTTTATTTAAAACCAATATTTCGGCACTTCCTTGAGTGCCTTCGTCCGGGTTTTTTTTTTTTTTTTTTTTTTTTTCTTCCTAATTTTACAAATTTTTAACAAATTATAACAAATTAAATAATAACTGACAAATTAAAAAATTTTTAAAATTCAAAAAACAAAGAAATATTTTTCAAATGAAAATTGATCTATGTATATGTAAATAAATTTTTTTAACTTCCGTTTCTATTTTTATAAATTAAGTGTCTATAATTTTGTGCTACATTTTCAGTGTCTGACTTAAAAGTAATTCTAATGTTACAAATTATAAAGGTTCCGACAATTTCGAGAATTAATTTTAAGTCAGACACTGAAAATGTAGCACAAAATTATAGACACTTAATTTATAAAAATAGAAACGGAAGTTAAAAAAATTTATTTACATATACATAGATCAATTTTCATTTGAAAAATATTTCTTTGTTTTTTGAATTTTAAAAATTTTTTAATTTGTCAGTTATTATTTAATTTGTTAAAAATTTGTAAAATTAGGAAGAAAAAAAAAAAAAAAAAAAACCCTGACGAAGGCACTCAAGGAAGTGCCGAAATATTGGTTTTAAATAAAGTTAAAAAGTTTTTATATTTAAAAGAAAGACCTTAAGCTTGGAAAATTAGTAATAAAATAAATAATAAAGGTCGAATAAAAATACATATTCATATAATGATGAGCACGTCTACAATCAATTTCCATACATTTAAGAACAACAAAACAATCAGAAGATACATGAATAGGTATAAAACGATAAGGGATAAATTAATAAAACGTTTCTAATCTTTTTCATGAAAATGATAATTTACCGGCATATCGACAAAAAACATCAAACTATGTTCAAGAACTTCAAAACAAGATTTTAAATACAAGAATAAGGTACATACATGAGCAACTAAAGGAAGTAAAAAAGGAATGTAGGATAATAGAGGACCAGCTACAAAATTATTTTGGTGAGGTGGAATATGCAAGTTTCTTAGAATATGAAGATAAATTAGCTAGCAATTTAAATGAGAAGATCAAATGTAGACATAAACAGAAATTTCAAGACCTTGTTAATTTACAAAGAAGGGAATTAGGTATAAAATTTAATTGTAAATGGTTTGTTAACAAATCTAACATAAATATACCAATTGAAGCACAATGGGTTCTCTCATTAGGTCATAAACACATGCTACCGACGGAAAGAGAACATTTTCCAGTTTTGAAAATTATAACTGAAGGAGAGGATTTATTACAGACACTTAGGAAAAAAGAGGAACAGGAAATAGCAAGAACAAAACTGACTACAAGTATAGATAACCACATTAATAAAATGAGACTAACTAATAGGGATAAGTTTATATTGGACAAAGTAAAGAAGACAGATAGATTTTTGAGATCTAATAGGGACATTATTATCTTAAATGCAGACAAAGGGAATGCAACGGTGGCAATGAATAGAACTGATTATAATTTAAGAATAAATGATATTATAAGGGATGATTCTAATTATAGGAGATTAGATAAGGACCCTACTAATAAACTGGAAAAGATGAATAATAATTTAGTTCAGGAACTTTTTATTAATGACATAATTACAATTACAGAAAGGAATAAATTTAAAACTAATACAGCAATGGCACCTAGGCTATATGGTCTTCCAAAAATTCATAAAATGGATTTTCCATTGAGACCAATATGTTCAATGATAAATTCTCCATCATATGAACTGTGTAAATATATAACAAGAATTCTTAATAAAATTACTGAAAATTCAAAATATAATGTTAAGGATTCTCTTCAATTTAAAGACAGAGTTAAGAATTTTACATTAGATAACAATGAGAGATTAATTTCTCTTGATGTAGTTTCATTGTTTCCTAGCATTCCAATAGACTTAGCTATTAATATAATAGAAGAAAAATGGAATATAATAAGGAAACATACTAATATGGAAAAGGACTTATTTTTACGTATTCTTAAATTTTGTATAATAGATAGTAGATATTTTCAATTAAATAATCATATATATAATCAAATGAAAGGACTTCCTATGGGTTCGTCAGCTTCTCCGATTGTAGCAGATATAGTTATGGAAAGGTTATTAGATATATGTGTTGAAAAATTAATTATAAAACCGAAGATCTTGACAAAATATGTTGACGATTTATTTTGTATAATTTCTGAATCAGGAATAGAGCAAATGTTAGATATTTTTAACTCATTTCATGCAGACATTAAATTTACAATTGAAAGGGAATCTAATTCAAGAATATCATATTTGGACACCTTGATAATTAGAAGAGGAAATAGGATATTAATAGATTGGTATCAAAAACCAACATCTTCTGGTAGAATTATTAATTATTTCTCGAAACATCCAAAGAGAGTAATTATTAATACAGCTAAAAATTTTATAGAAAGAGTTCTAAAAATAAGTGATTCAGAATTTCATGGAGATAATAAAAGGAAGATTTCAAATATTTTAACTGATAATAGCTTTCCTAAACAATTAGTAACAGATTTATTAATACGACATGATAATTATAGAATAAATAACCGAAATAGTATTACAGAACAGAGGATTTATAAGTCGGTAACATATATACCAAAATTTTCAGAAAGATTAGAAAAATCAAATATATATGATAACAAAATATACAAAATAGCTCATAAATCTTTTAACACAGTGGGTAAACTATTTACTAAAATGAAAGATAAAATAAAGAGAATGGATATGTCAAATATTGTTTATAAAATACCATGTAAGGGGAATGATAGTGGACAGTGTAATAAAGTATATATAGGTACAACGAAGAATAAACTAAAGACTAGGATAGCAGGACATAAATCAGATCAAAGATATAGAAATATATCACAGAAAACAGCTTTATCAACTCATTGTGCTAATCTAAACCATTATCCAGATTTTGAAAATACAACGGTTTTAAACACAGAAAATAATTATAAACGTAGATTTATGTTAGAAATGTTACAAATTATAAAGGTTCCGACAATTTCGAGAATTAATTTTAAGTCAGACACTGAAAATGTAGCACAAAATTATAGACACTTAATTTATAAAAATAGAAACGGAAGTTAAAAAAATTTATTTACATATACATAGATCAATTTTCATTTGAAAAATATTTCTTTGTTTTTTGAATTTTAAAAATTTTTTAATTTGTCAGTTATTATTTAATTTGTTATAATTTGTTAAAAATTTGTAAAATTAGGAAGAAAAAAAAAAAACCCCTGACGAAGGCACTCAAGGAAGTGCCGAAATATTGGTTTTAAATAAAGTTAAAAAGTTTTTATATTTAAAAGAAAGACCTTAAGCTTGGAAAATTAGTTTTTTTTTTTTTTTTTTTTTTTTTTTTTTTTTTTTTTTTGCATTTAATTATTTATTGAATCTTCAAAATGAAATGACAATAAGTATTCAAATCTTAATACTAAAAAGAAAATAATAAGCCCAGCCAGTGCTAGACAAAAATTTTTATGATACTAAAAAAATTTCACATCAACTGATCCAGTCATCTATTTTGCGCTTGAGTTAAAGCAAGGGTATCCCTCCTTCTCAACCGATTGTGGCCACTAAAGTTAAGGATGTCTCGTGCAAGGGGGTTTGGATGGTGTTCAAGTTTGCTGACATACTTTGACGCATATTTTGTAAATTCGACTTTTACTAATGGCACGCCTAGATCTTTGTGGATTCGAGAATTTTTAACATACCATGGTGCTGCAGTAATTATACGTAGAATTTTATTTTGACCCCTTTGAATTTTTTCAATGTTTGATGCTGAGGCAGTACCCCATAATTGAATTCCATAGCACCAGATTGGCTTTAGTATTGCATTGTACAACAAAAGTTTGCAATCCAATTTCAATGTAGAGTTTCTGCCGATTAGCCAATTAAGTTGCACTGCTTTTAATCTCATTTGTGTAAGTTTCGCTTCAATATGAGACTTCCAAGTTAAACGGCGGTCGAGGTGAATGCCGAGGTATTTGACTTCATTGTGTTGCGGGATAATTTGATTATTTATTCTGATGAACGAGCAGGTATCTTTTCGCAATGTGAAAGTTATATGAATACATTTCTGTTCGTTAACCCTGATTTTCCAAAGCTCTAGCCAATTCTCTAGTTTATAAACATAATTCTGCAAATTCTGTGATGCAACTTGGTGGTCCTGATGGACGCTGATAAAGGCTGTATCGTCTGCAAAAGTTGACGTATGGATTTTAGGGTCTGACGGCATGTCGGAGGCATATATCAAATATAAAGTAGGACCCAGTATGCTACCCTGTGGCACACCTGATTCAATTGGCTGAGCGGTACTTAAAAAATCACCTTCTTTGATTTTAAATTTGCGACCGTATAAATAACTTTCCATGAGTTTATGGGTGTTAGCAGGCAGAGTTAATTTTATTTTGTGCATTAAACCGTCATGCCAAACTTTGTCGAACGCTTGCGACACATCAATGAAAAGGGCGGAGCAGTATTTTTTGTCTTCAAACGACCCTCTTATCACATTTACCAATCTGTGTGTTTGCTCGATGGTGCTGTGTTTAGCTCTGAAGCCGAATTGATGATTAGGAATACATTCAGTGTCATTCAGAATTGGAGTCAATTTAGTCATTAACAATTTTTCAAACAGTTTTGAAATTGTCGGCAGTAGACTAGTTGGCCTATATGACTCCACTTTGGTATGGTCCTTCCCTGGCTTAGGAATCATAGTGATCATAGACACCTTCCAATCTGCAGGATAGTATTCTAGGCGTAAAATAGCGTTGAAGATAAAGAGGATAATTCTTCTTGCTACACGAGGTAACTCCACAAGCATTTTATTGCTGATTTTATCCATACCTGGAGCCTTTCTAAGGTTCAGAGTACCAATAGCGTTTTGGACATCACGAAAGTTTAGTCTTAGAGGTACAGGAGGCCTTATAACAAGTGGTGGCAAATCAGATTCGTTATTATTTGAGTTGTTTATAGTAAACACATTTCTCAAATGGTTAACAAATAAAGTCCCCTTCTCGGAATCATTTCTAGCCCAGTCACCAGTCGGATTTCGCAAAGGAGGTTTTCCTCTTACTGGTCTTTTTAAACCTCTTGCCGCCCTCCATAACGAGTAGTCAGATTGTGGGGTACTATCAAGACCTTCCAAGTAAGATCTAAGTGAGGCCGTTCTTTGGGTTTCTAAGAAATGTCTTAGTATATCTCTGCATTCCCGTAGCCTAGCTTTCAGTTCAGGAGACCTGTGAATTTGCCACTCTCTTCTCATTCTTCTTTTTTCTGATAGGAGATGTTCGAGTTCAGAGAAATAAGTTCTGTTTGTCCTATTTCTACATTCAACGTGATAAGTGGAAGCGTGATGCACAGCTCGTCGAAGGTCCTCGGTAAAGTTGCCAATCGACTCATCAATATCGTCGGTAGTTCTCAACACAACATTTTCCGTGCAATGAGAACTTAAATACTTTTTGTATTTTATCCAACTTACTCGGGTCTTAGTCATGTTCATAAATGGAGAACCACACACTTGAGGGAAATGCATTGAAATGATAGTAGGAGAGTGATCTGAGGACAAGTCCAGTGAAGGATCCACTTGCATCCATTCTACAGGGATATTTTTCATTACCCCAAAGTCAATAACATCGGGAATCTTCCGTCGGTCCGTCGGCCAATAGGTGGGATGTCCACTTGAGAGTACATCTAAGCCCATTTTAGCAATGGTGTTGAAGAGTACGCGACCCTTTGGGGTTACCAGACGTGAACCCCAAAATGTGTGTTTGGCGTTAAAGTCACCAGCAACTAAAAATCTAGCTCCAAGGGATTTAAAGAAGTTATGGTATTGGTGTTCTTTTATTGAAAATCGAGGCGGAGAATAAATCGATGATAAAACAAATTTGTATTGACAGAATTCAATGCAAATGTTTGTTGCTTGGAGGTAATCCTCACTTATGTTATTCATTAGATAATGCTTTATTCTGTTCTTTATAAGAATTGCCGAACCTCCACAAGCTCTACCGCGGGGGTCTTTAGTATCGTAGAACTCGTAGCCATTAATTTTGAAGTACCCTGTCGACGTCAAGTGAGTTTCAGCAATCATCATAACATCAATCTGCTTATCCATCAGGAAGTATTCCAGTTCATTTTTATGTTGGCGGAGGCCGTTCGCGTTCCAGAAACAAATTTTTAAATAAATCATTTCTTTAAAATGGCTTGCAAGATAGTGGATTGCATTTTCAGCATTTCCTGCATCATGGATGTCATGGTGGTCGTGAAAGTGTTCATAGTTTGGACAAGTGTCTGCAATGTTGTCTCTAGATTGTTGATATGCGGCTCAGAATATTGGGGTTTAGGTTCCTGCTCCAGACCTGGCATATTACATTTAACGACGTTTGCGTAAGAAACTTGTCTAGAACTTGGCGCGTTTACATGACTAGTGGACCGTAATACTTGAGGGAAATTGTCACTCGATGCTAAATTTGGCTGTTGAGGGCGATTAGGCAATACTGACGTCTTGTTGGTTCTCATGCCTTTCAAATGAGTGTAAATTGGACAACCTCTATAATTTGCGGTATGATTACCTCCGCAGTTACTGCATTTTTTGATTTTTGAGTCAGTTCTCGACTTATCGCATTGAGCAGTTGCATGTAGCTCCCCACACGCAACACAAACTGTCGGCAATTTACAATACGCCTTCGTGTGACCAAATTCTTGACAGTTGAGACACTGGACGGGTCCCTGACGCTTATGTGGTTCTTCCACGGTGATTCTACGATGCAGAAGGTACATCAGATTGTAGATGGGATGGGACTCATTTTTCTTTAAGACAACATCTCCAGGTTCCAATTCTACCCTGAACATGGGCTGAGGGATCTTTTCACGGTTTCTAATATTCACTACGCTCTTGATTTTGAACCCTTTGTCCATTAAACCGGTTTTTATCTCCGCGGGATCAACACATGGGTCTATACCCTTTAGAACGACTTGGAGTCCTTTTGCGCTTTTGAGCTGGTAGGTATAGAAATCCCTAGTCTCCCTTTCCAGCTGGTTGGACAATTTTCGAAAATCATCTTCCCTATTCACTTGAATCTTTGTCTCGCAGATATTTCCATGTTTCATTGAGGTTACGCTAAACATGTTTTCACCTATTACAGCAACAATTCCTTGTACCAATTTACTGGAAGTCGGCTCTCTCAGATAAATTGGTGGGGGCTTAAACGTCTTCTTCGGAAGTTCTGGCTCATCCGTCTGGAGGAGAGCAAACCTATTTTGATCATTACTCACGGTCTTAGGAGCTTTTGCATTTGATGACACTTGAGCAGACTTCGGGCTCCTCTGTCGCTTGAGAACGGTTATGTACTTATCCATACCTACTTGTTTTTTGGGTTTGACTGCACTATTTGATGAAGATGATGTTTTTACATCTGTTGAAATCACAATATTGGGCGAACAGGAACGACGCCGTTCCACGGCTCTTGCAGTGAGAAAATTCTCCAAAGATTTTTTTATGGATTCTTCCTCAGAGATGCATCTAGTTTTTCTAGTCGAGCTAAGCTCTTTCTCAGAATTACATCTGAGAGGAACACTCATACAGTTTTTATACGATTTTTAATGTTTTTTTTTTTTTTTATATATTTTAACCTATTACGATTTTTTTTCACTTTTTTGTTTAATTTCAACTTTTTACACTTTTTCACCTATTACGATTTTTTCACCGAAAATTCAGCCGCACTAAAAGTAACACGTCCGAACAGTTCGATGAGACGAGACTGAATGGAAAATTAGTAATAAAATAAATAATAAAGGTCGAATAAAAATACATAAGACATTTTTCCGTATATATATTGTATAAATATCGGTACCGACTCAAAACTTTGCACAGATCATTTTAATATATACAAAAATCATCCCACAAAATTTTGTGAATTTCGGTCTATTTTTAACCGTATGCCCCATATAAAGCCCTCTTCCGAAAATCACTTTAATACTCATAAATCGCTTATAAATAAGGGTACCAATCCAAAATTTTACACGGATCATTTACATACATGCCTAAATCTAACTGCTGGATTTTGAGAATATCGGTCCATATTTGACTATATCCCCCCCATAAGGTCCACTCTCGAAATCCACGTTAATACTAATATATATCTTAAATATACCGTTATTATGTTGAAATTCGACGTGAAATATCCTCATATGCATGAAAATAACTGTTCCAAAATTTAAGAAGATCGGCCCATAATTTGTCATATCTGCCATATAGAATCATTTCCAAAAAACAAATAAATTCGGGTCAAAAAATATTCTTTTCGGATTTAACCCATATTCGGTCCATATTTTATAATCATGATATATATCGTTGGAAAGGTATTTTTAATACCTTTTATTTAATGCATTACAAATTATCAGACACCCAGTAGTTCCCGAGATATAGGCCTATGTATTTTCAACTTTAAGAGCCCGCCCCCTCGAAAATAGGCGTGACCGGCAACAAATTTTTCTTTTGCTGGTATCTCCTCTAAAAGCCCTATTTAATTTTGTTTTTTTTTTTTTTTTTTGAGCAAAATCACTAAAATCGAATTGTACCCCTTTTTTATACTCTGTTTGTTTTTTTTATACTCTGTTTGTTAAATTACACTGAAGATTATTATGAACATCAGACAGACTCTGTAAATTATGGTAAGAATTGGTAATTAAATCAATTAAAAATGGTAAAAATTAGACAACATTTCAAAATATTTAACATAAATTATGTTGGTCGTAAAATTGTGTTTCAAACAATATATCAAATACTAATAAAATTTGCACTAACACTGAATAGAAAACACAGAATTAGGATATTCTAGTCTAGTGTAGTTTCTGTATTTCTTATTACGCTTAGGTGAAGGGTATTTAAGATTCGGCACAGCCGAATATAGCACTCTTACTTGTTTTTAATAAATTCATTTATTTATTGAATCTTCATATTTGAAATGACAATAAGTATTCAAATCTTAATACTAAACAGAAAATAATAAGTCCAGCCAGTGCTAGACAAAATATTATGATACTACAAAAAATTTATATCCACTGATCCAGTCATCTGTTTTGCGCTTGAGTTAAAGCAAGGGTATCCCTCCTTCTCAACCGAATATGGCCACTAAAGTTAAGGATGTCTCGTGCAAGTGGGTTTGGATGGAATGCCTAGATCTTTGTGAATTCTAGAATTTTTAACGTACCATGGAGCTGCAGTAATTATACGTAGAATCTTATTTTGACCCCTTTGAATTTTTTCAATGTTGGATGCTGAGGCCGTACCCCATAATTGAATTCCATAGCACCAGATTGGCTTTAGAATTGCATTGTACAACAAAAGTTTGCAATCCAACTTTAATGTAGAGTTTCTGCCGATTAGCCAATTAAGTTGCACTGCTTTTAATCTCATTTGTGTAAGTTTCGCTTCAATATGAGACTTCCAAGTTAAACGACGATCGAGGTGGATTCCGAGGTATTTGACTTCATTGTGTTGCGGGATAATTTGATTATTTATTCTGATGAACGAGCAGGTATCTTTTCGCAATGTGAAAGTTATATGAATACATTTCTGTTCGTTAACCCTGATTTTCCAAAGCTCAAGCCAATTCTCTAGTTTATAAACATATTTCTGCAAGTTCTGTGATGCTATTTGATGGTCCTTATGAACGGTAATAAAGGCTGTATCGTCTGCAAAAGTTGAAGTATGTATTATGGGGTCTAACGGCATATCGGATGCATAAATCATATATAAAGTTGGACCCAGTATGCTACCCTGGGGTACTCCTGCTTCAATTGACTGAGCGGGGCTTAAAAAATCGCCTTCTTTGATTGTAAATTTGCGACCATATAAATAACTTTTTATAAGTTTGTGGGTGTAAGCAGGCAGAGTTAATTTAATTTTATGCATCAAACCTTCATGCCAGACTTTGTCGAACGCTTGGGAAACATCAATGAAAAGCGCGGAACAGTATTTTTTCTCTTCAAACGACCGTCTTATCACATTTACCAATCTGTGTGTTTGTTCGATGGTACTGTGTTTAGCTCTGAACACGAATTGGTGATTTGGGATACATTGAGTGTCGTTCAGAATTGGAATAAACTTAGCCAATAACAATTTTTCAAACAGTTTTGAAATTGTCGGCAGTAGACTAATTGGCCTATATGACTCTACTTTAGTGGGGTCCTTCCCTGGCTTAGGAATCATGATAATCATAGATACCTTCCAATCTGCAGGATAGTATTCTAGGCGTAAAATAGCATTGAAAATAAATAGGATAATTTTTCTAGCTACACGAGGTAACTCCACAAGCATTTTGTTGCTGATTTTATCCATACCTGGAGCTTTTTTAAGATTCAGATTACCAATAGCGCTTTGAACATCATTAAAGCTAAGTCTTAGAGGTACAGGAGGGCTAATAACGAGTGGAGGCAAATCAGATGCATTATTTGAGTTGTTTATAGTAAACACTTTTCTCAAATGATTAACAAATAAAGTCCCCTTCTCGGAATCATTTTTAGCCCAGTCACCAGTCGGATTTCGCAGAGGAGGCTTTCCTCTAACTGGTCTTTTTAAACCTCGTGCCGCCTTCCATAACGAATAGTCAGATTGTGGGGTACTATCAAGACCCTCCAAGTAGGATTTAAGTGAAGCCATTCTTTGGGTTTCTAAAAAATTTCTTAATATATCTCTGCATACCCGTAGCCTAGCTTTCAGTTCAGGAGACCTGTGAATTTGCCACTCTCTTCTAACTCTTCTTTTTTCTGACAGGAAATGATCGAGTTCAGCGAAATAAGTTCTATTTGTCCCACTTCTGCACTCAACGTCGTATGTGGAGGCGTGATGTACAGCTCTTCGTATGTCCTCAGTAAACTTGCCAATCGACCCATCAATATCCTCGGTAGTTCTCAACACTACATTTTCCGTGCAGTGGGAACTTAAATACTTTTTATACTTTATCCAACTTACTCTGGTTTTAGATATGTCCCGAAATGGAGAGCCATTCCCTTGAAGGAAGCACATTAAAATAATAGAAGGAGAGTGATCTGAAGACAAGTCTAATGAAGGCTCCACTTGTATCGATTCTACAGGGATATTTTTCACTACTCCGAAGTCAATAACATCGGGAATCTTCCGTCGGTCCGTCGGCCAGTAGGTAAGGTGCCCGCTTGAGAGTACATCTAATCCCATTTTGACAATGGTGTTGAAGAGTTCACGACCCTTCGGGGTCACCAGACGTGAACCCCAAAAAGTGTGTTTGGCGTTAAAGTCACCAGCAACTAAAAATCTAGCTCCAAGGGAATTGAAGAAGCTGCAGTATTGGGGGTCTTTTATTGAAAATCGAGGCGGCGAATAAATTGATGATAAAACAAAATTGTATTGACAGAATTCAATACAAATGTTTGTTGCTTGTAGGTAATCCTCACATATGTTGTTCATTAAATAATGTTTTATTCTGTTATTTATAAGAATTGCCGATCCTCCACATGCTCTTCCGCGGGGATCTTTAGAATCATACAACACGTAGCCATTAATTTTGAAGTACGCTGTCAGCGTCAAGTGAGTTTCAGCAATCATCATGACATCAATCTGCTTATCCGTCAGGAAGTGTTCCAGTTCGTTTTTATGTTGGCGGAGGCCGTTCGCATTCCAGAAACAAATTTTTAAATAAATCATTTCTTTAAAATGGCTTGTAAGATAGTGGATTGCATTTTCAGCATTTCCTGCATCATGGATGTCATAGTGGTCGTAAAAGTGTTCATGGTTTGAACAAGTGTTTGCAATGTAGTCTCTAGGGTGTTAATATTAGGCTCGTAATATTGTGATTTAGGTGTCTGCTCCAAACCTGGCATATTAGATTTAACCACGTTAGCGTAAGAAACTTGTCTAGAACTAGGCGTGTTTACATGACTAGTGAACCGTAACAATTGCGGGAAATTGTCACTCGATGCCAAAATAGGCTGTTGACGATGACCAGGTCAAATGAGTGTAAATTGGACAACCTCTATAATTTGCGGTATGATTACCTCCGCAGTTACTGCATTTTTTGATTTTTGAATCAGTTTTCGACTTATCACATTGAGCAGTTGCAGTTGCATTCGCTGATATTTCCATGTTTAATTGATGTTACGCTAAACATATTTTCACCTATTACCGAAACAATTCTTTGTACCAATTTACTGGAAGTGGGCTCTCACAGATAAATTGGTGGGGGCTTAAACGTCTTCTTAGGAAGTTCTGGCTCATCCGTCTGGAGGAGAGCAAACCTATTTTGATCATTACTCACGGTCTTAGGAGCTTTGCAAGCTCAAGTCTGACACTTGAGCAGACTTCGGGCTCCTCTGTCGCTTGAGAACGGTGATGTACTTATCCATACTCATCTGTTGAAATCACTATATTGGGCGAACATTCTCCAGAGATTTTTTTAAGGATTCTTCCTCAGAGACCCATCTAGTTTTTCTAGTCGAGCTAAGCTCTTTCTCAGAATTACATCTGAGAGGAACACTCATACAGTTTTTATGTGATGTTTAATGTTTTTTTTTTTTTTTCTATATTTTTACCTATTACGATTTTTTTTTTTTACTTTTTGTTTAATTTCAACTTTTTACACTTTTTCACCTATTACGATTTTTTCACCGAAAATTCAGCCGCACTTAAAAAAACACGTCCGAACAGTTCGATGAGACGAGACTGAATTTTGAAAAGTTAATTTAAACAAATAAACAAAGTATTAACAACTAAATTTACAATGTATCAATAAATTTCGTAATGCTCTTTATACAAATTCAACTGTGATTACAAGTGCAATATAGGTTGTAACGAACTTTTTTTTCTTGCTGGGGTATATCTCGCCGGATACCCAGGGTCCACTCACAATAAATTTTATTTATTTGAGACGCTCGTTAAAAAAAAGGAAACTTTCTGTCTTTTTATTCTTATTATTTTTTTAGGGTTTATTAAATTCTGTCACAATCACGATTTCCACGGCGTTTTTGATGAGACACAATCTCCAGGCACAAATGCTGGCTGAACGGATGGCCAGCTTGACCAGTCAACAGTGGTACGTCGATATGGTATATCCTCACTAATGCCCAGTGAAGCCACCAAACGACAACGAGTCTGCGGTCCAACCACGGAAACGCTGTGTCGAGTGACTGTAGGTGTAGTACCCAACTGTAAACCTGCGGTCCAACCACGGAATTTACAACTGGCCCTACACACACACCACCTGGTCTGATACCAAGTGAAGCCACCAAGCGACAACGAATCTGCGGTCCAACCACGGAAACGATGTGTGTGATGTGAAAAAGGACAACAAATCTTGTTTAAATGCCGACCATACCTCCCAGTGTTCGTTGTTGTTCCGGTACCACGTCAAAGCTCGTTCACTCAAAAACTCGGGCATCATTCGGGGTAGTTGGTCCAATGTAACCCCGTAAATATCGGCAAGTTCTTCTACTCGTTCAATAAACGTCAACGGGTCGTCGCAGCCATTGTAGGTCAGGCTCCACTTGCGTATCTGATCCATCCATTCTACTGCTCGAACCGTCCCCTCTTGGGCCGGTGGTAATCTCGGCTGGTTGTGGAACCTCTACCCGGTCTATACCGCTGCTTTCCATGTCACTAGTTTCCTTTTTTTTTTCTTTGCTTCACAAAAACAATTTGGTTTACCAACTTCGTGAACACGACCAAATTTCTCAAAAATAAATTTTTATTTTTCAAAAAAAAATATTTTATTTTCCTTTTAAATTCTTCACCACTTTAGTGTAATATTAATCATCTATTTAATTCATACAAATCTTATTTGTTACTATACCGTCTTTCTCGTCTTCAATTGTTTATTTGTTTTTGTTGTTTTGGGCTTTGTTGTTTTCGTATATTTTACTTTAGTCTTAATACAGATTAATACACACAGATTCTGATTGGTAACTGTTCTTTATTTTTGTTACTTTATAAAAAGAAACGTTATTTGGTTATGGTACCGTTTTTTTTTTGCGTCTTAAACTAAGCACTTGTTTTTGTTGTTTTTAAGTTTTTGCACAGTGATGCCAACTTTTCAGAAGCAAAACGCGCAAAACAGTGTCTCAAAAAGCGCTAAATTTTAATTAAGCGAAAAGCGCCAAAAAGCGCTAAGATAAATTTTAATAAAAGGGGTTTTAAATTCAATATTTATATAAAAATTTGTTTTATTTGTACATTTTGAGATCATATAATAATTATATTAATTTTAAAGTGTACAGACATAGTCATATATATTTACACAAATTAAAAAAATTAAAAATTTTAGTATGCTTAGAAATAAAACAAAATTTTGCTGCTTTATGAATAAATTTGCAGCAAGAAAACTTCCGTATTGTAATCTTCAAAATGTATAGATTAAGCTAGTTTAAAAATTTTAACAATAAACTGGACAGTTGTTGATTTAAATTACAAAAGAAGTCTGCACCTCATATTTCAAAAGTATTTACACAAATTTATTTACATTCAAAAGTATTTACACAATAGAAAAAGGATTATAAAACACGAAAAAAAAACAAAAATAATTAGTAGCCAGATAAATTTCCTTCAGCATCTATGACAGATTGTAGTCTAGCTGGAATAGATGCAATCAAATTGCGTACAAACTCCTTTTCTAAGCTGTTCCAGATATTTATTATTTCATCAATAGTTTCCTCTCGTTTTCGGCCCATTTGGATAGATCTCTGCCTTTTTATTAATGCCTATACATTCTCTTGTTATGTTTAGTCATTTGTTCTTTGATTTGAATATAATTTCCTATTTTTCTCTACCGTGTATTTTTCCAGTTAGTTTAGAATGCTGCGTCTGGTCGCAGCAGTTTTGATTCACCTAAGCACTGTTTAAGGTGCTCAGTCAGAATATTGAGAAGACAAGTGGTTATATGTTAATCCAAATTGTATCTGATTTATTTTGGGTATTCAGCCCCCTTTTATACAAAATTATCTTATGTTTAATTCTTATTCTATTTCCCCTGCAATTGTTTCTTGACCAATCACAATTAGTTTGGGAAATTGAGTTTAATAATTTGTCACTCAATTTTCCAAACTGCATATGTTGCACTTTTTAAAAATCAATGTTCATTGATTTGTTTTTATTAAATGCATTTGTGGTGTCAAGTTATTATGCATGTTATTTATTAGGGTCACCCATATTTATTTGGTAAAGTGTATTAGGGTACACTACACCCTCACCCTTAAGAAAAAGTTTAGGGGATTAATTTTTTTTTTACATAATAAACAAAATTACAGATTATGTTTTAACATTGATCTTAATATATGTGTATACATAGTTTTGGTTTTGTTTTTAGATATTTTTCTTAAATTGTAATTTCTTAAGATATGTGTAATTAAACATATTTTATAAATTAAAAGTTAGTATTCTTAAAATATATGTAATTAGATGTAATTAAATTTATTATAAAATTATAGATATATAAGGTTTTAAATTATTATTGTGGAATTCCTTCGTCTGTCCGTTATAATCTATTATAGTGTTTACTCCATTTTTACCTATAATTATATATGGTCCTTTATATGGACTTTGATTCTTACTTCTATTTTCTAGTCTTAGTAATACTAAGTCACCTATTTCTAAGTTTAGTCTGTTTTCATATTTAGTATTTAATGTTCGTTTTGATATTACTTTGTTAGTAATCTCTTTTGCTCTGTTTAGAGCGAATTGTAGTCTGACTCGTAGTTCTTTTGCGTAGTCTTCATAGTTATATATGACTGTATTATCATTCATAGTGGTGTCTGATGGCAAGCATGGTAACTTTCCATATACTAGTTCATATGGTGTATACCCAGTGTCAATGTGCGGAGATGTGTTGTAAGCGAAAATAAAATATGGAATCCAAGTGTCCCATTCGTCATTATTTGCTGTCGTCAACAGAAACTCATTAAGAACCCTATGGTTTCTCTCTATGGCACCTAATGTTTGATGATGATAAGGTGTTGAGAAAATTTGTCTTGTTTGTAATATTTCACATATGTTGCGCATGGTTTCATTCGCAAATTCTGTACCCCTGTCTGACTTAAGTACCTTGAATTGTCCGTATCTCAAGATCATCTGTTCCACTAGTGTTTTAGCTGTAGTAACAGCGTCTTTTGTTTGCATTGGATGTGCAATTACAAATTTAGTCAGCTCGCATTGCATTGTTAGTATGTAGCGGTAGTTGTTTGATATGCGTAATGGGCCTACAGTGTCGATTGAAATTACTTCAAAACTGTTGTTGGGTGTAGATGTTTGTATGAGTGGTTCCTTAATGTGTTTTGTCTGTTTGTTTTTATTGCATTTGTCACAGTATGACACAAATTGTTTCACCATTTTAGTCATATTTTTCCAAATATATTTCTGTTTTAATTTAATGATAGTTTTTCTAATTCCTAAGTGTCCGGAACTCAAGGAACTGTGAAATTCGTCAATTAGTTTGTATTTTATTATGTCGTCTTTTATTCTTGTTGGAGGCTTATATATCAATATTTTTAGTTGAGGATTTTTGTTGTTAATTGTTATTAGTGCATATGCTTTTTTAAGTTCTTCTTTTGTATACAAATTAAATATTTTGTCTTCACTCGAAAGTGCTAATTCTCTTATATTTTCTATATTCATTTTAGAAATCAGCTTCTTCAGTATCGAACCTAGATTCGCTGATTTATCACCGAATCTTGCTAGCTTATTATTTTTATCGTAGTGGGTACCAAGAATGATAAAATAAAGATTACGCCAACGCGCGTAAAATTTTAAAATGTTCTGCGCATTTAGGCCCTGTGACGTCACACATTCTGTGTTTCTATTGGCTAATTTTTTCTCACTTGTTTTTTTTACTCATGTTTTGCTTGAATTTGCTCACTGCACTCTTCATGTTTATATTTTGTGTTGTTTTGTTTTTGTTTGTTTTTCTTTTTTACAGAGATTTTATTTTAGAACTCTCAGAGACTTCAATTGCAAGGTTGCCAAGTATCACATAAAACATAAATTTTTCGCAAGAAATTTTAATTCTAACACATGAAACATTATTGGTAACCCTTAAAATGGCCATACTACGTCACATAACGGGAAATCATGCGCATGGCGTAATCTTTATTTTATCATTCTTGGTGGGTACGAGATTTTTTCATATTCGAAACTTGTTTCGTTGAATTATCATCCCGACCAATGCACAGTGGACTGGATCGCAAAATTTTTGGCATAAAGTCTAAAAATAGAGTCACAGAGTTGGTACATTTGATAGTTATAGTATGCGTAGCATCTGTGCAAAATTTTGGACCAATCCGACCACGCCTTCCTCGAATATGGGGCAAAAAAGTGCGTTACAACTATTTCATATACCCAAATTTTGCTTAAAATATTGTTTTATACAAAATTTAAGGGCTTATTGAGATCAGGAATACATACCTATTTAACACCAGGCCCAAGCTGGTCAAAATCGGGCCATTTTTGGACCTGTAGTTTCTAAATTACGAAAAATTTCAGTTAAAATTTCGAATGCCAATGTGTTTTTATTTGAGAAAGTAATATTATGAAATTGCAAAAGTTTTATTAAAGTGACATATAGTATAGTTATCATGGTAATGGACTTAAAAAGCCCTGAAACCTTAAATATATATAGCTTACTTTAATATATTCGTTAAAATAAAAAAATTAGTCATCTTCTACGTCTAATTCTAATGAATAATTGATTATACTTTCGCATTCGGAATCAGTTTCAGAATCAGAGTCGCTCTCTTTATTCTCAGGTTCATTTTTATTTTCAATTTCAAAATTTGGTGCTTCTAAAACAGTGATGTTCAAAAATAAAATGTAGATGTATTTGTGAGAGATTTTGCACAGCAAACATATTGTCAAACGCTTAAAATCAGAAAAAAGTAAAGAATTTTTTCCAAATATAAACACTTTATGAAACAATATCAGGGACCGTAAATAACAATTATCTATATCGAAAACCAATTTTAGAACAGTTATTTTGATAAAAAACAAAAATAAGTCTATCTTCCATTGTAATTGAATCGCGTGTGTTTGCTATGCTTCGATCAACAACAAGCAACAACAATGCTTAACAAATTTCTGAAAAAAATGACGATAATCCGTCGCATGTGTTCTCATCGCTTGCTCAACGACGACTGAATGAATGTTTTTAAAAGAGCATAAGAAATGTGTGTAAATTTTTCAAACAATTGTTGTATGGGCTGAACATCACTGTTCTAAAAGTTCAATAACATTTTTGAGTAATACCTTTTTTTAAGTTAAGCTGACCTTTTCTTGAGCGAAATGCTCGAAAGAATAGGATCTGAAGAGTCAATTGATCTGTGAAACACATCGAGCATATTATTAATCCGCGAATTCCTGTCTTGTTTATAAAATTTGTTACGGGCTTCTGATGCGTTTTCGCCAAGACAACCTATTGGCATTACTGATGATGATATTATTTGAGATCCATGAATCAAGATTTTATGTAAAGTAGGCGACATCGGATACCATGGGTATGTGAGCATATATAAACAAAATGTTTTCTCACAGAATTGTTTGAACTTTTTAGCATTGATTGGAAATTCACATGAAATGGCGATTAAAATAGTATGAAGCCTTTCTATTATAGCCAAGTCGAATTCTAAAACTGATGCAAATAGCTTTGTATTGGAAAAAGCCTTTCTCGCAGTGTTACCATCGTTTGTGTTTCCGCTTCCATTTTGCTTTGGCTTATCCGCATGTAATCCCATGTCCTTCCACAATTTCTTTTGTATATTTAGTTTTCTTTCTTTCATTTTTGATTTTTCTGTTTCATCCCTTACTTGCCATTTTTTTAATTCCATTCGGTATGATATTTTAAGAAGTAATTCGAAGATTCTTATCCATGCATGCATTGACTCATTCCATATTGAAGGCTTCCAGGTTTTGGTTTGAATATCGATGAGCTCGTATCTATATTTTTCATAAATTGTTTGGGGCCAGCCCCACAGATAGGACATAACTGACAAGATTTTGTGCCAGTTAAAATGTTTAAGACTTTGCCATCTATTAGAGTCATATGAAGATCATATGATACGACAACCTTTCTCTCATTCAAAATTTCTCCAACAAACGGCTTTTTATTTGCGTGTCCAAATTTTCTTTTTCCTTAAGAATGTGTTCTTTGCTCTCCTTGACGAATTCCATTTTTAAAAGCCTACAAAATCTTACAGATTGTGGAGTTTGATTTATCCACAGTACTGTGCCGAAGTTATCCACTAGTTTAAGTGGTATGACTGTTGTGACAAACAAAGACTGGTCAAAAGAAGCCGGCTCGCTTGCTTCGAATCTCTGTTTGTACATACTTTGCCCAGTCGATCCGTCAAATCCGTAGCTCACAATTAATTTGGCATTCGTAATATTCGGTAAGTTAATAAAGAGATCTTCTTGCAAGAGTAAGATTCAGCTGGCGGTATGGTTTAACAGATCTTGCAAGCAAACTATAGCCATAGTTTCTATAGCTGCTATTCCTGTGGGCCTCAATTGCAATTTAGCTTTCTGAATTTTATAGTAGCTCGGGTATATATCACAATTTTGCTTTTTGTTTAGAGCTTTCATTGCATTATATTGTTTTTTGCTTAATGAGTTATCAAGCAAAAATTCCAAAGCTTCGTTTTGTGTTAGAGGTATAGGTTCCGGCAAAAACAGTTTTTTTTAATACCACTAGATCCGCTCGGAGTGACCAAGCAATTCTTCAACACAAATGCTGTATCCTTTTCATTTGATTTCCTAGCTGAAACTGTTGCTGCATGCATAAGAAGGCTTGTGTCATTTTCTTGGGTATCTGCCACTTCGGTTGCTAACTTTCTTTTAAGGCGTGGTTCCGCTGACTCATATGTTAGAGATGGACGTCCCATTTTATTATGCCTGGGTGCAACATTCTTTTTGCTGTCCAAAATAATCGTCATGTTCAATGAAAGCCAATTAGAGTGTTTTACCTTGAAGTTGGAGACAGTTCTATTGCATTTAGGTAAGTTTTTCTGGATGAAGCGAGTAAAATTGCATACTTTTTTCTTTACAGAACATTTTGTGTCTATAGTTTTAGAGTTAAGCTGTTCAAAAACCCAGTTTGAAATTGCATCTTCATTTCGATTGTTGTCTAGCCACACATTGAACAGGGTAGCATGACTGAACTCAAATGTACCTAAAAATCCACAAATTTATGAAAAACGGGCAAAAACTGTTAATAACACGTTATAATGTACACTTTCAAGTATATTTTATCATAATTACATTTTGGCCAAAATTGGGCGAAAGTTAGTTTTTACTCCACTATACACTGGTGTTTTGGTTAATTTTTTCTATTTCTTTCTAAAAAATAAAGAGCAATTGCTATTAGTTGTTAATAATATATATACATTTATCTTTATTTTCCATATTTATAATTTTTTTTTGTTTACCGGCAGTCGCATTCGGTTATTATAAAGCTGAGCTAACTTTTTCTGCTTCTTTGTGAAAACAAACAGCTGACGTATAGATTGGACTTTGTACCCCTTGTAAAAGTTCAGGGTTCCATCAAATAACTATTATTTACTGAAATGTTGTCCCTAGGGTATGCACTTTAAGAAAATATAGTTAAAATCAACAAATATTTCCATGAAAATTTCGACTTTATGCCAAAAATTTTGCGATCCAGCCCAGCGTGCAATGTGCACAGTATTATTTTCCATATATATACTCAAATTTTCTTTATCTTGTATTTCGTTAAATTGCAATTTTTTCATATTTTTAATATCATTGATGGATGTGCCTTCCCATATGTGAAGTTGATCAGACCTCAGAGATGTGCAATCCTCCAATCCATTTTTCGCGCGATTGTTATTTAATTTGTTTATATACTCATTATTCAATTCCTCTATTTTATTTGCCTCCTGTTTTTTATTTTTCATGGCTCTAGTTGTTATTAGAACTCTCTTTTGTTTGTCGTCATGTTCTTGTGGTATCATTTGTCTAAGTATGTCAGAGTCAATTTCTATTCTCGAGAGTGCGTCGGCATTTGTATTCATCTTTCCTTTTTTGTAAACAATTGAAAAATTATAATCTGATAAATCAAGTCTTATCCTGGTCATCTTTGATGAAGGATTTTTGTGAGAGAATAATGAAATGAGTGGTCGATGGTCCGTGACTACTATGAACTCTCTTCCATACAAATATGGTTTGAAAAAATTTATACCCCAGTGTATTGCCAACAATTCTTTTTCTATTATAGGTTTGTTTATGTCATGTTTCTGCAAGGATTTGCTAGCGTATGAAATTGGTAAGTCTTGTCCTATTTCACCTTGAGATAATACTGCGCCTAGTGCAAAATTTGATGCGTCTGTTGTGAGTATGAAGGGTTTATTAAAGTCTGGATATTGTAATATTGGTGGATTAATTAATTTTTCTTTGAGTTTATCAAAAGCCTTTTGGCATTCGACCTTCCAGTCAAATTTTACAGATTTCTTTAGTAAAGCGTTTAAGTTTTTTGCTATTTCTGCGAAGTTCGGTATGAATTTTCTATAATAGTTGCAAAATGCAACGAATCTTCTGACGTCGTCCGTATTTTTCGGTACCGGGTAGTTTTCTATTATTTTATATTTTGCTGGGTCAGTTTTGACTCCGTCCTTTGTAATTAAGTGTCCTAGGTAGACAATTTCTGGTCGTAAGAAGCAACATTTCTTCGGGTTGAGTTTCAAGTTGTACTGTTGTAATCTGTCCAGTACTTTAATTAGATTTTGATTATGGTGGTTTAGACTGCAACCATACACAATTATGTCATCGACATACAGGAAAGCTTCTGAGTCCAAACCAGAAAGTGCTATTGTCAGCATTCTTTGGAAGCTGTTTGACGATATTTTTAAACCAAAGGGTAATCTTTTGAATTGGTAATGTCCATTTGTTGTTGAAAAAGCTGTCAGTGGTCTGGAGTCTTTATTTAGTTTTATTTGGTGGAAAGAGCTGGTCATATCTAAGGTCGAAAACCATTTAGCCCTCCCTAATTTGTCTAAGATGTCTTCTAATCTTGTCAGTGGGAATTTGTCATTTACGATTCTGTCATTGAGTTTTCTAAAGTCCACTACCAGTCTCCATTTCTTTTTGTCTTCCGTGCCCTTTTTTGGCACTAATAATAGTGGTGCATTATATGGGCTGATTGAAGGCTCTATAATGTCATCTTTAAGCATTTTCTGTACTTGTTCGTTTATTGTGTCAGTGTGCGAATGTGGTAGTCTGTAATTTTTAATATATACTGGTGTGTTGTCTGAAGTTATAATTTCCTGATTGTAGAAGTTGTTGCAGGTTAATTTTTCATTATCCAAATGAAATACATTTTGGTATTTCTTAAAAATATTTATTAGTGATGACATTGCATTTTTGTCACTGTTGTTAATTTGTAGCTCATTCATTATTTTTTCAAAACGTTCGTCATTGTTTATGTTATTGCAACTTAATATTTCATAGTTTTTAAGTGGGTCTGTTTGTAGTTTAATGCCCTTTAGAGTTATTGCTGA
This sequence comes from Bellardia pandia, assembly GCA_916048285.2. NCBI lineage: Eukaryota > Metazoa > Arthropoda > Insecta > Diptera > Calliphoridae > Bellardia > Bellardia pandia. The sequence continues at coordinate 3,877,699 of OU696534.1, forward strand.
GTTTGTTGTATTTAAAATTTTGATGTGTGTCATTCCATTTTTTGGTGCGATCGAGTTACTTAAAAAAATTCCGTCTTCCAATTCATTGTTAAATATGACGCAATCTTCTTTAATGTTCAGTTTGACTGGCTGTATTATTTCAGTTCGTGGAGGTATTGTAATTTTCAACTCATTGTATGTTTTTGTTTGCATGGGAAATATTATTGACTCATCATTCACAGTTAGTGACACTGTAAATGTATCATAGTCAATTTTACAGTAGTATTTTCTTAAGAAGTCTCGTCCAATAATTCCGTTTGTCTCAATGGGAAAATCAGCGTTTACCAATTGGAATGTATGTTCAAAAGCTATGTCATCTATTTTTAACTCGAGGTCAATTGTTCCCAATGAATTAATTTCCTGACTCGTAATACCTGTCAATTTACATTTCTCATCTGGATAGTAATTTTCATTTTCTAAATGTTTTGTTATACGACATAGTGAAATGTCTGCACCTGTGTCGATTAAAAATGTTAAGTTACTGTTTTTGTATTTTAATGTTATGAAATTCGTGTTGTTTTCAGACATTTTATAGATTTTCAAATTGTGCATCATTAAATTTGGCCTTCCGGAATATTCTCGTATTCCGAGCCTCCTGAGTTTCCCGTTTCGTGTAAAATACGTATATGTCTTCTGTTATTATCATTATTGTACCTATTATTTTGGAAATTATTGTTTCTATTGTTCTGAAAATTGTTGTTTCTATTGTTCTGAAAATTGTTATTGTTTCTAGTATTGGTGTTCCTTTGGTAGTTGTTTCTACCTTTTGATCGGTTGTAATTGTTTTGATAGCTGTTTTGGTTTTTATTGAAATGAAGTATGGAATTTTGTGTTCCAGTGACTTCTGTGCAGCTATTAACAAATTTGCTAACTGCGTCATTCATGGAACTGAATTGTCCAGCTTGCATTATTAGTTTAACCCTGTCCAATGTACAGTTTGCGGTCATTGCCTTAACGGCGGCTTGAGTGGAATATTTACTAGCGAGTTCGCATGAAAGTCCGTCCGAAATGTAAGTGTTTTCTAGAGCTTTTGTGAGAGTTTCTATCTCAGAACAGTAAGCGTTAGCTGTTTTGTTATTTTGTTTTATGTTCATAATTTTTGCTGTCAACACCTCTACCGATTCACATTTGACATTGGCTTTTAATTTTTCTATAATCTGAGTCACCGTGCTTTCATCATTTATTAAATTTCTCGCGTTCCCTTTTAATTGAGTTGTTATGAGGGTTATCAAAATGGATTCATGTGTTTCCTTTATGGAGTCGACTAATGATAAGGAATCTAAAAAGGATCGCAAGTTTTCTGATTTTCCATCAAACTCTGTGATGAGCTTGGAAGCCGTGTTCAAAAATTCAATCGTCGTTTGAGGCATCGTGATTGGTTTTAGATATTCTTTGATTTTCATTACTATGTTATTAACTTCTAATTTAAGTGCGGCTATTCTCTTTTCGTCTTTTTCTTCCAACTGTGCTATTTCAAATTGTTCTGTTATGATTTTTATTTCTTGTAGCTTAAGGTTAATTGTTTTTCCTGAATAGGTCCTTCTTGGACTTTTCTTTAAATTATTTAATATTTCTTTTTTTTATAATTTCTTTTTTTTTAATTCCATGTAAAGCCTTCTTTTTTCTTCTCCGGTGGAAATTCCCATCAATCGTACTAGTGTAGTTCTTTCTCTTTTTATCCTTAATTTCTTTCCGCCTCTTTTCTTTTTCTTTAATGTTGCTTGGGTTTGCTCTGGTTTGCGGTTTCTTCTTCTGTATTCTTCAATCGATATTGACTTTGGCCCACAAGTTGTTGGTGTTGGTTTGTAGTATCTCCCTTTGTAGTATCTCCCTCAGGCACGTATTCTTCGTACTTCTGGAATAGCTTGTCGATATCCTCTTTTGAAGGACTATTTTCCATTGATTCAGATATATACCAATTATATTAATTTATTAGGTTTCACAACGTAAGTGGCAGGATATGAATATTATGTTTTTCAACGTCAGTGTTTTTACAACGTCACTGGCAGGATCGCCATGTTATGTTTAGTCATTTGTTCTTTGATTTGAATATAATTTCTTATTTTTCTCTACCGTGTATTTTTCCAGTTAGTTTAGAATGCTGCGTCTGGTCGCAGCAGTTTTGATTCACCTAAGCACTGTTTAAGGTGCTCAGTCAGAATATTGAGAAGACAAGTGGTTATATGTTAATCCAAATTGTATCTGATTTATTTTGGGCAGTCAGCCCCCTTTTATACAAAATTATCTTATGTTTCATTCTTATTCTATTTCCCCTGCAATTGTTTCTTGACCAATCACAATTAGCTTGGGAAATTGAGTTTAATAATTTGTCACTCAATTTTCCAAACTGCATATGTTGCACTTTTTACAAATCAATGTTCATTGATTTGTTTTTATTAAATGCATTTGTGGTGTCAAGTTATTATGCATGTTATTTATTAGGGTGGCCCATATTTATTTGGTAAAGTGTATTAGGGTACACTACACTCTATTATGTTTAGATCTGGACTCTGGGGTGGCCATGGAAGAACATCTTGTCCAACTCGATTTAAAAACGTTGTTGGTAACCATGCTTTGTGACATGGAGCATTATCATGCTGCAAAATCCAATTTTCATCAGGAAATAATCTCTCAGACGAAGGAAATCATGGTCATTCAAAATATCTAGATATCCTGCCTGGTTTAGAGTGTTTTGTATTGGTACTAGATCTCCAAATCCATGGTATGAGACACATCCCCAAAACTTTACTGAACCCCCGCCGAAACGATTAAGAGGTTGTACTGCTTTATGCTTGGATTCTTTGGAAAGGTGCATATAAGTTTTTCCAAATGACCCTTCAAATTGAAAAGAGGACTCATCCGTCCATAATACATTATGCCAGAACTCCAGTGGCTTATGGATATACTCCATGTCAAACTCTAGACGTTTTTTTTTGTTTTTTCAGATATGTCTATTACTTTTCTCACGACATAGGTCTTTATATCATACGTCCTTAATCTTCTCCGAATTGTGGATTCACTTACAGGTTTTCCAATGATGTTTTCTGCCTCTGCAGCAACTTTAACCGGACTTGCGACTGGATTTTCTGCGAATATTTTAAGAATAGAACGATCTTCTATTTTGTTTGTCACATATTTCCGACCAGTTCTGACCCTATTTTGTATGCTTCCATAGTTTTCTTTTTTCTTTACTAAATTGTAGACTGTTTTCCAAAATATTCCGTACTCTTTTCCCAGGTCTGATGCCGAGGAACCCATTCCAAACTTCGTTGCGATCTCAACTCGCGTTTCGATGGGAATTTCCTTTATTTTCACCATTTTAAAAGATTTTTTTAGCGACTTTTCTATAAATATTTATTTTTGTGCAATATAAATTTGCAAACTATCAAAACAAATGAGGTTTTTTTTAAAGATTGAGTTTTTAACTTAATTTCACGAATGTGTAAATACTTTTGACAGACCAAATAAGTGTGTAAATACTTTTGAAATATGAGGTGCAGACTTCTTTTGTAATTTAAATCAACAATTGTCCAGTTTATTGTTAAAATTTTTAAACTAGCTTAATCTATACATTTTGAAGATTACAATACGGAAGTTTTCTTGTTGCAAATTTATTCATAAAGCAGCAAAATTTTGTTTTATTTCTAAGCATACTAAAATTTTTAATTTGTGTAAATATATATGACTATGTCTGTATATCAGCACAAAAAAAATAGTTTACCGAATTCAGTTAAAACTGTTCATTTTCGAACAAAAATATAGAATTTTCCTCTTCATCGTCTGGCCAAAGTACTGTCTTAATATAAAATTTTGACTTCTTGTAAGTTTCAATTGAATTAATTTTTGCAGAAACATAACTTGCACAGCATGAATTTGCCATCTTTAACCCGTATTTAATATGAATTAAAGAATGAACGGTATTTAAACACATTCTGTTCCGAATTTTGTTTTTATCTATATATCTATGACAAAACTTGACAAGTTAAAGAAGGGATTTTCATCGACTGCGTTTTTGAAACTATGTACTTCAATCCAAAATAAATCAGTTCGGTCTCTATTTTTCCATTTACAAAGCTTTAAATTGTTGAGACAACTTTCAAATTCTCCGATTTCTTTTTTATCTTTTTCATACTCTTGTATAAAATTCAAAACTTCTTCGGAGTTATTGGGCAAAATTTGTATTTACCTTTGCAAAAAAAACACATTCAATTATGAAGAAAAATAGAAAGTTCGTTAACACTTCTTTTTTATATGCTTTTAAATATTAGTTGCAAAAATAGAGTACGTATTAAAAAAAATATCAAATGTAAAATGTACGTTTTTGTCAAAGTGATTAGTTGTATGAAAAAGGCGCTAAAAGCGCTAAATGAAAAACGAAAACACGCCAATTTAGCGCTTTTTAAAAAAACACGCTAGATTAAAAAATGCGTTTTTTTGGTGGTCAAAAAGCGCTAAATCTAGCGCGAAACGCGCTAAGTTGGCATCGCTGTTTTTGCACTGTTTTTTTTCTTTGACAAGAATTTTTTTTCCTTTTTTTTCTTGATGACGTGTACCAATTATTTTAATCTTGTGGTGTATTTATGCTCTCCGGCCACTCTTGACTTTATTTTCTTTTAATGTTTCTCACGATTTTCAAATCAAATGTCCACTAAAATTATTTTTTCCTGTTTTATTTATTTATTATTATTATTATTTATTTATTATTATTATTATTTATTTATGCCCTCAGTCCACTTATAATTTTATTTTCTTTAAATGTTTCTGACGATCTCCAACTCAATGTCAACTAAATTTATTTTTCTGTTTTATTTGTTTATTATTATTATTATTATTATTATTTATTTATGCCCTCAGGCCACTTATAATTTTATTTTCTTTTAATGTTGCTCACGATTTTCTAATCAATGTCGACTTTGTTGATTTAACGATTTTAACGAGGTCCCTGCTCGGGCGCCAACTGTAACGAACCTTTTTTTCTTGCTGGGGTATATCTCGCCGGATACCCAGGGTCCACTCACAATAAATTTTATTTATTTGAGACGCTCGTTAAAAAAAAGGAAACTTTCTGTCTTTTTATTCTTATACTTTTAAATTATGATTTATTTATTAATTAAATTTTATTAAATTCTGTCACAATCACGATTTCCACGGCGTTTTTGATGAGACACAATCTCCAGGCACAAATGCTGGCTGAACGGATGGCCAGCTTGACCAGTCAACAGTGGTACGTCGATATGGTATATCCTCACTAATGCCCAGTGAAGCCACCAAACGACAACGAGTCTGCGGTCCAACCACGGAAACGCTGTGTAAAGTGACTCGTAGCAATGAGCCTGCGGTCCAACCACGGGCTCACTACTACGCTCGGCTTTGGCTGTATGTGTAGTACCCAACTGTAAACCTGTGGTTCAACCACGGAATTTACAACTGGCCCCACACACACACCACCTAGTCTTGTACCAAGTGAAGCCACCAAACGACAACGAATCTGCGGTCCAACCACGGAAACGATGTGTCGAGTGACTCGTAGTAATAAACCTGCGGTCCAACCACGGGCACACTACTACGCTCGGCTTGGGATGTTGGTGTAGTATCAAATTGTAAACCTGCGGTCCAACCACGGAATTCACAACTGAGGCTACACTAGCACCACTACAGACCAAAAAAAAAAAACAAACTACTAAAAGATACCAGAACAACTTACCTACCACTGTGTTCACCGACTGGTGAGAACTGACTGATCAACTGACCGGCCAAAACTGACCACGATCTTCATTTTTGTTCTGCTGTTATACTTTTTTTTCTGTTGACATACAACCAAGGTAGTTGCGTCTATCCGTTTGCTCAGCTGTTTGTCACATTTGCTGTGTATCCGATGTTTGCTTATATGCCGCTAGAGGGTGTGTCTCAAATGCCAATTCGTGTCACTGCCACTAGATGTCGCCGTTAATAAATTTAAATCATACGAGAATTATGTAAAACTACAAATTATCTATTATCTATATATATAAAATTCAATGTATGTATGTATGTAACGTATAGACTCCAAAACGGCTGAGCCGATTTTGATGAAATTTTCACAGCATGTTACTGTGACTCTGAAAGGAATAATAGGGTACTTTTTTTTACCACGCCCACTTTTACGCCCACTTTTTTAAAATATTGTAATTGGAGACCAAACCTCCTGACCGATATTTTTGAAATTTTCACAGCATTTAACTGGGACTCTGGTATGATTAATAGGGTACTTTTTTTTGACAACGCCCATTTTTACGCCCACTTTTTAAAATTTATGTAATTGCTCCCATATAGTTTTTAACAGATTTACTTCAAATTGTATACACATTATATACTCCAGGCGAGGTAAATATAAATATTTCTTAAGCCCCGCCCCTTTCACGCCCCTTTTCACGCCAAATTTTTGAAAGTTTTATACTTTTTGTTCTCTATACAAATTTGTTCATTCCAACGTATTTTTTTTTATTTGGTAGTATATTGCTCTTAATACTGTTAACGTCGCCATATAACTATGAACCACGCCTACTTCATCGCCCCCTTTTTTAATTCAGATACTTACTTATACCACTAACAATGTTTGCTATACAAAATACTTTTTTTTGTAATATGTATTTACCTAAAGTTTTATATACTTTTTAACTACATACATTTTATTATTACCAAATCCCCATTTTTCGCCCCATTTCACCTTAAATTATATTGCTTTTAATCTATCTATATATATAAAAATAAATGTATGTATGTATGTAACGTATGTACTCCAAAACGGCTGAGCCGATTTTGATGACTCTGTGTTACTGTGACTCTGGAAGGAATAATAGGCTATATGAAGTTTTGATTGTACAAACGGGGGTGGCACCGCCCATATAACCTAAAAATTTAAATCGCCATATTTTGGGCATTTTTTGACCTACGTCAATGATATGTGGCACATATGGTATTGGCATAATTAGGAGAAAAGTGGGTGAGACGACGCCCCTTTTTAGGAAAATTAAAAATCGTAATATAGTCTTAACTACTGGACCGATCGTCATTAAATTTTTACAATAGGATATTCTTACGAAATAATAAATTCTTTACTATGTAAGTAGACAAAGGGGCATGGCCTCGCCCACTGAAATGCAGCGCTCATATGACGCGCTTCAGTATCCTATAATTTTTCCATATGGAGAAGATGGATATCAATTTAAAATGCGTCAAATCAATCAATAAAACCGTAAGGCCGTTAATTATCCTGTTGAGTTCTTAAATTCACTCGATGTGTCAAGCTTTCCACCACAACAACAACTACAACTTAAAATTGGAGGTCCAATTATTTTACTGCGTAATATTGATCACTTTGGCTTTGCAATGGCACTCGACTTGCAGTAAAAAAACTGAGAAATAATTTAGTAGAAGCGACCATTATAACAGGAAAATATAAAGGTACAGATGTACTTTTGCTACGCATTCCAATGCTACCAACAGATGTACCATTAGATTTTAAAAAATTTGTTCCTGTTCGGTTAGCGTTTGCGATGACTGTTTACAAAGCTCAAGGTTAATATCCCGTGTATATGTGTATGCTCCTCATGGGCAAACTAAACCTAAAGCATTGTAATAAATACATTAAAATTAAATAAATAAATGTTTGTAAATATATAAATCCGTTTTATTTAAAATGAGGGGGGGGGGGGTAGCGAAGCACGCCGGGTTTAGCTAGTATACTATAAAAGGGAATTCGTTCGTTATTATATAAAGTTATAAATTAGAAAAAATTAAATCAATTTACATGTAATTCAGATAAGAATTATACAAAATTACAATATTACAAAAAAAAAGACAATATGTGTGGGTGGAAACGAGGGTTACGACTTCCATCGTCACAAGGTTTTACTTTAAGTTAGATTTTTTTATTAATAGATTTTAGTATGCATGTTTAGGACAATTTTTAGAAGAAATTTTTAGATTTAGATTTTAACTTTAGGAATAGAATTTAAGTATTAGCGCATTAGGAAATTTAGTTGTTCGATATTTTAAAATTATTTTTTTTATAGTTACGGCGACGAGATTCTTTTTGCACAAGTGGGTTGGTTTTTGGTACACTATTATGAATCTGTATGGTTATTTGATGTCACAAAATAATGCTTTGGGACGATGATTATGGTGGTGGTATGGTAAAACTTTTTCTACTGATCTTCAATTTTAGTATCGATCTTTTATTTAAATTGTGGAACTTTTGATGTATGTTATCTTGAGCGTGGTTTGTAATAATGCTGTTATGACTGCTGATGCTGATGTTACTAACTTTACTTCTTCTGGTTTGTCTTTTTCCTTGTGTTTTTTTTTCTCTTCTTTTATTATATTTAGTGCTTAAGCAAGCTGCTTTGATCAAGTAATGATCAATAATACTAAAGCTTGAGAAAAAATGACAAATTTAAAACCACAGTGGTGGCTCAAATGATGAGGCCACCACAAAAAGATGATATTTTGTAGCTTCGTTAGCACCTGGCAAAAAGTACAGAAAAAAAATTGGACTAACATTAAATGAAATTGATTAAATTTTCTAGCTTCGAAATTTTTAACTTTATTTTCATGTAATTCTGTTAGAATATATGGTAAAGAATATTCTTGAAATAAAATTTTCCAATTATTTTCTTTGCAATAGAATCTTTTCTGGACAAATTTTCCTTTTGTTTCTTGTCCCTTTAATTAATTTTTAAAAAGCAAATTTTAAATTGGTAAATTTTCAGCTAAATTGTAAAAAGAAACTAATTTATTACCTTTACTGTAAAGAATTTTTTTCTTCTTTGTAATTTTGCAATGGAAATAATTAGCACTTGGGATTTAAAAGACAACTTTAAATTTAGTTTTTAAAATCTTAACACTTCTTGATCTGTTGGCCGATTTTTAGAAAATAATGACTATCATGAGAATTTTCTATTACAACACCTCCTAGGTAATGTTACATTTTATATGTTGTGCTTGACTGATGTACAAGCAAAACGAGGTTCTAGTGGTAAGTAATTGTTTCAAAAAAAATTGACAACATTGGTTAACAAAACAACCGTAGATTGTAATAGAGTATGTTACCTTAAACATAGCTCAACCAATTAATATTATACCTTTTCTTTATTATATTAGATTAATAAAATCTAAAGATCTATTAGCAAGCTCTTTTCTTATATTTGTCATGAAAAAAAAATTTGAGCATAAATATAAATATACCAGTTTTATAGCTGCTTAGTCTAGACTCTAGACACACCTCAACTTTATACCAATATCAATTTGTGTCCATCATTTGCCACTGTTATAATTGGGGTACAACCATTTAAATTCATAATCATGTTATTAATTTCAATTGTTAAGACTAACATAGTAAATACTTACGGTCTAATTCATAAACACATTATAACAGGGTAATAAGGCAATGAGAGGCAAAATACGAAAAAATTGAATTCATAAATGCATAATAGCTTGTTAGCTGGTTATAAGTCACTTGTATGTTTTGATATTTTTATTGTGTTCTCTACCCAACTTTAACCATTTAATAAAGTGACACTTGAATGTTTGTTTGCAAAATATTTGAACAGATACGAGAAAATTTGTGTTTTTTTGTATAAAAGATAAAAAAAGTGATTAAAGAAGTAAAAATGTTTACAATAAATTTGGCTAAGTCGGTATAAGTGACTTTTTTCAAATCACTTCCAAAATTTTATTACTCATAGAGTTTTAAATTGTGATTAAAATAAAAATTTTTTTTTGACGGCGGCGCCTATTTTCGAGTGGGCGGGGCTCCAAAGTTTATAATATATTTATATATATCTTGAAAACTTCATTTCTTTATTAGACGATATATATATCGCATGATAGGCATTTTAATGACCTTTCCTACGAAAGTCAAGAAATCAAGCTTCAATTTAAGGTATAATATGACCATGTGGGTAATATAGATCCGAAGATATTAAAGAAAGATTATGACATTTCACCATAAAAAAATACAATCTTTACTATGATAAGTCGATGTTCTGTATACCATAGAGGAGAAAATCCTTACGCCCGGCTGTAGGCCGGCAATACAGGAAATCTTAAGCCGGTAAACTGTATACCATAGAGAAGAAATCCTTTCCTGTATACAAAATTTTAAAGAAATATGTTTTTTTTTTAATTTTTCAGATCCTATAATATAATAATATAATATAATATCTATGGTTGGAAAGGTATATTTAATACCTTTAATTTGATGTATTGCAAATTATCATAGACCCAATAGTTCACGAGATATAGGCTAATATATTATCAATTTTGAGAGCCCGCCCCCTCGAAAATAAACGTGGCCGCCAAACATTTTTTTTATTCCTTTTAACTCCTCTAAAAGCCCAATTTGATGATTTTTTTTTGAGCAGTGAGTAAAACCAACTTGTGTCATAAATTTAATTACCCTAATTCGTAAGTATATACACATGTATGTACATACATACATATGTATGTGTGTATACAGTACAAATGGTATCTTCATAACAACTATTACATAGAATAAATGTCGACATCTTCTACAAGATGATCAAAAACAATTGCTAGCACTTTTCCTATTCGATACGGAAGGAGAAGCATCATAAATTGTGTCCATTCTTTTATTTATATAAATATAACTTACATAAAAACAGTGATGCCAACTTTTCAGAAGCAAAACGCGCAAAACAGTGCCTCAAAAAGAGCTAAAAAGCGCTAAATTTTAATTAAGCGAAAAGCGCCAAAAAGCGCTAAGATAAATTTTAATAAAATGGGTTTTAAATTCAATATTTATATAAAAATTTGTTTTATTTGTACATTTTGAGATCATATAATATGTTATATTAATTTTAAAGTGTATATCAGCACAAAAAAATATTTTAGCGAATTTAGATAAAACTGTTCATTTTCGAACAAAAATGTAGAATTTTCCTCTTCATCGTCTGGCCAAATAATATTATAAAATGTTGACTTCTTGTAAGTTTCAATTGAATTAATTTTTGCAGAAACTGAAACATCAGTTCCTGAAATAAAATACATTGTATTATAAAGTTAGAGATATTCAGTTTTAATATTCTACCTTCATCTAAAAAAGGGCTAAAGCTTGAATCTTTTAAATCGTCCAAAAGGACAAAATGAGGTGATAAAATATTTGTAATGATGTTGGCACATTTTGTCCGATGAAGACTAAAATTTGCAGCTTTACTATCTGTAAATGCTGAACAACACAATTCACCAAGATGATCCACAGTAGAAAATGGACTATGAACAGCAGTATAAAGAACAATCATTGCCTGACTTTTTTGCTTTTCATTTGGATTTTGTAAAGCTTTCAATGAAATTTCACTTTGAATAAGTTCAACATTATTAAATGGTTTCATCGCTTTCTCATGTTTTAATGTCTGGAAGTGTCGAATTAGATCAGAACGTTTTACTGCAATTTGACAATTACAATAAATACATAAAGGTTTTGTATCATCTTTCGATGGTCTTATCCATTTATTAAGCAAAGGATCAGATTCCCACATTTTTCTATATTTTTGTACATAACGCTCCATCTAAAAATATACATAAATCATTATTTCATTGTTTAACAAAATAGATTTGTATTTACCTTTGCAAAAAAAAATACATTCAATTACGAAGAAAAATATAAAGTTCGTTAACACTTCTTTTTTATATGCTTTTAAATATTAGTTGCAAAAATAGAGTATGTATGAAAAAAAAATATCAAATGTAAAATGTACCTTTTTGTCAAAGTGATTAGTTGTATGAAAAAGCCGCTAAAAGCGTTAAATGAAAAACGAAAACGCGTCAATTTAGCGCTTTTTAAAAAAACGCGCTAGATTAAAAAAATGCGCTTTTTTGGTGGTCAAATAGCGCTAAATCTAGCGCGAAACGCGCTAAGTTGGCATCGCTGCATAAAAATAAACATAATTATAGAGATGCATAAACAATTACACTAAAGTGTAGTCGACTAATTGTTGTTGAAGGCAGCAGAGAGTGTTCTTTAAACTGTGTGCCAGCGGTGAATAATTGTACATATTTAAAAGTAAATTTTTTACTATTGAACTAACTTTTTATGTAATAAGAAGTAATAAAACATATGTTTTTTAACATTTCGATTAAATTATGTGCAATAATTCATATTATTTTCAGTATTCTATTAGGGTATTTAAATAATCAATTGTAATTATATTCATCACTAAGTATAAAATGAGAGCGAAAATAACATGTTATTGCCAACATAAAACTACAAAACTATTAAAACCGACAAATTGTTAATTTACTCTTATTGTGTAGTTATGAATTCAAATTTTTATCAGTAGCTTATAAAACAAAAAGAAACTTATAACTATTAACAGTTTATAAGTTAAAATTTCAAATTTTTATGAATTAGACCGTTAATTTGTATGTATTATTAATAAGATTTTAACATAACATAATAATGATAACATGAAATACTAGACAAATTTAATAAATTCAATACATTTAATAATATAAAGATGTAATATTATTAGTATATCAAATTTTAATAAAACTCCCCATTTATACCATAGTATTCGATTAAAGTAAGAGACATTGGCGCATGTTCAGAAATCTTAACTAAAGTCAAAACTTATTAAACAGACACTAAAAAATAGTTCACAAATAGTTAAAGATCTTATTCACAAATCATAACTAACTTAGAAACTGCTTTCAGCTGTTAAAAGAAATTCAACACTGCATTTAGTAGATTTTTGTTGACGAAAAACACATCTCTAGTTTGTTTCCGTTTTTTTTTTTGACTTTTTTTTTTGTCAAAATGGACACAATTAGCAAAGAAAATAAGGTAAGTTTATTATTATTGTTAGAAAAAATATGTATTAATTGCTTTGTGTATTTTAGAGAGACTCAAATTGGTTGCCAGATGAAAAAACTACATTTAAAGAATTGGTTGCCAAATATGTTAACATCATCGACAAAAAGAAATAAAATCAATCAGCTGTTCTTTAAATGTATTTGTTAGTTGACATTTAGTTACAGCTTTACCCATAATTAAGTTGTAACTTTTCGTGCTGAAAGTAATCAACTAAGAATAACTTAAGTTGGTACTTAAAAAACTTTAAACTTAGATATCATTTCTGAATATGCGCCATTAAATTGAAATTGGAAACAAAAAATTTATGACAACAATAATTAAAGTTTTTGAAATTTTGCATTTTGCATGTTTAAAAATGTTTAATACCTATACTGTCATGGAACAAAAAACGAGCAATTAAAACAATTCTAGCTGTATAGGTATGCATTAGAAAAAAGCGAGGATGAATTCAAAATAATAAAAAACGCCATAAAATATCATTAGAAAGTTTTTAATCAACGCAACCATAAACTTCGCTGTGCCTCAACTTCCTCAATAAGTTTAATTGACCACACGGAATCTACCTTTTTGCGGTAGGACTTTTGTTTTGGCCTCGATATTTTGTTGCCTTCAGAGCCTGTTGGCGACTGAATAGAAAAATTCAATTCAATTGACTCATATCTGGAATCTATAACGCAAAATTCATTAATTGAAATGTCGCTATTCATTTATTATTTTCTTAAGTTTTTCTGACAACGTTGGAAGACTCTGTTGTTATACATTTTCTAATAATATTGTAAGATATGTACACAGCTTAATACACATTTTTGTGGATACAAAAAGCTAAAATAGCAAGCTATATTCGGCTATACCGAATCTTATATACTCTCCACCTAAACGTAATAAGAAATACAAAAACTACACTGGTTATAGGACTAGCATAGTCTTAGTGCAAATTTTATTAGTATTTGATATATTGTTTGAAAGACAATTTTACGACCAACATAATTTATGTTAAATATTTTGAAATTTTGTCTAATTTTCACCATTTTTAATTGATTTAATTACCAATTCTTACCATAATTTACAGAGTTTGTCTGATGTTCATACTAATGTTGTAATTTAACAAACAGAGTATAAACAAGTAAGAGTGCTATATTCGGCTGTGCCGAATCTTAAATACCCTTCACCTAAGCGTAATAAGAAATACAGAAACTACACTAGACTAGAATATCCTAATTCTGTGTTTTCTATTCAGTCTTAGTGCAAATTTTATTAGTATTTGATATATTGTTTGAAAGACAATTTTACGACCAACATAATTTATTTTAAATATTTTGAAATATTGTCTAATTTTTACCATTTTTAATTGATTTAATTACCAATTACTACCATAATTTATAGAGTTTGTCTGATGTTCATAATAATCTTCACTGTAATTTAACAAACAGATTATAAAAGAGGGGTACAATTCGGTTTTAGTGATTTTGCTCAAAAAAAAAAAAAAAAACAAAATTAAATAGGGCTTTTAGAGGAGATACCAGCAAAAAAAAATTTGTTGGCGGTCACGCCTATTTTCGAAGGGGCGGGCCCGTAAAGTTGAAAATATATAGGCCTATATCTCGGGAACTACTGGGTGCTTGATAATTTGTAACACACTAAATAAAAGGTATTAAAAATACCTTTCCAACGATATATATCATGATTATAAAATATAGACCGAATATGCGTTAAATCCGAAAAAAATATTTTTTGACCCGAATTTATTTGTTTTTTGGAAATGGTTCTTATATGGCAGCTATGACAAATTATGGGCCGATCTTCTTAAATTTTGGAACAGTTATTTTCATGCATATGAGGATATTTCACGTAGAATTTCAACATAATAACGATATATATACGATATATATCAGTAATAACGTGGATTTCGAGAGTGGACCTTATGTGGGGGACATATTCAAATATGGACCGATATTCTCAAAATCCAGCAGTTTGATTTAGGTATGTATGTAAATGATCCGTGTAAAATTTTGGATTGGTACCCTTATTTCATAAGCGATTTATGAGTATTAAAGTGATTTTCCGAAGAGGGCTTTATATGGGGCATACGGTTAAAAATAGACCGAAATTCACAAAATTTTGTGGAATGATTTTTGTATATATTAAAATGATCTGTGCAAAGTTTTGAGCCGGTACCTATATTTATACAATATATATAGGGAAAAATGTCTTTTTCAGATGTGGTCCTTGTATGGGAGCTATGACCAGTTCTAGGCCGACTACCATAACATTTAGTACAACAATTTATTTGCCTATAAAGAGTATTTATGTCAAATTTTAGCCGTTTAACATTATTTATATCTGTTTTATACGTATTTAAGTGAATTTTGGAAGTGGACTTTATATGGGGTCTATGGTCAAACATGGACCGAATTAAAAAAAATTTCGTTTTGCGATTTCTTTTTGTATAAAACTTATTTTTGCTGAATTTTGTCTTGATATTCCAATTTTATAGGCATTTATTTATCATTAAGCCATATTTCGGGAATATATATATTTGTATGGGGGCTATAAGAAATCATGGACCGATTCTTACTATTTTCCGCACACTTTCTTCTTTTGTCATAAAAACAACGTATACAAAATTTCATAGTATTATCTCCAATATATTTCAAAATATTGCAATAAAATAGACGAAAAATATCAAATTTTTATAGAGGTGGTCTCACATATTGGTTCATAACTCTGGTTGACCTAAACCGATTTTGCTGATTTTAAATAGCAAACTTCTCGAAAGCACTTCTGACAGAATTATTGAAGGTTTGGATCCCGAGTATATCTGGGGACTTCAAAAAACTGATTTCAAGAGACAGACAGACGGACATGGCTTAATCGACTTCGCTATCTATAAGGATCCAGAATATATATACTTTATAGGGTCGGAAAATTTTTTTGTGGAAATTACACACGGAATGACAAACTTATATATACCCTTCTCACGATGGTGAAGGGTATAAAAAGGGGTACAATTCGGTTTTAGTGATTTTGCTAAAAAAAAAAAATTAAATAGGGCTTTTAGAGGAGATACCAGCAAAAAAAATTTGTTGGCGGGCACGCCTATTTTCGAGGGGGCGGGCCCGTAAAGTTGAAAATATATAGGCCTATATCTCGGGAACTACTGGGTGCTTGATAATTTGTAATACACTAAATAAAAGGTATTAAATACCTTTCCAACGATATATATCATGATTATAAAATATGGACCGAATATGGGTTAAATCCGAAAAGAATATTTTTTGACCCGATTTTATTTGTTTTTTCAAAATGGTTCTTATATGGCAGCTATGACAAATTATGGGCCGATCTTCTTAAATTTTGGAACAGTTATTTTCATGCATATGAGGATATTTCACATAATAACGGTATATATAAGATATATATTAGTATTAACGTGGATTTTGAGAGTGGACCTTATGTGGGGAATATAGTCAAATATGAACCGATATTCTCAAAATCCAGCAGTTTGATTTAGGCATGTATGTAAATGATCCGTGTAAAATTTTGGATTGGTACCCTTATTTATAAGCGATTTATGAGTATTAAAGTGATTTTCGGCATACGGTTAAAAATAGACCGAAATTCACAAAATTTTGTGGGATGATTTTTGTATATATTAAAATGATCTGTGCAAAGTTTTGAGTCGATACCGATATTTATACAATATATATAGGGATAAATGTCTTTTTCAGATGTGGCCCTTGTATGGGAGCTATGACCAGTTCTGGACCGACTACCATAAAATTTAGTACAACAATTTATTTGCCTAGAAAGAGTATTTATGTCAAATTTTAGCCGTTTAACATTATTTATATCTGTTTTATACGTATTTAAATGAATTTTGGAAGTGGACTTTATATGGGGTCAATGGTCACACATGGACCGAACTAAAAAAAAATGTCGTTTTGCGATTTCTTTTTGCACAAAACTTATTTTTGCTGAATTTTGTCTTGATATTCCAATTTTATAAGCATTTATTTATCATTAAGCCATATTTCGGGAATATATATATTTGTATGGGGGCTATGAGAAATCATGGACCGATTCTTACTATTTTCCGCACACTTTCTTCTTTTATCATACAAACAACGTATAAAAAATTTCATGGTATTATCTGCAATATATTTCAAGATATTGCAAAAAAATTGACAAAAAATATCAAATTTTTATGGAGGTTGTCTCACATATTCGTCCATAACTCTGGTTGACCTAAACCGATTTTGCTGATTTTAAATAGCAAACTTCTCGAAAGCACTTCTGACAGAATTATTGAAGATTTTGATACCGAATATATCTGGGGACTACAAAAAACTGATTTCAACAGACAGCCAGACGGACATGGCTTAATCGACTCCGCTATCTATAAGGATCCAGAATATATATACTTTATAGGGTCGGAAATTTTTTTTGTGGAAATTACACACGGAATGACAAACTTATATATACCCTTGTCATGAAGGTGAAGGGTATAAAAATACTAAAATTTTAACAGTTTTCCCCATTTTATCTCTTCCTGGTCTTGAAGAAGACCACTTTGAAAATTTTAATAAAATTGATTAAACCGTTTGGGACTGATTGCTTAAGAAATAAATCAAAGCGGCTTTCCCCTTTTATATTTCAATATAGCCTATTAACGCTTCCAAACATGATACATTTTCGATATACGGACGGACATCGTTAAATCGACTCAGAAAGTGATTCTTAGTCGATCGGTATACTTTAAGCTGGGTGTTGGAACAATATTTCTGGGCGTTACAAACATCAGCACAAATCCAATATACCCTACCCACTATGGTGGTGTAGGGTATAAAGAAAGTTAAAACAACATGTTATTGCCAACATAAAACTACAAAACTACTAACCGACAACTTGTTAATTTACTCTTATTGTGTAGTTATTTTTTTTTTTTTGCTTTTAATTATTTATTGAATCTTCATATATGAAATGACAATAAGTATTCAAATCTTAATACTAAAAAGAAAATAATAAGCCCAGCCAGTGCTAGACAACAATTTTTATGATACTAAAAAATTTCACATCAACTGATCCAGTCATCTGTTTTGCGCTTGAGTTAAAGCAAGGGTATCCCTCCTTCTCAACCGACTGTGGCCACTAAAGTTAAGGATGTCTCGTGCAAGTGGGTTTGGATGGTGTTCAAGTTTGCTGACATACTTTGACGCATATTTTGTAAATTCGACTTTTACTAATGGCACGCCTAGATCTTTGTGGATTCCAGAATTTTTAACATACCATGGAGCTGCAGTAATTATCCGTAGAATTTTATTTTGACCCCTTTGAATTTTTTCAATGTTTGATGCTGAGGCCGTACCCCATAATTGAATTCCATAGCACCAGATTGGCTTTAGTATTGCATTGTACAACAAAAGTTTGCAATCCAATTTCAATTTAGAGTTTCTGCCGATTAGCCAATTAAGATGCACTGCTTTTAATCTCATTTGTGTAAGTTTCGCTTCAATATGAGACTTCCAAGTTAAACGGCGGTCGAGGTGAATGCCGAGGTATTTGACTTCATTGTGTTGCGGGATAATTTGATTATTTATTCTGATGAACGAGCAGGTATCTTTTCGCAATGTGAAAGTTATATGAATACATTTTTGTTCGTTAACCCTGATTTTCCAAAGCTCTAGCCAATTCTCTAGCTTATGAACATAATTCTGCAAATTCTGTGATGCAACTTGGTGGTCCTTATGGACGCTGATAAAGGCTGTATCGTCTGCAAAAGTTGACGTATGGATTTTGGGGTCTGACGGCATATCGGGGGCATAAATCAAATATAAAGTAGGACCCAGTATGCTACCCTGAGGCACACCTGATTCAATTGGCTGAGCGGTACTTAAAAAATTACCTTCTTTGATTTTAAATTTGCGACCGTATAAATAACTTTCCATGAGTTTATGTGTGTTAGCAGGCAGAGTTAATTTTATTTTGTGCATTAAACCGTCATGCCAAACTTTGTCGAACGCTTGCGACACATCAATGAAAAGGGCGGAGCAGTATTTTTTGTCTTCAAACGACCCTCTTATCACATTTACCATTCTGTGTGTTTGTTCGATGGTGCTGTGTTTAGCTCTGAAGCCGAATTGATGATTAGGAATACATTCAGTGTCATTCAGAATTGGAGTCGACTTAGTCATTAACAATTTTTCAAACAGTTTTGAAATTGTCGGCAGTAGACTAATTGGCCTATATGACTCCACTTTGGTCTGGTCCTTCCCTGACTTAGGAATCATAGCGATCATAGACACCTTCCAATCTGCAGGATAGTATTCTAGGCGTAAAATAGCGTTGAAGATAAAGAGGATAATTCTTCTTGCTACACGAGGTAACTCCACAAGCATTTTATTGCTGATTTTATCCATACCTGGAGCCTTTCTGAGGTTCAGAGTACCAATAGCGTTTTGGACACCACGAAAGTTTAGTCTTAGAGGTACAGGAGGCTTTATAACATGTGGTGGCAAATCAGATTCGATATTATCTGAGTTGTTTATAGTAAACACATTTCTCAAATGGTTAACAAATAATGTCCCTTTCTCGGAATCATTTCTAGTCCAGTCACCAGTCGGATTTCGCAAAGGAGGTTTTCCTCTCACTGGTCTTTTTAAACCTCTTGCCGCCATCCATAACGAGTAGTCAGATTGTGGGGTACTATCAAGACCTTCCAAGTAAGATCTGGGTTTCTAAGAAATGTCTTAGTATATCTCTGCATTCCCGTAGCCTAGCTTTCAGTTCAGGAGACCTGTGAATTTGCCACTCTCTTCTCATTCTTCTTTTTTCTGATAGGAGATGTTCGAGTTCAGAGAAATAAGTTCTGTTTGTCCTATTTCTACATTCAACGTGATAAGTGGAAGCGTGATGCACAGCTCGTCGAAGGTCCTCGGTAAAGTTGCCAATCGACTCATAAATATCGTCTGTAGTTCTCAACACAACATTTTCCGTGCAATGAGAACTTAAATATTTTTTGTATTTTATCCAACTTACTCGGGTCTTAGTCATGTTCATAAATGGAGAACCACACACTTGAGGGAAATGCATTGAAATGATAGTGGGAGAGTGATCTGAGGACAAGTCCAGTGAAGGATCCACTTGCATCCATTCTACAGGGATATTTTTCACTACCCCAAAGTCAATAACATCGGGAATCTTCCGTCGGTCCGTCGGCCAATAGGTGGGATGTCCACTTGAGAGTACATCTAAGCCCATTTTAGCAATGGTGTTGAAGAGTACGCGACCCTTTGGGGTTACCAGACGTGAACCCCAAAATGTGTGTTTGGCGTTAAAGTCACCAGCAACTAAAAATCTGGCTCCAAGGGATTTAAAGAAGTTATGGTATTGGTGTTCTTTTATTGAAAATCGAGGCGGAGAATTAATCGATGATAAAACAAATTTGTATTGACAGAATTCAATGCAAATGTTTGTTGCTTGGAGGTAATCCTCACTTATGTTATTCATTAGATAATGCTTTATTCTGTTCTTTATAAGAATTGCCGAACCTCCACAAGCTCTTCCGCGGGGGTCTTTAGTATCGTAGAACTCGTAGCCATTAATTTTGAAGTACCCTGCCGACGTCAAGTGAGTTTCAGCAATCATCATAACATCAATCTGCTTATCCATCAGGAAGTATTCCAGTTCATTTTTATGTTGGCGGAGGCCGTTCGCGTTCCAGAAACAAATTTTTAAATAAATCATTTCTTTAAAATGGCTTGCAAGATAGTGGATTGCATTTTCAGCATTTCCTGCATCATGGATGTCATGGTGGTCGTAAAAGTGTTTATAGTTTGGACAAGTGTCTGCAATGTTGTCTCAAGATTGTTGATATGCGGCTCATTAGATTTAGATTTAACGACGTTTGCGTAAGAAACTTGTCTAGAACTAGGCGCGTTTACATGACTAGTGGACCGTAATAATTGAGGGAAATTATCACTCGATGCTAAATTTGGCTGTTGAGGATGATTAGGCAATACTGACGTCTTGTTGGTTCTTATGCCTTTTAAATGAGTGTAAATTGGACAACCTCTATAATTTGCGGTATGAATACCTCCGCAGTTACTGCATTTTTTGATTTTTGAGTCAGTTCTCGACTTATCGCATTGAGCAGTTGCATGTAGCTCCCCACATGCAACACAAACTGTCGGCAATTTACAATACGCCTTGGTGTGACCAAATTCTTGACAGTTGAGACACTGGACGGGTCCCTGACGCTTATGTGGTTCTTCCACCGTGATTCTACGATGCAGAAGGTACATCAGATTGTAGATGGGATGGGACTCGTTTTTCTTTAAGACAACATCTCCCGGTTCCAATTCTACCCTGAACATGGGCTGAGGGATCTTTTCACGGTTTCTAATATTCACTACGCTCTTGATTTTGAACCCTTTGTCCATTAAACCGGTCTTTATCTCCGCAGGATCAACACATGGGTCTATACCCTTTAGAACGACTTGGAGTCCTTTTGCGCTTTTGAGCTGGTAGGTATAGAAATCCCTAGTCTCCCTTTCCAGCTGGTTGGACAATTTTCGAAAATCATCTTCCCTATTCACTTGTATCTTTGTCTCGCAGATATTTCCATGTTTCATTGATGTTACGCTAAACATGTTTTCACCTATTACAGCAACAATTCCTTGTACCAATTTACTGGAAGTCGGCTCTCTCAGATAAATTGGTGGGGGCTTAAACGTCTTCTTCGGAAGTTCTGGCTCATCCGTCTGGAGGAGAGCAAACCTATTTTGATCATTACTCACAGTCTTAGGAGCTTTTGCATTTGATGACACTTGAGCAGACTTCGGGCTCCTCTGTCGCTTGAGAACGGTGATGTACTTATCCATACCTACTTGTTTTTTGGGTTTGACTGCACTATTTGATGAAGATGATGTTTTTTTCATCTGTTGAAATCACTATATTGGGCGAACAGGAACGACGCCGTTCTACGGCTCTTGTAGTCAGAAAATTCTCCAGAGATTTTTTTATGGATTCTTCCTCAGAGACCCATTTAGTTTTTCTAGACAAGCTAAGCTCTTTCTCAGAATTACATCTGAGAGGAACACTCATACAGTTTTTATACGATTTTTAATGTTTTTTTTTTTATATATTTTAACCTATTACGAGTTATTTTTTTCACTTTTTTGTTTAATTTCAACTTTTACACTTTTTCACCTATTACGATTTTTTCACCGAAAATTCAGCCGCACTAAAAGTAACACGTCCAAACAGTTCGATGAGACGAGACTGAATGTGTAGTTATGAATACAAATTTTTATCAGTAGTTTATAAAACAAACAAAAAAACTTATAACTTTTATCAGCTTATAAGTTAAATTTTAAAATTATTATGAATTAGATGGTTAATATACAGAAGGAGGTCAGCAATTTATTGGGCTTTCGACTGTAATGGATCCCAAAATGTATTTTTATTAAAAGTAGACGAAAAGTGTTAGGAAATTCCAAATATTTCATTGATATTTCAGTATTAATGGCCTATAAAATAAAATTACAAATTAAATAAACTTATTTAAAATTATTCATATATCTACTCGTATGGCCATGAATAGGGTAACTTAATATACATACATACATATATCAAGTGTTTTTGTTCTTAACAAATGAAATAGTTGTGTTATTTTTTGGTACTAGGAAACACCGTACGTAATGATGCATTATGGCAAAAACTTTACAGGAAACGAACGATTTTTTGGTTTTTGTGTAGATGTTCTAGAGCTTGTGGCCCGTGATGTGGGTTTCGACTATATATTGGATTTAGTGCCAGATCGCAAGTATGGTGCAAAAGATTCCCAGACTGGCGAATGGAATGGTATGGTGGCGCAGTTAATGAAAAATGTAAGTATGCATATTGCTTAAAGTTACACTATTATTTCTGCGTAGATGAAACATATTCGTATAAATCTGTTACAAATCGAATGATTCGATTATATGCAAAGACTTGTTCGATTATATTACATTAAGAAAAGTTCAGCTTACGCCAACTAAAATTTTTCAGCCACAATAGACAAAATCGGCCATCCGAATCATTCGTTAGCAACAAACAGTTTTATCTGTATGCCAAAGTTAAGAAAAAAAATACTATTTTATTGGATCAACTTAATTTAAATTTTAAGTTCTTAAAGAAATTATTAAAATCTGAACATTAAATGTTCTAAGGATATTCATATTTACAGAAAATATATGTACATACTGATTTCAAAATTTTTGCTTAAAATATATACATTTTCCATATTTAACTTAAGCTGTGCACAGACTGTTGTCAGACCATACAATGTTGTAAGATCTGGCAATGTACTGAAATTGTAAAATTGTTAACTAAAGGGAAATTGTCAGTTCAGACGACTGTAAGAAATTCTTACAATTTCATTGGCAGACAATTATTCATTATGATTTAGCTGTCAAACTTCAGAACCTGCTGGCTAGGGATGCCAATCCCGATCCCGAAAATCCCGGGATTTTTCGGGTTTAATAAATCTGTAATAAATCCCGGAATTTTTATTTGTGTAAAAGATCCAGACAATTGTTTTTACTTTCTTTTTTGACAAACACAAATACAAAACATCTACATTTAACATAAATCAATGTGAACAGAATGGTTGCTATTCAATAAATAAATATTTTTGCGATTAAAATTAATTTGGGATTGCCAAACCCGCTGGAACACATTATTTGATATGTGTCAACGGTTTTTGGAACTGGAAATTCTCATCAAAAAAGTCTTAATTGATTTAAAAACTCAACAGATGACACATGATGAATTTGCTTTACTTAAACAAATAGTTGTAATTTTAAATCCGATTAAAGTAACAGTTGAAACCCTTTGTCGCAGTGATATGAATATCTGTAAAGCCGATACTGCACTTTCATTTATGCTAAAAGAGGTATCCAAAAATGATTGCAAATTAAGTGATGAACTGGTGAAAGTTCTCCTTAAAAGAATCCAAGAAAGAAGAACGATTTACTCAACACTCTTAAATTTTTTGAAAAACCCAAAATCGAAATTAGAATTTGATAACGTAGAAATGTTTGTTATTAGAAAGAGTTAAAAACGTTGATTGTTCATTTTAAAGGAAATAAGATGATTCTGATTCGAATTTATCAATGACTAGCTGACCCGGTCCGCGTTGCTGGCCCTAAGCAAACATTAGTGTTGTATTACCACACGATTTAAATTAAGTTTTTAAAGAAATGTACGGCCTTTAAATAAATTTATGGAATATCTACCATAAAGATTTGTTACAGAATAACTTACATATGGTCTAGGTATGGGCTCAATCAAAAAAGAAACGCATTTATTTAAGGCAAATTGGAAATTATATTTATTTATTACTTCATCTTGGGGCCAGCGGATATTCAATGTTTTTTGTTTTTTTGGCGTGCCCTGTGGAAAACATAAATTTTCCAAAATTAAGCCAGCAATAGTTAATGATGTGACTCTTGCTTTATTGAAGGCAATAGTACACGTAAGACGCAAAGGGAATTGGAGCCGCTTTAATTGGAATGGTAAATCGTTGGAAATCATCCGAATTCGTGGAATAAGTACATCTTCGCCTTTGAATCTGCCACCGATGATTGTGGCCTTGATAAAATTTGGTGAGCAGTTTTTGATGGTCAATGTGGTTCCGTTGCATAACTTTGGTGAGTTTAAGTTTCGAATAAGAATTACCGGTGATCCAACGTTTAATGTTAACACATGCGGTGGCATTCCGGGTGGTTCCAATGAATTTAAAAATTCAGTGGGATAATTGACGGCTTGTTCTTCATCCATTACTGTATCGATCGATTTGTATTTGATTAATTTGCCGGGCAGTTTCAATTGAATTTGCTCATTGAGCTTGTTGGCATCGTAATTTGTTGGTGCCAAAATTGCACGTTCCTACAGCCAATCCGATTTTTTGTAGAAGATTGTTAGACTTGGGAAAACCTTGTCGACAACGGCTTGAATATTCATTTGCATTCGACAGAAGTTAGGCGGGAACGAAATCTCGTTCGTGGCGCGATTAATTGGAATTTTTCCATTTCCGATGTCAAAAAGTTGTTCTGAGAATGTTTGGACAGACGGGTCCTGCAACAAATGTACACGCATGTTCGTCGATAGCGTGATTTTATCGACTCGGTTCCAAAGATATGAAGCTTGCAAGCATGCGTTCAGCTCATCTGCGGTCGTTGATAACGGGCAAAGTTTGACGAAAATCACCAACAAAAAGAATAAGAGCGCCTCCCATCGGTTTGTAGTATCCTCGAAAATCACGTAGAGTCCGATCAAGCGCTTCGAGCAATTTGTTTGAATGTACCGTTATTTTTTATCAGCGTTTGAAAAAAACTCACAAATGTGCACAAAATGCAAGGGTACATTAAGTTTTTTATCATCGATTGATGATATAATATTATTTTTAACTTATTGTATTGTAATGCATGTTCACATATGTGTCACAACCACTGCAACCGTTCTTATTATATTTCATTAAATTACTTAAAATTATTTAAGCTAGCAGAGAGTCATCAAGTGCTTGTCACTTGATACCCTCTTTGTTCAAACATACAGTGGCAACATATGCATACATGGGAGAATGCTTAGATAAGCATTTCTCATGGTTATGTTGCCTGAGTGTGTCTGCTATTTGACGCCTAGTACCTACATATGTAGTATATAATAAGCTAGTATTTAAATTATACTTAAAATTATTATTAAGTCATTAATAAAGAAAACACAAAGGTGAGCAGAAGCTCCGTCATTAAAAAACAACATTTTTTAATTATTTAAACTTTTAATCATTAAATGGCGACCGTGACAGATATTGAATAGAACTTTAAATTGAAAATTAAGTGATTACAAAAAAAATTATTAAACAAAAACTTTAATAATAAATTTTAAATTGAAAATTAGGTCATTGCCAACTTAAAATTATACTAAACAAAAATATATCTTATCTTCAAACAAACAAATATTGGATAAAATTTGAAAACAACAATGGTTTGGTGGAAGAAAGTCCTTCAAACCATTCCAATACTAGTGGCCGGCTATGAAATAGGAAAAGCCACTGAAGACAACAATAACAACGACAACATCAACAACAACAAGGAGCTAACAATCGCATTAAGCGATATTGAGAAAATAACACAAAACGGAAATCAAAAAAGCTACATCGAAGTCTGCGCAGTATTAGGAATACTACTAATGTTTATAATAATATACCAGTTGCTGAAAAGGAGGATTACAGCTGTCGCCCACCACATGAGAGAGCAACAAATATAAAATATAACGGGGAAAGGAGAAGAAAAATCGGTGTATTGTAAGTTTAATGTATAAGTATATTAGTTAAAAAAAATTTATTAATTTTAATTGAAAATTTTAATTATTTAAACTTTTAATTACACTGTGCTAGTATTTGACACTTTTTTTGTGACAAACGGGGCACCTCGCGGTTTAACCTAATTCGGGTACGCTGAATTCAGTGGTGCTAACCGTTTTTTTTAGGTTAGCTCGTTTTTTCGAAATATACCGTTATTTCGAAAATGGAGGAGGTTGCACAACATATATTCGCGTAACTCAAAAACGGTTGAGTTTATTGAATAAACTAAAAAAATTTTTTTCCAATATGCGTAGTCGTTGTAGAAACATAATTTTTTTTTGACCAAAAAAATAGTTTTTTTTTAGCAAAATTTCAAAAATTTTGTTTTTTAAAACGGCATAAAAAATTGGAAAACGTAGCTGTGCTTCTAATTTTTTTGCAGGTATAGCAAACAAAGTTCCAAACAAAACAAGACATAAACAATTAAAATCTGTCTACAACTTTTGATTTTATTCACAAAAGATGAAATATGTAATAACCAGACGAAACTTCAAAAATTAAAACATTTATTTTTGTTGTTAATTAAAGTTTAAGTTTTTATTTACAAATTTATTCTTCTTCCTCCTGCAGATTCCAACAAATATCCCCTAATAGCGAATCAAGTTATTTGCCACTATACCAGTGTTCGAGTCTGGCTGTTACTTGGTGAAATCTCTCGCCATGTTCATCAGACTCGACTGGTGATTGTTCATTAAATTTTTCTGCATGACAATGCAAAAAATGTATTTTCAATGACATTTTGACGTTTAAGTTTTTAAATGCGGTTAGCATATCTCCAATTAAAATTCGCCAATTTTCAGACCGATGATTTCCTAATACATTTTCTATTACTGATTTCACAGAATTCCAGCCCAATAGCTCCATATCATTCAATACAAGTTCAAATTGTTGGTCCTTCATTAGACGACGAATGTCCGGTCCATTAAGAATTCCTGTAAAATAAAAACATTATGATATGAAATATAAATCTAATTTAATAAAGTAGCTAGAGTTCATACCTTCTTTTACTTTCATGCCGCTTAATCGTGGAAAAATTCGGCGCAATTCGGTAAAAGCAATTCCATCTGGGTTCAATGCTTTTATAAAATTTTTACAATACCCAGTTTGATGTGGAGTGGAGGAAGCAAAATCTTTTCCATATGACATTGAAGGGGTTGAGGAACTCTTATTTATACTGTAATTTTTTTATCAAAGTACCTCTCAAGACCTTCATGAACATAATTTGTAAAAAAAACCAAAGCCGGGACGATTTCTGTTTCTACCTGTTCCAGGTATACCAATAGAATACCAGGCAAAAATATCTAAATATTTTGATATTTTCTGGTTGCATTGATGTTGGGTGCATATGTGTACATATTTGTATTTTCTTGTGCGGACAAAAACCGAACAAATCGGTCTTGTAAAAAACTTAAGTAACGTATTCTATTGTTATACCTGGAACAGGTAGAAACAGAAATCGTCCCGGCTTTGGGGTTTTTACGAATTATGTTCACGATAAAAATTACAGTATAAATAAGAGTTTCTCAACCCCTTCAATGTCATATGGCGAGTGCTTGCGAAAGTGAATAGTGAAGTTTAAAGTCTTTGACAGTCTTGAGTCTAATCATTTATATTGAAATATCTAAAATGGAAGCGTGTAACAAGTTTCATAACTTTTGTTATGTGTGTGGGAAATATACAAATATGCCAAGTCGCCGTAAAATGACTACTGAAACAATTAACTTGTATGAAACATATTTTTTTTAAGTGTCATATGTGGCAAGAGTTGGTCACTATCAATAGTGTGTACAAAGTGCATTTACCATTTAAATAAGTGGAAAAAAATGGAGCTGCCATGCCAATTGGTGTTCCAATAATTTGGAGAGATCCCATACTCCATGTTGAAGATGAGTGTAATGCATGCATAAATCATACATCCGGCATGAACAGAAGAAAAAGTGGTTCTATATCTTACACTGCAACAATATATGCTCAATTTCCGCTGCCACATTCTGACTAAATTACTGTTCCGGATAGCCAAATACCAACAGAAGATATTCCCTCAATAATTCAATCTGTTGAAACCTGTGGAGCAGTTGCATCGATGTATCAACCGTCATACATCACGATTCCATGTAACCACAACGAAATCACGCAAAATCGTCTGGATATAATGGTACGACGCCTAAAATTGTCTCAAAGACAGAGCATTCTCTTAACAAAAGAGTTAAAACAAGCTAATATTTTAGCACCAGACGTACAAATATACGGGGCTATCAATCGCCATCGTCGATTTACGACTTTTTTTAAATCTATTGAGAATAATTCTCTTGCGTATTGTACTGACATTCGCGGCTTGGTTTTAACAATGCAACATGAATATAATCCTGAAGATTGGCTCTTATTCATCGATTCGTCCAAAAGTAGCATAAAAGCAGTTTTGCTACATGTCACTAATTTAAAAAGTCCTATTCCGATAGCACTAAGCACAAATACTAAAGAGACATACGCATCAATGAAAAAAATAATAGAGTTAATTAAATATGAAGACCACAAGTGGAAAATATGCGCAGATTTAAAAGTGGTGGCTCTTTTAAGAGGCATGCAATTGGGCTATACTAAAAATATGTGCTTATGGAATACGCGTTTCCATGGCGACCAGTACAATACCCCGCTATACGTGAGGAAAGCAGATTGCATAGAAATAATATTATTGAATTACCACTTGTGCCGATGGAAAAGATTTTGCTTCATCCACTCCACATCAAACTGCGTATTGTAAAAAGTTTTATAAAAGCATTGAACCCAGATGGAATTGCTTTTACCGAATTGCGCCGAATTTTTCCACGATTAAGCGGCATGAAAGTAAAATAAGGTATGAACTCTAGCTACTTTATTAAATTAGATTTATATTTCATATCATAATGTTTTTATTTTACAGGAATTCTTAATGGACCGGACATTCGTCGTCTAATGAAGGACCAACAATTTGAACTTGCATTGAATGATATGGAGCTATTGGGCTGGAATTCTGTGAAATCAGTAATAGAAAATGTATTAGGAAATCATCGGTCTGAAAATTGGCAAATTTTAATTGGAGATATGCTAACCGCATTTAAAAACTTAAACGTCAAAATGTCATTGAAAATACATTTTTTGCATTGTCATGCAGAAAAATTTAATGAACAATCACCAGTCGAGTCTGATGAACATGGCGAGAGATTTCACCAAGTAACAGCCAGACTCGAACACTGGTATAGTGGCAAACAACTTGATTCGCTATTAGGGGATATTTGTTGGAATCTGCAGGAGGAAGAAGAATAAATTTGTAAATAAAAACTTAAACTTTAATTAACAACAAAAATAAATGTTTTAATTTTTGAAGTTTCGTCTGGTTTTGTGAATAAAATCAAAAGTTGTAGACAGATTTTAATTGTTTATGTCTTGTTTTGTTTGCAACTTTGTTTGCTATACCTGCAGAAAAAATTAGAAGCACAGCTGCGTTTTCCAATTTTTTATGCCGTTTTAAAAAACAAAATTTTTGAAATTTTGCTAAAAAAAACTATTTTTTTGGTCAAAAAAAAAATTATGTTTCTACAACGACTGCGCATAATTTAACCTTACTTAAAGCAAATTTCATTGCGGAATTTCGGTTTTTTTAGTTTATTCAATAAACTCAACCGTTTTTGAGTTACGCGAATATATGTTGTGCAACCTCCTCCATTTTCGAAATAACGGTATATTTCGAAAAAACGAGCTAACCTAAAAAAACGGTTAGCACCACTGGATTCAGCGTACCCGAATTAGGTTAACCCGCCAGGTGCCCCGTTTGTCACATTTTCCAACTAGCACAGTGTTATTAAATGGCTTTAATTAATTGAATAATTGAAAAATTTTAATTGTATAACATGTTTACTGCGATTCCCAAGGGACCCTCCAGTAATAATTCCTAGTTTTCCAATCACTTTGATATTTCTTGTAGAAAATTATGAAATGGGAAGAGATAATTGATAGCGTAGCCACTTTTCAGATTAAATTTGAGCAGTCATATAAATGTCTGAATAAAAATCGGACAATAAAACAAGAGACGGTAGAGAAACATGTACAAAATTTGATAGAGACCTACAACGCAATTAGGGCAATATTACATGGAAACTATGACAGGTTCACTTCCCAACACAAAGTAGAAGTAAATGAGATATTTTTGAAATTAAGAGATAAGTTGTTAAGAATTTTCCATAGGCATAGGATAAATATTAAAGTACCGCTAGCACTTGGCTGTGAGGTAATTAAGGAAATTACGGATACAGAAGAAGAAATTAGTGAAACGGATGAAGGCGAGGATACAAAAACAGTAGCAAAAGAGCCCAGCGAAATTTTTCATACGGAGACCAAAAGGAACAAAGAAACAATAATGTCACGAACAGAGGACGATATAATTGACAAAACGACAAAAATTGTCCCGAAAAGATACACATGAAGTGGTTGCTGTAGAAGTAGTTGAAACAAAAGTTAAGGGTCAGGCAAGGAACTTGATCACTGATGAAAGCACCATTCAAGGTATTAAGACGCTACTACAAACGTCCATTAAGGGCGAGTCCTCCGAATTGTTATGTTCCAAGCTGATGAACATAAGGCAAAGTTCAAAATCGGCAACCGCATATGCGGATGAAATTCAGGAGATTGCGAAAAAATTGGGTGGAGCCTACATAACAGAAGGCTACCCACATGAAATTGCCGATAAGTTGGTAAGACTTAATGCGGCTAAGGCAATCTCACGGAACGTTTCAATTGATGAGGTTAAACTCATCATCAAAACTGGAAATTTTTCGTCATTGAATGAAGTGATTTCCAAATTCGTAGAAGCGAGTACAGAAGCTTCAACCTCTAATTCTTCGGTCTTTTACTTTAAAAGACGTGGAGGTAACAATCCAGGTGCCAGACTCAGTAACTATCGTGGACGCGGCAAAAGCTGGCGTCCGAATAATAATTTCAATAATAATAGGTATAGCAATAGTGGTTCTAACGGTAATAGTTGGCGACTGGGAAGCCAAAACAATAACTTTAGAAACCACACTAACAATTCACAGAATAGAGGACGAGTAAGATTGACACATGAAGTCTCGGAAAACGAGATTTCCCCTCAAGACATGGGGGGCAATCGTCAAAATTGGGATTAAAAACTGGATCAATATTCCACTTGAATCTCAATTTAAGTAGTTTTATCGAGATTCACTTATCAACCAATAATAATTTAAATATATTACTTGTAGACACCGGAGCGGATGTCTCATTAATCAAAGTAAATACGCTCGGTTCATTGAAATTTAACGTGAAAGACATTATTCAAATATCTGGGATAGGAAAAGGAAATATAGAGTCCTTGGGAACGGTTCAAATTGATTTGGTAGTAAGGAAATTTTTAATTCCTCATAAATTTCATGTAGTTTCGGATGCATTCCCAATGCCATTCCAAGGTATATTGGGTTTAGATTTCTTGAAAACGTATAATGCTGTTATTCAGTACGGACACGACACGAACTCTAATTTACTGTCATTAAGACCATATAATTTGAATTATCCTATAGATATTCGGTTACTTGAAAGCCTGAATGATGGTGTTATGACACTACCAGCTCGCGCCGAAGTTTTCAGAGCCATAACAATTGACAACGACTTTTCTGATTTGGTGGTGCCAAGTCAATTGATACAAGATGGAGTCTATGTAGCTGGATGTATAGTATCCAAAAGATTTCCATATGTAAGGATAGTGAGCACAAATTCAGACAATAAATATTTAAGTGACGTATCAATTAAATGTGAGAAACTATCTGATTATGAAATTCTGGATACGACTAAGGTAGACAAAACAAGAATGCAGACTATTCTAGGCAGATTAGAGAAAAATTTTCCCGATATAGCAAGATTAGAATTGCTTGAATTATGTTCAAAATATATTGATATTTTTGCTTTTGAAAGTAACAGAATAAGTACGAACAATTTCTACACACAGAAATTAAGAGTGTCAGACTACAATCCGGTCTACATTAAAAATTATCGTACGCCACACTCCCAAAAAGATGAAATAGTGAGACAAGTTGAAAAGCTTCAGCGGGATGGAATCGTCGAGCCATCTGCTTCCAATTATAATAGTCCTATTATGCTCGTGCCGAAAAAGGCATTGCCAAATAACCCTGACAGGCGATGGCATTTGGTGGTCGATTACCGACAAATAAATAAAAAGCTAATAGCGGATAAGTTCTTACTGCCCAGAATTGAAGATATTTTGAATCAGTTGGGCAGAGCCAAATTTTTCTGTTGTTTGGATTTAACCTCTGGCTTTCATCAGGTGGAATTGGATGAAAAATCAAGAGACATTACTTCATTTTCGACAGAGAATGGTTCTTTTCATTTCAAGCGTTTACCATATGGCTTGAAGGTGGCTCCAAATTCTTTTCAAAGAATGATGAATTTAGCTTTTGCTGGTTTGACGCCTTCTAAAACCTTCGTTTATATGGATGATGTTATTGTAACAGGATGCTCAGTAAAGCATATGCTTAAGAATTTGGAAACAGTTTTCCAAAGATGCAGAGAATGCAACTTAAAATTACATCCGGATAAATGTACTTTTTTCAGATCTGAGGTTACATATTTGGGTCATAGATGTACTGACAAGGGAATTTTACCAGACAGTAGCAAATATGATTCAATTAGGAACTACCCTAGACCGACAAATGGTGATGAAATTCGTCGATTTGTAGCTTTCTGCAACTATTACAGACGTTTTATATCTAATTTTGCATCTTATTCTGTGCATTTAACTAGGCTAACTAGAAAGAAGGAACCTTTTATATGGACTGAAAATTGTGAGAAGGCTTTTCAAAATCTCAAAAAGGCACTATTATTACCACAAATTCTTCAATATCCTGTTTTCGACGAAACTTTTTACATAACCACCGATGCAAGTAAAATTGCTTGTGGTGCAATATTATCCCAGGAAAAAGATGGTATGCAGCTTCCGATTGCATACGCATCACGTTCATTGACCAAGGGAGAATCAAACAAAGCCCCAATAGAACAGGAATTGATCGCTATACAGTGGGCAATTAATCACTTTTGACCATATGTTTATGGTAACAAATTTATTGTGCGTAGCGATCATAAACCATTGACATATTTATATTGATTAAAAAACCCATCTAGCAGACTAACGAGAATTCGTATGGAACTAGAGAAATATGATTTTGTTATAGAACATATCAGAGGAAAGGACAATTCTGGAGCGGACGCGTTATCACGAATTGACTTTAGTGATATTAAATCAATTCCTTTTGCCAATAATGTTTCCATGGCAATGACACGAGCTTAATCAGGAAACCAGACTCAAGACAAGATTAAGAAAAGGGATGATCAAATTATTCCCGAAAGGCCTAAAGTTTTTGAAACTATTGGCTTCGATTGTGTAAAGAAATGGGTTTAGCTTAGAATGAATACTAACGAAAGAAACCCTATTATATTTTTTAAAACAGGCAAACAAGTGCTAGCACCTAAAGTTAATATAGGAAATACTGTTGTTAATGGAAATATCGATTTAGATCAATTTTTTCCAATTCTTGAAAAAGAAGCAATAAGTAGAAATTTAAATAAAATTCAATTGAATTTAAATGACAATTTATTTAGCCTCGTAACTGTAGAAGAATTTAAACTAAAGGCAAGTCAACATTTAAACAAATTACAAATAGCGCTTACTCCAAGAATATGCATAGTAACAGATAAAGAGGAACAGATGTTTTTACTAAGAAAATTTCATGATGATCCTATGTTTGGTGGTCATCCTGGAACAACCAGACTACTTAGGAAACTTCGTCAATCTTATTATTGGAAGAACATCACCAAAGATGTAAGCCAATACGTGAGAAACTGTCTTCAATGTCATACTAATAAGACTACAAGACACATAAAACCGAGTATGATTATTACACCAACACCTCAAAAACCCTTTCAAACTATAATAATAGACTCTGTAGGACCCCTACCTATAACCGAAAAAGGAAATCAATATATTATTACAATGATATGTGACCTAACCAAATACCTTGTAGATGTACCAGTAACTAATAAATCTGCTAAGACGATAGCAAAGGCATTAGTAGACCATTTTATATTAATTTATGGACCTATGAATAAAATACTTAGTGACATGGGCACTGAATAAAACAATCAGGTACTTTCTGAACTTCTCGCACTACTAAACATAGAAAAATCAATATCAGCCCCTTATCATCACCAATCATTTAATGAATACATACGTTCATACATTCACGCATCTAGAAACGATTGGGACGAATGGATAAAATATTTCACATATACTTTTAATACAACACCCTCAACGGTACATGGATACTGTCCATTTGAGTTGATTTTTCCGAACGTTCCAAACCATAACCCACTAATACCATATGATAAAGTAGATACAGTATATAATTTCGATAATTATTCAAAAGAAGTAAAATTCCGACTACAAACTGCATTAACAAGAGCTGAACATTTAATTAAAAAATCAAAATTAAATCAAAAGCACTAACACGACAAAAACCTCAACAACATTACTATTACCGTAGGTCAGGAAGTGTTCATAAAAAATAACACAGCACACAAACTAGAATCAATTTACAAGGGACCATACAAAGTCATTGACGTTGACGACAAAAATAATATTACAGTAAGCATAAACGGAAAAAATTATAAAATTAACAAACAAAATGTGAAAACATTTAACACTATACTATTTGTACACTAGTTATTATATTTGACATATACTTTTATATATATTAGCATTAATAATCAAATTACTATATTCATTTTAATTTAACTTGAAATTCTCCAAAATGTTTATAATATATAAGAATATTTTATAAAAAAAAAATACAATGTTATCATATAAAACAAAAAGAAAAATTACCTATTAAGAAATATACCATCATTAGAATTATATAAGATTATTAATTAATAATAATAATAATTAACTATAAAAGTTTGTATAAAAATTTAAGTTTGTAAAGAAAGCTCCTACTGATATCACTTGATCAATGATCTCAGTGGGACCTTTCTCTTTCAAAAAGGGAGGTGTAATGCATGTTCACATATGTGTCACAACCACTGTGCAACCGTTCTTTCATTAAATTACTTAAAATTATTTAAGCTAGCAGAGAGTCATCAAGTGCTTGTCACTTGATACCCTCTTTGTTCAAACATACAGTGGCAACATATGCATACATGGGAGAATGCTTAGATAAGCATTTCTCATGGTTATGTTGCCTGAGTGTGTCTGCTATTTGACGCCTAGTACCTACATATGTAGTATATAATAAGCTAGTATTTAAATTATACTTAAAATTATTATTAAGTCATTAATAAAGAAAACACAAAGGTGAGCAGAAGCTCCGCCATTAAAAAACAACATTTTTTAATTATTTAAACTTTTAATCATTAAAGTATAATGTTGCACCTTAGTAAGCGTGGAATATCTTCTGTTATCGAATTATGTAAATATTTTGTAAATAAACCGAAAACTCTGATTTTTGAAAGCAACATTTCGAAAGTTTTAAAATTTTGATATTGGATCGTTAATAACATAAGTTTTTTGCAAATATCTTCGGAACTACATAACCGATTTAAGAGTTTGATATCTCGTTTTGAAAAACATGACAACGGCATGACAAAAAGAAATAAAATAAAAAAAGCAAAATATATGTATGTATGCTCGTATGTCATTGGTGATGCAATATGAAAATTGGATTGTGCCACGCCCCTGCGCCCGCAGACTGAAAAACCATGCAAACATTAATTTTTTTATTTTTACCTCGCCTTCAGTAAGATGTGGATACAATTTGTATGAAGTAAATCTGTAAAAACCCATGCAGAAGCAATTAATCAATTAAAAAAATGGGCGTTAGAGTAGGTGTGGTCGTACCAATGGTGAAGGCAATGGTGGTAATTTGACTTTACTACTGAGACAGCACAACCCAGGCGATTCTCCGGTGAACTTGAACGCACCGCAATGGTTGCACACAATCTCCATTGGGCCAATTTGAACGGAAGGATGCGAGGTGTAGTCAAAAGTGCAATCGTAATGAAACGCTACTCGATTCAAATCAACACTCGAAGCTCTTCTTCTTACGCGTTGATTTAGATTTTCACGTCGTTGAATTGCTTGATTTAATCCATGATTTCTCATTGCTAATCGAGCCGTTTCATTTGTCGCCTGTCTTTCTTCTTGTGTTTGCGTTACGCGAAGTCGGGCCATACTAACACGCCGCTGATCTCGTGCGATTTCTTGTTCATCTGTATTCAATCGATTGGTAATATTCCGATTTGTAATTGCATTACGGGTTCGGTGCGAAAGATCAGATCTTCTGGGTCGCGGCATTATGAATAACACTGAGAAATTAATGTCACAAAAACAATGTCACAAAATCATTTACCATTTAGGAAACTTACCTTTTGAAATCACTTTTAAAAAAAGGTTGAAAATTTTTAAATACTACAAAAATAAATCAGGTGTCAAAAGTTTATGCACACAACGCCATCTACTGGCAATAACAGAACCAGAATTTGTTTTTGTAAAAAAAAATGAACAAAAAAAGTTTTCAATCAAATTAGGTGAAAAAACAATTGTCGTAAAAATTGTGATATACAAAGAACGACATTTGATTTTTGGATTTTAGAAGCTAATAATTAAAAGTAATGGGTGATACAATTTGAAGTAAGTCTTTTAATACCCTTGTAGAATCGATTACACAATTTTAAAGCAGGCGTGGTCGAATTCGGCTGTACACTGCGGGCGTTGCTACGGCATCAATTTAAAAAAAAGTAGGCGGTCAAAAAAGATCGCTAGAGATGGGACGTGAAAGGAGGCGTGGAGTATGAATGTTAATTTTTGATCTCGCCTAGAGTAAGATATTCAATTTAAAGTGAATATGTTAAAATCAGAGCAGAATCAATTACACAATTTAAAAAAGAAAGCGTTAAAGTAGGCGTGGTCGGAAAAAAAAAGTATTCTATAAATACTTAGTGGTGTGATGTGAAAATTTCAGGCAGATCGCTCCAGCGGCACATAAAATTTGTATTTCTACCTCGCCTACAGTAAGATGTATATACAATTTGAAGTAAATCTGTAAAAACCCATTTAGAATTAAATAAAAAAAGTAGGCGTTAGAGTGGGCGTGGTTGTACCAACTTACAAACCTTCCCGGGCTCATGCACAACAACTTTGCCGAAGATCATCACATGATCCTTTACGATTCTATAAAGTACATACACACACTCACACATAAAAATATTAATTTAAAAGAAAGTAGGCGTGGTCAATTTCTGAATTTTTTCCGGGTATTCTTCTTCTCTGGCCTGAGACCAGCCTGAATTCGTGCAAATCGTTGCAATCGGTCCTGGCGTTCTTTAGTTATAAAGCTAGTAACTAACGTCACTCTCTTTTATATATATAGATTGAGGAAACAAATGATGATTCCAATATTTCAATCATAAAAAAATTAGTAATGCAATTGAAATGTGCAGAAGTCCAAACAAAACACCTAACAATGCCCGTAATGGTATAAAACTATAGCTTTGAGACAATTTTTTGTTTTTAAACAAATTAATATTAAATATGTGTTACTTTTTTGTTTCTTTATTACTTTAATTCAATGCACTAATTTTTTTGTTATATTTTTATTTAAATTTATGAATTAAATAAATAGTTTTTTCCTTAATATTGTAATTTTTTTAATATGAAACAAAAATCCCTAATCTCGGGATTTGAAAAACTAGTCCCGTTTGGCATCCCTACTGCTGGCGAATTGGAAAATTAATCGGTCAATCGTAGGAAGATGGCTGGGACTGTACCAATCAGCTCCATCAAACCTAGAAGAGCTGTGGACACAAGTACATCTCGAGTGGCAAAATATACCAAAAGAAATAATACAGGAACTGGTTGAAAGCATGCCATAGCGTATTAATATGGTAGTAAAAATAAAGGATTATGGACTAAGTACTAAAAAAGTGCTCCATTAACAACTTTATTGAAAAGTGAAAAATTGAGGACATGCGTGTTGTTTTTTGTTTTGAATTTTTTGTTGTTTTATTCAGAATGGAACACAGAATAAACAAAAACAATTGTTTTTATTTTTATTGTTATTGATTTTATCGTTCAGAAAAGTAAAGAAATCAATTGTGTACTCATTTCTGCACGCCACTGTATGTATGTATGTACATTAGGGTGGTTTTATTGAATATGGGAAAATTTTTTTTTCCAAATTTGTAAGTGCTCACGCTTGGAAATGTTCTATTTAGTGGTAAAATACAATTGTAAAAGTTTTAGCTCAATCGGACTATGCCTTCCCGTGCCGAAAAAGCCCCAAAGTTTTCGAAAATGCACCTATCTAATAAAATTGATAGCTGTTCGGTTATAACTTTTTTTATATCCGCGACTGTATTTCTTCTTTTTACTCTCAGTTTCTAATTTTCCGATTTTTTCATCGCCGATAAATACATCGTCAGAAGCCATTTCTTCCACTTCTGATTCAGAAGAGAATGAGATATTTTGTAAATTTTCTGTTGCAGTGAGAAAAATAACACATATTATAGATTCCAATATTTAATTACATAATCAAGGTTAAGTTTTAAGGGTATAACTTTTTTTTATTAAACTTGGGCAAATATGGTAGAAACTTAGTTTTTGAGTTTTGCGGCTTCACAGAAAGGCAATCCAATGTTACTCATGTTATAAAACATTGCCTTGTATGTACTTGATGGTTTGATGGTAGCTTGCTGCCGGTTATTTGTTGAGATGAATGTCCAATTAAATAAATCTGAGTTTTAGCACGGATATGAACATTGAACTAAGTACTGCCATTTTGACCTAAATATCTTTCTTGTACGAACTGTTCACTTAACACAAAAACCTTTAAATGAATATTTCTCTTAAAGTAACATTACACGCGCAACGTCAAAATCAAATTGGGGACTCCCCGATTTTTAATTTCTGCTTGAATATTTTAAAGTCATTATAATTACCTTTCATTTGATAGTAAATTTATTGTAATAAATTATGGCATTTATAACTAAAGCAGACACATGGCGCTATTTCGTGAAAAACAGGCATTTTTGAAAACTTTGAGGCTCTTTCGACACGGGAAGGCATAGTCCGATTGAGCTAAAATTTTCGCAATTGTATTTTAACACTAAATTACATAATTCTAGATGTGAGCACCTTTAAAAATCGAAAATGAATTTTGAAAAACCACCCTAATGTACATATAGCAGTTGCAAATAGAAATAATTTCTTTGACAATGTTGACATTTTTAGATGCATAAACTTTGCACATCTGACAATAAAAACTGTTTGACAATTATCTTACAACAATCTTACAATGTCAAAAACAATATTTATTGTCTTACAATATACTGAAAATGCTTTTTCTGACAACGGTGTATGTTTGTATTTTTTACAAAATTTATAAAATGAGAATTAAAAACTATGAAAATAAAAACGTGTCGTAACATTTTTAAAGTTGTAAAAAAGTTAAGCAGCAGAAGAAATGGTTCCTTGTGCTACTGATTTTCGAGAAATTTGTTTTTCATCCTAAAATAAAATTGTAAAAAAGAAGCAAAAATATATTTCCTTTTTGCAGTTGATATTAGGTCATAAAAGTAATTTGATTTTGCATTCCATTTGTAAAACATCGTAGAACCAAAAGGACTATATATTCCGGTCCTTATAAGAATTTAAGACGATCTAGCCATGGCCGTCTTTTGAAGGCACAATAGAACTTCGAAATATAACGAAGAACAATGAAATTTTTCCCAAACATTTCCGGTGGAGCAAAGAATGTTTCCTATATGTTAAAGGTAAGATAGGGCCATATCGTGGTAAAGCAAGATACTTTTGAGACCTTCAAATTAGGATGCAAATGCAACAATAACGAAATAAAAATTTATTTTTTTTTAAGTTTTTTGGGGTTTCCTATTTTACATAATAATTTCTAATAAAAATTGCAAAAAAAAATTATTTTTTTACTTAATTTTTAAAATTTTATGTATGGATGAAAAACAAATTTCTTCTCAAAATTCGTTTGCAGAGTTTTATTAATTAATTTATTTTATTTTTTTAAATCAATAATAATCCACTGGATTTTTCCTTTTAAAGAAAAATTGTTTAAATTACAATGCTGTAATTAAAAATACTAATTAATTATTTTAATAAGTAGTTGGATTGTTTGGGTATTTGTACGTAGGAAAATAAATATATATATATAATGTCCACAAGGACAGAGATGTTGTTTGTAATTTCAAGAAAAAAATTGTTCTTTTTTCAGAAAGCTGATTTGGCAGTGGCACCCATGACTATAACTCATGCACGGGAAAGTGTTATAGATTTTACAAAACCATTTATGAATTTAGGCATAAGTATCCTTTTCAAGATACCAACAACACCTCCAACGAAACTGTTTTCGTTTATGAATCCCTTGGCCTTTGACATTTGGCTTTATGTATTGGCAGCATATTTTTTAGTATCCTGTACAATCTACATAGTGGCAAAATTTGTGCCGATTGAGCGCACCAGAGATAGAGCTAACATCTGCATTAATAGTAAAAGTGGAGATTTCGATTTGTCGAATAGCTTTTGGTTTACCATCGGAACTTTAATGCAGCAAGGATCTGAATTGTCCCCACGTGCCATTTCGACACGCATTATAAGTGCAATATGGTGGTTTTTCACACTTATAATTATTGCTTCCTATACGGCAAATTTAGCAGCATTTCTGACGGTTGAACGTATGACTACACCTATTGAAAATGCCGAAGATCTGGCCAGCCAAACGGAAATTTCATATGGCACTTTGGACAGTGGCTCAACCATGACATTTTTTCGAGATTCTCTCATTGAAACGTACCGCAAAATGTGGCGCAACATGGATAATAAAAATAAGCCAAGTGCTCTAACTAGCACCTATGAAGAGGGTATCAAACGAGTGAAGGAGAGCAATTATGCCTTTCTAATGGAGTCAACCATGTTGGATTATATTGTTCAGCGCGATTGCAATCTAGCTCAAATTGGTGGTCTTTTAGATACAAAAGGTAAATGATAAATGATTATTTGTAAATAATTTTTTTCATTTATTTTTTTTACGAAACTAACTTTTTTGTGTGTTATGAAAATCGGAGAAAATTTAGTTATTTTAATATTCAGGGGTCTAATCACCGCATTAGATATCGAGTACAGTATCTTATCGACGTAGATTTCGATACGCGTCAAGTAGCAGATCACCGCATACGATATATATCGAATCGAAATTGTTAAGCAAAATGTAATAGATTCTCAAACATATCGAGCCATTACCGCCAAAATAATGTATCCCACACCATAATCGATTGTTGTTTTTTTATCGAAATCGATAGTTCAACATCATTTAAAATTATTAAAATTAAATGTATTACACAAAACAATATTTACATTATAAATTTTAAAATAATGGCTTTATTCAAACTGATTTTATTTAAAAAAAACCTTCCCCTGTAAAATTTTGAGTTTGTGGGATACATTTTTTCGGCGGTTATGGCTCGATATGTTTTCAAAAGGTAAACAAATAAAATACAAGCAAGTTGAACAACATTTGTGCGCGAAATTTTTTTCTTTTTAAAAGAAATTGTGAAATGAATATAGGCTTGCCAGATCCAATTTGCCAAAAAGCTTGACATTGACCAAAAAAAACTTGATTTTGAAAAAAAACTTGACAATTTTTCATAAAAATTATTAGAATAAAAACAAAAATATCACAAAAAGTAAAAATAACAGAAACAATATAAAAGAAACACAAAACAATATAACAATTAAAATTCAGTATTTAATATATATTTTAAAGAAAACTTAGGTGTTATTAAAAAAAATATTGGTACTATCTTAAGAAAAAAATATAGGTTCTATTTATTTTGCCACATTATTCTTAGATACAGAATTAATTAATTCTCTACCATCGGGTGTTGTTAAAAATTTTG
This sequence comes from Bellardia pandia, assembly GCA_916048285.2. NCBI lineage: Eukaryota > Metazoa > Arthropoda > Insecta > Diptera > Calliphoridae > Bellardia > Bellardia pandia. Next base: position 3,920,046 of record OU696534.1, read on the forward strand.
AAAGTTTTTGCTATCCTCATAAAATTTATTCTTATTAATAGTTCGACTTTTATAAGATCGAAGGACATTCTATTCGTATCTTTGGTATATCAATTATTTAGAACACTAAGGCCCATTATTACAACTTGGTAATAGTTAAAGGTATGATGTTATCGGACAGATAAGAAGTATTTGGTTATTATAAATCTACTTTAATCTAAAACCGACCGATAAGCATTTCAGTCTCGTCTCATCGAACTGTTCGGACGTGTTACTTTTAGTGCGGCTGAATTTTCGGTGAAAAAATCGTAGTAGGTGAAAAAGTGTAAAAAGTTGAAATTAAACAAAAAGTGAAAAAAATAACTCGTAATAGGTTAAAATATATATAAAAAAAAAAAACATTAAAAATCGTATAAAAACTGTATGAGTGTTCCTCTCAGATGTAATTCTGAAAAAGAGCTTAGCTCGTCTAGAAAAACTAAATGGGTCTCTGAGGAAGAATCCATAAAAAAATCTCTGGAGAATTTTCTCACTACAAGAGCCGTAGAACGGCGTCGTTCCTGTTCGCCCAATATAGTGCTTGCAACAGAATAAAAAAACATCATCTTCATCAAATAGTGCAGTCAAACCCAAAAAACAAGTAGGTATGGATAAGTACATCACCGCTCTCAAGCGACAGAGGAGCCCGAAGTCTGCTCAAGTGTCATCAAATGCAAAAGCTCCTAAGACCGTGAGTAATGATCAAAATAGGTTTGCTCTCCTCCAGACGGATGAGCCAGAACTTCCGAAGAAGACGTTTAAGCCCCCACCAATTTATCTGAGAGAGCCGACTTCCAGTAAATTGGTACAAGGAATTGTTGCTGTAATAGGTGAAAACATGTTTAGCGTAACCTCAATGAAACATGGAAATATCTGCGAGACAAAGATACAAGTGAATAGGGAAGATGATTTTCGAAAATTGTCCAACCAGCTGGAAAGGGAGACTAGGGATTTCTATACCTACCAGCTCAAAAGCGCAAAAGGACTCCAAGTCGTTCTAAAGGGTATAGACCCATGTGTTGAGCCTGCGGAGATAAAGACCGGTTTAATGGGCAAAGGGTTCAAAATCAAGAGCGTAGTGAATATTAGAAACCGTGAAAAGATCCCTCAGCCCATGTTCAGGGTAGAATTGGAACCTGGAGATGTTGTCTTAAAGAAAAACGAGTCCCATCCCATCTACAATCTGATGTACCTTCTGCATCGTAGAATCACCGTGGAAGAACCACATAAGCGTCAGGGACCCGTCCAGTGTCTCAACTGTCAAGAATTTGGTCACACCAAGGCGTATTGTAAATTGCCGACAGTTTGTGTTGCGTATGGGGAGCTACATGTAACTGCTCAATGCGATAAGTCGAGAACTGACTCAAAAATCAAAAAATGCAGTAACTGCGGAGGTAATCATACCGCAAATTATAGAGGGTGTCCAATTTACACTCATTTGAAAGGCATAAGAACCAACAAGACGTCAGTATTGCCTAATCATCCTCAACAGCCAAATTTAGCATCGAGTGACAATTTCCCTCAATTATTACGGTCCACTAGTCATGTAAACGCGCCTAGTTCTAGACAAGTTTCTTACGCAAACGTCGTTAAATCTAATATGCCAGGTCTGGAGCAGGAACCTAAACCCCAATATTCTGAGCCGCATATCAACAATCTTGAGACAACATTGCAGACACTTGTCTAAACTATGAACACTTTTACGACCGCCATGACATCCATGAAGCAGGAAATGCTGAAAATGCAATCCACTATCTTGCAAGCCATTTTAAAGAAATTATTTATTTAAAAATTTATTTCTGGAACGCGAACGGCCTCCGCCAACATAAAAATGAACTGGAATACTTCCTTATGGATAAGCAGATTGATGTTATGATGATTGCTGAAACTCACTTGACGTCGACAGGGTACTTCAAAATTAATGGCTACGAGTTCCACGATACTAAAGACCCCCGCGGAAGAGCTTGTGGAGGTTCGGCAATTCTTATAAAGAGCAGAATAAAGCATTATCTAATGAATAACATAAGTGAGGATTACCTCCAAGCAACAAACATTTTCATTGATTTCTGTCAATACAAATTTGTTTTATCATCGATTTATTCTCCGCCTCGATTTTCAATAAAATAACACCAATACCATAACTTCTTTAAATCCCTTGGAGCTAGATTTTTAGTTGCTGGTGACTTTAACGCCAAACACACATTTTGGGGTTCACGTCTGGTAACCCCAAAGGGTCGCGTACTCTTCAACACCATTGCTAAAATGGGCTTAGATGTACTCTCAAGTGGACATCCCACCTATTGGCCGACGGACCGACGGAAGATTCCCGATGTTATTGACTTTGGAGTAGTGAAAAATATCCCTGTAGAATGGATGCAAGTGGATCCTTCACTGGACTTGTCCTCAGATCACTCTCCCACTATCATTTCAATGCATTTCCCTCAAGTGTGTGGTTCTCCATTTATGAACATGACTAAGACCCGCGTAAGTTGGATAAAATACAAAAAGTATTTAAGTTCTCATTGCACGGAAAATGTTGTGTTGCGAACTACCGACGATATTGATGAGTCGATTGGCAACTTTACCGAGGATCTTCGACGAGCTGTGCATCACGCTTCCACTTATCACGTTGAATGTAGAAATAGGACAAACAGAACTTATTTCTCTGAACTCGAACATCTCCTATCAGAAAAAAGAAGAATGAGAAGAGAGTGGCAAATTCACAGGTCTCCTGAACTGAAAGCTAGGCTACGGGAATGCAGAGATATACTAAGACATTTCTTAGAAACCCAAAGAACGGCCTCACTTAGATCTTACTTGGAAGGTCTTGATAGTACCCCACAATCTGAATACTCGTTATGGAGGGCGGCAAGAGGTTTAAAAAGACCAGTGAGAGGAAAACCTCCTTTGCGAAATCCGACTGGTGACTGGACTAGAAATGATTCCGAGAAAGGGACATTATTTGTTAACCATTTGAGAAATGTGTTTACTATAAACAACTCAAATAATACCGAATCTGATTTGCCACCACTTGTTATAAAGCCTCCTGTACCTCTAAGACTAAACTTTCATGATGTCCAAAACGCTATTGGTACTCTGAACCTCAGAAAGGCTCCAGGTATGGATAAAATCAGCAATAAAATGCTTGTGGAGTTACCTCGTGTAGCAAGAAGAATTATCCTCTTTATCTTCAACGCTATTTTACGCCTAGAATACTATCCTGCAGATTGGAAGGTGTCTATGATCGCTATGATTCCTAAGTCAGGGAAGGACCACACCAAAGTGGAGTCATATAGGCCAATTAGTCTACTGCCGACAATTTCAAAACTGTTTGAAAAATTGTTAATGACTAAGTTGACTCCAATTCTGAATGACACTGAATGTAGTCCTAATCATCAATTCGGCTTCAGAGCTAAACACAGCACCATCGAACAAACACACAGATTGGTAAATGTGATAAGAGGGTCGTTTGAAGACAAAAAATACTGCTCCGTCCTTTTCATTGATGTGTCGCAAGCGTTCGACAAAGTTTGGCATGACGGTTTAATGCACAAAATAAAATTAACTCTGCCTGCTAACACCCATAAACTCATGGAAAGTTATTTATACGGTCGCAAATTTAAAATCAAAGAAGGTAGTTTTTTAAGTACCGCTCAGCCAATTGAATCAGGTGTGCCACAGGGTAGCATACTGGGTCCTACTTTATATTTGATTTATGCCTCCGACATGCCGTCAGACCCCAAAATCCATACGTCAACTTTTGCAGACGATACAGCCTTTATCAGCGTCCATAAGGACCACCAAGTTGCATCACAGAATTTGCAGAATTATGTTTATAAGCTAGAGAATTGGCTAGAGCTTTGGAAAATCAGGGTAAATGAACAAAAATGTATTCATATCACTTTCACATTGCGAAAAGATACCTGCTCGTCCATCAGAATAAATAATCAAATTATTCCTCAACATAATGAAGTAAAATACCTCGGCATTCACCTCGACCGCCGTTTAACTTGGAAGTCTCATATTGAAGCGAAACTTACTCAGATGAGATTAAAAGCAGTGCAACTTAATTGGCTAATTGGCAGAAACTCTACATTGAAATTGGATTGCAAACTTTTGTTGTACAATGCAATACTAAAGCCAATCTGGTGCTATGGCCTCAGCATCAAACATTGAAAAAATTCAAAGGGGTCAAAATAAAATTCTACGGATAATTACTACAGCTCCATGGTATGTTAAAAATTCTCGAATCCACAAAGATCTAGGCGTGCCATTAGTAAAAGTCGAATTTACAAAATATGCGTCAAAGTATGTCAGCAAACTTGAACACCATCCAAACCCACTTGCACGAGACATCCTTAACTTTAGTGGCCACAGTCGGTTGAGAAGGAGGGATACCCTTGCTTTAACTCAAGCGCAAAACAGATGACTGGATCAGTTGATGTGAAATTTTTTTGTTATCATAAAAATTGTTGTCTAGCACTGGCTGGGCTTATTATTTTCTTTCTAGTATTAAGATTTGAATACTTATTGTCATTTCATATATGAAGATTCAATAAATAATTAAAAGCAAAAAAAAAAAAAAAAAAATCTTGCCTTTAATTTTATTGTGAGGTTTATGTATTTGAAGTTGCCATATGTTCTGAAAAATTGACAACTTCATGAAAAATAAATTAATTTTAATTTTGTTTTGCCAATAAATAATTTGATAAACAAAAATGGATAGCAGACGTTTGATTTAAATTTTTTTCACAAACACAAAAAATTTACTGTTTCTTGTCAGTAATTTGTCAAAAGTAATCGGTTTTCAACTGGTATTGCCATATTTTAGAAAAAAATTATTTTATTTTACAAGGAAGTTGTAATAACGAATAATTTTAAAGGTCACTTTATTCCTCACTTTAATTAAAGTTACCTTTTATTATTAAGAGCATTAAAGGCAAGTTGTAATAATGATAAAAGGCATTGCTTATTGGGATAGAAAGCACAAATGAGATCAACTTTTTTAAATTTGGAAGATTGCTTTCTGCACACTTTTTTAAAAAATATGACCACAATCTATCATTTTGTATACATATATGTATGTATGTATCATATTAGTCCTTAGTTATATTGATAGTAAAAATATGCTCTTTCGATTTGTTTTTTAGAAATTTAAAGTTATTTTTTTAAGTATTATTACATAGCTAGAGTAAATTTGAGAAACAAAATGAACTTACAAAAAAACTTGACAAATAACTTTTTCACTTGACACTTGACGCGCATTAAAAAACTTGACAATCAGGCCAAATCAGGCCCGTCTGGCAACCCTAAATGAATACCTCATTATTGTTTTGCTTATCTTCGTCTGACGAGCAAGAAAGCTGTATAATACGCATTAGAAAGGAGATAAGAGATAAAAGTGACCCTTTGTCTTAACCGGCAGCAGCGTAAGATGAATATATAGTTTTCGAAATCTTTGTAGTCATAATGCTTCTTTTCAGATTTAAAACAAGATTTCGACTGACAAAGAAAGCTTTCAATTACGTGTTTTGTCAGTTAAATTTTATTGGGAATATGTCCACAGCCGTGTCGCCAAAGCTCCAATTAGCAGCCACACTTTCACTTTTGGCAAGTGGAAGTTTTCAACATTGTGTGGTAAATGTCTACATGGTAGGTTTAGGACAGAGCACGGTCTCTAAAATTGTAAGCCATGTGATACAGGAAATTGAAACTAAGCTTTGTCCAAAACTTATAAAGTTTTCGCCTGAACAATCTCATATATGTATGGACTATTTATTGAACAAATATAATATTCCTGGAGGTTTGTTAAAATAAACATTTTATGCTGCTAATTTTAAATTGTTCTTTAATTATCTGTAACAGATTTTGTTAAAAAAAAAGTTATTGGATGTATAGACGGCACCCACATTGGCCTGCAAAGGCCACATAAAAATGAGCATATGTTTTTTAATAGGAAAGGGTAGCACAGCCTTAACGCCATGATGGTATTGTTTTTAAATATATTTCTAGTTAAAATGTGAAAACAAGTTTAAAGATTTTTTTAGATTTGCGACCACGAGTACAAAATTTTAAGTATAAACCCAAAATATGGTGGAGCAGGTCATGACTCATTCGTATGGAGGCATTCCGAGGACAAGCGTATGCTAGAAGAGCTATATAACGAAAAAAAACTTTAAAAATGCTTGGCTTTTAGGTAAGTGAAAAAATTGATTAGTTTTATTATATAATCTCAATAATTATCTCAAAGGAGATTCTGGCTACCCTCTTGAACCTTGGCTAATGACTCCCTACAGGAATCCTGATGAAGGCTCGATGGAGGCCTATTTTAATGAAATACATTCCAAGGCCCGATGTATTATAGAGAGAGCTATTGGCATCCTAAAAGCTCGTTCGAAAATTCTAAGCAACGAAAAGCGAAGTCGCTACAGCCCAGAAAAATTTGCCTGCTTTGTAAATGTATGTGCTGCCTTACACAATGTGTGCATGAGTTTTAAGGTTCCTAGTTACACCAGTAGTTTCCTGTCTGAAACTATTCCTTCCGAGCCTGATATTGGAAATGAGACACAAATAACAAAAATTGGGAAAAGAGTTTGAGATCACATTAAACTGTCTCTATGGAGAAACAAATAAAACTATTTTGGTTTTAAGTAACATATTTTTTACTAAATGTATTTGTACTTTTTTAAATCACATACATACTTACAGCCTTATGCAAAAAAAAATCTTATTTGAGGATTGTTGTTCACGTTAGTTAAAAGGCACTTTAAGGCTAACACACCAATGTTAAAAATTCATATGCAAAAACAGTACGTTAACTATTATATACATCAATTAATATCTCTCTCTTTTGTCTCTTTATAGTAAATGATGTAAAACAACGATTACACTGTGCTAGTTGAAAATTGTGACAAACGGGGCACCTGGCGGGTTAACCTAATTCGGGTACGCTGAATCCAGTGGTGCTAACCGTTTTTTTAGGTTAGCTCGTTTTTTCGAAATATACCGTTATTTCGAGAATGGAGGAGGTTGCACAACATATATTCGCATAACTCAAAAACGGTTTAGTTTATTGAATAAACTAAAAAAACCGAATTTCCGCAATGAAATTTTCTTTAAGTAAGGTTAAACTTTTTTCCAATATGCGCAGTCGTTGTAGAAACATAATTTTTTTTTACCAAAAAAAAATAGTTTTTTTTTAGCAAAATTTAAAAAATTTTGTTTTTTAAAACGGCATAAAAAATTGGAAAACGCAGCTGTGCTTCTAATTTTTTCTGCAGGTATAGCAAACAAAGTTCCAAATAAAACAAGACATAAATAATTAAAATTTGATTTTATTCACAAAAGATGAAATATATAATAACCAGACAAAACTTCAAAAATTAAAACATTTATTTTTGTTGTTAATTAAAGTTTAAGTTTTTATTTACAAATTTATTCTTCTTTATTTATTTTTCTTTAAATGTCATATGTGGCAAGAGTTGGTCACCATCAATAGTGTGTACAAAGTGCATTTACCATTTAAATAAGTGGAAAAAATGGAGCTGCCATGCCAATTGGTGTTCCAATGATTTGGAGAGATCCCATACTCCATGTTGAAGATGAGTGTTATGCGTGCATAAATGAACAGAAGAAAAAGTGGTTCTATATCTTACACTGCAACAATATATGCTCAATTTCCGATGCCACATTCTGACTAAATTACTGTTCCGGATAGCCAAATACCAACAGAAGATATTCCCTCAATAATTCAATCTGTTGCAACCTGTGGAGCAGTTGCATCGATGTATCAACCGTCATACATCACGATTCCATGTAACCACAACGAAATCACGCAAAATCGTCTGGATATAATGGTACGACGCCTAAAATTGTCTCAAAGACAGAGCATTCTCTTAACAAAAGAGTTAAAACAAGCTAATATTTTAGCACCAGACGTACAAATATACGGGGCTATCAATCGCCATCGTCGATTTACGACTTTTTTTAAATCTATTGAGAATAATTCTCTTGCGTATTGTACTGACATTCGCGGCTTGGTTTTAACAATGCAACATGAATATAATCCTGAAGATTGGCTCTTATTCATCGATTCGTCCAAAAGTAGCATAAAAGCAGTTTTGCTACATGTCACTAATTTAAAAAGTCCTATTCCGATAGCACTAAGCACAAATACTAAATTGACATACGCATCAATGAAAAAAATAATAGAGTTAATTAAATATGAAGACCATAAGTGGAAAATATGCGCAGATTTAAAAGTGGTGGCTCTTTTAAGAGGCATGCAATTGGGCTATACTAAAAATATGTGCTTCATGTGCTTATGGAATACGCGTTTCCATGGCCACCAGTACAATACACGGGATTGGGCTATAAGTGAGGAAAGCAGATTGCATAGAAATAATATTATTGAATTACCACTTGTGCCGATGGAAAAGATTTTGCTTCCTCCACTCCACATCAAACTGGGCATTGTAAAAAATTTTATAAAAGAATTGAACCCAGCTGGATTTGCTTTTACCGAATTGCGCCGAATTTTTCCACGATTAAGCGGCATGAAAGTAAAATAAGGTATGAACTGTAGCTACTTTATTAAATTAGATTTATATTTCATATCATAATGTTTTTATTTTGCAGGAATTCTTAATGGACCGGACATTCGTCGTCTAATGAAGGACCAACAATTTGAACTTGCATTGAATGATATGGAGCTATTGGGCTGGAATTCTGTGAAATCAGTAATAGAAAATGTATTAGGAAATCATCGGTCTGAAAATTGGCGAATTTTAATTGGAGATATGCTAACCGCATTTAAAAACTTAAACGTCAAAATGTCATTGAAAATAAATTTTTTCCATTGTCATGCAGAAAAATTTAATGAACAATCACCAGCCGAGTCTGATGAACATGGCGAGAGATTTCACCAAGTAACAGCCAGACTCGAACACTGGTATAGTGGCAAACAACTTGATTCGCTATTACGGGATATTTGTTGGAATCTGCAGGAGGAAGAAGAATAAATTTGTAAATAAAAACTTAAACTTTAATTAACAACAAAAATAAATGTTTTAATTTTTGAAGTTTTGTCTGGTTATTATATATTTCATCTTGTTCATGTCTGAAGGATGGTATTGGTGTTTCCGTCTCTGTCCTGTTGGGAGATGATGTTACCATCAGCAATATAACGACAAAACATAGAGCGCTGCTATTATATATACTTTAGCTTAAGTTAGTTTTCGTTAAATTTTATTTTAACATTATGTTAGATTTCGAGCCATTTTGTTATTATTATCTATTCGTTGTCTAGATCTCAAGGAATTTAGTAACCTTTTATAGTCACATTTGATTTATATCGAGCCCTTCTGATAATTGTAAATAAAACATCATTTGTATCACTACAATATTGGAAAAATTCTAAAGGAAAGTGTGTTTCTTTTTATTTACAATAAAAAGCTAAAATTGCCTTTTTTATTAACACAAGCCAAGTTGTTTGGAAATTTGGCTGGCAAATTTACAGGTCCCACAAAACCATCTACACACGCACTTGGTGAATTAACATTTGGTCCTTCGAACCGGATACTTTGGTGGGACAAATTTTGCAGATATATTAAAAAAAGGTGATTTTTAATTTATTAATTTTAATATTTTGGTTAGAATAAAAAATTCAACCAAAAATATATACTTTGTTAGCTACACATCATTAAGGTAATGTAGTGTTTTGATCTGCATTATCATTCAATGGTTTGTGTATTAGCTAAATTTACCCAGTATTTTACCAACCCTGTCGTACTGTTTTTAGCTCAACCACACTGTCTTCGTATGACAGCTGTCAGTGCTTGACAGTTTTACTTTTTGTATATACATACATATAAATAAACAAAACAAAAAAAAATCGCACAACATAAAATTAAATAAAATTATGTATTAAAATATAAATAATTAATAGTGAAAAAAGTGAAGATCGTTGCATTGTTGTAACTTTTGTGGTAATAAACTTATGGAAATAGTTTTTACACAAATTAAATCTATTTAGTGAAAGTTCAAATTAGCTAAGCGACCAGCCCGGCCAATCAAACAAACATTCAACCAATATACCAGGTCAACCATCGGACAGTCATCCAGTAAACCGTACAAAAAACATCCAGCTGTATACAAATTTAGTTTATTTTGGAAGTTTTAAATTTGTTGTTTTGTTGTTGTGTTAAAAATCTTTACAAACATATAAACGTACACATAAACAAGAATCCAATTTGGTTTTTGTGTGTCATTTGCCAAAAAAATTGGAGCAAATACTATCAACAATAATAACAACAACAGTGTCAGTAGAAGAGGCATTTCTATTGGACTTATCCAGCCGGTAATTCTATTCCAACGTACAATTGGTAAGCGAAGAAGTTCATATTTTTCTATAATTGGCTTGTTATATTTTAAATTCAGCATCTCAGAAAATATTATTGCAATTGTTCCACTACACAGATATATGATTTTGTTTTGTACAATAAACAAGTTTGATTGTTATTGTTTGTAATTTACTGCAGACTTTAGGTTTAATCTAATAACTAGCTCCAGCATTATAATAAAGTGTTTTCGAATGAAAAATTCATTACATTTTGTTAAAATTTAACAAAATAACAATAAAAAACATTTTGAAATAAATCATAATACTTATAGTGCTGTTTGTTTTAGTACATAATATTCGTCATTCGAACACGGTAGGAAATTTGTAAAAGATTTATTTTGGGAAATATTTGTTATTCTTCTTATATAAAATTGCTGCGATCAAAAATATTATTTCAATTTAATATTTTTGGGTTTATCAATTAATTCGCCATTTTTAGGAATTATTCCGTAGATATTTTAAGATTTTGTGAAAGAGACATTTATTTGTTGATATTTTCTGAAAAATAATCCGCAAAAAAATTTTTCAATTGAAGTTTTTTTTTGAACAAAAGTTGTTCAAATTTAAGATTTTTGGTTTTTCTTAATTCATCTTGCAATTTTCAAGCTATTTCTGGTGTTTCAAAACTATAAGCTTGAGAATATTAGTTTTTGCTTTGGTCGTTTTAAACATTTTCTGGCAGTTTCATTATTTGACTTTTTTCTCAATTTCGGGAGTGCAGTATAATAACTAATAAAAAATGAAATCGGACCTTTTAGTAAGATTTGAAAAGCTGGCCGCTTTATTTCTCGAGTTTGAAAATGACTATAATGAAATGCCACAAGAAAATCGAAGTTCTTTTAGCATTGACCTTCAAAAAGATGAATTTAAGGATTTGTGGGAAAAAGTAAAAGCAAGTTACGAGGCTTTCGCTATTAACAACACGGTTCAAGATTCAGATGAAAATTGTGATCAGGCAAAACATTTGTATAAAGAATGTAGATTAACCTACATAACTATTGCGGCTTTAATGGGTGAACTGTCTCAATCTTTTATAAACAAGCCAGTTTTGAGTTCAACTCATTATGTATCTGGGAACAGTGGCAACTCAGCTACTATGGTGAATCGACCTTTTAGCCATCACATGAAGTTGCCACCTTGCACTATGGAAATTTTTAAGGGCGATTATGGTTCCTGGCCTTCTTTTAGAGACATGTTCACCGCTGTTTATATCAATTGTGAGGAACTATCGGGTGTGGAAAAATTATTTTACTTAAGGCAATTTACATCTGATGAGGCTCTTGAAATTGTTAAAGACTCGCCTTTGACAAATCAAGGTTTTCAAAATGCTTGGTCTAACTTAAGTGGGGCTTATGAGAACAAACGAATTTTGGTAAATAGCCAACTTAAGATTTTGTTTAATCTTTTGCCAGTAAAAACTGAGTCCGCCAGAGATATTAAAAGGCTCCAAAGAGACATTAATAATTGCATTTCGGTCTTGAATTTACATGAGATAGATATTTCTACTTGGGACCCTATTTTTGTATATTTGTGTTCCATTAAATTACCAGTCCTGACTTTGTCGTTGTGGGAACAAAGTGTGAAAAACAAGAAAGAGATACCGAAATGGCGAGAATTGGACACTTTTATAACATCTCGATTTCAATCTTTGGAAACAGTATTCGACATTCGTAATTCTGGGTTTATGAGTGGAACACAAAAGTCTGATTCGGAAGATGCTGTCAACCCTACGGGAAATAGGCAAAATGTAAATAGATTTACGTTCAAGAATAAGTCTAGTTTTGGCAGTAATGCATCATCTGGAGGAAAATTTAAGACTTTTCAGGCCAAGGTGGTAGGAAAGTCCTGTAATTTATGTTCAAAAGACCATTTGTTGAGATTTTGCTCGAAATTCTTGGAAATGAATCCCGAAGAAAGATTTTTGGTCGTAAAGAGAAACAATCTTTGCATTAATTGTTTAAGTACCGGACACAAATTAGATACTTGTACGAGCAAATATAGTTGCTCAGTTTGTAAATTGAAACACCATTCTCTGTTACATCGGGAGGTAACAGAAACATATACAGATATTAATAATAGCTCAGATAGGCCAACTACCAGTCAGGCAGTTGTACAAACTCAGACCGTGCAAAATTGCTTTGTGACTGCAAGACAACAAGTTTTGTTGGGAACTGCTTTAGTAAATATTATATCTCGAGGCGAAGTGTTTACTGCAAGGGCACTTATAGATTCAGGTTCACAGGCTACTTTCATTTCGGAAAGATTGCAGAAGAAACTTAATTTGCCTATTAAGAGTACTGGTGCTATGGTTTCAGGCTTGAATGGTGTGTTAGCAGGGTCTGTTCAAAAGCAATGCTCGTTTGTTTTGACCTCTCCCCAAGATTCAGAATTTAAGCTTGAAGTTCAAAGTCTTGTTTTACCAAGATTGACTGGGAAGTTGCCTGTTTATTCAGTTGATGTTTCTCAATGTGCCTTTTCCAATCTCAAGTTAGCCGACCCAAATTTTTCGGGAAGTAGTCAAGTTGATATTTTGATTGGGGCCGATAACTATTCTAAGATCATGCTTGATGGTGTTAGAAAAAATGTCTTAGGAAACTTGATGGCGCAGGAAACACATTTTGGATGGATTCTGACTGGTCCACTTCCTAACCCCAATAAAGAAGTTTTCACAACAAGTGTTTCATATTTTACTAATGTTAGTTTCGACAAGCCACTCGAAAAATTTTGGACCTTGGAAGAACCGCCGCAACTCACACCAGAAGATAAATATTGTAAAGAACATTTTAAGAATACTGTTAAGAGAAATTCTGAGGGTCGTTATATTGTCTCACTACCTTTCAAACCGCAGTATTTGACTGACAGGTGTTTAAGACATTCGCGTGAGAAAGCCAGGAAACAGTTTTTGCAAAAACGTAATAATTGGAAATATGTGCGGAAAGACATGCAGATCGGTGATATGGTAGTCATTCGAGAAGATAACGTACCTACAAATGAATGGTGTTTAGGTCGTGTAGAAAAGCTGCATATTGGTAAGGATGGCCACGTTAGAGTTGTTGAGTTAAGGACAGCACGTGGCTCAATAGTAAGACCAGTTGTGAAGTTAGTGGTACTTCCAACTGACTAGTTTTTTAATTTTTTCTACAGACTTTTTCCAGAAACAAAAATGGTAAATCCTCGCAATAATGCTGAAGGTCGTCAAACCTCAAAAAGGATAATTTGTCGGATTTGCCTCAAAAATCATCCCTTAAAATCCTGCCACAAATTTATGCAAGTAGACTATGAAGAGAGAATGCGACTGGTCTCCATTTATCGCTATTGCGCGGGCTGTTTGGCTCATGACCATACCTGGCGTACTTGTGAAAGTACGGGCCGATGTGGACGATGTGGTGACATGCACCACACCTTGCTTCACAAAGAAAGAAGAAGTGCTACATCCTCGCACAGAAGAAACCAGCGTCATCGTCGAGAAAATCATTCGTCGAGAAGCTCTACCAGGGTACTTAGGTTAACCAGTGGTCACGAGAGCGAGAGACCTAGCACGTCTCAAGCCCTTGTTGTAAAGAAAAACAAGGACCGTAACGCCCGTCGCAGACGTAATCGTAGGACAAAAAATGCGTTTAAAAGGAGCACCGTCGCAGGGACCGTGATGGGACCACCAATTAATGTAAGCGGATCAGTGTTGCTGAAGCCAACGGCGATGGTAAATATAGAAGCGAATGGCCGTTTCGTTAGTGAACGTGCCATTATAGACGCTAACTCGGAGGTTTCCATTATTTCGGACGAAGTGGCACGGAGAATTTCTGCTCGAAGAATTATCGTTGGTGACAAAGAGAAGTGTCTCATTAGAATTGGTGGTAACCACGGTTCCAGCACCATAATTGAGGTTTACACTGAAATCAAGCGGACTCTCAATATAATGGCACCACCGAGATCAGTCGATGGTCACATTCTTGACGAATTTCCAGGGCTGCAATTGGCAGATCCACATTTTAACACTGCGAGTCCAGTAAACCTCTTATTGGGTGGTGATGTCTATAGCCGAATTATAAGAAATGGTGTGTATGGAGGGTCCTTCGGCAAACCACTTGCACAGTACACAATTTTTTATTTATTTATTTATTTATTTATTTAGGTCAATAGATTTTACATCCTTACTGACTACATATAAATGACAAAACAGTAATATATATATATATAAATAATTAGTTCAACAATTTAGATATAAAGTAATTTTTTTCTTCAGTACGTCGTTACTCTCAGATATGTTCATAAGGTGATAGCATTTATTGAAGTTAACACATGCACGACGAAAAGAATCGTTATTAGCATATACAGAACGGTAGTATTTTAATGCTAAGAGTTCAAAATTGCGGGTTGGTCTAACAGGAACATTGAAGTTTAGTTGACTAAGCAGGAACTCCGAATCAACATCACCACGAATTATGCCCAGAACAAATAAAGCACTCAGCATCAATCGTCGACTATTTAGAGTTGGCAATTTTATCAAAGCAAGTCTACTTTCATACGGTGGCAAGACATAAGAATTCCAACCAAGATCACGGAGACAGAAAATTAAAAATTGCTTTTGTACCGATTCAATACTATTGATATGAATTGAATAACAAGGATCCCAAACAATTGATCCATACTCAAGAATTGGTCGAACAAGAGAAGTATATAAAAGTTTTGTAATATAAGGATCTAAAAATTCCTTAGACCAGCGCTTCATGAATCCAAGTACCCCATAGGCTTTATTTACCATTATAGAGATGTGATCGCGAAAATCAAGTCTATGATCCAACAGTAAGCCAAGATCCCATATGGTTTGAACTTTATTTAAAATAACAGTATCAATATAATAAGAAGTCTCAATCGGATTGTGTCTAAAAAATGACATGTGTTTGCATTTCTTAATATTTAACTCCAATAAATTAAATCTGCACCATTGAGAAAAATTGTAAAAGTCGGCACTTAGTAAACTATGTCCATTTGTATCATTAAAAGAGTTAAAAAGTTTAACATCATCGGCATACATCAGTACATTAGAATGCAAAATAACAGTAGGAAGATCATTGATGAATAGCGTGAACAAAATTGGACCCAGGTGGCTACCTTGAGGAACACCAGAATGTACTTGAATAATTTTTGATATAACATTGCCAAATTTGACTTGTTGAGTTCTTTGTGATAGATAAGAGTTTAACCATTTTATAGCTGAGAAACTAAAGCCCATAAGTGATAATTTGTGTAATAGAAGATTGTGGTTAACTTTATCAAACGCCTTACTAAAATCCGTGTATATCACATCAGTTTGCATTTTATTTGTAAAACCTTCATTGACGATAGTAGTGAGTTCCAAAACATTAGTTGTAGTTGAACGGGACTT
Organism: Bellardia pandia; assembly: GCA_916048285.2. Lineage (NCBI taxonomy): Eukaryota > Metazoa > Arthropoda > Insecta > Diptera > Calliphoridae > Bellardia > Bellardia pandia. Next base: position 3,935,849 of record OU696534.1, read on the forward strand.
ACGAAACCCATGTTGACATGGTGATAGAAGGGAAGAAATTTGATGATATAAGCAATCTGTAAGAATTTTTTCAAGGAGTTTTGGAATTGCATTAATTTTAGCGATACCTCTGTAGTTAGATACATCATTTTTACTGCCATTCTTGAATAAAGGAATTATATATGATGTTTTCCACACTGATGGCAAATAACACGCTACAACAGATTTGTTAAATAATGCAGTAAGAGGCGCGGACAGTGATGCTGCACAGTTTTTAAGGATACTGCTTGGAATACCATCAGGACCTGGACTAAACGAGTTCTTCAGCGACTTTAAGTTCGAAAGCACAGTATCAATATTTATAAATGGAAAGTAAATCCCACATGAATGAGTCGTAGTATAAGGATATTTTGTTGTGTTAGAATAGGACTTGGTAGAATAAGTTGTTGAAAAGAAGTCAGCAAATATATTGCTTATTGAAACATCGTCATCAGCAGTTAAGGAGCCATACTTCAATTGCTTTGGATAACATGAAGAGCGACGCTTGGAGTTTACGAATTTATAGAAAGATTTGGGGTTTACTCTTATATTGTTTTTAATACGATAAATATAGTTATTGTATGCAAGTTTATTAGTAGTGTTGTATTCAGATCTTGCTATAGCATATTTACGAAAATCAACCAGTGCACCAGTTCTCAAATATTTAGCAAAACATTTATTTTTCTTATTTTTAGCATTTCGTAAGTGTTGATTATTCCATGGCGGCCCATTATTATTGTAGAATTTACTTTTTGGAACTGTGATACTAATGAAATTATGCAAAATATTATAAAAGCTTGATACATTATTATCTAAGTTATCATCAGCAAGTACATAATCCCAATTGACATTAGATAGCAAGCTGTTAAGTACAGTATAGTTAGTGCGAGTAAAACAGTAAGATTGCAATGGTATAACATTTTGTATTCTAGCCATAGATTGTTCATTATCCGGCAATGATAAACCAATTTCAAAAGGAGGATGGTGAAGGTCAACGGGATACGACACAGGCAATGTATCACGAAGACAAAATTCCAGAGGATAATTAACGAAAGCAAGATCAAGAATATTTCCGGATTCATTTGTTATATGGTTTAATTGGAAAAATCCGCATCCATGCAGGGAGTTTAAAAAATCGGACATAATTGTTGGTAGCAAATAATTACAATCAAAGGATTGAACCCATTTTACATTTGGAATATTAAAATCGCCAAGTAGAAGTACTATATCGGATGTGTTTGATTGATTCAGAACGAATTTAATAGCGGAAAAATGTTTATTATATATTAAAAGAGATGAGTTAGGTGGTATATAAGAACACGTGACAAATAATTGTCTATGACCAACACGAATTTTAACCGCAATAAACTCAATTTCATCATCAATGTCATCAATTAAAACATTTTCTATAATCTCACATAGCAAAACATCAAGGACAGCAATAAGTACTCCACCACCAAGTTTTCGCATACGATCATATCTAAATATTTGATATTTGGAACATAGAATTTCATTGTTATGAATACATTTTTTATCATTCAGCCAGGTTTCGGTAAATACAATAATGTGGTATGAAAAATCAAAACTGTTTGCAAAAAGATTAGTTAATTTAGTATTGAGACCCCGTACATTTTGGTAAATAATATTAATGAGATTATCTATCGATAGTTGAGTTAGTTTTTTGAAGATGATTGCGGTAGATGAACAATGCCAGATGTTGAAGTATTTTTATACTCGTATTCACGAATAAGAGCATTTGGCGGCCAAAAATCTAGATTCACAATTGTATCAAAGTACTCTTGAGGGACGATTATTTTAAAAGATGCTTTATTTCTTGGTTCAGAATATTTAAATTTGAAAACAATCATATCAATATTGGAGCCAATTTTATCAGTTATGTAATGTTTGATGTCATCAGTAGTTGTAAAGGAAGCAAATCGAGCAGCAAATATAGTTTTTTTTGGAGAAATAACTTGAAGAATTGGAGTATTGTTAGACGGTATAGCAACAGGAGTGGGCGGATTTAAGTTAGTTGAAACAGATGAACTTGTTGAATTGTTTGGCGGATTAAGAACTTGTTGAATAGTTTTGTGGTTTGGTGGTTTAAAAACAGGAGCGAGTTGATTTAGATTCATGGGAACAGGTGAACTTGTTGAATTAATATGGAATGGAGTCATCACAGTTCAATATTTACTACTTTGTTTTTTTTTAATAAATAAATGGAATTTTTGAAGTTTTTTAATTTTTTGAAGTTTTTGTTTGCTCTTTTTTCTATTTTATTAGCTTTAGGTTTTCTTTGAGTTGCTGTACAGCAAGGGCGCCGGAATGTTCATGTCTGAAGGATGGTATTGGTGTTTCCGTCTCTGTCCTGTTGGGAGATGATGTTACCATCAGCAATATAACGACAAAACATAGAGCGCTGCTATTATATATACTTTAGCTTAAGTTAGTTTTCGTTAAATATTATTTTAACATTATGTTAGATTTCGAGCCATTTTGTTATTATTATCTATTCGTTGTCTAGATCTCAAGGAATTTAGTAACCTTTTATAGTCACTTTTGATTTATATCGAGCCCTTCTGATAATTGTAAATAAAACATCATTTGTATCACTACAATATTGGAAAAATTCTAAAGGAAAGTGTGTTTCTTTTTATTTACAATAAAAAACTAAAATTGCCTTTTTTATTAACACAAGCCAAGTTGTTTGGAAATTTGGCTGGCAAATTTACAGGTCCCACAAAACCATCTACACACACACTTGGTGAATTAACACATCTTTTGTGAATAAAATCAAAAGTTGTAGACAGATTTTAATTATTTATGTCTTGTTTTGTTTGGAACTTTGTTTGCTATACCTGCAGAAAAAATTAGAAGCACAGCTGCGTTTTCCAATTTTTTATGCAGTTTTAAAAAACAAAATTTTTGAAATTTTGCTAAAAAAACTATTTTTTTTTGGTAAAAAAAAATTATGTTTCTACAACCACTGCGCATATTGGAAAAAAGTTTAACCTTACTTAAAGAAAATTTCATTGCGGAATTTCGTTTTTTTTAGTTTATTCAATAAACTAAACCGTTTTTGAGTTACGCGAATATATGTTGTGCAACCTCCTCCATTCTCGAAATAACGGTATATTTCGAAAAAACAAGCTAACCTAAACAAACGGTTAGCACCACTGGATTCAGCGTACCCGAATTAGGTTAACCCGCCTGGTGCCCCGTTTGTCACAAAAAAAAAAGTGTCAAATTCTAGCACAGTGTTATTAGTTCATTCGGATAGTCGGATATCTTAAAATGTTTTGTATATTTTCAATATAAAATTTTTTTTTTTGCTTTTAATTATTTATTGAATCTTCATATATGAAATGACAATAAGTATTCAAATCTTAATACTAAACAGAAAATAATAAGCCCAGCCAGTGCTAGACAAAAATTTTTATGATACTAAAAAAATTTCACATCAACTGATACAGTCATCTGTTTTGCGCTTGAGTTAAAGCAAGGGTATCCCTCCTTCTCAACCGATTGTGGCTAAAGTTAAGGATGTCTCGTGCAAGTGGGTTTGGATGGTGTTCAAGTTTGCTGACGTACTTTGACGCATATTTTGTAAATTCGACTTTTACTAATGGCACGCCTAGATCTTTGTGGATTCGAGAATTTTTAACATACCATGGTGCTGCAGTAATTATACGTAGAATTTTATTTTGACCCCTTTGAATTTTTTCAATGTTGGATGCTGAGGCAGTACCCCATAATTGAATTCCATAGCACCAGTTTGGCTTTAGTATTGCATTGTACAACAAAAGTTTGCAATCCAATTTCAATGTAGAGTTTCTGCCGATTAGCCAATTAAGTTGCACTGCTTTTAATCTCATTTGTGTAAGTTTCGCTTCAATATGAGACTTCCAAGTTAAACGGCGGTCGAGGTGAATAGTTTTAGTTTCTGTTTAAAAGAAACACCTAAATGTTTATTTTTTTTAATTATTTTATTTAAAAGGATTACATTTATTAAATTAAAGGACCTTTTTATTCCATTCTTTAAATATTTTGTTTCATATGTTCTTACTTTGAACGATTGTTTTTTACTGCCTGCTCTGTTGGAAAACTTGTTTTTAAATATATTTTACTAGATCTTAATTATAAGATCGTACATGCACATGCATGCTCAAACATGACAAAAATCAATGCTTAAATTAACTTACAAAATGTATGTAAGTCAGTAAACAATATTTGTGTCTATTTGTACATGTTTGTATGCTTTGTGTAAGTTGAATTCTGCATGCCCGATCATGACAGTTGCTTTACGCTTAGTAACAACAAAGAGTACAAATTGAAAGCGGTTGTATGTACGAATGCAAGTAAAGAAGTAGATCGAAATATGTATGTATGTGTTACATACATACTTAAACACTCTTGTATGTTTTGTTTAACTGATCTATACTTAGTAACAAAGTTTGGTTGTTAATAATTTAAATTTCTGTGAGCCCAAATAAGACAATTGGCAACAGTAAAGATTTGTGGTGAACGTATTTGTTCAAAGTAAGAACATAGTATCTGTTTTACACATACATATTTATGTATATTAGGGGTGTTTATTTTAAGTTATTAATGTCAATTAACATATACATAAGTATGTTCATACATGTAACTGTGAATGCCGAGGTATTTGACTTCATTGTGTTGCGGGATAATTTGATTATTTATTCTGATGAACGAGCAGGTATCTTTTCGCAATGTGAAAGTTATATGAATACATTTTTGTTCGTTAACCCTGATTTTCCAAAGCTCTAGCCAATTCTCTAGCTTATGAACATAATTCTGCAAATTCTGTGATGCAACTTGGTGGTCCTTATGGACGCTGATAAAGGCTGTATCGTCTGCAAAATTACGGCGACAAGAAAATTTTACTATCGCATTAAGACATTCGTATTAATGAAATACCCTTTAGTCCGAATGAAAATTTACACGAAATCTTCAAAAACATATGTTCAACGATAAACACAACCATTCCTCCAATCAAAAGCATATATCGGTTACAAAACCATAACAACAAAAAGAAAAATGACTCGCCTGATGCTGCAATTATTGTAAAAATGTGGTCCCCATACGACAAAAATTTCTTCTTAAAAACATTATCGAATTTTAAGAAACTCAATAAAAACTTTTCCTTTCGATTGAATCAGATTGGTTTCGTTTCTGAAAATAGATTCTTTGTGAATGAAAGCTTAACAAAGGATAATTATGAAATTCTACGTGCTGCAGTAAAAATGAAAAGGGAGCGCAGGATACATAGTGCCTTCTCCATGCGAGGGATCGTATATGTTAAAAAAAACTGCAAATGATCCTATTATTCAGATTGATGAAATCGAGCATTTGGATTGGTTATTTCCTGTATCAGGTGATCAGTTTAGTTTTGTCACTGGTCACCAAAGCAATAACACAATGCAGCTACAATAATATATTTTTATTTTTATTTGTGAATAACTTTATTTTTTCTTGCCATCTACTTTTTTTTATATTATTTGCGATATTTTGTCTTTTTTATTATTTTACAATGCTTCTATTTATAAATTATTTTTATTTAAAAAATCCTATGTTAACTCTTGCGTTACTTCTTTTATTTTATTTTTGTGTATATATAAATGAACTTTCAAAATAATTTAAGGGATGGTTCCATATCAAAATTCTTTCTAAACAAGCACACGGTCTAAAAATCTGTCATATAAATGCTCAGAGTTTGGCGTCTAAAATTGAAGAATTCCGGTACATATTTGAGAACTCCAACATTGATATTGTATGCGTTTCAGAAACATGGTTTCATACAAGTATCACTGTGGAGTGGCTATTTATATTAGAAAAGGCATAGCTTACAATATTAGAAGCACATCTTATAGTAATGATGATGGTCATAGTAATAATTGCTTGGTGGAATACGTCTTAATAGAAGTCATATCCGATAGAAGAAAATTACTGGTTGGAAGTTTGTACAGGCCTAATAATAATATACCAATGGAACCGTTTTTTTCAATTTTGGAGAACTTTACAGCTTTATATAATGACGTTGTCCTTGTGGGTGATTTCAACTCAAACCTCTTGACTGACAGTAGCATTATCGACATCTTGGCACCATTAGGACTTGTTCCAACTAACGTAACCACACCTACTCACTTTACCTCGTCCAATAGCACTCTAATAGATCTTCTCTTTGTTGGTAATAACAGGAATGTTCTATTTTACGACCAACTGTCTGCCTCGTGTTTTTCGAAACACGATTTATTGTTCATGACCTATAATTTTCAATTGCAAGTACCACCTATTCAATAACTTTTCGTGATTTCGAAAATATTAATTACACCACACTGGAACTAGAATTACTCAGAGTTAATTGGAATGCAATCTATTTTATGGCTTCACCAGAGAATCAACTAGCCTTTCTTGAGCGTAATATATTATGTTTGTTTGATAAATCTGTTCCAATAAAAACCAAAATAGTGGGTCAAAAAAATAGACCATGGTTTTCACCATATATTAAGCAAGCTATTAAGCAAAGAGACTTAGCTTTTTCTCGTTGGAAACGGTTTAAAACAAACGATCTACACGTTGAATATTGTTCAGCAAGAAAGACAGTACACAAAATAATTAAGCAGGAAAAATCTAAATTTTACACTGAAAAATTCTCCACGGCTCTGGGATCAAAGAAAACCTGGGATATTGTAAAAGAAATTGGTGTTGGTAAATCTAGAAATTATGACCCTGTTTTTATTGTACCAGATGTTCTTAATGAAAAATTTTTGAATATTCCTTTTGTAGAAGCTGATATTAGTTTTTACAATCATAGCCATAACAATCGTGAACCTCATTATAACTTCTCTTTCGATTGCGTAGATCAGTTCGATGTTATAAGGAACTGTATGTTAATAAAATCAAATGCAGTTGGCGTCGATGAAATTCACCCAAGATTCTTTAAAATAATTCTTCCAATAATATTGCCCTATGTTACACATATATTCAACAATATAATTACCACTAGTCATTTTCCCTCAAATTGGAAAAAATCTAAAATTATACCAATACCTAAAACTAAATCAGAATATAGGCCAATCGCTATTTTACCCTTTATGTCCAAAATATTTGAGAGGATAATACATAGTCAGATATCTAATTTCGTAAATGATCATAATTTGCTTAATGATAAGCAAACTGGGTTTCGGCAAAAACACAGTTGAACAACTACTCTTGTAGATGTTGCGGAAGATATAAGAAGTGAGATAGATGAACGAAAAACCAATATTTTAGTACTTTTAGACCATTCGAAAGCTTTTGATACAGTCGATCATAACGTCCTATGTTATAAACTACAGCACATGTTTATGTTTTCTACAGCCGCTACACAACTAGTATTTACATATCTTACCAACAGGCATCAGTATGTTCAAAGTGGTAACGATAAATCAAATTTACTACCTGTTATGAGAGGTGTACCGCAGGGGTCGATTATTGGGCCTCTACTATTCTCGCTTTATGCTAATGACCTGCCGAGTCAACTTACGCACAGTAAAATCAGAATGTATGCTGACGATATACAAATTTACATCAGTTGTGATTTATCTAAAATTGAACAGTGTGTCTTAACTCTAAATACCGAGTTAAAACATATTTATAAATGGGCTACTGCTAATGGTCTTAGTATCAATCCAAAAAAGTCAAAATATCTTCTAATCCAAAAACGGACTACTATAAGTGATCATATACCGGATATTTTTCTTAATGACACACGTATAGAAAGGGTAAACTCAGCAAAAAATCTTGGAATTATCTTTAATAAGAACCTGACATGGAGCAATCATATTAATTATGCATGTGGCCGTACGTATTCCATGCTTAGAACTCTCTGGCAAACGCAGTATTGCACACCTGTCAAAATAAGAGTACTTCTTGCAAAAACCTATTTATTGCCAGTTCTGATGTATGGATGCGAATTATTTGCCAAATGCGATACCGCAAGTACAGGAAAACTAAACTCAGTTTACAAAAGTATTGTGCGCTATGTATATGGCGTAAAAAGGTTTGATTCTGTTTCGCCTTTTACGGCAAAACTATATGGTATTCAGTTTGATGCCATACTCAAAACAAGAGTACTCCTGTTCATGCACAAAATCGTGTATACCCAACAACCACAACATCTCTATAACCGCTTAACCCTATTGAGTTCTAATAGAGGAAAGCGAATCTTATTGTTTAGACATCATTGTTTAACTTCTGATTGGCAATTTTTTCTTAATGCAATCCGGCTTTGGAATCTACTCCCGCACAACATACAAATAATAAGTAACGCACTGAGATTTAAAAAATGCATTATTAATTTTTTTACATGTTAATTTGTTAACTAAACACTTTTCTTTTTCTTTTTTGTTTTCTTTTATAAATTTATAAATTAATTAGTTTCTACACTTTATCTTTAAGAATTATAATTTTTTTTCTTTTTAATGTTTCTGCTAAAACAATGTTCTATACTGCAATAAGAGACTTTAAGTCTATCAGTTGATACACCGAACTGTTCGGACGTGTTACTTTTAGTGCGGCTGAATTTTCGGTGAAAAAATCGTAATAGGTGAAAAAGTATAAAAAGTTAAATTAAACAAAAAAGTGAAAAAAATAACTCGTAATAGAAAATTAAATACAGTGAGACAGTGAATGAGTAACAATTCTAACAGTGCGAGTGGGCCTCAGAGCCGAAATGCTTATTTCGTGTTGAGCTCGGCAAGTGTTAGTAATGAGAACATTAAAGATCCTGAATTTAATAAAAACTACTTAACTGTGAAACCAAAAATAAGCACAAATCTGAATTTAAGTGCAAGTGCACCAAACTTGAATAAATGTGTTGAACAGGGCACAAACTTAGCCCAAAGCATATTTAATTTAAATAGAAAAATCACTGAAGGACCGTCTTCTTCACGGTCCTCGTTATCAAATATTGGAGAGACGTCAACAGCTGCAAAAGGCACATTAATTCCTAAAAATAAGGCCGCTCCTATAGTTGCTGTTGAAGAAAAACAAAAAACACAGGTAGGAATGGACCGTTATATAACAGTATCGAAGATAGGCAGAAGCCCAAAATCTGCCGAAATTACACCAGCCGCAAATTATCAAAGAATGCTGAAGAGCCACGCTCGCAAAATCGTTTTGCCATCCTCCAAGACAAAAATGATGTCCCTAACGCTGTGAATAAGCCAGTAAAACCACCTCCAATATATTTAAGAGAAAAAAACTCAAACGAACTTATAAAAATATTAGTTTCATTAATTGGTGAAAATTCTTTTTATGTGACTCCAATTAAGCGTGGCAATATTAATGAAACAAAGATTCAGGTTAATAATGAAAACGACTATCGGAGAATAGTATCGGAATTCGAAAAACGCAAAAAGAATTTTTACACGTATCAACTTAAAAACGCAAAAGGTCTACAAGTCGTAATTAAGGGAATTCATTCTTTTGTTGATCCTGAGGAGATCAAAAGCAGTTTGGCCGACAAAGGCTTTCAAATCAAGGCCGTATCAAATATAAGAAACAGAGATAGGATCCCTTAACCATTATTTAGAGTGGAGTTAGAACCTGGTGATGTTAAGCTGAAGAAAAATAAAACACATCCTATATATGACTTGAAATTCATAATGCACCGAAGAGTTACAGTGGAAGAACCTCATAAGCGATCTGGCCCAGTACAGTGTTCGAACTGCCAAGAATATAGTCACACTAAATCTTATTGTAAGTTGCCTACTGTTTGTGTTGTTTGTGGGGATCTTCATGACACCTCAAAGTGCGATAAACCTAAGGATGATTCCAGGGTAAAAAGATGCAGCAATTGCGGTGGAAACCACACTGCCAACTACAGGGGTTGTCCTGTTTTCGAGGTCGTTAAACGCTCCTTGATCAACAAATCCGCTTCTACCCCTACTCAGACGACAAAAGTACCTATTACAATTATTCCCCCCGTAGCACAAGCATCCACTAGCCAATTTTCATATGCCAACGTGCTAAGATCTAACCAACCAACAGTGCAAAATGAATCACCAATAAATGATACAAACAGCCACAATTTTAGCCGTCTTGAAGGTATAATGGAGAATCTGGTGCAAGCCATGAACCATTTCATGTCAAGCATGACAAGTATGATGCAGGAGATGCAAAAAATGCAGCCCACGCTACTGCAGGCCATACTTAATAGAGCATGAACTGTCTCAAAATATGTTTCTGGAACGCAAACGGCATACGCCAACACAAAAATGAACTTGAATATTTTCTTTTTAATAAGAAAATTGATGTAATGCTGATTTCCGTGACTCATATGACGTCGAGAAGCATTTTTAAAATAAGTGGTTATACATTCTACGACACCAAGGACCCCAGAGATAGATCATGTGGTGGCTCGGCAATATTGGTCAAATCGCGAATCAAACACCATTCATTGGGTGGTCTTTCAGAGTGTTATCTTCAAGCAACAAACATCTGTATTGAGAACTTTTGTCAAAACCTCGTGATTTCGTCAGTTTACTGTCCGCCCAGATTTTCAATAACAAAAGATCAGTATAGAGATTTTTACAAATCACTAGGTAGCCGTTTCATAGCGGCTGGCGACTACAATGCTAAGCATACATTCTGGGGCTCACGACTCGTTAGCCCTAAAGGTCGTATCTTGTACGACTCCCTGTCTGAAATGGGACTGAATGTGATTTCAACTGGTCAACCAACTTATTGGCCAACTGACCAGCAAAAAATTCCTGATGTTATCGATTTCGGCGTGGCGAAAGGGGTATCCCCGGAACTCATTGAAGTCGAGGCTTCACTGGATCTTTCTTCAGATCACTCACCCACTGTAATCACCATCAGAAGTCCTCAGCAAATCGTAACTGATGCCTTACTTCTTGTCAAACGTCTGAATTGGCTAAAATACAAAAAATACATCAGCACTCACTGCACAGAGAAACTCCCGTTAAAAACTGCTGAAGACATCGATGCCAGTATAAAAAGTCTTAATGAACATGTCGAGAAAGCCGCAGAACATGCTTCTTCCACTTACCGCCCGAATAGGTACAACAGAGTTTTTTCTGCAGATGTTGAGCAACTGTTGTCTGAAAAAAGGAGAGTCCGAAGAGAGTGGCAACAACACAGATCGCCCCAACTTAAAACTAGGTTGAGAGAATGTACCAAAAACCTTAGGATCTTGCTAGAAGCGCAAAAAGCAGCGTCTCTCAAACAACATCTGGAAGGTCTAGACGCAACTTCCCAGTCAAATTATTCATTATGGCGTGCAGTCCGAAATCTAAAAAAACCCGTCTTCGCAAAACCTCCACTGCGTACTTTGAACGGATCTTGGGCACGAAATAACGAAGAAAAAGGCAACCTTTTCGTAAGTCATTTAAAAAATGTATTCACTCCCAATACGGATACTGACATTAGCGAACTACCGCCTGTTGTTGCCAGACCACCTGTACAAATAAGATTTCAATATCTGGAGGTTGTTGAGGCTATTGATAATTTAAATGTTAAAAAAGCACCTGGGTTTGATAAAATCAGCAATAAAAAGATTTTTGAGCTACCTCGCATTGCAAAAAGATTAATCCTCTTTATTTTTAATGTCATCTTACGGCTTGAGTACTACCCTCCGGTTTGGAAAATCGCTTTAGTAAAGATGATTCCTAAGCCGGGAAAAGATCCTTGCAAAGTTGAGTCGTATAGGCCAATAAGTCTATTACCAACTATGTCCAAATTATTCGAGAAATTGCTTATAACCAAGCTGACTCCGATTTTGAATGAAAACAACTGCATTCCCAATCACCAGTTTGGCTTCAGACGTCAACACAGTACAATAGAACAAACACATAGATTGGTACAAGTCATAAGAAAAACCTTTGAGGAAAAGAGATACTGTTCGGCACTCTTTATTGACGTCTCTCATGCTTTCGACAAAGTATGGCATAAAGGCCTGATATCTAAATTAAAGCAGAACTTGCCGGTGAATCTTCAACACCTACTATGGAAATACTTAATCGACCGTCAGTTTATGATTAAAGAAGGTGATTATTTAAGCCGTCCTCAACCTATAGGTGCTGGCGTCCCTCAAGGTAGTATCTTAGGACCAATTCTATACTTGCTGTACACAGCAGACATGCCAACAAACAATGAAATTCACACGTCAACATTTGCTGATGATACGGCATTTTTCAGTACTCACAAAGATCCAAAAGATGCCTCGATTCAATTACAGCACCACGTAACGCAAGTGGAGAAATGGGCAAGACAATGGGGAATAAAAATAAATGAACAGAAATGCACCCACGTAACATTTACTCTACGTAGGGAATCATGTCCCCCTATTCGTATTAATGACCATATAGTGCCTCAAAACTCACACGTGAAATATCTTGGTATTCATCTGGACCGTCGCCTCACATGGAAACTACATATAGATGCTAAGCTGACTCAAATGAAACTGAAAGCAGCCCAAATTCATTGACTCATCGGAAACTCCATCCTTCGGCTCGATTGTAAGCTTCTACTCTACAACTCAATCTTAAAGCCAATTTGGTGCTATGGTATTCAGTTATGGGGCACTGCCTCCAATATTGAGAAAATTCAACGCCGTCAAAACAAAATTCTACGAATGATAACTACCGCTCCTTGGTATATTAAAAACAACAACATACACAACGATCTTGATGTTCCACTTGTCAAATGGGAAATAACTAAACACGTGGCACATTATTTGGGTAAGCTGGAAACTCATCCAAATCCCCTCGCTCGAGACATCTTACAACATCCCGGTCATAGCCGTTTGAGAAGGAGGGACACCACCGCTCTCAGATGAATAAATACAAGTTGATCATTATATCCTATCGAATTTGATTTGAAACTAGATTTTGTCTAGCATTGGCTGGACTTATCTTAATTAACTTTAGTTTTAGGATTTGAATACCTATTGTTAGTTCATTTAAAATGAAGATACAATAAAAAAGTATATGCAAAAAAAAAAAAAAGTCTTGTGTATAGAATTGGAAATAAATAAATAAAAATAAATAAGTTGACGTATGGATTTTGGGGTCTGACGGCATGTCGGAGGCATAAATCAAATATAAAGTAGGACCCAGTATGCTACCCTGTGGCACACCTGATTCAATTGGCTGAGCGGTACTTAAAAAATCACCTTCTTTGATTTTAAATTTGCGACCGTGTAGTAAATTTTTCTAGTGTTTTCAAATTAATGACTTTTATGGCAAATGTACTCGGTGCTTGGAAAGCTAGAATAGGCTTAGCTCGCCGGATTGGGGAGGGTTCTTGAGCACACTTAACCTCTACACACTACACAAACAAAAAAATAAATAAATCTTTCCAAGACTTGACTTTAAAAGAAATGTAAATTTAACAATAAAAACCTGGCTATTGAGTGAATGCTAATTATGGTAATTTTGTAAAATCTGTATACAGAAGTGATAGATGTTTTTATCACATTGAACACTATTGAATAAATGACCCACCCTCATTATCTTAAGATACCCCTAGTGTTCTTTAAATAATGTTCAGTATCTACCCTAAAAGAAAGCCTACTAAATCATCCGTATTATATAATTAATTCTCAGCATTCCCAATAAAATTATCTTTACTCAAAACTTTCCATATTTGTCAATTCAAATCTGTTTATTAATATATTAAATTCATTTTATATAAAGCAAGATATTCCTATCAGACTTAAAATATATATATATATATTTCAAAAAAAATTATTATGAAATGTCTTATTATAAATAATATAAAGTTTGTTAGCAAAATAATTAAGTTTATAAATCATTAAATGTTAAACGAGTGCATGTTAATTAGTTTTGTATATTATAACTCACGATTTCTTTGTGTTTCATTGGTGATGATGATGTAAAATGTTAACCCTTTTTTGTTACTCGGCTGATAGTTTGAGCTCAAAATATCCAGTGTGCTGTAACTCAGAAAAATTTGGATTAGTTGAAATATTAATTAAATCGGTAAATATAATATACAAAATATATTTAACATGTCCAAAACTTATAAATTAATAATTAAATTAACATTATAGTTATAGATAGGTGCAATATAATTTACATTAAGAAAATATATAAAATAATAATGTTCGATTCATTCTTTTAACATTAATATATTAAATCTCTTTGTTGTTCATTTGATAAAAAAATACATTAAATGTTAATGTTAAATGAACATTACTCTTTACAGATGTAAAGTAATAATTTATAAAAACAAAGTTTACAAGAAACTCTCTTCAAGTTAAAAAAAATTCTTTATGTTAACTTACTTACATATATATATTTTATAAATCTTACTCTTAGTGTTTCTTTTATTTTTTTTTTTTTTTTATTTCATAAATTGCAACGGTGATGTGATGAATTTTGTTTCTGATTATTATAATTTAACGTCATAATGAAGATTGCATTACAATTATAGAGAATTCAATTTTGATTGAGGTTATGACGATAATTCATGCTGGCAATCAATAACCGATTTTAATCTTATTTTACTGTATTATGCATAAGAGTCTAGAACTCTGTAATTAATACGGGAGTAATATTTGGACGAATCTTAAGTTGATGGTCAAAAATACACCGCCAGATTTGTTAAAACGTGTCAAATTATTAAATTAAAAAAAATTAATTAATTTCGTGCAGTGCGGACGTGTTTTTTTTCCTCGCTCCGTATAAAATCATTTTTTAAGTACAAAAAGTATATAAAAAGCATATAAAAATATTGCGAAAAGACGCTAAAAAAAAAAAATAAACAAAATTAAAATAAATCAGCTATCATTATCCGCTGTTAATGATGCTACATACTAAATAATAATCAAAAGTTTAAAATATAAATAAGCATAGAAAATATAAAAATGCCCATTGAGCGCTCTCCCCCGCCGGAGAGGTGCCGCTCCCCTAACAATAAAAAAAATGATAAACATCTGTCTCAGTCAAACCTTACTACAGTAAATAGCTTATGTGTTATAAGTGCGAATGGTCAAGCACCATCAATAAGCTCAAACTCTCTTCCCGCTCAAAATACTTATGCATCTGCATCAGATTACAATCCGAATGATCACCACAAATATCCTAGTCTCACTGCGCAATCGCAATTGAAACCCCTCTCTTGGAGCTCTCAATGTACTACTCCAACAACTGATACTCAAATAACTGCAACTACATTCCAATTTATTTCAACAACCCCCACACTTACAACTAATAGCACAACTCCTTACTCTTTGGTTACTACTCTCGCACCAACAACTACAACTACCACAACTTCGTACTCAGCAATAACAACTCTAGCTTTAGCAACAACAACAGTAACATCAACAGCCTTCTCATACTTACCAATAATGACAACAAGTAAGTTACATGAAATTCATACTCCCTTAAATAAAGAGAAATTAAAAAACAGTAACATATCAAAGAGGCCTCGTAACTCACCCACAAAACTTATTGAAAACACAAACAGCAATAAAAAAGTTAAAACTAAAGAGCAGCCACAAAAAACACTAAAATCATACTGGTTAAGCCAACCTTCAACCCCAAATAGGTTTGAAATATTATCTATTGATGATAATGAAAATAAAGAAGACCAAATTCAAAATGATGGTGTTCCCCACAAACAACCAGAAAAAAATAAACCTACAAAGCCCCCACCAATATATGTTCAAAACGTGCAATTCATAGATAACCTCAATAATGCTTTAAACTCCTTACCAAATTGTCATTACGAAATACGTGTTCTTAAAGAAAATGAAATAAAAATTCAACCTTTAGAATCTATTCACTACACCCAAATAGTAAACCTATTAAGAGCTAAAAACACCCAATACTACACTTATAAACCTAAAGAACAAAAAGGTTTCAAGGTTTTCTTGCGTAATATGCATTATTCAACCGACAAAGAGGAAATAAAAAAAGAACTATGTGAACTAGGACACGAAGTAACACATATCCAAAATATCCTACAAACTGGTACAAAAAAACCACTATCTCTGTTTTCTATTGAACTTAAATCAAGTAAAAATAATAAGGAAATATGTTCTTTAACCCACCTTTTACACTGTAAAATTAGTTTTGAACCTCCACGTTCAAAAAGAACTTTACCTCAATGTACAAACTGCCAAAAATATGGCCACACCAAAAACTTTTGCAACAAAATCCCCGTTTGCGTTAAATGTGCTGGAGATCACAAAACTATGCTTTGCCCAATCAAACAGAAAAGCGAACATATTAAATGCGCGTTATGCGGTGAAAACCATACCGCAAATTATAAAGGATGTATGGTATACAAATCCCTCAAAATTAAGCAATTTCCACCACTAAGAAACAAAGAAAAAATAACCGTCCAAGAACACCAAACACAACAAGCTGATAATTCTCGAAACGTACCTACAACAAACAGTAGAATAAATCCAACAGTGACTTACGCTCAAGCAACAGCACAGAGTCAAAACCCTAATACTGAGGAAATGTCCATTATTAGTAATTCTTTATTCAGTTCCACTACACCGCAAATAAGTAATGATATGCAAGACCTTAAAGATATGATGAAGCAACTGATTTCTCAAGTATCTAACATGATGAACATTATCACAGTACTTCTAACTAAGCTCGATGGACAGACTAAGTAAACTTATGGTGTTTTCTTTTCTGAAATAAAATGTTACACCTTTATTATGTACATTTTTATAATGTTTACCCCACATTTTAAAGATGTCGCATTTTTAATGGTCAGAATAGAACATAAAATCACAACAGTGTAACACTTTTTTCCATGTACAGCTGTTTTTGTTTTTTTTTTTTTAAAAGAAGAAGCAGATAGCTCCCTGGTAAGATCGCTTGAAATAACACAATGAATATTTATCAAAATGACCTATGGCACTTTCCCGACTAATACGAAAATTCTTCTCAAATATAAAAATTATATATGTATATAAACATACATTACATATATAAGAAGTAGGAGATATTGTCCTATGAAATTTGACATATGTACATCAACTTCAGAGTATTCATTAATTACGTTCTTTACCAAGCCTTTCACTCACGGTTGTGGATTTCTTTCCATAATCATATAAAATATTTTATCATCATCTGATGATGAAGATGAATCCAACAAGTCATCCAAAATTTTTTAGCACATAAAAAATATTTTCCATTTTGTATATTTTTTTTTTGTTTCTTAACACAAATACACATTCATAAACAAAACAAATGTCAGCTGCATCAATGCCAACTTAGCCCTTTTCGGGCTAGATTTAGCCGGATTTTAGTCACTCAAAACGCGAAAAAAAAGAAAATTGGATGTGGTTTTATATGGATTTTTTTCCATTTAGCCCTTTTTTCAAAAATGTTTACGCGTTTGAGTCTCAAAAGTTGGCATCACTGGTCAGTTGTTTTATCGTGCGATTCTCCCCCTCTAAAAATACAGAGTGTGAAAGG
The DNA here is from genome assembly GCA_916048285.2 of Bellardia pandia. Taxonomy (NCBI): domain Eukaryota; kingdom Metazoa; phylum Arthropoda; class Insecta; order Diptera; family Calliphoridae; genus Bellardia; species Bellardia pandia. The sequence continues at coordinate 3,953,362 of OU696534.1, forward strand.
TGCACCATTTTTTAAATTTATAGCGTGACATTTATAGAAAAGAACACACTACACTTTAGCAGTGTTGACATTTTTTCAGAAAAGAACACAAAAAAATTAAAAAAGATGCGAAATGGGAAAAACGTGTAACATTTTTGCCAGAAAAGAAAACGCCATTAATATAGTACAATGGAACGCGAACGGGCTTATCCAACACACACTCGAACTAAAATTATTTTTAAATCGCTCTTCAGTAGACGTGCTACTTGTCTCTGAAACCCACTTCACACAAAAAAGCTTTATAGCCATACCAAACTACTCAATCTTTTATACAAATCATCCTGACAACACAGCGCATAGGGGTACAGCAATAATAATACGAAAATCCATTAAATGTACTGAATTACAGAATTTTAGAAAAGATTATATTCAAGCTACTTCCATTTTAATAGAAGATATACACGGTCCATTTGTATTATCTGCAGTCTACTGCCCGCCGAAATATAATAACACAAAAATTGAATATCTTGAACTCCTTAAATCTCTTGGGAATCGGTTTATAGTGGGTGGTGATTTTAACTCCAAAAATACAGTTTGGGGATCTCGATTAACACTATCGAAAGGAAAAAATTTACTAGAGGCAATAAATGAATTCAAATCCAAATTTATAAGTACTGGAGAGCCTACTTACTGGCCTACAAACATTCACAAAAAACCAGATCTCTTAGACTTTTTTATTACCAAGAATATAAGACATGATTATCTAAATATAAAATCATGCTTTGAATTATCTTCTGACCACTCTCCAGTGGTACTTATATACCAAACCGATGTACTTCTATCCAATCAAAATAAATTTATATACAACAAGAAAACCGACTGGGATTGTTTCAGGGAAATCTTAGAGACAAAACTCGAGACAAATATATCGCTAAAAACCGAAGAAGAATTGGATAATTCTATACCTTTTTTCAATGATACGCTTATAAACGCGGTTAGTGATTCTACTCCAACCAGAACACACACAGTAGATAAATTCAGTATCCCACCTCACATCCAAGAGAAAATAAAAGCCAAACGAAGATTAAGAAAAAGATGGCAAACTACAAGGTCAATTCAGGACAAAACCCACCTTAATAGGCTCACAAAAGATCTCAAAAACTTGCTAAAGAAGGACAAAGAAGATAAACTACAAAGATATCTTACTAACCTTGGCTCATCAGCTACAACAAATTACTCGCTCTGGAAAGCAACCAAAAAAATAAATAATGGAATTTTACATCAGCCGCCGATCCAAAAACCTGATCTCACATGGGCCCGCACAAATGAAGAAAAAGCTAATGTTCTTGCAGATCATTTTTCTAAAACCTTTACAAATCCAATGGACGAAAAGGATATAACTCTTCAAAGTTTTCCAAACAGCTCTTCCAACTCTCATATCAGAAGAATTTCAATTAATGAAATTAAAAAAATTATAAAAACAACAAAAGATAATAAATCTCCTGGTTGTGATCAGATCACCGGAAAACTACTAAAAGAATTGCCGAATAAGGCCCTAGTCTATTTAAGAAATTTATTTAATTCAGTTATAGATATTAAATATTTCCCAAAAGTATGGAAAGTCGCTGAGATAATCGCTATTCCTAAACCAAACAAAGATGCCTCAAAAACAACATCTTACAGGCCAATTAGCCTTCTGCCACTGCTGTCAAAGATCTTCGAAAAACTCATCTATGAACGTATTGAACCAATTCTTCTAGAAAGACAACTCATCCCCAAACACCAATTTGGATTTAGGCGAAAGTTCTCTACTATACAACAAATTCATAGAGTAACAAATAAAATATCGTCTGATATTGACAAAAAAAACTTTTGCGTTGCAACATACCTCGACGTTGCAAAGGCGTTTGATAGCGTATGGCACAAAGGTCTTCTTCATAAACTAAAAAATCAATTGCCAAAAGAATTCTTCTTAATACTACAAAACTACCTACAAAACCGAAGATTCTATGTTAAATATAAAGACGAGTATTCAAAAATACTTTCTATAAAAGCTGGAGTACCTCAAGGTAGTGTCCTCGGACCAATGCTTTACCTCCTGTTTACATCAGATATTCCAACTCCTACAACAAATAACAATATGATAGCAACATTTGCTGACGACACTGTTCTACTATCATCACACGCAAACATCAAATGGGCTATGCAAAACTTACAACAACTGCTCAATAATACAATGAATTGGTTCCGTAGTTGGGGAATTCAAGTAAACAGTGATAAAACAATTCAAGTAATCTACACTAATAGAAAGATAACAAACTTTCAACCTATTCAAATAAATACTCTACCAATTCTTATGGATACAAAGGCGAAGTATCTTGGCATTATAATTGACTCAAAACTTAACTGGAAAGATCACATCAGTCAAAAGAAAAAAGAAATAAACAACAGGTTTAGACAATTATTTTGGCTGTTAGGGAGAGAATCTAAACTAACAACTCAAAGCAAACTACTTATATACAACACAATTATAGCGCCAATTTGGAAGTACGGGGTAGAAATATGGGGTACAGCTAGCACAACAAACTTAAAAATTATTCAACGAGTTCAATCTAAAATATTGCGAACTATTGTCAACGCAGAATGGTATATTAGAGATGAGGACATACATCGAGATCTAAACGTCAAAACAATAAAAGAAATTATCCGTATCAGCAGCATTAAACATACAAATCGTTTAACACAACATTCCAACATGGAACTCAGACAGTTGCCGGCAAACGAAATCCTGGCACCTAGAAGACTTAAACGGTATACACCTTCAGATCTAGCTGAGCGATACTAAAATATTTATATATTACTTATCATTCAATAATTCGATTTAAGTTATCTTAGGTACTGATTTAAGATAATTATCATCCCACCTCTGTAAATTAAATTACTTATTGTCATCTTGTTGACAGGTGTAATAATAAAGGGAAGTTAAAAAAAAAAAAAAAAAAAAAAGTTGATGGTGACTTCATTATAATGATGATGTATGTTGTTGAATATTATATTATAAGGCAAACATTAAAATAATATGTATCATAAACGACATCAGAAAACGTGCATTCGGATAATGTTGAACTTTGGACTTGCTCACGTAAAGTCATAAATTGATGAAATATTCAAAAACAATTACTCAAGTAATTATGACCATCTTAAGCATCTCCAGTATTAATTATAATAGTGTTATAAAAACCCAAAATTAATTGGGTTTTTCACATTCGCTGACACACTATTTTTGAACTATTTTTATTAAATATTTTTGCTAATTTTATTATTTTTATCTACCTAAGTATATAAATCTTAATACATTTAAAAATTTAGTTTTATTAAATTTCCTATACTCCGTAAATTAACTTTACTCTTGGAAATTTCAATAAAAAAAAGAACGGAAGATTGAACCAAGCTTTACACCTCGTTTTTACTTAGATCTCTCATGTATGTGATTAGTTGATAATTACATTGTTTATCGATATCTTATCAATGTTGCTAACTTAATTTGTACTCGTAACTATTATATCTGACATAATTGGAAGACATAAATTATGTTATCTTATGGCATGAGATATACTGGTTATGTTGTGCTACTGGTGTGAGCATAATTTTATCATAATTTAACATAATTTATGATATACTAACATACTTATATTAACATAAATACGTATTTAAAATATTTGAATAAACATTTGAGTGTTTGCCTACATTTAATATTTTATTTTATAATGTTAACATTTGTAACTAATTTTTTTGAGTGATCTGAGGTCTTCTGTTTACATAAACTTAGTATATTTTAAATTCAATAAAAAAAATCATTTAGTTAGAACTTTACCAACATTTTATTATTATTATTTGCAAAATTTGTTACAAAACCTTCTTTGTAGTACTAGTATACATAGGACGAAAATAAGGAAAACTAATTTTGAATGGTTTTCGTGGGGCACGACCACGCCCTGATTATATTATTAGCCGGGCAATTATTAATCTATCATTAAACTAATTTAGAGGCTTAAGATCCTTTGCATGATACATGCCAATATATTTGCCTGAAGTAGTCTCAAGCTCATAATAAGATGTACCGACTTTCTTTCTAACTTTGCATTTAACATAGGGTGGCAATAATTTCGCATTAACACCCTTTTTTCATGTCAGATTGCTGAAAGCTCTTTCGCAAAACTTCCTGACCAGGCTTATAACTAATATCTCTAGATCTCAGGTTGTATCTTTTCGTTGCTTTTTCATGAGCTATGAGTAAATTTTCTTTTACTTTTTCGTGTATATTTGACATTCTGCAGTCATTTGGTATGAAATTGCATTGCGGCTCATTTAAGCTATTTCATTTTTGAAGAATCTCATATGCAGATGCGTGAGTTACCATGTTATAGCCGAAGACACAAAAATATGGCGAACTCTTGATTGCATCATGGTAATCGCTTCTTAATATACTAGCTATTTTAGAAACATGCATGCCCATCTATCCTGCTTATCCTTTAATAATACACGAAGTTTCACTAAGAATTCGCGATTTGTTCTTTCGGAAGCATTCGCTTGTGGGGAGTAGAAAGCAGTTTTTATATGGGTTACACCATAAACTTTAAAAAATTCGGACATTTGTGATGATACGAACTGCTTTCCATTGTCCGAGTGAATAAATTGTGGGACACCATATTGATGGAAAACTGTTTCCTCTAAAAATTTTATAATAGCAGAGCTTGTAGCTTTTTTAAGTGGCTTCAAGAATATGTATTTTGAAAAATGGTCTATCGCAACAAAGACTGTTGAATTACCCATTTTAGTTCTAGGATAAGGTCCTAACAAATCCATATAAATCCTCTGAAATGGACGTTCAGTGATAATTTGTCTACCCATAGGTGGTCTAAGGATTTGGTTTGCAGGTTTTACAAGTTTACAAACTTCGCAATTGGAAACAAATCTTTTTATGTCAATTGCCATTTTTGGCCAGAAGTATTTTTCCCTAACTCTGTTTAAGGTTTTTGCGAAACCACCATGACACGACAATAAAATATGGTTTAATTCAATAACCTGCTCACAAAGCTCTTTAGGCAACCACAATCTCCACAACGACATTTCTTCAACATATTCACCCTTTCTAAATTTAACCCTTTGGTAAATAAAACCTTCAGATACTACAGTATCGGGAAAACTTGCAGGACTTTCAGAAATTTGCGTAATTAACTTTTTATATTCGTCTGATTTAAAAAATGGAGAATTAAGGTCAATTTCAGTTGTAAATGATGGAAAAGAAATCTCATCGACGTCTAATCTAGACAGAGCATCGGGTACCACGTTTGCTGACCCTTTCCTATACTCAACTTCAAAATCGAAACTTTGGAGTTTTAAACTCCAACGTCCAAGTCGACCGGATAAGTCTTTCTGAGACATCAACCAGCGGAGACTGGAATGATCGGTCACTATTTTGAACGAGAGACCTTCCACATAGGGACGAAATCGTTTAAGGCACACAATCGCGGCGAGGCACTCCAGTTCCGTAACAGTGTAATTTTTCTGGTTTTTGTTCAACTTTTGAGAAACGTACGCGACCGGGTGTTCTTTGCCTTTCTCATCTGTTTGTATGAGTACACCACCTACAGCTACACGTGACGCGTCGCACTGGATACTAAATGGTCGTCCAAAACCAGGCTGTACGAGCACTGGGGCGGATGTTAAAGCTTCCTTCAACTTGTCAAATGAAATTTCCGCTTCTGGTGTTAGTCGAAATTCTGTTCCCTTTTTTAAACAGTCAGTAAGTGGTGCTGCCAAGTCAGCAAAATTGGGGATAAACTGGCGATACCACCCAGTCATTCCTATGTACCTACGTATCTGTCTGGCACTTTTTGGTAGTGGAAAATTCATTATTGCAGCTACCTTCGCCTTGTCTGTCCGTAAGCATCCCTGCCCTACAATATACCCGAGGTATTTTATTTCTTTTTGGCAAAAACGACTTTTCTCGACATTTATTGTTAAATTTGCGGTTTTCAAACATTTTGCCACCTCTCGTAAAATATCAATGTGTGTCTGAAATCCTTTGTACAAACTAACAAATCATCAAGGTAAATGAAGACGTTTTCACGGAGTCGACTGGGAATAGTCTTGTCCATTAAACGACTCATTCTTTGTGCGGCGTTACACAGCCCGAAAGGCATAACTGTAAAGTGATACAGTGGCCGACCAGGTACTGCGAATGCCGTTTTTTCTTTGGAACACTCATCTAAAGGTATTTGCCAAAAGGCGTCTTTTAGGTCAATACCTGTAACATAGTGAGTATCCTGTAAACGACTTAAAAGACCATTGATATGTGGTAAAGGATACGCGTCTTTTTTTGTTAGAGTATTCAATTTTCGAGAATCGAGGCAAAGTCGAATCTTACCCGGTTTTCTAACCAATACAATGGGGCTACAGTATGAACTGTTGCTTTCCTCGATAACTCCTAATTGTAACATACGGTCCAGTTCGGTGTAAGCTTCTGCCTGTCGTGGTGGAGATAAGGGATAATGCTTTATCTTGAAAGGTAACGAATCGCCAGTGTCAATTGAGTGAGTTTCTAATGAAGTGCGGCCTAAGCCACTCTTACTAAATGATGGAAATTCTTCCACTACACGTTCAAGTTCAAAAAGATCTATGTCTGAAAGATTATGCATATTGGTTTTAATGTCAGAAGAAAAGGCTTCACTGTCTAAAGAAATCTCAGAAACAAACAACTGAGGTGCAATGTTAAAACTTTTCCAAAAGTTTATTCCTAAGTAGAGAGACTGTTTTAAATTAGGACATAAGTAAAAAAGTATATTTTTCGTAACACTGTTGTAAGTCGTTGGTATATCTACAAACCCAATAACACTCTGTTTTCCGCCGTCCGCAGTTTTCAGTGAGGTAAAAGTTGGTGTATATTCTAATTGGATCCTGGCTAAAAACTCCAAGCAGCCTTTTCCCAGAACACTGATCGAGGCTCCGGAATCAAGTAACCCGAAAAGTTCTATAGAAGCCAAACTAACTTTTGCATATGGCCTCGTATCTTTCAATTCATCTATAACTGTAGATTCGACTATTCTTGCAAACTTTTTCCTTTTCCTATATCTTTCTCTACATTTCATCACCTTTTTTGGAATTAATTTTTCATTAAAAATGCGTTCTCTTGCCTGCTCATATTTTAACTTTCTATGATGAAAAGTTTCATTTGGTTCAAGAATGCTCGGAATATTGTTATTGTGTTCTTTATTGTCACTATGTCTAGTCAAAATTTTAATTTTTTCATTATCTTTAGCCTTTCCATTTCCTGTGTCTTCAACTGGTTTATAAGAATTTAGATCTGAGGGATTTTTGTGAGAGAACGAGGAACCCTCTTCTACTCGTTCGAGTTTCTGTTTTTCGAGTGCTTTTTGCACTGCGGAGTAGTAATATTTTTTTCGCCACATCTGAAACAGAATAGAGTACATGTTTCGGACGGACAATCGTAGAAAGAGTGGCCAATTTGGTCACAATTCCAACATTTATAATGGCGTGTGTCCAATTCCCTTCGTTCCCTATTTTGGTTGCCCTGGTACCTAAAAGCAGCTATTTCCTCTTCCTCATCATCTAATTCCCTTACGTTTTCATTTATTTCTAATTCTGTAACATGTTTCTTCTGAATTCGACTATACTGCTGTCTCATAACAAACTTTTCGGCTTTTCTAGCAGAATCTCTCAAATGGTCTAAGCTGAATAATTCCGTGGCAAACAAAAGTGAACCTGAAGATTCCTTAACATTATTTTTGATCAACTCTATCATTTTACTCTCATTCATCGGCTGAGAAAGACGATTGTTCATTGCGATCATTTCCGAAAAGTAGTCGTCAAAAGATTCCTTTGGCAGTTGTCGACGTTCAATCATTCTAACGATTTTGTCACAGTCATTTTCTATCTTTCCAAACTGTTTTGTTAATGCAAATTTGATTTCGTCGTACTTTGAGTTGGGGTGCTGTTTCAAAAATGTCCAGAACCAAGTGTCGGCTTTGCCTTTTAAAATAGTATGAAAATTGGAACTAATATATTTGTCTGAACAATTATATCTATTTTTGAGGGTGTCAACTTTAAAGAGAAAATCGTTAACATCATCTGAACCATCGTAAAATATATTCCATTTGTCTAGTCGAACATTATCATTAGAAGATGTACTTCTACCCGCATCTGAATTCATACTTTGATCATGAAAAGAGTTACTATGTGCACTGGTAGTATTGATGCCTAAATTGTTTTGATTTACCTGTGGTTGGTTAAAACCTTCTACTAGAGACTGTCTTAAATTGGAAATCTTACCCATAAAGGCATTGTGATTTAACGTGAGGACACGTTCTAACCTAGAAGTTAAAATAGATAAATCGTTTACATTAACTCCGCCAGTTGGGGCTTGTTATGAACCACTTGGCAAACTACTACCTTCGTTTTCATTTCCCATGTCTACAGCTGATTCTGCCGGTTGTAAAGAAGTAGGTAATTTATCTGTAACCTGTGAAGCTATCGGACTTTTTACATTTTTAGGCCTTGACACCAATGGGCTGTCTGAGTTTTCAATAGATAAATTAAGAATTCGAGCTTTAGATCTCGTGATAATTGCGCTTTCGCTGATCCTCGATCTAGGAATAAATGGATTTTCGCAACTTACATCAAACGTGTAATCAATTTGGCTATCGCTAGTTGGTTCTTCTCTATCTTTCGACTTCCCTTTTCCTTTTGACATTACTCAAAAAAAAACCTTATAAAAAATAAAAAAAACTATTGTTGCAAAACGTACCTCAAAATCTATTGGGAATGCTGAATTGAAATTTTAAATACGGATAAAATTTATACAAATATTTTACAAAATACCTCCCTCCAATTATCTGGTAAACTATTTGATTAAATCATTGTGTCGCAAATGAGATTATCTATTTAAATAGAATAATCCATGACTTGCACAACCATTTAAAACAAACTATTGAAACTAAATGGAATAATAAAAATCATATCAGTTAAAAAAAATTAGCAAAACAATATTCGGTTTCACTCAAATATTGAAAGACTTACTAAAAAAAACTGATAAATAATGGTGAATTGACTTATCACAGCAATATAGGTAATGTTACCAAATATGTCTTGTGCATAAGTAAAAAAAAATAAAAAAAATGGAATGGTAAATTGCAAATCGAAACTGACAAGAAAATAATCAGTCCGAGACAAATTTACGTATAAATTGAAAATAAAATCGAAAACGACATTTAAGCCGAACTCGTTGGGCGCCATTCTAATTATGTAGTAAATTTTTCTAGTGTTTTCAAATTAATGACTTTTATGGCAAATGTACTCGGTGCTTGGAAAGCTAGAATAGGCTTAGCTCGCCGGATTGGGGAGGGTTCTTGAGCACACTTAACCTCTACACACTACACAAACAAAAAAAAATAAATAAATCTTTCCAAGACTTGACTTTAAAAGAAATGTAAATTTAACAATAAAAACCTGGCTATTGAGTGAATGCTAATTATGGTAATTTTGTAAAATCTGTATACAGAAGTGATAGATGTTTTTATCACATTGAACACTATTGAATAAATGACCCACCCTCATTATCTTAAGATACCCCTAGTGTTCTTTAAATAATGTTCAGTATCTACCCTAAAAGAAAGCCTACTAAATCATCCGTATTATATAATTAATTCTCAGCATTCCCAATAAAATTATCTTTACTCAAAACTTTCCATATTTGTCAATTCAAATCTGTTTATTAATATATTAAATTCATTTTATATAAAGCAAGATATTCCTATCAGACTTAAAATATATATATATATATATATTTCAAAAAAAATTATTATGAAATGTCTTATTATAAATAATATAAAGTTTGTTAGCAAAATAATTAAGTTTATAAATCATTAAATGTTAAACGAGTGCATGTTAATTAGTTTTGTATATTATAACTCACGATTTCTTTGTGTTTCATTGGTGATGATGATGTAAAATGTTAACCCTTTTTTGTTACTCGGCTGATAGTTTGAGCTCAAAATATCCAGTGTGCTGTAACTCAGAAAAATTTGGATTAGTTGAAATATTAATTAAATCGGTAAATATAATATACAAAATATATTTAACATGTCCAAAACTTATAAATTAATAATTAAATTAACATTATAGTTATAGATAGGTGCAATATAATTTACATTAAGAAAATATATAAAATAATAATGTTCGATTCATTCTTTTAACATTAATATATTAAATCTCTTTGTTGTTCATTTGATAAAAAAATACATTAAATGTTAATGTTAAATGAACATTACTCTTTACAGATGTAAAGTAATAATTTATAAAAACAAAGTTTACAAGAAACTCTCTTCAAGTTAAAAAAAAATTCTTTATGTTAACTTACTTACATATATATATTTTATAAATCTTACTCTTAGTGTTTCTTTTTTTTTTTTTTTTTTTTTTTTCATATTTCATAAATTGCAACGGTGATGTGATGAATTTTGTTTCTGATTATTATAATTTAACGTCATAAGATTGCATTACAATTATAGAGAATTCAATTTTGATTGAGGTTATGACGATAATTCATGCTGGCAATCAATAACCGATTTTAATCTTATTTTACTGTATTATGCATAAGAGTCTAGAGCTCTGTAATTAATACGGGAGTAATATTTGGACGAATCTTAAGTTGATGGTGACTTCATTATAATGATGATGTATGTTGTTGAATATTATATTATAAGGCAAACATTAAAAGAATATGTATCATAAACGACATCAGAAAACGTGCATTCGGATAATGTTGAACTTTGGACTTGCTCACGTAAAGTCATAAATTGATGAAATATTCAAAAACAATTACTCAAGTAATTATGACCATCTTAAGCATCTCCAGTATTAATTATAATAGTGTTATAAAAACCCAAAATTAATTGGGTTTTTCACATTCGCTGACACACTATTTTTGAACTATTTTTATTAAATATTTTTGCTAATTTTATTATTTTTATCTACCTAAGTATATAAATCTTAATACATTTAAAAATTTAGTTTTATTAAATTTCCTATACTCCGTAAATTAACTTTACTCTTGGAAATTTCAATAAAAAAAAGAACGGAAGATTGAACCAAGCTTTACACCTCGTTTTTAATTAGATCTCTCATGTATGTGATTACTTGATAATTACATTGTTTATCGATATCTTATCAATGTTGCTAACTTAATTTGTACTCGTAACTATTATATCTGACATAACTGGAAGACATAAATTATGTTATCTTATGGCATGAGATATACTGGTTATGTTGTGCTACTGGTGTGAGCATAATTTTATCATAATTTAACATAATTTATGATATACTAACATACTTATATTAACATAAATACGTATTTAAAATATTTGAATAAACATTTGAGTGTTTGCCTACATTTAATATTTTATTTTATAATGTTAACATTTGTAACTAATTTTTTTGAGTGATCTGAGGTCTTCTGTTTACATAAACTTAGTATATTTTAAATTCAATAAAAAAATCATTTAGTTAGAACTTTACCAACATTTTATTATTATTATTTGCAAAATTTGTTACAACCGTATAAATAACTTTCCATGAGTTTATGGATGTTAGCAGGCAGAGTTAATTTTTTTTTTGTGCATTAAACCGTCATGCCAAACTTTGTCGAACGCTTGCGACACATCAATGAAAAGGGCGGAGCAGTATTTTTTGTCTATAAACGACGCTCTTATCACATTTACCAATCTGTGTGTTTGTTCGATGGTGCTGTGTTTAGCTCTGAAGCCGAATTGATGATTAGGAATACATTCAGTGTCATTCAGAGTAGGAGTCAACTTAGTCATTAACAATTTTTCAAACAGTTTTGAAATTTTCGGCAGTAGACTAATTGGCCTATATGACTCCACTTTGGTGTGGTCCTTCCCTGACTTAGGAATCATAGTGCTCATAGACACCTTCCAATCTGCAGGATAGTATTCTAGGCGTAAAATAGCGTTGAAGATAAAGAGGATAATTCTTCTTGCTACACGAGGTAACTCCACAAGCATTTTATTGCTGATTTTATCCATACCTGGAGCCTTTCTGAGGTTCAGAGTACCAATAGCGTTTTGGACATCACGAAAGTTTAGTCTTAGAGGTACAGGAGGCCTTATAACAAGTGGTGGCAAATCAGATTCGATATTATTTGAGTTGTTTATAGTAAACACATTTCTCAAATGGTTAACAAATAATGTCCCTTTCTCGGTATCATTTCTAGTCCAGTCACCAGTCGGATTTCGCAAAGGAGGTTTTCCTCTTACTGGTCTTTTTAAACCTCTTGCCGCCCTCCATAACGAGTAGTCAGATTGTGGGGTACTATCAAGACCTTCCAAGTAAGATCTAAGTGAGGCCGTTCTTTGGGTTTCTAAGAAATGTCTTAGTATATCTCTGCATTCCCGTAGCCTAGCTTTCAGTTCAGGAGACCTGTGAATTTGCCACTCTCTTCTCATTCTTCTTTTTTCTGATAGGAGATGTTCGAGTTCAGAGAAATAAGTTCTGTTTGTCCTATTTCTACATTCAACGTGATAAGTGGAAGCGTGATGCACAGCTCGTCGAAGGTCCTCGGTAAAGTTGCCAATCGACTCATCAATATCGTCGGTAGTTCTCAACACAACATTTTCCGTGCAATGAGAACTTAAATACTTTTTGTATTTTATCCAACTTACTCGGGTCTTAGTCATGTTCATAAATGGAGAACCACACACTTGAGGGAAATGCATTGAAATGATAGTAGGAGAGTGATCGGAGGACAAGTCCAGTGAAGGATCCACTTGCATCCATTCTACAGGGATATTTTTCATTACCCCAAAGTCAATAACATCGGGAATCTTCCGTCGGTCCGTCGGCCAATAGGTGGGATGTCCACTTGAGAGTACATCTAAGCCCATTTTAGCAATGGTGTTGAAGAGTACGCGACCCTTTGGGGTTACCAGACGTGAACCCCAAAATGTGTGTTTGGCGTTAAAGTCACCAGCAACTAAAAATCTAGCTCCAAGGGATTTAAAGAAGTTATGGTATTGGTGTTCTTCTATTGAAAATCGAGGCGGAGAATAAATCGATGATAAAACAAATTTGTATTGACAGAATTCAATGCAAATGTTTGTTGCTTGGAGGTAATCCTCACTTATGTTATTCATTAGATAATGCTTTATTCTGTTCTTTATAAGAATTGCCGAACCTCCACAAGCTCTACCGCGGGGGTCTTTAGTATCGTAGAACTCGTAGCCATTAATTTTGAAGTACCCTGTCGACGTCAAGTGAGTTTCAGCAATCATCATAACATCAATCTGCTTATCCATCAGGAAGTATTCCAGTTCATTTTTATGTTGGCGGAGGCCGTTCGCGTTCCAGAGACAATTTTTTAAATAAATCATTTCTTTAAAATGGCTTGCAAGATAGTGGATTGCATTTTCAGCATTTCCTGCATCATGGATGTCATGGTGGTCGTAAAAGTGTTCATAGTTTGGACAAGTGTCTGCAATGTTGTCTCTAGATTGTTGCTATGCGGCTCAGAATATTGGGGTTTAGGTTCCTGCTCCAGACCTGGCATATTAGATTTAACGACGTTTGCGTAAGAAACTTGTCTAGAACTAGGCGCGTTTACATGACTAGTGGACCGTAATAATTGAGGGAAATTGTCACTCGATGCTAAATTTGGCTGTTGTGGATGATTAGGCAATACTGACGTCTTGTTGGTTCTTATGCCTTTCAAATGAGTGTAAATTGGACAACCTCTATAATTTGCGGTATGATTACCTCCGCAGTTACTGCATTTTTTGATTTTTGAGTCAGTTCTCGACTTATCGCATTGAGCAGTTGCATGTAGCTCCCCACACGCAACACAAACTGTCGGCAATTTACAATACGCCTTGGTGTGACCAAATTCTTGACAGTTGAGACACTGGACGGGTCCCTGACGCTTATGTGGTTCTTCCACGGTGATTCTACGATGCAGAAGGTACATCAGATTGTAGATGGGATGGGACTCGTTTTTCTTTAAGACAACATCTCCAGGTTCCAATTCTACTCTGAACATGGGCTGAGGGATCTTTTCACGGTTTCTAATATTCACTACGCTCTTGATTTTGAACCCTTTGTCCATTAAACCGGTCTTTATCTCCGCATGATCAACACATGGGTCTATACCCTTTAGAACGACTTGGAGTCCTTTTGCGCTTTTGAGCTGGTAGGTATAGAAATCCCTAGTCTCCCTCTCCAGCTGGTTGGACAATTTTCGAAAATCATCTTCCCTATTCACTGTATCTTTGTCTCGCAGATATTTCCATGTTTCATTGAGGTTACGCTAAAAATGTTTTCACCTATTACAGCAACAATTCCTTGTACCAATTTACTGGAAGTCGGCTCTCTCAGATAAATTGGTGGGGGCTTAAACGTCTTCTTCGGAAGTTCTGGCTCATCCGTCTGGAGGAGAGCAAACCTATTTTGATCATTACTCACGGTCTTAGGAGCTTTTGCATTTGATGACACTTGAGCAGACTTCGGGCTCCTCTGTCGCTTGAGAACGGTGATGTACTTATCCATACCTACTTGTTTTTTGGGTTTGACTGCACTATTTGGTGAAGATGATGTTTTCTCATCTGTTGAAATCACTATATTGGGCGAACAGGAACGACGCCGTTCTACGGCTCTTGTAGAGAGAAAATTCTCCAGAGATTTTTTTATGGATTCTTCCTCAGAGACCCATCTAGTTTTTCTAGTCGAGCTAAGCTCTTTCTCAGAATTACATCTGAGAGGAACACTCATACAATTTTTATGCGATTTTTAGTGTTTTTTTACCGATATTACCGTAGATTTTTTTAACCTATTACGAGTTATTTTTTCACTTTTTTGTTTTATTTCAAGCTATTACACTTTTTCACCTATTACGATTTTTTCACCGAAAATTCAGCCGCACTAAAAATAATACGTCCGAACAGTTTGATGAGACGAGACTGAATGATTAGATATCGAGTACAGTATCTTATCAATATAAAATATAAAATGAAATTTTATTCTTATTTTAATATGTCAAATAATATTTATACTGCATAAAAACATAAACTAACCACATTTATAATAATTTAAAATAATAAATACGCTTATTTGTTCCTAACATAAAAGCGATTATTTTAAAAACGAGCTTTATTTACTTTGGTTGATTGTATGTACATCACTATAATGTTTTGTATGTTTGCATTATATAAATACAAATTGGAACAAGTCGGTTTCAGTGACATTGCTGAAAATAAAAAATTGCATCAAATAGGGCTTTTAGAGAAGATAAAAGTAGTATAAAAATTCTTTGTCGGTCACGCTTATTTTCGAGTTGGCGGGTCTTCAAAGTTGCAAGTATATGAGCCTTTATCTCGGAAACTATTCGGTGTCTCATAATTTATGATACGTCAAATTAATGGTATAGAAAATATCTTTCCAACAAAATATACCATGATTATAAAATATGGACCTACTATGGGTTAAATTCGAGATATATATTTTTTTACCCAAATTTTTTTTTAATATCTAAAAAATCTTAAAAAAAGTCTACATAAGTGTTTTTTTACATCTATATCTATATATATAAAAGAGAGTGACGTTAGTTACTAGCTTTATAACTAAAGAACGCCAGGACCGATTGCAACGATTCGCACGAATTCAGGCTGGTCTCAGGCCAGATAAGAAGAATACCTAAAAAAAAATTCAGAAATTGACCACGCCTACTTTTTTCTAAATTAATGTTTTTATGTACTTTATAGAATCGTAAATGATCATGTGATGATCTTCGGCAAAGTTGTTGTGCATGAGCCCGGGAAGGTTTGTAAGTTGGTACGACCTCGCCCACTATAACGCCTCTTTTTTTTTTATTTAATTCTAAATTAAATTTAAATTACTTCAAATTGTATATACATCTTACTGTAGGCGAGGTAGAAATAAAAAATGTATGTGCCACGCCCACTTTCACGCCCCATCACATGCAAGGCGATTGTCAGGTAAGCCAGACCGCTGGAGCGATCTCCTGAAATTGTCACATCACACCACTAAGTATTTATAGAATACTTCTTTTTTGCGACCACGCCTACTTTAACGCCTTCTTTTTTAAATTGTGTAATTGATTCTACTCTGATTTTAACATATTCACTTTACTCTAGGCAAGATCAAAAATTAAGATTCATACTCAACGCCTCCTTTCACGTCCCATCTCTAGCGATCTTTTTTGACCGCCTACTTTTTATACCCTTCACCATCGTGAGAAGGGTATATATAAGTTTGTCATTCCGTGTGTAATTTCCACAAAAAAATTTTCCGACCCTATAAAGTATATATATTCTGGATCCTTATAGATAGCGAAGTTGATTAAGCCATGTCCGTCTGTCTGTCTGTCTGTCTGTCTGTTGAAATCAGTTTTTTGAAGTCCCCAGATATACTCGGGATCCCAACCTTCAATAATTCTATCAGAAGTGCTTTCGAGAAGTTTGCTATTTAAAATCAGCAAAATCGGTTTAGGGGAACCAGAGTTATGAACCTATATGTGAGACCACCTCCATAAAAATTTGATATTTTTCATCCATTTTATTGCAATATTTTGAAAACTATTGCAGATAATACCATGAAATTTTGTATACGTTGTTTGCACTATAAAAGAAGAAAGTGTGGGGAAAATAGTAAGAATCGGTCCATGATTTCTTATAGCCCCCATACAAATATATATATTCCCGAAATATGGCTTAATGATAAATAAATGCCTATAAAATTGGAATATCAAGACAAAATTCAGCAAAAATAAGTTTTATACAAAAAGAAATCTCAAAACGAAATTTTTTTTAATTCGGTCCATGTTTGACCATAGACCCCATATAAAGTCCACTTCCAAAATTCACTTAAATACGTATAAAAGAGATATAAATAATGTTAAACGGCTAAAATTTGACATAAATACTCTTTATAGGCTAATAAATTGTTGTACTAAATTTTATGGTAGTCGGCCCAGAATTGGTCATAGCCCCCATACAAAAATCTTCCCGAAATATGGCTTAATGATAAATAAATGCCTATAAAATTGGAATATCAAGACAAAATTCAGCAAAAATAAGTTTTATACAAAAAGAAATCGCAAAACGAAATTTTTTTTAATTCGGTCCATGTTTGACCATAGACCCCATATAAAGTCCACTTCCAAAATTCACTTAAATACGTATAAAAAAGATATAAATAATGTTAAACGGCTAAAATTTGACATAAATATTCTTTATAGGCAAATAAATTGCTGTACTAAATTTTATGGTGGTCGGCCCAGAACTGGTCATAGCTCCCATACAAGGACCACATCTGAAAAAGAGATTTTTCCCTATATATATTGTATAAATATCGGTACCGACTCAAAACCTTGCACAGATCATTTTAATATATACAAAAATCATCCCACAAAATTTTGTGAATTTCGGTCTATTTTTAACCGTATGCCCCATATAAAGCCCTCTTCCGAAAATCACTGTAATACTCATAAATCGCTTATAAATAAGGGTACCAATCCAAAATTTTACACGGATCATTTATATACATGCCTAAATCTAACTGCTGGATTTTGAGAATATCGGTCCATATTTGACTATATCCCCCACATAAGGTCCACTCTCGAAATCCACGTTAATACTAATATATATCGTATATATACCGTTATTATGTTGAAATTGGACGTGAAATATCCTCATATGCATGAAAATAACTGTTCCAAAATTTAAGAAGATCGGCCCATAATTTGTCATACCTGCCATATAGAACCATTTCCAAAAAACAAATAAATTCGGGTCAAAAAATATTCTTTTCGGATTTAACCCATATTCGGTCCATATTTTATAATCATGATATATATCGTTGGAAAGGTATTTTTAATACCTTTTATTTAATGTATTATAAATTATCAGACACCCAGTAGTTCCCGAGATATAGGCCTATGTATTTTCAACTTTAAGGGCCCGCCCCCCTCGAAAATAGGCGTGACCGGCAACAAATTTTTTTTTTGCTGGTATCTCCTGTAAAAGCCCTATTTGATTTTGTTTTTTTTTTTTTTTTTTTTTGAGCAAAATCACTAAAACCGAATTGTACCCCTTTTTTATACTCTGTTTGTTAAATTACACTGAAGATTATTAGGAACATCAGACAGACTCTGTAAATTATGGTAAGAATTGGTAATTAAATCGATTAAATATGGTAAAAATTAGACAACATTTCAAAATATTTAACATAAATTATGTTGGTCGTAAAATTGTCTTTCAAACAATATATCAAATACTAATAAAATTTGCACTAAGACTGAATAGAAAACACAGAATTAGGATATTCTAGTCTAGTGTAGTTTCTGTATTTCTTATTACGCTTAGGTGAAGGGTATTTAAGATTCGGCACAGCCGAATATAGCACTCTTACTTGTTTTAAATTGATGCCGTAGCAACGCCCGCAGTGTACAGCCGAATGCGACCATGTCTGCTTTAAAATTGTGTAATCGATTCTACAAGGGTATTAAAAGACTTACTTCAAATTGTATCACCCGTTACTTTTAATTATTATCTTCTAAAATCCAAAAATCAAATGTCGTTCTTTTGTATATCACAATTTTTACGACAATTATTTTTCCACCTAATTTAATTGAAAACTTTTTTTGTTAATTTTTTTCTGGTTCTGCTATTGCCAGTAGATGGCGTTGTGTGCATAAACTTTTGACACCTGATTTATTTTTGTAGTATTTAAAAATTGTCAACCTTTTTAAAAAGCGATTTCAAAAGGTAAGTTCCCTAAATGATTTTGTGACATTGTTTTTGTGACATTAACTGCTTTTGGGACATTAATTTCTCAGTGTTATTCATAATGCCGCGACCCAGAAGATCTGATCTTTCGCACCGAACCCGTAATGCAATTACAAATCGGAATATTACCAATCGATTGAATACGGATGAACAAGAAATCGCACGAGATCAACGCCGTGTTAGTATGGCCCGACTTCGCGTAACGCAAACACAAGAAGAAAGACAGGCGACAAATGAAACGGCTCGATTAGCAATGAGAAATCATGGATTAAATCAAGCAATTCAACGGCGTGAAAATCTAAATCAACGCGTAAGAAGAAGAGCTTCAAGTGTTGATTTGAATCGAGTAGCGTTTCATTACGATTGCACTTTTGACTACACCTCGCATCCTTCCGTTCAAATTGGCCCAATGGAGATTGTGTGCAACCATTGCGGTAAAGCCAAATTACCACCATTGCCTTCACCATTGGTACGACCACACCTACTCTAACGCCCACTTTTTTTAATTGATTAATTGCTTCTGCATGGGTTTTTACAGATTTACTTCATACAAATTGTATCCACATCTTACTGAAGGCGAGGTAAAAATAAAAAAAAATTAATGTTTGCATGGTTTTTTAGTCTGCGGGCGCAGGGGCGTGGCAAAATCCAATTTCAATGACATACGAGCATACATACATATATTTTGCTTTTTTTTTATTTAATTTAATTTTTTTTCAAAGCCGTTGTCATGTTTTTCAAAACGAGATATCAAACTCTTAAATCGGTTATGTAGTTCCGAAGATATTTGCAAAAAACTTATGTTATTAACGATCCAATATCAAAATTTTAAAACTTTTGAAATGTTGCATTCAAAAATCAGAGTTTTCGGTTTATTTACAAAATATTTACATCATTCGATAACAGAAGATATGCCACGCTTACTAAGGTGCAACATTATACCATAAGTTAAAAATAATATTATATCATCAATCGATTATAAAAAACTTTATGTACCCTTGCATTTAAGATACCTACATTTTGTGCACAGTTGTGAGTTTTTTTCAAACGCCGATAAAAAATAACGGTACATTCAAACAAATTGCTCGAAGCGCTTGATCGGACTCTACTACAAACCGATGGGAGGCGCTCTTATTCTTTTTGTTGGTGATTTTCGTCAAACTTTGCCCGTTATCAATGACCGCAGATGAGCTGAACGCATGCTTGACAGCTTCATATCTTTGGAACCGAGTCGAGAAAATCACGCTATCGACGAACGTGCATTTGTTGCAAGACCCGTCTGCCCAAACATTCTCAGAACAACTTTTTGACATCGGAAATGGAAAAATTGCAATCAATAGCGCCACGAACGAGATTTCGTTCTCGCCTAACTTCTGTCGAATGCAAATGAATATTCAAGCCGTTGTCGACAAGGTTTTCCCAAGTCTAACAATCTTCTACAAAAAATCGGATTGGCTGTGGGAACGTGCAATTTTGGCACCAACAAATTACGATGCCAACAAGCTCAATGAGCAAATTCATTGAAACTGCCCGGCAAATTAATTAAATACAAATCGATCGATACAGTAATGGATGAAAAACAAGCCGTCAATTATCCCACTGAATTTTTAAATTCATTGGAACTAAACACGTGCACAGTTCTATCTGTTAGTACCAGTTTCTCTTAGTTTGCTACTTCTGGTATGTATTGGTAAATATTTTCTTGTTTCTGGTATTGGTAAGTATTGTTATTGTACAAAATACTTACTGTGTGAGTAGATAAAGAGAGAATGAGAGTAACATATTTATTTTTATTTGTTTTCATAAAACAGATATGAACAAATACTGATGTTAATAACATGGTTATTTGTGATACTCGGGCAAATTGCTGAAAAAGCTGAAAAAAGAACAAACATGCGGCATAGACCTGCTTTGTTGAATGTTGACTAACAACTGAATGTAATATTAGTATTTTTACGCTCTTGTTGTGAGTATTGTTTGCGATCGTGTTGTGTATATGTAAACAGCCGAAAATCTTCGTATTCTGAACAATACTAGTGAGGACCACTGTTTTACATTATTTCTTTTAAATATTTTCAACGATACACAATTAATATTTCTTACATTATGTTATTTTTCCTCAAAAATATCTCTCGTACAACAAATATTTTGCAAATAATTGTGGTATAACAGTTATTTTAGAATAAAAAACAAATACAAATATATACTGGTACAAAATCAAAATTCAACTGTTATTGTTGGTATAAGTAATGTGTGTTACAAAAAAAAAAACAAATACAATATTGTGTATTCTTTTTTGCTTTTTCATATCCATTTCAACAGATATGTATATGGTATATTTGTTTTGCAAATACTTTTGGGTATACTGTTGCACGTCTTTAATTGGAACCACCCGGAATGCCACCGCATGTGCTAACATTAAACGTTGGATCACCGGTAATTCTTATTCGAAACCTTAACTCACCAAAGTTATGCAACGGAACCAGATTGACCATCAAAAACTGCTCACCAAATTTAATCGAGGCAACATTCATCGGTGGCAGATTCAAAGGCGAAGATGTACTTATTCCACGAATTCGGATGATTTCCAACGATTTACCATTCCAATTCAAGCGGCTCCAATTCCCTTTGCGTCTTACCTGTACTATTGCCATCAATAAAGCAAGAGTCACATTGTTAGGGATTTAGAAAATATTTCCTCCTTCACCTAATACCTTGTATCAGTTAACTGTACTATAAAATTGCGCATCATTATACACATAACATGTATGTAATTTTTTTTGTATGGCATATTTGAAATTCTACTCTTTGTTTTGTTGTTAGGAATTTTTTTTTAGTTGTTTACAACATAAAAACAAACGAACGTTCTAGAAACGAAAAGATGTAACGTTATGTCGTGAGCACAGCGATGCCAACTTAGCCCTTTTCGGGCTAGATTTAGCCCGTTTTGAGTCACTCAAAACGCGAAAAGAGAAAATTGGCCCGAAACTAAAAAACGCGTAAATCTAGCACTTTTTACAATTATCTTTTAGCCCTTTTAGCCCGTTATTACTTTTTGCTCGATATGGCTACATTTTAGTTTTTTCGTACTTTTTCTTCCTTTAATCTAATAATATCGAAATAACGTTAGTTTGCTTTACAATTTATAAAAAGAAGAGGAATCTAAAATAATCTACATACATATATTTCTTTCAAATTGATGTGCTTTGAAAATTGTTCTACAAATTTAACCGTCATAATTGAAATTAGAGCAAAACTTCCATCCAACATACAAATATTTAAAAAAAATATCGTTACTAAGTACTGAAAATATTTTTTCGAATAATATGAAAAGCCTTCTACCAAGCTTTAAAGAGTTTATTGTTGATGATAAAGAAATTGATTGTTTAGAGAATTGTCTTCTAAGTTTAAAAACATGTGAATGGAATAATACTGAAAGAACTGACAAGTTTTGTATCGGTGTTCATAATTACAAAAATGCTATTGGTAATAACCCATTCCTTAAATTATCCAGTATTGCCTTTACACATATTGACATATCAGTACTCAAACGCAGAAGTTGAGAGGAGTTTTAGTGTCATGAATTTATTCAAAAATAAAATTAGAAACAAAATGTCATTAAATACGTGTAACAGTTTAATACACATTAAATATAGCCTAAAAAGAGATAATGTATGTTGTTCAAACTACAAAATACCTGCCGAAGTGTGCATTAAAATTAATTCGAACGAAACATATAAAAAATCTAAATTTTTACTTGTAGTGTCTTATGGACTGAAAATGATGATGAACAAGAAATCGAAAGTTTGTTCAGTAACGACCAATTTTGAATGTAAACTATTTAATACTATGTATTTAATCTACGTATGTACCTTATTTATTAAAATGTATGTAATATGAAATGTAATTGAAATATGTATCTCATGGTAGTAATTTTTTTCTAATAAATTATTTTATAAGAATGTGTTTGTTGTTTAGATTTTTAAAAGAAAGATTTTATAATTTAGCCCCTTTTTGCACTTTATCGAACATTTTGACAGGATGTGGCTTTAAATGAATTTTTTTTCAATTTAGCCCTTTTCAGCCCTTTTTTCAAAAATTTTTACGCGTTTTGAGTCTCAAAAGTTGGCATCCCTGCGTGAGCATCCATATATTTTTCTTTAATGTTCTCTCTTCGCTCAAAATATACACCCGCACATGTAGAAAATAACTAGCATCAGCAGTGTGGAGTTTTTTTTATTGTATGTATGTGGTATCTCTCTCACTACAACAACAACACAATGGAATGACAAATATGCAAAGAATTTATAAACAGTTATATTTCTTTTGCTAAATGGAATGCGCATTCTTTTAATATAACAACTGAAAAAAAATTTTAAAGAAGTCAGTTGGGCATATTCAGTAAGAGAAGTCAGTTCATTTTGTAATTAGTGCGTGATCTAGTGTAGTTGTAACTGATTCAAATAATTATATTTTATAAAAAATTGTGTTATATTTAAAAAAAAAAAATTTTGTAAATTAATTTAAGATATAATAAGAAAATTCAAATGAAATCTACATGAACTAAAGAAAAAATTTAAAACCGTGAACAAATTCAACTAAACCAATAAAACACCAGACAAAATTATGAAAACGTTAAAACAATTTGAAGTGATAACTTAATAACATTAACAAAGCTCAAATATACAAAAGGAGTGCAAAGATTTTCACTAGTAGAACAATTATAAATAAATATTTAAAAAAAAAACAAAACATGTAAAATAAAACAAAAAGAGAAACCAGTTGTATTTTATAAAAGTAAAAGATTAATTTAAGAAACTAGTGGAAGTTTTTTTTTAATAATGTTTTGGAATTTGATGAAGTTGAACAATAACCCAACAACCCATTTACATGAAACATAAAATATTTAAAGAAACCACAAGAAAAAAATGTTTTTTTTAATACAACAAAAGTTGATGAACGAAACAAAACAAAACAAAAGTGAAGGAACAGCAAATAAAAATTAAAAAAGGAACTCCGTTACCGTATATGTTTTTATACCTAAATAAAAGTGTTAATAAACAAAAGAAAACTTTAACTGTAATGCCTATCAACTGGCTTAATGAAACCAATTTGTGTCAACTAAATTTTAAAACAAATTACCAAAAACTATAAACGAATTGTGAAAAATTAAAAGACAAAACAAATATATATAAATATTCAAAAAAAAAAAATGAAAACTTAATGAAAACAAAACTAAAATTTATATAAAACAAAACAAAATAAAAACATACATAAACTTAAACAAAATGGTTTAAACAAACAACACCAACAACTAATATTTAAACACTATTTAAACATACAGTGGCTCCATCGCATAATCGGAGAAGTGTAAACAATGCCAACAACAACCACAACATCAACTATCTCATCAACAACAACTGTAACCAACAACACCTACTTAATCAACAACTAGTTAAGCCATCATAACAACAACAACGATGTCAACATGTGGAAAAAACATTTAAGTACATATTTTATAATTAAGATAATTATTATTATATACATATGTTATTATTGATTTCTATTTTTTTGAATTATTATTACATATTATTGTTAGGATTAGGTATTATTATAAATTTTAATAATATTATTATTATTAATATTATTTAATTATTATTTTTGTAGCTATTAATTTATATTTTTTAATAAAAGAAATATGAATTTTATAATGAAATTTGAAATGCACTAAAGTTTTCTTAAAAGAACGAAGGTTATACAGGTTGGTAGGTATGTGTGAACAGTGATAGGAAAACATAAGGGGTAACAAAAAAATTATGAGTGTTATGTTACCACATTCAGTCTCGTCTCATCGAACTGTTCGGACGTGTTAATTTTAGTGCGGCTGAATTTTCGGTGAAAAAATCGTAATAGGTGAAAAATTGTAATAGGTTGAAATTAAACAAAAAAGTGAAAAAAATAACTCGTAATAGGTTAAAATATATAAAAAAAGAAAAAAACATTAAAAATCGTATAAAAACTGTATGAGTGTTCCTCTCAGATGTAATTCTGAGAAAGAGCTTAGCTCGTCGAGAAAAACTAAATGGCTCTCTGAGGAAGAATCCATAAAAAAATCTCTGGAGAATTTTCTCACTACAAGAGCCGTAGAACGGCGTCGTTCCTGTTCTCCCAATATAGTGATTTCAACAGATGAGAAAACATCATCTTCATCAAATAGTGCAGTGAAACCCAAAAAACAAGTAGGTATGGATAAGTACATCACCGTTCTCAAGCGACAGAGGAGCCCGAAGTCTGCTCAAGTGTCATCAAATGCAAAAGCTTCTAAGACTGTGAGTAATGATCAAAATAGGTTTGCTCTCCTCCAGACGGATGAGCCAGAACTTCCTAAGAAGACGTTTAAGCCCCCACCAATTTATCTGAGAGAGCCCACTTCCAGTAAATTGGTACAAGGAATTGTTTCGGTAATAGGTGCAAATATGTTTAGCGTAACATCAATTAAACATGGAAATATCAGCGAAACCAAAATACAAGTGAAAAAGGAGGATGATTTTCGTAAATTGTCCAACCAGTTGGAGAGGGAAAGCAGGGATTTCTATACCTACCAGCTGAAAAGCGCAAAAGGACTCCAAGTCGTTCTAAAGGGTATAGACCCAGATGTTGATCCTGCCGAGATAAAGACTAGCTTAATGGAAAAAGGCTTTAAAATTAAGAGCATAACGAATATTAGAAACCGTGAAAAGACTCCACAGCCTATGTTCAGGGTGGAATTGGAACCTGGAGATGTCGTATTAAAGAAAAACGAGTCCCATCCTATCTACAATCTGATGTACCTTCTGCATCGTAGAATCACCGTGGAAGAACCACATAAGCGTCAGGGACCCGTCCAGTGTCTCAACTGTCAAGAATTTGGTCACACCAAGGCGTATTGTAAATTGCCGACAGTTTGTGTTGCGTGTGGGGAGCTACATGCAACTGCTCTATGTGATAAGTCGAAAACTGATTCAAAAATCAAAAAATGCAGTAACTGCGGTGGTAATCATACCGCAAATTATAGAGGTTGTCCAAATTACACTCATTTGAAAGGCATAAGCACCAACAAGACGTCAGTATTACCTGATCATCGTCAACAGCCTATTTTGGCATCGAGTGACAATTTCCCACAATTGTTACGGTCCACTAGTCATGTAAACGCGCCTAGTTCTAGACAAGTTTCTTACGCTAACGTGGTTAAATCTAATATACCAGGTTTGGAGCAGGCACCTAAATCACAATATTACGAGCCTAATATTAACACTCTAGAGACTACATTGCAGACACTTGTCCAAACCATGAACACTTTTACGACCACTATGACATCCATGATGCAGGAAATGCTGAAAATGCAATCCACTATCTTACAAGCCATTTTAAAGAAATGATTTGTTTAAAAATTTGTTTTTGGAATGCGAACGGCCTCCGCCAACATAAAAACGAACTGGAACACTTCCTGATGGATAAGCAGATTGATGTCATGATGATTGCTGAAACTCACTTGACGGCGACAGCGTACTTCAAAATTAATGGCTACGTGTTATATGATACTAAAGATCCCCGCGGAAGAGCATGTGGAGGTTCGGCAATTCTTATAAAGAACAGAATAAAACATTATTTAATGAACAACATATGTGAGGATTACCTACAAGCAACAAACATTTGCATTGAATTCTGTCAATACAATTTTGTTTTATCATCAATTTATTCGCCACCTCGATTTTCAATAAAAGAACACCAATACTACAGCTTCTTCAATTCCCTTGGAGCTAGATTTTTAGTTGCTGGTGACTTTAACGCCAAACACACTTTTTGGGGTTCACGTCTGGTGACCCCAAAGGGTCGTGAACTCTTCAACACCATTGCCAAAATGGGATTAGATGTACTCTCAAGCGGGCATCCCACCTACTGGCCGACGGACCGACGGAAGATTCCCGATGTTATTGACTTCGGAGTAGTGAAAAATATCCCTGTAGAATCGATACAAGTGGAGCCTTCATTAGACTTGTCTTCAGATCACTCTCCTTCTATTATTTCAATGCGTTTCCTTCAAGGGAATGGCTCTCCATTTCGGGACATATCTAAAACCAGAGTAAGTTGGATAAAGTATAAAAAGTATTTAAGTTCCCACTGCACGGAAAATGTAGTGTTGAGAACTACCGAGGATATTGATGGGTCGATTGGCAAGTTTACTGAGGACATACGAAGAGCTGTACATCACGCCTCCACATACGACGTTGAGTGCAGAAGTGGGACAAATAGAACTTATTTCGCTGAACTCGATCATCTCCTGTCAGAAAAACGAAGAGTTAGAAGAGAGTGGCAAATCCACAGGTCTCCTGAACTGAAAGCTAGGCTACGGGTATGCAGAGATATACTAAGAAATTTCTTAGAAACCCAAAGAATGGCTTCACTTAAATCTTACTTGGAGGGTCTTGATAGTACCCCACAATCTGACTATTCGTTATGGAAGGCGGCACGAGGTTTAAAAAGACCAGTTAGAGGAAAACCTCCTCTGCGAAATCCGACTGGTGACTGGGCTAGAAATGATTCCGAGAAGGGGACTTTATTTGTTAATCATTTGAGAAAAGTGTTTACTATAAACAACTCAAATAATGCATCTGATTTGCCTCCACTCGTTATTAGACCTCCTGTACCTCTAAGACTTAGCTTTAATGATGTTCAAAGCGCTATTGGTACTCTAAATCTTAAAAAAGCTCCAGGTATGGATAAAATCAGCAACAAAATGCTTGTGGAGTTACCTCGTGGAGCTAAAAGAATTATCCTATTTATTTTTAATGCTATTTTACGCCTAGAATACTATCCTGCAGATTGGAAGGTATCTATGATTACCATGATTCCTAAGCCAGGGAAGGACCCCACTAAAGTAGAGTCATATAGGCCAATTAGTCTACTGCCGACAATTTCAAAACTGTTTGAAAAATTGTTATTGGCTAAGTTGATTCCAATTCTGAACGACACTCAATGTATCCCAAATCACCAATTCGGGTTCAGAGCTAAACACAGTACCATCGAACAAACACACAGATTGGTAAATGTGATAAGACAGTCGCTTGAAGAGAAAAAATACTGCTCCGCCCTTTTCATTGATGTGTCGCAA
Source organism: Bellardia pandia (assembly GCA_916048285.2). Lineage (NCBI taxonomy): Eukaryota > Metazoa > Arthropoda > Insecta > Diptera > Calliphoridae > Bellardia > Bellardia pandia. The sequence continues at coordinate 3,981,385 of OU696534.1, forward strand.
GCGTTCGACAAAGTCTGGCATGAAGGTTTAATGCATAAAATTAAATTAACTCTGCCTGCTAACACCCACAAACTTATGAAAAGTTATTTATATGGTCGCAAATTTACAATCAAAGAAGGCGATTTTTTAAGCCCCGCTCAGCCAATTGAAGCAGGAGTACCCCAGGGTAGCATACTGGGTCCAACTTTATATTTGATTTATGCATCCGATATGCCGTTAGACCCCATAATACATACTTCAACTTTTGCAGACGATACAGCCTTTATTAGCGTTCATAAGGACCATCAAATAGCATCACAGAACTTGCAGAAATATGTTTATAAACTAGAGAATTGGATTGAGCTTTAAAAAATTAGGGTTAACGAACAGAAATGTATTCATATAACTTTCACATTGCGAAAAGATACATGCTCGTTCATCAGAATAAATAATCAAATTATCCCGCAACACAATGAAGTCAAATACCTCGGAATCCACCTCGATCGTCGTTTAACTTGGAAGTCTCATATCGACGCAAAACTTACCCAGATGAGATTAAAAGCAGTGCAAATTAATTGGCTAATCGGCAGAAATTCTACATTAAAGTTGGATTGCAAGCTTTTGTTGTACAATGCAATTCTAAAGCCAATCTGGTGTTATGGAATTCAATTATGGGGTACTGCCTCAGCATCCAACATTGAAAAAATTCAAAGGGGTCAAAATAAGATTCTACGTACAATTACTGCAGCTCCATGGTATGTTAAAAATTCTCGAATCCACAAAGATCTAGGCATTCCTTTGGTGAAAGTCGAATTTACAAAACACGCCTCAAAATATGTCAGCAAACTTGAACACCATCCAAACCCACTTGCACGAGACATCCTTAACTTTACTGGCCATGTTCGGTTGAGAAGGAGGGATAGCCTTGCTTTAACTCAAGCGCAAAACAGATGACTGGATCAGTGGATATAAATTTTTTGTAGTATCATAATATTTGGTCTAGCACTGGCTGGACTTAATATTTTCTTTTAGTATTAAGATTCGAAAACTTATTGTCATTTCATTTCTGAAGATCCAATAAATAAATTAAATGTATAAAAAAAAAAAAAAAAAAAAAAAAAAAAAAATGTTACCACAGGCGTAGTCATAATTGATTAGTTGGGTGGGAAAAGTGCACTCCAAGTGACCAACACCATGTCACTTTAATGGTATTGTCCTCGTTTGAACCCTCTTGTCTTTTACAATTTTAAAAATTTTACGTTTTTTTTTTTGAATGAACAGCAATTTTAAGCATTTCTCTTTTAAATATATTTGTTTGTGTGGCAATTAATAATGGCATGAATTTTGCTATGCTTACGCGTCAAAACATTCGGGTCAAGAACCACGCCACTGATGGCAGAGCTAGCCAAAACATTTTTTTACATGCCATTGACTTCATTTGTTTTTTTTTTTAGACCTACTATTTTAAAGTAATAATCGATTTGACAAAGCGCGCGTAACATAGATGGCGCCCAACGAAAGCTTAAAGAAAAGGCAGACGTAATAGTCCAACGAAAGCTTAACGTAAAACGTAAAATTTTAAAAGGCAAAGTAAAGTAATTTCATATAATGAATTTTGTCATTATTTTTATTAGACAACGAATTTTAAATATATTTGGATATAAAAGTAAACGTGGTTGAGCTTAAATGCTATTTTTGAAAACCCAGCAGTATGAAAAATCCAAATATAATTAAAGTAAGTTAGAAAAAAATTATATGAAGTTGCTTGTTCAAAGAGGAAATATATACCATTAAAAAAAAATTAAATAGTTAACGTCAATTTTTTTTTTCAGCAATCTCTTTTAAAAGGTTTCAATAGCATAAAAGTCAAATGTTAAGGGATTGAACTGAACTCTCTTACATTTTTTGCGTTATGTTTTTTGGAATTTTTCGTGGAGTGGAGGCTTTCTGAAAATTTAAGAGACTTTAAATTTCATTTTTTAAATTGAAATTTATTAATTGCATTGAATTTAAAGAAAACCTTGAATATACGTATGCTGATGCATTCATGGATTTTTTTCAACTTTTTTTATATCAGTTTGATAAACAAATTTCAATATGAAATAAACTTTATTACGATTAAAAAAATAATTGATAAATACTATGGATGTAGAAGTTTCTACATATACTCAAACTTAACTATTTTTTTTAATTCTTTTATATATTTTTTTTTAAAAAACATTAGACTTTGTTTTATATTTTATGAAACATATGATCAATGTTGTGTTGAATAAAATCATTAGCGGTAAAATTCTGATATAAAGAATCGAATATTACAAGACATGTTTTTGACACAAATGAAAAATATCACTGTTCATTCATCCACCAATTTGTTAACTGGAGTTTCTTTGTAATCAATAATATTTTTTTTGTAAACAATATTATTTTTTTTTGAAAAGCAATTGTTTTCTCAATTGGCACATAATAACTGACTTTTTTTTGTAAGCTCAACTGATTTTTTTGATTTTTGTCCGTTTTGTTTTCATTGCTATGAGCACTCGTAGTTCTGGCAAGGTTTCAAAAAGTAATTTGAATTTAAGTAGAGGTAGAGGAAAAAACGTTTTAGATACTACCCAATCATTAGAAGACTTACCAAGTACATCTACGTCAAGACCCCGTGTTGTTCATTCTCCACCACTTGGAAAAAACGTTCAGAGTAGTCTTAATCTGATAGACCCAAAGATTTCTTTAGACACTTGTAAGTCCGGTCAAGATTCCCTAGAGGATATTTCACGTCATATAGAATTTCAGAATACAATTGACTTAACTATGGCTTCCAAAGAAATAGACAATACTAGTGAGTTCAATGTTCCGCAGTCTGCAGTTAATAACAATAATGATTTGTTATCAGCTGTACAACAGGCCATTAGTTTATCTCATGAAGAATTTAGAAGAGAAGTCAATTCTTTAAAAGCCACTATAACCAACATGACTAACTTGACTCGTGACCCTAGTTCTGCTACCAATAACCCAACCGTATTTCAAGAGGCTAGCTTTAGTCCCGGATTATTTGATAAAGTCAAACTGGAGAAATGGAACATTTCTTTTGATGGCACAGGTAATGTATCAAATTTCCTTTTTAAAATTGAAACCCTTGTTAAAAGAACTCGTTGCTCGGAAGAAAATTTACTCTCTAACTTTCATATATTTTTACGCGGTCGTGCAGATGAATGGTATTGGGATTTCATGAAACGGAATGAAGATCCTTCTTACGCAAATTTAAAATATGCAATTTCTCGTGAATTCAGTACTCTGGAAACAGATGACGAAATTTTGATAAATATTCACAAACGTAAGCAGCAACCAAAAGAATCCTATGACAGCTTTCACGCAATCATAGTTAGTATGAATTCTCTTATGGAAGACCCTTTACCAGATTCAAAATTAATTAAAATCATAATGAAAAATGTCCAGTCTAATTTGAGAATAATGCTATTTAACACCAGTCCAACTAGTCTGTTTAGTCTTAGAGACCTAGCCCGCAACGCCGAAAAGGTAATCTATGAAAATAAAACATCTTTTCTTGATAACAAACCTCATCGTCACATTAGCGAAATTGAAGCTGATGCAGTGGAAGAGAAAGAAAGTGATGATGATTTTGATCCCCAAATAGAAGCACTTCATTTCTCTCGACGTACCTCAAAACCGGATTATTCAAAAATAAAGTGTTGGAATTGCTTAGCTCTCGGTCATTCCTACATTTATTGTCCAGAAGAAACTAGGAGCCTTTTTTGTTTTAAATGTGGTGAGCGTGGAGTAGCTACTCCAAAATGTAAAAATGCGCACCTGGGAAACAGGAAGCGGAGCGAGATGGCCACCGGGGACTCTCGTTCCAAAGCTTTCTCCCCGAGTCACAATTAGGTCCATCGATTAGGAATCTTCCACAGGAAGATAAATCGAGATCTACAGTCTCGGGAGAGATTTCTCCACATTTTTCTGACAAACATCAATATAAATTTTATAATGACAAACCAACATTTTTCAAACCCACAGCTAAAACCTTAAAGAGTAGACTTCGTTTTAAGAAAAGAAAATCGTTTCGTAAACTAATAGAATCTTCGATATTATGTCATGAGAAAGACGAGAGACCTTTTCAAAAATTCAAGTTTTTAATGATCACATTTACGGACTACTAGATTCCGGCGCTAGTGTTGCAGTATTGGGCAAGAATAGCTTAAATTTCATTGAAAGAAATAATCTCACCTTAAGACCTTTTCGATCTTGCATATCAACGGCAGATGGATCTAAAAATTCAGTTTTGGGTCACTGCAAAATACGTGTTGTTTATAAAGGCGTTACACGAGTTATTGATTTTTACGTTGTACCCACTTTAACCCAAGAAGCCTACCTCGGTTTAGACTTTTGGCGTAGTTTTGCCATCGCACCTGATATCATTCCAATTGTTGAGTCCTGTGATCTAGAGCCAGTAGAAAAAATTAACCCATGTTTTCACGATTTAAATTCAGAACAAAAATTGCAACTTGATCGTGTAGTGTCAGAGTTCCCCTCTTTTGAAAAGTTAGGTCTTGGTTGCACAAATCTTTTAGAACACCACATTGACACCGGTGATGCAGAGCCAATTAAGTGCAAACATTACCCTCTTTCTCCTCCTAGACAGGCTGAAGTGTACCAAGAACTAGACCGTTTATTGCAAATGGGTGTAATAGAAGAGTCAAACTCACCGTGGTGCTTTCCCATAGTAAACGTAAGAAAACCGGGGAAAGTACGTTTGTGCCTTGACTCAAGGAAGTTGAACACTATTACAAAAAAGGACTCATACCCACTCCCCCACATTAACGGTTTGCTCAGCAGACTCAAAGATACTCACTATATAAGCGGAATTGATCTGAAAGATGCATTTTTCCAAATACGGCTCACAGACTCCTCCAAGGAGAAGACAGCATTTGCGGTTCCTGGTAGACCCCTCTACCAATATCGGGTAATGCCCTTTGGGCTTTGTAATGGTCCGCAAGCGATGTCCCGCCTAATGGACAAAACTATTCCATCTCGTCTTAGGGAAAATGTATTCGTGTACCTGGACGATCTTTTGATCTGCACAGCTACCTTTGAGGAACACGTAGAATTCTAGAAATCTCTCAGGTCGCAAAATGTCTCAACGATGCTAAACTTACCATCAATGTCTCAAAAAGCAAATTTTGCCAAAATGAAATCAAATATTTGGGTTATCGTATTGGTAGTGGATGCTTGAAAGTCGATCCAGAGAAGGTTTCGGCAATCATAGACTTTCCGATCCCAAAAACGCCTCGTCAAGTCCGCCGATTCATTGGTATGGCGAACTGGTATCGAGCATTCATAAATAATTTTGCTAGTCTGTCAGGTCCCCTTACTGATTGTTTACGTAAACGTGAAGGAAAATTCTCATTGACCCCTGAAGCTATTGATAGTTTCGAAAAACTTAAACTCGCTTTATCTAGTGCTCCCGTTCTTGCTCAGCCCGACTTTAACAAAGAATTTATTATCCAATGCGATGCTTCGCGTGTCGGAGTAGGTGGTGTTTTATACCAAGTAGACGACGAAAATAGGGAAAGACCCATTTCTTTTGTATCGCAGAAACTAAACGGTGCTCAGCGGAATTACACAGTCACAGAACTGGAGTGTTTAGCTGCAGTAATCTGCGTAAAACGTTTTAGGCCCTATGTCGAAGGATCACCTTTTCGAATTATCACCGATCATTCGAGCTTAAAATGGCTCATGGGTCAGAAAGACCTAAGTGGGAGACTCGCAAGGTGGAGTTTAATGTTACAAGGCTTTGACTTTAAGATCGAGCATAGGAAGGGTTCGTTAAATGTAGTTCCGGACACATTGTCTCGTTTTGATGTAGATTCTTTAGAAATTAACCGAAGTTTTCCTGAAATGGATTTGAGTTCTAAGGATTTTGATTCTCCTGAATATAGGCAATTAATTAAAACCATTTCCGATAATAAAGATGAGTTACCTGACTTATGCGTAATCGATGAGCGTGTATACAAGAGAGTGAATTTTCGACAGGGTATAGATAATGAAGAAGAGAATTTGTGGAGATTATGGCTCCCTGAGTTATTGACGCATAAAGCTGTTAAATTAGGACACGAATCTAGCTGTCATGGTGGCTACTTCAAAACACTTTCAAGGGTTCGACAGAAATATTACTGGCCTTCAATGAGTTCAGACATAAAATTATTTGTAAGTAACTGCGATGACTGTAAAGTCATAAAAGCGCCAAACCAAACCCTTCGACCTCCCATGGGAGATGCATTTGAAACTAAACGTCCATTTCAGCGATTGTATTGCGATTTTTTGGGACGATATCCATCCTCCAAATCTAAAAACACATATTTATTCATTATCATTGATCACTTTACGAAATTTCTTTTCCTTCACCCTCTAAGGTCTGCGACATCCATAAATGTAATTGATTTTCTTCAAAACTACTTCTTTAATACCTTCGGCGTTCCTCAGTACATTCACAGTGATAATGCGAAACAGTTTGTTTCCAAAGAAATTCAGGATTTTTTCTCTCTTTTCGAAATAACCCATATTAAAACGGGATTATACTCTCCCCAGGCGAATGCCTCTGAAAGAGCAAACAGAGAAATCATCTCTAAGATTAGATATTATCTTTTAAAAGAAACTAACCATCTAAACTGGGACGCTTGTATACCTAACATTTTGGCGATATTACGGAGCGATTACCACTCCTCAATAAATTGTTCTCCATATTATGCACTGTTTGGCCAAAATATGTGCACGCATGGTTCCTCATACGTTTTATTGGAAAAATTAAATATGATGGAAGATGACACAATTATAAAACATATAGATAAGCAAAATCAAATTAGACAGAAAATTTCCCAAAACATTGAGAGGGCACATGAAAAAGCCACAAAAATTTATAACACACGCACCAAACATGTTAGTTATCGTGTTGGCCAGGAAGTTTTTCGGAAAAATCACAGTCTTAGTAATTTTCAGAATGGTATTAATGCCAAGTTTTTACCAAAATACATTAAATGCCGTATTCGAGATAAAATTGGTAATGTACTGTATGACGTGGAAGATCTTCAGGGAAATTTGATTCAGATCTAAGACCTTAGATTGTAAATGTTGTTTTTAGCCCGGCTTATCGTGGGTCGTGCCACACGTTTCTTTATTTTTGCGCGCTCTAAATCCTTTTCCTGTTCTATATTCAATTTACAATTTCATAACGAAGCAGTTTTGTTAGGGATTTAGAAAATATTTCCTCCTTCACCTAATACCTTGTATCAGTTAACTGTACTATAAAATTGCGCATCATTATACACATAACATGTATGTAATTTTTTTTGTATGGCATATTTGAAATTCTACTCTTTGTTTTGTTGTTAGGAATTTTTTTTAGTTGTTTACAACATAAAAACAAACGAACGTTCTAGAAACGAAAAGATGTAACGTTATGTCGTGAGCATCCATATATTTTTCTTTAATGTTCTCTCTTCGCTCAAAATATACACCCGCACATGTAGAAAATAACTAGCATCAGCAGTGTGGAGTTTTTTTTATTGTATGTATGTGGTATCTCTCTCACTACAACAACAACACAATGGAATGACAAATATGCAAAGAATTTATAAACAGTTATATTTCTTTTGCTAAATGGAATGCGCATTCTTTTAATATAACAACTGAAAAAAAATTTTAAAGAAGTCAGTTGGGCATATTCAGTAAGAGAAGTCAGTTCAGTTTGTAATTAGTGCGTGATCTAGTGTAGTTGTAACTGATTCAAATAATTATATTTTATAAAAATTGTGTTATATAGTCTTATCTAAGCGAACGTTATCTTTCGAGATCGCTGAGGCTATTAAATTTAAGGTATGACACGTGCCTGTAGGTATTATAATCACAGATTTATAAGTTCTGAAAAATTAAAAAAAATAATTATTTTTCTTTAAATTATAATTTCTAAACTTTAGTATATATACATTTGAAATCAAATTTCATACTTTTAATATTAATGTCATATATAAGCTATGTTTAATAAGATGTTCTCCTATATGATATACAGAACACCGGTTTCGCATAGTACAAATTTATTGTAATTTTTATGGTGAAATGTCATCATTTTTCTTTAATATCTCTGGATCTATACCACCTACACGGTTATATTATACCTTGAATTAAAGCTTAGTTTCTTGACTTTTACATTTTGTAATTTATATACATACTCACATATGTATTTCTCCGGATTTTTAGAGTTTTTTAAAAATATAGGATCAAAAAATAATTTTCTCGACATTGACCTCTATGTAGATGTAGATTATGTTATATATTGTTGGAAGGGTCTTTAAAATACCTATCATTTGATATATATATCGTCTAAAAAACAGTCTTCAAGATATACATTAGGGTGGTTTTATTGAATATGGGAAAAATTTTTTTTTCGAAATTTCTAAGTGCTCACGCTTAGAAATGTTCTATTTAGTGTTAAAATACAATTGTAAAAGTTTTAGCTCAATCGGACTATGCCTTCCCGTGCCGAAAAAGCCCCAAAGTTTTCGAAAATGCTCCTATCTAATAAAATTGATAGCTGTTCGGTTATAACTTTTTTTATATCCGCAACTGTATTTCCTCTTTTCACTCTCAGTTTCTAATTTTCCGATTTTTCCATCGCCGGTAAATACATCGTCAGAAGCCATTTCTTCCACTTCCGATTCAGAAGAGAATGAGATATTTTGTAAATTTTCTGTTGCAGTGAGAAAAAGAACACATATTATAGATTCCAATATTTAATTACATACTCAAGGTTAAGTTTTAAGGGTATAACTTTTTTTTTATTAAACTTGGGCAAATATGGTAGAAACTTAGTTTTTGAGTTTTGCGGCTTCACAGAAAGGCAATCCAATGTTACTCATGTTATAAAACATTGCCTTGTATGTACTTGATGGTGTGATGGTAGCTTGCTGCCGGTTATTTGTTGAGATGAATGTCCAATTAAATAAATCTGAATTTTAGCACGGATACGAACATTGAACGAAGTACTAGCCATTTTGTCTTAAATATCTTTCTTGTACGAACTGTTAACTTAACACAAAAACCTTTAAATAAATATTTCTCTTAAAGTAACATTACACGCTCAACGTAAAAATCAAATTGGGGACTCCCCGATTTTTAATTTCTGCTTGAATATTTTAAAGTCATTATAATTACCTTTCATTTGATAGTAAATTTATTGTAATAAATTATAGCATTTATCAGCTAAAGCAGAAACGGCGCTATTTCGTGAAAAACAGGCATTTTCGAAAACTTTGAGGCTCTTTCGGCACGGGAAGGCATAGTCCGATTGAGCTAAAATTTTCGCAATTGTATTTTAACACTAAATTACATAATTCTAGATGTGAGCATATTTAAAAATCGAAAATCAATTTTGAAAAACCACCCTAATATACATACCTAAACATATTACAAACTTTGGAGCCCCGTCCACTCTTTTTTATTTTAGTCAGAATTTAAAACTCACTAAAACCGACTTAAGCGTTTTTATGTAAAAAATTCATACAATTATAATTATTTTCATTGAATGCTTTCAAAACATTTTATTTTTACATTAAAAAATATATATATATAGTAGGTATGCAGCTACTTTAAATTATTTGATGTTATCATTGCTTTACCAGACGTATGTTAAGCTAAAAGTTGTTTTTGCATGATACTTTAAGTAATTTTTCTTAACAGAGGTTTATCAGCCTGTTTTAAGTTTTTTTGCATAAGGCTGTAAATCTATATGGGTCAATTTAAAAAAAAACACAATTTTTGTGTCCCCGCACTTCACACTACTATTTTAGGTAAAAAAAAACAAAAACAAAAAAAATGTGAGAGTGATCAGCGAGGAATATGTAACAAAAAAACGTATTTCTCAAATTTGTATGTTTGTTTTTTTTTGTTTAATCAGAATGGTGTTTTGTTTCTCCCTCTGTATTAAAAAAGTGTGCATTTGCGTAGTTTTGTGAACACCATGGTAAGGGCGCGATAAAATTTCATGAGCGTCACGCTAATTTTTTTAAAAGTATATATATTAAATGTAAAAAATTGAAGTTGACAATCATTGTTTACATGGTTTCAACTCATTTTTTTTTATAATTTGTGAATTTGAGAAATAAATTGCCTACGAAAAAAAACCAAAATAGGCAAACATTTCATGAGCATCACTTTTAATATATATTGCTTTATAGTTTAAAATGCTTAATTTTGATTTTATTTTTGAATTTTTAAGAGTAAAACAACAAAATTAACGGCGGCTGGAAGAGCACGGAGATATCGAGAGAAAATAAAGCTCGATAAAGGGCGTAATGACGCATATAAAAGAAAGAAGAAAGAAAGGTATATTCGTGGTATATTTGAGTTTAATTTTTATTGCTACTGACTGATTCTGTTTTTGCCACAAACTTAATTCGAAACTGGTAAAAATGAATGAGAATGAAAAAAAAAAACAAAGCCGCTTGTCATTTCATGAAGTTTATACAGATTCAGAAAAGGAATTTGAATGAAAATTTATAAATTAAATTCAGTTAAGTTTTTATTTTGTGTCAAATATTTACATATGTGTATAAGTTTCTTCAAGAATTACTTCCTTTTTTTTCATTTTTGTTAAATACAGTACAGTCCATAACTCGAACTTCTCTAACTCGAATTTTCTCTAACTCGAACAAAATTGGTTGGCAATAGCGTCAAGAGAGTAAATCTTTCTTCTTCCGTAACTCGAACTTCCATAACTCGAAGTTCTCCATAACTCGAACTAAAATGTATACATATAATTCTATAAGTCGAAGTTTTTGGCTTTAAACTTCGAATTGTTATTTTTTATTCGGGGAAATCCCGTTTTGTTAATTATTTTCTTTTTTTGTTTGCGTAAATGTCAGTCGGTCGTGTTTGATGTTAAAGGTAAACAAAATAAAAGAAAAAGAAAATACATTTTTGGACCTTGATTTCAGAATTTTTTACTGAAATATAACTTATCGTTATATTATGTATTATCTTATTGCTACGTATGCACCTAATAACTACATAAATAATAGTTTTCAATAAAAAATAAGTATTCATTACTTAAAATACAATCCTTGCATTGAATTTTCTTTGGTTTAACAAAAATTTCTATATCTCGAAGTCTCAATAACTCGAATTTTTCTTGGGATAATGGTGATTCCAGTTATGGAAGTTCGACTGTACATCAAATAATGTTTAGTTTTGTATGAAAATTTTTATTTTTTGTTTTTTTTATTTACTTTTTGTAAAAGAATAAACTTTTTTTCGTTAAACTTTAGATTTGGCATTATTTCTTGTTTACGTGCAACAAAATCTCTTGATCGTCACAAAATATCTTGAGCGTCACATTTAGTTTTTTTTCCTTAAAACGCTTATAATTGCAATTTTTTGAATACATTGTTACAAGCCTATTACTTTGCAATTAACCTCTAAGCTCAAGTGTTTTTTTTAACAAAAATTTACATATTTTCATCTTAAAATTAAAAAAAAAAATTAAAAATCAAGGTGAATCGTGATTTTGTGGCAATCTTCAGAAACAAAAGAACATCGTAGTAAGCTTGAATTTCAAACATTTTTGCATTTTTAGCAATTTTTTATACATTTTTGGTGTGTGACGCTCAAGATATAAATCATAGAAAACCTAAAAAAAAATTCCAAAAATGTTGATTTATATGAGGGCCTAAAAGTACCACCGGATTCTTCATCAATTTCTACATAAATCGGCCACTCTTATAGGCGAATTGCTAAAACTTTAGAAATTTTTTTTTTTTTTTTTTTTTTTTTTTTTAGCTTTTAGTTATTTATTGAATCTTCATATTATGAACTAACAATAAGTTTTCAAATCTTAATACTAAAATAAAATAATAAGCCCAGCCAGTGCTAGACAAAAAATTTTTATGATACTACAAAAATTTCATATCAACTGATCAAGTCATCTGTTTTGCGCTTGAGTTAAAGCAAGGGTATCCCTCCTTCTCAACCGACTGTGGCCACTAAAGTTAAGGATGTCTCGTGCAAGTGGGTTTGGATGTTGTTCAAGTTTGCTGACGTACTTTGACGCATATTTTGTAAATTCGACGTTTACTAATGGCACGCCTAGATCTTTGTGGATTCGAGAATTTTTAACATACCATGGAGCTGCAGTAATAATACGTAGAATTTTATTTTGACCCCTTTGAATTTTTTCAATGTTTGATGCTGAGGCAGTACCCCATAATTGAATTCCATAACACCAGATTGGCTTTAGTATTGCATTGTACAACAATAGTTTGCAATCCAACTTTAATGAAGAATTTCTGCCAATTAGCCAATTAAGTTGCACTGCTTTTAATCTCATCTGAGTAAGTTTCGCTTCAATATGAGACTTCCAAGTTAAACGGCGGTCGAGGTGAATGCCGAGGTATTTGACTTCATTATGTTGAGGAATAATTTGATTATTTATTCTGATGGACGAGCAGGTATCTTTTCGCAATGTGAAAGTGATATGAATACATTTTTGTTCATTTACCCTGATTTTCCAAAGCTCTAGCCAATTCTCTAGTTTATAAACATAATTCTGCAAATTCTGTGATGCAACTTGGTGGTCCTTATGGACGCTGACAAAGGCTGTATCGTCTGCAAAAGTTGACGTGTGGATTTTGGGGTCTGACGGCATGTCGGAGGCATAAATCAAATATAAAGTAGGGCCCAGTATGCTACCCTGTGGCACACCTGATTCAATTGGCTGAGCGGTACTTAAAAAATTGCCTTCTTTGATTTTAAATTTGCGACCGTATAAATAACTTTCCATGAGTTTATGGGTGTTAGCAGGCAGAGTTAATTTAATTTTGTGCATTAAACCGTCATGCCAAACTTTGTCGAACGCTTGGGACACATCAATGAAAAGGGCGGAGCAGTATTTTTTATCTTCAAACGACCCTCTTATCACATTTACCAATCTGTGAGTTTGTTCGATGGTACTGTGTTTAGCTCTGAATCCGAATTGATGATTTGGAATACATTCAGTGTCATTCAGAATTGGAGTCAACTTAGTCATTAACAATTTTTCGAACAGTTTAGAAATTGACGGCAGTAGGCTAATTGGCCTATATGACTCTACTTTAGTGGGGTCCTTCCCTGGCTTAGGAATCATGGTAATCATAGATACCTTCCAATCTGCAGGATAGTATTCTAGGCGTAAAATAGCATTGAAAATAAAGAGGATGATTCTTCTAGCTACACGAGGTAACTCCACAAGCATTTTGTTGCTGATTTTATCCATACCTGGAGCTTTTTTAAGATTCAGAGTACCAATAGCGCTTTGAACATCATTAAAGCTAAGTCTTAGAGGTACAGGAGGTCTAATAACGAGTGGAGCCAAATCAGATGCATTAATTGAGTTGTTTATAGTAAACACATTTCTCAAATGGTTAACAAATAAAGTCCCTTTCTCGGAATCATTTCTAGCCCAGTCTCCAGTCGGATTTCGCAGAGGAGGCTTTCCTCTAACTGGTCTTTTTAAACCTCGTGCCGCCTTCCATAGCGAATAGTCAGATTGTGGGGTACTATCAAGACCCTCCAAGTAAGATCTAAATGAGGCCGTTCTTTGGATTTCTAAGAAATTTCTTAGTATATCTCTGCATTCTCGTAGCCTAGCTTTCAGTTGAGGAGACCTATGAATTTGCCACTCTCTTCTAACTCTTCTTTTTTCTGCCAGGAGATGATCAAGTTCAGCGAAATAAGTTCTGTTTGTCCCACTTCTGCACTCAACGTCGTATGTGGAGGCGTGATGTACAGCTCTTCGTATGTCCTCAGTAAACTTGCCAATCGACCCATCAATATCCGCGGTAGTTCTCAACACAACATTTTCCGTGCAGTGGGAACTTAAATACTTTTTATACTTTATCCAACTTACTCTGGTTTTAGATATGTCCCGAAATGAAGAGCCATTCCCTTGAAGGAAACGCATTGAAATAATAGTAGGAGAGTGATCTGAAGACAAGTCTAATGAAGGCTCCACTTGTATCGATTCTACAGGGATATTTTTCACTACTCCGAAGTCAATAACATCGGGAATCTTCCGTCGGTCCGTCGGCCAGTAGGTGGGATGCCCGCTTGAGAGTACATCTAATCCCATTTTGGCAATGGTGTTGAAGAGTTCACGACCCTTTAGAAATAAGCAAAACAATGCCCCTATTGCCGTTCTCAACTCAACTAAGTTTGGTCGTCTGTCAGTCAACCCGACTTTAACTCAACCAAACTATTTTTTGGTATTGTGTAACACAACGATTTTCAGTTGTAATTGTTATGGCGTTGCCGACATGAAATATCGATTTCATGTTGGCAACACCATGCATTTTATTTGTAAAATGAAGAAAAAAACGCAAAAAAAATCAAATTTTTATAAAATAAAAAGAATGGATTTAAGTGTAGATTTATTTTTTGAAGACGAAAATCATGACGCTAATACAAATGTTCTACGTATACGTAGAAAAATACGCGATGATTCCAATCCTCTTGAACTACCCAGTGCGAAGTAAGAAATTTCCAAAATAAGTAACAAATATGTTAGTATAATAAGTATTATTTTTCATAGAGGCAAATTTCTTTTGCTTAATTTGTAAAAGCTGCTTGTTTATTTCATAATTTTTATAACTGTTTTTCTCCAAATCCTTAATACTTTTTTAAAGTTTAGCTTGTGTCTCGCATTGTTTTCTCAGAAGTTCCAGAAGCTCTTTTTCTGGTGATTTTTTTCTTTTCTTGGCTGGTGTGTTTATTATCTCAGGTTCATTTGTAACGATTTGTTCCATGTCGAGATTTTGAGGAGTTTCTAAAGCCTGACTTGTTGACGGACCAACGTTTTCAACGCCGAAAGTGTGTCCAGATGGTGCTACTTGGTCATTTAGTGATAACAGCTGGGACACGCAATCCTCAAGTACATTAAGCGGAATTTCTTGTGAAGGACCACCACCTGCTGCTTGTTGGTTTTGTTTATTATTAGCAAGTTTGTTTTAATACTTGCTTTGTAATGAATCCAAACCTATGGTTATGTAAGTGGGCCCAAGCTATTCAATTCTATTGTAAATCCTTCCCACGCTTCCTTACTCTGAGTTTTAGTTATCTCAAATTTTTGCTTTCCTTTAGCAATTTCTGGATTTTTTTCCATCAGCTGCACAAGTCGCTCAAATTGGGCTTTGGTTGTTATTTTGACTGTCCTGCGTATGTGTATTAATCATTTAATTAATTATATTAAGATCAAAAAACACCTATACTTACGATTTTTCCATTTTTTATCTTTTTTGTATTATTTTTTTAAAGGAAATGTATTAAAAATTTTATTTAAATCTATAACCGACAAAGACTCAACTGCTAATAAGCAGTTGTGTATATTCATCGTTTATGTCAACCAAACTCATCCAAAATGGTGAACCGCAATACTATTAAACACAACCAAAAAATCAGCAGCACAACCAAAAAGTCAACTACATTTAAGTTGTGAATGGCAATACCGATTTATGAAAGACGACCAAATTATTAAAAAAGTTGTGAACCACAATAGGGGCTCAAAACTCGTTGTGTACGTTTTTTTTTTGAAATTGACCCTACTGCGTAATATCGACTACCACGGCTTTGCAATGGCACTCGACTTGCAGTAAAAAAACTGAGAAATAATTTAATAAAAGCGACCATTATAACAGGAAAATATAAAGGTACAGATGTACTTTTGCTACGCATTCCAATGCTACCAACGGATTTACCATTCGATTTTAAACAATTTTTTCCTGTTCGGTTAGCGTTTGCGCTGACTGTTAACAAAGCTCAAGTTTAATATCCCGTGATATTCTTCTGATGAACAAACTAAAAATATTGTATATCCTAAAGCATTGCAATAAATACATTAAAATTAAATAAATAAATAAATGTTTGTAAATATGTATATAAATACGTTTTATTTTATTTTATAACAAGGGGGCGGGGGGTAGCGAAGCACACGGGTTTAGCTAGTAATAAATATAATAACACTACATTTATTTGTTAGATTGACAAAAATAGTATTTAATTTTTTTATTAATTTAAAAATAATAAGGTATACATATGTAGAGGGTGTTTTTTTTACAGGTTTGTTTTTCGAAAAGAGATAAAACTGGCATTTTGTGGTCAAATCTGGCAACTCTAATGTCATTTATGTTCAGTTTGGTTTGCCATTTCATCATGAACAGGTTGACAAAAGAACAACGCTTGTAAATCGTGCAAATTTATTTCGAAAATAACGGTTCAGTTCGCGAAGTTTACCGCAAGCTCCGTCCATTTTATGGTCGACATAATCGTCCATCAGAGCAATTAATTCGGTTAACCATGGATCGTTTTCGCACTACGTTTACTCTATGTGATAATACGCATCCGCAGAGACGTCGAACAGTGCGCACCGAAGAAACAATTGCCGCTGTAGAGCAAAGTGTTGAAGAGAACCCGAATTAATGGAGACCGGTATAGAGCCATGATAACCGACTATTTTGTTCCCGAATTGGATGGCATGAATGTGGATGAGTTGTGGTTCCAACAAGACGGCGCAACATGCCACACAGCGCACGCCACAATCGATTTATTGAAGGAAACATTCGATGAGCGCATAATTTCGTGGAATGGACCTGTCAATTGGCCACCAAGATCGTGTGATTGGACACCATTGGATTATTTTCTTTGGGGATATGTGAAGTCGCTCGTCTACGCCAACAAACCAGAAACGTTAGGGGAATTGGAAGCCAACATTCGTGGCGTTATTGCCGACATACGGCCCCATATGCTCGAAAAAGTGGTTGAAAATTGGACCTGTAGAATTGGCTTAATTCGAGCCAGCCTCGGCGGCCACATGCCTGAAATCATATTTAAACATTAATGTCATAAAATTATCCTTCCAATAAAGCCAAATTGATGGTCATTAAAACGATTTTCTTGTATTTTATTTCAATTCGAAGTTCTATACCTCTCAAAAAAACACCCTATATATAGTAGGGCGGGTCGATTTAATAATCGCCCATGGCTCAATGAAAATCATATTCTGGGGATCAAAATAAGAAACTTTGCCGAAGGAACCATACCTTTAAAACGAATTCTACTACCCCCCAACTGTTGACTTTTGTCCCGTACAAACTTTTAAAAAAATCACCATTTTGGCACTTTATTCTATTATTTTTTATTTATTTTATTTAAAATAAATTTTTTTTTTAATACATTTCATTTATTTATTGAATCTTCAGAAATGAAATGACAATAAGTTTTCGAATCTTAATACTAAAAAAAATAATAAGTCCAGCCAGTGCTAGACAAAATATTATGATATTACAAAAAATTTATATCCACTGATCCAGTCATCTGTTTTGCGCTTGAGTTAAAGCAAGGGTATCCCTCCTTCTCAACCGAACATGGCCACTAAAGTTAAGGATGTCTCGTGCAAGTGGGTTTGGATGGTGTTCAAGTTTGCTGACATATTTTGAGGCGTATTTTGTAAGTTCGACTTTCACCAAAGGAATGCCTAGATCTTTGTGAATTCTAGAATTTTTAACGTACCATGGAGCTGCAGTAATTGTACGTAGAATCTTATTTTGACGCCTTTGAATTTTTTCAATGTTGGATGTTGAGGCAGAACCCCATAATTAAATTCCATAACACCAGATTGGCTTTAGAATTGCATTGTACAACAAAAGTTTGCAATCCAACTTTAATGTAGAATTTCTGCCGATTAGCCAATTAATTTGCACTGCTTTTAATCTCATCTGGGTAAGTTTTGCGTCGATATGAGACTTCCAAGTTAAACGACGATCGAGGTGGATTCCGAGGTATTTCACTTCATTGTGTTGCGGGATAATTTGATTATTTATTCTGATGAACAAGCAGGTATCTTTTCGCAATGTGAAAGTTATATGAATACATTTCTGTTCGTTAACCCTGATTTTCCAAAGCTCAAGCCAATTCTCTAGCTTATAAACATATTTCTGCAAGTTCTGTGATGCTATTTGATGGTCCTTATGAACGCTGATAAAGGCTGTATCGTCTGCAAAAGTTGAAGTATGTATTATGGGGTCTAACGGCATATCGGATGCATAAATCAAATATAAAGTTGGACCCAGTATGCTACCCTGGGGTACTTCTGCTTCAATTGGCTGAGCGGGGCTTAAAAAATCGCCTTCTTTGATTGTAAATTTGCGACCATATAAATAACTTTTCATAAGTTTGTGGGTGTTAGCAGGCAGAGTTAATTTAATTTTATGCATTAAACCTTCATGCCAGACTTTGTCGAACGCTTGGGAAACATCAATGAAATGCGCGGAACTGTATTTTTTCTCTTCAAACGACCGTCTTATCACATTTACCAATCTGTGTGTTTGTTCGATGGTATTGTGTTTAGCTCTGAACCCGAATTGGTGATTTGGGATACATTGAGTGTCGTTCAGAATTGGAATCAACTTAGCCAATAACAATTTTTCAAACAGTTTTGAAATTGTCGGCAGTAGACTAATTGGCCTATATGACTCTACTTTAGTGGGGTCCTTCCCTGGCTTAGGAATCATGGTAATCATAGATAACTTCCAATCTGCAGGATAGTATTCTAGGCGTAAAATAGCATTGAAAATAAATAGGATAATTTTTCTAGCTACACGAGGTAACTTCACAAGCATTTTGTTGCTGATTTTATCCATACCTGGAGCTTTTTTAAGGTTCAGAGTACCAATAGCGCTTTGAACATCATTAAAGCTAAGTCTTAGAGGTACAGGAGGTCTAATAACGAGTGGAGGCAAATCAGATGCATTATTTGAGTTGTTTATAGTAAACACTTTTCTCAAATGATTAACAAATAAAGTCCCCTTCTCGGAATCATTTCTAGCCCAGTCACCAGTCGGATTTCGCAGAGGAGGCTTTCCTCTAACTGGTCTTTTTAAACCTCGTGCCGCCTTCCATAACGAATAGTCAGATTGTGGGGTACTATCAAGACCCTCCAAGTAAGATTTAAGTGAAGCCATTCTTTGGGTTTCTAAGAAATTTCTTAGTATATCTCTGCATACCCGTAGCCTAGCTTTCAGTTCAGGAGACCTGTGAATTTGCCACTCTCTTCTAACTCTTCTTTTTTCTGACAGGAGATGATCGAGTTCAGCGAAATAAGTTCTATTTGTCCCACTTCTGCACTCAACGTCGTATGTGGAGGCGTGATGTACAGCTCTTCGTATGTCCTCAGTAAACTTGCCAATCGACCCATCAATATACTCGGTAGTTCTCGACACTACATTTTCCGTGCAGTGGGAACTTAAATACTTTTTATACTTTATCCAACTTACTCTGGTTTTAGATTTGTCCCGAAATGGAGAGCCATTCCCTTGAAGGAAACGCATTGAAATAATAGAAGGAGAGTGATCTGAAGACAAGTCTAATGAAGGCTCCACTTGTATCGATTCTACAGGGATATTTTTCACTACTCCGAAGTCAATAACATCGGGAATCTTCCGTCGGTCCGTCGGCCAGTAGGTGGGATGCCCGCTTGAGAGTACATCTAATCCCATTTTGGCAATGGTGTTGAAGAGTTCACGACCCTTCGGGGTCACCAGACGTGAACCCCAAAAAGTGTGTTTGGCGTTAAAGTCACCAGCAACTAAAAATCTAGCTCCAAGGGAATTGAAGAAGCTGTAGTATTGGTGTTCTTTTATTGAAAATCGAGGCGGCGAATAAATTGACGATAAAACAAAATTGTATTGACAGAATTCAATACAAATGTTTGTTGCTTGTAGGTAATCCTCACATATGTTGTTCATTAAATAATGTTTTATTCTGTTCTTTATAAGAATTGCCGATCCTCCACATGCTCTTCCGCGTGGATCTTTAGTATCATATAACACGTAGCCATTAATTTTGAAGTACGCTGTCGCCGTCAAGTGAGTTTCAGAAATCATCATGACATCAATCTGCTTATCCATCAGGAAGTGTTCCAGTTCGTTTTTATGTTGGCGGAGGCCGTTGGCATTCCAAAAACAAATTTTTAAACAAATCATTTCTTTAAAATGGCTTGTAAGATAGTGGATTGCATTTTCAGCATTTCCTGCATCATGGATGTCATAGTGGTTTAAAATAAATAAAAATAAATTATTTTTTATTTATTTTTAAATATTATTTTTTAAAAATAAATAAAATAATAAAAATAAATAAAATAAATAAAAAATAATAAAATAAAGTGTCAAAATGGTGATTTTTTTAATGTTTGTACGGGAAAAAAGTCAACAGTTGGGGGTAGTAAAATTCGTTTTAGAGGTATGGTTCCTTCGGCAAAGTTTCTTATTTTGATCCCTAGAATACGATTTTCACTGAGCCATGGGCGATTTTTTTGCCTCCCCACAAATCGACCCGGCCTAGTATATAGTAAAGTATGTATGTATGAAGCTGATGAAAAATATCGTTTACATCATTTGTAGCCAAATTGTTAGCAAATTCTTGTGTTCCTATTCAATATAATAAATCCATATTATTACAGACATTATTAGGTTTTGTGGGGGGCTTTTACATATTTCAATAACATCCATTATTTCATTCGTTTCGCAATCAACGTTTACAGTTCATTTCTAAAACAAAAATTTCTATTCCATTATCGAATTCACTCTTAAATTTTGGGTTTTTTCAAAAATTTAAAAGTAAAAGGAGAGATTTCATTAGATCATTTTTTGATATATACAAAGAGCTTTGTCTGTTACTTCAGCCGAATTTAAAATGACAACTATATGTTTAAGTAAAACAAATTCTTTATATATTCAGGTTTTAACCCTTCGTTGCATAATGGTGGAAATTTCTATCATGACATTGAATGCATTCTTTTGTTTGTGTTTAGTACTAAGCTAATGATCAATCATTGCATGATGATAAAAATTCCCATCATTTTGTTTTTTGCTAAATTTTATAATATTAATATTAAAAATCATGCAAAGAAGGGTTGAATCAATGAAAGCTTCTTTTCGAGTTTGGCAATCCAAAATTAATTTTCATTATTTCACCTTTATTTCTTCGACATACTTTTTAAAATTTAAATTTTTGTTGATGTTTTTGTTTTTAAAAATCGGGATTTCTGGATTGGCTTCCCTAATTTGTACTGATGTTAGTAACGCCTATAAATGTTAGTCCAACACTCACCATTCGGGCTAATTTTATGATGATCGGTCTATTATTAGTCATAGTTCTCATATGAGACCCACTTCCGAAAATCACTTTGATAACTTATAAGCATAACTCGTATAAACATTTTGGTATCCAAATAAAATTCAACACAAATACGTGTCATATACATATACAAAAATCATGACACCTAATTACATGACGGTCGGTCCATAATAAGTCGAAACTGCCATATAAGACTCCCTTCGAAAATCACTTTAACATGTGTAAAACGAGATAAAATTTAACACAAAACTATTTATATGCACATAAGTCATACCACTAAATTTCTGGAGTATCGGTCAATAATAGGTCATAGCTCCCATTAAGCGCCAACTTCTGATATACTCGTATATGGTCAGGCTTGAACGACTACACTTTCCTATTTGTTTTAATTAACCATATACTTGCAGGTTACGGCATTGCTACTCCTAAGGATTCTCCTTGGCGTGACAAGATTTCATTGGCCATACTGGAACTACAAGAAAAGGGTGATATTCAAATGTTGTATGATAAATGGTGGAAGAATACTGGTGAAACTTGTGTGAGAAATCGCAATAATAAAAAATCGAAAGCAAATGCTTTAGGCCTTGATAATATTGGTATGCTTTCAATATTTCGTTGTGAAAATATTAAAAATATTTTAGTATTTTTTCTTTTTATAGGTGGAGTTTTTGTGGTTTTGATAATTGGTATTGGATTTGCAATATGCGTGGCAATGTTTGAATTTTGGCAACATTACAAATTTCAACAAATGGAGTTATGCGATACTAAACACTATGTGGCTGAAGGTAAACCTACCAAGTCCATTAAACAAAATGAATATTATTATCAGTATAGTCAGAACGACACCCAACCAGTGCAAAATCAACGTTCACTATGCGTGGAAATGTTTGATGAGTTCCATTATGCTTTGCGTTGTATGGATAGACGTCAGAGACCGGCACTTAAACGGCGTTGTTCACAATGTCACATACTTAAGACGGCAGCACGCCGTGACATGATTATTCCAACTATAGAAACCTCAATTAACATTATAAATAATATAAGAACTAAGCCAGCCAACCCAGCAACACAAACAAATTTCAAATAATCCCAGTTATTCATATTATAAATTATGTATTAACTATTTTTATTAATTTTTGTTCACGTGATCATACATTTCAAAATATGCAGCAGCAGCTTCAGAAAACAAAAGTTCCAAACGATGCGGTGTTTAATAGCGTAGACAGACGACACAGTTAATTTGCATTAGCAGTCTTAATTCAAATTAACTCGTGAATTATCCCCATCCTAATGCGTATTAGGTTAGACGTAAATGCACAAAATCAGAGTAAATTTATACTGAATTTAGCTATTTCAATATGGCAACATCGTCGGCAATCAATCATATGTTATCAAATTGTTTACTATTGTAAAAGAAGAATAAGACAATTGTAAAAATAAATTAATAAAAATCTGTCGTCTGTCTACGCTATTGTTTGGCAAATAGTAAAGTCACATTTTAGATTTGAATAGTCTATATTTTTTAATCAAAATTGTTTGCATGGTGTGTCATAATACATAATGTGTAAGATCCTTATTTCTACTGAACATTTTGTGCTAATAAAAACTCTATATTTAACATTAAATAAACAGATGTCCCCATTAATTGCTATTATATGTACATATGTATTTGTTGCAAGATTACCCTGCATATAAATATGGGCAACATCCGAAAACATTAAGGACTTCTGTGTTTACCAACATTTAGAGATCGGAATTTCAGTAAAATTTTTCATTAAAAGGTTTAAATGTTCTTTTTTTTCAAAAAAATATTCCAAAATATCACCTTTTAAAACAATTCTTAGCGTTTTCTTTTCTGGCAAAAATGTTACACGTTTTTCCCATTTCGCACCTTTTTATACCCTTCACCATCGTGAGAAGGGTATATATAAGTTTGTCATTCCGTGTGAAATTTCCACAATATAATTTTCCGACCCTATAAAGTATATATTTTCTGGATCCTTATAGATAGCGAAGTCGATTAAGCCATGTCCGTCTGTCTGTCTGTCTGGATGTTGAAATCAGTTTTTTGAAGTCCCAAGATATGTTCGGGATCTAAACCTTCAATAATTCTGTCAGAAGTGCTTTCGAGAAGTTTGCTATTTAAAATCAGCAAAATCGGTGTAGGTCAACCAGAGTTATGAACCAATATGTGAGACCACCGATGGCAACCGATGCACACAAGATATTGGACTGCCTGAAGCTGCAGAACCCCAACATCCACATGGATGACTGGTCCATCATCCGTACTGAGCAAGGCGAAGGCCACACATGCCTTATCCTCGCCATCACAGAATCTGGCTCAGTGGAGCTTGAGAAGGCGGGTTTCAAGCTGTTCTTCGGAGTGAGGAACGCTAAGGTCAGGGTGTTTCGGCTCAAAGGAACAGGTAGCGGTGAGGCGGATGAGGTTGAAGTTGCGAGCTCTCTGCTCACAGATATGAAGCTATCGAAACCCCACCCAGATACTAACAATGGCACTTAAGGTAGTGCAGATAAATCTGCAGCATTCGAAATGTGCTACAGATAACCTTCGGGTACTCTTCGCCGAAGAGGACCTGGACATTGGGCTGGTGCAAAAACCCTGGGTTTCAAACCTGGACGTGAAGGGTCTCCCGGCCTCAGCATATAATATACTCTATGCAAGAAACAATGGTAGGCCAAGATCATGTATTATTGCCAAAAAATCTATTAACATTTTTCTCTGTACGCAGCTTAGTTCAGAGGACCTTACAGCAGCAAGGGTTGAGCTACCGGGCAACAGTAGCCTCTTGATTGCCTCTAGCTACATGGCACACGACAAAACAGCTCCTCCAGTCGAGGTGAGTACTCTGATGTCATCTGTTGGAGCATCGGACATTATCCTGGGCTGCGATGCTAATGCAAGGCATTCAATCTGGGGCAGCAAGGAAACAAATGAAAGGGGTGAGTCTTTACTTGATTTCATTAATTCCAGCAAACTAAGTATATGTAATTCTGGTAACACGCCTACATTCATTTTTCCGAGTTCGGACAACTATAATGGATGAGAGGAAGTATTAGATATTACACTCATTAATGATAGGTCTAAGGTATCAGTAGATAGGTGGAGAGTATCTAGTGAAAGATCATTCTCTGATCATAACTGGATTCTTTTCGAAATTAGACTTCAGAACTCGACAGAAAAAATACAATTTAGGAACCCAAGAAGGACTGATTGGTTCAAATTTAATGGGATCCTTAAACATAAACTTAGGAATATGCCAGTTGTAGAAGATTCAATCACTGGTCTTGAAAGATTGGAGGAAAACTTTAGTAGAACTGTAGTTAAAGCTTTTGAAGTTTCCTGTCCAGTCACTAAGGCTAAGAAAAGCTTCCCTCCATGGTGGAATTCGGAGCTATCTAAACTACGCAGGGAAACTCGTAGGGCCTTTAACATTAGCTATAATAGTAAATCATGGCAACCATTGAAAGCTTACAAGAAAGCTTTAGTAGTCGCAAAAAGAAACTCGTGGAGACGCTTCTGCGAATCTATAGATAACACAAGAGACTCTGCAAGACTCAGCAGAATTCTGGCCAAGGGGCAATCCAATCCCACTTATATCAAGGGGAATGATGACTCCTGGTCCGAATCCTCAGCAGAGTCACTTGACATCCTACTAAATACATATTTTCCAGGCTGTAAGGATGTTGCTATGGATACGGTTATTGAGAATGTAGGCATGACTCTATCCAATATTGATAGTGACATCATCTCCTATGACAGGATATCATGGGCGATTGACAGTTTTCCATTCAAGTCACCTGGGCCGGATGGTATCTTGCCAAAGATGCTACAAAGTGCAAAAAGGCATATCATTCCCTGGCTTCATAGAATTTTTACTTTCTGTCTCTCCCTCAACCATGTTCCGGTTAATTGGAGGAGAGTCAGGGTCGTCTTTATTCCCAAAATTTGGCAAAAGAAGTCATGAGAAGGCGAAGGATTTCCGTCCAATTAGTCTTTCATCTTTTCAACTTAAGACGTTGGAAAGACTCATTGACGCTCATATTAGGCAGCGCCTGGAGGGTTCGACATGGCTCTCAAACAGTCAGCATGCCTACCTTAAGGGTCGCTCTACAGATACAGCTCTGCATGAGGTTGTAAGGGTTATAGAGAGATCTCTCGAATTTAAACAATATACAATGGCAGCCTTTCTAGACATAGAGGGTGCTTTCAATAATGTGACTACTCTTGCAATTCAGCAAGCTCTTACTAACCTAGATGTTGAAGAATATATCAATAACTGGATAGTTACCATGTTGAATTCAAGAATAGTCACAGCAAATCTTGGTAATACCGTTAAGTCTAAGCAAGTTGAGAGAGGCACTCCACAGGGAGGAGTAATCTCTCCACTACTGTGGCTTATCGTTATTAACTCGATTCTTATTGATTTAGACAGTAGGGGTATAAAAGTTGTTGCTTATGCGGACGATGTGGTGATACTCGTACCAGGTCTGTTTCCGGACGTGATCAGTGAGATTATGTCCACTGCTTTGAGGTTGCTCGACAACTGGGCCACAGTTAACGGCCTTGGGGTAAACCCGAGCAAAACGGAACTTGTACTTTTCACGACGAAGACCAAGATTCCAAGCTTCAAACTTCCAATGTTGAGAAACTGCGAAATCCCCCTTTCAAACAATGCAAAATATCTAGGCATTATACTGGACTCTAAATTGTCATGGAAGCTAAATACTCAACACAGGGTAAAAAAGGCAACGGTGGCCTATTACACCTGTCGTAGGATGTTTGGTAGGAAATGGGGACTTAGTCCCAGCATAGTTAAATGGATGTATACGGCTATAGTACGTCCAGTTCTTACTTACGGATCTCTTGTATGGTGGACTGCAACTAGAAGGAAGTATGTCGTAGACCAACTATACAAAGTTCAGAGATCAGCCTGCATAGGCATAACGGGTGCACTAAGGACTAGTCCTTCAGAGGCACTGAACACTATATTGCACCTTATGCCAATTGACCTTCACATAATGGCCACTTCTGCCTGCAGCGCAGCGAGGCTTCAAGCGTCCGGTAGTTGGAAATCGAGAATATATGTCCACGCGGGGATTCTTGGCCAGTTGCCTTCAAACGTTCTCCAACCATCTGACTACATTACTCCATACACGGATTTTGATAGGATATTCAAGGTCTTAATTCCCTCCAGGAGTGAGTGGAATAGGGGAAATCTCGTGCACAAATACGACACTAGGATATACACAGACGGTTCTAAGATGAGCTGCGGTGTTGGTTCTGGGGTCTTCTGTGACGAACCTGGGGTAGACATCTCGTGTCGTCTTCCGAATGAGTGTAGTGTTTTCCAGGCGGAAATTTTTGCAATCATGGCAGCTGGTAACACATTACACGATCATAACATTAGAGGCAATATAGGTATTTTTGTCGACAGTCAGGCGGCACTCCTCTCACTTAATGCCTACACAATTTCATCTTCACTAGTCAGGCAATGCAGGAATTCTCTGTCAAGGCTAGGTCGTCTATCTGACATTACCTTGGTCTGGGTGCCTGCGCATAAGAACCACTACGGCAATGAACGGGCAGATGAATTAGCTAGAACGGGATCTGCCTTAGATATCTCCAATGCGGTCTCAGTATCGATTCCACTGGGGACCATCAAAGGTATCATCCTCAGACATTTTCTTGCAAAGGCTGAGTATAGATGGCGAAATTTAGACACATGTAGGATAGCCAAGTTGATGTGGCCATCTTTCAACGAGAAACGTACTATGCAACTGATAACTCGAAATAGGAAGGATATATCAAGATTGCTGGCAGTATTAACGGGACACTGGACGTTAGGCAAGCATGCAAATCGCCTGGGACTCCCTTTTAACGACCATTGTCGTAGCTGTAAGGATAGAGAAAAAGAGGAAACAATTTTTCACCTTCTCTGCGAATGCCCAGCCCTGTGCGTCAGGAGACATAGGACCCGATTATCGTTCACAACACTAAAATATTGTGTTGTTCCGACTACAACACAACGTGGATTTTTTTATACAATTAACTAACATACAACATCAAAATACTTAGTGTTGTGAACGGTAATCGGGGCCATAAATTCATGGGGAACTACACACTGAACGACCTTGGTGAGGTAGCCGGGTCAAAACTTAATGACCTGCTGAGATATCTCACAGCTACAGGTTGGGTCTAACAAGACACGACTTTTTTGCACACACATATTAGCTACAGTATGTTGTACAAGACATTAAATCTGACGAGTGGTGTGGTCTTTTAAAACGGGGTCCCTTCGACTCTACTTAAGTGTTCGCACGTAGTGAACTACCACGTAAACCAACCAACCAACAATGTGAGACCACCTCTATAAAAATTTGATATTTTTCGTCCATTTTATTGCAATATTTTGAAATATATTGCAGATAATACCATGAAATTTTGTATACGTTGTTTGTACTATAAAAGAAGAAAGTGTGCGGAAAATAGTAAGAATCGGTCCATGATTTCTTACAGCCCCCATACAAATATATATATTCCCGAAATATGGCTTAATGATAAATAAATGCCTATAAAATTGGAATATCAAGACAAAATTCAGCAAAAATAAGTTTTATAGAAAAAGAAATCGCAAAACGAAATTTTTTTTAATTCGGTCCATGTTTGACCATAGACCCCATATAAAGTCCACTTACAAAATTCACTTAAATACATATAAAACAGATATAAATAATGTTAAACGGCTAAAATTTGACATAAATACTCCTTATAGGCAAATAAATTATTGTACCAAATTTTATGGTGGTCGGCCCAGAAATGGTCATAGCCCTCATACAAAAATCTTCCCGAAATATTGCTCACTTATACATAAATGCCTATAAAATTGGAATATCATGACAAAATTCAGCAAAACTAAGTTTTGTGCAAAAAGAAATCACAAAACGAAATTTTTTTTAGTTCGGTTCATGTTTGGCCATAGACCCCATATAAAGTCCACTTCCAAAATTCACTTAAATACGCATAAAACAGATATAAATAATGTTAAACGGCTAAAATTTGCCATAAATACTCCTTATAGGCAAATAAATTGTTGTACTAAATTTTATGGTAGTCGGCCCAGAACTGGTCATAGCTCCCATACAAGGACCACATCTGAAAAATACATTTTTCCCCATATATATTGTATAAATATCGGTGCCGACTCAAAACTTTGCACAGATCATTTTATTATAATATACAAAAATCATCCTACAAAATTTTGTGAATTTTGGTCTATTTTTACCGTATGCCCCATATAAAGCCCTCTTCCGAAAATCACTTTAATACTCATAAATCGCTTATAAATAAGGGTACCAATCCAAAATTTTACACGGATCATTTACATACATGCCTAAATCAAACTGCTGGATTTTGAGAATATCGGTCCATATTTGACTATATCCCCCCCATAAGGTCCACTCTCGAAATCCACGTTAATACTAATATATATCTTAAATATACCGTTATTATGTTGAAATTCGACGTGAAGTACCCTCATATGCATGAAAATAACTGTTCCAAAATTTAAGAAGATCGGCCCATAATTTGTCATAGCTGCCATATAAGAACCATTTCCAAAAAACAAATAAATCCGGGTCAATAAATATTCTTTTCGGATTTAACCCATATTCGGTCCACATTTTATAATCATGATATATATCGTTGGAAAGGTATTTTTAATACCTTTTATTTACTACAAATTACTACAAATTATCAAGCACCCAGTAGTTCCCGAGATATAGGCCTATATATTTTCAACTTTACGGGCCCGCCCCCTCGAAAATAGGCGTGACCTATTTTTTTTTCCTGGTATCTCCTCTAAAAGCCCTATTTAATTTTGTTTTTTTTTTTTTTTTTGAGCAAAATCACTTAAACCGAATTGTACCCGTTTTTTATACTCTGTTATATTACAGTGAAGATTATTATGAACATCAGACAAACTCTATAAATTATGGTAAGAATTGGTAATTAAATCAATTAAGGCCCATTATTACAACTTAACAATAGCTAAAGGTATGATGTTATCGGACAGATAAGAAGTATTTGGTTATTATAAGTTTACTTTAATCTAAAACCGACCGATAAGCTAAAGGGAAGATCATCTTGCCTTTAAATTTTATAGTGTAGTATGTATTTGAAGTTGCCATATGTTCTGGAAAAAATGTCAACTTCATGAAAAATAAAATAATTTTAATTTTGTTTTGCCAGTAAATACTTTAATAAACAAAAATGGAAAGCAGACGTTTGATTTATATTTTTTCACAAACAAATGTTTTCACAAACACAAAAAATTTACTGTTTCTTGTCAGTAATTTGTCAAAAGTAATCGGTTTTTAACTGGTATTGCCATATTTTAGAAAAAAAATATTTTATTTTACAAGGAAGTTGTAATAACGAAAAATTTTAAAGGTCACTTTATTCCTCACTTTAATTAAAGTTACCTTTTATTATTAAGAACATTAAAGGCAAGTTGTAATAATGGGCCTAAAAATGGTAAAAATTAGACAATATTTCAAAATATTTAAAATAAATTATGTTGGTCGTAAAATTTTCTTTCAAACAATATATCAAATACTAATAACATTTGCACTAAGACTGAATAGAAAACACAGAATTAGGATATTCTAGTCTAGTGTAGTTTCTGTATTTCTTATTACGCTTAGGTGAAGGGTATTTAAGATTCGGGACAGCCGAATATAGCACTCTTACTTGTTTAATTTTTTTTTTGTTCTTTTCTGAAATATGTCAACACTGCTAAAGTGTAGTGTGTTCTGTTCTATAAATGTCACACTGTAAATTGAAAAAAATTTTGCACCTTTCACACTCTGTATTTTTAGAGCAGGAGTGCCCGAATGTTGCTCATGTAATAGCAAACACCAATTTTTTATTCAGTATTTTTTGTTGAAAAGGCAAATACATACAAAGAAACAACACACTTTTTTAAACGTTAAACAAAATCTACATTGACGATTGCAGTCAACAATGTTTACCAGTAGAGCATACGAAAGTGTTGTTGCTTTGCGCTTGCGTGTATAGAGCAGTGTTGCCAGTGAAATTTTAGTTTCCAAAAATATACATTTTTCCCGAAAAGACACATTTTGAAAAAAAAATTGAAAATCCATTTTTAACGTTTAAAATTTATTAACATAACATTTTTATTTCATATTTATTTAAGTCATAAATATTAGGTATGTAATTTTTAAAAATACAGTAAGCAAACTTTAAAATTAATTATATGTAACTATCTTTGGATGTTATCAAAACAAATTCATTTTGGTAAAAATTAATATGTATACGAGTTAAGGCGTTTATAAATTTCCTGAAAATTTAAAATATGGACATATTTCCTCAAAACAACTTCGTATATTGAAACTTCCTTAATGTTTTCTTTCACCATTATTAAAGCTGCTATTGTATTAGTATTAAGTCGGTTACGATGATCAGTCTTAATACATTTTAGTTGGCTAAAAATTCTCTCCACACATGCACTCGAAAATGGAAGTACAAATGATAAACAAACTACTTTTTTAAAATTTTTAAACTCCGGCTCATTAACAACATTTTATAAATTAAACTCTATTTCCCAATACTCATCAGCGGCCATGTCGAATCTCTCCGTGATTGAAGAGAGCGAGCTCACGCCATTCCTTATGCAAACCATTCTGATCGATAAAATTTAACAAAGACGGAAATTTTTTTAATACAACAGTTAAATCTTTTTCTTTAAAAGAGTTAAACATATTTATAATATTTCATCAGTAAATACGAATTTTAAATTGATTAAATATTCAATATAAAATAATTGGCAATAGCAAAATGATAACTTTAAAAACCTTTTTCAGAGACGGAAAGTTTAGTGTTTTATTTTTGTACATTTTGCGTCTAGATTCAAAAGATACGAAAAATGCCAGGATTATACATGGTACCTGAAGTCATCAAAAGATACGAAAAATGTATATTTCGTATCCTAATGGCATCACTGGTATAGGCAAAATTTCAGTTTATGGGGGACACCCCTGGGGGAAAAAAAAATGCCACGCCCCCTTAAATGACCCCAGGAGTGCGAAAATCATAATGAATAAGGGGGCTCACGCCCCCTATGGGCGTGGCAGTCGAAAAACGACCCGGCGCACCTACGTAGACAATATGGGTATCAAATGAAAGCTAATGTCTTCACGATTCCAAAAATAGCCGTAGTTGCCAGATCGGGCGATTTTTGTAGCCGATATGGCCATTTTGGCAAAATTTGGGGTGGGGGAAATTTTTTTTTTTTTTTTTGCGTGACCGGCCTACGGCCGGGCTTAGGGGTTTTTAACTCCAGTATGTCTTAATTCTAGACGGCGGGGATCTCGAGTGCTCGGCCTCTGGCCGAGCTAAAAAGAAATAAACAAAAAAAGTCCTTCCCCCAGTCCTTCCCAGATCGGGCGATTTTTGTAGCCGATATGGCCATTTTGGCAAAATTTGGGGTGGGGGAAATTTTTTTTTTTTTTTTTGCGTGACCGGCCTACGGCCGGGCTTAGGGGTTTTTAACTCCAGTATGTCTTAATTCTAGACGGCGGGGATCTCGAGTGCTCGGCCTCTGGCCGAGCTAAAAAGAAATAAACAAAAAAAGTCCTTCCCCCATTTTATAAAAATTAACATATCTTCCTCAAATTCTGGACGATCTGACGATTGGAATCGTGAAGACATTTCCTTTCATTTGATACCCATATTGTCTACGTAGGTGGGCCGGGTCGTTTTTCGACTGCCACGCCCATAGGGGGCGTGAGCCCCCTTTTTCATTATGATTTTCGTACTCCTGGGAACATTCTGAAGGGGATGGCATATTTAGATTTTTTCTCTAGGGGTGTCCCCCATAAACTGAAATTCAGCCCTGGTATAGAGTGAAGTACAACAAAAAAAAAAACAAAAAAGGCAAAGTTGTTTGTGTATTTTGTATTGCTAGTGCTGAGTGCTGTAATGAGTATACAAAACACAGATAAAATAAAGATTACGCCAACACGCGTGAAATTTTAAAATGTTCTGCGCATTTTGGCCCTGCGAAGTCACACATTCTGTGTTTCTATTGGCTAATTTTTTCTCACTTGTTTTTTTTACTCATGTTTTGCTTGCATTTGCTCACTGCCCTCTTCATGTTTATATTTTTTGGTGTTTTTTTGTTTGTTTTTCTTATTTAAACAGATTTTATTTTAGAACTCTCAGAGATTTCAATTACAAGGTTGCCAACTATCACATAAAACATAAATTTTTTACAAGAAATTTTAATTCTAACATATGAAACATTCTTGGTAACCCTTAGAATGGACTTTCTACGTCACATAACGGGATATCATGCGCATGGCGTAATCTTTATTTTATCATTCTTGTACAAAACACTATAGATAAGAGTTTTTACAAATACAAAAGAGCACCAAGAGTAAAGGGCTTGGGCACTCCTGTTTTAGAGGGAGAGAATCGCACGATAAAATAGCTGACATTTGTTTTGTTTATGAATGTGTATTTATCAGCGATGCCAACTTAGCGCGTTTCGCGCTAGATTTAGCGCTTTTTGACCACCAAAAAAGCGCATTTTTTAATCTAGCGCGTTTTTTTAAAAAGCGCTAAATTGGCGCGTTTTCGTTTTTCATTTAGTGCTTTTAGCGCCTTTTTCATACCACTAATCACTTTGACAAAAACGTACATTTTACATTTGATATTTTTTTTAATACGTACTCTATTTTTGCAACTAATATTTAAAAGCATATAAAAAAGAAGTGTTAACGAACTTTCTATTTTTCTTCATAATTGAATGTGTTTTTTTTGCAAAGATAAATACAAATTTTGCCCAATAACTCCGAAGAAGTTTTGAATTTTATACAAGAGTATGAAAAAGATAAAAAAGAAATCGGAGAATTTGAAATTTGTCTCAACAATTTAAAGCTTTGTAAATGGAAAAATAGAGACCGAACTGATTTATTTTGGATTGAAGTACATAGTTTCAAAAACGCAGTCGATGAAAATCCCTTCTTTAACTTGTCAAGTTTTGTCATAGATATATAGATAAAAACAAAATTCGGAACAGAATGTGTTTAAATACCGTTCATTCTTTAATTCATATTAAATACGGGTTAAAGATGGCAAATTCATGCTGTGCAAGTTATGTTTCTGCAAAAATTAATTCAATTGAAACTTACAAGAAGTCAAAATTTTATATTAAGACAGTACTTTGGCCAGACGATGAAGAGGAAAATTCTATATTTTTGTTCGAAAATGAACAGTTTTAACTGAATTCGGTAAACTATTTTTTTTGTGCTGATATACAGACATAGTCATATATATTTACACAAATTAAAAATTTTAGTATGCTTAGAAATAAAACAAAATTTTGCTGCTTTATGAATAAATTTGCAACAAGAAAACTTCCGTATTGTAATCTTCAAAATGTATAGATTAAGCTAGTTTAAAAATTTTAACAATAAACTGGACAATTGTTGATTTAAATTACAAAAGAAGACTGCACCTCATATTTCAAAAGTATTTACACACTTATTTTGTCTGTCAAAAGTATTTACACATTCGTGAAATTAAGTTAAAAACTCAATCTTTAAAAAAACCCTCATTCGTTTTGATAGTTTGCAAATTTATATTGCACAAAAATAAATATTTATAGAAAAGTCGCTAAAAAAATCTTTTAAAATGGTGAAAATAAAGGAAATTCCCATCGAAACGCGAGTTGAGATCGCAACGAAGTTTGGAATGGGTTCCTCGGCATCAGACTTGGGAAAAGAGTACCGAATATTTTGGAAAACACTCTACAATTTAGTAAAGAAGAAAGAAAACTATGGAAGCATACAAAATAGGGTCAGAACTGGTCGGAAATATGTGACAAACAAAATAGAAGATCGTTCTATTCTTAAAATATTCGCAGAAAATCCAGTCGCAAGTCCGGTTAAAGTTGCTGCAGAGGCAGAAAACATCATTGGAAAACCTGTAAGTGAATCCACAATTCGGAGAAGATTAAGGACGTATGATATAAAGACCTATGTCGTGAGAAAAGTAATAGACATATCTGAAAAAACAAAAAAAAAACGTCTAGAGTTTGACATGGAGTATATCCATAAGCCACTGGAGTTCTGGCATAATGTATTATGGACGGATGAGTCCTCTTTTCAATTTGAAGGGTCATTTGGAAAAACTTATATGCACCTTTCCAAAGAATCCAAGCATAAAGCAGTACAACCTCTTAATCGTTTCGGCGGGGGTTCAGTAAAGTTTTGGGGATGTGTCTCATACCATGGATTTGGAGATCTAGTACCAATACAAAACACTGTAAACCAGGCAGGATATCTAGATATTTTGAATGACCATGTTTTTCCTTCGTCTGAGAGATTATTTCCTGATGAAAATTGGATTTTGCAGCATGATAATGCTCCATGTCACAAAGCATGGTTACCAACAACGTTTTTAAATCGAGTTGGACAAGATGTTCTTCCATGGCCACCCCAGAGTCCAGATCTAAACATAATAGAGTGTAGTGTACCCTAATACACTTTACCAAATAAATATGGGTCACCCTAATAAATAACATGCATAATAACTTGACACCACAAATGCATTTAATAAAAACAAATCAATGAACATTGATTTAAAAAAAGTGCAACATATGCAGTTTGGAAAATTGTGTGACAAATTATTAAACTCAATTTCCCAAACTAATTGTGATTGGGCAAGAAACAATTGCAGGGGAAATAGAATAAGAATGAAACATAAGATAATTTTGTATAAAAGGGGGCTGACTGCCCAAAATAAATCAGATACAATTTGGATTAACATATAACCACTTGTCTTCTCAATATTCTGACTGAGCACCTTAAACAGTGCTTAGGTGAATCAAAACTGCTGCGACCAGACGCAGCATTCTAAACTAACTGGAAAAATACACGGTAGAGAAAAATAAGAAATTATATTCAAATCAAAGAACAAATGACTAAACATAACATGGCGATCCTGCCAGTGACGTTGTAAAAACACTGACGTTGAAAAACATAATATTCATATCCTGCCACTGACGTTGTAAAACCTAATAAATTAATATAATTGGTATATGTCTGAATCAATGGAAAATAGTCCTTCAAAAGAGGATATCGACAAGCTATTCCAGAAGTACGAAGAATACGTGCCTGAGGGAGATACTACAAAGGGAGATACTACAAACCAACACCAACAACTTGTGGGCCAAAGTCAATATCGATTGAAGAATACAGAAGAAGAAACCGCAAACCAGAGCAAACCCAAGCAACATTAAAGAAAAAGAAAAGAGGCGGAAAGAAATTAAGGATAAAAAGATTTTTCTGCTTGATACATCGAACTGTTCGGACGTGTTACTTTTAGTGCGGCTGAATTTTCGGTGAAAAAATCGTAATAGGTGAAAAAGTATAAAAAGTTAAATTAAATAAAAAAGTGGAAAAAAACTCGTAATAGGTGAAAAACTTTACAAAGTCAAATAATTGCACTAGGTGCAATAAAAAATTAATAAATTGTAATAATTTATTTTTAATTATTTGAAAACTAGAAAATTAAATACAGTGAGACAGTGAATGAGTAACAATTCTAACAGTGCGAGTGGGCCTCAGAGCCGAAATGCTTATTTCGTGTTGAGCTCGGCAAGTGTTAGTAATGAGAACATTAAAAATCCCGAATTTAATAAAAACTACTTAACTGTGAAACCAAAAATAAGCACAAATCTGAATTTAAGTGCAAGTGCACCAAACTTGAATAAATGTGTTGAACAGGGCACAAACTTAGCCCAAAGCATATTTAATTTAAATAGAAAAATCACTGAAGGACCGTCTTCTTCACGGTCCTCGTTATCAAATAGAGAGACGTCAACAGCTGCAAAAGGCACATTAAGTCCTACAAATAAGGCCGCTCCTATAGTTGCTGTTGAAGAAAAACAAAAAACACAGGTAGGAATGGACCGTTATATAACAGTATCGAAGAGAGGCAGAAGCCCAAAATCTGCCGAAAATACACCAGCCGCAAAATTATCAAAGAATGCTGAAGAGCCACGCTCGCAAGATCGTTTTGCCATCCTCCAAGAGAAAAATGATGTCCCTAACGCTGTGATTAAGCCAGTAAAACCACCTCCAATATATTTAAGAGAAAAAAATTCAAACGAACTTATAAAAATATTAGTTTCATTAATTGGTGAAAATTCTTTTTATGTGACTCCAATTAAGCGTGGCAATATTAATGAAACAAAGATTCAGGTTAATAATGAAAACGACTATCGGAGAATAGTTTCGGAGTTCGAAAAACGCAAAAAGAATTTTTACACGTATCAACTTAAAAGCGCAAAAGGTCTACAAGTCGTAATTAAGGGAATTGATTCTTTTGTTGATCCTGAGGAGATCAAGAGCAGTTTGGCCGACAAAGGCTTTAAAATCAAGGCAGTATCAAATATAAGAAACAGAGATAGGATCCCTCAACCATTATTTAGAGTGGAGTTAGAACCTGGTGATGTTAAGCTGAAGAAAAATGAAACACATCCTATATATGACTTGAAATTCATAATGCACCGAAGAGTTACAGTGGAAGAACCTCATAAGCGATCTGGCCCAGTACAGTGTTCGAACTGCCAAGAATATAGTCACACAAAATCTTATTGTAAGTTGCCTACTGTTTGTGTTGTTTGTGGGGATCTTCATGACACCTCAAAGTGCGATAAACCTAAGGATGATTCCAGGGTAAAAAGATGCAGCAATTGCGGTGGAAACCACACTGCCAACTACAGGGGTTGCCCTGTTTTCGAGGTCGTTAAACGCTCCTTGATCAACAAACCCGCTTCTACCCCTACCCAGACGACAAAAGTACCTATTACAATTATTCCCCCCGTAGTACAAGCATCCACTAGCCAATTTTCATATGCCAACGTGCTAAGATCTAACCAACCAACACTGCAAAATGAATCACCAATAAATGATACAAACAGCCACAATTTTAGCCGTCTTGAAGGTATAATGGAGAATCTGGCGCAATCCATGAACCATTTCATGACAAGCATGACAAGTATGATGCAGGAGATGCAAAAAATGCAGTCCACGCTACTGCAGGCCATACTTAATAGACCATGAACTGTCTCAAAATATGTTTCTGGAACGCAAACGGCATACGCCAACACAAAAATGAACTTGAATATTTTCTTTTTAATAAGAAAATTGATGTAATGCTGATTTCCGAGACTCATATGACGTCGAGAAGCATTTTTAAAATAAGTGGTTATACATTCTACGACACCAAGGACCCCAGAGATAGATCATGTGGTGGCTCGGCAATATTGGTCAAATCGCGAATCAAACACCATTCATTGGGTGGTCTTTCAGAGTGCTATCTTCAAGCAACAAACATCTGTATTGAGAACTTTTGTCAAAACCTCGTGATTTCGTCAGTTTACTGTCCGCCCAGATTTTCAATAACAAAAGATCAGTATAGAGATTTTTACAAATCACTAGGTAGCCGTTTCATAGCGGCTGGCGACTACAATGCTAAGCATACATTCTGGGGCTCACGACTCGTTAGCCCTAAAGGTCGTATCTTGTACGACTCCCTGTCTGAAATGGGACTGAATGTGATTTCAACTGGTCAACCAACTTATTGGCCAACTGACCAGCAAAAAATTCCTGACGTTATCGATTTCGGCGTGGCGAAAGGGGTATCCCCGGAACTCATTGAAGTCGAGGCTTCACTGGATCTTTCTTCAGATCACTCACCCACTGTAATCACCATCAGAAGTCCTCAGCAAATCGTAACTGATGCCTTACTTCTTGTCAAACGTCTGAATTGGTTAAAATACAAAAAATACATCAGCACTCACTGCACAGAGAAACTCCCGTTAAAAACTGCTGAAGACATCGATGCCTGTATAAAAAGTCTTAATGAACATGTCGAGAAAGCCGCAGAACATGCTTCTTCCACTTACCGCCCGAATAGGTACAACAGAGTTTTTTCTGCAGATGTTGAGCAACTATTGTCTGAAAAAAGGAGAGTCCGAAGAGAGTGGCAACAACACAGATCGCCCCAACTTAAAACTAGGTTGAGAGAATGTACCAAAAATCTTAGGATCTTGCTAGAAGCGCAAAAAGCAGAGTCTCTCAAACAACATCTGGAAGGTCTAGACGCAACTTCCCAGTCAAATTATTCATTATGGCGTGCAGTCCGAAATCTAAGAAAACCCGTAATCGCAAAACCTCCACTGCGTACTTTGAACGGATCTTGGGCACGAAATAACGAAGAAAAAGGCAACCTTTTCGTAAGTCATTTAAAAAATGTATTCACTCCCAATATGGATACTGACATTAGCCAACTACCGCCTGTTGTTGCCAGACCACCTGTACAAATAAGATTTCAATATCTGGAGGTTGTTGAGGCTATTGATAATTTAAATGTTAAAAAAGCACCTGGGTTTGATAAAATCAGCAATAAAATGATTTTTGAGCTGCCTCGCATTGCAAAAAGATTAATCCTCTTTATTTTTAATGCCATCTTACGGCTTGAGTACTACCCTCCGGCTTGGAAAATCGCTTTAGTAAAGATGATTCCTAAGCCGGGAAAAGATCCTTGCAAAGTTGAGTCGTATAGGCCAATAAGTCTATTACCAACTATGTCCAAATTATTCGAGAAATTGCTTATAACCAAGCTGACTCCGATTTTGAATGAAAACAACTGCATTCCCAATCACCAGTTTGGCTTCAGACGTCAACACAGTACAATAGAACAAACACATAGATTGGTACAAGTCATAAGAAAAACCTTTGAGGAAAAGAGATACTGTTCGGCACTCTTTATTGACGTCTCTCAAGCTTTCGACAAAGTATGGCATGAAGGCCTGATATCTAAATTAAAGCAGAACTTGCCGGTGAATCTTCAACACCTACTATGGAAATACTTAATCGACCGTCAGTTTATGATTAAAGAGGGTGATTATTTAAGCCGTCCTCAATCTATAGGTGCTGGCGTCCCTCAAGGTAGTATCTTAGGACCAATTCTATACTTGCTGTACACAGCAGACTTGCCAACAAACAATGAAATTCACACGTCAACATTTGCTGATGATACGGCATTTTTCAGTACTCACCAAGATCCAAAAGATGCCTCGATTCAATTACAGCACCACGTAACGCAAGTGGAGAAATGGGCAAGACAATGGGGAATAAAAATAAATGAACAGAAATGCACCCACGTAACATTTACTCTACGTAGGGAATCATGTCCACCTATTCGTATTAATGACCATATAGTGCCTCAAAACTCACACGTGAAATATCTTGGTATTCATCTGGACCGTCGCCTCACATGGAAACCACATATAGATGCTAAGCTGACTCAAATGAAACTGAAAGCAGCCCAAATTCATTGGCTCATCGGCAGAAACTCCGTCCTTCGGCTCGATTGTAAGCTTCTACTCTACAACTCAATCTTAAAGCCAATTTGGTGCTATGGTATCCAGTTATGGGGCACTGCCTCCAACTCCAATATTGAGAAAATTCAACGCCGTCAAAACAAAATTCTACGAATGATAACTACCGCTCCTTGGTATATTAAAAACAACAACATACACAACGATCTTGATGTTCCACTTGTCAAATGGGAAATAACTAAACACGTGGCCCTTTATTTGGGTAAGCTGGAAACTCATCCAAATCCCCTCGCTCGAGACATCTTACAACATCCCGGTCATAGCCGTTTGAGAAGGAGGGACACCACCGCTCTCAGATGAATAAATATAAGTTGCTCATTATATCCTATCGAATTTGAAAACTAGATTTTGCCTAGCATTGGCTGGACTTATCTTAATTAACTTTAGTTTTAAGATTTGAATACCTATTGTTAGTTCATTTAAAATGAAGATACAATAAAAAAGAATATGCAAAAAAAAAAAAAAAAAAAAAAAAAAGTGCGGCTATTCTCTTTTCGTCTTTTTCTTCCAACTGTGCTATTTCAAATTGTTCTGTTATGATTTTTATTTCTTGTAGCTTAAGGTTAATTCTTGAATTGTTTTATCACTGTTTACTTGAATTCCCCAACTACGGAACCAATTCATTGTATTATTGAGCAGTTGTTGTAAGTTTTGCATAGCCCATTTGATGTTTGCGTGTGATGATAGTAGAACAGTGTCGTCAGCAAATGTTGCTATCATATTGTTATTTGTTGTAGGAGTTGGAATATCTGATGTAAACAGGAGGTAAAGCATTGGTCCGAGGACACTACCTTGAGGCACTCCAGCTTTTATAGAAAGTATTTTTGAATACTCGTCTTTATATTTAACATAGAATCTTCGGTTTTGTAGGTAGTTTTGTAGTATTAAGAAGAATTCTTTTGGCAATTGATTTTTTAGTTTATGAAGAAGACCTTTGTGCCATACGCTATCAAACGCCTTTGCAACGTCGAGGTATGTTGCAACGCAAAAGTTTTTTTTGTCAATATCAGACGATATTTTATTTGTTACTCTATGAATTTGTTGTATAGTAGAGAACTTTCGCCTAAATCCAAATTGGTGTTTGGGGATGAGTTGTCTTTCTAGAAGAATTGGTTCAATACGTTCATAGAAGAGTTTTTCGAAGATCTTTGACAGCAGTGGCAGAAGGCTAATTGGCCTGTAAGATGTTATTTTTGAGGCATCTTTGTTTGGTTTAGGAATAGCGATTATCTCAGCGACTTTCCATACTTTTGGGAAATATTTAATATCTATAACTGAATTAAATAAATTTCTTAAATAGACTAGGGCCTTATTCGGCAATTCTTTTAGTAGTTTTCCGGTGATCTGATCATAACCAGGAGATTTATTATCTTTTGTTGTTTTTATAATTTTTTTAATTTCATTAATTGAAATTCTTCTGATATGAGAGTTGGAAGAGCTGTTTGGAAAACTTTGAAGAGTTATATCCTTTTCGTCCATTGGATTTGTAAAGGTTTTAGAAAAATGATCTGCAAGAACATTAGCTTTTTCTTCATTTGTGCGGGCCCATGTGAGATCAGGTTTTTGGATCGGCGGCTGATGTAAAATTCCATTATTTATTTTTTTGGTTGCTTTCCAGAGCGAGTAATTTGTTGTAGCTGATGAGTCAAGGTTAGTAAGATATCTTTGTAGTTTATCTTCTTTGTCCTTCTTTAGCAAGTTTTTGAGATCTTTTGTGAGCCTATTAAGGTGGGTTTTGTCCTGAATTGACCTTGTAGTTTGCCATCTTTTTCTTAATCTTCGTTTGGCTTTTATTTTCTCTTGGATGTGAGGTGGGATACTGAATTTATCTACTGTGTGTGTTCTGGATGGAGTAGAATCACTAACCGCGTTTATAAGTGTATCATTGAAAAAAGTTATAGAATTATCCAATTCTTCTTCGGTTTTTAGCGATATATTTGTCTCGAGTTTTGTCTCTAAGATTTCTCTGAAACAATCCCAGTCGGTTTTCTTGTTGTATATAAATTTATTTTGATTGGATAGAAGTACATCGGTTTGGTATATAAGTACCACTGGAGAGTGGTCAGAAGATAATTCAAAGCATGATTTTATATTTAGATAATCATGTCTTATATTCTTGGTAATAAAAAAGTCTAAGAGATCTGGTTTTTTGTGAATGTTTGTAGGCCAGTAAGTAGGCTCTCCAGTACTTATAAATTTACATTTGAATTCATTTATTGCCTCTAGCAAATTTTTTCCTTTCGATAGTGTTAATCGAGATCCCCAAACTGTATTTTTGGAGTTAAAATCACCACCCACTATAAACCGATTCCCAAGAGATTTAAGGAGTTCAAGATATTCAATTTTTGTGTTATTATGTTTCGGCGGGCAGTAGACTGCAGATAATACAAATGGACCGTGTATATCTTCTATTAAAATGGAAGTAGCTTGAATATAATCTTTTCTAAAATTCTGTAATTCAGTACATTTAATGGATTTTCGTATTATTATTGCTGTACCCCCATGCGCTGTGTTGTCAGGATGA
This sequence comes from Bellardia pandia, assembly GCA_916048285.2. Lineage (NCBI taxonomy): Eukaryota > Metazoa > Arthropoda > Insecta > Diptera > Calliphoridae > Bellardia > Bellardia pandia. Next base: position 4,023,628 of record OU696534.1, read on the forward strand.
TTTGTATAAAAGATTGAGTAGTTTGGTATGGCTATAAAGCTTTTTTGCGTGAAGTGGGTTTCAGAGACAAGTAGCACGTCTACTGAAGAGCGATTTAAAAATAATTTTAGTTCGAGTGTGTGTTGGATAAGCCCGTTCGCGTTCCATTGTACTATATTAAGTTTACTTAGTCTGTCCATCGAGCTTAGTTAGAAGTACTGTGATAATGTTCATCATGTTAGATACTTGAGAAATCAGTTGCTTCATCATATCTTTGAGGTCTTGCATATCATTACTTATATGCGGTGTAGTGGAACTGAATAAAGAATTACTAATAATGGACATTTCCTCAGTATTAGGGTTTTGACTCTGTGCTGTTGCTTGAGCGTAAGTCACTGTTGGATTTATTCTACTGTTTGTTGTAGGTACGTTTCGAGAATTATCAGCTTGTTGTGTTTGGTGTTCTTGGACGGTTATTTTTTCTTTGTTTCTTAGTGGTGGAAATTGCTTAATTTTGAGGGATTTGTATACCATACATCCTTTATAATTTGCGGTATGGTTTTCACCGCATAACGCGCATTTAATATGTTCGCTTTTCTGTTTGATTGGGCAAAGCATAGTTTTGTGATCTCCGGCACATTTAACGCAAACGGGGATTTTGTTGCAAAAGTTTTTGGTGTGGCCATATTTTTGGCAGTTTGTACATTGAGGTAAAGTTCTTTTTGAACGTGGAGGTTCAAAACTAATTTTACAGTGTAAAAGGTGGGTTAAAGAATATATTTCCTTATTATTTTGACTTGATTTAAGTTCAATAGAAAACAGAGATAGTGGTTTTTTTGTACCAGTTTGTAGGATATTTTGGATATGTGTTACTTCGTGTCCTAGTTCACATAGTTCTTTTTTTATTTCCTCTTTATCGGTTGAATAATGCATATTACGCAAGAAAACCTTGAAACCTTTTTGTTCTTTGGGTTTATAAGTGTAGTATTGGGTGTTTTTAGCTCTTAATAGGTTTACTATTTGGGTGTAGTGAATAGATTCTAAAGGTTGAATTTTTATTTCATTTTCTTTAAGAACACGTATTTCGTAATGACAATTTGGTAAGGAGTTTAAAGCATTATTGAGGTTATCTATGAATTGCACGTTTTGAACATATATTGGTGGGGGCTTTGTAGGTTTATTTTTTTCTGGTTGTTTGTGGGGAACACCATCATTTTGAATTTGGTCTTCTTTATTTTCATTATCATCAATAGATAATATTTCAAACCTATTTGGGGTTGAAGGTTGGCTTAACCAGTATGATTTTAGTGTTTTTTGTGGCTGCTCTTTAGTTTTAACTTTTTTATTGCTGTTTGTGTTTTCAATAAGTTTTGTGGGTGAGTTACGAGGCCTCTTTGATATGTTACTGTTTTTTAATTTCTCTTTATTTAAGGGAGTATGAATTTCATGTAACTTACTTGTTGTCATTATTGGTAAGTATGAGAAGGCTGTTGATGTTACTGTTGTTGTTGCTAAAGCTAGAGTTGTTATTGCTGAGTACGATGTTGTGGTAGTTGTTATTGTTGAATAGCCGCACTTAAATTAGAAGTTAATAACATAGTAATGAAAATCAAAGAATATCTAAAACCAATCACGATGCCTCAAACGACGATTGAATTTTTGAACACGGCTTCCAAGCTCATCACAGAGTTTGATGGAAAATCAGAAAACTTGCGATCCTTTTTAGATTCCTTATCATTAGTCGACTCCATAAAGGAAACACATGAATCCATTTTGATAACCCTCATAACAACTCAATTAAAAGGGAACGCGAGAAATTTAATAAATGATGAAAGCACGGTGACTCAGATTATAGAAAAATTAAAAGCCAATGTCAAATGTGAATCGGTAGAGGTGTTGACAGCAAAAATTATGAACATAAAACAAAATAACAAAACAGCTAACGCTTACTGTTCTGAGATAGAAACTCTCACAAAAGCTCTAGAAAACACTTACATTTCGGACGGACTTTCATGCGAACTCGCTAGTAAATATTCCACTCAAGCCGCCGTTAAGGCAATGACCGCAAACTGTACATTGGACAGGGTTAAACTAATAATGCAAGCTGGACAATTCAGTTCCATGAATGACGCAGTTAGCAAATTTGTTAATAGCTGCACAGAAGTCACTGGAACACAAAATTCCATACTTCATTTCAATAAAAACCAAAACAGCTATCAAAACAATTACAACCGATCAAAAGGTAGAAACAACTACCAAAGGAACACCAATACTAGAAACAATAACAATTTTCAGAACAATAGAAACAACAATTTTCAGAACAATAGAAACAATAATTTCCAAAATAATAGGTACAATAATGATAATAACAGAAGACATATACGTATTTTACACGAAACGGGAAACTCAGGAGGCTCGGAATACGAGAATATTCCGGAAGGCCAAATTTAATGATGCACAATTTGAAAATCTATAAAATGTCTGAAAACAACACGAATTTCATAACATTAAAATACAAAAACAGTAACTTAACATTTTTAATCGACACAGGTGCAGACATTTCACTATGTCGTATAACAAAACATTTAGAAAATGAAAATTACTATCCAGATGAGAAATGTAAATTGACAGGTATTACGAGTCAGGAAATTAATTCATTGGGAACAATTGACCTCGAGTTAAAAATAGATGACATAGCTTTTGAACATACATTCCAATTGGTAAACGCTGATTTTCCCATTGAGACAAACGGAATTATTGGACGAGACTTCTTAAGAAAATACTACTGTAAAATTGACTATGATACATTTACAGTGTCACTAACTGTGAATGATGAGTCAATAATATTTCCCATGCAAACAAAAACATACAATGAGTTGAAAATTACAATACCTCCACGAACTGAAATAATACAGCCAGTCAAACTGAACATTAAAGAAGATTGCGTCATATTTAACAATGAATTGGAAGACGGAATTTTTTTAAGTAACTCGATCGCACCAAAAAATGGAATGACACACATCAAAATTTTAAATACAACAAACTCAGCAATAACTCTAAAGGGCATTAAACTACAAACAGACCCACTTAAAAACTATGAAATATTAAGTTGCAATAACATAAACAATGACGAACGTTTTGAAAAAATAATGAATGAGCTACAAATTAACAACAGTGACAAAAATGCAATGTCATCACTAATAAATATTTTTAAGAAATACCAAAATGTATTTCATTTGGATAATGAAAAATTAACCTGCAACAACTTCTACAATCAGGAAATTATAACTTCAGACAACACACCAGTATATATTAAAAATTACAGACTACCACATTCGCACACTGACACAATAAACGAACAAGTACAGAAAATGCTTAAAGATGACATTATAGAGCCTTCAATCAGCCCATATAATGCACCACTATTATTAGTGCCAAAAAAGGGCACGGAAGACAAAAAGAAATGGAGACTGGTAGTGGACTTTAGAAAACTCAATGACAGAATCGTAAATGACAAATTCCCACTGACAAGATTAGAAGACATCTTAGACAAATTAGGGAGGGCTAAATGGTTTTCGACCTTAGATATGACCAGCTCTTTCCACCAAATAAAACTAAATAAAGACTCCAGACCACTGACAGCTTTTTCAACAACAAATGGACATTACCAATTCAAAAGATTACCCTTTGGTTTAAAAATATCGTCAAACAGCTTCCAAAGAATGCTGACAATAGCACTTTCTGGTTTGGACTCAGAAGCTTTCCTGTATGTCGATGACATAATTGTGTATGGTTGCAGTCTAAACCACCATAATCAAAATCTAATTAAAGTACTGGACAGATTACAACAGTACAACTTGAAACTCAACCCGAAGAAATGTTGCTTCTTACGACCAGAAATTGTCTACCTAGGACACTTAATTACAAAGGACGGAGTCAAAACTGACCCAGCAAAATATAAAATAATAGAAAACTACCCGGTACCGAAAAATACGGACGACGTCAGAAGATTCGTTGCATTTTGCAACTATTATAGAAAATTCATACCGAACTTCGCAGAAATAGCAAAAAACTTAAACGCTTTACTAAAGAAATCTGTAAAATTTGACTGGAAGGTCGAATGCCAAAAGGCTTTTGATAAACTCAAAGAAAAATTAATTAATCCACCAATATTACAATATCCAGACTTTAATAAACCCTTCATACTCACAACAGACGCATCAAATTTTGCACTAGGCGCAGTATTATCTCAAGGTGAAATAGGACAAGACTTACCAATTTCATACGCTAGCAAATCCTTGCAGAAACATGACATAAACAAACCTATAATAGAAAAAGAATTGTTGGCAATACACTGGGGTATAAATTTTTTCAAACCATATTTGTATGGAAGAGAGTTCATAGTAGTCACGGACCATCGACCACTCATTTCATTATTCTCTCACAAAAATCCTTCATCAAAGATGACCAGGATAAGACTTGATTTATCAGATTATAATTTTTCAATTGTTTACAAAAAAGGAAAGATTTTTTTTTTTTTTTTTTTTTTTTTTTTTTTTTTTTGCAGTTAATTATTTATTGAATCTTCATATTTGAAATGACAATAAGTATTCAAATCTTAATACTAAAAAGAAAATAATAAGCCCAGCCAGTGCTAGACAACAATTTTTATGATACTAAAAAATTTCACATCAACTGATCCAGTCATCTGTTTTGCGCTTGAGTTAAAGCAAGAGTATCCCTCCTTCTCAACCGACTGTGGCAAATAAAGTTAAGGATGTCTCGTGCAAGTGGGTTTGGATGGTGTTCGAGTTTACTGACATACTTTGACGCATATTTTATAAATTCGACTTTTACTAATGGCACGCCTAGATCTTTGTGGATTCGAGAATTTTTAACATACCATGGTGCTGCAGTAATTATACGTAGAATTTTATTTTGACCCCTTTGAATTTTTTCAATGTTTGATGCTGAGGCAGTACCCCATAACTGAATTCCATAACACCAGATTGGCTTTAGAATTGCATTGTACAACAAAAGTTTGCAATCCAATTTCAATGTAGAGTTTCTGCCGATTAACCAATTAAGTTGCACTGCTTTTAATCTCATTTGTGTAAGTTTCGCTTCAATATGAGACTTCCAAGTTAAACGGCGGTCGAGGTGAATGCCGAGGTATTTGACTTCATTATGTTGAGGAATAATTTGATTATTTATTTTGATGGACGAGCAGGTATCTTTTCGCAATGTGAAAGTGATATGAATACATTTTTGTTCATTTACCCTGATTTTCCAAAGCTCTAGCCAATTCTCTAGTTTATAAACATAATTCTGCAAATTCCGTGATGCAACTTGGTGGTCCTTATGGACGCTGACAAAGGCTGTATCGTCTGCAAAAGTTGACGTGTGGATTTTGGGGTCTGACGGCATGTCGGAGGCATAAATCAAATATAAAGTAGGGCCCAGTATGCTACCCTGTGGCACACCTGATTCAATTGGCTGAGCGGTACTTAAAAAATCACCTTCTTTGATTTTAAATTTGCGACCGTATAAATAACTTTCCATGAGTTTATGGGTGTTAGCAGGCAGAGTTGATTTTATTTTGTGCATTAAACCGTCATGCCAAACTTTGTCAAACGCTTGGGACACATCAATGAAAAGGGCGGAGCAGTATTTTTTATCTTCAAACGACCCTCTTATCACATTTACCAATCTGTGAGTTTGTTCGATGGTACTGTGTTTAGCTCTGAATCCGAATTGATGATTTGGAATACATTCAGTGTCATTCAGAATTGGAGTCAATTTAGTCATTAACAATTTTTCGAACAGTTTAGAAATTGTCGGCAGTAGGCTAATTGGCCTATATGACTCCACTTTGGTGTGGTCCTTCCCTGACTTAGGAATCATAGTGATCATAGACACCTTCCAATCTGCAGGATAGTATTCTAGGCGTAAAATAGCGTTGAAGATAAAGAGGATAATCTTTCTTGCTACACGAGGTAACTCCACAAGCATTTTATTGCTGATTTCATCCATACCTGGAGCCTTTCTAAGGTTCAGAGTACCAATAGCGTTTTGGACATCACGAAAGTTTAGTCTTAGAGGTACAGGAGGTCTAATAACGAGTCGAGGCAAATCAGATGCATTATTTGAGTTGTTTATAGTAAACACTTTTCTCAAATGATTAACAAATAAAGTCCCCTTCTCGGAATCATTTCTAGCCCAGTCACCAGTCGGATTTCGCAGAGGAGGCTTTCCTCTAACTGGTCTTTTTAAACCTCGTGCCGCCTTCCATAACGAATAGTCAGATAGTGGGGTACTATCAAGACCCTCCAAGTAAGATTTAAGTGAAGCCATTCTTTGGGTTTCTAAGAAATTTCTTAGTATATCTCTGCATACCCGTAGCCTAGCTTTCAGTTCAGGAGACCTGTGGATTTGCCACTCTCTTCTAACTCTTCTTTTTTCTGACAGGAGATGATCGAGTTCAGCGAAATAAGTTCTATTTGTCCCACTTCTGCACTCAACGTCGTATGTGGAGGCGTGATGTACAGCTCTTCGTATGTCCTCAGTAAACTTGCCAATCGACCCATCAATATCCTCGGTAGTTCTCAACACTACATTTTCCGTGCAGTGGGAACTTAAATACTTTTTATACTTTATCCAACTTACTCTGGTTTTAGATATGTCCCGAAATGGAGAGCCATTCCCTTGAAGGAAACGCATTGAAATAATAGAAGGAGAGTGATCTGAAGACAAGTCTAATGAAGGCTCCACTTGTATCGATTCTACAGGGATATTTTTCACTACTCCGAAGTCAATAACATCGGGAATCTTCCGTCGGTCCGTCGGCCAGTAGGTGGGATGCCCGCTTGAGAGTACATCTAATTCCATTTTGGCAATGGTGTTGAAGAGTTCACGACCCTTCGGGGTCACCAGACGTGAACCCCAAAAAGTGTGTTTGGCGTTAAAGTCACCAGCAACTAAAAATCTAGCTCCAAGGGAATTGAAGAAGCTGTAGTATTGGTGTTCTTTTATTGAAAATCGAGGCGGCGAATAAATTGATGATAAAACAAAATTGTATTGACAGAATTCAATACAAATGTTTGTTGCTTGTAGGTAATCCTCACATATGTTGTTCATTAAATAATGTTTTATTCTGTTCTTTATAAGAATTGCCGATCCTCCACATGCTCTTCCGCGGGGATCTTTAGTATCATACAACACGTAGCCATTAATTTTGAAGTACGCTGTCGCCGTCAAGTGAGTTTCAGCAATCATCATGACATCAATCTGCTTATCCATCAGGAAGTGTTCCAGTTCGTTTTTATGTTGGCCGTTCGCATAAAAAAAGGAAAGATGAATACAAATGCCGACGCACTCTCGAGAATAGAAATTGACTCTGACATACTTAGACAAATGATACCACAAGAACATGACGACAAACAAAAGAGAGTTCTAATAACAACTAGAGCCATGAAAAATAAAAAACACGAGGCAAATAAAATAGAGGAATTGAATAATGAGTATATAAACAAATTAAATAACAATCGCGCGAAAAATAGATTGGAGGATTGCACATCTCTGAGGTCTGATCAACTTCACATATGGGAAGGCACATCCATCAATGATATTAAAAATATGAAAAAATTGCAATTTAACGAAATACAAGATAAAGAAAATTTGAGTATATATATGGAAAATAATACTGTGCACATTGCACGCTGGGCTGGATCGCAAAATTTTTGGCATAAAGTCGAAATTTTCATGGAAATATTTGTTGATTTTAACTATATTTTCTTAAAGTGCATACCCTAGGGACAACATTTCAGTAAATAATAGTTATTTGATGGAACCCTGAACTTTTACAAGGGGTACAAAGTCCAATCTATACGTCAGCTGTTTGTTTTCACAAAGAAGCAGAAAAAGTTAGCTCAGCTTTATAATAACCGAATGCGACTGCCGGTAAACAAAAAAAATTATAAATATGGAAAATAAAGATAAATGTATATATATTATTAACAACTAATAGCAATTGCTTTTTATTTTTTAGAAAGAAATAGAAAAAATTAACCAAAACACCAGTGTATAGTGGAGTAAAAACTAACTTTCGCCCAATTTTGGCCAAAATGTAATTATGATAAAATATACTTGAAAGTGTACATTATAACGTGTTATTAACAGTTTTTGCCCAATTTTGCCCGTTTTCCATAAATTTGTGGATTTTTAGTTACATTTGAGTTCAGTCATGCTACCCTGTTCAATGTGTGGCTAGACAACAATCGAAATGAAGATGCAATTTCAAACTGGGTTTTTGAACAGCTTAACTCTAAAACTATAGACACAAAATGTTCTGTAAAGAAAAAAGTATGCAATTTTACTCGCTTCATCCAGAAAAACTTACCTAAATGCAATAGAACTGTCTCCAACTTCAAGGTAAAACACTCTAATTGGCTTTCATTGAACATGACGATTATTTTGGACAGCAAAAAGAATGTTGCACCCAGGCATAATAAAATGGGACGTCCATCTCTAACATATGAGTCAGCGGAACCACGCCTTAAAAGAAAGTTAGCAACCGAAGTGGCAGATACCCAAGAAAATGACACAAGCCTTCTTATGCATGCAGCAACAGTTTCAGCTAGGAAATCAAATGAAAAGGATACAGCATTTGTGTTGAAGAATTGCTTGGTCACTCCGAGCGGATCTAGTGGTATTAAAAAAAACTGTTTTTGCCGGAACCTATACCTCTAACACAAAACGAAGCTTTGGAATTTTTGCTTGATAACTCATTAAGCAAAAAACAATATAATGCAATGAAAGCTCTAAACAAAAAGCAAAATTGTGATATATACCCGAGCTACTATAAAATTCAGAAAGCTAAATTGCAATTGAGGCCCACAGGAATAGCAGCTATAGAAACTATGGCTATAGTTTGCTTGCAAGATCTGTTAAACCATACCGCCAGCTGAATCTTACTCTTGCAAGAAGATCTCTTTATTAACTTACCGAATATTACGAATGCCAAATTAATTGTGAGCTACGGATTTGACGGATCGACTGGGCAAAGTATGTACAAACAGAGATTCGAAGCAAGCGAGCCGGCTTCTTTTGACCAGTCTTTGTTTGTCACAACAGTCATACCACTTAAACTAGTGGATAACTTCGGCACAGTACTGTGGATAAATCAAACTCCACAATCTGTAAGATTTTGTAGGCTTTTAAAAATGGAATTCGTCAAGGAGAGCAAAGAACACATTCTTAAGGAAAAAGAAAATTTGGACACGCAAATAAAAAGCCGTTTGTTGGAGAAATTTTGAATGAGAGAAAGGTTGTCGTATCATATGATCTTCATATGACTCTAATAGATGGCAAAGTCTTAAACATTTTAACTGGCACAAAATCTTGTCAGTTATGTCCTATCTGTGGGGCTGGCCCCAAACAATTTATGAAAAATATAGATACGAGCTCATCGATATTCAAACCAAAACCTGGAAGCCTTCAATATGGAATGAGTCAATGCATGCATGGATAAGAATCTTCGAATTACTTCTTAAAATATCATACCGAATGGAATTAAAAAAATGGCAAGTAAGGGATGAAACAGAAAAATCAAAAATGAAAGAAAGAAAACTAAATATACAAAAGAAATTGTGGAAGGACATGGGATTACATGCGGATAAGCCAAAGCAAAATGGAAGCGGAAACACAAACGATGGTAACACTGCGAGAAAGGCTTTTTCCAATACAAAGCTATTTGCATCAGTTTTAGAATTCGACTTGGCTATAATAGAAAGGCTTCATACTATTTTAATCGCCATTTCATGTGAATTTCCAATCAATGCTAAAAAGTTCAAACAATTCTGTGAGAAAACATTTTGTTTATATATGCTCAAATACCCGTGGTATCCGATGTCGCCTACTTTACATAATATCTTGATTCATGGATCTCAAATAATATCATCATCAGTAATGCCAATAGGTTGTCTTGGCGAAAACGCATCAGAAGCCCGTAACAAATTTTATAAACAAGACAGGAATTCGCGGATTAATAATATGCTCGATGTGTTTCACAGATCAATTGACTCTTCAGATCCTATTCTTTCGAGCATTTCGCTCAAGAAAAGGTCAGCTTAACTTAAAAAAAGGTATTACTCAAAAATGTTATTGAACTTTTAGAACAGTGATGTTCAGCCCATACAACAATTGTTTGAAAAATTTACACACATTTCTTATGCTCTTTTAAAAACATTCATTCAGTCGTCGTTGAGCAAGCGATGAGAACACATGCGACGGATTATCGTCATTTTTTTCAGAAATTTGTTAAGCATTGTTGTTGCTTGTTGTTGATCGAAGCATAGCAAACACACGCGATTCAATTACAATGGAAGATAGACTTATTTTTGTTTTTTATCAAAATAACTGTTCTAAAATTGGTTTTCGATATAGATAATTGTTATTTACGGTCCCTGATATTGTTTCATAATGTGTTTATATTTGGAAAAAATTCTTTACTTTTTTCTGATTTTAAGCGTTTGACAATATGTTTGCTGTGCAAAATCTCTCACAAATACATCTACATTTTATTTTTGAACATCACTGTTTTAGAAGCACCAAATTTTGAAATTGAAAATAAAAATGAACCTGAGAATAAAGAGAGCGACTCTGATTCTGAAACTGATTCCGAATGCGAAAGTATAATCAATTATTCATTAGAATTAGACGTAGAAGATGACTAATTTTTTTATTTTAACGAATATGTTAAAGTAAGCTATATATATTTAAGGTTTCAGGGCTTTTTAAGTCCATTACCATGATAACTATACTATATGTCACTTTAATAAAACTTTTGCAATTTCATAATATTACTTTCTCAAATAAAAACACATTGGCATTCGAAATTTTAACTGAAATTTTTCGTAATTTAGAAACTACAGGTCCAAAAATGGCCCGATTTTGACCAGCTTGGGCCTGGTGTTAAATAGGTATGTATTCCTGATCTCAATAAGCCCTTAAATTTTGTATAAAACAATATTTTAAGCAAAATTTGGGTATATGAAATAGTTGTAACGCACTTTTTTGCCCCATATTCGAGGAAGGCGTGGTCGGATTGGTCCAAAATTTTGCACAGATGCTACGCATACTATAACTATCAAATGTACCAACTCTGTAACTCTATTTTTAGACTTTATGCCAAAAATTTTGCGATCCAGTCCACTGTGCATTGGTCGAGATGATAATTCAACGAAACAAGTTTCGAATATGAAAAAATCTCGTACCCACTACGATAAAAATAATAAGCTAGCAAGATTCGGTGATAAATCAGCGAATCTAGGTTCGATACTGAAGAAGCTGATTTCTAAAATGAATATAGAAAATATAAGAGAATTAGCACTTTCGAGTGAAGACAAAATATTTAATTTGTATACAAAAGAAGAACTTAAAAAAGCATATGCACTAATAACAATTAACAACAAAAATCCTCAACTAAAAATATTGATATATAAGCCTCCAACAAGAATAAAAGACGACATAATAAAATACAAACTAATTGACGAATTTCACAGTTCCTTGAGTTCCGGACACTTAGGAATTAGAAAAACTATCATTAAATTAAAACAGAAATATATTTGGAAAAATATGACTAAAATGGTGAAACAATTTGTGTCATACTGTGACAAATGCAATAAAAACAAACAGACAAAACACATTAAGGAACCACTCATACAAACATCTACACCCAACAACAGTTTTGAAGTAATTTCAATCGACACTGTAGGCCCATTACGCATATCAAACAACTACCGCTACATACTAACAATGCAATGCGAGCTGACTAAATTTGTAATTGCACATCCAATGCAAACAAAAGACGCTGTTACTACAGCTAAAACACTAGTGGAACAGATGATCTTGAGATACGGACAATTCAAGGTACTTAAGTCAGACAGGGGTACAGAATTTGCGAATGAAACCATGCGCAACATATGTGAAATATTACAAACAAGACAAATTTTCTCAACACCTTATCATCATCAAACATTAGGTGCCATAGAGAGAAACCATAGGGTTCTTAATGAGTTTCTGTTGACGACAGCAAATAATGACGAATGGGACACTTGGATTCCATATTTTATTTTCGCTTACAACACATCTCCGCACATTGACACTGGGTATACACCATATGAACTAGTATATGGAAAGTTACCATGCTTGCCATCAGACACCACTATGAATGATAATACAGTCATATATAACTATGAAGACTACGCAAAAGAACTACGAGTCAGACTACAATTCGCTCTAAACAGAGCAAAAGAGATTACTAACAGAGCAAAAGAGATTAAAAAAACGAACATTAAATACTAAATATGAAAACAGACTAAACTTAGAAATAGGTGACTTAGTATTACTAAGACTAGAAAATAGAAGTAAGAATCAAAGTCCATATAAAGGACCATATATAATTATAGGTAAAAATGGAGTAAACACTATAATAGATTATAACGGACAGACGAAGGAATTCCACAATAATAATTTAAAACCTTATATATCTATAATTTTATAATAAATTTAATTACATCTAATTACATATATTTTAAGAATACTAACTTTTAATTTATAAAATATGTTTAATTGCACATATCTTAAGAAATTACAATTTAAGAAAAATATCTAAAAACAAAACCAAAACTATGTATACACATATATTAAGATCAATGTTAAAACATAATCTGTAATTTTGTTTATTATGTAAAAAAAAAATTAATCCCCTAAACTTTTTCTTAAGGGTGAGGGTGTAGTGTACCCTAATACACTTTACCAAATAAATATGGGTGACCCTAATAAATAACATGCATAATAACTTGACACCACAAATGCATTTAATAAAAACAAATCAATGAACATTGATTTTTAAAAAGTGCAACATATGCAGTTTGGAAAATTGAGTGACAAATTATTAAACTCAATTTCCCAAACTAATTGTGATTGGTCAAGAAACAATTGCAGGGGAAATAGAATAAGAATTAAACATAAGATAATTTTGTATAAAAGCAGCAAAATTTTGTTTTATTTCTAAGCATACTAAAATTTTTAATTTTTTTAATTTGTGTAAATATATATGACTATGTCTGTACACTTTAAAATTAATATAATATATTATATGATCTCAAAATGTACAAAAAAAACAAATTTTTATATAAATATTGAATTTAAAACCCCTTTTATTAAAATTTATCTTAGCGCTTTTTGGCGCTTTTCGCTTAATTAAAATTTAGCGCTTTTTGAGACACTGTTTTGCGCGTTTTGCTTCTGAAAAGTTGGCATCACTGGTATTTGTGTTAAGAAACAAAAAAATATACAAAATGGAAAATATTACTACTTTTTTATGTGCTGAAAAAATTTTGGATGAATTGTTGATCATCATCTGATGATGGTGAAATATTTTATTTGATTGTGGAAAGAAATCGACAACCGCGAGTGAGCTACATATCTACTTCTTCTTTTTTAACAAAAAAAAAAAAAAAACAGCTGCACATGAAAAAAGTGTTACACTGTTGTGATTTTATGTTCTATTTTGACCATTAAAAATGCGACATCTTTAAAATGTGGGGTAAACATTATACAAATGTACATAATAAAGGTGTAACATTTTATTTCAGAAAAGAAAACAACATTAGTTATTCAGTTTACCAATACACATCGTCGAGTGGTACTTACATCTATATATATAAAATTCAATGTATGTATGTATGTATGTATGTATGTAACGTATAGACTCCAAAACGGCTGAGCCGATTTTGATGAAATTTTCACAGCATGTTACTGTGACTCTGGAAGGAATAATAGGGTACTTTTTTTACCACGCCCACTTTTACGCCCACTTTTTTAAAATATTGTAATTGGAGACCAAACCTCTGGACCGATATTTTTGAAATTTTCACTGCATTTAACTGGGACTCTGGTATGATTAATAGGGTACTTTTTTTGACCACGCCCATTTTTACGCCCACTTTTTAAAATTTATGTAATTGCCCCCATATAGTTTTTAACAGATTTACTTCAAATTGTATACACATTATATACTCCAGGCGAGGTAAATATAAATATTTCTTAAGCCCCGCCCCTTTCACGCCCCTTTTCACGCCAAATTTTTGAAAGTTTTATACTTTTTGTTCTCTATACAAATTTGTTCATTCCAACGTATTTTTTTTATTTGGTAGTATATTGCTCTTAATACTGTTAGCGTCGCCATATAACTATGAACCACGCCTACTTCATCGCCCCCTTTTTTTAATTCAGATACTTACTTATACCACTAACAATGTTTGCTATACAAAATACTTTTTTTGTAATATGTATTTACCTAAAGTTTTATATACTTTTTAACTACATAAATTTTTTTATTACCAAATCCCCATTTTTCGCCCCATTTCACCTTAAATTATATTGCTTTTAATCTATCTATATATAAATGAATGTGTGTCTGTATGTTTGTGCTTAATAGGAGGCCAAACCCTTGGACCAATCTGCCTGAAATTTGTACAGCATATTACTGTGACTCTGGAAGGAATAATAGGCTATATGAAGTTTTGAATGTACAAACGGGGGTGGCACCGCCCATATAACCCACAAATTTAACCCGCCATATTTTGGGCATTTTTTGACGTACGTCGGTGATATTTGGTACATATGGTATTGGGGCATAATTAGTTATTCGTACCAGGAGAAAAGTGAGTGGGACCACGCCCCTTTTTAGAAAAATTAAACATCGTAATATAGTCTTAACTACTGGACCGATCGTCATTAAATTTTCACAACAGAATATTCTTACGAAATAATAAATTCTTAGCTATGTAAGTGGACAAAGGGGCATGGTCTCGCCTAAAGCATTGCAATAAATACATTAAAATTAAATAAATTAATGTTTGTAAATATATAAATACGTTTTATTTTATGACGAGGGGGGGGGGGGTAGCAAAGCACACCGGGTTTAGCTAGTATTAATATAATATTGTCCCCTTGTGGTCCTCTTTATGAATTTTTTTCATATAAACCATCTCCTGAAAATTTCAAAACTAATAACAAAAATTCCAGGCAAATCGATCTAGGCGTTCTCGAGTTATGGAGTGACAATCAAAATTTACACTTATTATACCCTTCACCACCGTGAGAAGGGTATATATAAGTTTGTCATTCCGTGTGTAATTTCCACAAAAAAATTTTCCGACCCTATAAAGTATATATATTCTGGATCCTTATAGATAGCGAAGTCGATTAAGCCATGTCCGTCTGTCTGTCTGTCTGTTTGTCTGTCTGTCTGTTGAAATCAGTTTTTTGAAGTCCCCAGATATACTCGGGATCCAAACCTTCAATAATTCTGTCAGAAGTGCTTTCGAGAAGTTTGCTATTTAAAATCAGCAAAATCGGTTTAGGTTAACCAGAGTTATGAACCTATATGTGAGACCACCTCCATAAAAATTTGATATTTTTCATCCATTTTATTGCAATATTTTGAAAACTATTGCAGATAATACCATGAAATTTTGTATACGTTGTTTGTACTATAAAAGAAGAAAGTGTGCGGAAAATAATAAGAATCGGTCCATGATTTCTAATAGCCCCCATACAAATATATATATTCCCGAAATATGGCTTAATGATAAATAAATGCTTATAAAATTGGAATATCAAGACAAAATTCAGCAAAAATAAGTTTTGTGCAAAAAGAAATCGCAAAACGACATTTTTTTTTAGTTCGGTCCATGTGTGACCATAGACCCCATATAAAGTCCACTTCCAAAATTTATTTAAATACGTATAAAACAGATATAAATAATGTTAAACGGCTAAAATTTGACATAAATACTCTTTCTAGGCAAATAAATTGTTGTACTAAATTTTATGGTAGTCGGTCCAGAACTGGTCATAGCTCCCATCCAAGGACCACATCTGAAAAAGACATTTATCCCTATATATATTGTATAAATATCGGTATCGACTCAAAACTTTGCACAGATCATTTTAATATATACAAAAATCATCCCACAAAATTTTGTGAATTTCGGTCTATTTTTAACCGTATGCCCCATATAAAGCCCTCTTCCGAAAATCACTTTAATACTCATAAATCGCTTATAAATAAGGGTACCAATCCAAAATTTTACACGGATCATTTACATACATGCCTAAATCTAACTGCTGGATTTTGAGAATATCGGTCCATATTTGACTATATCCCCCCCATAAGGTCCACTCTCGAAATCCACGTTAATACTAATATATATCTTAAATATACCGTTATTATGTTGAAATTCGACGTGAAATATCCTCATATGCATGAAAATAACTGTTCCAAAATTTAAGAAGATCGGCCCATAATTTGTCATATCTGCCATATAGAATCATTTCCAAAAAACAAATAAATTCGGGTCAAAAAATATTCTTTTCGGATTTAACCCATATTCGGTCCATATTTTATAATCATGATATATATCGTTGGAAAGGTATTTTTAATACCTTTTATTTAATGCATTACAAATTATCAGACACCCAGTAGTTCCCGAGATATAGGCCTATGTATTTTCAACTTTAAGGGCCCGCCCCCTCGAAAATAGGCGTGACCGGCAACAAATTTTTCTTTTGCTGGTATCTCCTCTAAAAGCCCTATTTAATTTTGTTTTTTTTTTTTTTTTTGAGCAAAATCACTAAAATCGAATTGTACCCCTTTTTATACCCTTCACCATCGTGAGAAGGGTATATATAAGTTTGTCATTCCGTGTGTAATTTCCACAAAAAAATTTTCCGACCCTATAAAGTATATATATTCTGGATCCTTATAGATAGCGAAGTCGATTAAGCCATGTCCGTCTGTCTGTCTGTCTGTCTGTCTGTCTGTCTGTCTGTCTGTCTGTCTGTTGAAATCAGTTTTTTGAAGTCCCCAGATATACTGGGGATCCAAACCTTCAATAATTCTGTCAGAAGTGCTTTCGAGAAGTTTGCTATTTAAAATCAGCAAAATCGGTTTAGGTTAACCAGAGTTATGAACCTATATGTGAGACCACCTCCATAAAAATTTGATATTTTTCATCCATTTTATTGCAATATTTTGAAAACTATTGCAGATAATACCATGAAATTTTGTATACGTTGTTTGTACTATAAAAGAAGAAAGTGTGCGGAAAATAGTAAGAATCGGTCCATGATTTCTTATAGCCCCCATACAAATATATATATTCCCGAAATATGGCTTAATGATAAATAAATGCCTATAAAATTGGAATATCAAGACAAAATTCAGCAAAAATAAGTTTTATACAAAAAGAAATCGCAAAACGAAATTTTTTTTAATTCGGTCCATGTTTGACCATAGACCCCATATAAAGTCCACTTCCAAAATTCACTTAAATACGTATAAAAGAGATATAAATAATGTTAAACGGCTAAAATTTTACATAAATACTCTTTATAGGCAAATAAATTGCTGTACTAAATTTTATGGTGGTCGGCCCAGAATTGGTCATAGCCCCCATACAAAAATCTTCCCGAAATATGGCTTAATGATAAATAAATGCCTATAAAATTGGAATATCAAGACAAAATTCAGCAAAAATAAGTTTTATACAAAAAGAAATCCAAAACGAAATTTTTTTTAATTCGGTCCATGTTTGACCATAGACCCCATATAAAGTCCACTTACAAAATTCACTTAAATACGTATAAAAGAGATATAAATAATGTTAAACGGCTAAAATTTGACAGAAATACTCTTTATAGGCAAATAAATTGTTGTACTAAATTTTATGGTGGTCGGCCCAGAACTGGTCATAGCTCCCATACAAGGACCACATCTGAAAAAGACATTTTTCCGTATATATATTGTATAAATATCGGTACCGACTCAAAACTTTGCACAGATCATTTTAATATATACAAAAATCATCCCACAAAATTTTGTGAATTTCGGTCTATTTTTAACCGTATGCCCCATATAAAGCCCTCTTCCGAAAATCACTTTAATACTCATAAATCGCTTATAAATAAGGGTACCAATCCAAAATTTTACACGGATCATTTACATACATGCCTAAATCTAACTGCTGGATTTTGAGAATATCGGTCCATATTTGACTATATCCCCCCCATAAGGTCCACTCTCGAAATCCACGTTAATACTAATATATATCTTAAATATACCGTTATTATGTTGAAATTCGACGTGAAATATCCTCATATGCATGAAAATAACTGTTCCAAAATTTAAGAAGATCGGCCCATAATTTGTCATATCTGCCATATAGAATCATTTCCAAAAAACAAATAAATTCGGGTCAAAAAATATTCTTTTCGGATTTAACCCATATTCGGTCCATATTTTATAATCATGATATATATCGTTGGAAAGGTATTTAATACCTTTTATTTAGTGTATTACAAATTATCAAGCACCCAGTAGTTCCCGAGATATAGGCCTATATATTTTCAACTTTACGGGCCCGCCCCCTCGAAAATAGGCGTGCCCGCCAACAAATTTTTTTTGCTGGTATCTCCTCTAAAAGCCCTATTTAATTTTTTTTTTTTTAGCAAAATCACTAAAACCGAATTGTACCCCTTTTTATACACTTCACCATCGTGAGAAGGGTATATATAAGTTTGTCATTCCGTGTGTAATTTCCACAAAAAAATTTTCCGACCCTATAAAGTATATATATTCTGGATCCTTATAGATAGCGAAGTCGATTAAGCCATGTCCGTCTGTCTGTCTGTTGAAATCAGTTTTTTGAAGTCCCCAGATATACTCGGGATCCAAACCTTCAATAATTCTGTCAGAAGTGCTTTCGAGAAGTTTGCTATTTAAAATCAGCAAAATCGGTTTAGGTCAACCAGAGTTATGAACCAATATGTGAGACCACCTCTATAAAAATTTGATATTTTTCGTCTATTTTATTGCAATATTTTGAAATATATTGGAGATAATACTATGAAATTTTGTATACTTTGTTTTTATGACAAAAGAAGAAAGTGTGCGGAAAATAGTAAGAATCGGTCCATGATTTCTTATAGCCCCCATACAAATATATATATTCCCGAAATATGGCTTAATGATAAATAAATGCCTATAAAATAGGGATATCAAGACAAAATTCAGCTAAAATAAGTTTTACACAAAAAGAAATCGCAAAACGAAATTTTTTTTAGTTCGGTCCATGTTTGACCATAGACCCCATATAAAGTCCAATTCCAAAATTCATTTAAATACGTATAAAACAGATATGAATAATGCTAAACGGCTAAAATTTTATGGTGGTCGGCCCAAAATTGGTCATAGCCCCCATACAAAAATCTTCCCGAAATATTGCTCAATTATACATAAATGCCTATAAAATTGGAATATCATGACAAAATTCAGCAAAAATCAGATTTATGCAAAAAGAAATCGCAAAACGAAATTTTTTTTAGTTCGGTCCATGTTTGACCATAGACCCCATATAAAGTCCACTTCCAAAATTTATTTAAATACGCATAAAACAGATATAAATAATGTTAAACGGCTAAAATTTGACATAAATACTCTTTATAGGCAAATAAATTGTTGTACTAAATGTTATGGTAGTCGGCCTAGAACTGGTCATAGCTCCCATACAAGGACCACATCTGAAAAAGACATTTTTCCCTATATATATTGTATAAATATAGGTACCGGCTCAAAACTTTGCACAGATCATTTTAATATATACAAAAATCATTCCACAAAATTTTGTGAATTTCGGTCTATTTTTAACCGTATGCCCCATAGAAAGCCCTCTTCGGAAAATCACTTTAATACTCATAAATCGCTTATGAAATAAGGGTACCAATCCAAAATTTTACACGGATCATTTACATACATGCCTAAATCTAACTGCTGGATTTTGAGAATATCGGTCCATATTTGACTATATCCCCCCCATAAGGTCCACTCTCGAAATCCACGTTAATACTAATATATATCTTAAATATACCGTTATTATGTTGAAATTCGACGTGAAATATCCTCATATGCATGAAAATAACTGTTCCAAAATTTAAGAAGATCGGCCCATAATTTGTCATATCTGCCATATAGAATCATTTCCAAAAAACAAATAAATTCGGGTCAAAAAATATTCTTTTCGGATTTAACCCATATTCGGTCCATATTTTATAATCATGATATATATCGTTGGAAAGGTATTTTTAATACCTTTTATTTAATGCATTACAAATTATCAGACACCCAGTAGTTCCCGAGATATAGGCCTATGTATTTTCAACTTTAAGGGCCCGCCCCCTCGAAAATAGGCGTGACCGGCAACAAATTTTTCTTTTGCTGGTATCTCCTCTAAAAGCCCTATTTAATTTTGTTTTTTTTTTTTTTTTGAGCAAAATCACTAAAATCGAATTGTACCCCTTTTTATACCCTTCACCATCGTGAGAAGGGTATATATAAGTTTGTCATTCCGTGTGTAATTTCCACAAAAAAATTTTCCGACCCTATAAAGTATATATATTCTGGATCCTTATAGATAGCGAAGTCGATTAAGCCATGTCCGTCTGTCTGTCTGTCTGTCTGTCTGTCTGTCTGTTGAAATCAGTTTTTTGAAGTCCCCAGATATACTGGGGATCCAAACCTTCAATAATTCTGTCAGAAGTGCTTTCGAGAAGTTTGCTATTTAAAATCAGCAAAATCGGTTTAGGTTAACCAGAGTTATGAACCTATATGTGAGACCACCTCCATAAAAATTTGATATTTTTCATCCATTTTATTGCAATATTTTGAAAACTATTGCAGATAATATCATGAAATTTTGTATACGTTGTTTGTACTATAAAAGAAGAAAGTGTGCGGAAAATAGTAAGAATCGGTCCATGATTTCTTATAGCCCCCATACAAATATATATATTCCCGAAATATGGCTTAATGATAAATAAATGCCTATAAAATTGGAATATCAAGACAAAATTCAGCAAAAATAAGTTTTATACAAAAAGAAATCGCAAAACGAAATTTTTTTTAATTCGGTCCATGTTTGACCATAGACCCCATATAAAGTCCACTTACAAAATTCACTTAAATACGTATAAAAGAGATATAAATAATGTTAAACGGCTAAAATTTGACAGAAATACTCTTTATAGGCAAATAAATTGTTGTACTAAATTTTATGGTGGTCGGCCCAGAACTGGTCATAGCTCCCATACAAGGACCACATCTGAAAAAGACATTTTTCCGTATATATATTGTATAAATATCGGTACCGACTCAAAACTTTGCACAGATCATTTTAATATATACAAAAATCATCCCACAAAATTTTGTGAATTTCGGTCTATTTTTAACCGTATGCCCCATATAAAGCCCTCTTCCGAAAATCACTTTAATACTCATAAATCGCTTATAAATAAGGGTACCAATCCAAAATTTTACACGGATCATTTACATACATGCCTAAATCTAACTGCTGGATTTTGAGAATATCGGTCCATATTTGACTATATCCCCCCCATAAGGTCCACTCTCGAAATCCACGTTAATACTAATATATATCTTAAATATACCGTTATTATGTTGAAATTCGACGTGAAATATCCTCATATGCATGAAAATAACTGTTCCAAAATTTAAGAAGATCGGCCCATAATTTGTCATATCTGCCATATAGAATCATTTCCAAAAAACAAATAAATTCGGGTCAAAAAATATTCTTTTCGGATTTAACCCATATTCGGTCCATATTTTATAATCATGATATATATCGTTGGAAAGGTATTTTTAATACCTTTTATTTAATGCATTACAAATTATCAGACACCCAGTAGTTCCCGAGATATAGGCCTATGTATTTTCAACTTTAAGGGCCCGCCCCCTCGAAAATAGGCGTGACCGGCAACAAATTTTTCTTTTGCTGGTATCTCCTCTAAAAGCCCTATTTAATTTGGTTTTTTTTTTTTTTTGAGCAAAATCACTAAAATCGAATTGTACCCCTTTTTATACCCTTCACCATCGTGAGAAGGGTATATATAAGTTTGTCATTCCGTGTGTAATTTCCACAATATAATTTTCCGACCCTATAAAGTATATATATTCTGGATCCTTATAGATAGCGAAGTCGATTAAGCCATGTCCGTCTGTCTGTCTGTCTGTCTGTCTGTCTGTCTGTTGAAATCAGTTTTTTGAAGTCCCCAGATATACTCGGGATCCAAACCTTCAATAATTCTGTCAGAAGTGCTTTCGAGAAGTTTGCTATTTAAAATCAGCAAAATCGGTTTAGGTTAACCAGAGTTATGAACCTATATGTGAGACCACCTCCATAAAAATTTCATATTTTTCATCCATTTTATTGCAATATTTTGAAAACTATTGCAGATAATACCATGAAATTTTGTATACGTTGTTTGTACTATAAAAGAAGAAAGTGTGCGGAAAATAGTAAGAATCGGTCCATGATTTCTTATAGCCCCCATACAAATATATATATTCCCGAAATATGGCTTAATGATAAATAAATGCCTATAAAACAGATCATTTTAATATATACAAAAATCATCCCACAAAATTTTGTGAATTTCGGTCTATTTTTAACCGTATGCCCCATATAAAGCCCTCTTCCGAAAATCACTTTAATACTCATAAATCGCTTATAAATAAGGGTACCAATCCAAAATTTTACACGGATCATTTATATACATGCCTAAATCTAACTGCTGGATTTTGAGAATATCGGTCCATATTTGACTATATCCCCCACATAAGGTCCACTCTCGAAATCCACGTTAATACTAATATATATCTTAAATATACCGTTATTATGTTGAAATTCGACGTGAAATATCCTCATATGCATGAAAATAACTGTTCCAAAATTTAAGAAGATCGGCCCATAATTTGTCATATCTGCCATATAGAATCATTTCCAAAAAACAAATAAATTCGGGTCAAAAAATATTCTTTTCGGATTTAATCCATATTCGGTCCATATTTTATAATCATGATATATATCGTTGGAAAGGTATTTTTAATACCTTTTATTTAATGTATTATAAATTATCAGAAACCCAGTAGTTCCCGAGATATAGGCCTATGTATTTTCAACTTTAAGGGCCCGCCCCCTCGAAAATAGGCGTGACCGGCAACAAATTTTTTTTTTGCTGGTATCTCCTCTAAAAGCCCTATTTGATTTTGTTTTTTTTTTTTTTGAGCAAAATCACTAAAATCGAATTGTACCCCTTTTTTTATACTCTGTTTGTTTTTTTTTATACTCTGTTTGTTAAATTACACTGAAGATTATTATGAACATCAGACAGACTCTGTAAATTATGGTAAGAATTGGTAATTAAATCAATTAAAAATGGTAAAAATTAGACAACATTTCAAAATATTTAACATAAATTATGTTGGTCGTAAAATTGTGTTTCAAACAATATATCAAATACTAATAAAATTTGCACTAACACTGAATAGAAAACACAGAATTAGGATATTCTAGTCTAGTGTAGTTTCTGTATTTCTTATTACGCTTAGGTGAAGGGTATTTAAGATTCGGCACAGCCGAATATAGCACTCTTACTTGTTTTTATATACATAAGATAGATAGATATAGGAGATATAAAAATAATGGCCCATAATCATAGTCATAGAAAAAGCATACTTTAAGTAAAAGTAGACTTTTAAACAACAAAAACATATAAATTTTGTTCTGAATTTAAAACAAAAGCATGCTTTTGCTTAAAGTATGCTTTTTCTATGACTATGATTATGGGCCAATGTGTGTTTGTTTGAAATATATAGAAGGCTCAACTGTATGCCTGAAAGGAAACATATGTTATGTAGGCTATATTTTGGTTTGATTTTTCAAGTGGCTGAGGTGCCATGCCCATGTCCATGAACGGACTAGAACTAGTGGACGTAGTGCCCCTAATATAATTTAAATGCTAAATTTCGTATATCTGGGAAAATATAATATCTATAGTCCTCAAATTTTGTGCGAATTATCTAAGAGTCAGTATGAATATTTAGGATGAAAATTATAGAATCACCTATAGTAGGCGTGGCACCTCCCATATAAATTAAATTCGATTATGTGGAAATCTATAACAGCTAGAATTATCAAATGTTGTAAGAGAAACAGATGCTCATATGAATAAGTGGGTGAAAATTGGACGGAATATCACGAGTGGAAGTGGGACCCCACAAAGTTAATAAAAAAGAAATTGGTATATCTTGAAGAAAACAATATAAAAAATTTTCTAATTTTGTATGATATGTTGTTGAGTTTGTGAAAATGGACGTGGATCCGTCAATACCAAGTAAGTACTATATTCTCAAAATATACAGTAGGTAGAATATTCAAAGTTCAAATGAGTAATTACATATATTACAACTATATCTGAACCATAAATGGTTCAGTTTACAATAATGGGCAGTACAAAATAAATTCTGAAATTAGAATTCATACATATATTATCAAAAATACAATAGTTAGTATCTAAAATGTTATATACGCATCTTAACCTGAGATATATTGTATAACTATGCTTAGCACCGCCCATGCAAAGTTAGTACTAAAATTCGTATATCTTGAATAATACAAATATTATGAATTAAGAATCATAAACTATAATAGCATGTAAATATTATATAACACATATCTGGACAAAAAATATGACCTGTGATTCATGCAAACAAATATTTCAGATTGAAGAAGCTGCTGAAAGGATAGAGCTACTGAACTTGCGACGTGAACAAAATTGCAATCGAATAATCGCAATTAGAAATGAAATGTATCTGTTAAAAACATTTGGATAATAATTACAAAATATTATATTTAAACAAATAGGACTTTTAGAGGTGATAAAGGCAATATAAACCTTTTTTGCCGGCCTATTTTCGAATGGGCGGGCCCTTTAAGTAGAAAATATATAAGCCAATATACATATATAAAGGGTGTCCGAACTACAAAGCAATTTTTAAATTTTAAATAAAACACAGATATTTAAAAAAAAAAAAATCGTGAAACTTTATTGTATCGTAAAGTAGACAGAATGAGATTATGTATGGAACAAGATATCGTGCAGATGGCCGCCGCACTGTGGCGCCTTTTCCCTAAAAGCGTTGCAAAAATCAAAAAAATTCACAGAATAATTTGATAAAATGAATGATTACATCTGATAGAGAACTTCTCACTGATTAAGAATCCAAATCGGTTAAAAATTATGAATTTTAGAGTCAATCAAATTTCGGAGTTACAAAAAATGTTTAAATTAAAAAAAAAATATCATCTTTTCAATTGAATTTCAGGCAAACTATGCAACCGATCATAAATTTTTTGGCGTCGGATGAAAGGTATGTTAATTCCAATGAGACGATGTAAAAAAAGGGTTAGTCGGTCCAATATTTTTTTTCAGGCGCAATTTTGCAAACACATGATATTTGGGGCTTTTTTCACACTTGATAGAATATAACAAAAAAAGTGACGGTTTGTGACGGGAACTATTAAGCAGAGGTTGTTAAGTCTCTACTCTAACTTATTTTCTTGAAATTGGGTGCCCGTACTTGCCCGTGCATATGAAAAAACAATAAAACTATGTCAACTTTTACTACAAAAAGAGATATTTTCAAAATATTCAAACAGATTTTGGGCACTCTGAGATCCACTTTAATTGTATACCAAACTTAGTAGATGTATTGGTCTTTAATTTATTATTTAGTTTTTTATGCTTTTTCATTCGCTTACAACGCCCCCTAGCGGAAAAAATTTCGGTAAAGTTACCACTTTGATGAGCTCTATCTCCTGAACGAATTAATATATTTTAGAAGTTTAAATTTGGGATTTTAAATAAAAAAAATGTAAAACATATGAATTGCAAAAAAAATATTTAAGTACAAGTATATGTGTCATGTTGGGATTTTTAAGAATTTTTTAAACGGACAAAGGTTTTTGTACAAAAAAAATTTATCTAAATTTATTTTTAGTAAGTTTTTAATTTAAAAAGTATTAACTTTTTTGAACCATAGTGAATGAGCTGTTAAAATTGAACCTACAGCTAATTATAAAGAAATGATATTAAAGCAATGAGTATATCATCATCTTGCACTTAACTGAACATTGCAAAAAAAAAAAAAAAAACAAAAATAAAAAATATTGTAGTAGGCATCGGCAAGCACACACATTTTTCAAAACTTTATTTCCAAATATTCTGTGCTAATAATGTCTCAATATCTAGCCAGTGAAAAAAGTGTGTGGAAAAAAACATTAAAAAATTTTAAACAAAAAACTAGTGATAAAATTAAAATCAAATAAAAAAAAATTCATGTAAAAGGAAATAAATTAAAATAAAATACATTTAATAAAGAGAACAAAGCAAAAACAATAAAATATTGTGAAAAGTTTAACATTATTAATATATAAATTCTAAATTATTTATCCATAAATAAGCACAATGTCTTTACAAAATTTAAAATTGTTTGAGTTATTTATAAGCTCGGAAGATGAAAGTGCATTTAATTTGGCTGTTATAAAAGAATTAAAAGTTTTATCAAAATATGAAGAAAGCGATGGTATTAAGTCCAAACTTCACAACACTTATATGTTTCTTAAAGCAAAATGGAAAGCCTCCAGCCGTACAACGGAAAACTTCATGAAAAAGAATTCTCCCTGGCTAAATGAATTAACAATATTTAAAAACTCACAAAAAGCCGAATCAGAGGAAGACCATCAAAATCTTTGGAAGAGTGTTCATCGTTCACAAGAAAACGGAAGCTTCAGGGTGTTACAGATGTAATATCTACCGCACATTTGTCGGAAGCGTTATCCATTAAGTATGCGAAAGACCAAGAAAAGGTAAGATCTGACGTTACAAAAGTAGTAGCGATTGCAACCCATTACGAAAAATGTCTTTTTCAGATGTGGTCCTTGTATGGGAGCTATGACCAATTCTGGGCCGACCACCATAAAATTTGGTACAATAATTTATTTGCCTATAAAGAGTATTTATGCCAAATTTTAGCCGTTTAACGTTATTTATATCTTTTTTATATGTATTTAAGTGAATTTTGTAAGTGGGTCTATGGTCAAATATCGACCGAACTAAAAAAAAATTCGTTTTGCAATTTCTTTTTGCATAAGACTTATTTTTGCTGAATTTTGTCTTGATATTCCAATTTTATAGGCATTTATGTATAATTGAGCAATATTTCGGGAAGATTTTTGTATGGGGGCTATGACCATTTCTGGGCCGACCACCATAAAATTTGGTACAATAATTTATTTGCCTATAAAGAGTATTTATGCCAAATTTTAGCCGTTTAACGTTATTTATATCTTTTTTATATGTATTTAAGTGAATTTTGTAAGTGGGTCTATGGTCAAATATGGACCGAACTAAAAAAAATTTCGGTTTGCGATTTCTTTTTGTATAAAACTTATTTTGGTGAATTTTGTCTTGATATTCCAATTTTATAGGCATTTATTTATCATTAAGCCATATTTCGCGAATATATATATTTGTATGGGGGCTATGAGAAATCATGGACCGATTCTTACTATTTTCCGCACACTTTCTTCTTTTATAGTACAAACAACGTATACAAAATTTCATGGTATTATCTGCAATATATTTCAAAATATTGCAATAAAATGGACGAAAAATATCAAATTTTTATGGAGGTGGTCTCACATATTGGTTCATAACTCTGGTTAACCTAAACCGATTTTGCTGATTTTAAATAGCAAACTTCTCGAAAGCACTTCTGACAGAATTATTGAAGGTTTGGATCCCGAACATATCTTGGGACTTCACAAAACTGATTTCAACATCCAGACAGACAGACGGACATGGCTTAATCGACTCCGCTATCTATAAGGATCCAGAATATATATACTTTATAGGGTCGGAAAATTATATTGTGGAAATTTCACACGGAATGACAAACTTATATATACCCTTCTCATGAAGGTGAAGGGTATAAAAATAATAATAAAGAAATAAAGATAAATAAACATTTAACCACTCAAAATTTAACTCACAATATGATATTCGAAACTAAAGTACCATTTGGTAAAAAAGCTAATTTCAGTACATATTTGGTACTTTTTTTATATTTTTGTTTTCTAGTTAAAGTGCTTCTATTTGATTTTTTCCAATAAAATTTGTTAGGATTCCACTGGTACTCTAACGCTGGTTGTTCGTCTACAGTTCAGTAGACCAAACCATCAAGAATTTTTATTTACATGTATAAAATGTTAATTTGATTTTCAAACAAAGATTTTTGAAGAATTTGATTTCATTTATCATACATTCGAATTTAAAATACATGTTTTCATCGTATAGATTTCATGAGTTATGAATTATTAAAAAACTGCAATTAATAACACTGTGCTAGTTGAAAAATGTGACAAACGGGGCACCTGGCGGGTTAACCTAATTCGGGTACGCTGAATCCAGTGGTGCTAACCGTTTTTTTAGGTTAGCTCGTTTTTTCGAAATATACCGTTATTTCGAAAATGGAGGAGGTTGCACAACATATATTCGCGTAACTCAAAAACGGTTTAGTTTATTGAAGAAACTAAAAAAACCGAAATTCCGCAATGAAATTTTCTTTAACTAAGGTTAAACTTTTTTCCAATATGCGCAGTCGTTGTAGAAACATAATTTTTTTTTACCAAAAAAAATAGTTTTTTTTAGCAAAATTTCAAAAATTTTGTTTTTTAAAACGGCATAAAAAATTGGAAAACGCAGCTGTGTTTCTAACTTTTTCTGCAGGTATAGCAAACAAAGTTCCAAACAAAACAAGATATAAATAATTAAAATCTGTCTACAACTTTTGATTTTATTCACAAAAGATAAAATATATAATAACCAGACGAAACTTCAAAAATTAAAACATTTATTTTTGTTGTTAATTGAAGTTTAAGTTTTTATTTACAAATTTATTCTTCTTCCTCCTGCAGATTCCAACAAATATCCCCTAATAGCGAATCAAGCTGTTTCCCACTATACCAGTGTTCGAGTCTGGCTGTTACTTGGTGAAATCTCTCGCCATGTTCATCAGACTCGGCTGGTGATTGTTCATTAAATTTTTCTGCATGACAATGCAAAAAATGTATTTTCAATGACATTTTGACGTTTAAGTTTTTAAATGCGGTTAGCATATCTCCAATTAAAATTCGCCAATTTTTAGACCGATGATTTCCTAATACATTTTCTATTACTGATTTCACAGAATTCCAGCCCAATAGCTCCATATCATGCAATGCAAGTTCAAATTGTTGGTCCTTCATTAGACGACGAATGTCCGGTTCATTAAGAATTCCTGCAAAATAAAAACATGATATGAAATATAAATCTAATTTAATAAAGTAGCTAGAGTTCATACCTTCTTTCACTTTCATGCCGCTTAATCGTGGAAAAATTCGGCGCAATTCGGTAAAATCAATTCCATCTGGGTTCAATGCTTTTATAAAATTTTTTACAATACCCAGTTTGATGTGGAGTGGAGGAAGCAAAATCTTTTCCATCGGCACAAGTGGTAATTCAATAATATTATTTTTATGCAATCTGCTTTCCTCCCGTGTATTGTACTGGTCGCCATGGAAACGCGTATTCCATAAGCACATGAAGCACATATTTTTAGTATAGCCCAATTGCATGCCTCTTAAAAGAGCCACCACTTTTAAATCTGCGCATATTTTCCACTTGTGGTCTTCATATTTAATTAACTCTATTATTTTTTTCATTGATGCGTATGTCTCTTTAGTATTTGTGCTTAGTGCTATCGGAATAGGACTTTTTAAATTAGTGACATGTAGCAAAACTGCTTTTATGCTACTTTTGGACGAATCGATGAATAAGCGCCAATCTTCAGGATTATATTCATGTTGCATTGTTAAAACCAAGCCGCGAATGTCAGTACAATACGCGAGAGAATTATTCTCAATAGATTTAAAAAAAGTCGTAAATCGACGATGGCGATTGATAGCCCCGTATATTTGTACGTCTGGTGCTAAAATATTAGCTTGTTTTAACTCTTTTGTTAAGAGAATGCTCTGTCTTTGAGACAATTTTAGGCGTCGTACCATTATATCCAGACGATTTTGCGTGATTTCGTTGTGGTTACATGGAATCGTGATGTATGACGGTTGATACATCGATGCAACTGCTCCACAGGTTGCAACAGATTGAATTATTGAGGGAATATCTTCTGTTGGTATTTGGCTATCCGGAACAGTAATTTAGTCAGAATGTGGCATCGGAAATTGAGCATATATTGTTGCAGTGTAAGATATAGAACCACTTTTTCTTCTGTTCATTTATGCACGCATAACACTCATCTTCAACATGGAGTATGGGATCTCTCCAAATCATTGGAACACCAATTGGCATGGCAGCTCCATTTTTTTCCACTTATTTAAATGGTAAATGCACTTTGTACACACTATTGATGGTGACCAACTCTTGCCACATATGACACTTAAAAAAAAATATGTTTCATAAAAGTTAATTGTTTCAGTAGTCATTTTACGGCGACTTGACATATTTGTATATTTCCCACACACATAACAAAAGTTATGAAACTTGTTACACACTTCCATCTTCGATATTTCAATATAAATGATTAGACTCAAGACTGTCAAAGACTTTAAACTTCACCATTCACTTTCGCAAGCACTCGCTATATGACATTGAAGGGGTTGAGGAACTCTTATTTATACTGTAATTTTTTATACCTGGAACAGGTAGAAACAGAAATCGTCCCGGCTTTGGTTTTTTTTTACAAATTATGTTCATGAAGGTCTTGACAGGTACTTTGAAAAAAAAAATTACAGTGTAAATAAGAGTTCCTCAACCCCTTGAATGTCATATGGAAAAGATTTTGCTTCCTCCACTCCACATCAAACTGGGTATTGTAAAAAATTTTATAAAAGCATTGAACCCAGATGGAATTGCTTTTACCGAATTGCGCCGAATTTTTCCACGATTAAGCGGCATGAAAGTGAAAGAAGGTATGAACTCTAGCTACTTTATTAAATTAGATTTATATTTCATATCATGTTTTTATTTTGCAGGAATTCTTAATGAACCGGACATTCGTCGTCTAATGAAGGACCAACAATTTGAACTTGCATTGCATGATATGGAGCTATTGGGCTGGAATTCTGTGAAATCAGTAATAGAAAATGTATAAGGAAATCATCGGTCTGAAAATTGGCGAATTTTAATTGGAGATATGCTAACCGCATTTAAAAACTTAAACGTCAAAATGTCATTGAAAATACATTTTTTGCATTGTCATGCAGAAAAATTTAATGAACAATCACCAGCCGAGTCTGATGAACATGGCGAGAGATTTCACCAAGTAACAGCCAGACTCAAACACTGGTATAGTGGCAAACAGCTTGATTCGCTATTAGGGGATATTTGTTGGAATCTGCAGGAGGAGGAAGAATAAATTTGTAAATAAAAACTTAAACTTCAATTAACAACAAAAATAAATGTTTTAATTTTTGAAGTTTCGTCTGGTTATTATATATTTTATCTTTTGTGAATAAAATCAAAAGTTGTAGACAGATTTTAATTATTTATATCTTGTTTTGTTTGGAACTTTGTTTGCTATACCTGCAGAAAAAGTTAGAAACACAGCTGCGTTTTCCAATTTTTTATGCCGTTTTAAAAAACAAAATTTTTGAAATTTTGCTAAAAAAAACTATTTTTTTTGGTAAAAAAAATTATGTTTCTACAACGACTGCGCATATTGGAAAAAAGTTTAACCTTAGTTAAAGAAAATTTCATTGCGGAATTTCGGTTTTTTTAGGTTCTTCAATAAACTAAACCGTTTTTGAGTTACGCGAATATATGTTGTGCAACCTCCTCCATTTTCGAAATAACGGTATATTTCGAAAAAACGAGCTAACCTAAAAAAACGGTTAGCACCACTGGATTCAGCGTACCCGAATTAGGTTAACCCGCCAGGTGCCCCGTTTGTCACAAAAAAAAAAGTGTTAAATTCTAGCACAGTGTAATTAGTAAAAATAAAGATTTCATCACATTTTCGAAAAAATTAAAAAAAGCACCGAAATACACAAAAACAATTTTGCAGTGTTGAATGAAATGGTACTCCAATAGGTGTATTTTATTGCAGTAAGATTTTTTCTCAGACTGAAACAAAAAGTTGTGTTGAATTTGCTTTGGTCCCACCAAAAATTAAAAAGCGCACCATCTAAAGAATTTTTTGCACCAAAAATGGTGCGAAACGCACCAAGTTGACAATGCTAGAGGTCTTATTTTTTCAAATGACTTTCGCTCACGCAGTCGTTTGTGGAATTGGTTAGATGCTAAATTTACAAAGCATGATGAATACATAAGAGAACAAACTGAACAAATAAAAAACATGATTGTGGAAAGTAAGAGATGGTTGATAGCAGAAATTGAGCAAAAATTTAATGATATAAAAGATGAAATAATAAATGATGTAAAAAGAGAAGTAAAAGAATTAAATGACAGGGTTACTAAACTAGAGTTGAATAATTTGGAAATTGATAAACTAAAATCTGAAGTTGAAAGTTTAAAAATAAAATGTCTAAACCAAGAAAACTCAGTGTTGGCATCAGATGTACGTATCACTGGTATACCCTTTCATAATAATGAAAATTTAAACGAAATTTTTGAAAATATGTGCGACACCTTAAACATAACTATGCCATCATTTAAATCTATTTACCGCGTAAAACACTATAAGAACTATCGTAATGTTCATGATCCTCCCATTGCACAGTGGGAGAAATGGCCAATCTGGTGGCGCTTTAAGGAAATTTTAAATTTTAGAATTCTGCTAATTTTTTTTATTTTTTTGGTAACTAAGGAACCAACGGATTTTTGTTTTTTTTTTGCTCTCGATATTCGCCCACTTGTGAGCTTTAAACCTTGACATATGTTTTAGGAAGTGCATTAATACTTTTCGCGCTTTTTAAAGTTAAAGTTTGTTTACACAACAAAATCATTACTTTATATATTTTTTTTTTTGAATTAGTGTTTAAATTGAAATTATTAGGTATGCATTAACTAAAGAAATATGTTTGTGATTTGCGCTTATATGCTTTTGTTCTTAAATGTGGTAAACAAGTGACCTGTATAAAATAGAGTTTTATTATATGTAACTTAAACTTCTGTGGAAAAAAAGTTGGGAGTATGGTTCATTTGTTTCTATGTTCTGTTTCCTATGTCCATTATTAGCTGCAACTTTTTGCAATTTTATGGTTTTTTACGTTTTTTAGATGCAATGTCAGTGTCTAAACGCACCCTTTTTTTAATTTGGCACTCTGAACCAGTACAAGCAAAAAAGTTTTTGGCGGTGAAAAATCATATTTTTTCTAATCTTATTGATCCATCAAAATATAACGAAGAGCAATGCCAACAAATTCGTCAACAATTAAGAAATTTTGTTAATAATCTGCGGTACAAGTGGACAACTAGTCACAGAATCATGAAGAAATTCGCAGATCGAAATTAAGAATGGTTAGAAGGAGATCTTATTTTTCCAGAACCAGCCATTGATCGTCGTAAATATACAAATTTTTCAGTGTGCTCAACTAAAACTCAAACAAAAACCAGAAGAGTTAATGTTAGCAACGCGCATTAGTCTTTTCAAATCTGGAAAAAGGAATGCTTCACAAATTGCTTCGAAATTGAACTGAGAACCTACAATAGCTTCAAAAATTCTTAAAACTGTAAATGCTGAGCCAAAAACACCTATTCCATATACACCTGAGAAAGCTTTGGCCCTATATATAGATGGAGACTACTCAAAAAATACATATAAATTAATGCAATATGGTTCCAAAGAGCGAAATTGTAACATTTATCCAAGCTACGAAAAAGAGTGTTACCCCAACGACATACGCGTAACTGAACGTTCAGGAGAAGTAAATTTACAGTCTCTTATTAACCATACTGATGGCCGTATATTACAGGGGTTTCCAGCAGCATTTGAGGACCTCGTAATTGAATGCAATAAGAAAGATTGCATAAAAGCCATTTATAAATGGGGTTGTGATGGAAGCAATAGTCACTCTACTTACAGGCAATGCTTTAATGTTCCCGAAACTGGAACTATTGATCAGCATTTATTTGCTGTATGTATTGTACCTTTGCTAATAAAAAATGGATCGTCAATAGAATGGGAAAATAATCGACCTTCTTCAACTAGGTTCTGCAGACCTATTAAACTAATTTTTGAAAAAGAGTCAGCAGACTTAGTTCGAGATGAGGTTGAAAATGTTAAGAGGCAAATTGCTCAAATTTTACCTACAACATTAAATCATTTGAAAATACAACATGAATTCCATTTAACAATGATTGACGGATAAGTTTTCAACACCATAGCGGAGTCATCATCACAGGCTTTTGGAATTTGTGGGGCAACTCCAAAATTGTTTAACAATCTGAAAATGATTCAGTTAAGACAACCACATGAACATTTGTACGACTATGGATTGATTATCAACACTCCATGTATGGATTCGCTGCTTTGAGTGTATAATTCATATCGCGTACAGATTACCAATAAGAACCTGGCAAGTTCGTGGAAAAAATAAAGAAATTGTTCAAGAAACAAAAACAAAAATTCAACTAGAACTAAGAAAACAAATGGACATCCTGGTGGACATTCCCATGACGGGCTCAGGGAACACAAACACGAGAAATACTGCCAAAATATTTTTTAAGCAACCGATTTTAGCCTCTACAGTAACTGGCGTACAAATAGAATTAATTAAACGATTTGGAATAATTTTGCGCAGAATGACGTGTGGGTATACAGTAAACAGAGAAGCTTTTCGCATATATGCTTGGGAAACTGCAAATATATTTGTAAGTGAATACCTCTGGTTCTACATGCCTCCATCCATCCATAAAATTTTATTGAAAATGTTTCGTTACCAATAGGAATAAAGTCAGAAGAGGCACTTGAGGCAAGAAATAAAGATTTCCGTAGCTATTTCCAAAAAAAAAAGTTTTATAATATTTTTTATATAATAATTTTTTGCCTGACTATGTCTTTATTTAATAATTTTTCGATTGTCTTGACTTTCTTTAATATTGTTTTGATCCTAATTTTTTGTATTGCTTATCTTAAATCTTTCTATTTTGACTATTTTTTTAATTTTATGAAAATACTAGCTGACCCGGTCCGCGTTGCTGGCCCTAAGCAAACATTAGTGCTGTATTACCACACGATTTAAATTAAGCTTTTAAAGAAATGTACGGCCTTTAAATAAATTTATGGAATATCTATCATAAAGATTTGTTACAGAATAACTTACATATGTTCTAGGTATGGGCTCAATCAAAAAAGAAACGCATTTATTTAAGGCAAATTGGAAAATATATTTATTTATTACTTCATCTTGGGGCCAGCGGATATTCAATGTTTTTTGTTTTTTGGCGTGCCGTGTGGAAAACATAAATTTTCCAAAATTAAGCCAGCAATAGTTAATGATGTGACTCTTGCTTTTTTGATGGCAATGGGACAGGTAAGACGCAAAGGGAATTGGAGCCGCTTTAATTGGAATGGTAAATCGTTGGAAATCATCCGAATTCGTGGAATAAGTATATCTTCGCCTTTGAATCTGCCACCGATGATTGTTGCCTCGATTAAATTTGGTGAGCAGTTTTTGATGGTCAATGTGGTTCCGTTGCATAACTTTGGTGCGTTTAAGTTGCGAATAAGAATTACCGGTGATCCAACGTTTAATGTTAGCACATGCGGTGGCATTCCGGGTGGTTCCAATGAATTTAAAAATTCAGTGGGATAATTGACGGCTTGTTCTTCATCAATTACTGTATCGATCGATTTGTATTTGATTAATTTGACGGGCAGTTTCAATTGAATTTGCTCATTGAGCTTGTTGGCATCGTAATTTGTTGATGCCAAAATTGCACGTTCCAACAGCCAATCCGATTTTTTGTAGAAGATTGTTAGACTTGGGAAAACCACCAACAAAATCACCAACAAAAAGAATAAGAGCGCCTCCCATCGGTTTGTAGTATCCACGTAGAGTCCGATCAAGCGCTTCGAGCAATTTGTTTAAATGTACCGATATTTTTTATCAGCATTTGAAAAAAACTCACAAATGTGCACAAAATGTAGGTATCTTAAGTGCAAGGGTACATAAAGTTTTTTATCATCGATTGATGATATAATATTATTTTTA
The DNA here is from genome assembly GCA_916048285.2 of Bellardia pandia. Lineage (NCBI taxonomy): Eukaryota > Metazoa > Arthropoda > Insecta > Diptera > Calliphoridae > Bellardia > Bellardia pandia. The sequence continues at coordinate 4,059,828 of OU696534.1, forward strand.
ACTTATTGTATAATGTTGCACCTTAGTAAGCGTGGAATATCTTCTGTTATCGAATTATGTAAATATTTTGTAAATAAACCGAAAACTCTGATTTTTGAAAGCAACATTTCGAAAGTTTTAAAATTTTGATATTGGATCGTTAATAACATAAGTTTTTTGCAAATATCTTCGGAACTACATAACCGATTTAAGAGTTTGATATCTCGTTTTGAAAAACATGACAACGGTTTTGAAAAAAAATTAAATAAAATAAAAAAAAAGCAAAATATATGTATGTATGCTCGTATGTCATTGAAATTGGATTTTGCCACGCCCCTGCGCCCGCAGACTAAAAAACCATGCAAACATTAATTTTTTTTTATTTTTACCTCGCCTTCAGTAAGATGTCGATACAATTTGTATGAAGTAAATCTGTAAAAACCCATGCAGAAGCAATTAATCAATTAAAAAAAGTGGTGTGGTCGTACCAATGGTGAAGGCAATGGTGGTAATTTGACTTTACTACTGAGACAGCACAACCCAGGCGATTCTCCGGTGAACTTTAATGCACCGCAATGGTTGCACACAATCTCCATTGGGCCAATTTGAACGGAAGGATGCGAGGTGTAGTCAAAAGTGCAATCGTAATGAAACGCTACTCGATTCAAATCAACACTTGAAGCTCTTCTTCTTACGCGTTGATTTAGATTTTCACGTTGTTGAATTGCTTGATTTAATCCATGATTTCTCATTGCTAATCGACCCGTTTCATTTATCGCCTGTCTTTCTTCTTGTGTTTGCGTTACGCGAAGTCGGGCCATACTAACACGGCGCTGATCTCGTGCGATTTCTTGTTCATCCGTATTCAATCGATTGGTAATATTCCGATTTTTAATTGCATTACGGGTTCGGTGCGAAATATCAGATCTTCTGGGTCACGGCATTATGAATAACACTGAGAAATTAATGTCACAAAATCATTAAGGGAACTTACCTTTTGAAATCACTTTTAAAAAAGGTTGAAAATTTTTAAATACTACAAAAATAAATCAGGTGCCAAATGCACATAACGCCATCTACTGGCAATAGCAGAACCATAATTTGTTTTTGTAAAAAAAAATGAACAAAAAAAGTTTTCAATCAAATTAGGTGGAAAAACAATTGTCGTAAAAATTGTGATATACAAAAGAACGACATTTGATTTTTGGATTTTAGAAGATAATAATTAAAAGTAATAGCTGATACAATTTGAAGTAAGTCTTTTAAAACCCTTGTAGAATCGATTACACAATTTTAAAGCAGGCGTGGTCGAATTCGGCTGTACACTGCGGGCGATGCTAGGGCATCAATTTAAAAAAAAGTAGGCGGTCAAAAAAGATCGCCAGAGATGGGACGTGAAAGGAGGCGTGGAGTATGAATCTTAATTTTTGATCTCGCCTAGAGTAAAGTGAGTATGTTAAAATTAGAGTAGAATCAATTACACAATTTAAAAAAGAAGGCGTTAAAGTAGGCGTGGTCGCAAAAAAGAAGTATTCTGTAAATACTTAGTGGTGTGATGTGAAAATTTCAGGCAGATCGCTGCAGCGGTCTGGCTTACCTGGCAAGCGTCTTGCATGTGATGGGGCGTGAAAGTGGGCGTGGCACATACAATTTTTATTTCTACCTCGCCTACAGTAAGATGTATATACAATTTGAAGTAAATTTGTAAAAACCCATTTAGAATTAAATAAAAAAAAGTAGGCGTTAGAGTGGGCGTGGTCGTACCAACTTACAAATCTTCCCGGGCTCATGCACAACAACTTTGCCGAAGATCATCACATGATCATTTACGATTCTATAAAGTACATACACACACTCACACATAAAAACATTAATTTAAAAAAAGAAGGCGTGGTCAATTTCTGAATTTTTTTTTCCGGGTATTCTTCTTCTCTGGCCTGAGGCCAGCCTGATTTCGTGCGAATCGTTGCAATCGGTCCAGCCGTTCTTTAGTTATAAAGCTAGTAACTAACGTCACTCTCTTTTATATATATAGATTCTTTTATTTCGTTTTGTATATAACTTTTTTTGCTATTAGCATTGCACACTTTAATATTTGTTTTAATGACTTTTAACGGTGATGAACGTGGAAGATCCCAACATTTAACAATGAGTATGGTGAGGATCCTGGCTAAGCATAAAAAAGGTTTCAAAATCGTACACATAAATGCCTAAATCTCAAATAATAAAGTCGATGAATTTAAGTTGGTTTTTGAAAACTCAGACATTGATATTATTTGTGTCTCGGAAACATGGTTAGTTATATCAACATCCGATAATCTTATATGTCCTTATGGTTACAAAGTTTTTAGATCTGACAGAGGAAGTCATGGAGTTGGTGTTGCCATATTTGCAAGGAATAGTATCTCCTGCAAAATTTGCTGCAAGTCATCTGCTGGTAATGCTGGTTTTGGTAATGCAATTAATTCCCAACATATGTACTTGGAATTGGCAATGCACATGGCATTATTGACTACCAACTGGATGCAAATATCGACGTTGTCAACTTGGTGCGTTTCGCACCATTTTTGGTGCTTTTTTAAATTTTTGGTGCGAAAAATTCTTTACTTGGTGCGCGGTGCGCTTTTTGTTAAATTTTGGTGCGCTTTTTAATTTTTGGTGGCACCAAAGCCAATTCAACACAACTTTTTATTTCAATGTGAGAAAATATCTTTCTACAATAAAATACACCTGAAATGATACTCAACATTTCATTCAACACAGCAACATTTTTTATATGTATTTCGGTGCGTTTTTTAATTTTTTCGAAAGTGTGATGAAATCTTTATTTTTACTAATTATTAATTGCAGTTTTTTAATAATTCATAATTCATAACGGTGAAAAAATTTATTTTAAATACGAATGTATTTATCAAATTTTTCAAAAATCTTTGTTTGAAAACCAAATTAAGATTTTAAACATGTAAATAAAAATTCTTGTATAACCTAATGGTTTGGTCTACTGAACTGTAGACGAACAACCAGCGTTAGAGTACCAGTGGAATCCTAACAAATTTTATTGGAAAAAATCAAATAGAAGCACTTTAACTAGAAAACAAAAATATAAAAAAAGTACCAAATATGTACTGAAATTAGCTTTTTTACCAATTGGTACTTTAGTTCCGAATATCATATTGTGAGTTAAATTTTGAGTGGTTAAATGCTTATTTATCTTTATTAGCTCATTTATTAAAAAAAAGGCTTTTACTATTATTATTTTTAGTAATAATCGTTGATAAAAAGCTTTTTATAGAATTTATGATATTAAAAAATTTCAAATTAATTCAATAAATATTTGAAACAAAAATTAAATTCTTAACTTGGTGCGTTTTTTTGTAAATGGTGCGTTTTGAAATTTTAAAGTTGACAACGCTGGCAAATATGCTTAACAGAACGTTTACTAACGCTCCTGTTATCCAAGCAAATCCCTCTTTTTTCAATTTTTCTTCAGACACTTTAAATACAAATAATGGGATAATTGGGGAACATTTTCAATTTTCTTGCGTTACTCAATATGATGTTTTTTTTAACGTGCTCATTAATAAAATCAAACGCAGTGGGAAGTGATAACTTAAATCCAAAATTTATAAGATTACTTTTGCCATTGATTTTGCCACATGTTACTCATTTGTTTAATACTATCATAATGTCGCTGGAGGCCAAGTTTCCTATTAGTTGGCTAGATAAAAGAACACAGGTGACTATCTATATCTATCATCATCTATATTTTGATCAGTGATCTCTGGTTCCGAATTATCAACTTCCTTGTGAAGAAGTGAATGATGTTTTAAATTACACTTTGAAAAACTCAAGCTACTTTTACATTCACTTAGTCTACGACCCTTATTTAAACAATTAATACAGAGAATTCGGCTTTTAACAAATTGAAACCTTCCCGCTTGATTCTTATTTAAAAACTTTTTACAATAATTCTAAGCATGATTCTTCGAACAGATCGGACAAAATTTTCCGGAAACTTTGGTCTGATAAACTTTAACTGTATTATTTTGCCCATTCGATTTTTCAGCCTTAAAATTAGGTTCTATTTGATTTCCACTACGAATATTGGAAATAGTTTATAACGATTGAAAACGCCCAGTTAGAAACTCTTTCCAAAGTGGAATTTCCATTTTGCTTTTAACCATTTGTTCCCATAGTGACAACGTATGAAAGGGTAATTTGGAAAAAAATGCATAAACAAAAATGGGATCCCATGATAATATATTTATCTTATACACCCGAAGTGCCGAAATGCAATTGCTTATGTCCCGTTGCAGCCTTTTTATTTCAGCGCCACTTTCCGATTTTACGGGCACCAAATTAAACAAAACTTTCGTATCTGTCTTGAAGGTTTTCCCAAGCATTCTCAAAACCTTCATTTGTAAGAGAAGATTCTTTAACGATTAGTAATGCATCACCCTCAGTGAATTGTCTCAAATAGCATAAACGTTCTACGCCAAACAAATCAGCACCATCAATATAAACGGCATTCAACATGTCCCGAAAGGACGGCCAGGATTGGTAGTCACCTTTAAAAACTTTGGTGATACAAGGTGGCAACTTCAAATTATGCCTTCGGTTCCCAAAGTTTTCCCCTATATTTCTACTACACTGGGTTGATGACATTCTAGTCTTATTGAAAAAGGAGTCTGATAACTCTCCCCTTTGAGCAGCGCAAGAAATATATCCTAATCGACATTCTTTAAACAAACGAGATGCGCTCTCAGAATCCTCTTTCGAATCTACCTCATTGTTTCTAGTGACAAAATCTTCATAAGAATTTCTTGTTTTGTCCCATAGTGTCTTAAACTCTTCCTTTCTATTTTCTAATGTGTAGGAGTTAAGAGTTTCGTGCGACAAATCGTTATATTCTCTTTCAAATTCTAAAAAGAGACGTGCAGTCCTTTCAAAAGTAGCTAATTTTTTAGATTTAGCCATTGTGTACAGCGTTACCGTTGGCAAATTTGAGAAAGTCGCACAAAAAGGGGATTTCTTAAAAAAAGGGGCACCACTTTTAAAAAGATGGAAAATAAACAAAACAAAAATAAAAATCGTATTTTTTTTTTCATTTAAATGTTGTATATGATGTATGTTTACATATGCATATAATAAAAAAATTAATAAAAAACTAATATGTATCAAGTAAAACAAAAAAAGGTACACTAAAAGTGGCAAGGCATCTGTAAAAGGGCCAAATTGCGACTTTAGTCGCAACAACGGTAACGCTGATTGTGTATAATTTTATAGCAAAAATATCAAAATAAGTTGTTATTAAAAGTAAGTTTTCACAATTTGTTTTCCTTGCTAACTATAAAATTTTTAACCGCAATGAAAATGTCTAGCACTACAATAAAAAATAACACCAACGAATGTATTAAGTTTTGGATAAGGTCTTGACTTAAAGTTTCCCTTTATGAGATATCAAATCAACTAGGTACTATTTAAAGTACAATTTGATAAAACAAAATTTACAGATTTTAACACAGGCTCAGTAGCAAAATATATAAAAATTTTAATTTTAAAATTTAATCCCTTATGTGTCTGAATAGATATCTCAGAAAAATAGCACACTTTTATTAAATATTTAAATATTTTGTTACCTTTTTATACCCTTCACCATCGTGAGAAGGGTATATATAAGTTTGTCATTCCGTGTGTAATTTCCACAAAAAAATTTTCCGACCCTATAAAGTATATATATTCTGGATCCTTATAGATAGCGAAGTCGATTAAGCCATGTCCGTCTGTCTGTCTGTCTGTCTGTCTGTTGAAATCAGTTTTTTGAAGTCCCCAGATATACTGGGGATCCAAACCTTCAATAATTCTGTCAGAAGTGCTTTCGAGAAGTTTGCTATTTAAAATCAGCAAAATCGGTTTAGGTTAACCAGAGTTATGAACCTATATGTGAGACCACCTCCATAAAAATTTGATATTTTTCATCCATTTTATTGCAATATTTTGAAAACTATTGCAGATAATACCATGAAATTTTGTATACGTTGTTTGTACTATAAAAGAAGAAAGTGTGCGGAAAATAGTAAGAATCGGTCCATGATTTCTTATAGCCCCCATACAAATATATATATTCCCGAAATATGGCTTAATGATAAATAAATGCCTATAAAATTGGAATATCAAGACAAAATTCAGCAAAAATAAGTTTTATACAAAAAGAAATCGCAAAACGAAATTTTTTTTAATTCGGTCCATGTTTGACCATAGACCCCATATAAAGTCCACTTACAAAATTCACTTAAATACGTATAAAAGAGATATAAATAATGTTAAACGGCTAAAATTTGACAGAAATACTCTTTATAGGCAAATAAATTGTTGTACTAAATTTTATGGTGGTCGGCCCAGAACTGGTCATAGCTCCCATACAAGGACCACATCTGAAAAAGACATTTTTCCGTATATATATTGTATAAATATCGGTACCGACTCAAAACTTTGCACAGATCATTTTAATATATACGAAAATCATCCCACAAAATTTTGTGAATTTCGGTCTATTTTTAACCGTATGCCCCATATAAAGCCCTCTTCCGAAAATCACTTTAATACTCATAAATCGCTTATAAATAAGGGTACCAATCCAAAATTTTACACGGATCATTTACATACATGCCTAAATCTAACTGCTGGATTTTGAGAATATCGGTCCATATTTGACTATATCCCCCCCATAAGGTCCACTCTCGAAATCCACGTTAATACTAATATATATCTTAAATATACCGTTATTATGTTGAAATTCGACGTGAAATATCCTCATATGCATGAAAATAACTGTTCCAAAATTTAAGAAGATCGGCCCATAATTTGTCATATCTGCCATATAGAATCATTTCCAAAAAACAAATAAATTCGGGTCAAAAAATATTCTTTTCGGATTTAACCCATATTCGGTCCATATTTTATAATCATGATATATATCGTTGGAAAGGTATTTTTAATACCTTTTATTTAATGCATTACAAATTATCAGACACCCAGTAGTTCCCGAGATATAGGCCTATGTATTTTCAACTTTAAGGGCCCGCCCCCTCGAAAATAGGCGTGACCGGCAACAAATTTTTTTTTTGCTGGTATCTCCTCTAAAAGCCCTATTTAATTTTGTTTTTTTTTTTTTTTTTGAGCAAAATCACTAAAATCGAATTGTACCCCTTTTTTTATACTCTGTTTGTTTTTTTTTTATACTCTGTTTGTTAAATTACACTGAAGATTATTATGAACATCAGACAGACTCTGTAAATTATGGTAAGAATTGGTAATTAAATCAATTAAAAATGGTAAAAATTAGACAACATTTCAAAATATTTAACATAAATTATGTTGGTCGTAAAATTGTGTTTCAAACAATATATCAAATACTAATAAAATTTGCACTAACACTGAATAGAAAACACAGAATTAGGATATTCTAGTCTAGTGTAGTTTCTGTATTTCTTATTACGCTTAGGTGAAGGGTATTTAAGATTCGGCACAGCCGAATATAGCACTCTTACTTGTTTATACTCTGTTTGTTAAGTTACACTCAAGATTATTATGAACATCAGACAAACTCTGTAAATTATGGTAAGAATTGGTAATTAAATCAATTAAAAATGATGAAAATTACACAAAATTTCCAAATATTTAACATAAATTATGTTGGTCGTAAAATTGTCTTTCAAACAATATATCAAATACTAATAAAATTTGCACTAAGACTGAATAGAAAACACAGAATTAGGATATTCTAGTCTAGTGTAGTTTCTGTATTTCTTATTACGCTTAGGTGAAGGGTATTTAAGATTCGGCACAGCCGAATATAGCACTCTTACTTGTTTGTTTTACAATTGGCTGTTGTGTTGTAGATTTGTTTACTTCTTGGTGTTTAATTAACTTCCTGATGTTTGGGAAATATGTACAACAATAATGGACACTAATACCTCCTACTGTTAAGTTAAGTTTTCATTTATTCACTCGACACTTTGCACTGCTTATTAATTTTTAATTAATTTAATATTCACATATAAAATTTATATTTGTTATTCACAAACAAACAAAACAAAAGTGTAGAAAAGTATGTAAATACAAACAGCTGTTTTAAAGTGTCACTTAAATGACATTTCGGCTATTGTGTCGGTGATAAAATCTTTCTATATATTAAAACCAGAGTAGTTAAATAAATACTATAAAAGCGTTGCCAGCAAAAGATCCAATTTAGTTAGAATTAGCCAAATCACACACCTTCCATTCAAAATAGCGATCAGTTCTAAATTTGTTTAGCAAATTCAAGCGGTTCTGTTATAAAAAGGTGCAATACTGTGAATTAATCTAGTAAATTCACACACCTTTTTACGGCAATACAGTGCAACACTAAGACTCTGTACTATCTTTTATCACAAATGTATGTGTGTATGACCTGGTATTGCTTTCCAAGACTCCTTTGTTCCACAAAATTTCCAAAAATCCGGTTCGAAGGACCAATAAAAAACCACCGATATGGTTTCATCCAATGTGGAACCGCTGGAGGCCAAGTTTCCTATTACTTGGCTAGATAAAACAACACAGGTGACTAAACCAAGTTGGCTCCACAAAAGAAAGAGAAATTTAGTTTTATTTTATTTTAATTCAAATAAATATGTGATATCAAATCACTTTAGTTGTTTATTTAGTATTCTTTTCGAATTAGTTTACAAAATTTAATCTTTTAATTTTTATTATCAATAGCAAACCCGATGTTAATTATACAAAAGAATATTAAAATTTCGAAGTAATTATAATTATACAATTAAAATTTTATTCAAAGAATGTCCAATTCAAAGTTATCAACTATACGACTATTTATTTCAAAGATTGTTAGTAGACTGTGTATATGGCCAAACAACGATTCACCAAAATACAGCAACAAAATTTATATTTTAATGCAATTTAACGAAGAAAATTTTCTAAAGGTAAAAATATGATGACGTTTGCGCCTATATATGTCCTCTGGCATCACCTTTAAGGCAAAACAGTCCAAAAAAAGGGAAAGCCAAAGATGGGAGTACCAACACCATTCATCCAAAGTTGAACACCCGTTAAACTGGAAACATGCAAAAATTGTGCCATTACCTAAGTCGAATGGAGAATACAGACATCTTGTGTTTTCTGTCGAAAGTCTTGGAAAACCTTATGTATAAACAATGATTACATATAATAATACTCATAATTTACTATCCAACACGCAATTTGGTTTTCGTCAGAGTCATAGTCCCTTTTTACAGTTGAGAAATTGAAAGGCAGACATTTTTCTCATTCTGCTTTGAACTTGCCTAAACCTTTTAGAGTTGCGAAATTAATAGACAGACAGAAATTTTTTGTTTATTTTTTCGTTCTTCTTCTATGTTGATTGTTGTGGAAATTTTTATTATAAAAACGCATTGAAAATAAAAGAAATTTAAAAACATATTCAAACAACTGTTAATTATAAATTTTTTGTTATCAATAAATCTATTTGGTTAATAAATTTAATTATATTTGCAATACGCGCGTTAAAGTGAGAAAAATGATGTGAAGCAACAACATGAAAAATGCGAAGGGTGGAAACTGTAAACGAAAAATGTCTTAAAATGTCCAGTACAGTAGAGGTCTACCGCACACTCTTCCTCCTCAATACATCGCCCACAAACTTCGTCTGTCTGTCTTTCAATTTCTCAACTGTAAAAGGGGACATAGCTGCGTAACGGCTCTTGTGGAAGTTAGTGAAAATATACGGCAAGGATTAGAAAATGGAAATATTAATTTTTTGGTACTGCTTGACCATTCTAAAGGTAGAATTATGCGAACGTAATGTAACGTAACGTACGTTCTTGAGTATACCAAACCAATGTAAAAGCAAATACTATAAATCAGGGAAAGGCAAAACATGGGCGCCGCGTTTTTCATTTACTCTTCTCTTACGTACGTGTGCATACGCATTGTAGAGAAATAAACAAAGTTTAATGAGAGTAGCTTGAGCATTCAAACAGACAGCTTGTGTAATTTAAAAATCAGCGTTGCCAGAAAAAAAAAATTTTCCCAACTTTTTTAAAAATGTGTGATGAATATGAAATGAATTTTTTATTTTCTTTAAATTATTATGACAAACCAGAATGCTTGGTTTGCCAACGTGCGTTATCACGCATTAAAAAACATGACATGCAAAGGCATTTTCATGCATATCACAAGGAATACGAAAGTATTACTGGTGATGCAAGAGAAGCCCTCATTATTAATCTTAAGAAAAATTTTAATGAAAAAATGATTGCTCATTCGAGTAAACCAGACTCTGAACAAGAAACACAAGAAACTGAAAAGTTGTTTTTAAAAGAAAAGCATCTTTTGTTATTGCTACGTCTCCTGCTAAACGTTGCCGTCCTTTTGACGATGGAGTGTTTTTCAAAGAGTTTAGCAATGACGTTTTAAAATGCTTTGGTGAAAAGTCTGAAATTATAAATGGCATTCCCCTGTCCGCTCGAACAATTATTCGACGGACTGAGCATATTATTGCATTTATCTATTCAAACATTAAGAAAAGAATGCTTAATTGCCAATTGTTTTCCATATGCCTAGATGAATGCACTGATCTGAACGATATATCTCAGCTAATTATTTGTGTTAGAACTGTCAATGAACATTTTGACGTCCACGAAGAAAAGTTTTCCCTATATGGCTTACACAACAATGTAAAAGGAAAACTTATTTATGATATTGTAAATGAAAAAGTTCTTTCTTTTACTGATAAGAGTATAGGTTGCCTTTCCCTGATTTATAGTCTTTGGTAAAAGCTTACTGAAATTAACTGTCACGTTGCCGGAACGTATCAACCTGTATAAATTAGATTTTTACGACGCCGTTAAGTGACAGTCGTAAGCCAGTGCTGGCACTCATATTAATAAAATACAATTGCGGCACATTTACCCATTTTCGGTACATTAGAAATGAATGATATTGGTTCATAAAAGTACGAATTGTAATAAATTAAATAATAATAATTGATAAATAATACCGATTTTACTAACAAAATTAATGAGCAATTCCATATGAAAACGATCAAAATTGGCAAATTTTTGGTCGACCCCTCTCCGATTTTAAAATAAATAGTCTCAATCGATTGCCCAGTAAAAAATAATGTACCTACATATTTTTTTTTTTTTATAGTGACTGGTTTAGTGGTGGTGTACACCACTGTATGTGACAAAATTGAAGAATTCTTCATAAGGGACCTCATTGAAAGTTGTTTTAAAAAAAACTACTAAAGCGATCGCAACGAGTGATAGCTCGTTGGAAAGCTATTGAATCAGGCTTTAATTGAAAAATAAAATTTTCCTAATTTTTCTTAGAAATTTACCTTTAAATTTTCCCATGAAAATTAAATTTTCCGATTTTCAACAGAAGCTCCTAAATTTTCCGGGTAATTTTTTTTTGGATTCCTCATAATTTTTGCTTTGAGAATCCGACTCCTTGGTTGGACAGGAGAAGAGCATTTAAGAGACCACCTTGTTAAAAATACATTTTAAAAATTATTTTACAGTTACAAAAAGATTTATGAAAAAAAATCTTTCTTATTTTGCTGCTTATACTTAATTACAATATTTATTAAAAATTTCAATTGTCTTCGCATCATTATAAAATTAAAGTAACTTTAAATTTAGCACGTCGGCAGACGAAGAGTACCGCTTTACATTAATTGACATATTAGAAATATTTGGTATGAAGCAATGAAACTTTTGCGTTCCAGTTATTGTTTTGACACTCTTTTTGAGTGCATAAAACTGTGTTAATGGAAATTTCCTTGCTTTGAATCCACGAAAACCTTTGGCCTTTGCAAACTTGCCTTAGTCGCCATGCGTTTTAGGGTTCCCCCTAACGCATCGCATGGGCCCTTACCGTGGGACGTCGCGAAAAAGTGCCACTCGACCTTGCAGTTTTGTTCTTCTTCAATTATGCAAAGATTGTAAAATTTTTTTTATTCTTGTACTGAGAAGCCGCCTGAGAAAAACGTTACTTTGTCGATTGCATCGAATTTTGATCTTAAGAATTCAAACAGTTTCATTTGAAATAAATAAACGGACACATAATTATGAGCTAAACTCTCCGCGAAAACAACAAGGCTTACGGTCTGTAGTTCGTTATGTTCGTTTTTGAAATAAATGCAAAAAGGATGCACCGTGCACTGGTCGTTTGCCCAGTGATAAGACTGAATTTCATCCTGAACGAGAAAAGTGTAATTCTCGGCAAAGTCGAGATGAATTCAAAATTCATTTTGGGCTAATTTCTCCTTACTTTCCTTTAGAAATTTCGATTGCATCTCGGATATGAAATGGTGCGCCTTCAGTTCATTCAACTTGAATCCGAATTCCTCGATGAATTCCGGAATCTGCTTTACGACGGTCTCAAGGGAACATCTGCCGCTGCTAATTATCCACTGTTTGAAATGCACCTCCTGAATTAACAGCTGTTCAAACTTTTCCGCCAAATATTGTTCTAGCTCGTCAATCTTCGGACAATTGTCGCATTTGGACAGATGACAATTTTCCGTGGGGTATGCGCACAACGACTTCGACAGGAGGTCCCTATATGTTTCAATTTCACCGTAAAATACTTTCAATTTCTTGCATGGAAAGAAAATTAATTTGATGTTTTGATGAAACATGCAAACGCAGACTGAATGCGTTCCGTGCCTGTCTAATGCCAGCACGCATTCTTTTGGTCGTAGGATGGCAAACTTAGAAAATCCCACTTTTTCTGCTGGGTATTTCTCATTGAACTGATGGTATGCTTCGGATAGATTACATAATAATAATCTGCGCTGCTTGTGTACTTTTTCTCCATCTTCACGTGTGATAACCAGGGATGGTAAATGATTTTTTCTTTCGGTATCAAAATATTTAACTGAGAGTACTTTTTTGAACCCCAGGGTACTAACGGAATTTTTTTTTTAATATTTATTAACAACAAAAAAAAACAAGAAAAACGTATAACAATTCATTTAAAGCATAGTAATAATAACTTTAAATTTAATTCAGTTCTGTATAATTATAACATTTTTGTTTATAAAATATTCTTTTATAATTCATATAGACATATTTTATAAAAAAAATTATATAAATAACATAAAACGAATTGAGATCAGAAGTAGTTGTAAATGTTAAATACAAATATAAAATTTTTATGTATTTTTGGATAACAATTTGTTGCAAACATTTAAATTGAAACAGCAAGTATTTGAAGATTTAAGTAAATCTTTGGTTTGAATAAGATTAGACAATGTTTTGCAATGAAGTTTGTTCCTTTCTTTTGTTTTTATAATGTTTTAAATTGAAAATACTCTTTCGACATTAGCCGATGAATGAGGTATAGATAAAATTCCACTCGCAATTCTAGAAATGTCAGGAAACATTAATTCATTTAATTCGTTTTTTAGTTGCGATACCTTTAACCAAAAATTACATATATTTTCATTAGCTCTATATTGAGTGTTAATTGACTCAAATGAGTTTTTTTTTCGTTTGGAAACATTTTCATTAAAAACGGAATAATACTATTAGTTTTTCCACTCAAAACATTTTGGGGAAAATTTGTTAAACCAAACCAAAATATCGTCATAGAAATCTAAACGTTCTCTTAAATGTTGACAAAACTTTTTATAATTTTTTTTTGCAATTTTCTCTGAAATTATTTACAATGTTGGTATCAATATGATTTGTATTTATAAACACATATATTTCCGTTCCGCAATAAATTTCTTCAAGCGGAATATTGTGTTCATCTAAGTTTAGAACAGATACTTTACTGTTATCTAGCACAGTTTCATTTATAAAATTTCTTGCAATTTGTCGAAAAAGAAATTCCAATCGTGGTAAATATATATGCATTTTTGCGTCTTCTGATTGCATTTCCAGATTTATAGAGTTGATTATTTTTAATACATATTGTAAAAACAAAAGTGTCATTTTAAACATTGGGGTTTTTAACTCTCTTGATATAAATTTAATTCTATCACTTTTTCCTTCAAATTCCTGGAGGGTAAAATAGTACTGTAGGGGCTCCCATTGCTCCAAAATTCTGTTTACTGCTTGTTCTCTAGATAGCCATCTAGTAGATGCATATTTCAGAATTGTATGTAATTCGGTGTCAAAGTATTCTTGAAATTTTAAAAAATAGTCTTTCCTGGACGAGCTATTAGAAAAATGAAAGTGTATTTCTTTAATAAAATTGTCAAGAGTGTCCGGTATTCCCACTTTAGAAGCTGAGTTGGATACTAAATTTAATATATGACAAATGCATCCATTGGTGAAAAGGCTTGGGATAATATTTTTAAATTTTTTTGTACGTCATTTGATGAACCTGTCATCACAGGACAGTTGTCGGTGGTAATGGCAATCATGTTTTTTAAAGGAATATTGTTTTCTTTTAAAACATCCACCGTGGCCGAAAAAATTCCATTAGAAGTGCTGTCGTCTAATTTTAATGAACTCAAAAATCGGTCCTGGCACTGCCCATTAAAAATTCTAATTATTATTGCAAGATTTTTTGAGACACTGTTGTCAGTGCTTTCATCTATCGCCAGCGAATAATAACTATTTTGACAAAAATTTTAAATTTCTTCACTGTTTTTAGGGTCCGTCCTTTTTTACAATGTTAGAGTTACTTACTCCCTCTTTTATAAGTAAATTGAGATGGTCCAACACAGTAAAAGGAATTCAGCAACGAATGTACTCAATTTTATTTAAATTTTTTTGCAGCTTCGGTAATTGGACAGTTTTTAACATTTTCCAAAAAGCTGTAAATTTTTGGTGTGGGTTTGGCAGTGAAGGTGCTTTTTTGCGTATCAAATGAGTCTCGGGAGTACCACGGTACTTTTGAACATCAAATAGTATCAAAAAAAGTACGATGGTATCAATTTTGCCAACCCTGGTGATAACATAGTCACGTGTACCTGGGCAGGCGCGGCTGTTGTCATCATTGCAGTAAAAATCTTGAATCAATTTCACCGTTGCTTCGCTGAGGGTCCTTGAGCCAAATTTCTTGGTGGGAGTCGCCAATATGCCCTTCTGTCGAACTAATTCTTTGCTTCTTCTCGCGATGTAAAATGATGTTTGAAACTGTTCAGAAATCTTGCGTATAGACCATGATTGAGGCAGCACAGATAAAATGAGATATTTCTCCGGAAAAGTGGTCGCTAAAATGAATTTTCTTTTCAACTGCTCAATCATTTGTTTGCCGTCATCAACGTCATCTGCTTGACTGCATTCGTTATCAGAACCTTCATCAAATATTGTCGCGATTGCACTCATAACCTTGCCTTTTTTCTCTTTCCTGTATGTTTCACTTCGCAACTTTCTTTTTCTAATAGGCGTTTCACCTAAAGTGGTAATAGCCTCATTCAAAGGACTCAAAGACATATTGGCCATCGGAATGTCTGCCTCACTATCAGATGAAACATTTTGTTCACTTGTCATTTCACTCTCGGATTGTAGCTGCATTTGTTTCAATGCATTTGCTTGTTGAGACAAATCGATTTTACACTTGGGGCAAATGAATTCTGCTTCTTCACCGCATTGTATATTTAATTTATTCATGTATCGCTTCCAAACACCAGTTAATTTTAATACTTTTATCTTTTTCGAACGATGTCCACTCTTGTTAAACGGATTGCAGCAAAATTTATTCATTTTACTTTAAATTGTCTTTACAGCTTCACTCTTTACTTTACCAAAAAACACTTTAACACTTTCACGTTTAGTATTCAACTGAAATTTGACTCAGAGTGTGTGAAGTATTTATATTTATTTTTTGTTAAAAAATAGGTAAAAAAAATAAGCGATATTTGCTTTTCTTTAATAGGAAAATTTGCGTGAACTACTAGTCATAAAATGTTTTTTAAAGAGGGACTTAATTGGTTACTGCCAATAAGCCGACCACAGGTCATAAAATGTTTTGTAAATTTTTTAAATTACCAGGTAATATTTATTCCATATTTATGGAAAATCCGTGTTTTATGACTTGTTTCTGCACGTGTCATTTTAGGCGAAATATTTATTACCTGGTAATTTAAAAAATTTACAAAACATTTTATGACCTGTAGCCTCAGTCGGGTTTGGTGTGCCATTACATGCCACTGCTGCTATTATCCATGGATTTATGGCCGATCTTGTGAAGGCAGGCAGACCATATTCACTACACACTCAACTTGGGGCTCTTAAAAAAAAATTGATTTTTTCTTCATAAATGTATTTTTAACTGTAAAATAATTTTTAAAACGTATTTTTAACAAGGTGGTCTCTTAAATGCTCTTCTCCTGTCCAAACAAGGAGTCGGGGCCGATTTTTTTATTGCTGATTCTTAAAGCAAAAAGTATGAGGAATCCAAAAAAAAAAAAATTAGCCGGAAAATTTAGGAGCTTCTGTTGAAAATCGGAAAATTTAATTTTCATGGGAAAATTTAAAGGTAAATTTCTAAGAAAAATTAGGAAAATTTTATTTTTCAATTAAAGCCTAATTCAATAGCTTTCCAACGAGCTATCACTCGTTGCGATCGCTTTAGTAGTTTTTTTTAAAACAACTTTCAATGAGGTCCCTTATGAAGAATTCTTCAATTTTGTCACAGACAGTGGTGTACACCACCACTAAACCAGTCACTATAAAAAAAAAAAAAATATGTAGGTACATTATTTTTTGCTGGGCAATCGATTGAGACTATTTATTTTAAAATCGGAGAGGGGTCGTCCAAAAGGTGATCGCTTTCATATGGAATTGCTCAATAATAATAATAACAACAATGATTATAATTTTAGTAAAAATAGTAACAATAAGAATGACAAAAACAAATAATAAAAATAAAAATAACAATGATAATAATAATGGTTTTAATAATAAAAATAAAATAAAATTATTAATTTGTAATACAATATACATTTTTTTAAATAAATATAATTATTATAATAACAATAATAATGATAAAAATTATAATAATAATTATAATTATAATGATAACAACAATAATAATAATAATAATAACAACAACAAAAACAATAATAATATTAATGTAAAGACATTATATCCCTCGAAGCCAATTTAGTACTTTTTTCAATTTCATATGTATGGGATGATTTTTGAATATATGTAAATGATTTGTGCAAAGTTTTGAGTCGGTACCGATATTTATACAATATATATATAGGGATAAATGTCTTTTTCAGATGTGGTCCTTGTATGGGAGCTATGACCAGTTCTGGGCCGACCACCATAAAATTTAGTACAACAATTTATTTGCCTATATAGAGTACTAGCTAAACCCGGTGTGCTTTGCTACCCCCGCCCCTCGTCATAAAATAAAATAAAACGTATTTATATATTTACAAACATTTATTTATTTAATTTTAATGTATTTATTGCAATGCTTTAGGCGAGACCATGCCCCTTTGTCCACTTACATAGCCAAGAATTTATTATTTCGTAAGAATATTCTGTTGTGAAAATTTAATGACGATCGGTCCAGTAGTTAAGACTATATTACGATGTTTAATTTTTCTAAAAAGGGGCGTGGTCCCACTCACTTTTCTCCTGGTACGAATTCCTAATTATGCCAATACCATATGTAGCAAATATCACCGATGTACGTCAAAAAATGCCCAAAATATGGTGGGTTAAATTTGTGGGTTATATGGGCAATGCCACCCCCGTTTGTACAATCAAAACTTCATATAGCCTATTATTCCTTCCAGAGTCACAGTAACGTGCTGTAGAAATTTCAGGCAGATTGGTCCAAGGGTTTGGCCTCCTATTAAGCACAAACATACAGACACACATTCATTTATATATAGATAGATTAAAAGCAATATAATTTAAGGTGAAATGGGGCGAAAAATGGGGATTTGGTAATAAAAAAATTTATGTAGTTAAAAAGTATATAAAACTTTAGGTAAATACATATTACAAAAAAAGTATTTTTTATAGCAAACATTGTTAGTGGTATAAGTAATTATCTGAATTAAAAAAAAGGGGCGATCAAGTAGGCGTGGTTCATAGTTATATGGCGACGTTAACAGTATTAAGAGCAATATACTACCAAATCAAAAAAATACGTTGGAATGAACAAATTTGTATAGAGAACAAAAAGTATAAAACTTTCAAAAATTTGGCGTGAAAAGGGGCGTGGCTTAAGAAATCTTTATTTTTACCTCACCTGGAGTATATAATGTGTATACAATTTGAAGTAAATCTGTTAAAAACTATATGGGAGCAATTACATAATTTCTAAAAAGTGGGCGTAAAAATGGGCGTGGTAAAAAAAAAGTACCCTATTAATCATACCAGAATCCCAGTTAAATGCTGTGAAAATTTCAAAAATATCGGTCCAGAGGTTTGGTCTCCAATTACAATATTTTAAAAAAGTGGGCGTAAAAGTGGGCGTGGTAAAAAAAATACCCTATTATTCCTTCCAGAGTCACAGTAACATGCTGTGAAAATTTCATCAAAATCGGCTCATACATACATACATACATACATACATACATTGAATTTTATATATATAGATTTGTGTCAAATTTTAGCCGTTTAACATTATTTATATCTGTTTTATACGTATTTAAGTGAATTTTGGAAGTGGAATTTATATGGGGTCTATGGTCAAACATGGACCGAAATAAAAAAATTTCGTGTTGCGATTTGTTTTTGCATAAAACTTATTTTTGCTGAATTTTGCCTTGATATTCCAATTTTATAGGCATTTATATATCTGTGGCAATAAATAATAATGGCTTAAGTCTAAATTTCGTGTTTTGAGATATAAAGGGTTTTGTCTAAAATAAATTGTGTTTGGTTTTTATATACAATTTTTAGCCACAGAAAAAGATGCACATTTATTTAAAACAAAACTGTTAATTTTATTGAAAAAAAAAATGTTTTATTAGTTAATATTCGTTGTTTTTTAGTTAAGATGTTATGAAAAAATCCATTGGCAGAAAAATAAAAACTAAAGTGAACTTAAGCTACTATATTGAAAGGCAAAATATTTTTTATTGATAGTAAGTCGAGATAAGTGCTTTAGGTTAAATTGTAAAATGTGGAAAACCTGAAATAAGATAATTTTTTTAAGCTTTCTTAGAAATATGTATTAGAAACAACCAAAAAAAATAATTCATTGAAAACAAACAATTTTTATAAAATATTAAGTTAAAAAAAATTATTCACATTTAGACACATTAATAAATATAATATATAAGTAATCACTCATAACTGTCATCATTTTCAGTTAAATCTGGATGAAAATCTGGCGTATTTATTGTATTCAAATTTTTATAGAAGTCTCTATATACTTCGTCAACAAGAGGTAACATATCTAATAAATCCTTTTTCTTATTAGCGTTTATTTGTATTGGTCCCTCATAACATATTTTTAAATCATCAATTTTCACACTATTGAATCCCCGCTTTTGTATATTGATAAATTTGAATGGATCTTCTTCATTGAGCGATTTTTTAAAATATACTTTCCCAAATTCTTTGGTAAATCTGAACCACTTGATTTCATTCCAATTATATTTTTCTCCAGCATTGTCAACTTTCCGCCAAGTAAATAACTGTTTAGCAGCGTTTCCAAAATCAAATATATTGTTTTGATCCATTTCCGTAACTAAAAATTGTTTTCTCAATCCAGTTGATCGAATAAATTGATACCAATCGCGAGGATGGTGGATTCTTATCATTTTGTTTCTTTTCTTTTTTTCTATTAGAGCATGGTCGCTATCACACTCCATGTGAGTGTGACCAGGCACTAAGAATTTGTGATCTATAGTAGTTAAATTGTTATCCATTTGCGCAAAAATTGCAAACATAGTTGCAACGTAACTATTTTTATTTTGACCTGGACAGCAGTCGCTATAAAAACTGCGTGTTTTGTATTAGAGTCCATATTTAAAAGATGGTTGAAAACACAAGAAGCTATCTCATTACCACCTCTTTTTGCTAAAGCTTCATGCCACATGTAGCATATTGGTTGATTAGACACAAGGTCATGTGCAGTTAAATTGAATGTCCATAATGGTCGTTTGTAAAACGATAACGAAGTCCTCAACATTGGTGTTGGCAGACATTGCTGAAGATCAAAACAAAATATCTTAAGTGAAACATCATTCATTGCTTTTGCCTTATCAGCTTTTTTCGAGTCATATGCTTGTTGTGCTTCATTGTGATGATTTGCTTGTTCTGTCTTTAGAGAATCAACTTCATCAGGTGTAGCAATACTTATCTTATGTTGAAATAAGTCGCATTTATGGCAAGTATCCAGCTTCGGTTTTTTAAATTTCAATCCCATTTTATTAAACAGCGTTGAAAAAGTGGATAACGATACAGAATGGTCGTATTTCTCGCAATATAAGCGATACATTGCTGCCACAGATAGATCACTTGGAAGATAACGCAATGATGTATCACGTCGACTATAGTGTGACTCATATGATGGAAAACTTTTTATGAATTCATAAATTTCGTTTTCTTTATCAGATGATAATTTTCTGGCATTTCGATGTTTCCCACGCTTATCCATAAATCCAGTTCCATTAATTTTTGCTTTAGCAACTGATTTAATAAATTGTTGTGACTCGCACAAAGTATATCTAAAACATTTTTGGCATACTGATATTTTTCCACCATTAATTTCTAAAAAATAATTGTAAGAATGATCTCTTTTTCTTGAGTTTACTTCGGTCTTAAACCTCTTAATAGTTTTAGTCTGCTGCACTTCCATTAATCCAGCAACAGCAGCTCTGCGCAAACGATATGATCCGTGTGACCAATAATTCTTATGTATTTCTTTTTGCTGGTCGTAAGATATTTTACCAACGCAGTTTTTCCTGCATGGTTCCAACTTACGCAGTACCTGCTCGGGAACTATTTTTCCGGCCTTTGAAATATAAGATTTTCCCTCGTTTCTCAATGTTTTTGCATGTTTCCTTGACGGTGCTATAGTATCCGCAACACTTGATGTGTTCTGCTTAATTCAAATTATTAATAATTTCAAACAATAAATGTGTAAAATTACAAGAATACTTACATTATCATCAACAGTTTTACTTGATATTGAATTCAGATCAGCACTTGTATCATGTTCATTTTCCATATTATTAGCATCAACACCGATATTCGAATTATTATCAGTACGCAAAGTATCACAAAATGTAACTTCTATAATAGTATTATTATCAGCACATATATTATCATTTAATATAGCATTAATTAACTCTGAAGTAGGAGACACACTTCCAAATATAATATTATTATTATCCATTTCTCTATGATGTTATTCGAGCCAACACTGTCTGCAAAGTGAACACAACAGCTTATGTTTTGAAAAAATTCCACAAGCACACACACTAAAATGAACCTAACAGCAGTTAAGAACCGTTATTTTGTAACTGCATTTTAACATAATAGCCTAAGTAGAGTTAAGATGTCTTGCAAAAATAAAGATTTAAAATATCGTAAAAATTTCTTTTTTTTTTTTTTTTTTTTTTTTTTTTTTTTGCATTTAATTATTTATTGAATCTTCAAAATGAAATGACAATAAGTATTCAAATCTTAATACTAAAAAGAAAATAATAAGCCCAGCCAGTGCTAGACAAAAATTTTTATGATACTAAAAAAATTTCACATCAACTGATCCAGTCATCTATTTTGCGCTTGAGTTAAAGCAAGGGTATCCCTCCTTCTCAACCGATTGTGGCCACTAAAGTTAAGGATGTCTCGTGCAAGGGGGTTTGGATGGTGTTCAAGTTTGCTGACATACTTTGACGCATATTTTGTAAATTCGACTTTTACTAATGGCACGCCTAGATCTTTGTGGATTCGAGAATTTTTAACATACCATGGTGCTGCAGTAATTATACGTAGAATTTTATTTTGACCCCTTTGAATTTTTTCAATGTTGGATGCTGAGGCAGTACCCCATAATTGAATTCCATAGCACCAGATTGGCTTTAGTATTGCATTGTACAACAAAAGTTTGCAATCCAATTTCAATGTAGAGTTTCTGCCGATTAGCCAATTAAGTTGCACTGCTTTTAATCTCATTTGTGTAAGTTTCGCTTCAATATGAGACTTCCAAGTTAAACGGCGGTCGAGGTGAATGCCGAGGTATTTGACTTCATTGTGTTGCGGGATAATTTGATTATTTATTCTGATGAACGAGCAGGTATCTTTTCGCAATGTGAAAGTTATATGAATACATTTCTGTTCGTTAACCCTGATTTTCCAAAGCTCTAGCCAATTCTCTAGTTTATAAACATAATTCTGCAAATTCTGTGATGCAACTTGGTGGTCCTGATGGACGCTGATAAAGGCTGTATCGTCTGCAAAAGTTGACGTATGGATTTTAGGGTCTGACGGCATGTCGGAGGCATATATCAAATATAAAGTAGGACCCAGTATGCTACCCTGTGGCACACCTGATTCAATTGGCTGAGCGGTACTTAAAAAATCACCTTCTTTGATTTTAAATTTGCGACCGTATAAATAACTTTCCATGAGTTTATGGGTGTTAGCAGGCAGAGTTAATTTTATTTTGTGCATTAAACCGTCATGCCAAACTTTGTCGAACGCTTGCGACACATCAATGAAAAGGGCGGAGCAGTATTTTTTGTCTTCAAACGACCCTCTTATCACATTTACCAATCTGTGTGTTTGCTCGATGGTGCTGTGTTTAGCTCTGAAGCCGAATTGATGATTAGGAATACATTCAGTGTCATTCAGAATTGGAGTCAATTTAGTCATTAACAATTTTTCAAACAGTTTTGAAATTGTCGGCAGTAGACTAATTGGCCTATATGACTCCACTTTGGTATGGTCCTTCCCTGGCTTAGGAATCATAGTGATCATAGACACCTTCCAATCTGCAGGATAGTATTCTAGGCGTAAAATAGCGTTGAAGATAAAGAGGATAATTCTTCTTGCTACACGAGGTAACTCCACAAGCATTTTATTGCTGATTTTATCCATACCTGGAGCCTTTCTAAGGTTCAGAGTACCAATAGCGTTTTGGACATCACGAAAGTTTAGTCTTAGAGGTACAGGAGGCCTTATAACAAGTGGTGGCAAATCAGATTCGTTATTATTTGAGTTGTTTATAGTAAACACATTTCTCAAATGGTTAACAAATAAAGTCCCCTTCTCGGAATCATTTCTAGCCCAGTCACCAGTCGGATTTCGCAAAGGAGGTTTTCCTCTTACTGGTCTTTTTAAACCTCTTGCCGCCCTCCATAACGAGTAGTCAGATTGTGGGGTACTATCAAGACCTTCCAAGTAAGATCTGGGTTTCTAAGAAATGTCTTAGTATATCTCTGCATTCCCGTAGCCTAGCTTTCAGTTCAGGAGACCTGTGAATTTGCCACTCTCTTCTCATTCTTCTTTTTTCTGATAGGAGATGTTCGAGTTCAGAGAAATAAGTTCTGTTTGTCCTATTTCTACATTCAACGTGATAAGTGGAAGCGTGATGCACAGCTCGTCGAAGGTCCTCGGTAAAGTTGCCAATCGACTCATCAATATCGTCGGTAGTTCTCAACACAACATTTTCCGTGCAATGAGAACTTAAATACTTTTTGTATTTTATCCAACTTACTCGGGTCTTAGTCATGTTCATAAATGGAGAACCACACACTTGAGGGAAATGCATTGAAATGATAGTAGGAGAGTGATCTGAGGACAAGTCCAGTGAAGGATCCACTTGCATCCATTCTACAGGGATATTTTTCATTACCCCAAAGTCAATAACATCGGGAATCTTCCGTCGGTCCGTCGGCCAATAGGTGGGATGTCCACTTGAGAGTACATCTAAGCCCATTTTAGCAATGGTGTTGAAGAGTACGCGACCCTTTGGGGTTACCAGACGTGAACCCCAAAATGTGTGTTTGGCGTTAAAGTCACCAGCAACTAAAAATCTAGCTCCAAGGGATTTAAAGAAGTTATGGTATTGGTATTCTTTTATTGAAAATCGAGGCGGAGAATAAATCGATGATAAAACAAATTTGTATTGACAGAATTCAATGCAAATGTTTGTTGCTTGGAGGTAATCCTCACTTATGTTATTCATTAGATAATGCTTTATTCTGTTCTTTATAAGAATTGCCGAACCTCCACAAGCTCTACCGCGGGGGTCTTTAGTATCGTAGAACTCGTAGCCATTAATTTTGAAGTACCCTGTCGACGTCAAGTGAGTTTCAGCAATCATCATAACATCAATCTGCTTATCCATCAGGAAGTATTCCAGTTCATTTTTATGTTGGCGGAGGCCGTTCGCGTTCCAGAAACAAATTTTTAAATAAATCATTTCTTTAAAATGGCTTGCAAGATAGTGGATTGCATTTTCAGCATTTCCTGCTTCATGGATGTCATGGCGGTCGTAAAAGTGTTCATAGTTTAGACAAGTGTCTGCAATGTTGTCTCAAGATTGTTGATATGCGGCTCAGAATATTGGGGTTTAGGTTCCTGCTCCAGACCTGGCATATTAGATTTAACGACGTTTGCGTAAGAAACTTGTCTAGAACTAGGCGCGTTTACATGACTAGTGGACCGTAATAATTGAGGGAAATTGTCACTCGATGCTAAATTTGGCTGTTGAGGATGATTAGGCAATACTGACGTCTTGTTGGTTCTTATGCCTTTCAAATGAGTGTAAATTGGACAACCTCTATAATTTGCGGTATGATTACATCCGCAGTTACTGCATTTTTTGATTTTTGAGTCAGTTCTCGACTTATCGCATTTATTTATTTATTTATTTATTTATTTATTTATTTAGGTCAATAGATTTTACATCCTTACTGACTACATATAAATGACAAAACAGTAATATATATATATATAAATAATTAGTTCAACAATTTAGATATAAAGTAATTTTTTTCTTCAGTACGTCGTTACTCTCAGATATGTTCATAAGGTGATAGCATTTATTGAAGTTAACACATGCACGACGAAAAGAATCGTTATTAGCATATACAGAACGGTAGTATTTTAATGCTAAGAGTTCAAAATTGCGGGTTGGTCTAACAGGAACATTGAAGTTTAGTTGACTAAGCAGGAACTCCGAATCAACATCACCACGAATTATGCCCAAAACAAATAAAGCACTCAGCATCAATCGTCGACTATTTAGAGTTGGCAATTTTATCAAAGCAAGTCTACTTTCATACGGTGGCAAGACATAAGAATTCCAACCAAGATCACGGAGACAGAAAATTAAAAATTGCTTTTGTACCGATTCAATACTATTGATATGAATTGAATAACAAGGATCCCAAACAATTGATCCATACTCAAGAATTGGTCGAACAAGAGAAGTATATAAAAGTTTTGTAATATAAGGATCTAAAAATTCCTTAGACCAGCGCTTCATGAATCCAAGTACCCCATAGGCTTTATTTACCATTATAGAGATGTGATCGCGAAAATCAAGTCTATGATCCAACAGTAAGCCAAGATCCCATATGGTTTGAACTTTATTTAAAATAACAGTATCAATATAATAAGAAGTCTCAATCGGATTGTGTCTAAAAAATGACATGTGTTTGCATTTCTTAATATTTAACTCCAATAAATTAAATCTGCACCATTGAGAAAAATTGTAAAAGTCGGCACTTAGTAAACTATGTCCATTTGTATCATTAAAAGAGTTAAAAAGTTTAACATCATCGGCATACATCAGTACATTAGAATGCAAAATAACAGTAGGAAGATCATTGATGAATAGCGTGAACAAAATTGGACCCAGGTGGCTACCTTGAGGAACACCAGAATGTACTTGAATAATTTTTGATATAACATTCCCAAATTTGACTTGTTGAGTTCTTTGTGATAGATAAGAGTTTAACCATTTTATAGCTGAGAAACTAAAGCCCATAAGTGATAATTTGTGTAATAGAAGATTGTGGTTAACTTTATCAAACGCCTTACTAAAATCCGTGTATATCACATCAGTTTGCATTTTATTTGTAAAACCTTCATTGACGATAGTAGTGAGTTCCAAAACATTAGTTGTAGTTGAACGGGACTTACGAAACCCATGTTGACATGGTGATAGAAGGGAAGAAATTTGATGATATAAGCAATCTGTAAGAATTTTTTCAAGGAGTTTTGGAATTGCATTAATTTTAGCGATACCTCTGTAGTTAGATACATCATTTTTACTGCCATTCTTGAATAAAGGAATTATATATGATGTTTTCCACACTGATGGCAAATAACACGCTACAACAGATTTGTTAAATAATGCAGTAAGAGGCGCGGACAGTGATGCTGCACAGTTTTTAAGGATACTGCTTGGAATACCATCAGGACCTGGACTAAACGAGTTCTTCAGCGACTTTAAGTTCGAAAGCACAGTATCAATATTTATAAATGGAAAGTAAATCCCACATGAATGAGTCGTAGTATAAGGATATTTTGTTGTGTTAGAATAGGACTTGGTAGAATAAGTTGTTGAAAAGAAGTCAGCAAATATATTGCTTATTGAAACATCGTCATCAGCAGTTAAGGAGCCATACTTCAATTGCTTTGGATAACATGAAGAGCGACGCTTGGAGTTTACGAATTTATAGAAAGATTTGGGGTTTACTCTTATATTGTTTTTAATACGATAAATATAGTTATTGTATGCAAGTTTATTAGTAGTGTTGTATTCAGATCTTGCTATAGCATATTTACGAAAATCAACCAGTGCACCAGTTCTCAAATATTTAGCAAAACATTTATTTTTCTTATTTTTAGCATTTCGTAAGTGTTGATTATTCCATGGCGGCCCATTATTATTGTAGAATTTACTTTTTGGAACTGTGATACTAATGAAATTATGCAAAATATTATAAAAGCTTGATACATTATTATCTAAGTTATCATCAGCAAGTACATAATCCCAATTGACATTAGATAGCAAGCTGTTAAGTACAGTATAGTTAGTGCGAGTAAAACAGTAAGATTGCAATGGTATAACATTTTGTATTCTAGCCATAGATTGTTCATTATCCGGCAATGATAAACCAATTTCAAAAGGAGGATGGTGAAGGTCAACGGGATACGACACAGGCAATGTATCACGAAGACAAAATTCCAGAGGATAATTAACGAAAGCAAGATCAAGAATATTTCCGGATTCATTTGTTATATGGTTTAATTGGAAAAATCCGCATCCATGCAGGGATTTTAAAAAATCGGACATAATTGTTGGTAGCAAATAATTACAATCAAAGGATTGAACCCATTTTACATTTGGAATATTAAAATCGCCAAGTAGAAGTACTATATCGGATGTGTTTGATTGATTCAGAACGAATTTAATAGCGGAAAAATGTTTATTATATATTAAAAGAGATGAGTTAGGTGGTATATAAGAACACGTGACAAATAATTGTCTATGACCAACACGAATTTTAACCGCAATAAACTCAATTTCATCATCAATGTCATCAATTAAAACATTTTCTATAATCTCACATAGCAAAACATCAAGGACAGCAATAAGTACTCCACCACCAAGTTTTCGCATACGATCATATCTAAATATTTGATATTTGGAACATAGAATTTCATTGTTATGAATACATTTTTTATCATTCAGCCAGGTTTCGGTAAATACAATAATGTGGTATGAAAAATCAAAACTGTTTGCAAAAAGATTAGTTAATTTAGTATTGAGACCACGTACATTTTGGTAAATAATATTAATGAGATTATCTATCGATAGTTGAGTTAGTTTTTTGAAGATGATTGCGGTAGATGAACAATGCCAGATGTTGAAGTATTTTTATACTCGTATTCACGAATAAGAGCATTTGGCGGCCAAAAATCTAGATTCACAATTGTATCAAAGTACTCTTGAGGGACGATTATTTTAAAAGATGCTTTATTTCTTGGTTCAGAATATTTAAATTTGAAAACAATCATATCAATATTGGAGCCAATTTTATCAGTTATGTAATGTTTGATGTCATCAGTAGTTGTAAAGGAAGCAAATCGAGCAGCAAATATAGTTTTTTTTGGAGAAATAACTTGAAGAATTGGAGTATTGTTAGACGGTATAGCAACAGGAGTGGGCGGATTTAAGTTAGTTGAAACAGATGAACTTGTTGAATTGTTTGGCGGATTAAGAACTTGTTGAATAGTTTTGTGGTTTGGTGGTTTAAAAACAGGAGCGAGTTGATTTAGATTCATGGGAACAGGTGAACTTGTTGAATTAAGATTTAAAGATAATGGTACATTGTTTATTAAGTCAGATGAGGGTATAGAAATAGTTGCAGGACTTTTTTCAGTTGTTAATGGGTGAACCAACGACAAGGAAGAACTGGTAGATGAAGATGAAGATGCAATTAGTGGATTATCAGAAACTTTTTCAACAGCATTAGTTATAGTTGTAGCTTGTTTCTTTCTTTTCGGTGAGCTTGGTGTTTTTTCAAGAAGTTCTTTATATTGCGTAAATTTCTTAAAAAGGTTATTTAAGTCATTATGAATTTCATTAAATTGATTACATGTGTTTTTAAAGAATGAGTAAAATTCAATGTCAAGAGCCATACATTTTTTGCAGCACCAGCGCAGACCATTATTTTCACGCAAATTGTCAACAGTTCGAGCAGCCAAATCAACACATTTAGCATGATAAACGGAATCACAAAGCCAGCAGGAAACCATCAATTCATCGGATTTATTACGGCATTTAGGCTTAGAGCAAGACATGATAACAATTATAGAGTTGAGATTATATAACCGACTTTAATATATTATAAATAATTGATTTTATGATTTTATGTTAAACACACGAATAAAGAGGTTCAGGTGTAAAATGTATAAGAGTTTTATATCAGAACAAATACAAATGAGTGTTATTGTTTTTATTGTTCTCACGAAATTATTTAAAGTGAGCAGCAGTTATTGTTGTTGTTATTGTTTATGGTTACAGTTTTTAAATTTGCTTTGATTATTGTTATTGTCTTTTAATATATTTATATAGAAAAACAAGATCAAATGAAAGAACAATGTAAAGGTTATTGTTGTTATTGTTTATTGATTTATTTACGAAAACAAAATCAAAGAAAAAACACTTTAAAGTTTATTATTTCTGATGTTATTGTTTGTTTGTTTGTTAAATCACAGCCTGTTGTAACACAGAACTAGTGATTGTTTTTTTTTTTTCTTTTTTATAAAAATGCAATCAATTAATTAAATTCATAAAATCGAACCAATTTTTTTTAATTATATTTTTTTGATTGAAACAGTTTTAACAGTTTTAAGAAAGCACAATAAAACACGTCTTATTCTCACGAAGTCACACAGTAAATTGTAAATTGAGCAGTTGCATGTAGCTCCCCACACGCAACACAAACTGTCGGCAATTTACAATACGCCTTCGTGTGCCAAATTCTTGACAGTTGAGACACTGGACGGGTCCCTGACGCTTATGTGGTTCTTCCACGGTGATTCTACGATGCAGAAGGTACATCAGATTGTAGATGGGATGGGACTCATTTTTCTTTAAGACAACATCTCCAGGTTCCAATTCTACCCTGAACATGGGCTGAGGGATCTTTTCACGGTTTCTAATATTCACTACGCTCTTGATTTTGAACCCTTTGTCCATTAAACCGGTTTTTATCTCCGCGGGATCAACACATGGGTCTATACCCTTTAGAACGACTTGGAGTCCTTTTGCGCTTTTGAGCTGGTAGGTATAGAAATCCCTAGTCTCCCTTTCCAGCTGGTTGGACAATTTTCGAAAATCATCTTCCCTATTCACTTGAATCTTTGTCTCGCAGATATTTCCATGTTTCATTGAGGTTACGCTAAACATGTTTTCACCTATTACAGCAACAATTCCTTGTACCAATTTACTGGAAGTCGGCTCTCTCAGATAAATTAGTGGGGGCTTAAACGTCTTCTTCGGAAGTTCTGGCTCATCCGTCTGGAGGAGAGCAAACCTATTTTGATCATTACTCACGGTCTTAGGAGCTTTTGCATTTGATGACACTTGAGCAGACTTCGGGCTCCTCTGTCGCTTGAGAACGGTTATGTACTTATCCATACCTACTTGTTTTTTGGGTTTGACTGCACTATTTGATGAAGATGATGTTTTTACATCTGTTGAAATCACAATATTGGGCGAACAGGAACGACGCCGTTCCACGGCTCTTGCAGTGAGAAAATTCTCCAAAGATTTTTTTATGGATTCTTCCTCAGAGATGCATCTAGTTTTTCTAGTCGAGCTAAGCTCTTTCTCAGAATTACATCTGAGAGGAACACTCATACAGTTTTTATGTGATGTTTAATGTTTATTTTTTTTTTTTTTTTATATATTTTAACCTATTACGATTTTTTTCACTTTTTTGTTTAATTTCAACTTTTTACACTTTTTCACCTATTACGATTTTTTCACCGAAAATTCAGCCGCACTAAAAGTAACACGTCCGAACAGTTCGATGAGACGAGACTGAATGAATGCATTTCTGTTATAAGAACTCATGATCACTTAAGTAGACAAAATTAAAGGATGTTTTCGTGTTGTAAAAGCTTAGTTAAATATGAGGTTTTTTTTTATGAGGAATAATTTGAATGGGCTGTTAGTTATTGAACTTAAGTGTACATAAGTTTTAATGCTCAAACATTTTAATATTAATGTAGCCACCTTAAAAAAAATTAAGTTGAGCTAAGATGTTATGGCATATGTATTATTTTCCAAAAAGACTTAAGTTAAAATATAAATGCTTATAGTTTCATTAATAATGACATTTTATACTTGAAATTTAGCTGAGTGATAGATCTTGAAGAAGAGAATAAGAATATGTAATAAAATGAAAAAGCACTTATGTCAACTTAAGCCATTATTACTTATTGCCACAGATATAATTGAGCAATATTTAGAGAAGATTATTGTATGGGGGCTATGAGAAATCATGGACCGATTCTTACTATTTTCCGCACATTTTCTTTTTTTATTATAAAAACAACGTATAAGTTAAAGTCAATTTAATAAAATTTTTAATTTAAACACGTTTAATATTTTTAAATTCAAATTATTTTGTATTTTATTGATTATTAATTAAAATTTTTTTACAACTTAACACTAACATTTAACTTCGCTTTCCCTACTGATGAGGATTGCTTATCTTACAATAGACAACTTAATACTAAAAACTGAAATGACAATTGATAGTACATAAAAAAGAGAGATTGCGAGTTGGGAGAACATAATTTGTTGTAAAAATAAATTTATCATAAAGACTGTCTTAACTACCCTCCCTCTTAAAAACCAGTCGTCCTCGACTGTGAATCATAATTCTCCGAATGAGAATTGCTAAATACTTCATGCAAAATTGGTAATTAATTCATATGAAAATGAAAAAATTCGAGTTTTATTGTAAATTATCCTTATGAACAGGTCGATTTTCTATTAAAACATAGCTTCCCATATCTCTTTGAACAATTTTTTCCACAAAGCGTTTACTGAACTTATTGCCTAATTGTCTGTTAGTTTTTACAAATACTCTGTCCCCTGGGGAGAAATTTTTCGTTACCCTATGGGTGTTATGGTATGTCAGATCCCTGTCTTGAACTTTGTTTAGTTTTTCCCTTAAAGAATGTCTTAGCTTTTCAGAAATACAGTGAATAACATCGGTGGATCTAAGTCCTGTTACCGAATGAATTGTTTGATTATATTTCGAAACAGCAATTAGAACTAGTTCCTTCGTATCGGCATACCTCTCTGCTGCTTTCAGACACCTTGCAATTTCGGCTAAAGTACTATGGAAGCGTTCGACTTGACCATTACTTGAACTATGAGCAGGCGGAACTGTGAAAATTTCAACGCTAAACTGGTTTAAAAGAATAGATTTTATACTCTCCGAATTAAAAGCCTTCTCATTGTCGCATACCATCGTTTTAGCTTTTGGAAAAAGTTCATTATTGAAAGTAATGGAATTTTGATATCTACAATAGATCGAGAAGCAATTAGTAAAACTAGAGCGAATTTACTAAATTTGTCGATACAGGTAACAAAATGTGATTTATCTGTAGAAAAGATGTCTATATGTAAAAGTTCGCCTGGGTTTTTAGGGATAGGAGATTTGCCAATTTGAGATTTTCGAGGATGCCTAAGATACTTCGCTTCCTTGCACGTTTTACAAGATGAAGCGATTTTGCTTAACTTCCTTCGGATTGTTGGAAAATAATATTCTCTGAGGATTTGGTTAAGATTTTCACGAATGTTACGATGTGCTCTGTTGTGTTCTTTAAATACAATCTGAAACTGATCATCAGGATTGTGAATATCAATCACCATATTTCCGCTAAAGACAAATTTTACAGATGGAAAATCTTTTATAGTGTCATTTTGGATTTGGCCTAACGTGTGATGATCGGAATGAATGCAATTTACCACAGAAGGGTTCACAGCTTTTTTAAAAAATCTCATAATATCTGCAATTTCATTAAAACTGATTAAGTGCCTCACCTGATTAGCAAACACGTTTTCTGAAACTAAAGATGATGTTGATGCTTCGATTAAAACGATCTGATTTTTGAAGCAATTTATTGGGTTCACAACAGACTTTATAACTTGTGTGGAAGACTCTTCACTATGAATTGTCCCAATGGTCGACGTCTCTGACGCTGTTAAAGTATTATAACAATAAATATAAATTATTAAATTAATATAAATAAATTTCTCCCTTTTTTAAATATTTTAATAGAAAATAGTTTGTTAATATTTGTTTTTTATTAGCAAAATTTAGTTTTAACAGGTTTGGATTAGTAATATTTAACAATAAATAATCGGTTAATAAATGTAATAATAATAGTTTATCAAATTATAATAATTGACTAGTTAATATATTTGTAAGAATAATTATTTCTGGCAATGTAATAGTCTCTTTTATTTAAATTTATTAATAAAAAAAATATTTAATTAATGCTCTTTACTTAATTAATACTACGCACGTATAGACAGGTGTCTTTCAGGATCTCTTATTTAGTACAACTCTCTTAATATTCAGGTTTTCTCACAGATTTATAAAGGCAGAATTAGTCTCTACTTTCTGTTCCGTTCCGAATCAGCTGACTTGATTCTGTTAAATAGAAAATGTGTAGAAGTCGTTAGTTGCTTTGTTACTTTCCGTGCCGTTGCGGACGAACCTGTTGAAAACAAAAATTTGCTAAGTAATTGTAAGTGACAGCACAAAACAGCTGACATCTGCACAACAAAAAAATTTTTGCTTTATTACAAAAATTTTACATTTCTTTGAATTTAATTAAGTTTTTGTATAAAAGTTATAAAAATATCAAAAATAAACGATGGATGACGAAAAACTCATTACTTTAGTCGAAAGTAATAACATATTGTACAATAAAAAAACTTTGATTTGTATTTTTTTTATTTATTTTCGCGGTATGTGTTGTCTGTTTACCTAAAACAGCTGATACGTTTATACGGAAAAACTAATTACAAAATTTTAACAACAGAACGACACGGAACAGAACATCAACAGAAAGTAAAGACTAATGAAGCCTTAAGTTATTTGGCTCCACTTTCTCAGCTCTCAATTTATTAATTTATTTGGAGTACTTTAACTTAAAATTTTGAAACTCAATAACGGAATTTATCTAAACCCTTCTTTTCATCGCAGAATTTTTGTCAGTTTTTATTGTTGTAGTTTTATAAATGTTAATATTTTACAAACAGATTTTTGGTTTTTAAATTTTTTATAAATTTTTAGCATTTCATTTATCATTTTCTATTTACTGTTATTCTTTCAATCATATTCACACAGTTTTTTTTAAATGGTTATCTGGTGTCAGGTAAACTGATTTCAGTTGCTGCTTAGCACATGCTTTTCAATATATTTTCACATACATATATTTTTGCATTGAAACTGACTAATCATTAATTTTTTATTAAATTCTTTAAACTTTATGAACAATTTTTGCATTGGTTCATTTTTGAATTATTTTAATTATTTAGTTTTTAATTTATTTTGTAAATATAATAATTAGCGTTCTGTTTTTGCCTCAGCAGCCCCACGTTGGGCGCCAGTTAAAGTCAATTTAATAAAATTTTTAATTTAAACACGTTTATTATTTTTAAATTCAAATTATTTTGTATTTTATTGATTATTAATTAAAATTTTTTTACAACTTAACACTAACATTTAACTTCGCTTTCCTTACTGATGAGGATTGCTTATCTTACAATAGACAACTTAATACTAAAAACTGAAATGACAATTGATAGAACATAAAAAAGAGAGATTGCAAGTTGGGAGAACATAATTTGTTGTAAAAATATAATTATCATAAAGACTGTCTTAACTTATACAAAATTTATTTATTTATTTATTCCATTTCCTGTACAACAAGACTGAGTCTTATACTTATAGCACAGGAACGTATTACGTTACAAAACAAACTTGATGCAAGTAAATATAACAATATTGAGATAAAGTTAAAGTTAAAAAAAAATTATAAATTAAAATAAAAATTATAAATTATTTTTTAAAAAAATTTAATAAAAATTTTTTGAAACTATTAGCATTGCTGTTTAGTTGTTGACTTTGTGGAAGATTGTTCCAAAGACGAGCGGCATGCACATAAAACTGCCATTCAGATACAAATAAATTATGTCGAGGTATTACAATATTTCGGTTTCGTGGCGATTGAAAAAAAACGTATTTTATCGAATATATATTTAGGTGTTTGAAAGTTGATTATTTTATGTAAAAAAATAAGAGTGCGAATTTTTAGCAAACTTTCCAAGGATACTCCATAAAGATTATTGGCAACAGAGGAAACATGATCAGACCGTCTTAATCCATACACTAAGATATGTATGTTATTGAACAAGCCATTCAATTTTCTCATACCACCTGAGTCACAGCTTCCAAATATTTCACACCCATAGATCAGGGAAGGAATGAAGTATGATTTAGCAAGTAAGGCCCTTATTCTTATGGGTGTGAAATATTGTGTGGACCAGAGAGCACATAACTTTGCATAGGTTTGACAAATCAGCAAATTTACATAATTAGTCCAGGTCAAATTGCCATTGATTTTTTGCTTTATTAACAATTTAAATTTTCTCGCCATTTAAAACAATATCCTCAGATATTAAGGGAATTAAGTTTTGTTTACATATTGCAATGCATTTAGATTTATGAGGATTCAAACAGAGGCCGTTTGCACTAGCCCAAAGGTAAATACTATTTAAGTCGTCATTTAGGTAGGAAATCCCTAACGCAATATTTTGAACTGGGCTACTTAAAGTGAGCTGCACGTCATCGGCGTATAAGTGGATGCTACATTTAGTGAGTTGTTTTGGTTAATCATTTACATAAAAGGAAAATAAAAGTTTTTTTTTTTTTTTTTTTTTTTGAATACATTTCATTTATTTATTGAATCTTCAGAAATGAAATGACAATAAGTTTTCGAATCTTAATACTAAAAGAAAATGATAAGTCCAGCCAGTGCTAGACAAAATATTATGATACTACAAAAAATTTATATCCACTGATCCAGTCATCTGTTTTGCGCTTGAGTTAAAGCAAGGGTATCCCTCATTCTTAACCGAACATGGCCACTAAAGTTAAGGATGTCTCGTGCAAGTGGGTTTGGATGGTGTTCAAGTTTGCTGACATATTTTGAGGCGTATTTTGTAAGTTCGACTTTCACCAAAGGAATGCCTAGATCTTTGTGAATTCTAGAATTTTTAACGTACCATGGAGCTGCAGTAATTGTACGTAGAATCTTATTTTGACCCCTTTGAATTTTTTCAATGTTGGATGTTGAGGCAGAACCCCATAATTGAATTCCATAACACCAGATTGGCTTTAGAATTGCATTGTACAACAAAAGTTTGCAATCCAACTTTAATGTAGAGTTTCTGCCGATTAGCCAATTAAGTTGCACTGCTTTTAATCTCATTTGTGTAAGTTTTGCATCGATATGAGACTTCCAAGTTAAACGACGATCGAGGTGGATTCCGAGGTATTTGACTTCATTGTGTTGCGGGATAATTTGATTATTTATTCTGATGAACGAGCAGGTATCTTTTCGCAATGTGAAAGTTATATGAATACACTAGCTGACCGCCCCGGCTTCGCTCGGTATTTACTATTGATTTGTATTTCATAGAATAAGATGTATTCACAACCTGCCTGCTCTTATTTATTTGCAAATTTGTACAGCATACTTTAGGGGACTTTTTTTTCAAATGTTGAATTTTTTCAGGAAAAAAATCATAACTGGAGAATGGCTAGACCGATTTTGGATTTCAAAATCAACTAACCATCATCACTCCTCCGTGTACCTTCCCTAAAAATTGTATGGCAATCGGTCGAGCCGTTCTCGAGTTATGGAGTGACAATCAAAATGTACACTTATTTTTATATATATAGATTTCTGTTCGTTAACCCTGATTTTCCAAAGCTCAAGCCAATTCTCTAGTTTATAAACATATTTCTGCAAGTTCTGTGATGCTATTTGATTGTCCTTATGAACGCTAATAAAGGCTGTATCGTCTGCAAAAGTTTAAGTATGTATTATGGGGTCTAACGGCATATCGGATGCATAAATCATATATAAAGTTGGACCCAGTATGCTACCCTGGGGTACTCCTGCTTCAATTGACTGAGCTTAAAAAATCGCCTTCTTTAATTGTAAATTTGCGACCGTATAAATAACTTTCCATGAGTTTATGGGTGTTAGCAGGCAGAGTTAATTTTATTTTGTGCATTAAACCGTCATGCCAAACTTTGTCGAACGCTTGCGACACATCAATGAGAAGCGCGGAACAGTATTTTTTCTCTTCAAACGACCGTCTTATCACATTTACCAATCTGTGTGTTTGTTCGATGGTACTGTGTTTAGCTCTGAACCCGAATTGGTGGTTTGGGATACATTGAGTGTCGTTCAGAATTGGAATCAACTTAGCCATTAACAATTTTTCAAACAGTTTTGAAATTGTCGGCAGTAGACTAATTGGCCTATATGACTCTACTTTAGTGGGGTCCTTCCCAGGCTTAGGAATCATGGTAATCATAGATACCTTCCAATCTGCAGGATAGTATTCTAGGCGTAAAATAGCATTGAAAATAAAGAGGATAATTCTTCTTGCTACACGAGGTATTCCACAAGCATTTTATTGCTGATTTTATCCATACCTGGAGCCTTTCTAAGGTTCAGAGTACCAATAGCGTTTTGGACATCGCGAAAGTTTAGTCTTAGAGGTACAGGGGCTGAATTTCAGTTTATGGGGGACACCCCTAGAGAAAAAATCTAAATATGCCATCCCCTTCAGAATGTTCCCAGGAGTACGAAAATCATAATGAAAAAGGGGGCTCACGTCCCCTATGGGCGTGGCAGTCGAAAAACGACCCGGCCCACCTACGTAGACAATATGGGTATCAAATGAAAGCTAATGTCTTCACGATTCCAAAAATAGCCATAGTTGCCAGATCGGGCGGTTTTTGCAGCCGATACGGCCATTTTTGTTAAATAGGGGCGGGGGTGAAAAACGACCCATGCCACCTACTTAGGCAATATTGGTATCAAATGAAAGGAAATGTCTTCACGATTCCAAAAATACCCGTAGTTGCCAGATCGTCCAGAATTTGAGGAAGATATGTTAATTTTTATAAAATGGGGGAAGGACTTTTTTTGTTTATTTCTTTTTAGCTCGGCCAGAGGCCGAGCACTCGAGATCCCCGCCGTCTAGAATTAAGACATACTGGAGTTAAAAACCCCTAAGCCCGGCCATAGGCCGGTCACGCAGAAAAACTTTACTAAGCGAAGCCAGTATAACAAATTTTCATTAATCAATCAGAAGCTTTCAAGAGTTTTCCTCGTTTCTTAATTTTGTACTTATCCTCATTTATGATTTGACTCTTGACACGAGAACATCACTAAATATGGATTGCGTTACTGCCTTTGACATTCACGACTGGGGTCGTGAATTGGACGATACGGCTATTTTTGGAATCGTGAAGACATTAGCTTTCATTTGATACCCATATTGTCTACGTAGGTGCGCCGGGTCGTTTT
This sequence comes from Bellardia pandia, assembly GCA_916048285.2. Classification (NCBI taxonomy): domain Eukaryota; kingdom Metazoa; phylum Arthropoda; class Insecta; order Diptera; family Calliphoridae; genus Bellardia; species Bellardia pandia. Next base: position 4,097,924 of record OU696534.1, read on the forward strand.
TCGACTGCCACGCCCATAGGGGGCGTGAGCCCCCTTATTCATTATGATTTTCGCACTCCTGGGGTCATTTAAGGGGGCGTGGCATTTTTTTTTTTTTTTCCCAGGGGTGTCCCCCATAAACTGAAATTTTGCCTCTCAAATGGTTAACAAATAATGTCCCTTTCTCGGAATCATTTCTAGCCCAGTCACCAGTCGGATTTCGCAAAGGAGGTTTTCCTCTCACTGGTCTTTTTAAACCTCTTGCTGCCCTCCATAACGAGTAGTCAGATTGTGGGGTACTATCAAGACCTTCCAAGTAAGATCTGGGTTTCTAAGAAATGTCTTAGTATATCTCTGCATTCCCGTAGCCTAGCTTTCAGTTCAGGAGACCTGTGAATTTGCCACTCTCTTCTCATTCTTCTTTTTTCTGATAGGAGATGTTCGAGTTCAGAGAAATAAGTTCTGTTTGTCCTATTTCTACATTCAACGTGATAAGTGGAAGCGTGATGCACAGCTCGTCGAAGGTCCTCGGTAAAGTTGCCAATCGACTCATAAATATCGTCTGTAGTTCTCAACACAACATTTTCCGTGCAATGAGAACTTAAATACTTTTTGTATTTTATCCAACTTACTCGGGTCGTAGTCATGTTCATAAATGGAGAACCACACACTTGAGGGAAATGCATTGAAATGATAGTAGGAGAGTGATCTGAGGACAAGTCCAGTGAAGGATCCACTTGCATTCATTCTACAGGGATATTTTTCACTACTCCAAAGTCAATAACATCGGGAATCTTCCGTCGGTCCGTCGGCCAATAGGTGTGATGTCCACTTAAGAGTACATCTAAGCCCATTTGAGCAATGGTGTTGAAGAGTACGCGACCCTTTGGGATTACCAGACGTGAACCCCAAAATGTGTGTTTGGCGTTAAAGTCACCAGCAACTAAAAATCTAGCTCCAAGGGATTTAAAGAAGTTATGGTATTGGTGTTATTTTATTGAAAATCGAGGCGGAGAATAAATCGATGATAAAACAAATTTGTATTGACAGAATTCAATGCAAATGTTTGTTGCTTGTAGGTAATCCTCACATATGTTGTTCATTAGATAATGCTTTATTCTGTTCTTTATAAGAATTGCCGAACCTCCACAAGCTCTTCCGCGGGGGTCTTTAGTATCGTAGAACTCGTAGCCATTAATTTTGAAGTACCCTGTCGACGTCAAGTGAGTTTCAGCAATCATCATAACATCAATCTGCTTATCCATCAGGAAGTATTCCAGTTCATTTTTATGTTGGCGGAGGCCGTTCGCGTTCCAGAAACAAATTTTTAAATAAATCATTTCTTTAAAATGGCTTGCAAGATAGTGGATTGCATTTTCAGCATTTCCTGCATCATGGATGTCATGGTGGTCGTAAAAGTGTTCATAGTTTGGACAAGTGTCTGCAATATTGTCTCTAGATTGTTGATATGCGGCTCAGAATATTGGGGTTTAGGTTCCTGCTCCAGACCTGGCATATTAGATTTAACGACGTTTGCGTAACTTGTCTAGAACTAGGCGCGTTTACATGACTAGTGGACCGTAATAATTGAGGGAAATTGTCACTCGATGCAAAATTTGGCTGTTGAGGATGATTAGGCAATACTGACGTCTTGTTGGTTCTTATGCCTTTCAAATGAGTGTAAATTGGACAGCCTCTATAATTTGCGGTATGATTACCTCCGCAGTTACTGCATTTTTTGATTTTTGAGTCAGTTCTCGACTTATCGCATTGAGCAGTTGCATGTAGCTCCCCACACGCAACACAAACTGTCGGCAATTTACAATACGCCTTGGTGTGACCAAATTCTTGACAGTTGAGACACTGGACGGGTCCCTGACGCTTATGTGGTTCGTCCACGGTGATTCTACGATGCAGAAGGTACATCAGATTGTAGATGGGATGGGACTCGTTTTTCTTTAAGACAACATCTCTAGGTTCCAATTCTACCCTGAACATGGGCTGAGGGATCTTTTCACGGTTTCTAATATTCACTACGCTCTTGATTTATAACCCTTTGTCAATTAAACTGGTCTTTATCTCCGCAGGATCAACACATGGGTCTATACCCTTTAGAACGACTTGGAGTCCTTTTGCGCTTTTGAGCTGGTAGGTATAGAAATCCCTAGTCTCCCTTTCCAGCTGGTTGGACAATTTTCGAAAATCATCTTCCCTATTCACTTGTATCTTTGTCTCGCAGATATTTCCATGTTTCATTGAGGTTACGCTAAACATGTTTTCACCTATTACAGCAACAATTCCTTGTATCAGTTTGTTGGAAGTGGGCTCTCTCAGGTGAATTGGTGGGGGCTTAAATGGCTTTTTCGGTATTCTGAAGTAGAGAAAATCTGTTTTGGTCATTTGGTTTACCACTATTGACGGTCTTAAGAACTTTTGAGTTGGAAGACATTTGAGCAGATGTCGTTTGTGTACATATGATACATATTTGTGTTAAATATTATTTGGATACCCAAATTTTTGAGTGCGTTATGCTCCTTAAAATGATTTTCGGAAGTGGGCCTTATATGGAAGCTACGACTAAATATAGACCGATCTGCACGAAATTTATAGATGTGATTTGGCTTCATTTACCACTCATATGTGGTGAAATTTTTTTGGTTCCTTTCATAATTCAAACATTTATGATCGGTAAACCCAATTTCGGGAGGACTTTTGTATCGGGGCCAGGTGAAATAATGGACCGATTTTCACCAGTTTCAATCCCATCCGTGCTTGGGCCGTAAAAATTTCACTTACCAAATTTTATCAAAATATCTTTAAAATTGCGACCTCTACTCTGCGCACAAGCTTTACACGGACAGCCAGCCAGCCGGACGGACGGACATCGTTAAATCGACTCAGAAAGTGATTCGTAGTCGATCGGTATACATCAGAACAAATCCAATATACCCTTCCCACTTTTGTGGTGTAGGGTATAAAAAAGGGCATTTTGATGCTCGTCTATATCGGCAGGAGTGCTTGGACGAAAATTAAAGCAAAATAACAGTTGTACAATTTTTATTTTTTTACAGTATAAAAACGATAGTCACGAGCAATCGCTTAAAATAATTTTTTTTCTTCGAGCGTTAAATTGTTTAAGTGGAAATGAAACACTTTTGCATATACAACATTTTATGAATTTTTTTTTATTTTTAATGCGTCATAATGTTATAATGTTATAAATAATAGATGTAATGTATAAACATCTTTATAAATTAAATTAACAAGCGCTTGTTTTTTAAGTGCGTTTTTGTTTTGGTTGGATTTAGGCACAATTGATGTTCATGTTTTACAGAGAGAGAGAGATATTTTTTTTTTTATAAATAATATTTATTTGAAATAAGAGCTTGGAATCTGGTTGGAATATATGGAATTTATTAATCTCTGAGCCGATGGATTTAATGAAATAAATTAACATTTATTAATAAAATAAATGTTAATTTATTTTATTATCTCAGCAATGGTAAACCCCAATAGGAAAAAATGTCAGGCAAAATGAAAAAGAACAAATAAAAGACAAGGATTAGATTTTTAGAAAATTCAATTTATTGACCTTGAGTATATATGTATATGAGTCATTCCATGTCAAACGGTACGAATTTGGGAAAAAATTTAACGCAATGATTCCGATTTGCATGGAAATTTGCAGATTTAGTCCTCTACAAATTCTACTTCATCCCCGATGAGAAAAAAAAATATGAAAATTGTTTTTCAAAAGTTATGACCAATTGAACTTTGGTGAAATGGCGATTTTTTCAAAGAGGTGTGTTCATTCAATCGCATGTAACTCCTGAAATACTGGACCGATTTTAATGTGCTATACCTTGTTTTGAAGGTAATTTTAACTTCTTCTAAAATTCCAAAGCGGTATGACATATCCCCATAGCATTTTTTTAAGTTTGTATCATTTTCATCCTTTTATTTCGATTTTCAAACTGATTACATCTTTTTTTTTTTTTTAAATTTTGAGGGTGTGTTCTTATAGGTCTTTTTTACAGACTGTGTGAGTTTTGAAGTGGTGAAATAATGCGTTCTATTTTTAATGATTTTTTTTTACCTCATACCTTTTGCACGAGCAACAAAAATTTCTGTGAATATAGAAAAAAATATATTTTTCGATAGTTTATTAACACAAGATACAAACAACAACAAAAAACAAAGAAAACGTAGTTCAGTAATGTGTAATATTTACAGTAAAAAAGAAAACAAAAAAAAAAAATAGAGTAAAGAAATAAATGTTATGCGTTGTATCGTCTTAATACAGTACTGCTCAGAAGATGATGTTGTCTGAACTTTAATTTTTTTATCGGGTTGTGGAATGAATGTGTGGTAGCCAAGAGTTTCAGAAATTATTTTCGCTTTGTCAAAGCGCTCCTTTAGGTGTTTCGCCTTATCTTCATATTAATAGTTATTAAAGAACTCCGTATGAATATTCTTGACGTTTTTATTCACCCAATCATAAAATTTGACGGCACTATTAATGGGATTTATGAGGCTGGACAAGCTTGCACGTGCTGCTAATCTTTTGACTGTTCCTCCCAGACCATGGCAGGGCCCTTTGCCATGAGACGTCGCAAAAAAATGCCATTCCGCTGGTATTCCAAAATCATCTACGTGGAACGTCAGGTTTGATGGTGCAGGACTCGCAATGCTCACCAGAGATACATTGGGTATTACTAGTTATAAAGATATTCTATATAGCATAATTTGCAATCCTCCAACAACTAATTGCTACTACCTAAAATGTGATACGTGTCCTGGGAGTGAATTTCTTGCAGAGCAACTGAAGGATGTTTTCGATAACCATATGGTGGACACGATTTCTTACAAACAGTGGGTGACAGTCGATATAAGTTCCCTCGAAAGCTTTCAGTCTACTACAGATGAATTCATTGAAAAGCTTTCGGAAAAACTGCGTCGCTTGTTGACAAATTCATATGTAGCAAAACAGCAGAGTAAATATTTTAATGAAAGAAAGGCAAATTTGCAGCCTGGAGAATGTATCGTTGTATGTGATTTTTCAGAGAACTATGCCTTTGTGATTCAGGACTCAATTCAGGGCGCTCACTGGAATAACGACCAGGTTACAATCCATCCATTCGCAATATATTATAAAAAAGACGATCAAGAGGTTTGTTGTAATTACGTTGCAATATTCGAATGTCTGAAACATGATACAATAGCCATGTTTCCAAGAGGGGCTTGTACGATTTTTAAAGAAAATATTAGGACCTTTAAGCAAAATTTTTTACTTTTCTGATGGTGCAAGCGCACAATACAAAAACAAGAAAAACTTTTTAAACCTGACGTTCCACGTAGATGATTTTGGAATACCAGCGGAATGGCATTTTTTTGCGACGTCTCATGGCAAAGGGCCCTGCCATGGTCTGGGAGGAAGTCAAAAGATTAGCAGCACGTGCAAGCTTGTCCAGCCTCATAAATCCCATTAATAGTGCCGTCAAATTTTATGATTGGGTGAATAAAAACGTCAAGAATATTCATACGGAGTTCTTTAATAACTATTAATATGAAGATAAGGCGAAACACCTAAAGGAGCGCTTTGACAAAGCGAAAATAATTTCTGAAACTCTTGGCTACCACACATTCATTCCACAACCCGATAAAAAAATTAAAGTTCAGATAACATCATCTTCTGAGCAGTACTGTATTAAGACGATACAACGCATAACATTTATATCTTTACTCTATTTTTTTTTTTTGTTTTCTTTTTTACTGTAAATATTACACATTACTGAACTACGTTTTCTTTGTTTTTTGTTGTTGTTTGTATCTTGTGTTAATAAACTATCGAAAAATATATTTTTTTCTATATTCACAGAAATTTTTGTTGCTCGTGCAAAAGGTATGAGGTAAAAAAAAATCATTAAAAATAGAACGCATTATTTCACCACTTCAAAACTCACACAGTCTGTAAAAAAGACCTATAAGAACACACCCTCAAAATTTAAAAAAAAAAAAAAAGATGTAATCAGTTTGAAAATCGAAATAAAAGGATGAAAATGATACAAACTTAAAAAAATGCTATGGGGATATGTCATACCGCTTTGGTATTTTAGAAGAAGTTGAAATTACCTTCAAAACAAGGTACAGCACATTAAAATTGGTCCAGTATTTCAGGAGTTACATGCGATTGAATGAACACACCTCTTTGAAAAAATCGCCATTTCACCAAAGTTCAATTGGTCATAACATTTGAAAAAAAAAATTTTATATTTTTTTCTTGAAACACGTATAAAATATTTTTAAGAGAAGAATGCATACACAAACTGCCGAAGCAATCCAAGTTAGTGATGTAAAAAATCCGTACCGTTTGACATGGAATGACTCATATGTACCTTTCTGTACGGCAAGCAAATGAACAATAATAATTAAAAACCAAAAACGGAAACAACATGGTAGACCTTTCAGACACGCTGACAACTAATCGTTGACGTTTCATTCTGCTTGCATATATATGTAATAAAAAAGGGAAAAATATTGCACATCTCAATTGTTCATGTAAAGTCGATGTAAGGACTTTTGACATTAACATTGCCGCCCGCCTTGCAGGATATATGCAACACAATCAGAACAAAACAACTTAGCCAAGTCTACGATGTTGTTTCTGAAATGGAATAAAAATAACTTATGTATATATTTGGAAACTTAAATTTGTTTATATAATTATGGTTTTGAATTTAGTATTACAATTTAACTCCATTTCAAAATTAATTCAAGTGTATAATATAAATAAGGAAATTCAAAGTGTATACATATATAAAAAAGAGTAAAATATTATAGATACGTTTTGTTATTTGCTGTCGCTTGTAAAAGTGCATTTTGGTTTTTATGTGCTACATGGACCATAAATTGTCCAGCCAAATATTGTGCTTTGAGCTGTTGGAAATTGTTGCGGCTGCAACTTAAATTTGAATTGAATAGTAATAAAACAATTTTTATTGAACGATAGCATCCGATCGTGATGCAAAATGGCGTGTTTTATTATCTAACAAAAAAATACATTAAATGTTAATTTTATAATATAAAATTAAATTAAAATGAGAACTTACTCTATTCTATCTTCTTTCTTTTCTGCATTTAAAATAAAATGGAAGGCACTGCAACTAGTGCAACCAAGCGATTACCGCTAAAAATACTTATACTGACTACCCGTAACAATAAACAAAGAACATAAAAATTATCGAATTCAACTCTGATACTAAATACTTTTAAAAAATCAGTTATAAATTTAAACAACAAATAAAGTAAAACTAATTCATAACATTCCGGCCCCCGTGAGTCGATCAGGGAGACTCACCACAAACGTCGAGCACTGCCAACTTCGATGCTGGACGCCTCAATTTGCCAATCGTTGTTTTTACCACTGCCGAGCGAACCTGCCCATCAGCTGCCGGGAATACCTCCTCTACCAAACCTTTCTTCCATTGCCCACGCGTTTCATTATCGTCACAGATTATGACTACATCACCAACCTGGATAGGCTTAACTGGTTCAAACCACTTTGTTCGGCGCGTTAACTCCGGGAGATACTCTAGCACCCATCTTTTCCAAAATGTTTGTTTTAACCGCTGCGTAATTTGCCATTGCTTTCTTAAACAAACTCTCTCAGGTACACCAGACGTTTGTAGTATATTTGGACATCCAATCAAAAAGTGGTTGGGTGTTAGAGGTTCAGATTCAGCATTATCAATTGGAAGATGTGTCAATGGTCGCGAATTTATCAGATTTTCTGCTTCTATCAGAAGACTGGTAAAGGTCTCAACCTGAGGAGCTTTTTCTTTCAATGTGAAAACTAATACATTTTTGACTGAGCGCACCATTCTTTCCCATGCACGGCTTGCCGATGGATTTGCCGGAGTATTGAAGAGCCATTCTATACCTCGCTGTGTGCACTCGTCCACCACTTTTGCCTCATCGAAAATAAATTTTTCTTTGCTTGCCCCCACAAAATTAGTGCCTCTGTCGCTTCGCATTCGTACAGGCAGCCCTCTTCTGTTGATGAAGTTCCGTATGCAAAGTATCACCGCATCCGTAGACAAATCCTTTGCAACCTCAAAGTGGATTGCACGTGTCGTTAAACAGGTGAAAATAGACACCCATCTCTTTTCACTTCGTCGGCCCACAGAAACAAAAAATGGGCCAATGTAGTCTACGCCAGTATAGGAAAATGCCCTCACATAGGGGTAAGTCTATCCTCTGGATGTTGACCCATTATGGGTGGTCGTGGAACAGCAAACATATTTTTACAAACTTGACAATTCGTTCTTGCGGATCTTACTAGTTGCCGCAGACTCGGTATCCAAAATTTCAACCTGATTGCAGCGCAGATCGATTCCTGGTTTTGGTGTCTGAAATTTTCATGGTATTGCTTAATAATAAGCGTTGTCAGTATGTGTTTCTTGGGCAATATAATGGGTTCCTTTGTGCTTCGAACGACACAAGTGGCATTGTTGATTCGGCCAGATAAACGTATTAAGCCATCCTTACACAAAAACGGAGTAAGTTTATAAATCTGACTAGACTTACATACAGGTTTATTTATTCTTAATTTGTTATACTCATCACAGAAAACGTTTCGTTGAACAATTTTGCATAAATATTCTGTCGTCTCATTAATTTCTCGAACACTTAATTGTAGCCCTTGATTTACTATTACTCCATTTCGGGCTACGCCATAAGACATAAAAATTTTTACCGCACGTCGGACCCAACACATCACTCTAACCAATTTATTATGGCTCGAATACCTTTCGAATGGAATAGTTGAATCTTCATTCATAGTAAAAACAAATTTTGATCTTCTTTCCGCTTGTAACTCATGTTCATCAATATCATTTGGGAGTTTTGGCCAACTTTCCTTTCCTTCTTTCAAAAATGCTGCACCATTTAACCAACAGGATGTTGAATACGCCTTTGAAAAATTCTGCGGTCGTGTTGCTTCGTCTGCAGGGTTTAATACACCTGGCACCCATCTCCATTGTTCTACCTCAGATGATTCCAGTATCTCTGCGATACGGTGGCCAACAAACTGTTTATAAGTTCTACAGTCAGAGTGTATCCATTTAACTGCCGTCTTAGAGTCTGACCAAAGCGTTATGTTAGTTGGTTCTATGTCGTGACAGGATATTATGGACTCCTTCAATCTAACTCCAAGGACGGCAGCCTGTAACTCAAGACGCGAAATGGAAAGAGGCTTTAATGGCGCGCATCTTGACTTCCCCGCAATAAAAACGACGTTAACATCACCATTGTAACATATCCTCCAATAGGCCACAGCTGAGAAGGCCACCTCGCTTGCATCCACAAAAATATGTAGTTCAACCACAGTTTGATTACAAAAAAGATTCCGCCCGTAACATCTGGGAATTTTCACTTCATGTATATCATAAAGACTCCTGTACCATGCATACCATTCCGCATATATATCATCTGGAATGGGCGAGTCCCACTCAACTCCTGCAGCAGAATTTTAGATTTTATAACTACGTTTGCCAAAAATCCAAAGGGGTCAAATATTGACATCGTTAGGCTTAACATCTCGCTTTTTGTTGGTCTCCTGTCTCCATTCAAAACACCCTTTGGAACTTTCGTGAATTTTAAAACGAAACAAAAACTATCATTGGAATGTTTCCAACACATTCCCAAAACTTTTTCAGTACTAGTTTCGTTTTCGCATAAATTCGCCAATACAAAATCGTCATTTATGAATTCGCCATCATTTATAGTAGACAAAAAATCTCTCGAATTTGACACGAAACCTCTTAGTTCGAAGCCGGCTTGGCGATGAATATTAACCACGTCTTTTGCGACAATAATTGCCTCGTTCACTTCGTCAAAGCTGTCGACATAATCATCGACGTAATGACTATCGACAATTGCCCGATGGGCTTTAGGGTGTGATTCCTTGTAAATATCGGCATTAATATTTTTTACATATTGGGCTGAACAGGGGGAACTGACAGACCCAAATATCATGACCTCCATAACGTATTCATCAGGCGGCTTATTAGACAGGTCATCTTGCCACAAAAAGCGCTGAGCCGTTTGATCCTCTTTTCGAATTTTTACGCGATGAAACATTTCTTTTATGTCGGCACAGACACCTATTTTCCTTTGTCGGAATCGAAACAATATTGACAATAGTGACTTAGGCTGGTATTTGCTAGGACCTTTCATCAACCTTGAATTAAACGATTCGCCGTCCACACAGGCAACAGCATCGAAAACAAGACGTCTCTTATTCTCCTTATTCATACTCGTAACAACGAAATGCGGTTAATATCAGGTACGGCTATTCTTAACTTCAGCCTCTTCCGGTGTTAGCTTCCTGGCATATGATTTGGCTACGTAATCATTTATTTTGTCCTTGTACCATTCAGCTAAATTTTCGTCCTTATTCATTTTGGATTCCATACTATATAAACGCTTTAATGCCATGCGATAACTTTCTCTATATTCAAAATTTTCACGTTTCCATAAAAGACCAGTTTCAAATTGTAGTCCCTTTTTTATCGTAGTATTAAAAAGTATTTCCTTAGCTCGTCTGTCTTCGTGTGATACCACTGGTTCCAATATTTTAACTCCTAAATTCTCCAAAGTAAAATAATCTAAAACTTGTTTATGAATATTATTTAAAATATTTTTTTTTTTTTTTTTTTTGCATTTAATTATTTATTGAATCTTCATATTTGAAATGACAATAAGTATTCAAATCTTAATACTAAAAAGAAAATAATAAGCCCAGCCAGTGCTAGACAAAAATTTTTATGATACTAAAAAAATTTCACATCAACTGATCCAGTCATCTATTTTGCGCTTGAGTTAAAGCAAGGGTATCCCTCCTTCTCAACCGATTGTGGCCACTAAAGTTAAGGATGTCTCGTGCAAGTGGGTTTGGATGGTGTTCAAGTTTGCTGACATACTTTGACGCATATTTTGTAAATTCGACTTTTACTAATGGCACGCCTAGATCTTTGTGGATTCGAGAATTTTTAACATACCATGGAGCTGCAGTAATTATACGTAGAATTTTATTTTGACCCCTTTGAATTTTTTCAATGTTTGATGCTGAGGCAGTACCCCATAATTGAATTCCATAACACCAGATTGGCTTTAGAATTGCATTGTACAACAAAAGTTTGCAATCCAATTTCAATGTAGAGTTTCTGCTGATTAACCAATTAAGTTGCACTGCTTTTAATCTCATTTGTGTAAGTTTCGCTTCAATATGAGACTTCCAAGTTAAACGGCGGTCGACGTGAATGCCGAGGTATTTGACTTCATTATGTTGAGGGATAATTTGATTATTTATTCTGATGGACGAGCAGGTATCTTTTCGCAATGTGAAAGTGATATGAATACATTTTTGTTTATTTACCCTGATTTTCCAAAGCTCTAGCCAATTCTCTAGCTTATAAACATAATTCTGCAAATTCTGTGATGCAACTTGGTGGTCCTTATGGACGCTGACAAAGGCTGTATCGTCTGCAAAAGTTGACGTGTGGATTTTGGGGTCTGACGGCATGTCGGAGGCATAAATCAAATATAAAGTAGGGCCCAGTATGCTACCCTGTGGCACACCTGATTCAATTGGCTGAGCGGTACTTAAAAAATTGCCTTCTTTGATTTTAAATTTGCGACCGTATAAATAACTTTCCATGAGTTTATGGGTGTTAGCAGGCAGAGCTAATTTAATTTTGTGCATTAAACCGTCATGCCAAACTTTGTCGAACGCTTGGGATACATCAATGAAAAGGGCGGAGCAGTATTTTTTATCTTCAAACGACCCTCTTATCACATTTACCAATCTGTGAGTTTGTTCGATGGTACTGTGTTTAGCTCTGAATCCGAATTGATGATTTGGAATACATTCAGTGTCATTCAGAATTGGAATCAACTTAGCCAATAACAATTTTTCGAACAGTTTAGAAATTGTCGGCAGTAGGCTAATTGGCCTATATGACTCCACTTTGGTGTGGTCCTTCCCTGACTTAGGAATCATAGTGATCATAGACACCTTCCAATCCGCAGGATAGTATTCTAGGCGTAAAATAGCCTTGAAAATAAATAGGATAATTCTTTTAGCTACACGAGGTAACTCCACAAGCATTTTGTTGCTGATTTTATCCATACCTGGAGCTTTTTTAAGATTCAGAGTACCAATAGCGCTTTGAACATCATTAAAGCTAAGTCTTAGAGGTACAGGAGGTCTAATAACGAGTGGAGGCAAATCAGATGCATTAGTTGAGTTGTTTATAGTAAACACATTTCTCAAATGGTTAACAAATAAAATCCCCTTCTCGGAATCATTTCTACAACGAATTTAAAATTGCTTCCGCAAAATCTGCAGATGCATAAACTTAAAAGTAGATTTCCCATTTTGAACGAAATTGTTATTGATGACTATTTAGATGCTCCGCCAAAATTATTGATAGGTCTACCACATTCAAATCTCGTTCGCCCAACTAAAGTTTTGAATTTAGATGGATGTTTCGCTTTACATCAAACGAGATTGGGTAATATAATATTTGGATCGAATGAAGACTCGTCTGAACCCACTGTATGTAAAATTGATGTGGATATTTTAAAAAATCTACGGTAATATCGGTAATTAAAAAAAACACTAAAAATCGCATAAAAATTGTATGAGTGTTTCTCTCAGATGTAATTCTGAGAAAGAGCTTAGCTCGTCTAGAAAAATTAAATGGATCTCTGAGGAAGAATCCATAAAAAAATCTCTGGAGAATTTTCGTCCAACCAGTTGGAGAGGGAGGCTAGGGATTTCTATACCTACCAGCTCAAAAGCGCAAAACGACTCCAAGTCGTTCTAAAGGGTATAGACCCATGTGTTGATCCTGCGGAGATAAAGACAGGTTTAATGGACAAAGGGTTCAAAATCAAGAGCGTAGTGAATATCAGAAACCGTGAAAAGATCCCTCAGCCCATGTTCAGGGTAGAATTGGAACCTGGAGATGTTGTATTAAAGAAAAACGAGTCACATCCAATCTACAATCTCATTTATCTTCTGCATCGTAGAATTACCGTGGAGGAACCGCATAAGCGTATTGGACCCGTCCAGTGTGTTAATTGTCAAGAATTGGCCACACCAAAGCGTACTGTAAATTGCCGTCTGTTTGTGTTGCGTGTGGGGAACTACATCCAACTGCTCAATGTAATAAGTCCAAAACTGACGTAAAAATAAAAAAATGTAGTAACTGCGGAGGAAATCATACCGCAAATTATAGAGGTTTTCCAGTTTATACTTACTTGAAGGGCATAAGGACCAATAAGTCGGCAGTATTACCTGATCATCATCAACTACCTAATTTCACGTCGAGTATGAATTTTCCTCAAATTGTACGACCAACTACCCACGAAAACGCTCCTAATTCTAGACAAGTTTCTTACGAAAACGTTGTTAAATCTAATATGCCAGGTCTGGAGCAGGAACCTAAACCCCAATATTCTGAGCCACATATCAACAATCTAGAGACAACATTGCAGACACTTGTGCAAACTATGAACACTTTTACGACCACCATGACATCCATGATGCAGGAAATGCTGAAAATGCAATACACTATCTTACAAGCCATTTTAAAGAAATGATTTGTTTAAAAATTTGTTTTTGAAATGCGAACGGCCTCCGCCAACATAAAAACGAACTGGAACACTTCCTGATGGATAAGCAGATTGATGTCATGATGATTGCTGAAACTCACTTGACGGCGACAGCGTACTTCAAAATTAATGGCTACGAGTTCTACGATACTAAAGACCCCCGCGGAAGAGCTTGTGGAGGATCGGCAATCCTTATAAAGAACAGAATAAAGCATTATCTAATGAATAACATAAGTGAGGATTACCTCCAAGCAACAAACATTTGCATTGAATTCTGTCAATACAAATTTGTTTTATCATCGATTTATTCTCCGCCTCGATTTTCAATAAAAGAACACCAATACCATAACTTCTTTAAATCCCTTGGAGCTAGATTTTTAGTTGCTGGTTACTTTAACGCCAAACACACATTTTGGGGTTCACGTCTGGTAACCCCAAAGGGTCGCGTACTCTTCAACACCATTGCTAAAATGGGCTTAGATGTACTCTCAAGTGGACATCCCACCTATTGGCCGACGGACCGACGAAAGATTCCCGATGTTATTGACTTTGGGGTAGTGAAAAATATCCCTGTAGAATGAATGCAAGTGGATCCTTCACTGGACTTGTCCTCAGATCACTCTCCTACTATCATTTCAATGCATTTCCCTCAAGTGTGTGGTTCTCCATTTATGAACATGACTAAGACCCGAGTAAGTTGGATAAAATACAAAAAGTATTTAAGTTCTCATTGCACGGAAAATGTTGTGTTGAGAACTACAGACGATATTTATGAGTCGATTGGCAACTTTACCGAGGACCTTCGACGAGCTGTGCATCACGCTTCCACTTATCACGTTGAATGTAGAAATAGGACAAACAGAACTTATTTCTCTGAACTCGAACATCTCCTATCAGAAAAAAGAAGAATGAGAAGAGAGTGGCAAATTCACAGGTCTCCTGAACTGAAAGCTAGGCTACGGGAATGCAGAGATATACTAAGACATTTCTTAGAAACCCAGATCTTACTTGGAAGGTCTTGATAGTACCCCACAATCTGACTACTCGTTATGGAGGGCGGCAAGAGGTTTAAAAAGACCAGTGAGAGGAAAACCTCCTTTGCGAAATCCGACTGGTGACTGAGCTAGAAATGATTCCGAGAAAGGGACATTATTTGTTAACCATTTGAGAAATGTGTTTACTATAAACAACTCAAATAATAATGAATCTGATTTGCCACCACTTGTTATAAGACCTCCTTTACCTCTAAGACTAAACTTTCGTGATGTCCAAAACGCTATTGGTACTCTGAACCTTAGAAAGGCTCCAGGTATGGATAAAATCAGCAATAAAATGCTTGTGGAGTACCTCGTGTAGCAAGAAGAATTATCCTCTTTATTTTCAATGCTATTTTACGCCTAGAATACTATCCTGCAGATTGGAAGGTATCTATGATTACCATGATTCCTAAGCCTGGGAAGGACCCCACTAAAGTAGAGTCATATAGGCCAATTAGTCTACTGCCGACAATTTCAAAACTGTTTGAAAAATTGTTAATGGCTAAGTTGATTCCAATTCTGAACGACACTCAATGTATCCCAAACCACCAATTCGGGTTCAGAGCTAAACACAGTACCATCGAACAAACACACAGATTGGTAAATGTAATAAGACAGTCGTTTGAAGAGAAAAAATACTGTTCCGCGCTTTTCATTGATGTTTCCCAAGCGTTCGACAAAGTCTGGCATGAAGGTTTAATGCATAAAATTAAATTAACTCTGCCTGCTAACACCCACAAACTAATGAAAAGTTATATATATGGTCGCAAATTTACAATCAAAGAAGGCGATTTTTTAAGCCCCGCTCAGCCAATTGAAGCAGGAGTACCCCAGGGTAGCATACTGGGTCTAACTTTATATTTGATTTATGCATCCGATATGCCGTCAGACCCCATAATACATACTTCAACTTTTGCAGACGATACAGCCTTTATTAGCGTTCATAAGGACAATCAAATAGCATCACAGAACTTGCAGAAATATGTTTATAAACTAGAGAATTGGCTTGAGCTTTGGAAAATCAGGGTTAACGAACAGAAATGTATTCATATAACTTTCACATTGCGAAAAGATACATGCTCGTTCATCAGAATAAATAATCAAATTATCCCGCAACACAATGAAGTCAAATACCTCGGAATCCACCTCGATCGTCGTTTAACTTGGAAGTTTCATATCGACGCAAAACTTACCCAGATTAGATTAAAAGCAGTGCAAATTAATTGGCTAATCGGCAGAAATTCTACATTAAAGTTGGATTGCAAACTTTTGTTGTACAATGCAATTCTAAAGCCAATCTGGTGTTATGGAATTCAATTATGGGGTACTGCCTCAGCATCCAACATTGAAAAAATTCAAAGGGGTCAAAATAAGATTCTACGTACAATTACTGCAGCTCCATGGTATGTTAAAAATTCTCGAATCCACAAAGATCTAGGCATTCCTTTGGTGAAAGTCGAATTTACAAAACACGCCTCAAAATATGTCAGCAAACTTGAACACCATCCAAACCCACTTGCACGAGACATCCTTAACTTTACTGGCCATGTTCGGTTGAGAAGGAGGGATACCCTTGCTTTAACTCAAGCGCAAAACAGATGACTGGATCAGTGGATATAAATTTTTTGTAGTATCATAATATTTTGTCTAGCACTGGCTGGACTTATTATTTTCTTTTAGTATTAAGATTCGAAAACTTATTGTCATTTCATTTCTGAAGATCCAATAAATAAATTAAATGTATTAAAAAAAAAAAAAAAAATTCGTTGTAGTCCAAACATTTTTCATTTGGAAAGTAGGACCATTTTCACCGATGGCATTAATCTTGTTACGATTTTTCTTTAGGATCATTTCATTACAGCATTTGTTTAATATACTTGTTTTCATTTCTTTTTTTTTTGTTATTCATAAACTGTTGTTGAGATTCCATCCCCACATCATTTAATTTCAAGTTCAAGGTCTTATTTTCTAACATACATAAGAACTTACATAATACGTGTCGGTATTTTGATACTCTCGTTATTCAAATGATCATTATTGATGAGTGCAAAGAGTAAGGTATGCTAAAAAGCAGGGATGCCAACTTTTGAGACTCAAAACGCGTAAAAATTTTTGAAAAAAGGGCTAAATTGAAAAAAATTCATTTAAAGCCACATCCTGTCAAAATTATAAATGTTTGTTTTAAAAATCAAAACAACAAAGACTTTTTTATAAAATAATTTATTAGAAAAAAAAATATTTTTACTTAATAAAAAGATTTTTAGCAATATAAAAGGTCTACATAACACATAAAAACAATCGAAAAAAAATACTATAATGTGATACATATTTAAATTATCTACATTTCATATTACATTTTAATAAATAAGGTACATACGTAGATTAAATAGTATACATACATTTAAAATTGGTCGTTACTGAACAAAATTTCGATTTCTTGTTCATCATCATTTTCAGTCCATAAGACTGATAAAAAATTTAGATTTTTTATATGTTTCGTTAGAATTAATTTTAATGCACACTTCGGCAGGTATTTTGTAGTTTGAACAACATCCATTATCTCTTTTTAGGCCATATTAAATGTGTATTAAACTGTTACACGTATTTAATAACATTTTGTTTCTAATTTTATTTTTAAATAAATTCATGACACTAAAACTCCTCTCAACTTCTGCGTTTGAGTACGGATATGTCAATATGGCAAAACTGGATAATTTAAGGAATGGGTTATTACCAATAGCATTTTTGTAATTATGAACACCGATCCAAAACTTGTCAGTTCTTTCAGTATTATTCCATTCACATGTTTTTAAACTTAGAAGACAATTCTCTAAACAATCAATTTCTTTATCATCAACAATAAACTCTTTAAAGCTTGGTAGAAGGCTTTTCATATTATTCGAAAAAATATTTTCAGTACTTAGTAACGATATTTTTTAAATATTTGTATGTTGGATGGAAGTTTTGCTCTAATTTCAATTGACGGTTAAATTTGTAGAACAATTTTCAAAGCACATCAATTTGAAAGAAATATATGTATGTAGATTATTTTAGATTCCTCTTCTTTTTATAAATTGTAAAGCAAACTAACGTTATTTCGATATTATTAGATTCAAGGAAGAAAAAGTACGAAAAAACTAAAATGTAGCCATATCGAGCAAAAAGTAATAACGGGCTAAAAGGGCTAAAATATAATTGTAAAAAGTGGTAGATTTACGCGTTTTTTAGTTTCGGGCCAATTTTCTTTTTTCGCGTTTTGAGTGACTCAAAACGGGCTAAATCTAGCCCGAAAAGGGCTAAGTTGGCATCGCTGCTAAAATGTTTAAAGGTTACACTCTGTTAATGTTACACTCTCTTTAATTTGTTATGTGTTTTTTTTTTGTTTGTTCTTCTTTTGAACAGAGACATACACAAAAAAAACAGAAAACGAGTTCTTTTTCTACCCCCCCACTTTCATCTCATCAAACCCAAACAAACATGATGTAGAGACAATACCTAAAATCAATGTGTAAGTGGGATGATATAGATTTATTTCGCTTTGGTTACTATACTAACCAATTTATGTTTCAATGTGAGTCTATCTCTATTCAACCTCAACCAAAGGCAATTTTGTTGCGTTTTTGCAACGGGACTTTTGAAAATAAATGCTTCTGGAATTTGATTTTTGAAAAGTAAAGTCATTGACAAAGTTAAACTAGTTACAAGAACATCGTTAGCGGAAAAATAAATTAATAATTAAAAACAAGTAATTTAAAACCTACGGTATCAAAAATTTTTTTTGTGGAATATTCCTTATCAAAGAGGATAATATAATTGTTCAACACGTGGAAATTCTGATCCACGTTTTAAGAAAATTGCAGAAGAAGTTGCTCAGATTTGTATTGATTCGTTTGAGGAAATTGGCGTCACATCAATTATAAGATTTGCTGACCAGGCATTTACTGGGTAAAAACTTTTGGGTGTAGAAAAGTCTGGAAGAAGGTGACCATATTACAGGTTAAATCACGTGTTTCGCAGTAGTTTTTTCCTTTATATAACCTTGAGCGAAAAATCTTCACAATTTAATTATTTAAAAAAAAAAACTAACAATTCAGTTTTTTGTCTTTAAATTAATTAAATTTAAACTTAGTATTAAGAATTATAAATTTTGACAACTTTATTTTCCACTACAAATTTTAACAACTCCATTTTTCAGTATGCATTTTAACAGCTCTAATTCTAAATCCAAATTTGTAAAAATATATCTTCAATTTCTAATTTTGTCCGTAAATTGAAAGTAATTAATAAATATAAATACCAAATCCAATTAGAATCTAAAAATTTAATCTATATAAAAAAAAAATTTTAAATGTTTAAATCAGTGAATTGAATAAAAATCTTATTAATTAAAGTCATTAAAAGAAAAACAACAAAAAAAATTTATGAAACAAATGTCACATTGAATTGAAATATTAAAGGTGGCTATACACTACGTGTATTTGCTTATGTATTTTTAAGTTTACATCCCACATGTTTTTCTTTATGTCTGTCAAAATTGGTTATTTTACATAAGGGTTTTAATTTTTGGTCACCAACTTGTATGTACAACTACACGTGACATCGCCATGATTATTTACACATAAATTTCCATGTCGTTTCTTTGAAAAATGCGTTAAAGCCGCTGCAAAAATTTTTGGTGGCGTCACTAAAATGCCGGTGTCAAAAATATTGATTTAAGGTTTTTCGTCTTTTAATATACAATATGTGGAGCTTGTATCAAACATTTTTAAATAATTTATATCATTGTTATTAAATTAACAAAATGAGATAAAAAAAATATTTAATTTATCACATGCAAATTCTTCATACGGCCGGCTAATGATAGCGCAGATATTCAACCGTCGACAAATCTTTTCGCATGGCATATACATTTGAAAACATGTGTTTGAACATAAGAAAATAGAGCGTGTTCTAATCGAAAAAATTACATATGTATTTCCACATGTATTTTACACAAGCAATGTTTATGAGGTCACCAACTATATGTTTTTATTCCATATGTAAAATTTGACATATACAATGTAAGAAACACGTAGTGTATAGTCCCCTTAAATAAACATTTTTTTTATGAATTATTACATTAAAAGGAGAAGTAATCATTAAATAAAATTATAAAATTAAAACGATTTGAAATCAATATGAAACTAAAATAATTTGAACATGCTAATTTAATTAAAAACATTTTGTAAAAATTTAATTTATAAAAAAAAAAATTGTAAAAGAAAAAGAAATTCAAAATTTGTAATGATTAATATTCATCTTGTTAATGCTTGAATTGTTTTTGAAATTTAAATGTCAAAAAAGCAGTGTAGTTTAAAACTTACAAAATTGTAATTATATATTTTTTTTAACTGAAATTTAACACTTTTTACAACCAGCCAAATTAACATCTAGAAACACAAACATTACATCGTCATGCAACAATCGCTGGACCCAACAATTGATGCTGTAAATGACGGAACAATATAAACATATATACATACATATACATACATCATACACATCACAAACTTATTATTACCCAACAATTTGTAAGTAAATAAATTAACCTTCTTTTACATTATATTACCATTATTCAATTCAATTCAATTCAGTTTATTGTGTTTAAATATTTACAAAATTTACTTACAATGGTATATACATATTTACAAAGAGTTTAAGGATTTTTCCTTTTTCTACTTAATAATACAATTTTGGTTTATGTTATCCTTATTTTTTTTTTAATATAGCATTTAGGTTAAGGTGAAAACTTTCCAAAAACCTTGTGGATTTTTTGTTATGATAAAACTTAAAACTACTTTTATTACCATTATATTTCAAATTC
This sequence comes from Bellardia pandia, assembly GCA_916048285.2. Lineage (NCBI taxonomy): Eukaryota > Metazoa > Arthropoda > Insecta > Diptera > Calliphoridae > Bellardia > Bellardia pandia. Next base: position 4,118,483 of record OU696534.1, read on the forward strand.
AGTTAGTTGTTTTTATCAACAAGATAAATTATTTTGCGATCATTTTCTTTTTTATATATATAAACATTTGTAAAATTAATTACGATTTATTGAAACATTTTGAAATGCCACAAATAAATTTTCTTGTTAATTATTTACTAGAATAAAAAAAAAATATAGATAGCCTGTAAAAACTTATAAACAGTAGTAAGTGTCGACGTGTCAATTATAGGGACAGGTACAGAAAACTATGGGTATTTTCCTGTCATGGTTCTGGCATAAAGTCAGTGGGTGGGATCAATTGTACCCTACATGGCGTTACATCTAGCCATCGTTCGTTTTGTGATTATCATACAGATTTTAGTTTTAAATTATTTTGCATACTATTGGTGAGTTTAGGCATGTATGGTATGCTATATGCTTACGCGTTATGAAATATATGGGTTGAGAACCAACTTTACCATTAATATAGCTAGCTGGGAAACCTATAAACATGCCTCTTAATCAATCATATATTACTTTGGATTGCAATTGAATTTTAATATTGCAACAATTTTTATTATTCAATTTTGCACCCAGCGCGTAACAATCTCTAAATTTACTTTTCTCGAAATTTCATTACTTGTTGCACCCTTTATCCAACCGAGGCATAAATTATCTGGCATCCCCTTAAGTCCTATTATATTTGCAACTTCATCTTCCAAAAGGGTTATTTTTGAACCTTCATCTATAAAGGCCACTACTTTTATAGTACCTTTTGGACCTGTTAAATCGACCGGCAAATATTTAAAGAGTGTTTCCTTGTCAAAAGAATCCTCAACAATAGCATTCACAGAACCCTTATTGGTTTCCCCGTTTGTTATTATTTTCGCGTTGTTATCTTGACCCTCAACAATACTGTTATTATTTTGAAATTTACTTTTGTTGTCACTTTCACACTCAATACTTTTTTCTTTGTTTACTTCTTCATGTAATAATCTGTTGTGATATTTTGCACATCTAAACAAACCACATTGACGTCTTTTACTACATTTAATTGAACTATGGCCGGCGCGAAAACATACAAAACAAAGATGATTCTTTTTAACAAATTGCCATCTTTCATTTATTGGGAATTCTTTAAATTTGCTGCAATGGTACAATTTATGATTTTGTTGGCACATTGGACATTTGGTAAGTCGACTATCTTTAGCTACTATTGTAAATGATGGATTTATTTTTTCTCTCTTATTATTTACTTCATTTTTACTTGTGTCTGCTTCGAGTGAAAGGGAAACATATGTTGCGACTTCCTGCAACCATAAACTGAAATCGTGTACACTGGGATACGGGCCAAGTTTGGTTATTGAATGTTTTGTCCATTCCTCTCGTTTATGAAGCGGCAACTTGCAGACCAACTCGTCCAAAAGTGTAGGATTATTCATGTGAGCTGTAGCATTTGCATTAATTAAAAATACAGACAAATTTGACACCATGGTACTGAAGTTCACAATTTCATAAATTTTTCTTTCGGATATTGAGGGAAAGGCGCGCACCTTAGCGATCTGGCTGCGAATTAATACCTGAGGGCGACCATAGTGGAACTCAAGTGTACTGACGACATGATTCACGCTATCGGGATGAATTAAAAATGCCTCTACCTTGTCCCTGGCTTCACCTTTCAATGATTTTTGTAAACGAATCAAATTTTCCAAATTTGAATAATAATAATTGGCTGTGGTTTCTCTAAACGTGACAATAAACATAGGCCATAGTTCGGGCTGGCCAGAAAACTGGGGTAAATCGTGGAGTTTACGAAGTTGTTGACTATCCTTAGCATGATGCAACTCGGGCATATTTGAGGCACCTGTTACATGTGAATTCATGTACGCCGATGTTGCCGGTGTCAATCGCGATGGGGCTGACGTATAAATTCGCGTCGAAGGTTGTCGTAAATAGTCGAATGAAGTTGGCAAAAATGGCATACTTGTAGCTGTTGATGCTAAAGATGGAACTGTATAGGGAGAGAGATGTGGGGACAAACGATTGAGCGGTAGAGTAGGGCAAAATAGTTGGGGTAAATGGTTGTGTGGCAGAATAGGGCAAAGAGGTTAAAGGCACAAATGAAGGTGCGGCAGTAGAGAATTGGGGCAAATTATATTGAGGTAGCATGTTGTACTCACTTATCTTTAAATTTTGTTGTTGCATCGGCGCTGTTGATGCTGGCGTAGTGGTTATATTTGACAAATAGCTGGCTGCTACGGCGTGTGATACATTAGGCGTATCTGGCAAAATACTTTCAGACTTTGTTACACTGGGCTGTTGGGTGTATGTAGACGTTCCGGCGGCTGGGGTTATATTGTTGGAACGGTCCAATAATTGTTTAAGGGAGTTCTTCAGTGCAAGAATCTCATCCTTCAATTCGGCAACGGATGGTTCATCCTGTTCGATAATTGTCTTCTCATTATCGCTATCAGCTGGATAATCTCCCGATGTTTTTCTTTCGTCTGTAGACAAGTTCTTTTCCAGCAAACGTTTGCTGCGGCGTGGCATTTATTCCGTAGGACAATAGAATAATAAAAAATGTTGCGGCTGCAACTTAAATTTGAATTGAATAGTAATAAAACAATTTTTATTGAACGATAGCATCCGATCGTGATGCAAAATGGCGTGTTTTATTATCTAACAAAAAAATACATTAAATGTTAATTTTATAATATAAAATTAAATTAAAATGAGAACTTACTCTATTCTATCATCTTTCTTTTCTGCATTTAAAATAAAATGGAAGGCACTGCAACTAGTGCAACCAAGCGATTACCGCTAAAAATACTTATACTGACTACCCGTAACAATAAACAAAGAACATAAAAATTATCGAGTTCAACTCTGATACTAAATACTTTTAAAAAATCAGTTATAAATTTAAACAACAAATTAAGTAAAACTAATTCATAACAGAAATCCTATTCTGGAAATTAATCCTTGGCAAATCACTTTCGGATATAAATCGAGTCCAATTATGATGTCGATTGATTCAGATTCGTAGAATTAAGAATCTGCTAAGAACAAATCTTTAAAATTCTTTTTGTATGATTCTGAAAGAGATTGTGCTGGAGTCCGGAGTGTGATACGATTATCAGCCCTAAAGGTGCCTTCTATCTGCGATAAAGAGTCGTATCGTGATTTTAAAATCATTGGACATATGGTTTTATCATTTAGGCTATACGCTGTTAAATCCAACTTATCAACCAACCGTTTGGACACACGACTAACTGGTGATCCAGAGTCTAACAAACACCGGGCATGCGACGTAGTGGTTCCGATTTTTACCAAGACGGTGGGAAGAAGAATTAAAGTGTTTTGATGTAAACTATTTGTCAAAGAAGTTGACTTCGAATTCGACTGTGAAAAGGATGTGTCCAAAGAAGCTTTGGACACAAAAAATATATATATTGAAAATTAAAAGTAGAATGGAATAGATTAATTAATAATCGCTAAAATATAAGAAATCATGAATTGTAAACACTTTTTAGTACCTACTCGCCACAAATTCCGAATAATTTAAGTTATTAAAAAAAAAAAAAACGAAGATACTAACTAAAAATTTGAATTATATGATCACTTATCCTACAACCGTCCTGGAGACCACTTGAATTTAATAAAACCCCAACTCAACCAATTTCAAATTAATTGGAATTTTGTTATTAATTAAATACCAATAGGTAGGTTAGGTTATATGGGTAGCCGTTTTCTGAAACAGCTCACTTGGGTCCATTATATTGGTCCCATTGTGATTCCCATTGGTGGGCAACCTCTCAATTTCAAACCGCATGGGTTGCTTCCCTGTCAAACCATCCAGACTTCTTAGCAAAGGTGCCGATGCATTTTGGACTAATCCTGGATAGTGCACCCAAACATGAAAGAAAGGGTGCCCCGAGTATTCGTTCCCTCTTCATTGATAAGGCCGGGCATTCGCAGAGGAAGTGGAGGACTGTCTCCTCCTCCTCCTCGTTATGACAGCTTCTACAAAAGTCGTTATATTGTAGACCAAGTCTTCTGGCGTGTGTCCCAAAAGTACAGTGACCTGTAAGTAGAGAGACAATAAGCCTAATTAGGTCGCGACGAAAACTAAGTAAAGATTTCGTCCTTCCCATATCAAATAAGAGCCAAGTGGACCTAGAAATGGAGCAGGTGATTTCGTTCGTCCACCTTACCTGAGCAAGTCTGAACATCTCATCTTGAATCAGTGATTTCAGACTTTTCATGTTAATGCCAGTGAAGGAGTCAATCTCCTCATCAGCCAGCATTGTACCTTCCTTGGCTAAATTATCAGCAATATAGTTACCCTGTATCGAGCTGTGTCCAGGGACCCATATCAGCGCTATCCTAGAATGTTCCGCTATCTCGTTCAGAGATATCCGGCATTCTGCGGTTAACCTCGATGTCGAATATACACCTGCTATGTTACTTACGGCGGCTTTGCTGTCGGTAAATATGCATATATCTCCAGATACTTGATAATACTTCAGCCAGTTTGCAGCTCGCTTAATGGCAGAAATCTCTGCTTGAAGGACAGAGCAGAAATCAGGAAGCCTAAAAGAGGATCTGATTCCAAATTCTTCGATGTAGAATCCACCTCCAACTCTATTACCCTTTTTGGAACCGTCGGTAAAAATCCTTATTGCTTCATTGGGGGTATAGAGCACGTCTACCCATGTGGTCCTATTCGGGATGCATGTGGAGAATAGCAGATCGAAAGATAATTTCGGTATGCAGTAGTCAACATTTCTATGAGCGTTTTCACAATGTCTCGTTATAGTAGAGTGACCATGGTCTCTTTGAGTCCATGAGTAACCATCCTTAAGCCTCACAGCAGAATTTAGAGCCAGTTGAGTTGCCATTAAATCCACTGGTAGCCAGTTCAGCATAGTAAGCAGTGCCTTTGTTGGCGTTGTTCTTACCGCGCCAGTTATCAGGATGGCACAATTCCTTAGTACACGTTCGACCACATGTCTGTGTGAGAAATTCCCAAGTGCATGCCACCATACCAATACTCCATAGAAAAGAATGGGCCTTACAACAGCATTTACGATCCAATTGATGTCTTTAGGGTTAATCCCCCAGTTGGTACCAATTGCCTTTTTGCATGAGTATATAGTCACATAGGCCTTATTAATCCTGTTCTGTATATTCAACGTCCAGGATAATTTTCTGCAGGCCATACTTAATAGACCATGAACTGTCTCAAAATATGTTTCTGGAACGCAAACGGCATACGCCAACACAGAAATGAACTTGAATATTTTCTTTTTAATAAGAAAATTGATGTAATGCTGATTTCCGAGACTCATATGACGTCGAGAAGCATTTTTAAAATAAGTGGTTATACATTCTACGACACCAAGGACCCCAGAGATAGATCATGTGGTGGCTCGGCAATATTGGTCAAATCGCGAATCAAACACCATTCTTGGGTGGTCTTTCAGAGTGTTATCTTCAAGCAACAAACATCTGTATTGAGAACTTTTGTCAAAACCTCGTGATTTCGTCAGTTTACTGTCCGCCCAGATTTTCAATAACAAAAGATCAGTATAGAGATTTTTACAAATCACTAGGTAGCCGTTTCATAGCGGCTGGCGACTACAATGCTAAGCATACATTCTGGGGCTCACGACTCGTTAGCCCTAAAGGTCGTATCTTTTACGACTCCCTGTCTGAAATGCGACTGAATGTGATTTCAACTGGTCAACCAACTTATTGGCCAACTGACCAGCAAAAAATTCCTGACGTTATCGATTTCGGCGTGGCGAAAGGGGTATCCCCGGAACTCATTGAAGTCGAGGCTTCACTGGATCTTTCTTCAGATCACACACCCACAACAGAGTTTTTTCTGCAGATGTTGAGCAACTGTTGTCTGCAAAAAGGAGAGTCCGAAGAGAGTGGCAACAACACAGATCGCCCCAACTTAAAACTAGGTTGAGAGAATGTACCAAAAACCTTAGGATCTTGCTAGAAGCGCAAAAAGCAGCGTCTCTCAAACAACATCTGGAAGGTCTAGACGCAACTTCGCAGTCAAATTATTCATTATGGCGTGCAGTCCGAAATCTAAAAAAACCCGTCATCGCAAAACCTCCACTGCGTACTTTGAACGGATCTTGGGCACGAAATAACGAAGAAAAAGGCAACCTTTTCGTAAGTCATTTAAAAAATGTATTCACTCCCAATATGGATACTGACATTAGCCAACTACCGCCTGTTGTTGCCAGACCACCTGTACAAATAAGATTTCAATATCTGGAGGTTGTTGAGGCTATTGATAATTTAAATGTTAAAAGGTTTGATAAAATCAGCAATAAAATGATTTTTGAGCTGCCTTGGGGAATAAAAATAAATGAACAGAAATGCACCCACGTAACATTTACTCTACGTAGGGAATCATGTCTCCCTATTCGTATTAATGACCATATAGTGCCTCAAAACTCACACGTGAAATATCTTGGTATTCATCTGGACCGTCGCCTCACATGGAAACCACATATAGAGGCTAAGCTGACTCAAATGAAACTGAAAGCAGCCCAAATTCATTGGCTCATCGGCGGAAACTCCGTCCTTCGGCTCGATTGTAAGCTTTTACTCTACAACTCAATCTTAAAGCCAATTTGGTGCTATGGTATCCAGTTATGGGGCACTGCCTCCAACTCCAATATTGAGAAAATTCAACGCCGTCAAAACAAAATTCTACGAATGATAACTACCGCTCCTTGGTATATTAAAAACAACAACATACACAACGATCTTGATGTTCCACTTGTCAAATGGGAAATAACTAAACACGTGGCCCTTTATTTGGGTAAGCTGGAAACTCATCCAAATCCCCTCGCTCGAGACATCTTACAACATCCCGGTCATAGCCGTTTGAGAAGGAGGGACACCACCGCTCTCAGATGAATAAATACAAGTTGCTCATTATATCCTATCGAATTTGAAAACTAGATTTTGTCTAGCATTGGCTGGACTTATCTTAATTAACTTTAGTTTTAGGATTTGTTCATTTAAAATGAAGATACAATAAAAAAGAATATGCAAAAAAAAAAAAAAAAAAGGATAATTTTCTATCTAGAATGATGCCAAGGTATTTGGCACTTTCCGCAATCTTTAGTCCAATACCATTCAATTTCGGTGGAATAAAGTTATCAATCTTATACCTCCTTGTGAAAAGTACCAGTTCCGTTTTAAGAGGGTTCACACTTAGCCCGCATGATATGCTCCATCTGTTCAGTACACTAAGTGCTGGCTCCATACATTTAGATATTGTGTCAAGATATTTACCGGATATTAAAACCGCAACATCGTCCGCATATGCGACTGTCTTTATTCTCCTGCCGTCCATCTCAACCAGCAGGGAATTTATAGCCAAGTTCCACAACAGAGGCGATTTGCCATTCTGTTTACAGTAGAACTACCAAGCGTGGTACATATGACCCTATTACCAAGTAGTCTACGTATAAATTGACAAGTACTAGATTCAGCACCCAATCTCTCCAATTCAGAAAGAATAGATGATGGTCTGACGTTATTGAAGGCCCCTTCTATATCAAGAAAGGCAACTAAAGAGTACTCTTTATGTCCTAGTGACTCCTCAATGGAGCCCACCAGTGAGTGTAGAGCGGTTTCCACAGACTTACCTTTGGTGTAGGCATGCTGATTCGGCGAGATTAGCTCCGTAGGAAGAGTCATTCTCAGGTGGATGTCAATGACCCTTTCCAGAGTCTTGAGCAGGAAAGACGGTAAACTAATTGGTCTATAGTCCTTAGGTTTAGTGTGTGTCGTTTTACCTCTTTTGGGTATAAACACAACCTTACATCTAGTCCACATTGACGTTAAATAGATTCTGGTAATACATTCATTGTATTGTTGCGAATTTAAAATTAAGAATATAATTTGTGTTAAAATACATATCCAAAAATAAGTATCTAATTTTATACTAATAATATTATATACAATATTACATTTTCTTTGCATTAATTCATATTGTAAATATAAAAACTTTTACAAGGTTTTTATATATAGTATACATTATTATAGAATTTAAAGTTCATTTAAAAATACTAACTATATAGTTATATATTTTTTAGCTTTTATTTGTGTTGCCTCTTTAAATCCGATAATAAAAAACATTATTGTATTTTTTTACAAATTAGATCAATATATTTCGAACATCTTCTGTTCATCTTCAGGATCTATAAAATTTTTTAAATACAATAATAAGTTTTTTATTTTTTATCTATAATACATATAATTTTTATATAAATTGAACAAAAATTGAAAAATTACCTGAATTGATTGAAAATTATAATATAAATGAAAAATTTTTCCAAATAACATTTAAATCAAATTAAAAATACATTTATAAATGCTGAAATTTATGATTGTAATTTTTTAATAAACCAATTTACAAAAAATCTTCAAAATCAGTTATTTAATATAAATAATTTGAAAAATAATGTATATTATCAACAAATATTGAGAATGAACAATGAAAGACTCCATTTAAAATTTACAAAACTTAAAGAAAACCAAAATCAACTTTTTGATATTCAATATGATGACTCTTTTATTCAAAATATTTCTGGTGTTGAAATTCCAAATGAAATGATGATTTTACTAAGTATGGGACCAAAATTCATATTACCAAATGAAGAAGTACCTTTACTTGATTTGATAGCGGATATTGAGTTTATTATAACTCGTTATAGTAATGAACATATTAGGCGAGCAATGCGAGCTAACCTTACGTATTTAATTACTAAGCATTTAAATATAACTAAACCGCTTAATCGAATTCAAAAATTTTTTATTAAAGCAGCTAAATCTACAGCAAGATTTCTTAAAGAACATCCAAATATTTATGTATCAAATAGTGATAAAGGTAATATTACAATTATTGCTAATAAATTAGAATATCAACAGAAAATGAATGAATTTCTTAACAACAAGGAAGTTTTCGAAGAATTAAAAACAGATCCAACTTCATCATTGGAATTAAAACATAATAAATTAATTAAACGCTTATATGATAATGACAACGAAAGTAACCAATTCATTACGGTAAGACAAAAACAATTTTTAACAAATTACACATCAATTCCACCAAGAATATATGGTCAAATTAAGATACACAAAAAAGATAGACCAATTAGGCCTATTGTATCTACTATAAAATCGGTAGCATATAATTTATCACGTTTTTTGGCAACAATTTTGAGAAAATCTTTCAAACCTAAATATTCAGTTAATAATTCTAAAGAATTTGTTAAAAATATTACGAAGATTAAAATTCCAGAAGAGTATAAGTTGGTATCTTTTGATGTTGTAAATTGTTTTACAAACATTTCAACACAAATTGCTCTACAAATTATATTAAGAGATTTTGACCAACATATTAGTAAAAATACTAATATTCCAAAAGATTTGTTTTTGGATCTACTTAAATTTTGTCTTAATGAATGTAATTACTTTTGCTATGAAGGAAAAATACTACGTATGAAAATTGGTCTCTTTATGGGTTCTAGCTTAGCGCCTATTTTGGTAGAAAGAGTACTTGAGGATGTTGTTGACCAAACATTACTAAATCTTAATATGTCTCCTTTATTCTGGTATTCGTATGTGGATGATCACATTACAGCAATTCCAAATAAACAAATAAATAATGTATTAAATAAACTAAATGAATATGATGATAAGATTAAGTTTACGGTAGAAGTTGAAGAAAATAATCAGCTGAATTATCTGGATACTACTTTTCACCGTAAAACTAATGGAAAAATCATAACCAATTAGTATCATAAAGAAATTGCATCAAATCGCATTTTGAATTACTATTCAGCTCATCCATCACATATGAAATTTAACACTGCAAAAAATTTCATAATAAAAGTGTTAAGTATATCACATAAAGATTTTTGGTCTCAAAATCTTATTAGAATTAAAGAAATTCTTATCAAAAATAATTTTCCACATAAGGTTATTAATCGTCTAATTAACATAGTTCAACATCGTAAGCGTATTAATAATAATAGTAATTCAAATGAAACACAAATTAGTTATGCGTATCTTTCTACTAATGAGGAAGATATATTAACCACTAATAAAACAGCATCATCATCAGTTAATTTTGCATCAATGACCTATGTTCCGATTTTAACTGAACAATTATCTAGAGCATGTAAATATTTCACACCTAATGTTAAACTTGCAATGAAACCACCAATAATGGATAATACTAAAAAATTTTTCAAGAACCTTAAATATAAACTAAAACCTGGGCAAAAATCTGATGTTGTATATAAAATTAATTGTAAAAATTGTAATATAGTTTATATTGGAGAAACAACTCAAAAGTTGATGAAAAGATTGAAACAACATGAATATGACTGCAAATGTTTAACTGAAAAAGTTAATTTATCAGCATTAGCCAAACATGCTAGATCAAAAAAGCATGAGTTTGATTTTAATAACGTAAAAGTTTTAAAACAAGAACAAAATAAATTGAAGTTGCAAGTTCATGAAGTGAATCAAATCGTCAAGTATGAGCAAGTTGCTTGTAATTTCAAAAGCGATAAAAAAGATTACATAAACACATATTGTAATTTAATTACTCCTTTAAGATAGTAAATATTATGTACTTTTTTATAAATGTATTTTTAATTTGATTTAAATGTTATTTGGAAAAATTTTTCATTTATATTATAATTTTCAATCAATTCAGGTAATTTTTCAATTTTTGTTCAATTTATATAAAAATTATATGTATTATAGATAAAAAATAAAAAACTTATTGTATTTAAAAAATTTTATAGATCCTGAAGATGAACAGAAGATGTTCGAAATATATTGATCTAATTTGTAAAAAAATACAATAATGTTTTTTATTATCGGATTTAAAGAGGCAACACAAATAAAAGCTAAAAAATATTAATCCATAAAATCAATCCAGCAATACAAAATATTAATCCATAATTATATAGTTATAACTTGACAAAACTTTTGCCTTGCCATTATAGGGTTAAATCATTCAGAACACTTCCTTGTAATTTGACACTTCAACTTTTGACATAAGTCAACGAGTTTACTATTGTAACCGGACACTTTTCTTTCCTTTTTCTATTACTCGTCGAACCATGAGGTTGCAATAAAAGCCAAACATAATTAATCGAAAGTTAATATCATAAAAAAAAAGAAGAAAAGGAAAATAGAAGTGATCAACGTAATATTAAATTTTATCGGAATTAATCCTACACACATTGTCTCTTTCATCTTTATTTGAAGAGAATTTATTTTACTTGATAAATCAAAAGAGTGGCGACTTTGTAAGTATTTTAGTATTAATTCAGGGTGGTTGTTTGCTAAATATATATACTCTTAAATATACTTTGAAAAATAGTTTGAAACTCATAGCTGTGGGAGTGAGGGGAGAATTCCACTGGGTTGTGCTTCACGTAAAAAGCGTGGCCTACGTAGTGGAATCTCCGAAGAAGTAACTATGTTTCATGGCTCGCCAAGGGACAAATCTACCAAACGTAATACACATCTCAAACACCACAAGATGACAGCAATCATTTAAATTTTAAAACAAACACCAACACAGCCTCCTCTCTTAAGAGAATCTGGAATAAATTTACTAATGTTCGTATAAGAACTCAAACACCATACGTATATATGTATAATTCTGCTTGTGTGAGGCAGCGCAGTAGCAAAGCTGACTGACGTGTGATCGTTGTTGTTGGGTAATTATTAACTTCATATAAACATACAAACAAGAAACACAGTGAGTTTTAGAAACGTAGATAAAAAATAAGCATCAAAGAAAACATAAAATAAGAAAACATTTAACTTACCAAGTATTTAAGTAATATTTGAATTTCTGCTATTGCCAAAACATAAGGGGTTAGGACATACATTTAAAACAATGAAAACTATATAATTAAATGAAATGAAATAAGAAACCATGAATTTGTGAATATTAATATGAAATTGAAGTTGAATAAGAAAAAATGTAATAACTAACCAAAACTAACAAATTATATTTAAGAAATCATAAATGGAAATAAAAAGAAGAGGAAGAAAATATTTGTGATGATTAACTAAAAATATATTGTATGTGTATGTCGAGGGAGCAAGCCAAACAAAGTTGTCAGACGGACAGTATGTCGGAGGATAGTTTCGTCTAAATCTAGCGGAGACCTAGAAGTAGGGGCTGTAACAAATATTAAATAAAGAATGACCATTACAGACGGGGGGGATTGGTCAGGCCTGTCAAATTCACCTATGACAGCGGGACGGTAAGGAGCACGGGTAGAAATTGTAGATGTAAATGGAATTATAGTTATAAACGGGTACGAAATTTTTTTGTGTACTGCGACGGATTGCATATCATCTTATTACAAAGAATCCACCCATATCCGACGAGCTAGGTTGTGCTAAATGCAAGCGTACCCGAGTGATATGATGATTGCAGAATTAAAGCTACGTCCGCGCGTAACAGTATATATTGATGAGCCAAGGGATCACAATATCCTCATTTTTCTGAAGATCTGCTGGAATAATGACATCTGGTCCTGGTGACTTAAAAGGACCAAAACTACTAATCGCCCATCGTATCCTTTCGCGATTAATCGGAATGGAGTTGCATTGAGGGCCACTGTTAAAATTGAGAGCTGCCGGATTAAGGTCATTGACCGAAACACAGCCTGGAAAATGAGTATCAAGTAATACATCAAGAGTTTCCTTACTATTCAGGGTCCAGTTACCACACGGTTTCTGAATGTAGCTTGGCACAACCGGTGAGGTTGATAAGATTTTACGAAGTCTGTTTGTCTCAGATGAGCCTTCCACTCCATCGCAGAAGTCCCTCCAAGCTTTCCTTTTCGCATTTCTTATGAGGGTCTTAAAGTGATTTAATGAAGTTTTGTAAGCTGCCCAAATGCCCATACGTTTCGCCTCATTAAACAATTTACGACATGTACCTCTTGCATGCGCTATCTCAGGCTTATTTTTCCCTTTGGATATAGTAGGCCTACAGGCCATATTCGTAGCAAAGCTAAATGACTCAGTCAGCACGTTTACGGCGTTCTCGATATCATTGACACTTTCAATGGTCGTAGGATTGGACAGCGATTGTGCAAAAACATCATGTTGTAATGCCCAATCAGTTCTTCTACGATTCTGAATTATATTCCCGATTGGGACCTGTACATCAGTAACATTGAAATCAATGTATAGATGATCCGATAAAGAACAGTCTTTGGAGACAGTCCAATTAAAGATCATGCTACTATATGAAGCACTCACAAGTGTCAAGTCAAGAACCTCTCTTCTATTTGCTACAATAAAAGTCGGTTCTGAACCTCTATTTACTACTTCTAAACTACTTTCGAGTATAAAGTTGAAAAGATTCTCACCTCTACACTTGGTATCGCTACTACCCCATACTATGTGGTGCGAGTTAGCATCTGTGCAGATTATAACTGGTATCCTGGATTCATTCGCCTTCCGTACCGCACTTCTTAGCTTCTCATTTGGAGGATTATCCCCCTGGTCGTGAGCCATGTAGCTAGAAATCAGTCAAATAGTGCCACCATCCCTAATTTCCCAGGAGGCTGTAACTGTATCTTCGTCACTGTAATCAGATAGGATGAAGATATTCATAGAGCTTTTGGCTAAAATACAGGATCTTATTTTACCTGAACATTTGGTATGGAGAAGCTTGTAACCTCTCATATTTAGTCCACAAACCCGATCCTTGTGGATCCATGGTTCTTGGACCATTAAGAACTCCTCCCCTTTCTGAGCTATTCGGAGGAGTAGTGCAGCAGAAGCTGCTTTAGAGTGGTGAAGATTGATCTGAGTCAACTGCACCATCTGCCTTTTTAATAACAGTGACGTTGACGTCCTCCTGATCAGAGCTCAGAAGGGCGTCCTCGTCAACCACCTCGTCCAGACGTTCAAAGAAGGCACCCACTATGTCTGTGAAAGAGTTGGCATCTTCAGTTTCGTCTGGAATGATGGTAGTGTTACATTCCATGTCCTCATCAGACATGGGTTTGACATTGCTGACAGGAGTGGCATCGTCCTTGTTGTCGCTTCGATAGACACGAGGGATGATGGTACCAAAGCCATAGTACACCTTCCCTCGTGTCTTTCTAAGCGCTTCCAAAGAGTCCTTGTTCAGGACTACGATTGCCTTTCTCGAAGATCCTTCAGCCTCCGTAACCTTCACTACTTTCCAGTCACTGGTAGGCAGTTGAGGGTTACAGCACTGAATGATCTCTAAGATCTCCTCCGGTTTGGATGGCTCAGCTGGTATTGTAGCTATAGATCTAGGCCTTCGGGGTATCTCACTAATAGATACCACCTCCAGCTTAGATCCCGGCCATACCTCCCCTAGCAATGCAATGGCAGTCTCGAGTAGCGACGCTGAGCGTTCATCTGCACAAGACATAAGTTTAATGTGACCCTGGTGCCATCCAGCATCATCACATTGAGGAGGGCTGCCTGGATTTTCTTTGAAATCCTTCCAGTACACTTCCACCAGTTTTTGCTTAGCCATAGCCCAGTTGGACTGGGATATGGATCCGTCAGTTTTGCTTCTGTCAATGACAGCCCGCATGAGATTGTCTTTAACAATCTCGCTGAAGGACTTAGTCAGAGACTTTGGCATGTGTTTAGAGCGTTTAGCTCCAGGTTGTTGGCTTTTGACTGCCGCTTCCTCCTCTGAACGTTGCCGTTTAGGCACTGCTGTATTTTCCAGACCAGCTATGTAGGCTTTGGCCCGTCTAAGGGAAGCGGTTTGCTCCGGAGTGAGCTCTTCAGGTTTTTTATGACCCAAAGATTCAATGAATCTCAAGGCGGAGCGCCTCGTGATTGCAGCCCGTCTAGCAGGATTTTTATGCCGGGGATAATTAGTGTTGCCGGGGTTGGCAGAGGGTGGTGCAGCGTCAGGACAGGTGGATTCCATCACTGTCCCCGTCTGCACAAGGGGCATCTGGGAAGCTATTGTTCGGGGCGACTTAGTCGCTTCCTTCACATTAGTACCCGAAGCAGGGGATTTCACCGCTTTTGCGGTACGGACTTGAGCGACTTTAGAGGTGCTTGGAGAGAAATCCAGAGGCATCTCGTCGCTGACATGACAACCACGCGTCATAATGGGTTTTTTATTACATTCCACCGACCTGGGTATGCCAGATTGGCTTCCTGCGACACCAGTAGCTTGCAGACTAGCCTGGCCCGGTGTAGTCACCTGACTAGCCTGAGTAGCAGTAGCATTCGACTCACCACAGCCTGATACCATCGCTGTGGGAATAGGGTCCCCGGAGATTATGAAGCCCCGGACCGGGTACGAGGGGCATGACTTCTTATCCTTTTCCATTTTTCTTCCATTTCGGAAGTGTGCATTTTATACCTGCCTGCCAGGTGTTGATAACTGCCGCCCCTCAGGGAAAACAGACGCAGACCCCCAGCCGCCCAATATGGGAACAGACACTGGTGGATTTCGGACGGACTAAGTGACCTGAGTTCAGGGTCAATCGGACCTATGTTCCATCAACCATCCCTCTATTGAGGGGAAATAAAGTTGATGGAACGACTGATAGCCGCCCCACAGGGAACAGACGCTACCAAGTGGGGAGGGTAGTTCTTAGTATCGTGCTCCATGTGTGCCCTTCTGGAATGGGTGACCCTACCGGGAATAGCCAACTCAAGTTAAACTGTTCCCTCCAGCATGGCCAACACATATCATTGCACTTAAGCCTCTGCATCACGACAAGATGACTACCATCGCAGACTACCAAATATATTCATGGTCCAGTCGAGCCGTCAAAAATTCTCTTAACAACAACAACAACAAGTATTGAGAAAACAAACGAACAATGAGGTAAATCATCATAAAATAAAAAAGTAACTCATCAGTGTAACAAAACCGGTCAAACAGTAAGTAAGATAAAAAATTATACCTACAAAACATACATATTAAGGTAAGTTTAGACGATATGTTGAATCAGCATATATATGCTGACAGCCATATGATTACAATTAGCAGCAAATTCCTATGCCATATGTTAGACGTTTATACGATATGTTGAAAGTAGCAAATTTTTTGATGTCAGCATATGTCAGCAAATGAAATGTCAACATATGAGTTAGCATACGATTATTGTGTTTATACGATATGTTGAATTTTATGTGGTGCTACATATGCTGAGTCGTATAAACATTCGTTTGTGAAATTAGTCAGTTTGACAACATTTTTCAATTATTATTCAACTTCTGTATTTTATGTGAAATTTTTGAAATAAAAGTAAATAATAAAAATATCAATAAAAAAAAAACATAAATGATGACGTGGGAGGAAATTGATCTAGCTATTGCGTTTTTAGCAAATTTTTATATGCAAATCTGTCTTTAATAAACGTTTGTTAAATTTAATAATCGTTTTTGAATAAGGGGGTTATTATTTATTTCTAGAGACCTGGGGCCAAATTATCGCATTCGACATCGAGTAAAATTTATCGTAATTTTCTTATTTGAGATTATGGCATACGATATCAAGCAAGAAATTTAGTATATTTTATCATAATTTCGATATCGAAATCATTTTTCGATACGTTAGCTCATTCGATATTGCGTTTTGTGTTCTTGTGTGTATATGTGTGTAGGTACATATGCAACAAGAATTGTATTTACATAAAAAAAACTATCGGCGGGTGGGCTTAAAGGTCGTGATACACTATCGTACACAATCGTACGATTCATTCAGTCGAAAATCTGACCGATTTCTATCACACTCAAAAAAATCGCAACAAAGTATGTCATAGGTGCCACACTATTACACAAAAAAGATGCAAAAACATATGTTTTTGCTAATGTCAACAAACGCAGTTTTCCGCCATTTAAATTAATATTTGTGTTCAATTATTTTGTTATATGTGAATATAATAAATTGTATAAACTATACAAACAATTAAAAAATGTTAAACGTCGTCTGTCCTTTAGATTATAATTTGTGATTTAAATCAATGAAGCCGACATTGTCGTTTTCTTATCAGCTTTATTAGAAAATACAACTCTGATCGCATATGAATTTGCCATATGCTGAAAAGCTTGCATACGCTTTTCAACAAATAACATATCTGTCAACATACGCAGGAAATTTGTCAAACACTAATAATATGCTGTTTACACGATATGCTAAAATTACCAACATACGTTTGTTGGCATTGTTAACAAAGTGTTAGCAAATGTTGTTAAACATACGTATGCTGAAAAAAATTTAGAATTTACACGATATGTAAGCACTTGTCACAAATTTTTCAGCATAAATATGCTGATTCAACATAAGCTACATAATTCAAAAACAAAAACGTGACAATAGGTAGTTAAATCGTAAAACAAAAAACTAAAAAAAAAAAAAGTAAAAAAATAATATCTGTACATATGTATGTACATAAGTAAACATATGTAAAACGAAAAAGTGCGGTAGTGGCAAAAGTAACCCTAAAAGAAAAAGCAAAAAAAATATTGTTATGTAACACAAAACGCACTTATTATATATATATCTACATATGTACATATACATACATATTTAAGAAACCAAAATTTCAAACGGAAGAAAATACCGCTACTTTTTCCGCTATCCACAGTGCACATAGCTGCGTATATATACTAAAGGTCTGCGCAAAACCACTTGGTTGTTTGTCAACAGTGAAGACTATGCGGCAGTGTATATGACAGTAATGTAAAAATCTGATTATTGTACGCTGCACCATATAAAAAATCTAAGCGAGAGCACACAATAACAATACAACAAAAAAAAATAAAGTTTGTTTGTTTTGTGTTTGGCCGATCAATAGCACGACCTGCCATTTATTCGTGCATGTGTTTATTCGTCAAGCAATGAAATCTAAGTGAGAGCACACAATAACAATACAACAAAAAAAACAAGTAAGAGTGCTATATTCGGCTGTGCCGAATCTTAAATACCCTTCACCTAAGCGTAATAAGAAATACAGAAACTACACTAGACTAGAATATCCTAATTCTGTGTTTTCTATTCAGTGTTAGTGCAAATTTTATTAGTATTTGATATATTGTTTGATACACAATTTTACGATCAACATAATTTATGTTAAATATTTTGAAATGTTATCTAATTTTTACCATTTTTAATTGATTTAATTACCAATTCTTACCATAACTTTCAGAGTCTGTCTGATGTTCATAATAATCTTCAGTGTAATTTAACAAACAGAGTATAAAAAAAACAAACAGAGTATAAAAAAGGGGTACAATTCGATTTTAGTGATTTTGCTCAAAAAAAAAAAAAAAAAACAAAATGAAATAGGGCTTTTAGAGGAGATACCAGCAAAAAAAAAATTTATTGGCGGTCACGCCTATTTTCGAAGGGGCGGGCCCGTAAAGTTGAAAATATATAGGCCTATATCTCGGGAACTACTGGGTGCTTGATAATTTGTAATACACTAAATGAAAGGTATTAAAAATACCTTTCCAACGATATATATCATGATTATAAAATATAGACCGAATATGGGTTAAATCCGAAAAAAATATTTTTAGACCCGAATTTATTTGTTTTTTGGAAATGGTTCTTATATGGCAGCTATGACAAATTATGGGCCGATCTTCTTAAATTTTGGAACAGTTATTTTCATGCATATGAGGATATTTCACGTCGAATTTCAACATAATAACGCTATATTTAAGATATATATTAGTATTAAAGTGGATTTCGAGAGTGGACCTTATGTGGGGGATATAGTCAAATATGGACCGATATTTTCAAAATCCAGCAGTTAGATTTAGGCATGTATGTAAATGATCCGTGTAAAATTTTGGATTGGTACCCTTATTTATAAGCGATTTATGAGTATTAAAGTGATTTTCCGAAGAGGGCTTTATATGGGGCATACAGTTAAAAATAGACCGAAATTAACAAAATTTTGTGAAATGATTTTTGTATATATTAAAATGATCTGTGCAAAGTTTTGAGTCGGTACCGATATTTATACAATATATATAGGGAAAAATGTCTTTTTCAGATGTGGTCCTTGTATGGGAGCTATGACCAGTTCTGGGCCGACTACCATAAAATTTAGTACAACAATTTATTTGCCTATAAAGAGTATTTAGGTCAAATTTTAGCCGTTTAACATTATTTATATCTGTTTTATACGTATTTAAATGAATTTTGGAAGTGGACTTCATATGGGGTCTATGGTCAAACATGGACCGAACTAAAAAAAATTTCGTTTTGCGATTTCTTTTTGCATAAAACTTATTTTTGCTGAATTTTGTCGTGATATTCCAATTTTATAGGCATTTATGTATAATTGAGCAATATTTCGGGAAGATTTTTGTATGGGGGCTATGACCAATTTTGGGCCGACCACCATAAAATTTAGTACAACAATTTATTTGTCTATAAAGAGTCTTTTTGTCAAATTTTAGCCGTTTAGCATTATTCATATCTGTTTTATACGTATTTAAATGAATTTTGGAAGTGGACTTTATATGGGGTCTATGGTCAAACATGGACCGAACTAAAAAAAATTTCGTTTTGCGATTTCTGTTTGTGTAAAACTTATTTTAGCTGAATTTTGTCTTGATATTTATCATTAAGCCATATTTCGGGAATATATATATTTGTATGGGGGCTATGAGAAATCATGGACCGATTCTTACTATTTTCCGCACACTTTCTTCTTTTGTCATACAAACAACGTATACAAAATTTCATAGTATTATCTCCAATATATTTCAAAATATTGCAATAAAATGGACGAAAAATATCAAATTTTTATAGAGGTGGTCTCACATATTGGTTCATAACTCTGGTTGACCTAAACCGATTTTGCTGATTTTAAATAGCAAACTTCTCGAAAGCACTTCTGACAGAATTATTGAAGGTTTGGATCCCGAGAATATCTGGGGACTTCAAAAAACTGATTTCAACAGACAGACAGACAGACAGACAGACGGACATCGCTTAATCGACTTCGCTATCTATAAGGATCCAGAATATATATACTTTATAGG
The DNA here is from genome assembly GCA_916048285.2 of Bellardia pandia. Classification (NCBI taxonomy): domain Eukaryota; kingdom Metazoa; phylum Arthropoda; class Insecta; order Diptera; family Calliphoridae; genus Bellardia; species Bellardia pandia. The sequence continues at coordinate 4,138,553 of OU696534.1, forward strand.
GTCGGAAAATTTTTTTGTGGAAATTACACACGGAATGACAAACTTATATATACCCTTCTCACGATGGTGAAGGGTATAAAAAGGGGTACAATTCGATTTTAGTGATTTTGCTCAAAAAAAAAAAAAAAACAAAATTAAATAGGGCTTTTAGAGGAGATACCAGCAAAAGAAAAATTTGTTGCCGGTCACGCCTATTTTCGAGGGGGCGGGCCCTTAAAGTTGAAAATACATAGGCCTATATCTCGGGAACTACTGGGTGTCTGATAATTTGTAATGCATTAAATAAAAGGTATTAAAAATACCTTTCCAACGATATATATCATGATTATAAAATATGGACCGAATATGGGTTAAATCCGAAAAGAATATTTTTTGACCCGAATTTATTTGTTTTTTGGAAATGATTCTATATGGCAGATATGACAAATTATGGACCGATCTTCTTAAACTTTGGAACAGTTATTTTCATGCATATGAGGATATTTCACGTCGAATTTCAACATAATAACGGTATATATACGATATATATTAGAATTAACGTGGATTTCGAGAGTGGACCTTATGTGGGGGATATTGTGAAATATGGACCGATATTCTCAAAATCCAGCAGTTAGATTTAGGCATGTATGTAAATGATCCGTGTAAAATTTTGGATTGGTACCCTTATTTATAAGCGATTTATGGGTATTAAAGTGATTTTCGGAAGAGGGCTTTAAATGGGGCATACGGTTAAAAATAGACCGAAATTCACAAAATTTTGTGGGATGATTTTTGTATATATTAAAATGATCTGTGCAAAGTTTTGAGTCGGTACCGATATTTATACAATATATATAGGGAAAAATCTCTTTTTCAGATGTGGTCCTTGTATGGGAGCTATGACCAGTTCTGGGCCGACCACCATAAAATTTAGTACAGCAATTTATTTGCCTATAAAGAGTATTTATGTCAAATTGTAGCCGTTTAACATTATTTATATCTCTTTTATACGTATTGAAGTGAATTTTGGAAGTGGACTTCATATGGGGTCTATGGTCAAACATGGACCGAACTAAAAAAAATTTCGTTTTGCGATTTCTTTTTGCATAAAACTTATTTTTGCTGAATTTTGTCGTGATATTCCAATTTTATAGGCATTTATGTATAATTGAGCAATATTTCGGGAAGATTTTTGTATGGGGGCTATGACCAATTTTGGGCCGACCACCATAAAATTTAGTACAACAATTTATTTGTCTATAAAGAGTCTTTTTGTCAAATTTTAGCCGTTTAGCATTATTCATATCTGTTTTATACGTATTTAAATGAATTTTGGAAGTGGACTTTATATGGGGTCTATGGTCAAACATGGACCGAACTAAAAAAAATTTCGTTTTGCGATTTCTGTTTGTGTAAAACTTATTTTAGCTGAATTTTGTCTTATTTCGGGAATATATATATTTGTATGGGGGCTATAAGAAATCATGGACCGATTCTTACTATTTTCCGCACACTTTCTTCTTTTATAGTACAAACAACGTATACAAAATTTCATGGTATTATCTGCAATAGTTTTCAAAATATTGCAATAAAATGGATGAAAAATATCAAATTTTTATTGAGGTGGTCTCACATATAGGTTCATAACTCTGGTTAACCTAAACCGATTTTGCTGATTTGAAATAGCAAACTTCTCGAAAGCACTTCTGACAGAATTATTGAAGGTTTGGATCCCGAGTATATCTGGGGACTTCAAAAAACTGATTTCAACAGACAGACAGACAGACGGACATGGCTTAATCGACTTCGCTATCTATAAGGATCCAGAATATATATACTTTATAGGGTCGGAAAATTTTTTTGTGGAAATTACACACGGAATGACAAACTTATATATACCCTTCTCACGATGGTGAAGGGTATAAAAAGGGGTACAATTCGATTTTAGTGATTTTGCTCAAAAAAAAAAAAAAAAAACAAAATGAAATAGGGCTTTTAGAGGAGATACCAGCAAAAAAAAAATTTATTGGCGGTCACGCCTATTTTCGAAGGGGCGGGCCCGTAAAGTTGAAAATATATAGGCCTATATCTCGGGAACTACTGGGTGCTTGATAATTTGTAATACACTAAATGAAAGGTATTAAAAATACCTTTCCAACGATATATATCATGATTATAAAATATAGACCGAATATGGGCTAAATCCGAAAAAAATATTTTTAGACCCGAATTTATTTGTTTTTTGGAAATGGTTCTTATATGGCAGCTATGACAAATTATGGGCCGATCTTCTTAAATTTTGGAACAGTTATTTTCATGCATATGAGGATATTTCACGTCGAATTTCAACATAATAACGCTATATTTAAGATATATATTAGTATTAAAGTGGATTTCGAGAGTGGACCTTATGTGGGGGATATAGTCAAATATGGACCGATATTTTCAAAATCCAGCAGTTAGATTTAGGCATGTATGTAAATGATCCGTGTAAAATTTTGGATTGGTACCCTTATTTATAAGCGATTTATGAGTATTAAAGTGATTTTCCGAAGAGGGCTTTATATGGGGCATACAGTTAAAAATAGACCGAAATTAACAAAATTTTGTGAAATGATTTTTGTATATATTAAAATGATCTGTGCAAAGTTTTGAGTCGGTACCGATATTTATACAATATATATAGGGAAAAATCTCTTTTTCAGATGTGGTCCTTGTATGGGAGCTATGACCAGTTCTGGGCCGACTACCATAAAATTTAGTACAACAATTTATTTGCCTATAAAGAGTATTTAGGTCAAATTTTAGCCGTTTAACATTATTTATATCTGTTTTATACGTATTTAAATGAATTTTGGAAGTGGACTTCATATGGGGTCTATGGTCAAACATGGACCGAACTAAAAAAAATTTCGTTTTGCGATTTCTTTTTGCATAAAACTTATTTTTGCTGAATTTTGTCGTGATATTCCAATTTTATAGGCATTTATGTATAATTGAGCAATATTTCGGGAAGATTTTTGTATGGGGGCTATGACCAATTTTGGGCCGACCACCATAAAATTTAGTACAACAATTTATTTGTCTATAAAGAGTCTTTTTGTCAAATTTTAGCCGTTTAGCATTATTCATATCTGTTTTATACGTATTTAAATGAATTTTGGAAGTGGACTTTATATGGGGTCTATGGTCAAACATGGACCGAACTAAAAAAAATTTCGTTTTGCGATTTCTGTTTGTGTAAAACTTATTTTAGCTGAATTTTGTCTTGATATTTATCATTAAGCCATATTTCGGGAATATATATATTTGTATGGGGGCTATGAGAAATCATGGACCGATTCTTACTATTTTCCGCACACTTTCTTCTTTTGTCATACAAACAACGTATACAAAATTTCATAGTATTATCTCCAATATATTTCAAAATATTGCAATAAAATGGACGAAAAATATCAAATTTTTATAGAGGTGGTCTCACATATTGGTTCATAACTCTGGTTGACCTAAACCGATTTTGCTGATTTTAAATAGCAAACTTCTCGAAAGCACTTCTGACAGAATTATTGAAGGTTTGGATCCCGAGAATATCTGGGGACTTCAAAAAACTGATTTCAACAGACAGACAGACAGACAGACAGACAGACGGACATCGCTTAATCGACTTCGCTATCTATAAGGATCCAGAATATATATACTTTATAGGGTCGGAAAATTTTTTTGTGGAAATTACACACGGAATGACAAACTTATATATACCCTTCTCACGATGGTGAAGGGTATAAAAAAGGGGTACAATTCGGTTTTAGTGATTTTGCTCAAAAAAAAAAAAAAAAAAAAATCAAATAGGGCTTTTAGAGGAGATACCAGCAAAAAAAAACTTTGTTGCCGGTCACGCCTATTTTCGAGGGGGCGGGCCCTTAAAATTGAAAATACATAGGCCTATATCTCGGGAACTACTGGGTGTCTGATAATTTGTAATACATTAAATAAAAGGTATTAAGAATACCTTTCCAACGATATATATCATGATTATAAAATATGGACCGAATATGGGTTAAATCCGAAAAGAATATTTTTTGACCCGAATTTATTTGTTTTTTGGAAATGGTTCTATATGGCAGGTATGACAAATTATGGGCCGATCTTCTTAAATTTTGGAACAGTTATTTTTATGCATATGAGGATATTTCACGTCGAATTTCAACATAATAACGGTATATATACGATATATATTAGAATTAACGTGGATTTCGAGAGTGGACCTTATGTGGGGGATATTGTGAAATATGGACCGATATTCTCAAAATCCAGCAGTTAGATTTAGGCATGTATGTAAATGATCCGTGTAAAATTTTGGATTGGTACCCTTATTTATAAGCGATTTATGGGTATTAAAGTGATTTTCGGAAGAGGGCTTTATATGGGGCATACGGTTAAAAATAGACCGAAATTCACAAAATTTTGTGGGATGATTTTTGTATATATTAAAATGATCTGTGCAAAGTTTTGAGTCGGTACCGATATTTATACAATATATATAGGGAAAAATCTCTTTTTCAGATGTGGTCCTTGTATGGGAGCTATGACCAGTTCTGGGCCGACCACCATAAAATTTAGTACATCAATTTATTTGCCTATAAAGAGTATTTATGTCAAATTGTAGCCGTTTAACATTATTTATATCTCTTTTATACGTATTGAAGTGAATTTTGGAAGTGGACTTTATATGGGGTCTATGGTCAAACATGGACCGAATTAAAAAAAATTTCGTTTTGAGATTTCTTTTTGTATAAAACTTATTTTTGTTGAATTTTGTCTTGATATTCCAATTTTATAGGCATTTATTTATCATTAAGCCATATTTCGGGAAGATTTTTGTATGGGGGCTATGACCAATTCTGGGCCGACTACCATTAAATTTAGTACCACAATTTATTTGCCTATAAAGAGTATTTATGTCAAATTTTAGCCGTTTAACATTATTTATATCTCTTTTATACGTATTGAAGTGAATTTTGGAAGTGGACTTTATATGGGGTCTATGGTCAAACATGGACCGAATTAAAAAAAATTTCGTTTTGAGATTTCTTTTTGTATAAAACTTATTTTTGCTGAATTTTGTCTTGATATTCCAATTTTATAGGCATTTATTTATCATTAAGCCATATTTCGGGAAGATTTTTGTATGGGGGCTATGACCAATTCTGGGCCGACTACCATAAAATTTAGTACGACAATTTATTTGCCTATAAAGAGTATTTATGTCAAATTTTAGCCGTTTAACATTATTTATATCTCTTTTATACGTATTGAAGTGAATTTTGGAAGTGGACTTTATATGGGGTCTATGGTCAAACATGGACGGAATTAAAAAAAAATTTCGTTTTGAGATTTCTTTTTGTATAAAACTTATTTTTGCTGAATTTTGTCTTGATATTCCATTTTTATAGGCATTTACTTATCATTAAGCCATATTTCGGGAATATATATATTTGTATGGGGGCTATAAGAAATCATGGACCGATTCTTACTATTTTCCGCACACTTTCTTCTTTTATAGTACAAACAACGTATACAAAATTTCATGGTATTATCTGCAATAGTTTTCAAAATATTGCAATAAAATGGATGAAAAATATCAAATTTTTATGGAGGTGGTCTCACATATAGGTTCATAACTCTGGTTAACCTAAACCGATTTTGCTGATTTTAAATAGCAAACTTCTCGAAAGCACTTCTGACAGAATTATTGAAGGTTTGGATCCCGAGTATATCTGGGGACTTCAAAAAACTGATTTCAACAGACAGACAGACAGACAGACAGACAGACAGACAGACAGACGGACATGGCTTAATCGACTTCGCTATCTATAAGGATCCAGAATATATATACTTTATAGGGTCGGAAAATTTTTTTGTGGAAATTACACACGGAATGACAAACTTATATATACCCTTCTCACGATGGTGAAGGGTATAATAAAGTGTGTTTGTTTTGTGTTTGGCCGATCAATGTGTAACAAAAAGACTGAATTATAATTTTAGTTTTAATGTATTATTTTTTGTTTTGTTTTTTTAGTTTAAGTTATTGAATTGTTTCTTATATAAAATTTTTATTTAAAAATTGTATTACGCCTTTGATTTTTAAACATTTGGTTTTCTGTCTACACTAAAGACTATGCTGTAGTGTATATGATAGTAATGTAAAAATCTGATTATTGTACACTGCACCATATAAAAAATCTAAGCGAGCGCACACAACAACAATACAACAAAAATTTTTTTGTATAAATGTGTTCAACTTGTTACTCATCAGCTATGTTCTCTCGTTGTTTATTATTGTTGTTGGCACACATTGTGTGTGTCATGCAAAACAAGAAGTAAGTGCATTGAAGTATTTGCTAAAAAATAAAATGTCTTAAGTGGCATTCAAGACAACATTTGCAACCCTTTAATATATACATAGTCATATATAAAAATATACAAATAGTGATACATATGTATATAGGTACAAGTGTAAAAATATAAATCCCTAATTTTCCCCTATACACAGTGTACATATGTATATACGTGCATAGGTATCATAGATGGGCAAAAACCATTAAAAAAGTACTGCATTACTATTTCCATTACCAATAAACTTTTACTGGTACTGGAATTTTTCATTTAATTACCAGTAAATTTTTACTGGTAATGAAGATTGAATTCCAGTACCAGTAAATATTTATTTCTAATTAAACAAATATTACATTACCAGTAAACATTTACTGGTAATTAAATGAAAAATTGCAGTACAGTACAATACGCATATAAGAAAGTCTAAAAATGCACCGATTTTCTTTCTTATATGCGAGCTTTCTTATAAAGAAAACACGCATATAAGAAAGATACTTTCTTATATCTGTAACACGCATATAAGAAAGATATTTTCTTATATAAATCAGTAACAGAATTTAAAAAATATTTATATATAAATCTGTTTAATAATACATACTACTCATCATTTTGTACTAAATTTCGTTTATTTGTCGTACAAATATAAATATGTACATATGTATGTAAGTACTCAACTAAAGATAGGAACATAACAAAAACAAAACAGGTGATTGCACTTTACTTAAAATAACATTTGATAAAAAAAAAGTAATTTGGCAAAAAAAAAATATTAATTCATAGTTTTAAAATAAAATTTATAAAAAATCAGTAAGAAGAATGAATACATAGTTTAAAAACAGGCGTTTACTTAAAAAATACTATGAAGTAACACTGAAAAAATCTTGAATTTTCTTTTGGACGAGCTCCTTTTCATGGGTTTTAAAGAGAATATCTTCTAATTTACAAATAGAATCGTTGCCTTCGTCAAGGTCTAGATATTCTTTAAGAATAAAGAAGGCTTTAATAACATCATCTCTTTTTGGCTTTTCGAGTGCTTCTAGTTCATTTTGCAAGTCATCAGCATCATCACAAAGGATTTCATTAAGTAGTTCTTCCTCATTTATTTCTCCAAAGCAATCGTTCTCTTCGTCTTCAAAATCTTTACAAAAGTAATCTTCGTCACATTCATCCGATTCATCTTGACATACTTCTTCGCATATCATTTCCTTCGGGATTCCCGATTTTCGAAAGCAATTTTTTATGGTTTGTGGAGTTACTAGCCACCAAGACCGTTTTACAATATACAAAGCATCTAAAATGCTAAAATTTTTTAAAAAAGTGTCCATGTGACCACTTTCAATAGCTAGAACTTGCTTGCGAGTTAAACATTTCCTATACTGTGCTTTAAACGACTGGATGATACCTGTTAAAAGATTAAAATTTGCTTGTATGTGCATACATAGACTTAGATAATTGAAACTTAAAACATCTTACCCTGGTCCAACGGCTGAATAAGGCTTGTGGTGTTAGGTGGTAAGAACAGCACTTCAATGTTTTCTGGCGTAAAGTTTAATTTATGACAAGATGCGTTATCAATCAGCAACAAAATTTTTTTATTCTTCTTTGCAAACATTTCATCCAGCTCTCTCATAATTTCGCACCATAAAATGCTGGTCATCCAGGCTTTAGTATTAAATTTGTAAGGCACAGGCATATGCTTTCCACGAAAACATCGCGGATTTTTCGATTTTCCAATTGAAAACAGAAGCTTGTCAGAACCAGTAGCATTACAGATACAAAGCAATGTTAAACGATTTTTTAGAACTTTTTGTCCTCGAACGTTTTTATTGGCTGGTGCATATGTTTTATTAGAAATAGCTTTGTACATTAAGCCGGTCTCATCTGCATTGTAGATTTCGTCAAGCTTATATTCATTTAACTTATCTGGAAGGACATTTTCTTTAAAAAGATCGGCAGCTTCCACGTCGCCGGAACTAGCCTCTCCATGAATATTTCTGAACCTAATATTTTCCTGCTTTTTCCAGCGATGTAACCATCCTGAATTTCACATTTACAAAATCACTGTGTTCTTAAAAAGTAATGAAACTTTATTTTCATGACGATTTCAGTTTTATTTTTTTTCAAATAACTATTTAAAGAAATATGAGAAAAAACAAAAATTGTCATGCTAAAGTGAATGGTTAACATTTTAATTACAATTCGTGACACAAATTATCAATGTATCTGACTACCCGATATTATCAAAATACTCACACAATGTTTATATATGTCTTTAACATTGCATTTTTCAATGTACAAAATATGAAAAATACTTTCGGGCTTTTATATTTGCTAAGAAGTTTTCAAATTAAGTGGGAATACATACAAAAAGTGTTGAAGAATAATTTTTGTAAACCGAATACTCGATGCTACAACTACTCATTGTCGATAAAGACAACTTTCTATGTCACTAAAAAATTAAACAAACAAAATAAAACAAACTAAATAAAAAATAAATTTTATATTATATATACTATGCCCAAAATGGATTAAATTTGAAAGGAGCAATGAAGACATTTTAAAATCAAAAAGGCACTTTTACAACAAGTTCCAATTGCCTGGTATCATTGGTTGTGTAGATGGCAGTCATGTCAAAATTAAAGCACCAGCCAAGGATAGCCATCTATTTTACAATAGAAAGGGATATTTTAGTTTAAACGTAATGACTGTAAGTAGAAAAAAAAACAATTTATATAACACTGAGAAATTTAATTTTTAGATATGTGATCATTTAATGAACATCATTGCAGTAAACGCATGTCATCCTGGAGCTTGTCATGACGCATTAATTTGGAAACTCAGTGGGTAATGGGGGCTATTCATTGGAACCATTTTTACTCACACCTTATAGATGTCCAGAAATAAATAAATAAAAAAAGCTAATCCGGGGTGTTTTTCCATAAATTTTAGCATTGACTGCTCTTGTTCCGCATTTTTGTGCTTACCCCTTTAAAACAGAAGTAAACTTACAATAAAGAAAATTATGTATAAATTTCAAGTTATTTACTTACATTTTGCTATTTTCGCAACAAATATTCAAAAAATTATATTAAAAATTATTTTTTTTACCAAAAAGTTTTTTTCATGCGTCTATTTGCTTTCGGTTTCAAATTACTTTTTTTGTGGTGAAAATCATTTGTAGAACACATCAATTCCTCTTGAAACAAACTGGAAATGAAATTTTCATTTTTATTTCACTTTTACGAATTCAAGAACACAACCTGAATGGAATTTTCACTTTCATTTCATTTTACGAATATAGAACACAGGCGAATATTTACTGGTAATGCATATTTTTTTTAATTACCAGTAAATTTTTACTGGTACTGCAATTTTCATTTCATTACCATTAAAAATTTACTGGTACTTGAAGTTGATTTCAATTACCAGTAAAACAATTTACTGGTAATTGAAATTTTACTGGTACTGGAATGTGCCCAACTATGATAGGTATATATAAAAATATACAAATAGTGATACATACATACATATGTATGTATATACAAGTGTAAAAATATAAATTGCTAATTTTCGCATAACTAATCGTGCGCTTACATATTTATATATAAAAGAAAAATTTGCACATACAAAGTGCAAAAATATAAACCGTTATTTTTCATCAATTCCTCTTGAAACAAACTGGAAATGAAATTTTCATTTTTACGAATTCAAGAACACAACCTGAATGGAATTTTCACTTTCATTTCATTTTACGAATATAGAACACAGGCGAATATTTACTGGTAATGCATATTTTTTTTAATTACCAGTAAATTTTTACTGGTACTGCAATTTTCATTTCATTACCATTAAAAATTTACTGGTACTTGAAGTTGATTTCAATTACCAGTAAAACAATTTACTGGTAATTGAAATTTTACTGGTACTGGAATGTGCCCAACTATGATAGGTATATATAAAAATATACAAATAGTGATACATACATACATATGTATGTATATACAAGTGTAAAAATATAAATTGCTAATTTTCGCATAACTAATCGTACGCTTACATATTTATATACTTATAAAAGAAAAATTTGCACATACAAAGTGCAAAAATATAAACCGTTATTTTTCTCATTCCTCAAATAAAATAAAAAGACGATAAAATCAAGAATCAAACAAAAGTAAAAATAATCTCTTTAATTTAAAGAAGACAACAAACGTAACAACAAGAAATAGAGAAAACATAAAAAAGGAAAGAAATATTAAGAGAATTTAAAAAACTAATAATTGCAATAAAATTTGCATTCAGTGCGTTCAAACGAAAAACAAAATAAATTCCAACAAATCTCTTAATCTCGCAGTTACTGTGTTTGCAAAACAAAAAATTTCATCCCCCAAAAATCAAAACCGGAAATTGTTATCTATTTGCTCAGCTTCTCTTGATCATACAAGTAAGTTCATAATATAAATCCGTTCTCTTACACATTTGTTTTTTTTAAGTGTTTCTTGAATACTCTTTTTGCAAGTTGCAACATTAAAACCGTGTTCTTATAATTTTAGTCTCATTTAGTGGTTGCTCGAATGCTCTTAGTTGCAATAAAAATAAAAGTGGTTTTCTAATATTTGTTGATTTATTTAAATAAAGTAAATTAAAGAGAAACTTAAACTAGAAAATAATTGTATTGGGTCATTAAAAGGAAATTCAAGTAAAATATAAAATAATTTCTCTTAGTTAAATAAGAGAGTTTGCAAATATTCTCATCACAGATGGGAATTTCAAAAAAAAATATTTCATAATTTATAAAACATTGAAATAATAATAATAAAGAAGAACATTATAAGACACGGAATTTAAATTTATGTGCGATGAAAGCATAATAAAATAACAAAGAAAAAGACACTAGTTTTGTTTGAATTCAGTACTACACTAGAGCCCCGACTTGCGTCGTCCCGATTTGCGTCGTTTCGGATTGCGTCGCTTTTTAAAAACTGGAAAAATTCGATTTGCGTCGTTGCAATTTCAACTTGCGTCGGTCCGAGTTGCGTCGTTTTGACCCCAATTTGCGTCGGTTCGATTTGCGTCGTTTTGTTTCCGATTTGCGTCGTTTCTATTTCCATTTGCGTCACTAAAAACGGTTACATTTTTTTACTGCAGCATTGTGGATTACCATTTTTAGCATTTGTAGTGCCTGATTTAGCATCTTTCCTGTCTTTTAGCATTTTTACAAGTTCTGGCAACACTAATCGTCACCTGTACTTTAAGAAGTTTTCATATTGTGTGAAATAAGGGGAATTCCTTTTTCTTTGTTACATAAGTGGTGCTAAGAACCACTGGCTGGTTGTGGTAAGAATTTAGTGTGTGATTCGCCAGAGTACATTCAGGACGTACAAAATGAGTCAAAGTAAAAGAAAAGTAATAACTTTGGAATTAAAATTGGACGTAATAAAACGTTTTAAATCGGGAGAAAAAGCTGTTAATATAGGAAGAGCTCTTGGACTAGCACCTACAACAGTAAGAACAATTTGCAACAGAGACAGTGACAAAATAAATCAATTGGCTGAAATTGTCACACCACACCAATCTAAACAAGATACTATAGCAAGAAATTCCTTATTAGTTAAGATGGAGTCCCTTCTTTCAATTTGGATACATGATCAAAATAAGCGAAGAATGCCACTGAGCAAGGACGTAATAAGAAATAAAGCTCTTTCTATTTTCTCCGACCTTAAGAAAAATACTGCATCTAGTAGTAACGGAAATTCTGATGATTTCGTAGCCAGCAATCGATTTAAAACACGGGCAAATTTACATAATGTGGCATTAAAAGGAGAGTCAGCCAGTGCAGATTCAGTAGCTTCAGAGACGTTTAAGCTTGAGCTGAAAGCCATAATTGAAAAAGGAGGCTATTCTGCTAAGCAGATTTTGAATGCCGACGAAACAGGTCTTTTTTGGAAACGGTTGCCATCAAGAACTTACTTGTCAAAAAATGAAAAAGCATGCCCTGGATATAAAGCAGCGAAGGATCGGCTAACACTTCTTTTGGGAGGAAACGCAGAAGGAGATTTTAAATTTAAACATTTTTTGATATACCAATCAGAAAATCCAAGGGCAATGAAAAGTATAAACAAAAGAGACCTTCCGGTTCACTGGCGCTCTAATAAAAAGGCATGGATGACCGCAACCCTGTTTAAAGATTGGTTAGAAAATTGTGCAGTTCCTGAGTTTAAACGCTATTGTTCCTCTCAACAAATTGAGTTAAAAATGCTTTTGTTAGTCGATAACGCACCAGGACATCCAATTTTTTCAGATGACTTATCGGAGCATGTAAAAGTTGTTTTTATGCCGCCTAACACAACATCACTTATTCAACCTATGGACCAGGGCGTAATTTCGAACTTTAAAATGTACTACTTACGCCGAACTTTTCGGCAACTTCTTGATGAAACAGACAAAAATGATAAACTCTCTATGAAAGACTTCTGGAAAAACTACAACATAGTGAAAGCTATTGGAAATATACATTTATCTTGGGAAGAAGTTAAGGCATCCTCCATGAAAGGGAGTTGGCGGCAATTATGGCCAGAACTTATTAATGGAGCCGAAGATAGTGTCGATGATGTTCCAAACGTTAGTAACGAGTTGGCTAATTTAGCTAGAGAAGCAGAATTTGACGGAATGGAAGAAGGTGATATTAATGAATTTTTGCTGGTTCACGATGAGGAGCTTGATAATGAAAATTTATTAGCCATTGATATTCAGCATGTTTCAGAAGAAGATGTCATAATAAATGATGATACATTAGAAGAAAAAAAATTAACAATCGCCAATATTTCAAAAGCTATGCAATTAATTTCCCATGCAATGGATATATTTTCTGAAAACGATCCTGAGGAAACCCGTAGCACAGGCGTAGCAGCATCCGTTGATCAAGCCATTAGTTGTTACAAAGAAATTTTTCAACAAAAAAAATCTTTAAAAATTCAACAAACTTTAGACATTTTTGTTAAAAAAACAGTAAGACCATCCAATCAAATGGACATAAGTGTTGTTGATTTAGATTTATCATCTGAAGAAAGCGCAATGTTAACTAAATGAATTACAATTGTTTAATGCATCTACATACTTTTTATGAATACATATGTAAATGAATTTAATTTTTGTTATTTTTTTTCTTAATTTATTGTTTTGTTTTTTTTTATAATATGTAATTATAAACATTTGTTGAAGTAAATAAAATGAATAAAAATGTATTTATACTTGTTTTTTATCAAAAATACAAAATTTTTTGCTTTGTTTTGAATATTTTCCCCAATAAATCAAATTTCAGTGCATTTATATAGAAAAAGGTGATTCAATTTGCGTCGTTTCGATTTGCGTCGCATTTCTCCCGCCCCATTAACGACGCAAGTCGGGGCTCTAGTGTATTTCAAAATCACGAATTTTCATGCCGAAACCCATACAGTCCACACATATTAAGATCAATTAAGAACAACAGAAAAATTTGAAAAGTACTTAACAATAAATGAAAACATAAAATAGTTAATGCCTTCACATTACATATAGCATTTGTTATTGAGCAATTCCATATGAAAGCGATCACCTTTTGGACGACCCCTCTCCGATTTTAAAATAAATAGTCTCAATCGATTGCCAAGCAAAAAATAATGTACCTACATATTTTTTTTTTTTTTATAGTGACTGGTTTAGTGGTGGTGTACACCACTGTCTGTGACAAAATTGAAGAATTCTTCATAAGGGACCTCATTGAAAATTTTTAAAAAAAAACTACTAAAGCGATCGCAACGAGTGATAGCTCGTTGGAAAGGTATTGAATCAGGCTTTAATTAAAAAATAAAATTTTCCTAATTTTTCTTAGAAATTTACCTTTAAATTTTCCCAAATTAAATTTTCCGCTTTTCCACAGAAGCACCTAAATTTTCCGGCTAATTTTTTTTTGGATTCCTCATAATTTTTGCTTTAAGAATCAGCAATAAAAAAATGGGCCCCGACTCCTTGTTTGGACAGGAGAAGAGCATTTAAGAGACCACCTTGTTAAAAATACATTTTAAAAATTATTTTACAGTTAAAAATACATTTATGAAGAAAAAATCAATTTTTTTTAAGAGCCCCAAGTTGAGTGTGTAGTCAGAGCTGCCAGTATTTTTTCAGAGCTTATCCCCAATTTTTGATTTGTCATCCCCAAAAATCCCCAAACTGATATTTTTGATTCAAATTTTTATTTTATTTGAAAAATAACATATTTATTCAATAAAATTCATTTTTATCGATAGCTACATATATTAATATTCAAACGAATTCGATTTGTATATATAAATCTTGTAAAGAAAAAATTACACATAATATAGTTGTACCTATGTAGATAAAAAATTATTTACCAGAGTGTACAATTTCAAAAACTTCAGAATCAAAATCTTCTGATGCATCAGCCTCAGAAATGTTATTATACATATTGCTTGTATTAAAAAGCTTTTGCATTTCAGCAGATGGATGAAATTTCTCACAACAAAGTGAATTATTTTTAAAGTATGTGTTTATTCTGAGAAGTGCTTCCGTGCCAAACCATGCGAAAGAAACCATCCACTATAAATAATAACACACATTTTTAGACATGCCAGACGCACATTTTTTAGCTCAAAAATCATTCTTGTTAGCATCGGTTATAAAAAAAAATCTCCAAAAAATACCCTAAAATTGTGTTGTCATCCTCAACAAATCCCCAAGATAAAATTTTTATCCTAAATCACGAAAAAAAATCCTCAATTTGGGGATAAATCCCCTAAACTGACAACGCTGTGTGTAGTGAATATGGTCTGCCTGCCTTCACAAGATCGGCCATAAATCCATGGATAATAGCAGCAGTGGCATGTAATGGCACACCAAACCCGACTGAGGCTACAGGTCATAAAATGTTTTGTCAATTTTTTAAATTACCAGTACTGCGATTCACTAACTTTTAACGATCCGACAATCGTAACATTTATCGACATAAATAGTCGTTTGCAGTAACGATTGTGTGATTCTGTAACTTTTTTTTAACGATAGTATACAGCTGTTTTTTTGTACTCATTTAATTTAATAAAATGTGGCACCCTGTGTACAAAGTGTCAAAATAAGCGAAAAGCACAAAAGAGAATGGAAAAAAAACAAATAGAATTGTGCATAATTTGGGAGTTTTGTTTATTTTTGTAAATTTTGACTTAAGTAAGGTAAGTAAAAAAATGTATGATTTAATTATCTTTTTATTTTGTTATTTTATTTACATTTATATACATACATTTTAAGTGCATTTAACAGATTGGCGACCAATTCAAATTCTAAAAGGAGCCGCTGATAGCATCCAGTTGCATAAAAACGTAAAGACGAAAGCACCTAGCAAAATAAAATACTTAAAATTTTATTTTAACTTGAAGCTGGCATGTCTTACCTGCTTTTCTGTCGATATAGATGTTATTCTAGATCCTCTTAGTTGATCATCTAACTCAAAAATTAAATTTTCAGCCAAGTCCGGAGTGAGTCGGTATAATTTTTGAAATTCCTCCGCTGTCAACTCAAAAGAATTGTCCAAATCCCGAAGAATACGACGATTAACTGCTGGAACGTCAAAAATTTGGTCATCCCTTGCTAATTCGTATGCCAAATACTCAAAAGCCATTTTAAACACAAAATAAACTTATATACACACTTTATATAATAAATAAACACAAAATAAACTTATATACACACTTTATATAATAAATAGACTTTATCGATAAAATAAACACAACTAAAATTTTTGTCGCTAATATAACGAGAGAAAAACTTGTTAAGAGTAACAGCTGACTTCAGCCGACAGCGAATATCGTTAAAAATGTTACTGAATTGCAAATTCGATAAATTTTCGTTATATTTATTTTAACGATACGATTATCGTTAAAAAAGTTAGTGAATCGCAGTACAGGTAATAAATATTTCGCCTAAAATGACACGTGCAGAAACAAGTCATAAAACACGGATTTTCCATAAATATGGGGAAATATTTATTACCTGGTGTTTACGCGCGTAGTGTAAATGTCCCCCAATCATTGTTCATAGGATTGCTAATTGTTTTGTTAAGTTAAATTGTTGTTATTTTGTGTTGATGCTGTATGTATACTGATATTATTGTTATTGTTTGTAAAACCCCCTACAAGTACGGTACGTGTACAAAGAAAAGAAAAACTGAAAATAAACCCCTTGAATTTATATTTGAATTAAATTAACCCCGCCTTTTTATTTTCGAGGAAATATTTCAAGAAAAACATTTTGGTCCTTTCGAACCGGATTTAAACCCCCGAGTCCCCTTGAAATATTTTCAAGAAAATATTTTTTATTTTCAGAATCCCCAGTGTTTCATTTTCTTCATCAATCCCCAAACATCGTTTTGCGATCATCCTCATCATTTTAATAACAACCCCCATTTTCCATTAACACTTTAATCAAAAGGTAAGTTGTGTGTTTTTTAATATTGTTAAAAGTAAAAAAGTTAAAAGTGATAATATAAAAAACAAGAGAACCAACAAGTGCGCGAATCAATTTGCCGTCGGCAAAACACCACAGTGAATTTGTGTTTGTGTTTAAATTTTTTGCTCCACATTTTTTTACCCCTTCATTCGCGTGTGTTTTTACTTATAATTAATTATTAATTTTTTAAATAATAAATAATTAATTGTTTACATAATAAAAAATTAATTTTTTTAAATAAAAAATAAATAATTGATTTTTTTAAAAGTGAGTATTGGAACCACAGACCCCCTGTTTATAAGTATTAACACTTAATCGCTGTTTTATAGATAATAAATAAAATAACCCTGCAAATAAGTAAGTGCAATCTATTGTACTTATTATTAAAAGCACAACCGTGAGTATTTACTGTGTCTTTGTTGGTTTTCTTTTGTTTTTCATTATATGGTCACACACACACAACGTACACTAGTGCTGCACATTTTTATTCGTGCGAAAACCCGGTTACTATTTAATTAATTGTGAAAAGTGAATTTTTACTTTTTTATTAATTTTTTTGCCCTAAAAATTTAAGTAATTAATTAAATAAATTTTTTAATCGCTATAAACGAATAATTTATTAGTGAATATATAATATTCGATTTACCCATAGTGGGTACCCGTTAATATTTTGCAGCAGCACAAGTGTTTTTAATAGATTTTTTCTGTTTTTTAATTTAACGAAGTTCTTTTTACACTTACGGAATTCCTTATTAAGTGATACTTAACCCGATTTTATTTCCTAATATCACAAATTTAACCCGATTTTATATATATACATATATATATATTGTACGTGATATTAACTCATTGTATTGAACAAGGAATCCGAGTGTCAAAAATTCGCTTTGTTGAATATATATTTTTATTATACCCAGTATATATATAATTTTATTCTATAAATTTATTTTATACATTTTATTTCGCCTGAAAGAATTTGTTACTCTTTTTTAAATTGGATAGATTTATCTATTTTTACCCGCAGTTTCGTTATCGTTTCTTCTCTGTTAGAAAAAGCAAATTTTTAATCTTATTTTTTCCTCACGTTGGACTTAAATTTTTACTCGCGTTTTGTAAATAATTTTTATGAAAATTTCTCCATATCGATTGAGATCAAGAATGGATTTGACTACTTTAATCCGCAATGCCGACCGTATGGCAGACTTTGAGGCATATATTGCCAGTATACCCGTGGTGGAACACCAACTCGGTGCTTTAAGTAGTCATGAGGAAGAGCTCAAACGGTTATGGGAAGCTGTTCGGTTATCTTATGACTCTTTATTAATAGAGGCCGAAAAGTTGAAAGATCCCCAGATTATCGAACTGAAAGCCAAGTACTTTCAGTCTTACGGCACATACACCCGGGGGATATCTCTTATAACAGGTCACCTAGAACGACTTAAATTATCGACACAGGGCGAAAGGTCCATTGCGCAGTCTGCGCCAATGATTAATTTACCTCCGTGCGACACCCCAATATTCTATGGTGACTATAAGAGTTGGCCCTCATTTCGAGATATGTTCTCAGCTTTGTATGGTAATAACCCCCATTTAACCCCAGTACAAAAATTGTACTACCTGTTGCAGAAAACTGCAAAGGATGCACATGATACCATACAAATTGTGCCACTTACCAACGATGGCTATGAAATCGCATGGAAAAGGTTGGTTGACACATATGAGAACAAAGATGCCCTCATAAACGAACAGCTGCGAACCCTACTAAATATTAAACCGCTTTCACAAGAATCAGGTTCGACTATTAAAAATTTGCAAAGAACGATAAACGATTGCATTACAAATTTGTCATTACTTGAAGTAACCCCTGAAATATTTTACCACGTAGTGCTGGTGTATATTTGTGCTACAAAGTTACCTGAAAACACTGAGTCTCTGGGAACAGTCCAAAAGACTTTCTAAAAATTCCCCTAAATGGGATGATATGGACGCTTTTCTAACAGCGCATTTTAAAACACTCGAGTCAATTTCTGACATAAGGCAGTCCCATTCAAACCCCGTTCAAAACTCGAACAAAAACTCCACAACTGCTAGTTCCCGAAATACCCCTAATTTTAATGCTGCTAAAAAATCGTCACATGAAAATAGACAGATTCAAAGTTTTGCGACCCAAACTGGGCAAACACTAAATGTTTGTCGTTGTTTCCTTTGTCAAGGTTCTCACCCCATTAGACTATGCCCCAGTTTTTTGAGTAAAAATGTTGATGAAAGAATGTCAATAGTGAAATGACTAAAATGTTGTTCGAACTGTTTGGCAACCTCCCACGAGTACAAGAATTGTAAAAGTATTCATGTGTGTTCACTTTGCAAACAAAAGCACCACTCCCTGCTTCATAGAGATGTAAAGTCAAATATGTCTGCCAGTAATTCACCCCAGCTCCCTATAGCCAATGGTACGACTATGCCTTCATCTCAACCCCCCGTTCATTTGAACCCCAATCCAGCTAGCAGTCCTTCTCAACCCCCGATTAATTTTGCCCCATCAACTTCTACCGCGGCTCATAATCTGCAAACTTATTCCGCACAGCTCAAGTCGAACCCCAATACAGCAGTCCTTTTGGGCTCAGCAGTTTGTATAGTGCACATAAACGACATTAGATGTGCCGCTCGAGCCTTAGTTGACCCTGGTTCGCAAGGTACCTTTATTTCAAGGAGGTTACAAAGGAAGCTTGCTACCCTGACCGACGACATGTGTACCCGTATGGATATACTTTTTGGAGGAAATGTTTATCCTAAAATTTTAACTACGGACGTCAGAATACATCCAAATGGCAACCTGATCGCCCAGAGAACTGTGTTCGGGTGGATAGTTACTGGTGAAGTTATTCAGCCCCGACCCTTACACTCTATATCATCGTTTTGTACCCATCTCGAGTTGAACACTCAACTATCGCGTTTTTGGGAACTTGAAGAAGTTCCACAAGCGACACAGTTATCTGAAGACGATAAATATTGTGAGGAACTTTACCGTACCACCACTTTTAGAAACCCCGATGGCCGTTACGTTGTCTCTCTCCCATTTCGCCGAGAATTTTCAAATGAATTGGTATTAGGAGATTCTCGTAAAAACGCCTTTTCCCAGTTTGTGCGAAATGAAACGCGTTTATTGAAAAACTCCGAATTGAAATCCCAATACGACAATGTAGTTCATGAATATATTGAAATGGGACATGCAAAAGCCGTCAAAACCCCAGTTTCCACTGCGAATAATTATTATTTACCCCATCATGTAGTGTTTAAACCCGATAGCATTACCACGAAACTCAGAGTCGTATTTAATGCTTCAAACCCTTCCTCCAATGGCGTGAGCCTTAATAATGCTCTATACCCTGGTCCTGTTTTACAGACGGATCTTACTATTTTATTGCTGCGTTGGCGATTTTTCCGTTACGTTTTTAATGCGGACATTGAGAAAATGTATCGCCAGATACTTGTCCATCCCAATCAAACCCAATATCAAAAAATATTGTTTCGTGATGATCCTGTAGCTGAAGTTAAGGACTATGAGCTTAGTACGGTCACGTTTGGAGTAAACTGTGCACCGTACTTAGCGATTCGTACTCTATTACAATTGGCTGATGATTGTAAACCCCAGAGTCCTGCGGCATCCGAAATTTTGAAAACCCAAATGTACGTTGATGACGTGCTTGCTGGCTCTCATGAGCTAGAAGACGCTTTCAAGAGACGTAATGAACTAACCCATGTTCTTGGCTCAGCTGGATTCGTTTTGTGAAAATGGACGGCCAATCATTTACGACTCTTGGAAGATTTTCCCCGTGAGAATCTGCTTGATGCAGACTTCTTAAAATTTTCGGATGCCAGTACTACTAAAACCCTAGGCTTGCGATGGGATGCGACTAAAGATTGTTTCTTTTTCAAAATTGCATCGCAGCCACGCCAGGATATTGTCACGAAACGTGGTGTCCTGTCAGAAATAGCGAAGTTGTTTGATCCAGCCGGGTGGTTTTCACCGAAAATCATTGTGGCAAAGATCATAATGCAACAAATTTGGAAAGACAAGACAGAATGGGATGAAGTTTTGAACCCCCTAACCCTATCTCAATGGAGCGCATTTTTAAACGACTACCCTAATGTCGAGAAAATTAACATTCCAAGATGGGTTGATTTTCTCCCCGAAAATGAAATGGAACTTCATGCGTTTTGCGATGCCTCTGAAAAGGCGTTCGGCGCTGCTCTATACATTCGAAATGTATCGTCCTCATCGATCACGACGCATTTGCATGCGTCAAAAACAAAGGTAGCTCCCGTGAAAACTGAAACATTACCCCGATTAGAATTGTGTGGAGCGGCTTTGATGGCAAAAATGGTAGAATCATTATGTTCCGAATTAAATCTAGACAGGAGAAAGGTTTATCTATGGACTGATTCTACTATAGTGTTATCCTGGCTTAAAAAACCCCTGTGCCATTGGCCAACCTTTGTTAAAAACAGAGTAGCGTTGATTGTGAATAAAGTTGGTAATGAAAATTGGTCACATGTGGATTCCAAGGACAACCCCGCCGATTTGGCAAGTCGTGGAATTCTTGCTAGAGATTTAATAAATAATTCTCTTTGGTGGCATGGCCCTGTATGGTTAAGACAACCTCGTGAGTACTGGCCGCGTCACCCCCCTATCGACCACCAACACCTTGAAGTTCAGTCATTTTCAGTTCAGCTCGAACGCCCGTATGACATATTAGAGCGATTTTCAGATTTATCGCGTGCAATGCGAATTACTTGGTATTTGTTCAGGTGTTTACAGTATTTGAGAACCCAAAAATGCTCGTATGATACCTTGATTTTAAGCCAGTTAGAAATGAAATTCACCCGAGATCGCTTGGTTCTTATGTGTCAGCGGAACTTTATACCGGAATATACTCAGCTTTCAAAAGGTATGCCCGTACCTTCAAAGAGCAGCCTGCTCACTTTGAACCCTTTTATAGATTCAAATGGCTTTATCAGAATAAATGGCCGACTGGCTAGATCGCACGGTTTGACGTATGACGAGCGATTTCCTAAGATTTTACCCTATTCTGCACGTTTTACTCGTTTATTTGTTGAACATGTGCACAGATGTTCTGCTCATGGCGGTCATTCGTTGATGCTTCGTCTCATTAGAATTGAATTTTGGGTTCCCAAGCTAAAAAATCTGATCCGTACAGTAATCCATAATTGTAAGGAATGTACTATTTATCGAAAGAAGTCCGGCCAGCAAATTATGGCTCCATTACCCCCCGAACGATGCTCTATATCAAGACCGTTTACTCATACTGGTTTAGATTTCGCAGGCCCCTTCGACATCAAGTCCTACATCGGTAGAGCTTGTCGAATTACTAAAGGCTATGTTTTAGTTTTCGTTTGTTTTGCAACGAAGGCTATTCATTTAGAAGCCACTGGTGATATGTCGACGGAAACATTCCTTGCGGCTTTTACTCGTTTCTTCTCTCGTCGTGGTTGTCCTTCTCACCTATACTCCGATAACGGAACTGCATTTGTCGGTGCAAATAATTTACTCGAGGTTGACCGAAAGCAGTTTTTATCTGAAATAAAGAGAAAGGTACTTGTACGGAATAGTTTTCAGCCGGTTGAATGGCATTTTATTCCCCCCGGTGCTCCTCATATGGGTGGCTTATGGGAAGCAGGCGTAAAGAGCGTGAAATCTCATTTACGGAAAATTTCTGGTGTTCAGAAATTTACTTTTGAGGAGTTTACTACCATGTTAACCCGTATAGAAGCTTGCCTAAATTCAAGACCGTTAACGGCTATGACCGATGACCCATCTGATTTAGTTCCTCTGACACCAGGTCATTTTCTGATTGGTGCGCCTCTTCTGTCACCCCCTGAACCCGATCACGCCGATATATCTTTGAGTGTTGCCAATAGGTGGCAAAAGTTGAAGATACTTCACCACCACTTTGCGCAACGGTTGAAAGAAGAGTATCTCAAAGAGCTTCATCGTCGTGTAAAATGGAAATACCCCCAGAAAGATTTCGAAGTAGGTGATTTAGTGGTTATTCGTCAAGATAATTTACCCCCTGGTGAATGGCGACTAGGACGAATAGAGAGGACTCATAATGGGCATGACTCTAAGGTCCGCACAGCGGACGTGAGAACAGCTTCAGGAATTTTTACCCGACCCATCGTGAAGCTTGTTCTCTTACCCAGTTCAGAAACCCACTAATTCTTTCTTTTTTTTCTCTCCTTTATTTTGTATTTACCCTGTAGATAATATGTCGAGTGCATCACGCCGCCTTGAGATCCATCGTAAACCCATTGAAGGTCCTTCTTTCTCTGAGACACATGCCAACACTGCTGCCAGCAACATGTACCACAACATACACAACAACATACACAACAACCACAGCACGCCGTTCAACCCAGGCCATCAACGTTCCCGGATACGACGCAAATTCCGGCGACCATTGTCATGAACATTATGAACGCTCGACCCGCGTGATCCCTAAGCCTCTTTGTTGCAGTATAGCAAGGGGGGCGGGATGTTTACGAGCATAGTGTAAATGTCCCCCAATCATTGTTCATAGGATTGCTAATTGTTTTGTTAAGTTAAATTGTTGTTATTTTGTGTTGATGCTGTATGTATACTGATATTATTGTTATTGTTTGTATAACCCCCTACAAGTACGGTACGTGTACAAAGAAAAGAAAAACTGAAAATAAACCCCTTGAATTTATATTTGAATTAAATTAACCCCGCCTTTTTATTTTCGAGGAAATATTTCAAGAAAAACACCTGGTAATTTAAGTTTAAACAGCTGTTAATTCAGGAGGTGCATTTCAAACAGTGGATAATTAGCAGCGGCAGATGTTCCCTTGAGACCGTCGTAAAGCAGATTCCGGAATTCATCGAGGAATTCGGATTCAAGTTGAATGAACTGAAGGCGCACCATTTCATATCCGAGATGCAATCGAAATTTCTAAAGGAAAGTAAGGAGAAATTAGCCCAAAATGAATTCATTGTGATAAGCGACTTTGCCGAGATTTACACTTTTCTCGTTCAGGATGAAATTCAGGCTTATCACTGGGCAAACGACCAGTGCACGGTGCATCCTTTTTGCATTTATTTCAAAAACGAACATAACGAACTACAGACCGTAAGCCTTGTTGTTGTCGCGGAGAGTTTAGCTCATAATTATGTGTCCGCTTGTTTATTTCAAATGAAACTGTTTGAATTCTTAAGATCAAAATTCGATGTAATCGACAAAGTAACGTTTTTCTCAGACGGCGCGGCTTCTCAGTACAAGAATAAAAAAAATTTTACAATCTTTGCATAATTGAAGAAGAACAAAACTGCAAGGTCGAGTGGCACTTTTTCGCGACGTCCCACGGTAAGGGCCCATGCGATGCGTTAGGGGGAACCCTAAAACGCATGGCGACTAAGGCAAGTTTGCAAAGGCCATATACTGACCAGATCTTAAAAGTACAACATTTGTTTTCGTGGATTCAAAGCAAGGAAATTGCCATTAACACAGTTTTATGCACTCAAAAAGAACACGATGCCATGGAGCGACGAATTCAAAACAGATATATTAATGTCAAAACTATAACTGGAACGCAAAATTTTCATTGCTTCATAACAAATATTTCTGATATGTCAATTATCAAAGAATGCTGAAGAGCCACGCTCGCAAAATCGTTTTGCCATCCTCCAAGAGAAAAATGATGTCCCTAACGCTGTGAATAAGCCAGTAAAACCACCTCCAATATATTTAAGAGAAAAAAACTCAAACGAACTTATAAAAATATTAGTTTCATTAATTGGTGAAAATTCTTTTTATGTGACTCCAATTAAGCGTGGCAATATTAATGAAACAAAGATTCAGGTTAATAATGAAAACGACTATCGGAGAATAGTTTCGGAATTTGAAAAACGCAAAAAGAATTTTTACACGTATCAACTTAAAAGCGCAAAAGGTCTACAAGTCGTAATTAAGGGAATTGATTCTTTTGTTGATCCTGAGGAGATCAAGAGCAGTTTGGCCGACAAAGGCTTTAAAATCAAGGCCGTATCAAATATAAGAAACAGAGATAGGATCCCTCAACCATTATTTAGAGTGGAGTTAGAACCTGGTGATGTTAAGCTAAAGAAAAATGAAACACATCCTATATATGACTTGAAATTCATAATGCACCGAAGAGTTACAGTGGAAGAACCTCATAAGCGATCTGGCCCAGTACAGTGTTCGAACTGCCAAGAATATAGTCACACTAAATCTTATTTTAAGTTGCCTACTGTTTGTGTTGTTTGTGGGGATCTTCATTGAACCTCAAAGTGCGATAAACCTAAGGATGATTCCAGGGTAAAAAGATGCAGCAATTGCGGTGGAAACCACACTGCCAACTACAGGGGTTGCCCTGTTTTCGAGGTCGTTAAACGGTCCTTGATCAACAAATCCGCTTCTACCCCTACTCAGACGACAAAAGTACCTATTACAATTATTCCCCCCGTAGCACAAGCATCCACTAGCCAATTTTCATATGCCAACGTGCTAAGATCTAACCAACCAACAGTGCAAAATGAATCACCAATAAATGATACAAACAGCCACAATTTTAGCCGTCTTGAAGGTATAATGGAGAATCTGGTGCAATCCATGAACCATTTCATGACAAGCATGACAAGTATGATGCAGGAGATGCAAAAAATGCAGTTCACGCTACTGCAGGCCATACTTAATAGACCATGAACTGTCTCAAAATATGTTTCTGGAACGCAAACGGCATACGCCAACACAAAAATGAACTTGAATATTTTCTTTTTAATACGAAAATTGATGCAATGCTGATTTCCGAGACTCATATGACGTCGAGAAGCATTTTTAAAATAAGTGGTTATACATTCTACGACACCAAGGACCCCAGAGATAGATCATGTAGTGGCTCGGCAATATTGGTCAAATCGCGAATCAAACACCATTCATTGGGTGGTCTTTCAGAGTGTTATCTTCAAGCAACAAACATCTGTATTGAGAACTTTTCTCAAAACCTCGTGATTTCGTCAGTTTACTGTCCGCCCAGATTTTCAATAACAAAAGATCAGTATAGAGATTTTTACAAATCACTAGGTAGCCGTTTCATAGCGGCTGGCGACTACAATGCTAAGCATACATTCTGGGGCTCACGACTCGTTAGCCCTAAAGGTCGTATCTTGTACGACTCCCTGTCTGAAATGGGACTGAATGTGATTTCAACCAACTTATTGGCCAACTGACCAGCAAAAAATTCCTGACGTTATCGATTTCGGCTTGGCGAAAGGGGTATCCCCGGAACTCATTGAAGTCGAGGCTTCACTGGATCTTTCTTCAGATCACTCACCCACTGTAATCACCATCAGAAGTCCTCAGCAAATCGTAACTGATGCCTTACTTCTTGTCAAACGTCTGAATTGGCTAAAATACAAAAAATACATCAGCACTCACTGCACAGAGAAACTCCCGTTAAAAACTGCTGAAGACATCGATGCCTGTATAAAAAGTCTTAATGAACATGTCGAGAAAGCCGCAGAACATGCTTCTTCTACTTACCGCCCGAATAGGTACAACAGAGTTTTTTCTGCAGATGTTGAGCAACTATTGTCTGAAAAAAGGAGATTCCGAAGAGAGTGGCAACAACACAGATCGCCCCAACTTAAAACTAGGTTGAGAGAATGTACCAAAAACCTTAGGATCTTGCTAGAAGCGCAAAAAGCAGCATCTCTCAAACAACATCTGGAAGGTCTAGACGCAAATTCCCAGTCAAATTATTCATTGTGGCGTGCAGTCCGAAATCTGAGAAAACCCGTAATCGCAAAACCTCCACTGCGTACTTTGAACGGATCTTGGGCACGAAATAACGAAGAAAAAGGCAACCTTTTCGTAAGTCATTTAAAAAATGTATTCACTCCCAATACGGATACTGACATTAGCGAACTACCGCCTGTTGTTGCCAGACCACCTGTACAAATAAGATTTCAATATCTGGAGGTTGTTGAGGCTATTGATAATTTAAATGTTAAAATCAGCAATAAAATGATTTTTGAGCTGCCTCGCATTGCAAAAAGATTAATCCTCTTTATTTTTAATGCCATCTTACGGCTTGAGTACTACCCTCCGGTTTGGAAAATCGCTTTAGTAAAGATGATTCCTAAGCCGGGAAAAGATCCTTGCAAAGTTGAGTCGTATAGGCCAATAAGTCTATTACCAAATATGTCCAAATTATTCGAGAAATTGCTTAAAACCAAGCTGACTCCGATTTTGAATGAAAACAACTGCATTCCCAATCACCAGTTTGGCTTCAGACGTCAACACAGTACAATAGAACAAACACATAGATTGGTACAAGTCATAAGAAAAACCTTTGAGGAAAAGAGATACTGTTCGGCACTCTTTATTGACGTCTCTCAAGCTTTCGACAAAGTATGGCATGAAGGCCTGATATCTAAATTAAAGCAGAACTTGCCGGTGAATCTTCAACACCTACTATGGAAATACTTAATCGACCGTCAGTTTATGATTAAAGAAGGTGATTATTTAAGCCGTCCTCAACCTATAGGTGCTGGCGTCCCTCAAGGTAGTATCTTAGGACCAATTCTATACTTGCTGTACACAGCAGACATGCCAACAAACAATGAAATTCACACGTCAACATTTGCTGATGATACGGCATTTTTCAGTACTCACAAAGATCCAAAAGATGCCTCGATTCAATTACAGCACCACGTAACGCAAGTGGAGAAATGGGCAAGACAATGGGGAATAAAAATAAATGAACAGAAATGCACCCACGTAACATTTACTCTACGTAGGGAATCATGTCCCCCTATTCGTATTAATGATCATATAGTGCCTCAAAACTCACACGTGAAATATCTTGGTATTCATCTGGACCGTCGCCTCACATGGAAACCACATATAGCTGACTCAAATGAAACTGAAAGCAGCCCAAATTCATTGGCTCATCGGCAGAAACTCCGTCCTTCGGCTCGATTGTAAGCTTCTACTCTACAACTCAATCTTAAAGCCAATTTGGTGCTATGGGATCCAGTTATGGGGCACTGCCTCCAACTCCAATATTGATAAAATTCAACGCCGTCAAAACAAAATTCTACGAATGATAACTACCGCTCCTTGGTATATTAAAAACAACAACATACACAACGATCTTGATGTTCCACTTGTCAAATGGGAAATAACTAAACACGTGGCCCATTATTTGGGTAAGCTGGAAACTCATCCAAATCCCCTCGCTCGAGACATCTTACAACATCCCGGTCATAGCCGTTTGAGAAGGAGGGACACCACCGCTCTCAGATGAATAAATACAAGTTGCTCATTATATCCTATCGAATTTGAAAACTAGATTTTGTCTAGCATTGGCTGGACTTATCTTAATTAACTTTAGTTTTAGGATTTGAATACCTATTGTTAGTTCATTTAAAATGAAGATACAATAAAAAAGTATATGCAAAAAAAAAAAAAAATTAATGTAAAGCGGTACTCTTCGTCTGCCGACGTGCTAAATTTAAAGTTACTTTAATTTTATAATGATGCCAAGACAATTGAAATTTTTAATAAATATTGTAATTAATTATAAGCAGCAAAATAAGAAAGAATTTTTCTTCACAAATGTATTTTTAACTGTAAAATAATTTTTAAAATGTATTTTTAACAAGGTGGTCTCTTAAATGCTCTTCTCCTGTCCAAACAAGGAGTCGGGGCCCATTTTTCTATTGCTGATTCTTAAAGCAAAAATTATGAGGAATCCAAAAAAAAAAAAATTAGCCGGAAAATTTAGGAGCTTCTGTGGAAAATCGGAAAATTTAATTTTCATGGGAAAATTTAAAGGTAAATTTCTAAGAAAAATTAGGAAAATTTTATTTTTTAATTAAAGCCTGATTCAATACCTTTCCAACGAGCTATCACTCGTTGCGATCGCTTTAGTAGTTTTTTTTAAACAATTTTCAATGAGGTCCCTTATGAAGAATTCTTCAATTTTGTCACAGACAGTGGTGTACACCACCACTAAACCAGTCACTATAAAAAAAAAAATATGTAGGTACATTATTTTTTGCTGGGCAATCGATTGAGACTATATATTTTAAAATAGGAGAGGGGTCGTCCAAAAATTTGCCAATTTTGATCGTTTTCATATGGAATTGCTCTATTATCTCATTAAATGAAGTAAACTTGAGACGTTAAACTATTAAATACTCAAATCCAAGATTATTTACATTTAAACAATATACAATTCATGTGAAAATTTGAATTGAAATAAATTTCAAACAAAAACGAGTAACATAATTATTAAAATTAACTTAAAACTCATAAAACTGATAACATTTCCTTTGTGACCAAACATCAATTAAGAGAAAAACAATCAAAATGAAAAAAAAAAAATGACTTCTACATCTAGTAACCCACAAAACCCACTCATAAAAGAGCGCTTCGTGTTCGATTGCGAACATTTGCTCAAATTTTGTCAACGATTCCACACAACACCTGTAGAAGATCAGACTGAATCGGTGCTTGAAGTCAAATTGAAAGATTTGGAGTCAAGATGGCTTAAAGTTGAAGTCTCGTACGAAGGAGTTATGCTTTCTTCTGAGAAATTAGTAAAAACCGAATTAAAAGAAGAAGCAAAAACCAAGTTCGATGCTTGTGTCGAAGCATATTATACCTGTACTTCTCAAATCCTTGATTTAATAAAAAATTCACGATTAAGTGGTAGTAATATTCAAGGTTTCGAAGCAACAGCCCGTTATTCTCTCCCACCACAGCCTAGTACTCAAAACTTACCGTCAGACATTTGTATAAAACTCCCTCCATGTGACACGGAAATATTTAATGGCAGTTATGAACAGTGGCCCTCATTTCGTAACATGTTCACAGCCCTATACATAAACCATTCGAAACTGTCTCCCGTCACAAAACTATATCACCTTCGAAATAAAACAAGAGGTGAAGCAGGTGCTATAGTTAAAAGATACCCTCTGTCTAACGTTCTTGCATGGAACGCCTTAAAAACTCGATACGAGAACAAGCGCGTTCTTGTAGATAATCAAATAAAAATTCTCTTTGACATCCCATCAGCAACTAATGAAGATAGTGAGGCAATAAGAAACATACAATCATCCGTGAATGATTCACTAGCGACCCTTAGAACTCTTGGTGTAGAGGTAGAAAATTGGGATCCAATTCTCATTCGCTTAATTTCTACAAAATTACCCCATCTAACTCTAGCACTTTGGAAACAATCACTCACATCTCCACGTGAGCTCCCAAAGTGGTCACAAATGTCTCATTTTTTGGTAGAGATATATGAAGCTGTTGAATGCCTAGCAAGTATTAGAAACTCGAAGAACGACTTCAATCTTAATAATACACCACAACCTCACATACAAACATATATGTCGCAAGAGAACATAAGCCAAATGTGCAAGTTATGCAAAATTGAAGAGCACAATCTCAGAACATGCCCAAAATTCAGAGCATTGACAATACAGCAACGAATTGATTACGTTTACCAAAACAAAATCGGCAACAATTGTTTAGCACTGTCACATTTTAAAGCAAATTGCAAAAGTAAGCATACTTGTTTACATTGCAAAAAGCAACATCACACTTTGTTACATATGACAAAAAGCTCTCCAAATTCCACTCATAACACAGAAAGTTCCCAAAAATGAACTGTTTCGACCAATAATTCCCAAGCGTCTTCTTCTAATGTTACCCAAATTGTTAAAAATGATTCTCATGATGAACTCCCCACAGGCCAAATAGATGCCAATTGCTCTACAACCAATGAGAATATTCTACTTCGGACAGCATTAATGCAAATAGAATACAGAGGTGAACGTTTCACAGTCAGAGCTCTTATTGATCCAGGTTCTCAAAGAACATTTTTAGCTGAAAAAGTTAGAAGTCGCCTTCAGCTCCCATATCAAAAGTCCCATTTTGAAATTATAGGTATAGGCGGCCAAATTCAAACGGCTAGTAAAGAATGTGAACTCATACTGTATGCTAAAAGAACTAATAGTAGAATCCCTATTAAGGCAATAGTCTTGCCTAAGGTGACAAAACGACTCCCATCATACACCTTTGAAATTCCTTTCTCAAAAGAACTTCCAGAATTAGATCTAGCTGACCCAACATTCAATAAATCTTCGCAAATAGATCTGATCCTAGGTAACGATTATGATTATGATTCGGATGGGTACTTAGTGGTCCAATGAAAACTCAAACAATTCAATCATTCACAACTTCAGTCGCTATGTCAGAAACTCCTGACCTCAACAATCTCTTAAAAAAGTTTTGGGAAGAAGAAGAAATACCCTCAAATCGTCCAAACATAACTGAAGATGACTTTTGCGAAAAATTATATGCTCAAACCACTTCTCGTGATGAGACTGGTAGATACATGGTAAGATTACCATTCAAAAAATAATTTCCTGAAAACATATTTCTTGGATCATCTCGATTTATAGCTCTAGCTCAATATGCGAGAATGGAAAAGACACTTTCTAAAGATCCTAAACTTCAGTCTCAGTACAACGCAGTTCTTAACGAATATTTAACCCTCGACCACATGGAAGAAACCACATCTCACGAAATAATAATATCTCTCAGGGTAAATACGGCTTATTTTATTTACCTCATCATGCTGTAGTGCGACCAGAGCACAAAACCACAAAAGTCAGAGTCGTATTTAATGCATCCAGAAAAACAAAGTCGCAATATTCCCTTAATGATATCCTGTACACAGGCCCTACTCTTCAGAATGATTTGATAACCATTATTCTCAATTGGAGAAAGTATAAATATGTTTTCAGTGGTGACATACAAAAGATGTATCGTCAAATTTTAGTACACCCTGACGATAGACCTTTTCAAAGAATACTATTTCAAAATGAACCCAATAGCCCAATCAAATATTACCAACTCAAAACCGTAACATTCGGTGTAAATTGTGCCCCGTACCTAGTAATTCGTACACTTCTGCAACTCGCGTCAGATTGCGAATCAAAATACCCAAAAGCTGCATCAGCTCTTCGCTCAGAAACATATGTAGACGACATTCTCTCTGGAGGTTATACCATAGAAGAAACTATATCTTCTCAAACACAACTCATTAGTGCCCTGAAATCCGCAGGTTTACCCCTTAAAAAGATTACCGCAAATAATCCCAAATTGCTATCCCATATTCCCAAGGAAGATTTATATGATGTAGAATTTCTCCGCTTTCAAGAATCAAGTTCAACTAAAACTCTTGGCATCAAGTGGAATGCAATCACAGATACATTCACGTATAGTTTTTCCCAAGTTGAACCATCTACGAAGATAACCAAACGTCAAATTCTTTCATCAGTTGCGAAATTATTTGATCCTGCGGGATGGCTTTCACCCATTATCATTAAAGCAAAAATACTCATGCAAAACTTATGGTTAGAAGGTTTAGAATGGGATGAAGTCATTTCAGCAGATTCTTTCCAAAAATGGAATGAACTTGTCTCAGATCTCTCAAAAATAGAATCAATATCCCTCCCTCGTTGGATTCAATATATGCCGTCAGATACAGTTCAAATTCATGGCTTCTGTGATGCTTCTAAAGCAGCATATTGCGCAACTGGGTATATAAGATCTCAAACCAAAACACATAATAATTGGTCAAACTTGATTCTCGCGAAAAGTAAAGTCGCACCTATTCAAACTGTGTGTCTCCCACGATTGGAACTTAATGGCGCAGTATTATTAGCAAACCTCGTCAAATATGTTCAAACATATTTAAATTTCCCGAACACTGAAGTTTTCCTATGAACAGATTCTTCAATAGTCCTTGGTTGGCTCTCTAAAACCCCTTCATCATGAGAAACCTACGTTGCAAATCGAATAGCCCAACTCCATCGCCTTGTTCCGAATGCAATTTGGCGACATGTCCCTACTCATCATAATCCTGCAGATCTCGGAACACGTGGTTGTCAATCTCATGAACTTGTAAATCACAACCAGTGGTGGCACGGACCATCATGGTTACATAAACCCGCGTCTGAGTGGCCTAATCGAAATCCCTTGAAAACTGTTGAAAGATCTAATGAAATCCACACATTGCTTAGAGAAGTGCAAGAAGAAGACATTCTCAATAGGTTTTCAACATACAACAAAGCCTTGCGTGTTCTATGCTATGTTTTTCGATTCTTCAACAAAAGTATAAGAAAAATCAGACCAATTGTTCATCACATAACACAAGATGAGTTAACTCAAAATGAAATGAAGTATGTTAAGTATAGACTCATTATTTTAGCCCAAAAATCCTTCTATAGGGAAGAATATCAGTGTTTGGTAAACTCACAAATTGTACCCAATAAAAGTTCATTAAAAACTCTAAACCCATTTCTCGACTCAAACTCAATTCTTAGAGTAAATGGGAGATTATCTCAGTCAGCTCTTCCATATAACGAGCGGTACCCCATTATATTACCTGGAAACGCTCGAATTTTTCAACTATATCTCATATATTTACACAAATTTCTCCATCATGCGGAATGTACTCAAATGTGCCGCATGATACAAACCGAATATTACGTTTTCAGACTTAAACCACGAGTCAAAAAGATAATACATCAATGCAAAACGTGCATTATTTACAAACAGCGACCGATTTCTCAGATAATGGCCCCCTTACCCCCAGAAAGATGCAATCTGTCTCTGCCTTTTCAGATTACAGGCTATGCCAGTGTGTTTGTTTGTTTTAGCACGAAGGCCATTCATTTGCAGCCATGCTCAGATTTATCATCGGAAGCGTTTCAAGCTGCGTTCGCTCGCTTCGTTGGGAGGCGGGGGCTCCCCCAAAGGGTGGTCACTGATAATGGGAAATATATCTTAGGTTCCAGTATAGTACTAGAACGCGAATTTAATAATTTCGTAAAACATGTAGCTCAAGACATTGCCCAGAAATATATAACACAAGGGTTTGAGTGGAAATTCATACTTGTGGGGGTATGAATGGGCGGCTTATGGGAAGCCGCAGTAAAAAGTTTTAAATTTCATCTAAAACGAATGGTGGGTGCACAGAAATTAACTTTTGAAGAATTTGCCACTATTTTAGCTCGAATAGAAGGAGTTCTCAACTCCCGCCCGATATCTGCACTATCCGAAGACCCAGCAGATTTGACAGCACTTACACCTGGTCATTTTTTAAGAGGTGCTCCCATAATGGCTCTACCTGAACAGAATTGTCAAAACATATCCCTTATCAATAGATGGGAAAAATTAAAAGTTATTCACCATCAGTTCTCTATCCGATGGAAAGAAGAATATCTCAAATCATTACATAAAGGGTACAAATGGAAAAACTCACTTCCGAAACTGCAGATTAGTGATCTTGTAGTGGTACTGGATGACATACAACCACCACACGAGTGGCGATTGGGAAGAATTGAAAAAACCTTTCCAGGCTGTGATAAGAATGTGCGCATCGCCGAAATTCGCACAGCATCAGGAACCATAACTCGACCAATAGTCAAACTATGTTTTCTCCCTTTTATGAATAATGAAAATTCTCTCTAAATTTACTCTACAATTTAAAACCAAAATAATTATATACCCTATTTTACTCTTTTTAAACTTATTATTTATCACACTAAAACACACAACACATTAAATCCAGCATAATAATTGTGAAGTTTCTAATAATTTTATCTTTCTCTTTAGTATTAGATACAACCGTAGATTACAACTAACTCGACCAACCCAAAGCAGCAGCAACAACCACCCAACTCGTGTACAACATCGCGAATCAGATTTTTATAAATGTACATTGTGTAACCGTTTTCATGCTCTGCGAATTTGTAAAAAATTCTTAAACATGTCTGTGAAAAGAAGAGAAGAAATGGTCAGCAGAAATCGTTATTGCAGGAACTGTCTAGCAAGAAGTCATAACATCAATTCATGTACATCCAAAGATACCTGCAAGAAATGCGGACGTTTAGATCACACACTCTTACACCCCGCACACATTCGGTTCGAGCGCACAGGCGATGTTCAGAGGAGAACGTCGAGCCAAAATCTAACTGTAACACAAACTGAAAGACATCAACAAAATCAAAACTACACACTTTCAACAACACACAGATACTTTTACAAACATTGGCTCAAGTACTTTGCGTTAATGACAACACACCAACTGTTGCCTAAAGGCAAGGCCGGCGCCATGTCCAAAGAAGCTTTGGACACAAAAAATATATATATTGAAAATTAAAAGTAGAATGTAATAGATTAATTAATAATCGCTAAATTATAAGAAATCATGAATTGTAAACACTTTTTAGTACCTACTCGCCACAAATTCCGAATAATTTAAGTTATTAAAAAAAAAACGAAGATACTAACTACAAATTTGAATTATATGATCACTTATCCTACAACCGTCCTGGAGACCACTTGAATTTAATAAAACCCCAACTCAACCAAATTCAAATTAATTGGAATTTTGTTATTAATTAAATACCAATAGGTAAGAATCCCAAAGTTATTAAATAAAAGAAAAACAACTCGCTAACTCCCTTTTCTTTTATTCCCCATAAACCCACAATTATAATTATTCTATATGAGTAATTATAATCCCTAATCTCTTTATAGCATCTCTGCCTTTTACATAAGATTTAGGTTAAATATATCAAATCTATTCAGGATGCTTTATCAGGCTTGGATTTCAAGGAATTGCGCCTTCTTGTAGAAGTAGACGGTCCTGGACTTGAGGACCGTGAGCGAGAATAAGATTGGTGGCGCGAAGCGAGAAGGTCTGTAGCCAGTCTAGGGTTGACATGAAGTAAAGTATGGTGAAACTTGTGGCAATGTTTACATCCATATTTTGAAAAACAGGTGCCATGCGAATGATCGTGTGCTAGACAATTTGTGCAATAGTTGTTATCACGAACTGCACGAATACGATCTGCAATATTCGTTGCCAAGAAGTTTCGGCAAGTACGGAGTGGATGGACGGTCATAGCCGTTTGAGAAGGAGGGACACCACCGCTCTCAGATGAATAAATACAAGTTGCTCATTATATCCTATCGAATTTGAAAACTAGATTTTGTCTAGCATTGGCTGGACTTATCTTAATTAACTTTAGTTTTAGGATTTGAATACCTATTGTTAGTTCATTTAAAATGAAGATACAATAAAAAAGTATATGCAAAAAAAAAAAAAAATTAATGTAAAGCGGTACTCTTCGTCTGCCGACGTGCTAAATTTAAAGTTACTTTAATTTTATAATGATGCCAAGACAATTGAAATTTTTAATAAATATTGTAATTAAGTATAAGCAGCAAAATAAGAAAGTAATTTTCTTCACAAATGTATTTTTAACTGTAAAATAATTTTTAAAATGTATTTTTAACAAGGTGGTCTCTTAAATGCTCTTCTCCTGTCCAAACAAGGAGTCGGGGCCCATTTTTTTATTGCTGATTCTTAAAGCAAAAATTATGAGGAATCCAAAAAAAAAAATTAGCCGGAAAATTTAGGAGCTTCTGTGGAAAATCGGAAAATTTAATTTTCATGGGAAAATTTAAAGGTAAATTTCTAAGAAAAATTAGGAAAATTTTATTTTTTAATTAAAGCCTGATTCAATACCTTTCCAACGAGCTATCACTCGTTGCGATCGCTTTATTAGTTTATTTTAAACTATTTTCAATGAGGTCCCTTATGAAGAATTCTTCAATTTTGTCACAGACAGTGGTGTACACCACCACTAAACCAGTCACTATAAAAAAAAAAAATATGTAGGTACATTATTTTTTGCTGGGCAATCGATTGAGACTATATATTTTAAAATCGGAGAGGGATCGTCCAAAAATTTGCCAATTTTGATCGTTTTTATATGGAATTGCTCTATTATCTCATTAAATGAAGTAAACTTGAGACGTTAAACTATTAAATACTCAAATCCAAGATTATTTACATTTAAACAATATACAATTCATGTGAAAATTTGAATTGAAATAAATTTCAAACAAAAACGAGTAACATAATTATTAAAATTAACTTAAAACTCATAAAATTGATAACATTTCCTTTGTGACCAAACATCAATTAAGAGAAAAACAATCAAAATGAAAAAAATGACTTCTACATCTAGTAACCCACAAAACCCACTCATAAAAGAGCGCTTCGTGTTCGATTGCGAACATTTGCTCAAATTTTGTCAACGATTCCACACAACACCTGTAGAAGATCAGACTGAATCGGTGCTTGAAGTCAAATTGAAAGATTTGGAGTCAAGATGGCTTAAAGTTGAAGTCTCGTACGAAGGAGTTATGCTTTCTTCTGAGAAATTAGTAAAAACCGAATTAAAAGAAGAAGCAAAAACCAAGTTCGATGCTTGTGTCGAAGCATATTATACCTGTACTTCTCAAATCCTTGATTTAATAAAAAATTGACGATTAAGTGGTAGTAATATTCAAGGTTTCGAAGCAACAGCCCGTTATTCTCTCCCACCACAGCCTAGTACTCAAAACTTACCGTCAGACATTTGTATAAAACTCCCTCCATGTGACACGGAAATATTGAATGGCAGTTATGAACAGTGGCCCTCATTTCGTAACATGTTCACAGCCCTATACATAAACCATTCGAAACTGTCTCCCGTCACAAAACTATATCACCTTCGAAATAAAACAAGAGGTGAAGCAGGTGCTATAGTTAAAAGATACCCTCTGTCTAACGTTCTTGCATGGAACGCCTTAAAAACTCGATACGAGAACAAGCGCGTTCTTGTAGATAATCAAATAAAAATTCTCTTTGACATCCCATCAGCAACTAATGAAGATAGTGAGGCAATAAGAAACATACAATCATCCGTGAATGATTCACTAGCGACCCTTAGAACTCTTGGTGTAGAGGTAGAAAGTTGGGATCCAATTCTCATTCGCTTAATTTCTACAAAATTACCCCACCTAACTCTAGCACTTTGGGAACAATCACTCACATCTCCACGTGAGCTCCCAAAGTGGTCACAAATGTCTCAGTTTTTGGTAGATAGATATGAAGCTGTTGAATGCCTAGCAAGTATTAGAAACTCGAAGAACGACTTCAATCTTAATAATACACCACAACCTCACATACAAACATATATGTCGC
The DNA here is from genome assembly GCA_916048285.2 of Bellardia pandia. Lineage (NCBI taxonomy): Eukaryota > Metazoa > Arthropoda > Insecta > Diptera > Calliphoridae > Bellardia > Bellardia pandia. The sequence continues at coordinate 4,176,608 of OU696534.1, forward strand.
AAGAGAACATAAGCCAAATGTGCAAGTTATGCAAAATTGAAGAGCACAATCTCAGAACATGCCCAAAATTCAGAGCATTGACAATACAGCAACGAATTGATTACGTTTACCAAAACAAAATCGGCAACAATTGTTTAGCACTGTCACATTTTAAAGCAAATTGCAAAAGTAAGCATACTTGTTTACATTGCAAAAAGCAACATCACACTTTGTTACATATGACAAAAAGCTCTCTAAATTCCACTCATAACACAGAAAGTTCCCAAAAATGAACTGTTTCGACCAATAATTCCCAAGCGTCTTCTTCTAATGTTACCCAAATTGTTAAAAATGATTCTCCTGATGAACTCCCCACAGGCCAAATAGATGCCAATTGCTCTACAACCAATGAGAATATTCTACTTTGGACAGCATTAATGCAAATAGAATACAGAGGTGAACGTTTCACAGTCAGAGCTCTTATTGATCCAGGTTCTCAAAGAACATTTTTAGCTGAAAAAGTTAGAAGTCGCCTTCAGCTCCCATATCAAAAGTCCCATTTTGAAATTATAGGTATAGGCGGCCAAATTCAAACGGCTAGTAAAGAATGTGAACTCATACTGTATGCTAAAAGAACTAATAGTAGAATCCCTATTAAGGCAATAGTCTTGCCTAAGGTGACAAAACGACTCCCATCATACACCTTTGAAATTCCTTTCTCAAAAGAACTTCAAGAATTAGATCTAGCTGACCCAACATTCAATAAATCTTCGCAAATAGATCTGATCCTAGGTAACGATTATGATTATGATTCGGATGGGTACTTAGTGGTCCAATGAAAACTCAAACAATTCAATCATTCACAACTTCAGTCGCTATGTCAGAAACTCCTGACCTCAACAATCTCTTAAAAAAGTTTTGGGAAGAAGAAGAAATACCCTCAAGTCGTCCAAACATAACTGAAGATGACTTTTGCGAAAAATTATATGCTCAAACCACTTCTCGTGATGAGACTGGTAGATACATGGTAAGATTACCATTCAAAAAATTATTTCCTGAAAACATATTTCTTGGATCATCTCGATTTATAGCTCTAGCTCAATATGCGAGAATGGAAAAGACACTTTCTAAAGATCCTAAACTTCAGTCTCAGTACAACGCAGTTCTTAACGAATATTTAACCCTCGACCACATGGAAGAAACCACATCTCACGAAATAATAATATCTCTCAGGGTAAATACGGCTTATTTTATTTACCTCATCATGCTGTAGTGCGACCAGAGCACAAAACCACAAAAGTCAGAGTCGTATTTAATGCATCCAGAAAAACAAAGTCGCAATATTCCCTTAATGATATCCTGTACACAGGCCCTACTCTTCAGAATGATTTGATAACCATTATTCTCAATTGGAGAAAGTATAAATATGTTTTCAGTGGTGACATACAAAAGATGTATCGTCAAATTTTAGTACACCCTGACGATAGACCTTTTCAAAGAATACTATTTCAAAATGAACCCAATAGCCCAATCAAATATTACCAACTCAAAACCGTAACATTCGGTGTAAATTGTGCCCCGTACCTAGTAATTCGTACACTTCTGCAACTCGCGTCAGATTGCGAATCAAAATACCCAAAAGCTGCATCAGCTCTTCGCTCAGAAACATATGTAGACGACATTCTCTCTGGAGGTTATACCATAGAAGAAACTATATCTTCTCAAACACAACTCATTAGTGCCCTGAAATCCGCAGGTTTACCCCTTAAAAAGATTACCGCAAATAATCCCAAATTGCTATCCCATATTCCCAAGGAAGATTTATATGATGTAGAATTTCTCCGCTTTCAAGAATCAAGTTCAACTAAAACTCTTGGCATCAAGTGGAATGCAATCACAGATATATTCACGTATAGTTTTTCCCAAGTTGAACCATCTACGAAGATAACCAAACGTCAAATTCTTTCATCGGTTGCGAAATTATTTGATCCTGCGGGATGGCTTTCACCCATTATCATTAAAGCAAAAATACTCATGCAAAACTTATGGTTAGAAGGTTTAGAATGGGATGAAGTCATTTCAGCAGATTCTTTACAAAAATGGAATGAACTTGTCTCAGATCTCTCAAAAATAGAATCAATATCCCTCCCTCGTTGGATTCAATATATGCCGTCAGATACAGTTCAAATTCATGGCTTCTGTGATGCTTCTAAAGCAGCATATTGCGCAACTGTGTATATAAGATCTCAAACCAAAACACATAATAATTGGTCAAACTTGATTCTCGCGAAAAGTAAAGTCGCACCTATTCAAACTGTGTGTCTCCCACGATTGGAACTTAATGGCGCAGTATTATTAGCAAACCTCGACAAATATGTTCAAACATATTTAAATTTCCCGAACACTGAAGTTTTCCTATGGACAGATTCTTCAATAGTCCTTGGTTGGCTCTCTAAAACCCCTTCATCATGGGAAACCTACGTTGCAAATCGAATAGCCCAACTCCATCGCCTTGTTCCGAATGCAATTTGGCGACATGTCCCTACTCATCATAATCCTGCAGATCTCGGAACACGTGGTTGTCAATCTCATGAACTTGTAAATCACAACCAGTGGTGGCACGGACCATCATGGTTACATAAACCCGCGTCTGAGTGGCCTAATCGAAATCCCTTGAAAACTGTTGAAAGATCTAATGAAATCCACACATTGCTTAGAGAAGTGCAAGAAGAAGACATTCTCAATAGGTTTTCAACATACAACAAAGCCTTGCGTGTTCTATGCTATGTTTTTCGATTCTTCAACAAAAGTATAAGAAAAATCAGACCAATTGTTCATCACATAACACAAGATGAGTTAACTCAAAATGAAATGAAGTATGTTAAGTATAGACTCATTATTTTAGCCCAAAAATCCTTCTATAGGGAAGAATATCAGTGTTTGGTAAACTCACAAATTGTACCCAATAAAAGTTCATTAAAAACTCTAAACCCATTTCTCGACTCAAACTCAATTCTTAGAGTAAATGGGAGATTATCTCAGTCAGCTCTTCCATATAACGAGCGGTACCCCATTATATTACCTGGAAACGCTCGAATTTTTCAACTATATCTCATATATTTACACAAATTTCTCCATCATGCGGAATGTACTCAAATGTGCCGCATGATACAAACCGAATATTACGTTTTCAGACTTAAACCACGAGTCAAAAAGATAATACATCAATGCAAAACGTGCATTATTTACAAACAGCGACCGATTTCTCAGATAATGGCCCCCTTACCCCCAGAAAGATGCAATCTGTCTCTGCCTTTTCAGATTACAGGCTATGCCAGTGTGTTTGTTTGTTTTAGCACGAAGGCCATTCATTTGCAGCCATGCTCAGATTTATCATCGGAAGCGTTTCAAGCTGCGTTCGCTCGCTTCGTTGGGAGGCGGGGGCTCCCCCAAAGGGTGGTCACTGATAATGGGAAATATTTCTTAGGTTCCAGTAGAGTACTAGAACGCGAATTTAATAATTTCGTAAAACATGTAGCTCAAGACATTGCCCAGAAATATATAACACAAGGGTTTGAGTGGAAATTCATACATGTGGGGGTATGAATGGGCGGCTTATGGGAAGCCGCAGTAAAAAGTTTTAAATTTCATCTAAAACGAATGGTGGGTGCACAGAAATTAACTTTTGAAGAATTTGCCACTATTTTAGCTCGAATAGAAGGAGTTCTCAACTCCCGCCCGATATCTGCACTATCCGAAGACCCAGCAGATTTGACAGCACTTACACCTGGTCATTTTTTAAGAGGTGCTCCCATAATGGCTCTACCTGAACAGAATTGTCAAAACATATCCCTTATCAATAGATGGGAAAAATTAAAAGTTATTCACCATCAGTTCTCTATCCGATGGAAAGAAGAATATCTCAAATCATTACATAAAGGGTACAAATGGAAAAACTCACTTCCGAAACTGCAGATTAGTGATCTTGTAGTGGTACTGGATGACATACAACCACCACACGAGTGGCGATTGGGAAGAATTGAAAAAACCTTTCCAGGCTGTGATAAGAATGTGCGCATCGCCGAAATTCGCACAGCATCAGGAACCATAACTCGACCAATAGTCAAACTATGTTTTCTCCCTTTTATGAATAATGAAAATTCTCTCTAAATTTACTCTACAATTTAAAACCAAAATAATTATATACCCTATTTTACTCTTTTTAAACTTATTATTTATCACACTAAAACACACAACACATTAAATCCAGCATAATAATTGTGAAGTTTCTAATAATTTTATCTTTCTCTTTAGTATTAGATACAATCGTAGATTACAACTAACTCGACCAACCCAAAGCAGCAGCAACAACCACCCAACTCGTGTACAACATCGCGAATCAGATTTTTATAAATGTACATTGTGTAACCGTTTTCATGCTCTGCGAATTTGTAAAAAATTCTTAAACATGTCTGTGAAAAGAAGAGAAGAAATGGTCAGCAGAAATCGTTATTGCAGGAACTGTCTAGCAAGAAGTCATAACATCAATTCATGTACATCCAGAGATACCTGCAAGAAATGCGGACGTTTACATCACACACTCTTACACCCCGCACACATTCGGTTCGAGCGCACAGGCGATGTTCAGAGGAGAACGTCGAGCCAAAATCTAACTGTAACACAAACTGAAAGACATCAACAAAATCAAAACTACACACTTTCAACAACACACAGATACTTTTACAAACATTGGCTCAAGTACTTTGCGTTAATGACAACACACCAACTGTTGCCTAAAGGCAAGGCCGGCGCCATGTCCAAAGAAGCTTTGGACACAAAAAATATATATATTGAAAATTAAAAGTAGAATGTAATAGATTAATTAATAATCGCTAAATTATAAGAAATCATGAATTGTAAACACTTTTTAGTACCTACTCGCCACAAATTCCGAATAATTTAAGTTATTAAAAAAAAAACGAAGATACTAACTACAAATTTGAATTATATGATCACTTATCCTACAACCGTCCTGGAGACCACTTGAATTTAATAAAACCCCAACTCAACCAAATTCAAATTAATTGGAATTTTGTTATTAATTAAATACCAATAGGTAAGAATCCCAAAGTTATTAAATAAAAGAAAAACAACTCGCTAACTCCCTTTTCTTTTATTCCCCATAAACCCACAATTATAATTATTCTATATGAGTAATTATAATCCCTAATCTCTTTATAGCATCTCTGCCTTTTACATAAGATTTAGGTTAAATATATCAAATCTATTCAGGATGCTTTATCAGGCTTGGATTTCAAGGAATTGCGCCTTCTTGTAGAAGTAGACGGTCCTGGACTTGAGGACCGTGAGCGAGAATAAGATTGGTGGCGCGAAGCGAGAAGGTCTGTAGCCAGTCTAGGGTTGACATGAAGTAAAGTATGGTGAAACTTGTGGCAATGTTTACATCCATATTTTGAAAAACAGGTGCCATGCGAATGATCGTGTGCTAGACAATTTGTGCAATAGTTGTTATCACGAACTGCACGAATACGATCTGCAATATTCGTTGCCAAGAAGTTTCGGCAAGTACGGAGTGGATGGACGGTCATAGCCGTTTGAGAAGGAGGGACACCACCGCTCTCAGATGAATAAATACAAGTTGCTCATTATATCCTATCGAATTTGAAAACTAGATTTTGTCTAGCATTGGCTGGACTTATCTTAATTAACTTTAGTTTTAGGATTTGAATACCTATTGTTAGTTCATTTAAAATGAAGATACAATAAAAAAGTATATGCAAAAAAAAAAAAAAATTAATGTAAAGCGGTACTCTTCGTCTGCCGACGTGCTAAATTTAAAGTTACTTTAATTTTATAATGATGCCAAGACAATTGAAATTTTTAATAAATATTGTAATTAAGTATAAGCAGCAAAATAAGAAAGTATTTTTCTTCACAAATGTATTTTTAACTGTAAAATAATTTTTAAAATGTATTTTTAACAAGGTGGTCTCTTAAATGCTCTTCTCCTGTCCAAACAAGGAGTCGGGGCCCATTTTTTTATTGCTGATTCTTAAAGCAAAAATTATGAGGAATCCAAAAAAAAAATTAGCCGGAAAATTTAGGAGCTTCTGTGGAAAATCGGAAAATTTAATTTTCATGGGAAAATTTAAAGGTAAATTTCTAAGAAAAATTAGGAAAATTTTATTTTTTAATTAAAGCCTGATTCAATACCTTTCCAACGAGCTATCACTCGTTGCGATCGCTTTATTAGTTTATTTTAAACTATTTTCAATGAGGTCCCTTATGAAGAATTCTTCAATTTTGTCACAGACAGTGGTGTACACCACCACTAAACCAGTCACTATAAAAAAAAAAAATATGTAGGTACATTATTTTTTGCTGGGCAATCGATTGAGACTATATATTTTAAAATCGGAGAGGGATCGTCCAAAAATTTGCCAATTTTGATCGTTTTTATATGGAATTGCTCTATTATCTCATTAAATGAAGTAAACTTGAGACGTTAAACTATTAAATACTCAAATCCAAGATTATTTACATTTAAACAATATACAATTCATGTGAAAATTTGAATTGAAATAAATTTCAAACAAAAACGAGTAACATAATTATTAAAATTAACTTAAAACTCATAAAATTGATAACATTTCCTTTGTGACCAAACATCAATTAAGAGAAAAACAATCAAAATGAAAAAAATGACTTCTACATCTAGTAACCCACAAAACCCACTCATAAAAGAGCGCTTCGTGTTCGATTGCGAACATTTGCTCAAATTTTGTCAACGATTCCACACAACACCTGTAGAAGATCAGACTGAATCGGTGCTTGAAGTCAAATTGAAAGATTTGGAGTCAAGATGGCTTAAAGTTGAAGTCTCGTACGAAGGAGTTATGCTTTCTTCTGAGAAATTAGTGAAAACCGAATTAAAAGAAGAAGCAAAAACCAAGTTCGATGCTTGTGTCGAAGCATATTATACCTGTACTTCTCAAATCCTTGATTTAATAAAAAATTGACGATTAAGTGGTAGTAATATTCAAGGTTTCGAAGCAACAGCCCGTTATTCTCTCCCACCACAGCCTAGTACTCAAAACTTACCGTCAGACATTTGTATAAAACTCCCTCCATGTGACACGGAAATATTGAATGGCAGTTATGAACAGTGGCCCTCATTTCGTAACATGTTCACAGCCCTATACATAAACCATTCGAAACTGTCTCCCGTCACAAAACTATATCACCTTCGAAATAAAACAAGAGGTGAAGCAGGTGCTATAGTTAAAAGATACCCTCTGTCTAACGTTCTTGCATGGAACGCCTTAAAAACTCGATACGAGAACAAGCGCGTTCTTGTAGATAATCAAATAAAAATTCTCTTTGACATCCCATCAGCAACTAATGAAGATAGTGAGGCAATAAGAAACATACAATCATCCGTGAATGATTCACTAGCGACCCTTAGAACTCTTGGTGTAGAGGTAGAAAGTTGGGATCCAATTCTCATTCGCTTAATTTCTACAAAATTACCCCACCTAACTCTAGCACTTTGGGAACAATCACTCACATCTCCACGTGAGCTCCCAAAGTGGTCACAAATGTCTCAGTTTTTGGTAGATAGATATGAAGCTGTTGAATGCCTAGCAAGTATTAGAAACTCGAAGAACGACTTCAATCTTAATAATACACCACAACCTCACATACAAACATATATGTCGCAAGAGAACATAAGCCAAATGTGCAAGTTATGCAAAATTGAAGAGCACAATCTCAGAACATGCCCAAAATTCAGAGCATTGACAATACAGCAACGAATTGATTACGTTTACCAAAACAAAATCGGCAACAATTGTTTAGCACTGTCACATTTTAAAGCAAATTGCAAAAGTAAGCATACTTGTTTACATTGCAAAAAGCAACATCACACTTTGTTACATATGACAAAAAGCTCTCTAAATTCCACTCATAACACAGAAAGTTCCCAAAAATGAACTGTTTCGACCAATAATTCCCAAGCGTCTTCTTCTAATGTTACCCAAATTGTTAAAAATGATTCTCCTGATGAACTCCCCACAGGCCAAATAGATGCCAATTGCTCTACAACCAATGAGAATATTCTACTTCGGACAGCATTAATGCAAATAGAATACAGAGGTGAACGTTTCACAGTCAGAGCTCTTATTGATCCAGGTTCTCAAAGAACATTTTTAGCTGAAAAAGTTAGAAGTCGCCTTCAGCTCCCATATCAAAAGTCCCATTTTGAAATTATAGGTATAGGCGGCCAAATTCAAACGGCTAGTAAAGAATGTGAACTCATACTGTATGCTAAAAGAACTAATAGTAGAATCCCTATTAAGGCAATAGTCTTGCCTAAGGTGACAAAACGACTCCCATCATACACCTTTGAAATTCCTTTCTCAAAAGAACTTCAAGAATTAGATCTAGCTGACCCAACATTCAATAAATCTTCGCAAATAGATCTGATCCTAGGTAACGATTATGATTATGATTCGGATGGGTACTTAGTGGTCCAATGAAAACTCAAACAATTCAATCATTCACAACTTCAGTCGCTATGTCAGAAACTCCTGACCTCAACAATCTCTTAAAAAAGTTTTGGGAAGAAGAAGAAATACCCTCAAGTCGTCCAAACATAACTGAAGATGACTTTTGCGAAAAATTATATGCTCAAACCACTTCTCGTGATGAGACTGGTAGATACATGGTAAGATTACCATTCAAAAAATTATTTCCTGAAAACATATTTCTTGGATCATCTCGATTTATAGCTCTAGCTCAATATGCGAGAATGGAAAAGACACTTTCTAAAGATCCTAAACTTCAGTCTCAGTACAACGCAGTTCTTAACGAATATTTAACCCTCGACCACATGGAAGAAACCACATCTCACGAAATAATAATATCTCTCAGGGTAAATACGGCTTATTTTATTTACCTCATCATGCTGTAGTGCGACCAGAGCACAAAACCACAAAAGTCAGAGTCGTATTTAATGCATCCAGAAAAACAAAGTCGCAATATTCCCTTAATGATATCCTGTACACAGGCCCTACTCTTCAGAATGATTTGATAACCATTATTCTCAATTGGAGAAAGTATAAATATGTTTTCAGTGGTGACATACAAAAGATGTATCGTCAAATTTTAGTACACCCTGACGATAGACCTTTTCAAAGAATACTATTTCAAAATGAACCCAATAGCCCAATCAAATATTACCAACTCAAAACCGTAACATTCGGTGTAAATTGTGCCCCGTACCTAGTAATTCGTACACTTCTGCAACTCGCGTCAGATTGCGAATCAAAATACCCAAAAGCTGCATCAGCTCTTCGCTCAGAAACATATGTAGACGACATTCTCTCTGGAGGTTATACCATAGAAGAAACTATATCTTCTCAAACACAACTCATTAGTGCCCTGAAATCCGCAGGTTTACCCCTTAAAAAGATTACCGCAAATAATCCCAAATTGCTATCCCATATTCCCAAGGAAGATTTATATGATGTAGAATTTCTCCGCTTTCAAGAATCAAGTTCAACTAAAACTCTTGGCATCAAGTGGAATGCAATCACAGATATATTCACGTATAGTTTTTCCCAAGTTGAACCATCTACGAAGATAACCAAACGTCAAATTCTTTCATCGGTTGCGAAATTATTTGATCCTGCGGGATGGCTTTCACCCATTATCATTAAAGCAAAAATACTCATGCAAAACTTATGGTTAGAAGGTTTAGAATGGGATGAAGTCATTTCAGCAGATTCTTTACAAAAATGGAATGAACTTGTCTCAGATCTCTCAAAAATAGAATCAATATCCCTCCCTCGTTGGATTCAATATATGCCGTCAGATACAGTTCAAATTCATGGCTTCTGTGATGCTTCTAAAGCAGCATATTGCGCAACTGTGTATATAAGATCTCAAACCAAAACACATAATAATTGGTCAAACTTGATTCTCGCGAAAAGTAAAGTCGCACCTATTCAAACTGTGTGTCTCCCACGATTGGAACTTAATGGCGCAGTATTATTAGCAAACCTCGACAAATATGTTCAAACATATTTAAATTTCCCGAACACTGAAGTTTTCCTATGGACAGATTCTTCAATAGTCCTTGGTTGGCTCTCTAAAACCCCTTCATCATGGGAAACCTACGTTGCAAATCGAATAGCCCAACTCCATCGCCTTGTTCCGAATGCAATTTGGCGACATGTCCCTACTCATCATAATCCTGCAGATCTCGGAACACGTGGTTGTCAATCTCATGAACTTGTAAATCACAACCAGTGGTGGCACGGACCATCATGGTTACATAAACCCGCGTCTGAGTGGCCTAATCGAAATCCCTTGAAAACTGTTGAAAGATCTAATGAAATCCACACATTGCTTAGAGAAGTGCAAGAAGAAGACATTCTCAATAGGTTTTCAACATACAACAAAGCCTTGCGTGTTCTATGCTATGTTTTTCGATTCTTCAACAAAAGTATAAGAAAAATCAGACCAATTGTTCATCACATAACACAAGATGAGTTAACTCAAAATGAAATGAAGTATGTTAAGTATAGACTCATTATTTTAGCCCAAAAATCCTTCTATAGGGAAGAATATCAGTGTTTGGTAAACTCACAAATTGTACCCAATAAAAGTTCATTAAAAACTCTAAACCCATTTCTCGACTCAAACTCAATTCTTAGAGTAAATGGGAGATTATCTCAGTCAGCTCTTCCATATAACGAGCGGTACCCCATTATATTACCTGGAAACGCTCGAATTTTTCAACTATATCTCATATATTTACACAAATTTCTCCATCATGCGGAATGTACTCAAATGTGCCGCATGATACAAACCGAATATTACGTTTTCAGACTTAAACCACGAGTCAAAAAGATAATACATCAATGCAAAACGTGCATTATTTACAAACAGCGACCGATTTCTCAGATAATGGCCCCCTTACCCCCAGAAAGATGCAATCTGTCTCTGCCTTTTCAGATTACAGGCTATGCCAGTGTGTTTGTTTGTTTTAGCACGAAGGCCATTCATTTGCAGCCATGCTCAGATTTATCATCGGAAGCGTTTCAAGCTGCGTTCGCTCGCTTCGTTGGGAGGCGGGGGCTCCCCCAAAGGGTGGTCACTGATAATGGGAAATATTTCTTAGGTTCCAGTAGAGTACTAGAACGCGAATTTAATAATTTCGTAAAACATGTAGCTCAAGACATTGCCCAGAAATATATAACACAAGGGTTTGAGTGGAAATTCATACATGTGGGGGTATGAATGGGCGGCTTATGGGAAGCCGCAGTAAAAAGTTTTAAATTTCATCTAAAACGAATGGTGGGTGCACAGAAATTAACTTTTGAAGAATTTGCCACTATTTTAGCTCGAATAGAAGGAGTTCTCAACTCCCGCCCGATATCTGCACTATCCGAAGACCCAGCAGATTTGACAGCACTTACACCTGGTCATTTTTTAAGAGGTGCTCCCATAATGGCTCTACCTGAACAGAATTGTCAAAACATATCCCTTATCAATAGATGGGAAAAATTAAAAGTTATTCACCATCAGTTCTCTATCCGATGGAAAGAAGAATATCTCAAATCATTACATAAAGGGTACAAATGGAAAAACTCACTTCCGAAACTGCAGATTAGTGATCTTGTAGTGGTACTGGATGACATACAACCACCACACGAGTGGCGATTGGGAAGAATTGAAAAAACCTTTCCAGGCTGTGATAAGAATGTGCGCATCGCCGAAATTCGCACAGCATCAGGAACCATAACTCGACCAATAGTCAAACTATGTTTTCTCCCTTTTATGAATAATGAAAATTCTCTCTAAATTTACTCTACAATTTAAAACCAAAATAATTATATACCCTATTTTACTCTTTTTAAACTTATTATTTATCACACTAAAACACACAACACATTAAATCCAGCATAATAATTGTGAAGTTTCTAATAATTTTATCTTTCTCTTTAGTATTAGATACAACCGTAGATTACAACTAACTCGACCAACCCAAAGCAGCAGCAACAACCACCCAACTCGTGTACAACATCGCGAATCAGATTTTTATAAATGTACATTGTGTAACCGTTTTCATGCTCTGCGAATTTGTAAAAAATTCTTAAACATGTCTGTGAAAAGAAGAGAAGAAATGGTCAGCAGAAATCGTTATTGCAGGAACTGTCTAGCAAGAAGTCATAACATCAATTCATGTACATCCAGAGATACCTGCAAGAAATGCGGACGTTTACATCACACACTCTTACACCCCGCACACATTCGGTTCGAGCGCACAGGCGATGTTCAGAGGAGAACGTCGAGCCAAAATCTAACTGTAACACAAACTGAAAGACATCAACAAAATCAAAACTACACACTTTCAACAACACACAGATACTTTTACAAACATTGGCTCAAGTACTTTGCGTTAATGACAACACACCAACTGTTGCCTAAAGGCAAGGCCGGCGCCATGTCCAAAGAAGCTTTGGACACAAAAAATATATATATTGAAAATTAAAAGTAGAATGTAATAGATTAATTAATAATCGCTAAATTATAAGAAATCATGAATTGTAAACACTTTTTAGTACCTACTCGCCACAAATTCCGAATAATTTAAGTTATTAAAAAAAAAACGAAGATACTAACTACAAATTTGAATTATATGATCACTTATCCTACAACCGTCCTGGAGACCACTTGAATTTAATAAAACCCCAACTCAACCAAATTCAAATTAATTGGAATTTTGTTATTAATTAAATACCAATAGGTAAGAATCCCAAAGTTATTAAATAAAAGAAAAACAACTCGCTAACTCCCTTTTCTTTTATTCCCCATAAACCCACAATTATAATTATTCTATATGAGTAATTATAATCCCTAATCTCTTTATAGCATCTCTGCCTTTTACATAAGATTTAGGTTAAATATATCAAATCTATTCAGGATGCTTTATCAGGCTTGGATTTCAAGGAATTGCGCCTTCTTGTAGAAGTAGATGGTCCTGGACTTGAGGACCGTGAGCGAGAATAAGATTGGTGGCGCGAAGCGAGAAGGTCTGTAGCCAGTCTAGGGTTGACATGAAGTAAAGTATGGTGAAACTTGTGGCAATGTTTACATCCATATTTTGAAAAACAGGTGCCATGCGAATGATCGTGTGCTAGACAATTTGTGCAATAGTTGTTATCACGAACTGCACGAATACGATCTGCAATATTCGTTGCCAAGAAGTTTCGGCAAGTACGGAGTGGATGGGGCCGCTTGCACAGGCGGCATTGAAAAGCGTTGTATACTTTGAAGTTAACACATTTGAATTTGATTTAGATTGTGATTTCAACGATATTTTGGGCATGATGAGCTGGAAAAGAAAAACGTATAAATAAGTAAGATGTTCGGGAGATCACGTTGAAGATTCGGTAGGGAGCATTATAAGTTTGACTATGGGTCTATTGATTAAACCGCGTTGTGTCAAGACATCTGCCACCCTAACTCGGTTATCCGAACCCGAATATACTTTGACAACTCGGCCAAGTCGCCATGAATTAGGGGGGAGATTTTCTTCCTTAATCACTACCAGAACGCCTTCCTGAATATTGACTTCGGGTTTCTTCCATTTAACTCTTTTATTCATTTCCTTTAAGTATTCGTTTTTCCATCGTGAGCAAAAGCTTTGGTAAATTAGTTCTAGTCTTTGCTATCGGTTTATAATAGAAATTGTCTACTGTCGGATCGACTGGAGCTAAAATCGGAGTTCCAATTAGAAAATGTCCTGGTGTTAAGGCGCAAAAATCGCTTGGATCAATTGAAAGTGAGGAAATCGGCCTTGAATTCAGACACGATTCAATTTTAGACAGAAGTGTGGACAATTCCTCGAATGTATACTTGTAGTTGCCTGCAACATTTCGGAAATGCGTTTTAAAGCTTTTTACTCCAGCCTCTCACAATCCGCCCATATGTGGAGCTCCTGCTGGAATGAAATGCCACGAAATATTTTGCTGTGCATAATTGGCGGATATTCGTTGCTGGGAAGTTTGAATAAACTCTTTTGCCAACACTTTCGACGCCCTTACGAAGTTCTTACCATTATCTGAATGAAGATGGAGTGGGCATCCTCGACGCGAAACAAAACGGCTAAAATCAGCTAGAAATGCTTGTGTGGATAAATCGGAAGTAGCTTCTAAGTGGATCGCTTTGGTTGAGAAACATACGAAAACACAAACATATCCCTTAGAAATACGACATGCTCGACCAGAATAGCTTTTAACATCGAATGGGCCTGCGAAATCAAACCTTTGCAGGCTGGTTTTGCTAACCAAGATAATACGATGGTTGAATCTGTCCAACAAAATATTGAATAGGTTTTAACATCTAGAGCTGGAACTAGGTTCTCTACCATTTCCGCTAAGAGCGCTGCACCACAAAGTTCTAATCTTGGAATTGATAGTGTCTTAATAGGAGCTACTTTAGTTTTGCAAGAAATGAGGTGTGTTGATATGGAATTAGAATTCACTATTCGAACATATAAAGCTGCTGCATCACAGAATCCATTAAATTGGATATCAGCATTAGGACAATAATCAACCCATCGAGGAATCCGAATGGTATTGATAATAGTGTAGTTGGATCGAAAAATTTTCCATTGATGAAGTGCGTCCTTGGTAATAACATTATCCCAGCCAGTACCATCCATCCAGATCTTCTGCATCACCATCTTTGCCAGAACAATAAAAGGTGCTAGCCAACCAGCAATATCAAAAAGCTTAGCGATTTGGGACATTCAGTCTCGTCTCATCGAACTGTTCGGACGTGTTACTTTTAGTGCGGCTGAATTGTCGGTGAAAAAATCGTAATAGGTGAAAAAGTGTAAAAAGTTGAAATTAAACAAAAAAGTGAAAAAAAATCGTAATAGGTTAAAATATATAAAAAAAAAAACATTAAAAATCGTATAAAAACTGTATGAGTGTTCCTCTCAGATGTAATTCTGAGAAAGAGCTTAGCTCATCTAGAAAAACTAAATGGATCTCTGAGGAAGAATCCATAAAAAATCTCTGGAGAATTTTCTCACTACAAGAGCCGTAGAACGGCGTCGTTCCTGTTCCCCCAATATAGTGATTTCAACAGATGAGAAAACATCATCTTCATCAAATAGTGCAGTGAAACCCAAAAAACAAGTAGGTATGGATAAGTACATCACCGTGAGTAATGATCAAAATAGGTTTGCTCTCCTCCAGACGGATGAGCCAGAACTTCTTAAGAAGACGTTTAAGCCCCCACCAATTTATCTGAGAGAGCCCACTTCCAGTAAATTGGTACAAAGAATTGTTTCGGTAATAGGTGAAAATATGTTTAGCGTAACATCAATTAAACATGGAAATATCAGCGAAACCAAAATTCAAGTGAATAGGGAAGATGATTTTCGAAAATTGTCCAACCAGTTGGAGAGGGAGACTAGGGA
Organism: Bellardia pandia; assembly: GCA_916048285.2. Lineage (NCBI taxonomy): Eukaryota > Metazoa > Arthropoda > Insecta > Diptera > Calliphoridae > Bellardia > Bellardia pandia. The sequence goes on from OU696534.1 coordinate 4,192,107, forward strand.
TTTCTATACCTACCAGCTGAAAAGCGCAAAAGAACTCCAAGTCGTTCTAAAGGGTATATACCCATGTGTTGATCCTACGGAGATAAAGACCGGTTTAATGGACAAAGGGTTCAAAATCAAGAGCGTAGTGAATATTAGAAACCGTGAAAAGATCCCTCAGCCCATGTTCAGGGTAGAATTGGAACCTGGAGATGTTGTCTTAAAGAAAAACGAGTCCCATCCCACCTACAATCTGATGTACCTTCTGCATCGTAGAATCACCGTGGAAGAACCACATAAGCGTCAGGGACCCGTCCAGTGTCTCAACTGTCAAGAATTTGGTCACACCAAGGCGTACTGTAAATTGCCGTCAGTTTGTGTTGCGTGTGGGGGGCTACATGCAACTGCTCAATGTGATAAGTCGAAAACTGATTCAAAAATCAAAAAATGCAGTAACTGCGGAGGTAATCATACCGCAAATTATAGAGGTTGTCCAATTTACACACATTTGAAAGGCATAAGTACCAACAAGACGTCAGTATTACCTGATCATCGTCAACAGCCTATTTTGGCATCGAGTGACAATTTCCCTCAATTATTACGGTCCACTAGTCATGTAAACGCGCCTAGTTCTAGACAAGTTTCTTACGCAAACGTCGTTAAATCTAATATGCCAGGTCTGGAGCAGGAACCTAAACCCCAATATTCTGAGCCGCATATCAACAATCTAGAGACAACATTGCAGACACTTGTCCAAACTAGGAACATTTTCACGACCACCATGACATCCATGATGCAGCAAATGCTGAAAATGCAATCCACTATCTTGCAAGCCATTTTAAAGAAATGATTTATTTAAAAATTTGTTTCTGGAACGCGAACGGCCTCCGCCAACATAGAAATTAACTGGAATACTTCCTGATGGATAAGCAGATTGATGTTATGATGATTGCTGAAACTCACTTGACGTCGACAGGGTACTTCAAAATTAATGGCTACGAGTTCTACGATACTAAAGACCCCCGCGGAAGAGCTTGTGGAGGTTCGGCAATTCTTATAAAGAACAGAATAAAGCATTATCTAATGAATAACATAAGTGAGGATTACCTCCAAGCAACAAACATTTGCATTGAATTCTGTCAATACAAATTTGTTTTATCATCGGTTTATTCTCCGCCTCGATTTTCAATAAAAGAACACCAATACCATAACTTCTTTAAATCCCTTGGAGCTAGATTTTTAGTTGCTGGTGACTTTAACGCCAAACACACATTTTGGGGTTCACGTCTGGTAACCCCAAAGGGTCGCGTACTCTTCAACACCATTGCTCAAATGGGCTTAGATGTACTCTCAAGTGGACATCCCACCTATTGGCCGACGGACCGACGGAAGATTCCCGATGTTATTGACTTTGGAGTAGTGAAAAATATCCCTGTAGAATGGATGCAAGTGGATCCTTCATTGGACTTGTCCTCAGATCACTCTCCTACTATCATTTCAATGCATTTCCCTCAAGTGTGTGGTTCTCCATTTATGAACATGACTAAGACACGAGTAAGTTGGATAAAATACAAAAAGTATTTAAGTTCTCATTGCACGGAAAATGTTGTGTTGAGAACTACCGACGATATTGATGAGTCGATTGGCAACTTTACCGAGGACCTTCGACGAGCTGTGCATCACGCTTCCACTTATCACGTTGAATGTAGAAATAGGACAAACAGAACTTATTTCTCTGAACTCGAACATCTCCTATCAGAAAAAAGAAGAATGAGAAGAGAGTGGCAAATTCACAGGTCTCCTGAACTGAAAGCTAGGCTACGGGAATGCAGAGATATACTAAGACATTTCTTAGAAACCCAAAGAACGACCTCACTTAGATCTTACTTGGAAGGTCTTGATAGTACCCCACAATCTGACTACTCGTTATGGAGGGCGGCAAGAGGTTTAAAAAGACCAGTAAAAGGAAAACCTCCTTTGCGAAATCCGACTGGTGACTGGGCTAGAAATGATTCCGAGAAAGGGACATTATTTGTTAACCATTTGAGAAATGTGTTTACTATAAAAACTCAAAAAATAACGAATCTGATTTGCCACCACTTGTTATAAGACCTCCTCTACCTCTAAGACTAAACTTTCGTGATGTCCAAAACGCTATTGGTACTCTGAACCTTAGAAAGGCTCCAGGTATGGATAAAATCAGCAATAAAATGATTGTGGAGTTACCTCGTGTAGCAAGAAGAATTATCCTCTTTATCTTCAACGCTATTTTACGCCTAGAATACTATCCTGCATATTGGAAGGTGTCTATGATCACTATGATTCCTAAGCCAGGGAAGCACCACACCAAAGTGGAGTCATATAGGCCAATTAGTCTACTGCCGACAATTTCAAAACTGTTTGAAAAATTGTTAATGACTAAGTTGACTCCAATTCTGAATGACACTGAATGTATTCCTAATCATCAATTCGGCTTCAGGGCTAAACACAGCACCATCGAACAAACACACAGATTGGTAAATGTGATAAGAGAGTCGTTTGAAGACAAAACATACTGCTCCGCCCTTTTCATTGATGTGTCGCAAGCGTTCGACAAAGTTTGGCATGACGGTTTAATGCACAAAATAAAATTAACTCTGCGCTAACACACATAAACTCATGGAAAGTTATTTATACGGTCGCAAATTTAAAATCAAAGAAGGTGATTTTTTAAGTACCGCTCAGCCAATTGAATCAGGTGTGCCACAGGGTAGCATACTGGGTCCTACTTTATATTTGATATATGCCTCCGACATGCCGTCAGACCCCAAAATCCATACGTCAACTTTTGCAGACGATACAGCCTTTATCAGCGTCCATAAGGACCACCAAGTTGCATCACAGAATTTGCAGAATTATGTTTATAAGCTAGAGAATTGGCTAGAGCTTTGGAAAATCAAGGTTTACGAACAGAAATGTATTCATATAACTTTCACATTGCGAAAAGATACCTGCTTGTTCATCAGAATAAATAATCAAATTATCCCGCAACATAATAAAGTCAAATACCTCGGCATTCACCTCGACCGGCGTTTAACTTGGAAGTCTCATATTGAAGCGAAACTTACACAAATGAGATTAAAAGCAGTGCAACTTAATTGGCTAATCGGCAGAAGCTCTACATTGAAATTGTTATACAATGCAATACTAAAGCCAATCTGGTGCTATGGAATTCAATTATGGGGTACTGCCTCAGCATCCAACATTGAAAAAATTCAAAGGGGTCAAAATAAAATTCTACGTATAATTACTGCAGCACCATGGTATGTTAAAAATTCTCGAATCCACAAAGATCTAGGCGTGCCATTAGTAAAAGTCGAATTTACAAAATATGCGTCAAAGTATGTCAGCAAACTTGAACACCATCCAAACCCACTTGCACGAGACATCCTTAACTTTATTTGCCACAGTCGGTTGAGAAGGAGGGATACTCTTGCTTTAACTCAAGCGCAAAACAGATGACTGGATCAGTTGATGTGAAATTTTTTAGTATCATAAAAATTTTTGTCTAGCACTGGCTGGGCATATTATTTTCTTTTTAGTATTACGATTTGAATACTTATTGTTATTTCATATATGAAGATTCAATAAATAATTAAAAGCAAAAAAAAAAAAAAAAATTTGGGACAAGACTCTCTCTTTGTGAAGTTAATGGATTCGGGAAGCGTATTTGCTTTTGTCGCACTACTATCTTCCAATTTCAAGAAATCTTGATGAAGTAGGTGCTCCGGTGAAATGTTTACTAAAATATCTTTCGAATTAGATGTCCACTTCCTTAGAGCAAACCCAGCGGAATCCAAAGCATTAATAAGCTCAGTTTTTGCTTTAATAGAATCTTGCTTTGTGTGAGATCCTGCTAGGACATCATCAACGTACATCGAATTTCGCAGTATAGAACTAGCAATCGGATAAGAGGATTGGACATCCTCTGCTAACTGAAGTAATATTCTGATAGCGAGGTACGGTGCGCAATTAACACCGAAAGTTACAGTTTTCAGTTCATAATCGCAAATAGGACTATTTGGATTACTGCGGAATAATATTCTTTGGTATGGCGTTTGTTTACTGTTCACTAGAATCTGCCTGTACATTTTTTGAATGTCGGCATTGAATACGTATTTAAAGAAACGCCATTTCAGTATAAGTATAGTTAGGTCGTTTTGTAGGACCGGTCCTATGTGGAGCAATGAATTTAAACTTTGTCCGTTGGAGGATGGAGCAGAGGCATTGAACACTACCCGAACTTTCGTAGTGACACTATCTGGTTTGATAACCGCATGGTTGGGAAGATAGTATACATTTGGACTGTCCAAAACGTTAGCAGAATCAATTTTGAACATATGACCAAGGTCCTCGTATTCTTGGACTACGCTGTCATAGTCAAGTTTAAAATTTGGTGTTCGAATTAGTCTTGCCTCGTTACGAAAAAACTGTGTCATTGCACTGGATCTAGAATGTCCTAAGTTCAATGAATCTAAAAATTCCTCCTTAAACGGAAGAGACACTACGTACCTTCCTTCGGTGTTTATTCTTGTAGTTCGGACATACAATTCTTCACAAAATTTATCGGATTGAGACATATAGTTCTTCTTTGGAAGATTCTCCACCTCCCAAAAGCGTGAAATTTCCTTATCTAAGGAAATTTCACAGAAATGTGAGACTATTGTAGAATTTTGATTAGATGACTGGTTGACTGGACCCGTAAGAATCCAACCGAATATGGTTTGTTGGGCTATCAAAGACCCGCATATATTATGCTTAATCCCCGAACAAACAATCGATGGGAAAACGTCAGCACCAATCAATAAATCTATCTTCGAACTACTATTGAATTTAGGATCCGCTAGCTGAATTTGACGAATATTCGAGAATTTGGAGTATGGAATGGTCTGTGATGGAAGATTATTTGACAAGTGAGGAACTACAAGAGCCGTTACAGGAATCGCAATATCCATGTTTAGTTGTGAGCTCAATATAAAGGAGCACTGATATTGAACTTTAGCAGAAACAGTTTCATTTGAACCGGAAATCTGGGCATTTATAGGCTGCGACGGAAGTTTGAGAAGATTAAATACACGTTCTGAGATAAAAGTTCCCTCTGATCCTGAATCTATTAAGGCACGCACCTGGTATGTTATTCCCAAATGGCAAATATTTACCCAGGCGGTTCCCAACAAAACTCCCTTAGTATTTGAAGCAAAACAGGTTTGAACATTAACCGAACCAGAGTTTCGAGTGGACTGTATATTGCTTTGATTTGGTTGAGTGTATGTAGCCGAGTTAGGATTAACTGTGCAATTTTTACTGGTACTAGGAACTTGAAGAGAAGAGTTAGTAATATCAACTTCCTTGTGAAGAAGAGTGTTGTGTCTTTTTTGGCACTTGAAACAGCTCTGTTTGCTGGGGCAATTTCTTACGTTGTGAGTTTTCGAAAAAAAATTTAGGCACAATCCTTCCTTTTTAACCTCATCTAGTCTTCGTTGCTGATCCATTTTCAGAAATTTGGGACATTTTCGAATAGTATGAGTTTCTTTGGGACATATCTGACATTTAATTCCAGTAATATTTGCTTGAAAGCTGTGAACCTTTTGTTTGGAATTTGAGCTGTGTTTAGACTTGGTATCATTGGTTTTCGAAGTAGAACAACTACGCATCTCGGAAACCGACTCTAACGTTCTATAACGGTTTGTAATGAATTCATCCAGATCTGACCACTTGGGAAGAGCAGTTTCATCTTTTAATCCCTGTTCCCATAAGGTTAAAGTGTTTTCTGGGAGCTTGTTTGTACAAATAAATACAAAAATTGAATCCCAGCTAGCTACGTCAATATTGTAAAGGGATAATATCGAAATACATGAATTTATATCTCTCTGTAATTGTTGTAATGTTCGGCCTGATTCAGAAGTCATGGCTTGAAGGTGAAAAAGGATCTTTAACTGACCATTTACTGGAACTCTGCGATTCTCATAACTCAAGCATAAATTTTTCCATGCTAGATCAAAACCTTGATTGGTTAGAGGACTCTTACGAACAATTTCCCTGGCCTCACCTTTTGTCGTTTACGTAAGAAAGAATAGTTTTTCGACATTGCTAGCTCTTGAGTTGGAAACGACTGCTGTGAACATGTCACGAAAAGTAGGCCACGAGTCATAGTCACCACCGAAAGCTTCGATTTCGATAGGTGGTAAATGTAAACTATGTGACTCGGCAGAATTAAAATTTTGAGACTTATGATCACGTGATGTACTGGGAAGTACAGAAATATCAGTTTGACGTACCACACCTTCAGGACTGGAAGATGATTGCCAACGAAGCATATCTGAAATTTCGGACAATTTAGTCATACAATTACAATAAGTTGTGTATGTACTTTTATATTTTAATTTAAAAGTCTCAATATCTATTGGCTCTGTATTTTCACTAGCCTCTTTTTCAGCATCTAAAAGACATTTTTCGTAGACTGTTTTTAGGCGACACCAGATCGTGTTTAAGTTCGTAACGATGAACCTCGAGGGTATGCAGTGACGACAACGGATATTTATTGTCGTTAAGGTCTGCCTCGAACTCTATAATACTATCAGCTATTCGTATAAACTGATCCAAAGACATCGTAAACGTTTATTAGTATTTCAATAGAATTAAGTCTTAACAACGCTATGAGCAAAGAAAGTACAAAATCGTTCGTCTCCAACAATTTTATACAATTAATAGTCCACCTTAGTTATGTATGTAGCTATGTATGTAAGTGTGTAGAAGATAGTGACCACATACAATTCAATGTTGAAATCTCAGAGAAGTTTTCTTCTATTAACTTCCAATCCGGTTCGAATGGGACCAAATGTTTATTGGAAATAAGAGCTTGGAATCTGGTTGGAATATATGGAATTTATTAATCTCTGAGCCGATGGCTTTAATAAAATAAATGTTAATTTATTTTATTATCTCAGCAATGGTAAACCCCAATAGGAAAAAATGTCAGGCAAAATGAAAAAGAACAAATAAAAGGCAAGGATTAGATTTTTAGAAAAATCAATTTATTGACCTTGAATATATATGTATGTATATGTACCTTTCTGTACGGCAAGCAAGTGAACAATAATAATTAAAAACCAAAAATAGAAACAACATGTTAGACCTTTCAGACAGGCTGACAACTAATCGTTTACGTTTCACGGAGCATTCTGCTTGCATATGTAATAAAAAAGAGGAAAATATTGCACATCTCAATTGTTCATGTAAAGTCGATGTAAGGACTTTTGACATTAACATATAACGTTGATAGAGAGAATATCTTTATTTAGAGTTGAGGATGCCATCTAATAAAGATCCAAAATAAAACCAAAACGAAAACAGCAATTACATAGTTATAATTGATAGCAGCGCTGAAGCGTTTTTATAACACAATTTGACTACAAAATGTAATATAAAATTTATACAAAATAATTAAATCAATATATAAAAATAGTCCGTATATATAGATATATATAAAGAAATAACAAAAAGAGAACTCTACGGGGAGAGAGTGTAAGAGCAAATTTGTTGTATATGTTTAACAAGAGAAATGCATAAATCTATTAAGTAAGTACCCATTGGTAAAAATGCCAATGACGTAATCGCTGATCTAAGCGATATTTAGTAGCCCTCAGTGATAACACCTTTGCTTATTACCTCCCTTAAATTTAGCATATATTTGTCATAGGCTGGTTAATTGGTGCGCACTCCCTTACAATAAAAGCGACAATGTAGCCTATCAAGCTTGCGCTCTTGATTAAAAAGTTAGAGACGATGTAATCTCTCAACAATAAACTCTTGCACTCTCGCTATCCCCGATGCGCTTCCGCTTAAAATGTAATTGAATGTGTCACCTACCAGAGCACATTATGGGTACAAAATAAGTGACGAAGTCATTAAGCGCCATTACATTTGCATTCACATTAAAAGCGGAGTTTAAAGGGAACTAAATGATACACCGATAAACACCTGCAAATTATAATGCAATGTATGTTAATTATAGTCCAATTTACTTTTGCATGTAAGGTGATGTTGTGGTATAGTATGCGAAATTTATTTAGCCGCATATTAAGAAGACATGAATTTTAGCAACGGCAAACAACTTAAATAAATGAAATGTAAAAACTCGTCTATATATTAGTAAATGAATTTACACTGTTAATTAGTTTATTATTAATAATTAATTATTAATATATGTTTTATTAATTAATTAATATATTATTAATTGATTTTTAATTTTGAGAAAAAATTATAATTCACATACATACTTGTAATTCAATATCGAAATTTTTTAATATTGGAATATTTATAATAAATTAAAAAGTATGACTCAAATAGTTAAAATAAAATAACTATAAAATAAAAAATAACTTGAATTTCTTAGAGAAATATTATGTTTAATTCATTAATTTATTATATAGCAAAAAATTAAATATAAATTCAAAAATATTATTTAAAAAATAAAAATGTATAAGTAAATATTAAATAGATATGTGAAAGTAGTTTCCTTTCTTTTTGCTCTGCATTTTTTTCGCAAAATATCTATTTTTATAGATTTTGAAGCAATGCTGCAAATCCTTTTTAAATTTATCCAGAGTTAGACCCTCTTCCCGAACAGCTTCTATAAAATAGTCAATATAAATACATGTCGGTCACTTGCTGCAATAGGGTCATAACACGGTAACAAGGTTTTTCGAGTTCTGACCCTATTGTAGCAAGTAAGATATGTAAATAAACTTATAAATAAACTTACCGAATATTGTATCATGCAATGCTATCATCTATTTCAATTTTTGTCATAATTTAAATTGGTACTTCCTTTAACTTTTTTGTTTGCACTGTTTATTTTTTCAACATTCGCCAATCGCTTTAAATTTCTTGAAGAAAAGCCTTCCATATTTAATTAATTTAATAAATTATTTAATTATTATCTATTTATTTAGTTACTTATTTATTAAATTATAGTTTAATAAAATAATTCAAAAAAATAATATTTAAAACACAAACCACTTTATGACACGAAATTTAACCTTGAACTGAAATTAAATATTTTTAAATTTTTGCGTGTTGCTTTTCATGCATACAAAAGTAACGGTATTTTTTCACATTTAGACAGTTTACACCATAATCGAACTTGTGGACGTTGCGCATGATTATATAGATTTGACGTACCTTACAATGTAGGTACTAGAATTCTCGCTTAAAATGTAATGCAAATCGTCATTGGATTTTATATTCGAACTTCGTTTGATTATCGCTAGATGATTCTCCGCTGACATCGTAATCGGAGTTATGAAAGTTACGCATGATTATTTAGATTAAACATAATTTATATTCTAAGTACTTACATGCTCGTTTAAAACATCATGCTAATCTTCATTGGGTTTTGCTTATGAACTTTGTTTCATTTACTTCACGATGATGCCTCCACTAACATTGTAATCGCAGTAGTGGTAGTTTTTTAGATTATGGATGATTTACAAATTCATTACTTAAATGCTCGCTTAAAATGTCATCCTTACCATCACTGGGTTATATTTTTGAACTTTGTTTCATTTATCGCTGGATGACTCCCCGCTTACATTGCAAATATTGCGCATGATAACTTACTTTGCACAAAACTTACATTCTTAGTACTTTAATGCTCTCTTAAAATGTCACGTTAACGTCATTGGCTATTATCTAAGTACAGTGGTCGGCATATTTATTTTGACACATGAGAAATTTTACCATTTTGAATTTTTCCAGATTTCCCAAAAATTAAAAATTCCCAATTTTTTTAAATGAAATTAGCATTTATTTAATAACTAAAAAACATAAAATCATAACTTCTTAAATTAAATTTGCATTCTATGCAACTAATTTAAAAATTTAGGGGGTGGCATAAGTATTTTGACATATATGGGGTATTCACAAGGTGTGCTATCATGTTATATTGTCATAATGTTCTAACATTTTACAATGGTTTAAAAATATTGTTGTTGCTTTGAAACAAAAAGTGTCTTAAATTAATAGAACTTTGCTTGCTATGTTTATTGTGCTGTCGTAATTAATCAGAAGAGACCTGCGCTGAGCGGCTGAGCCAAGCCGCAATAGTTTTTGTAGCCGCCGCCGTTTATGGTAAAGTTTTATCCGGCTAATATCCGAATTTTACCTGCGGCTAGAAATTTTTGCCACAAAACACTTGCGGCGTCAAATTGTATCGGCTTACGACTCTGTTTGGTAAACAAACAAAAGCTTCCACTAATGGAAGCTGTAATGATTCTGAATAAGTCTTAAACACATCATTGTCTTTTATTAAGTTAAATATGTGTGAAAACTCTTCTGGACGAACGCGAACCATTTGATTAAACCGGTTGTCGTCAAACTTCTTTAAAACGTTTTGCTGCCATTTGTCAGATTTAGGAACTCCGAAATGAAAACTTCTGCGGTTTCTTAGTAAGCTAGCAATATTCATTACGAACATTCCATTAATTTCTTCTTCCTCATCTTCGTCGCCTAAGAAAATATGATTTTATACAAATACAAATACAAATAAAAATGTTTTGTTTATTAAAGCCCTTATGACACTACATTTTTTGTTCATTGAATTGATATAGAATTGATAGAAAGAAACAGAAAATGTTAGAAAAAGCAAACTATAAAAAATGTAAACAAAAAAGCCTTTTAGTTTGTTTTATTAAATGTTGTCAACTTTTTGTTTATGAGAAACATAAAAACAAAACGAACAAAAAAACGGTTAATCGCCAAATTTGCCCATAAACCGCTGATTCAGCAACACTTTTAATATTTCAAGCTTGAAATGTCAATTTTAAGTTGAACAATTTTACATTTTTTTTGACATAACTTCATTTTTTATCGATAGGTTAGCAGGCGGCCATGTAAAACGGCCCACTTGGGTCCATATCATTGGTCCCATTTTTATCGATAACTTAAGTAAAATGTTTGACAGTTTGCCATTTATCTTAATACTGCTGAACTCTTTGCACTTGGTAACTTTTTCTATTACATTATATTTGTACTGTTCACCAAAACTTGAACAATGCATTAAAAATGTAGTGTCATAAGTCCTTTACTTGAGTTTGCCATCACAACATCTAAAATGTATTTTTCGCACAAACTGGCTATTATTTTAGTTTTTTCACTTATTTTTGGCATTGTGGAAAACAATATTAATTTTTATATTTGTTTTAAATCAGCTGATTTAAATTCAAAATAGTACACTGAATTATGAGGGGTTGTTCACAGCAGTCGTATTTTTTCATGTTATTATTTTAAGACATATGACTTTATGACACCTTGTGAATCCCCCAATAGTATTTTAACTCTTTAAACGAAAATATGTTATTCCAACTTTTATAATACTTTTAGATATTTTTAATATTAATAAAATGTGTATCCTCCTTTAGCGGCACTTTCCGGAGTCTTTTAGGAACTGAATCGATCAAGTTTTGAATGTATTTTGTTGGTATGTCCTCCCACAAAGATTTAACCTCTGAAATTGTTCCTTCCCAGGTTCTTGTCAGATCTGCGGTTCTTTGGTGCTTTATATATGACCAGACATTCTCAATCACATTCAAATCCGAACTTTGGGGTGGCCAATCCAAAGTTTTAATACAATTTTCTGTCAAAATGTCTTAATCATTTTACTCTTATGGCAAGGCGCATTGTCCTGTTGGAAAATAAATGACGGTCCAATCAACCTATCGCCAGAAGGAAATGCGTGTTCATTTAAAATTTTCAAATATTGGTTTTGGTTCATCGAACTAACAAAAACTAACAAAAACTTTTTTCTTTGACGAGTGATACTCGAAAATACTTTCGTCGGTCCATAAACCGCTTTGCCAGAATGATAGGGGCTTATCCACGTATCTGTTTGCGAATTCTAACCTTTTAATTTTGTTCCTTGGGGCTATACATGGAATTGGTCTTGCTACATATGTCTTAATGTTGGCTTCTTTTAGACGTCGTCGAACTGTTCTCTCGCTTAAATGACTATCAAAGTGCGAATTTCATTCCAACGCAGCGGCTTTGGGTGTCAAACCTGGATTACATTTAAATTTTCTGATAATTTGCCGATCTTCCACTGCCGTTGTTTTACGTTTTCTTCCTGATCGAGGCAAATTAATGACAGATTCTGTTTCTTTACATTTATTTATTTGATAATAAACGGTTTGTCTAGGTATATTGTACTCCTTGGTAATATTTGTTACAGATATTCCAAGATGATGCTTGGTTATTATTTCACTCCTGACCGTCTTAGTTAAATCCGCTATTTTACCATATTTACACAATAGTAATAGAATTTTTTTATTTATCTTTCATCGAATGTTAGTATTTAATACTCAACAATAACCGCTTTGTATTAAAGCTTAACACAAAAAACAAAATGAGATGAAATTGTAGAATGTCAAAATAATTATGCCGTTACAAATTCTTGTACCAAATTGCATTTCTCCCTTCAGAATGAGAATGGGTAAAGATTTTAACAAAATACTTTGCATACTTATACTTAAGAAATAGTGTAAAAAAAATATCATGATAACTATGCCGTTATAAGAATTAAAAAACAAAATAAATAAATATGCCGACCACTGTACTTCGTTTCATTTACCACTGGGTATGATTATTTATCTAATAACGTGAGAGCTTAAATGTGAGCGTCGTTATCTCGTTCTCTTGTTTGGGTTAAAAATTATATGTGTATATGTATTTACAGTTACTGTTACAATAAAAATAATAATATTAATTATAAATCTTTGCTTCCTGTGTGTATTGGAAGTCTTTGCTGGGCTTGATTTCTTTATTATTGTGTAACCATACGACATCAAAGTTTTGGGCGCCTATAATGCGGCATGCCAATGTCACCATGTCACCGTCTTTTACGAAACGCGATTCTAAGTGACTAACAATTCTGGGTGGTTTATCGCTGCTAATTAAACGTTTGCTGGAGTTTTATCCAAAGCTAAGATTACACATACAAAAGTATTTATTATACTACTATAATATAATTTAAAAAAAATATATGAAAACCTACGTTTGACACTCAATTTACATTTCGTTTCCACGGCGCTAATTGAGTTTGTTGCTGTGCAGGTGTAAACGCCTTCATCTTCTGGGAACACTTCGTGTATGGTCAGTGTGGCAATGCCATTCCTGTATTTTAAGTCAATTATGTCGGATGAGGCAATAGTTTTACCATTTTTCGACCAAGTAATTTGTGGATCGGGATCACCTTTAACATGACATGTCAGGACCAATTGATCGCCATCGCGTATGCTTAAGTCGTGCAAGGGCTTGACAAATTCTGGCTTACACATTAAAGAATCATCTGGTGGCACTAGAAATCAATTCAAATCGAATTATTAATATTGAGTAAATATTTAACTTTTTACATTTTAACTTACGTATTAATTCCTTAGTGGCACTACGCGATCTAGAGGGGCTTCCGGGCGTTTGCAGACTACTGGCGGCATATTTCTTTTTGTTTGAAATGCTATTATTTGTCGTTGAATAGGAACTTGTATTGTTATTAACAGTCTAAAAATCGAGGTAGATAAGTTAATTATGACAATTTTATAATAGCAAGTGTTAAGATATTTTACAATACTGCTTAAAATAATTTTAGAAGGGTATTAGATGTTAAAACATCTACACAATTTCTAAAAATATTTTAGCTTTTCTTGAATGTCTTTCAAATTTCTAAACAACCTTTTGAAATTGTGAACTTTTTGATACGAAAAAAAAAACAATTTTTCCATCCCTGGCCACAATAGCCACTTTGTACTTACCTTGTTGCTGCTGTTGGATGAGTAGTTTTGATTGGTTGATGAATAGCTGGAAGAAGTCTCATTCTGTCGTGTGGTCGATGAAGAAAATGAGTTAGAATTGTGTGAAGCGGAACTAAATTGTGTCCTGGTTATAATTGGTGGTGGCACTGGTTTAAGAGGATGTTCAATATATTTGCGATCTAAGTAATAAAATTAACGAAAACATATGTTAATATAGTACTGGGTTTTACTATATATGGACATTGTGCATATATAATTGTAGTCAGTTATTGCTTGGGCATTTACATACATAACTATTCGTCCTGATTATGTCAAAAATGTCTTGTAATTACATATGAGTGAAGGGGTATCAACGATGCTATTTAGATTGCAATTGCAATTTTTCACCTCTATGATTGTGAACTGCATGCACCGGACTTTTCTTCCGTAGATATCAGTACTAAGTGCTAATGGTCATTTATTGTTCTATGTAATATTGAAAGCATGGTGTATTGAATGTATATGTGGTATATAGTATATGTATGTGTGTACATTTGTATCTATGTATGTATGTAAGTTTGTATCTATTTTTTTTGTTGGACATAGTGATAGTACGCTATCACTATCCTCCTTCCAATGTAAGGAGGTTTGTAACTACTGCGCATCTCTCCTTCATTATTATATTGATGAATTCTTCACACGATTTCCATGAATTTGCGGAATGTAGCACTACGTTCGCCATATTTTCATGTGTTAAGATTTCACCTAACGTATTATTTAAAGTTTGTCTCTGTTTCAGCCACTTTACATACTCCTCTATCGCTCCACATGATTCACAGCTGCTTATCTCCTTTAGTTTAATTCTAGGTAGATATTTATTAAAACTGCCGTGGTTGGTCAACACTTGAGTTGTTTTCGTTCAATCCAGGATTTTATATTTAAGATCAGGTTGTATGTCCATCTTCCATTCTCTCCTTAGCTCCAACGTACTTGCTATTTGCTTATTGAGTTGTCTCTGATGGTCTCCCTATTTCTGAAATTTCTCTTGATCGTTCTGCAGGATTAAATTTACTCGTAAACACACATAAGCTACTGGAAAGCTACTTAACTGGTCGAACGTTTAAGCTGAAAGACGGAGATTTCTTAAGCTCCGCGCAACCTATTGAAGCAGGAGTACCACAAGGAAGCATCCTGGGACTCTTCTTATACTTGATATATACATCTGATATGCCAACAAACAATCGCACTTACAAATCTACATTTGCTAATGATACTGCTATTTTAAGCATTTATGAAAACCCTCAATAAGCATCACGCTACCTACAAAATCATATAACATCATATACAAAAGGGCCACAACTCAAAATTTTCCAAAACTGACTTTTTTCCATAAAGTAATTCTAACAACTGCAAACATTTCTTTTACATCACTATCTTTTTTAATTGGAAAAATACAGTCGTGTCTATTTTTATGTTAAGTGTGTTGCTTGTGCACGATGAACTGAAGAGAATTGTTTTTTTAGTTGCGTTAATGCGCATAAGTACCAACAAGACGTCAGTATTACCTAATCATCCTCAACAGCCAAATTTTGCATTTAGTGACAATTTCCCTCAATTGTTACGGTCCACTAGTCATGTAAATGCGCCTAGTTCTAGACAAGTTTCTTACGCTAACGTGGTTAAATCTAATATGCCAGGTTTGGAGCAGGCACCTAAATCACAATATTACGAGCCTAATATTAACACTCTAGAGACTACATTCCAGACACTTGTCCAAACCATGAACACTTTTACGACCACTATGACATCCATGATGTAGGAAATGCTGAAAATGCAATCCACTAGCTTACAAGCCATTTTAAAGAAATGATTTGTTTAAAAATTTGTTTTTGGAATGCGAACGGCCTCCGCCAACATAAAAACGAACTGGAACACTTCCTGACGGATAAGCAGATTGATGTCATGATGATTGCTGAAACTCACTTGACGGCAACAGCGTATTTCACAATTAATGGCTACGTGTTGTATGATACTAAAGATCCCCGCGGAAGAGCATGTGGAGGATCGGCAATTCTTATAAGGAACAGAATAAAACATTATTTAATGAACAACATATGTGAGGATTACCTACAAGCAACAAACATTTGTATTGAATTCTGTCAATACAATTTTGTTTTATCATCAATTTATTCGCCGCCTCTATTTTCAATAAAAGAACACCAATACTACAGCTTCTTCAATTCCCTTGGAGCTAGATTTTTAGTTGTTGGTGACTTTAACGTCAAACACACTTTTTGGGGTTCACGTCTGGTGACCCCGAAGGGTCGTGAACTCTTCAACACCATTGCCAAAATGGGATTAGATGTACTCTCAAGCGGGCATCCCACCTACTGGCCGACGGACCGACGGAAGATTCCCGATGTTATTGACTTCGGAGTAGTGAAAAATATCCCTGTAGAATCGATACAAGTGGAGCCTTCATTAGACTTGTCTTCAGATCACTCTCCTTCTATTATTTCAATGCGTTTCCTTCAAGGTAATGGCTCTCCATTTCGGGACATATCTAAAACCAGAGTAAGTTGGATAAAGTATAAAAAGTATTTAAGTTCCCACTGCACGGAAAATGTAGTGTCGAGAACTACCGAGGATATTGATGGGTCGATTGGCAAGCTTACTGAGGACATCACGCCTCCACATACGACGTTGAGTGCAGAAGTGGGACATATAGAACTTATTTCGCTGAATTCGATCATCTCCTGTCAGAAAAAAGAAGAGTTAGAAGAAATTGGCAAATTCACAGGTCTCCTGAACTGAAAGCTAGGCTACGGGTATGCAGAGATATACTAAGAAATTTCTTAGAAACCCAAAGAATGGCTTCACTTAAATCTTACTTGGAGGGTCTTGATAGTACCCCACAATCTGACTATTCGTTATGGAAGGCGGCACGAGGTTTAAAAAGACCAGTTAGAGGAAAGCCTCCTCTGCGAAATCCGACTGGTGACTGGGCTAGAAATGATTCCGAGAAGGGGACTTTATTTGTTAATCATTTGAGAAAAGTGTTAACTATAAACAACTCAAATAATGCATCTGATTTGCCACCACTCGTTATTAGACCTCCTGTACCTCTAAGACTTAGCTTTAATGATGTTCAAAGCGCTATTGGTACTCTAAATCTTAAAAAAGCTCCAGGTATGGATAAAACCAGCAACAAAATGCTTGTGGAGTTACCTCGTGTAGCTAGAAAAATTATCCTATTTATTTTCAATGCTATTTTACGCCTAGAATACTATCCTGCAGATTGGAAGGTATCTATGATTACCATGATTGCTAAGCCAGGGAAGGACCCCACTAAAGTAGAGTCATATAGGCCAATTAGTCTACTGCCGACAATTTCAAAACTGTTTGAAAAATTGTTATTGGCTAAGTTGATTCCAATTCTGAACGACACTCAATGTATCCCAAATCACCAATTCGGGTTCAGAGCTAAACACAGTAACATCGAACAAACACACAGATTGGTAAATGTGATAAGACGGTCGTTTGAAGAGAAAAAATACTGCTCCGCCCTTTTCATTGATGTGTCGCAAGCGTTCGACAAAGTTTGGCATGACGGTTTAATGCACAAAATAAAATTAACTCTGCCTGCTAACACCCATAAACTCATGGAAAGTTATTTATACGGTCGCAAATTTAAAATCAAAGAAGGCAATTTTTTAAGTACCGCTCAGCCAATTAAAGCAGGAGTACCCCAGGGTAGCATACTGGGTCCAACTTTATATATGATTTATGCATCCGATATGCCGTTAGACCCCATAATACATACTTCAACTTTTGCAGACGATACAGCCTTTATTAGCGTTCATAAGGACCAAATAGCATCACAGAACTTGCAGAAATATGTTTATAAGCTAGAGAATTGGCTTGAGCTTTGGAAAATCAGGGTTAACGAACAGAAATGTATTCATATAACTTTCACATTGCGAAAAGATACCTGCTCGTTCATCAGAATAAATAATCAAATTATCCCGCAACACAATGAAGTCAAATACTTCGGAATCCACCTCGATCGTCGTTTAACTTGGAAGTCTCATATCGACGCAAAACTTACCCAGATGAGATTAAAAGCAGTGCAAATTAATTGGCTAATCGGCAGAAATTCTACATTAAAGTTGGATTGCAAACTTTTGCTGTACAATGCAATTCTAAAGCCAATCTGGTGTTATGGAATTCAATTATGGGGTTCTGCCTCAGCATCCAACATTGAAAAAATTCAAAGGGGTCAAAATAAGATTCTACGGATAATTACTGCAGCTCCATGGTACGTTAAAAATCCTAGAATTCACAAAGATCTAGGCATTCCTTTGGTGAAAGTCGAACTTACAAAATACGCCTCAAAATATGTCAGCAAACTTGAACACCATCCAAACCCACTTGCACGAGACATCCTTAACTTTAGTGGCCATATTCGGTTAAGAAGGAGGGATACCCTTGCTTTAACTCAAGCGCAAAACAGATGACTGGATCAGTTGTAGTATCATAATATTTTGTCTAGCACTGGCTGGACTTTGTATTTTCTTTTAGTATTAAGATTCGAAAACTTATTGTCATTTCATTTCTGAAGATTCAATAAATAAAAAAAAGTTGCGTTAATGCGCTCAAGAACAACTGATTAGTCCTGTTTCACACTCATCAGTTCTGACTCGTCAAGTTAAGTATTTTTCAATAAGAAGGAAAGAGAAAATTATCTTTTATCTTTTTCCTTCTCATTGAATAATACTTGACTTGACGATCAGTTCTTTTCTATACATGTCACACTATAAATTTAAAAAATGTTGCACCTTTCACACTCTGTATTTTTAGAGGGGGAGGGTCGCACGATAAAACAGCTGACATTTGTTTTGTTTATGGTTGTGTACTTGTGTTAAGAAACAAAAAAGAAAAGATACAAAATGAAAAACAGTACTGCTTTTTATGTGCTGAAAAATTTTGAATAACTTGTTGGAGTCATCTTCATCATCTGATGATGATGAAATATTTGATATGATTATGGAAAGAAAACCACAACCGCGAGTGAAAGGCGTTGTAGAGAAGGTAATTAATAAATACTCTGAAGTTGATATATGTCAAATTTCATAGGACAATGTCTCCTACTTCTTATATATGTAATGTATGTTTATGTATATAATTTTTATAGTTTAAGAAGAATTTGCGTATTAGTCGGGAAGGGGCCATTGGTTTTTTGTGAGATATTCATCGTCTTATTTCAAGCGATCTTACCAGGGAGCTATATATCTGCTTCTTCTTTTTAACAAAAAAAAAAAACAGCTGCACATGTTACACTGTTGTGATTTTATGTTCTATTCATGTTCTATCATATTTGTGTTAAATATTATTTGGATACCAAAATATTTGAGTGCGTTATGCTTCTTAAAATGATTTTCGGAAGTGGGCCTTATATGGAAGCTACGACTAAATATAGACCGATCTGCACGAAATTTATAGATGTGATTTGGCTTCATTTACCACTCATATGTGGTAAAATTTCTTTCATAATTCAAACATTTATGATCGGTAAACCCAATTTCGGGAGGACTTTTGTATCGGGGCCAGGTGAAATAATGGACCGATTTTCACCATTTCACTTACCAAATTTTATCAAAATATCTTCAAAATTGCGACCTCTACTCTGCGCACCAGCTTTACACGGACGGACGGACATCGTTAAATCGACTCAGAAAGTGATTCTTAGTCGATCGGTATACATCAGAACAAATCCAAATACCCTTCCCACTATTGTGGTGTAGGGTATAAAAAAGGGCATTTTGATGCTCGTCTATATCGGCAGGAGTGCTTGGACGAAAATTAAAGCAAAATAACAGTTGTACAATTTTTATTTTTTTACAGTATAAAAACGATAGTCACGAGCAATCGCTTAAAATAATTTTTTTTCTTCGAGCGTTAAATTGTTTAAGTGGAAATGAAACACTTTTGCATATACAAAATTTTATGAAATTTTTTTTATTTTTAATGCGTCATACGCAAATAAAATGTTATAAATAATAGATGTAATGTATAAACATCTTTATAAATTAAATTAACAAGCGCTTGTTTTTTAAGTGCGTTTTTGTTTTGGTTGGATTTAGGCACAATTGATGTTCATGTTTTACAGAGAGAGAGAGAGAGAGAGAGATATTTTGTTTGTATGTATAACCTTGATAGAGAGAATATCTTTATTTAGAGTTGAGGATGCCATCTAATAAAGATCCAAAATAAAACCAAAACGAAAACAGCAATTACATAGTTATACTTGATAGCAGCGCTGAAGCGTTTTTATAACACAATTTGACTACAAAATGTAATATAAAATTTATACAAAATAATTAAATCAATATATAAAAATAGTCCGTATATATAGATATATATAAAGAAATAACAAAAAGAGAACTCTACGGGGAGAGAGTGTAAGAGCAAATTTGTTGTATATGTTTAACAAGAGAAATGCATAAATCTATTAAGTAAGTATGTTTATTTATCTAATTACGTGAGAGCTTAAATATGAGCGCCGTTATCTCGTTCTCTTGTTTGGGTTAAAAATTATATGTGTATATGTATTTACAGTTACTGTTACAATAAAAATAATAATATTAATTAATCGTTATTCGTTTGATTTATGATTCGGAACTAAATACATTAATGGAGAAAGCGGCAAATGTTTCACCCTTTCTGCCAATTGATTTAGCTTGGTATTGACCAATATCATCCATTGTACATTGTTTTATGGTAAAGGTGTAGCGATTACCATCCTCCTTGGTGAAGGTGTAGCGTAAACTGGATTCGTTGACTTGTTTGCCATCCTTAAGCCAGGTCAGTTGTAAAGGTTCTTCTTGGGTTTCACATTCGAATTTAGCGTTTTCGCCTTCTTGAACCGTTAATGAGGTGGGGAATTTTTCGAAACAGGGTTGCTTTGGATCTTCGCCTGGTACAATCACATTGATGGTACATGTGCTGTATGATTCGCCAGCATCGTTGAAAGCCTCGCAGGTGTAAGTACCAGCATCTTCGGGGAAGATTTCGGCTATTTGTAGTTTATAAATATTTGCTTCCTGTGTGTATTGGAAGTCTTTGCTGGACTTGATTTCTTTATTATTGTGTAACCATACGACATCAAAGTTTTGGGCGCCTATAATGCGGCATGCCAATGTCACCATGTCACCGTCTTTTACGAAACGCGATTCTAAGTGACTAACAATTCTGGGTGGTTTATCGCTGCTAATTAAACGTTTGCTGGAGTTTTTATCCAAAGCTAAGATTACACATACAAAAGTATTTATTATACTACTATAATATAATTTAAAAAAAATATATGAAAACCTACGTTTGACACTCAATTTACATTTCGTTTCCACGGCGCTAATTGAGTTTGTTGCTGTGCAGGTGTAAACGCCTTCATCTTCTGGGAACACTTCGTGTATGGTCAGTGTGGCAATGCCATTCCTGTATTTTAAGTCAATTATGTCGGATGAGGCAATAGTTTTACCATTTTTCGACCAAGTAATTTGTGGATCGGGATCACCTTTAACATGACATGTCAGGACCAATTGATCGCCATCGCGTATGCTTAAGTCGTGCAAGGGCTTGACAAATTCTGGCTTACACATTAAAGAATCATCTGGTGGCACTAGAAATCAATTCAAATCGAATTATTAATATTGAGTAAATATTTAACTTTTTACATTTTAACTTACGTATTAATTCCTTAGTGGCACTACGCGATCTAGAGGGGCTTCCGGGCGTTTGCAGACTACTGGCGGCATATTTCTTTTTGTTTGAAATGCTATTATTTGTCGTTGAATAGGAACTTGTATTGTTATTAACAGTCTAAAAATCGAGGTAGATAAGTTAATTATGACAATTTTATAATAGCAAGTGTTAAGATATTTTACAATACTGCTTAAAATAATTTTAGAAGGGTATTAGATGTTAAAACATCTACACAATTTCTAAAAATATTTTAGCTTTTCTTGAATGTCTTTCAAATTTCTAAACAACCTTTTGAAATTGTGAACTTTTTGATACGAAAAAAAAAAACAATTTTTCCATCCCTGGCCACAATAGCCACTTTGTACTTACCTTGTTGCTGCTGTTGGATGAGTAGTTTTGATTGGTTGATGAATAGCTGGAAGAAGTCTCATTCTGTCGTGTGGTCGATGAAGAAAATGAGTTAGAATTGTGTGAAGCGGAACTAAATTGTGTCCTGGTTATAATTGGTGGTGGCACTGGTTTAAGAGGATGTTCAATATATTTGCGATCTAAGTAATAAAATTAACGAAAACATATGTTAATATAGTACTGGGTTTTACTATATATGGACATTGTGCATATATAATTGTAGTCAGTTATTGCTTGGGCATTTACATACATAACTATTCGTCCTGATTATGTCAAAAATGTCTTGTAATTACATATGAGTGAAGGGGTATCAACGATGCTATTTAGATTGCAATTGCAATTTTTCACCTCTATGATTGTGAACTGCATGCACCGGACTTTTCTTCCGTAGATATCAGTACTAAGTGCTAATGGTCATTTATTGTTCTATGTAATATTGAAAGCATGGTGTATTGAATGTATATGTGGTATATAGTATATGTATGTGTGTACATTTGTATCTATGTATGTATGTAAGTTTGTATCTATTTTTTTTGTTGGACATAGTGATAGTACGCTATCACTATCCTCCTTCCAATGTAAGGAGGTTTGTAACTACTGCGCATCTCTCCTTCATTATTATATTGATGAATTCTTCACACGATTTCCATGAATTTGCGGAATGTAGCACTACGTTCGCCATATTTTCATGTGTTAAGATTTCACCTAACGTATTATTTAAAGTTTGTCTCTGTTTCAGCCACTTTACATACTCCTCTATCGCTCCACATGATTCACAGCTGCTTATCTCCTTTAGTTTAATTCTAGGTAGATATTTATTAAAACTGCCGTGGTTGGTCAACACTTGAGTTGTTTTCGTTCAATCCAGGATTTTATATTTAAGATCAGGTTGTATGTCCATCTTCCATTCTCTCCTTAGCTCCAACGTACTTGCTATTTGCTTATTGAGTTGTCTCTGATGGTCTCCCTATTTCTGAAATTTCTCTTGATCGTTCTGCAGGATTAAATTTACTCGTAAACACACATAAGCTACTGGAAAGCTACTTAACTGGTCGAACGTTTAAGCTGAAAGACGGAGATTTCTTAAGCTCCGCGCAACCTATTGAAGCAGGAGTACCACAAGGAAGCATCCTGGGACTCTTCTTATACTTGATATATACATCTGATATGCCAACAAACAATCGCACTTACAAATCTACATTTGCTAATGATACTGCTATTTTAAGCATTTATGAAAACCCTCAATAAGCATCACGCTACCTACAAAATCATATAACATCATATACAAAAGGGCCACAACTCAAAATTTTCCAAAACTGACTTTTTTCCATAAAGTAATTCTAACAACTGCAAACATTTCTTTTACATCACTATCTTTTTTAATTGGAAAAATACAGTCGTGTCTATTTTTATGTTAAGTGTGTTGCTTGTGCACGATGAACTAAAGAGAATTGTTTTTTTAGTTGCGTTAATGCGCTCAAGAACAACTGATTAGTCCTGTTTCACACTCATCAGTTCTGACTCGTCAAGTTAAGTATTTTTCAATGAGAAGGAAAGAGAAAATTATCTTTTATCTTTTTCCTTCTCATTGAAAAATACTTGACTTGACGATCAGAACTGATGAGTGTGAAAGAAGACTTACCTCTTTTACTGTGAAAATTGATAAATTTCGTGGTATATTATTTTGCATTGTGCTTCTTTAGTTGGAAAAAGTGAGTTTAATTAACAGTATTATTTGTTTATGTGCCTTTTTTGATTATATAATCGTGATGGTCGTAAGTTTGAATTTGTTGAAGATGCACAACAAATTTCGCAAACATAATATAAAATTTGAAATTTATTGAAGAAAAAATATTGTTCCATTTTTCCTCATGGAACAATATTTTCTTTAAATATTACAATCGTTTTTACATAAACAGTTTTTTGTCTCTCCTGAAAATTTTAGTATATGGAGTTGTGACCCTTTTGTATTAAGGGTGCGATATATCTCAATTAGAAAACTGGTTAAAGCAATGGAGGATAAAAGTTAATGAGCAGAAATGCACACACATAACTTTTACATTGCGAACAGAATCATGAACTCCTATTTATATCAATAATCAAGCAATAACACAACAATCTGAAGTTAAATACCTCGATCGTCGCCTTACAGGGAAATCCCATATTGACTCAAAGAAAATTTAAATCGATCCAAATTAATGGGCTCATTCGCAGAAACTCTAAGCTAAGTTTAGATTGCAAACGCTTAAGGTGGATTCACCCATTCGTTCTTAACAAAAAATTTGTTCGAACAATATTTTTTTTATATGAAGTTTGACGTCTCTGTCTTTGAGAGAGAGAATTTATATCTGTGATTTTGAATACACAATACTTTAAAATAATTTAATATTTCTTTTTTGACACTTAAAACCCAAAGCAAAATATATCAATGGCCGCACTTGTAAAACTAATAGATTTTGTTTACATATGGCAGCTTTGATAGAAAAATCGTTCGAATGGGTGAATCGTGCTGCAAAAACTCTCAGTAAAAAATTTTTCTCTGGAAACAGCCTCAGCTTCAAATGTAGATAGACGCTAAAATAAATTGCTACGAATGATCCCTGGTATATAAAAAAACTCGAATACCCATAAAGACTTAAACGTGCCTTTGGTAAAATCTGAGATCCAAAAAAAAAATGCAGAAAAACACTTAAAAAAGCTTGAAGTACACCCAAACCTATTAGCCTCCAACATATTAAATAATAGTGGCTATATTCGACTAAGAAGAAGGGATACAGCGGATCTGAGCCGAAGACAAGAAGGAAGAATGCCAACTTAAATAAATAAAAAAATAATGGTCAAACAATTTTCGTACGGCACTGGCTGGACAAATAATTGAAATTTTTTATATATGTAAAATTTGAAAAACTTATTGTTAGAGCATTTTTAATGAAGATACATACAATAAATAAATAAATGTAAGAAAATTATTAAACTTGTTTTTTGATTTTAGTAATGTTTATTGTTGTATTTATGTTGTAAATCAGCGTTAGTTTCATCGACTTCGCTTACAACTTGACTCCTGTTCCTCACCATGATGGCTGCATTTTTATTTTAAAACACTTTCTGCATATATTAGATATATGTATCTGTACCTTTACACTGATTTGCGATGTGGACTTGTTCCAGCCACCGGAAACAATGTTTTGTTGTTATTTTACTCCTCAGCCTACACATGACCCATTCTACTCTAACTGCCTGGTGCTCAGGAAGTTTAGTTCCTGCTTAGTTCCTCCAAAACGATGCTCGAAAACTAAATATTTTGAAAGTTGTGGGATCTTCAGCTTTTGTCGCCTCCATCAGAGCTTTGATGAGGTCGGCGTCATTTGTTGTATTTAATATCTATAACATGGCGTTTGGTAACTGATCTTACCATGACATTTTCACCAAGAGTGTTACCTGTAGCATTTCTAAGCTTGTCACCTTTCTTCAGTTTAACAAGTAACTCACCAGTGGAATTGGGTCAACTTGAGTTGCCTCAGTCTGCATTTGCTTGCATGTGTCGGTCACTAAAACTCAATTAATGCCTATCGCTTCCTTCTACTATCTCAATTGCGGATATAATGCAAGAGCAGAGTCTTGCGTATATTCTTTGCATTTGTATGTATGTATTGTTTTTGTGTATATATGTATGTGTGTTCGTATGTATTTTTGTATATATAATAAGTATATATGTATGAATACGTAATTTACATATACAATGACATATAGATATGTAAATGCCCCTTGACGTTAAAATCATCCATAGGTAATTCGATATTAAAGTGCATGCGACGTATAACTTTTGCTATTGAATGCTACATACGTTAGTGCGATTATTTTCTATGCACTCAATTCTGTTTTTATGCGGTAGATACGTTCCTGAGCAAAACGCATTAAAAAAAATACATACAAAAAGACATTATCTACATTGAATAAATAGGGATAGGTTCTATTGCTATTCTACCAAATAAATAACCAAAAAATCGCATAAAAAGAATGATGTTACCCACCTAAAGGTGTTTGAAGAAAGGAAGGCACATTTAAAAAATATTTAAATCACGAATTAAAAATTAGTTTTTTATTACACTTTTCTTAGAAATTAAATGATAATTACACCTAGTCATTATTTTCACTTGTTGACAATGCACGTGACCGTTTCTGAGCTGGTACGAAATCGCTATCATCGATGCTGTAGCTAGTTAACAATTCGGGTGATACTAATGGCGTTTTCTTTTCTGGCAAAAATGTGACACGTTTTTCCCATTTCGCACCTTTTTTAATTTTTTTGTGTTCTTTTCTGAAATATGTCAACACTGCTAAAGTGTAGTGTGTTCTTTCTATAAATGTCACACTATAAATTTAAAAAATTTTGCACCTTTCACACTCTGTATTTTTAGAGGGGGAGAGTCGCACGATAAAACAGCTGACATTTGTTTTGTTTATGAATGTGTACTTGTGTTAAGAAACAAAAAAGAAAAGATACAAAATGAAAAACAGTACTGCTTTTTATGTGCTGAAAAAATTTTGAATAACTTGTTGGATTCATCTTCATCATCTGATGATAATAAAAAATTTGATATGATTATGGAAAGAAAACCACAACCGCGAGTGAAAGGTGTTGTAGAGAACGTAATTAATAAATACTCTGAAGTTGATATATGTCAAATTTCATAGGACAATGTCTCCTACTTCTTATATATGTAATGTATGTTTATATATATAATTTTTATAGTTTAAGAAGAATTTGCGTATTAGTCGGGAAGGTGCCAGTGGTCTTTTTGTGAGATATTCATCGTTTTATTTCAAGCGATCTTACCAGGGAGCTATATATCTGCTTCTTCTTAAAAAAAAAAAAAAACAAACAAAAATAGCTGCACATGAAGAAAAGTGTTACACTGTTGTGATTTTATGTTCTATTTTGACCATTAAAAATACGACATCTTAAAAATGTGGGATTAACATTATAAAAATGTACATAATAAAGGTGTAACATTTTATTTCAGAAAAGAAAACACCATAATTTTCCCTCATTAGACCCAGTGCTTATTTTAACGACTGGTGGTTTGGCAAAAATCTGTTATTAAACTTTGCGAAGATTTCGTGGTATGCGAATCTTTTTTTCCATCGGATAAAATCAATTTAGAAACTTCTAGAAAAATAAATTTCATTTCAATTTAATGTAAATTTATAAAAAAAAAAATCATTTTTGGTATTTTTTATCTTTTCTAATAAAAACAAAACACATTAAAATTACACCAGGAAACAGCTCAGAAAAAACTTCACTGATAGCAGACAGTCTAGAAATCAGCACAACCGCCGTACGAGAAAAAATAAAAATTATAAACTGGGATTCCCATTAAAAGAAAATTAAAAATCATAAAAATTAGTATTCCCCTATGTTATGTTTTTTACTACGTAATGAATGTTTGAATAAAGGTGAGGTTACACTAGACGACTAATCTGTCAACTGCAAAATCTGATAAACTTTAAGTCTGCCACCGTTTTTTGTCAACTTGGATGATAATGCAAAAAATTAATTAAATTTAATATTTAAATTAAAATCGTATAAAAATTTCTTATACAAATTTGTACTAAAAACCGCATAAGGTTAAAATCGCATAAAAACAGAATTGAGTGTATTTATATTAGTTAAATCTAGAATTTATTGTAGGTTTAAAGGGTTAATAGCTTATGTACATGTTTGTTTTAATAACTGGGACAAGGATTGCAATATAAAAGAGGGAAAATATTGAATGTTTGTTTAAAATAGGATAATTACTGTTTTAATAAAAAAAATTTGGAATAATTAAAGGTTAGAATAATTAAAACATAGTTTTTTTCCTTTAAAATATCTTTACCTCCTGAATATAAGAAATTATGAGCAAGTTCTGCCTGCTCAGGTGTAACCCATTCTCCTATTCAAAAAAAATTATATAAAGTTTTGTTTTAATATTGTAATAAAAAATGTACAAAAAACAATTAAGAAAGTGTAGTCGGACAAGTTAAATGGTAATAAGTGTTAAAAAATCTGATATAAATAGATTTCTTTGCCTCCCTTGCATATATATGTATATATGCGTTGCACACTTAGCATACAGTATGTGTGCTATAAAATAGGTAGTTATTTCCCAACGTCTTATATATTTTACATTCTCATAACTTAAAAAATAATAATATACTCGTACAAATGAGAAATTGTTATTGGTAGCCTGTTATATTATAAACTTATAGCAGTAGGAAATTGTGCTACTTATAATAATATGTTTTTTAATAATTCATAATATAGAGATTTTGATTATGAATGTCTATAGCGGAACTTGAACATGAAATTATAAAACTCCCGCAACTCCCGAAACAGTTAGAGTAATATATTCAACTGTGTCGTATTTAAAAAAAATAACACTCTGATATCCATACGCTGTGTTTGTTATTCGGTTTTAGCGCTTTTTAATATTTTTTTTTATTAAATTTTGTTTATGCAGAAAATAATTTAATTTTAAGATCAGTATTTTAGCTTAAGAATTCATAAGTATTATCTAAATTCCAAAAAAAAAAAAATTATTATATGTATTAATTTTTAAAATAAAATAACTACATTTTTTAAATAGCGCCATAAAACCCAAAAACTTAAGGTATATAGATTAACAGTCTTATTCAGAAAAAATTAATATCGGTATAATCTGCAATTTAGTAAATTTGAGATTTTCGCTTAATAAATCTATATATATAAAATTCAATGTATGTATGTATGTATGTATGTAACGTATAGACTCCAAAACGGCTGAGCCGATTTTGATGAAATTTTCACAGCATGTTACTGTGACTCTGGAAGGAATAATAGGGTACTTTTTTTTTACCACGCCCACTTTTACGCCCACTTTTTTAAAATATTGTAATTGGAGACCAAACCTCTGGACCGATATTTTTGAAATTTTCACAGCATTTAACTGGGACTTTGGTATGATTAATAGGGTACTTTTTTTGACCACGCCCATTTTTACGCCCACTTTTTTAAAATTATGTAATTGCTTCCATAAAGTTTTTAACAGATTTACTTCAAATTGTATACACATTATATACTCCAGGCGAGGTAAAAATAAAGATTTCTTAAGCCACACCCCTTTCACGCCCCTTTTCACGCCAAATTTTTTTTTTATTCTCTATACAAATTTGTTCATTCCAACGTATTTTTTTTATTTGGTAGTATATTGCTCTTAATACTGTTAACGTCGCCATATAACTATGAACTACGCCTACTTTATCGCCCCCTTTTTTTAATTCAGATACTTACTTATACCACTAACAATGTTTGCTATAAAAAATACTTTTTTTGTAATATGTATTTACCTAAAATTGTATATACTTTTTAACTACATACATTTTTTTATTACCAAATCCCCATTTTTCGCCCCATTTCACCTTAAATTATATTGCTTTTAATCTATATATATATAAATGAATGTGTGTCTGTATGTTTGTGCTTAATAGGAGGCCAAACCCTTGGACCAATCTGCCTGAAATTTTTACAGCATGTTACTGTGACTCTGGAAGGAATAATAGGCTATATGAAGTTTTGATTGTACAAACGGGGGTGGCACCGCCCATATAACCCACAAATTTAACCCGCCATATTTTGGGAATTTTTTGACGTACGTCGGTGATATTTGGTACATATGGTATTGGCATAATTAGCAATACATACCAGGAGAAAAGTGAGTGGGACCACGCCCCTTTTTAGGAAAATTAAACATCGTAATATAGTCTTAACTACTGGACGGATCGTCATTAAATTTTCACAACAGGATATTCTTACGAAATAATAAATTCTTGACTATGTAAGTGGACAAAGGGGCATGGTCTCGCCTAAAGCATTGCAATAAATACATTAAAATTAAATAAATAAATGTTTGTAAATATATAAATATGTTTTATTTTATTTTATGACGAGGGGGGGGGGGTAGCATAGCACACCGGGTTTAGCTAGTTGTTAATAAAATTTTTTATGCAAAAAACGCTTATTAACTAATTAGATCCAGTTTTTAGGATATAGTTCAACCATGTTTATTGTTTTAACTTAGTTTAAACTTCAAATTAAATTTTTAGGATGTAGTTTACTTTGTTTTAATTGGCGATTAACCTTTCAAGAATGGGCGTTTAAACTCGATTCATATTTGTCAAAACATATCAGCTGTTTAAAAGTACTATAAAATAATAGAGCTAATTTTTTTAAGTTTGACCTTATAACATAAAATGATGAGTATTATAGTGATTCGGAAATATATAATAATTTAAAGTGCGGCCAGTTTTCTTACACTCCGTTGTATACCAATTTTTTTGTTCACCAATTCAATTAATGTTTCTATTTCTTTCGAAATAAAATTGGTTGAACGTTTTAAACTATTTGTATCGACCTTGTTAATTTTTTTGATTTTTTATTGGTTTTTTCTTTTGCTGCTTTGATTTTACAAGGTTTTTTTCTTTTGCCGCTTTTATTTGTTTATGTCTTAGAGAAATTTTATAATGCTACCACATTTTTTAACGATGCCATATTTTTATTATGTGTAAAATATGGTAACATCAAATAATTTGACATTTTTTAAACTACCACTAAAAAACGACTAGGTGGATTAAAAAAAGTATGAATGTTATTAAAGTTTAACTAAACCACTAACAAACCAAGTTTAATCGTTCTCCTAAAAACTGGCCCTTAGTAATTTAAGAGTAATTTTCATTTAAGACTGGCAACACTATTTCATTTGAATGTCACTTAAGTTCTAATGGTGAAACAGGGTTCAATACTTTTTTTATCAGTAACCGCAAATCGTCAGTGGTTTTACTTTTAAATAAATATGAAATGTTTTTGAATAAGAAAATTTTTTGCAATAGTCTTTTAGTAAAAGATTTAAAAAAAAATATTAATTTTGTTTTGCAAAAATAAACATATACATGTACATGTATTGGCACGTACTAAGAAACACCAAAGAAAGAAAAAAAACTCGGTAACCTTCTTTTCATTTGTTAATGTTTTCTGCACATCACTATTTTGATATAATATATTTCATCAAGATTGCATGAATTTATATGAATGCATACATACATATGTATGTACATTTTTATTTACTCATATGTATTTATTTATGTACATATTGTTTTTATGTAAGTATATAAATGTTAAGCGTCTCAATTGCATTTACAACTTTTTGTTTGAAAGAATTTTTTTACAACAGTTTTCTATGCATGCAAAAAATAGTAATGTTTTGTATAATAATAAATATTTTTCTTAGATCTTAGAAAATCACAGCAAATCAACATGTAGTAAATACTTGGGAATTATCGACACTGCTTCAGCTGAAGAAAAATGTCATTTACTTTAGGTTTAAAGTAGGGTGGACGTACTTTAAAATTTCAACTTTTAATAAGGCGTAAAAGTCTGCAATTTAATTTAAGGAATTTTGCTTAATAGTGGATAGTAAACCTAAATTAACTTTTTCTGAATAAGACTGTAAGTATAAATTCCTCCCCCAATTTCCAAATTGGGCTATGTTGAAAGAGAGAGAGAGAGAGAGATGTTGAAAAATCGCAAAAACCATTTCGAGAGCTGTCGAGTCAAGTGTGAAAATGAGAGCTTTAGAAAATCCGCAATAATGTAAAATAAATTTTAATTTTCACAAAAAAAAAATAAATAAATAAAAATGCATCACGGTATGAGAGGTTGTATTTCTCATCTAATGATTCATAACATACATATGTATTGAAAATACTTGAAAACATTTAAAAAATAACTTTTTATTTACCTTCAACAATGACGACACATTCGGTTTCATCAGTTCCATGGCAATTTGTAGCCTTGCAAGTGTATTTACCCGAATCTGAAGGCTTACAGTCAATAATTTCCATCGTGACCACACCGTCCGAATGAGTCATGGCATATTCGTATTTATTTAGTTCGCGACCATCCTTATACCATTTTACGGTTGGAACTGGTTTCCCACTGAGACAGCAAAGTAGCTTGCAAGTATCACGAGCCTGCATAACACGTGGGCGTAACAGGAATGTAAAACTGGGAGCCGATTCGGATTCCTCTTGCCAGAATGTATATGGTAGGGGTTCACGGCGGCGAACAGGTGTCGATTCATGGACATATCTAGGCTGTTCCTTGGGCAGTGGTTGAACGTTTAGGAAGACGACTTCTTCGCGGGAGCCATAATGATTTTCAGCGCGGATTAAATACTCACCACGATCTTCGAGTTTTACACGATTTATAATAAAGTAATAGTCATCGCCGGCATACCGCTTCATAAACTTGACGCTTTGGCGTAACTCTACATTGTTGTGTGTCCAGGTGAGAGTGGGCGTAGCAATGGCTATACAACGGCAGTAGAACTTAACGCTTTGTCCCTCGTAACAGAATTGTGATGTAGGACGTATTACAAAGCGAGGTGCTGCTTGACGTCGATCAAAGGACGTGTCATGCATTTTGTATTTTTCCATTAGTAGTTTACGCAGTGATGAGTACTCCGAAAGGCGACCAATAGGCAATAGGTATTTGCCGAAATCTTCGTACTTTTTGCGAAGTCTGTCGCGGAATGCTAGATAGCGATCGCGTGCAATTTGCTGTGTAAGATCACTATGGTCACCGGTTAGCCAAGGATGTAACAGGCACTCATGTGCAGTCATACGTTTCTCCTTGCTAGCCACCAGTAATTTGCGTATAAAGTCTTTACCCTCCTCGGAAATGTAACGGAAGGCCTGTGCATCAAAGTCCCAATCACAAGCCTTCACATTTTTCAGTGTTTGGATATCGTTATCGCCGGCAAATGGAGAAAGACCACTAAGCAGGACATATGTTAAAACTCCAGTAGCCCACATGTCAGTGTAGAAGCCGACCGGTTCACGGTTCACAATTTCTGGTGCTGCAAACTCTGCAGTACCTGTTGTAATTTTCACTACCTCATTGGGGTCTAGTCGTGTAGCCAGTCCAAAATCAATTAATTTCACATTTGTGCTAGTATGTGTTTGACACATGATGTTTTCTGGCTTGATATCCAAATGAATTATATTCTTTTCGTGCATGTGTCTCACACCTTCGCAAATTTGACGCATATAGTTAATAACTTCTGCTTCGGTCATGCGATAACCTTCGGTGGTAATGCGTTCGAAAAGTTCACCACCAGATAAACTAAAATAGCAATGATATTAATTTTATTACGATATTATATTCTTCATATATAGGTACTATGTACTTACAATTCCAAAATTAAAACCATTTCATCGTCGTCTTCGTAGGCGTCGTGCAAGTTAATTAATCTTTGGTGATGTAGCTGATTCATTATGTCGATTTCTCGACGAATTAGATCTTTTTCAACAGCATGTGAGACGGGTATGAATTTGGCAGCGAATATATTGCCAGTACTACGTTCGCGGCATCTGTGGACTACGCCAAATGCACCAGTACCAATTTCTTCGAGAATATCGTATTTATCATACACACTGTCGTAAGAAATTTCCACTGGTTGCGGAACATATTTTGAGAATATATCAAAGACATATGAATCGTAATCCTTGATGAGTCCATCGGCCTTGCCACGCACCTTCTTACCATTTTCGTTGATTTCCCATTTACGTTCTTTGGGCTTCTTTTTAATGGCATCCTTGGTTTTGATTAATGTACTCACGTCTGATGAATCTGAGCGACCGTAGACATTGTCAGCATAAACGCGGAATTCATATTCTTTGCCCGGTGTCAATCCCGTAACAGCCATAGTGGTGAAACGAGTATTGCCCACGCGTAGCCATGATGATAGTGGATGTTCACGTTTCTCTACCAAGTAGTTTGTAATGTTACTGCCACCATCCCATATTGGAGCCTTCCAACTAAGATACAACGAATCGATGCCAATACTTTCAACCGTAGGGAACCGTGGCGGATCTGGACGATCGCTAATTTGTATTTTAATAATAGCCGTATCAGAACCCAATTCATTTTCGGCCGTTATTCTATAAGGACCAGAATCTAAACGAGAACCATCGCGAATTGTTAATATGGCGTGACGTTCTTTAGTCTCAACGTGATAGTGACCACCAGATTCAATATTTTCGCCGTCACGGACCCAATGAATACGAGGTTTGGGGAATCCAGTGAATGGAATTTTAACAACAACGTTCTCACCTTTGTCGAAGTAGGCAGTGTCACGGAATCTTGGAGGAACGTTCAATTTCGGTGCAGCTGAAATTTAAATTTGTTCGTGTAAATGACAATTAGTATAAAAACATATGTATGTAACATAATTGTGTAGAAATAACACTATACATACTTGCGATAGCCAGAGCAGCGCGAGTTGACTTGGCTCCAGCTTTGTTCACAGCACGGCAAACATATTCATCGGCATCCTCACCAAAGACATCGTTAATATTGAGGAAGTAATTGTCACCTTCGGCGTACATATGATAGCGGGCACCGTTCGTAATTTCACGTGCGCCCTTGTACCATGTTATAACGGGTTTGGGCACACCAGTAATTGTGCAACACAATTGGGCATTATGATTTTGTATACATTGGACATCGCGTAGCGGTTTCACAATCACAGGGGCTGTGGCAGCCTTTGGATCAATCATTTTAACAGGCGCTGAAGCTACCGACTCCTTGGAGAGCCCAGCTTCATTCTGTGCAAAAATGCGGAATTCATATTGACGTCCCTCAATTAGGTTTGGACAATTGATTTGAGTGGCTGCGCAAATGGTAACGTTTACACGTTGCCATGTGCTGCTACCAACTTCGCGCTTGTCTATCCAATAGCCTTGAATGTGAGCACCGCCATCCGATTCGGGTTTCTCCCATTCCAAATGTACAAAGTCTTCGCCGATTTCATAAACCTTTGGTATGCCAGGTGGAGATGGTGGATCGATTGGAGCCTTGGCTCTAATTGGATTAAGTCCTTCTAAAGCTGGACCTATGCCATTCTCATTTACTGCCATAACACGGAACACGTACTCTTGATTCTCAATAAGACCCTGAACATTGAACGAGGTGTCCTTGCAGAAGCTAGATACGGTTATCCAATGTGGTGAAGTGACATCTTTACGTTCTACCACATAGTGAGTAACACGAAGTCCTCCATCATAACTGGGTGGACGCCAAGCAAGAGTACAGGAGTGTTTGTTGATATGAGAGACACCCATAGGTCCGACTGGCGCTGAGGGCAAGCCAGTGATACGAGCATCAAATTGAGCTGTAGCCACACCAGAGTCATTCGAGAATTCGATTTGGTATACACCAGAATCTGATTTAACGATATCACGAATGAATATGGCTACATAGTCGTCAAAAATGGTATATTTGAAGTGTGGTTCTCCATCCGTAATTAATTCATTGTTACGTGTAATCTTAACATCCATTGGTTGATCTCCAGAATAAAAGATTTTAACCTTGGTGTTATCGCCTTCCGGCCAGAACAACTCCGTTGGACATCTGTTAATGACTGGTGGTGAACCGATTTTTAGATAACCCGAAGTATGCACAAAACCAAGCGAATTAATGGCCTCACATGTGTAGTCGCCATCATCGCCGGTTTGTACGTTTGAGATGTGCAAACGGAAGACACCATCCTTACTATCAGAAGTATAACGACCAGATCCCACTTGAATTTCTTTGCCATTACGCAACCATCTTGCTGTAGGAGCGGGCTTACCAGTAGCATGACATTGTAAAGTGAAATCTTTGCCAAATGGTGCAACACGATCTTGAAGACGTGTTAACCATTCGGGCTTTTCTCCGCCCAACACTTCACACACTTTAATGGGCATAGTACAGGAACTGGGTTCGGAACGACCGGCGGCATTGACAGCGAAAATACGGAATTCATAGTCTCCCATTTCTATGAGATTGATAACGGTATATTCAGTATCCATGACATTGTAATCGTTGCATTTAACCCAGATAGCACCACCAATATCACGACGCTCCACAATATAACCAGTGATACGAGAACCACCATCGCTGTGTGGTTTTTCCCATTTAAGGTCAACGTAGTTTTTGCCAACCTTGACAACTTGAGGCTTACCTGGTGGGGAGGGAACCGTGAATTTACCCTTCAGCTTAAATCGCGTGGATGGAGCTGATGGCTTACTAAAACCAGCTGCGTTTCTAGCCTTAACTCTAAACTCGTATTCACAGCCATTTGTTAGATTGTACAGCTGATACTTTGTGTCCTTTATCAAGAATTCATAAGTATTCCAAGCAGAGTCGTTAACAACGTCACGATATTCAATTTGGTAGCCTTGTATGCGGGAACCACCATCACTTCCTGGACGAGTCCAAATCAAAGTAACATTGCCCGAGTCCCAGTCTATAACTTTAGGTTGACCTGGAGCATCCGGGA
This sequence comes from Bellardia pandia, assembly GCA_916048285.2. Lineage (NCBI taxonomy): Eukaryota > Metazoa > Arthropoda > Insecta > Diptera > Calliphoridae > Bellardia > Bellardia pandia. The sequence continues at coordinate 4,228,474 of OU696534.1, forward strand.
CGGTAAATTGGTATTTGGCAGTAATAGGTTCCTCCATTTCCAAGGGTTCAGAAATACCATATTGATTTTCAGCACGAACACGGAAGTGATACTTATGATTTGGTTCCAAACCCATAACATCGTAGTGTATGTTACGCACGAAGCTGCTAACCTTTACCCAGGTACCACTGTTGTCTAATTTTTCCACAACATAGTTGGTAATCGGTGAACCGCCATCATCCAAAGGAGTCTTCCAGGACAGTGTGCATGTGTCGGGAGTAATATCTGATGCCATCAAAGGGCCTTGAGGAATTCCGGGTTTGTCGACCACGGTTACATAGCAAGAAGCGGAATCTGAACCTTTGTTATTGGTCAAAGTGATAGTGTATGAACCTGTCTCTGATCGTTTGGCACATTTGTTTGTGTAAATAGAACTATATTCGTTAGTTTCGAATTTTATTCGTTCGTTTTGTAGCACTTCTTGGTTATTTATCGACCATGCTGCTGTGGGACGTGGATTGGCGTGGAAAGGTACAGTTATGCGGAATTCCTCTCCAGCAATGACAGTCATATCACGTATTGAGAGATCAGAGGTGATCTTTGGGGAATGTGGTGGCCGGCGACAGAATATAGAATCACTGGATGCGCTATATGGTGACTGGCCAGCAGCATTTACTGCCGCCACCCTAAATTCGTATTCAGCATTTTCTATAAGGTTGGGAATTTTGCATGTCAAACTGGGACATAATGATTGTAAAGCCTTAGTCCACTTCTCCTCACTAATCAACCGTTTCTCTATAACGTAGCCCGTTATTGGAGATCCACCGTCATGTCTGGGCTTAGTCCAGGAAATTGTAATGCTGTCTTCATTTGAATCGATTCCGCGAGGTACCCCCGGAGCATTAGGAACATCGAACGGATGTCTGGCACGAATATGTTCCTCTGTGGTGGCTGCATCTGATTGTCCGTATTTATTTTCAGCAATTACACGGAAATCATATTCCTTGCCAATAGCCAGATTTCGTATACGAACGAAGGGTACAGTGCAATAGCTGCTTACCTTTGACCAAGTCGATGAATGCGCTTCTTTCTTTTCGATAATATAGTTAGTAATAGGTGAGCCACCATCGTCTTTGGGTGGGGTCCAATACAAAGTAAGAGCATCACCGGCAAATTCGTCAGCACACAAATTAGTGGGTGGTTTTGGACGATCAAGAACTTTAACGTTGATAGTGGCTGTGTCAAAACCAGAAGGATTTTTGAGTTGTAATCTATACTGTCCAGAGTCAGAGCGTTTAGAGTTTTTAACAATAAACGAGGCTGAATTTTCTGTTAAGCGTTGGAACATACGTTGGTCATCGTCGCCAAGAACAATATCGTTGGCGTACCAATGAGCTGTGGGCTTTGGGAAACCAACATAGGGAACATGGATGCTAAAGTCCTCACCAGCTCGACAAACAATATCGCGCACTCCTCCCAAATCCATACAAGGTTTATTAGCTTGCTCCTCAATTTGAATTGGTTGAGATGGTTTCGACGGATCAGAACGGCCGACTTCATTGACCGCAGATACACGGAATGTATATTCTTCACCTTCCTTTAGGTTGGGTATGGTGTGCACTGTATGGTTGATGGGTAACTCGTTAACGGGCTCCCAGTTCTTGGAGTTCTTTGGTCTTATTTCCAAGAAATACCCCTTAATCTTTGATTTTCCATCATTTCTGGGAGGCCTCCAAGACAGAGTTACACTGTCTTTGGTAATGCGATCGGCCTTGGGTGGCTCTGGTGCATCAGGTTTGTATCTTTGCAGCTCGGCAGTGATGGGGTCTGAAGGCTTAGAAGGTTTTCCAGGTCCCGCTTCATTAACGGCTAAAACGCGGAACTCGTAACGTCCACCTTCGTGTAAATCGGGCACTGTGTAGCTAGTGTTAGGTGTGGGATAATTGTTGCATTTGATCCATTCACCACCACGTTCGCGACGTTCGACAATATAGCCAGTAATTGGTTTACCACCACAATACTCTGGTGGATGCCATTCTAAACTAGCCGAAGTTGGTGAATACGCCATCACTTGCGGCTGGCTGGGAGCATCTGGAGGATCGAATGGTGATTTGGCCACAACTGGTTTGCCATCTAATGGTTCAGATAGGCCGTAAATGTTTTCAGCTTTAACGCGGAATACATATTTTTTACCCTCGCTTAGACCCTTCACGGTATAGCTAGTTTTGGGACAATACCCGGGCACAGGACGCCAGTTATCAGATCCAAATTCACTTAGTTCAATAACATAGCCCGTAATATCACTGCCCCCATTATCCTTAGGTGGGTTCCAAGAAAGCGAAATATGATCGGGAGTTGTCTCTGTGTATGTCAGAGGTCCTTCAGGTGGTGTAGGCTTATCAACAACAATGATTTCAATGTCAGCGCTTTCTTTGCCAAACTCGTTGGATGCCGTGACATTGTAGACAGCTGCATCGTCTCTTGTGGTATCATCGATGCGGAAAATTGTACGTTCTGAATTTGTATTAAACGAGAAACGGTTGTTTTCTGGGACCTTAATATTGCCCCGCGTCCATTCGATGGCGGGTGTAGGAGCTCCCGATATGGGTATATTAATATTAACAGGTTCACCGGCACGCACCTTAATCTTGCGACCGATTAAACCATCTAAATTCAAACGCGGTTTTTCACGCATTGATCTAGCTGTCATTATACTAGAGGGTTCTGAATGTTTACCATTGCCAGCCGCGTTAACAGCCGACACTCGGTATTGGTATTGGTGGTCGAATGTGACGCGATCGTCTGTGTAAACTGTGTTTGGCACAGGCTCAGCATTAATCTTTAGCCAGCGTCCTGTGGCCACGTCACGTCTTTCAATGTCATATCCAATGACCGATGAACCACCATTACTTATAGGAGCCTTCCATTTAATTGATATGTGATCCTTATCGCTTTCAGTAAGTTCGGGCTTGCTAGGAGCTCCAGGTACTGTGTACTGATTTTTGGCAATGACTGGTTCTTCGGAAGTAAGTGGATCAGAGCGTCCTTGTAAATTTTCAGCCATCACTCGGAATTCATATTGAGTGCCTTCCAAGAGACGTGGTACTACTGCATGATTATATTTGGCGTTAACATAGGTCACTGCTGGTACCCAGCCACCTCCGTGAGTCAAATCACGTTTTTCTATAACATAAGCAGAAATTTCTGAGCCTCCATTGTCTTTCGGAGGTTTCCACGAAACTGTTACAGAATTAGCAGTGATTTCTTCATATTCCAGAGGACCCACTGGTGGACCAGGGCGATCGAGAACAACCAATTCGAAGCTGCCTTCATCAATTCCGGAATCATTGCGTAATAACAAATGATAACGTCCCGAATCACTACGTTGACAATTAACAGTATGAACAACAGTGTGATAACCGATCGAGGTTATAGTGGAACGATCATTATTGGAAAGAGGTTTGTTGTCGAGATTCCATATAACTTCAGGCGCTGGTTCGCCAATGAAATTGATATCAATATGGAAAATAAGACCTGCTTTAATGCGAATATCATGCAATGGTGTAATAATTTTGGGAGCTAAATATCTGGCTTTTGCTGTGATCATATCCGAAGGCTCAGATGGTTCTGATTGACCAGCTTGATTGACAGCAATTATACGGAACTCATATTCTTGACCATCAGTTAAGTCAGGCACATTGGCAGATGTTTTGTTTGGTGGAGAATGAACAATGTTAACCCAATACGGGCTACCCTTCTCTTTCTTCTGAATAATGTACTCGGTGATGGGAGATCCTCCATCCGACTTAGGTGAAGCCCACTGCAAATCAACGTGATCACGGTCCCAGTCAGTGACGACGGGTTTGCCAGGTGCATCCGGTTCATCGAATTCGTTTTTGGCAATTATACTCTTGGCTGCTTCCAATGGTTCGGACTCACCAATAGCATTCACAGCCTTGACACGGAATAAATACTCTTTGCGATGTATCAGACGAGTTACGTCGTGTACAGGATGTGTACTCATGCCAGCATCTGACCAAGTGCCACGAGACAAGTCCATTTTTTCTATAATATAGTGTAAAATAGGTGAACCACCATCATCTTTAGGCACTTGCCAAGTGAGATGACAAACATCTCGTGTAATTTTAGTGATATCCAAAGGACCAACTGGAGGGCTAGGACGATCCAATACAGTGGCATGTGCCGATGCGTCAAATGAACCATGTTCGTTTTTCAATACTAGGGTATATCTACCCTCATCAGAACGTAATGCACTTGAGATTTCAAACGTCAATTCATTTTGAAACAAGTTCATATCCACACGAGGTGACAGTTCAATTTCTTTGCCATTAAACATCCATTTAATTGTTGGTCTAGGTGAGGCTTCAATAGGTAATGTCCAACCCAGACTTTTACCAGCATGCACAATTATGTCATTAAGCAAAGACTTATCAAAGTGTGGTGCCATGAAACGAGGTTTACAAACTACAGGCATAGTAGGATCGGATGGATCACTAGGGCCTCCACGATTGACAGCAACTACTCGGAATTCATATTCAAGACCTTCGGTTAAATTAGGAATATGGGCTTTATTCTCATTTCCTGGGACTTCCATTGCCTTTTCCCATTGTCCAAATTTAGGGCGTTTTTCTATAATAAAGCTAGTGATTGGTGAACCACCATCACGTTTAGGTGTTGGCCATTCCAAATCAACAAAGTTTTTGCCCCAATCAACGGCTTGTGGTCGGCCTGGTTTATCCGGTCGAGAGAATGGATCTTTGGCAGTAATAGCCTGGGTTGTTACTAGTGGCTGTGATTGACCTTGTTTATTAACGGCACGAACACGGAAGTTGTAGTCGTGGCCTTCTATTAAATTCTCGGCGCGTATTCCGCAATCAGCACACTCACCTACTGGTACCCATCGCATGGCATCAGTATCCATCTTTTCAACAACATAATGAGTAATTTCAGATCCTCCGTCATCTTTAGGTGCACGCCAACGCAGTGTGATTGAGTTCTTGGTAACTTCTTCTGGACGAAGAGGTCCTTCAGGTGCTGATGGAACATCTAAAACAGTTACTTTAACGGTAGCTCTGTCCACACCATTGATGTTTCGAGCAACTAATGTGTATTCTCCAGTATCAGCGCGCTTAGCATCAACTACACGCAATTTTGTGCGGTAATCTTCAGTGACTATCTTAACACGATCTGTGTTGATAACAATGTTGCCTTCATGAGACCATTCTTTGACAGGAGCAGGCTCACCGATTACTGGTACATCGAATTCAAAAGTATTACCCGCACGTACCTTAATATCGAGCATAAAGTTACGATCGATCTTTGGTGGTAAGTTTTTAGGCCGGGCAACATGTGATATTGAAGCATCACTAGGTTCTCCGGGACCAGCCTTGTTAACTGCACGTATACGGAACTCGTATTTAACTCCTTCAACTAAATCAGGTACATGGCCAGAAGTGATATCACCTTCAACTTCTGCACAGGGTTCCCAGTTGGGTGTATATTTATCGCGCTTCTCAATTACATAGCCTGTAATAGGAGATCCGCCATCGCTTTCGGGACGAGTCCATTCCAATTCCACAAAGTCTGTATTAAAGTCCTTTATTTCGGGTATTCCCGGTTTTGTGGGCTCACCATAGGGGTTTTTAGCTTCAGTGGCGTGAGGAGTTGTCAATGGCTCAGAAGTTCCTTGGCGGTTTTTGGCACGTACTCGGAATTTGTATTTATGGCCTGGAGTAAGGCCTTTAACATTAAAGTTAGTAGTAGGACCTTCAGTTTCACCAGATGGTATCCAGCGTCCTGTTATTTCGTCCAATTTTTCAATGACATAATTCTCAATTGGTTGACCACCATCATCATCTGGGGGATTCCAATGTAATGAACAGCCATCTGCATGCACATTATCGACCTTTAAGGGACCATTTGGTGGTGAAGGTTTGTCAATGACTGTAACCTTGACATCCGCGCTATCTTCGCCGCTCATGTTTTCAGCATGCACGGTATAGACACCTGAATCAGCACGCGTGGCATTATTTACCTTTAGTTTTGTGTTATAATCAACATGAGTAACTTTAACGTTGTCCTTAGTATAAACTTCACGTTTCTTAAGCAACCATTTGGTTTTAGGTGCCGGTTCTCCAGATATCTTGCAGTCAAATGTAAAAGCTTGTCCTGCTTTGATGCGAACTTCGATAAGATTGGAGCGATCTATGAGAGGCGCCTTGTTGCGTGGCTTGGCTACAATTGGTTGCGTAGCATCCGATGGTTCTCCAGGTCCAGCAGCGTTAACAGCTGAAACACGGAACTCGTATGCTTGGCCCTCAATTAAATCAGGTACTGTTGCCTTTGTTTCATCAGCAGGCACTTCAACAGCCTTTTCCCATTTGCCATATTTGTCCTTCTTTTCAACAATATAACCAGTAATAGGAGAACCACCGTCATTAAATGGTGGCGTCCAGGCCAAGTCAATATGATCTTTATCCCAATCAGTTGGTCTAAGGTTTTCTGGTTTTCCGGGTTCATCAAATGGATTTTTGGCTATTATTGACTCATCGCCAATTAAAGGTTCTGATTCGCCTTCGGCATTGACCGCCGAGACACGGAATTTATATTCACCTCCAGGATTGAGGCCAGTTACGTCGGCTTGAGGTTCCACAGAACGGCAACAAGAAATCCAACATCCAGTTTCTGGGTCAAGTTTATCAATTTGGAAGTATTCAATAGGAGTGCCTCCTTCATCTTCTGGTCGTTTCCATTTAAGATGACATCCTTCTTTATGAACTTCCGAAATTTGAAGAGGACCTTTTGGTTTAGTTGGTTTATCTGTGACCACAACATTAATTTGCACATTATCCTTGCCCGAGCTATTTGTCGCCGTAACAACATATTCACCAGAATCTGCACGTTGGGCGGGACGAATAACCAATTTAGTATAATATTCTGGAGAATCAATGGTCACATTTTTGCCAGTTTGCAAAGGGCAATTGGAAAACCTCCATTCAACCTTTGGAGCTGGCTCACCCACAATATTTGCATCTAATTTTAATGTTGAACCAGCAGAAATTGTAACATCTCTTAAATTACGCCTATCGATTTTAGGCGCCAAGTAACGAGGCTTGGCAACAAATGTCTTTCCAGCATCAGAAGGTTCCGACTGACCAGCTTTATTGACAGCTATAACACGAAACTGATACTCGTTACCCTCGATAAGGCCATTAATTGTGGCCAAAGGTGCTGGTGATTCCGTTTCAAGTGCTTTCTCCCACATAGGACTATACTTATCCTTCTTCTCAATTATGTAGCCAGTAATTGGTGAGCCGCCATCACTGGCTGGTTCGGGCCATGCCAAATCAGCTTTATTGGCCGTCCAGTCTGTAGGTTCGGGAGCTCCTGGTTTCGATGGTGTAGTAAAGGGATCTTTTGCAACAATTGACGAAATTGTCTCTAATGGTTCCGATTCACCTTCTTTGTTTACCGCCTTAACACGGAATTTGTACTCGTGACCTGGAGTTAAGCCATCGACTTCAAATTCAGGAACATCACTTTTGCCACAAGGCAACCATATACCAGTATCAGGATCGAACTTTTCAATAACATAACCTTCGATAGGCTCACCACCATCGTCTTTTGGTTTTTTCCATTTTAATTTGCAACCTTCTTTGTGAATATTCGAAACTTCTAAAGGACCCTCTGGTTTCGCGGGTTTTGCTAAAATTGCCAAATATTTGCAATTCAATTAAATTAAATGTTATCATACAATTGATGTAAATATACATACCTATAATGTTAATTTCGAATTCAACTTGATCCTGGCCATACTTATTTGTGGCCAGAATCTTATAAAGACCAGTATCTTTGCGTTCTGGATTTCCATTGATATATTTCGTATTATATGGAACATTGTCAATACGACGAGAGGACGTTTGTTGAATGGATTTTCCACTTTGAGACCAAACAACATCTGGAGCTGGTTCACCGGACACTTGAATATCCAAACAAATAGGTTCTCCAGCTTTCACATTGTATGTGCGAATGTGGCGTCTATCGATTTTGGGAGCGACTAAAAATAAGAATTTAACATTAATGAATATCCAAACAAATAGGTTCTTCAGCTTTCACATTGTATGTGCGATTGTGGCGTCTATCGATTTTGGGAGCGACTAAAAATAAGAATTTAACATTAATTCAAATTTTATTTTAAATAAAAACATTTTTTTTTCTTCGACCAGCACTCAGGGGATGACCCCTACTTATGGAATGCATTATGTTGGAACTAGGAAAATAGGTTATGGGAAGGAGGATAGAGGGAGTAGTGTTTGTGAACATTTGACTTCAATTTTCCTATATTGAAAGTGGCAGGCAATACTTCTGCTGGGAGTTTGTTCCACATACGGACAGTACGGCTAAAGAACGAATTTTCCCTGTAGTGTGTTGTGCGATCCACTGTCCAGTCGACCACAAATGGATGAGCGCTGACTGAAGAACGTATATTACGTAAAAAACTGCGTGTTTCAGGAAGAAGTTCCCTAATTTCAGCAGAACACATTCCATTATAGTATCGATAGAACAGTGAATCACAACCCACATTGCGACGATGCTCCAATGAATCAATAGAATTGGCTACCCTACTGTCACCGATAAGCATCGTTGCCCTCTCCTGTACGCGGTCGAGTAACTCTAAAATAGACTTCGAAGCACCGGCCCATTCATGATATTTGTATTCCATTTTCGGTCGAATATAGGTGGTGGAAATAGTAAGAAGATCAGATGGAGTGAAGTATTTTCTACACCGTTTTAAAAAACCAAGGCACTTGAGCGCTTCTTTCGACACTAGAAAAATGTGTTTGGTCCAGCGGACATCACACTGGATTCTCATGCCTAGAACTTCAAGAGCGTCTGATTCCTTAATCTTTACACCGCCCATAAAAACAGATGAAGCAACATGATCTGTTGTGCGTTTGTGCATTAATAAACAACACTGAGTCTTGCGTGCGTTAAAATCGGCTCTATTCGCACAACCCCATTCCGAGATTGTTTCAAGATCTCGGTTCAGCGTATCATTTATATTTTGTCTCATTTCCCCAATCTCCAAAGGGTTTGGTCTATGGTTAAATGAGTATGAATGGCAAATGTTGCTATCATCTGCAAAAGAGTAGATAGGGTTTAAAGTTTGACAAAGAAGGTCATTTATAAAGATGAGAAATAAAGTGGGAGAAAGAACGGAGCCTTGCGGTACCCCTGAATTAATCTTGAACTCGTCTGATGAGATCCCTGCTATAACAAGATTTCTGCGGAAACTCGATAGAAATCGAGAGAAGTTATCACCGACACCAAATGCAATGAGTTTCGATAAGAGAGCACCATACCAAACTCTGTTGAACGCCGTAGAAATATCTAGAGCCACCACTTTACTTTCGCCAAAACGATGTATAGGACGAAACCATTTTTCCGATAGGAAGGCCAATACGTTACCCGTAGAGCGTCCTCTACGGAAGCCGTACTGGCGGTCGCTAAGTAAATTGTTGGACTCTAGAAAAAACTAGCATTATCCTTTATTCTTTTAACGAATGACTACCCCGGGAGCAGTAAGAACTTTTGCACGGAGGCGTTGCTCGTGTAGAGGTTTTTCACGCCTCAGCACTTTGGCACACGAGGACCTCGCTCTCTGGATCTGATTGCAATTTTGCACTTCTGATTAAATAAAGATGTTTCTTTAGATTTAATCGAAATTTTCTTTGATGGTATGAATTTTTTCATCCCCATCATAATTATATTTTCTACCATATTCGCCATGACATTGATATTATTGTCTAAGAAACAAATTTTCCAATTAAAATGCCGGAACAATTCGTTGAGCTCAGCCCAACGTGCCTTTTCGTATACAAAAGTTGAACGTTTCGTAGCTGGCCTTGAAACATTACGAAGTTCGGAGAGCGAAAAGGAGGCGGAAATGGTGCAATGATCCGAATTACCAAGTGGTGCAAGAACATTTACCTCATACTTATTAGGGTGTGAGGTTAGAAAAAGGTCGAGGGTGTTGTTTTGGTGCCCATCAACGCATGAAATATGCGTTTGTTCATTCACTAGTTGCGCAAGGTGATTGTGCGCTGCGAATAACTCAACATATTGACCTTCAGTAGTTGTATGGCTTGAATGGCGAAGCCACGAGGAGTTGTGAACATTGAAATCACCAGCAACAACAATTTTACTGCTAGGACAACTCTCGAGAATCTTTGTTATGGAATCGGAAAGGGTATCGAAGCCAGATATGGTAGTATCCCTTGCCGCATTTGGACTTCTATAAAGAAACCCGAAATGCAAATAGTGTGCCCTGATTTTGAACTTAACCCATAGACAGTTAAATTCTGCATCATAGGTACCTAATGATTGCTGGTACTGGTACACGACTTCATTGCGTATGTACATGGCAATACCCCGATGGAAATTAAAAAGCGTTATGAAGTGATAATCAGGTATATGAATATCCTGTGGATCAGCATTCTCGGATACCTGGGTTTCACATAAGGCGAAAACATCCGGCCGATATAGACCAACGTGAGCATACACAGAGAAAAAATTCGCTCTTAACCCTCGTATGTTACAGAAGCCGATTCATAAACAACCTGCCATTACAATTATTACAAAATTCAAGTAAAATGTCTATTAATTATGATATAAATAACAATGAAATTGATTGTCATTAAAGAGGCTGCCTAGTAACCAGTGCTATACCTTCGTCACCAAGCAGGCAACAACAATTAACACAATGCCATCAATATCACAAAAAATGTATGTTATTTATGTACTCTCGAGTGGACATCCCACCTATTGGCCGACGGACCGACGGAAGATTCCCGATGTTATTGACTTTGGAGTAGTGAAAAATATCCCTGTAGAATGGATGCAAGTGGATCCTTCACTGGACTTGTCCTCAGATCACTCTCCTACTATCATTTCAATGCATTTCCCTCAATTGTGTGGTTCTCCATTTATGAACATGACTAAGACCCGAGTAAGTTGGATAAAATACAAAAAGTATTTAAGTTCTCATTGCACAGAAAATGTTGTGTTGAGAACTACCGACGATATTGATGAGTCGATTGGCAACTTTACCGAGGACCTTCGACGAGCTGTGCATCACGCTTCCACTTATCAAGTTGAATATAGAAATTGTTAATGACTAAGTTGACTCCAATTCTGAATGACACTGAATGTATTCCTAATCATCAATTCGGCTTCAGAGCGAAACACAGCACTATCGAACAAACACACAGATTGGTAAATGTGATAAGAGGGTCGTTTGAAGACAAAAAATACTGCTCCGCCCTTTTCATTGATGTGTCGCAAGCGTTCGACAAAGTTTGGCATGACGGTTTAATGCACAAAATTAAATTAACTCTGCCTGCTAACACCCATAAACTCATGGAAAGTTATTTATACGGTCGCAAATTTAAAATCAAAGAAGGCAATTTTTTAAGTACCGCTCAGCCAATTGAATCAGGTGTGCCACAGGGTAGCATACTGGGTCCTACTTTATATTTGATTCATGCCTCCGACATGCCGTCAGACCCCAAAATCCATACGTCAACTTTTGCAGACGATACAGCCTTTATCAGCGTCCATAAGGATCACCAAGTTGCATCACAGAATTTGCAGAATTATGTTTATAAACTAGAGAATTGGCTAGAGCTTTGGAAAATCAGGATAAATGAGCAAAAATGTATTCATATCACTTTCACATTGCGAAAAGATACCTGCTCGTCCATCAGAATAAATAATCAAATTATCCCTCAACACAATGAAGTCAATTACCTCGGAATCCACCTCAATCGTCGTTTAACTTGGAAGTCTCATAACGACGCAAAACTTACACAGATGATATTAAAAGCAGTGCAACTTAATTGGCTAATCGGCAGAAACTCTACATTAAAGTTGGATTGCAAACTTTTGTTGTACAATGCAATTCTAAAGCCAATCTGGTGTTATGGAATTCAATTATGGGGTACTGCCTCAGCATCAAACATTGAAAAAATTTAAAGGGGTCAAAATAAAATTCTACGTATAATTACTGCAGCTCCATGGTATGTTAAAAATTCTCGAATCCACAAAAATCTAGGCGTGCCATTAGTAAAAGTCGAATTTACAAAATATGCGTCCAAGTACGTCAGCAAACTTGAACACCATCCAAACCCACTTGCTCGAGACATCCTTAACTTTAGTGACCACAATCGGTTGAGAAGGAGGGATACCCTTGCTTTAACTCGAGCGCAAAACAGATGATTGGATCAGTTGATGTGAAATTTTTTTAGTATCATAAAAATTTTTGTCTAGCACTGGCTGGGCTTATTATTTTCTTTGTAGTATTAAGATTTGAAAACTTGAAAATAAAAGCTACAACAAAAAAAAAAAAAAAAAAAAAAAAAGGAGGATGGGGAAAAATACAATGACACTGATAATTGAGGCCATAAAAGCCCTGATCTGGTCATTGTAGTTAAAACACGGCCCGTAGTGCCAACACTATTGATGCAGTGTTGGGTAAGAAGTTTGTTGTTGTATTTTTATTGTTTTGTTATTTATGTATTCTTGTGTTTTGTTTGTCTTTAAATTGTTATTGTTGTTGATGGTTGGTTTTTAAGAGAAGTTTGTGTTGTATTTTTTGTTTTGTTATTTATGTATGTATTTTTGTGGGTTGTTTTTCGTAAAATTTTTGTTGTTGGTTTGTATTAAAGAATTTTTATTTTTTTTATTATTAAATTTGTGTTATATATGTATTTATTTATTGAATTTAATTTTATTATTTATTATTTTGTATGTAAAATTTATTTTTTTCCCGGACATTCGCACACAAGACAATTAAAACATATTAAAAAAAAAAAGACTGAATACGACATTTCGGACAACTAGAAAAACGCGTGTTTATAAAACAAACAATTGATTGTTACTTACGTTTACGTGGTTTAGTAATTACGGACTTGCTGGCATCTGAAGGTTCTCCAGGTCCGGCTGCATTAATGGCCTTAACTCTAAATTCGTATTCACAATTTTCGTCCAAATTGGGAACAGTTGCCTTGCATTCATCACCTGCTATTGGTGCTGAAATTTCGGCTGCCTTAATCCATTTATCGGAACCCTTCTCACGTTTTTCAACGGTATAACCAGTTATGGGAGACCCACCGTCGTTATGTGGTGGTTTCCAAACCAGATCTACATGATCCTTATCCCAGTCAACAGCTTCTGGAGTACCAGGTTTTCCGGGCTCATCGAATGGATTTTTGGCAACAATAGACTTATCACCATTCAAAGGTTCTGATTCTCCTTCGGTGTTAACGGCTAGCACTCGGAATTTGTACTCTTGACCAGGCAGTAAATTGTTCAATTCAGCAAATGGTTCTTTGAAACGGCCCGATGGTAACCAGCGCCCAATTTCTACATCCATTTTTTCCACAATATAGTATTCAATAGGTAAACCACCATCATCCAAAGGCGGATTCCACTTAAGTTTGCAGCCCTCTTTGTGAACATCAGATATACGAAGAGGTCCTTCAGGCTGGGCAGGTCGATCAAGCACGGTAATTTCAAAGGAAGCTTCATCGTGGCCGGAATCGTTTTCAGCCTTAAGGGTATATTTGCCGGTATGAGAACGTTTAGCAATTGGTATGGCCAATTTAGTCCGGTAAGGTTCTAAATCTATAGTAACTTCATTACTTTCCAGACGTGCTTTGTTGTGGAACCAGCTCTTAGTAGCTGGAGGTTCTCCTGATACTTTAATATCATAACGCATATGGTTTCCAGCTTTAACCGTGATGTCTTTAATATTGGTGCGATCAATTTTGGGCGGAGCAAACCTATCCTTGGCTATCATTTGCTCCGATGGTTCCGAAGGTTTGCTTTGACCAGCCTTGTTAAGAGCCTTAACGCGGAATTGATATTTCGTACCCTCAATCAAATCGTTAACACGAGCTTTCGGCTCAGGTGTGTTGGTTTCCAATACCTTTTGCCACTTGCCCGTATTATTGTCTTTCTTTTCCACAATATAACCGGTGATGGGAGCACCACCGTCATCCTCGGGAGCGCGCCATTTTAGATCCGCATGAGTTGAAGACCAATCTACTATTTGTGGCTTACCAGGTGTGTCAGCAGGATCATAGGGATTCTTGGCTGTTGTGGGAATATCGGTTACCAAAGGCTCCGATTCACCCTCAGAGTTGACTGCTTTAACACGGAATAAATATTCTTTGCCCTCGGTAAGGCCCGTTACATCAGCTTCCGGAGATTTGGTGGTCAATACTGGCACCCATCGTCCCGTTTCAGTATCCATTCGTTCCACAACATAATGCTCAATCGGTTCACCACCATCATCGTCTGGTTTATCCCACTTCAAATGCACACTTTCGGCCGTAACATCAGACACAGCCAAAGGACCTTTAGGCTTACTTGGTTTGCACAAAACTTCTAACTCCACTTCGACGGTATCTGTTCCGGAATCATTTTTCGCCGTTACAATATAAATTCCCTTATCGGAGCGTTTAACTTTAGGCATGATGAAGGTGGTTTTATAATCTTCATTTTCAATTTTAATTCTGTCACTGGTTTTGAGCACCTCTCCATTATAAGTCCAGGTAACCTTTGCCGGGGGTTCACCTTTCACAGCAGATTCCATATGTAACATCTGGCCGCTACGAAGCGTTTTCTTTTGCAAGTTCTTACGATCGATGTGAGGTTTAAGGAAACGAGGTTTGGCCACAACGGATTTGGAAACATCACTAGGTTCACTAGGGCCAGCTTTATTAACAGCCACAATACGGAACTCATATTCATGACCTTCTTCGACATTGGTTACAGTGCCCTTGGTGTGATCACCTGGAACAGTCGCTGCATCCACCCAAGCTCTACCCGATTTGTCGCGAATTTGTATAATATATTTCTGTATGGGAGCACCACCATCGTTTTTCGGGGCATCCCAGGCCAAATCCACAAAGTCTTTATCCCAGTTTGTGGGTTCTGGACGACCAGGCTTATCTGGCTCATCAAAGGGATTTTTAGCAATAATAGGCTTTTCTGTTTCCAAATCTTCTGATTCACCTTCCTTGTTTACTGCTCTTACTCGGAATTTGTAAGGCTTACCCTCACTCAAGCCAATAACTTTAGCTTCGGGCTCTGTGCTCTTACCACAAGGCAGCCATTGACCCGTGTGTGGGTCAAGTTTTTCAATTTCATAATAATCAATAGGAGCACCTCCATCATCACCGGGTTTCTCCCATTTTAGTTTGCAGCCGTGCTTGGTAATATCATTAACCTGTAATGGACCCTTAGGCTTGCCAGGCTTACCAAGTACAGTAACATCCAGTTCAGCTACATCTTCGCCCACTTCATTAATAGCTTTGATAGTGTATTTCCCAGACATGGGGCGTTTAGCGCGCATAACAAAGAATTTGGTGTTATAGTCGATATTATCAATTTTAATTCCTTCTTCATCGGAAACCAAAGGTGTGTCTTTAAAAGACCATTCTACTTTAGGCGCTGGTTCACCCTTAATGTTAATATCCAAACTAATGGAAAGACCTACTTTCACAATAACCGGATTCAGGTTGGTACGATCGATATGAGGTTTAACTGCAAAAAAGTTTTCATATTTATTAAAAATTCTGTTTACGATTTGGTAAGTGCTTTAAAAATTAAACTTACGGAAACGTGGTTTAGCAATATGCCAATTTGTTTGCTCAGAAGGCTCCGACGGTCCCGCTTTATTGACCGCTCTAACACGAAATTTGTATTGTTGACCTTCCTCTAGTTTTTTAACTACACCTTTGCAAACTGGACCATCAGTTTCAGCTGCCTTAACAAACTCGCCTGAATCCTTATCCATGATTTCAATGATATAGCTGGTAACGGGAGCACCACCATCACGAATGGGTGGTTCCCACTTCAGTTTAACATGGTGTTCATCCCAGTCTTCGAATTCCGGTAGACCAGGTGGTGCAGCCACATCGAACGGATTCTTGGCAACTATGGCCGAATCTGTTTCTAATGGTTCCGATTCACCTTCTTCATTTACTGCTTTCACACGGAATTGGTAGCGGTGGTTGGGTTCTAAGCCTTTAATCTCTTGTTCAGTCTTTTCTGGATCAACTGTACCGGCAGGTACCCAGCGGCCTACTGCGGTATCCAATTTTTCGATTACATAGCCGGTAAGTGGTATACCACCATCATCTTTAGGTTTCTTCCACTTAAGCTTGCAACCTTCCTTGTGAACATCGCTAACCTCTAAAGGTCCTTCTGGCTTAGAAGGCTTGTCCAAGATTATAACTTCCACTTCAGCTTCATCAACACCATTGATATTCTCTGCTTTAAGCTTGTAAAGGCCAGAATCCTTTCTGCTACTGTCTACGATAGTAAGCTTTGTATTATAGTCTTCATTTTCAATGCGCAATTGTCCAGTGGGTATTAAGTCTTGTTCCTTAAAGATCCAAGTTAAAGTAGGCGCAGGCTCACCCTTAACATCAACATCAAATTTCACAGTTTGACCTGCTCTCAACTTGACTGGTTTCATTTTTTCACGGTTAATGCTAGGCTTCACTACACAGTTCAATAGAATCACATTAAATAAATTAGATTAGAATATACATATAACAAATGAATACAAAAATAAATAACAAATTATAAATTGACACACCAAGACTCAGTATTCAAACGATATAGATAAAAGCTATGCTTTGTTTAACTTATGGTCATATCTTACGTACGTGTACGTGTGTCTACTGTATAACTGTAATTTGTTAAAAAGCTATGCATAAAAAATGTATTATTAAATTAAGTTTTTTCGAATAATTATAATAAATACTAAAAACGAAAGCCTCAATTATCTTACAGTTTCGGGGCTTCGCAAGATGTGGTTCTGTTGCGTCACTAGGTTCGCTAGGACCAGCTTTGTTGATAGCCCTAACACGGAACTGATAAACATTTCCTTCCGTCAAACCTTCAACAGTCGCCTCAGGAAGTGGACTCTATATTCAGCAAATAATATTAAGGAAAGAGATGTTAACAATAAATAAATACATATATATTTTTAGTTTATATAGAGTTTTCCAACAAGAGCGTTTTTAAATCGATATTAAAATGGAATACCATAAAGTGTGTACGAGATATTGACCAAATACATACGCTGCCTTTCAGGAAATCAGAGTCCTCCATTTATGATAATTTTGCTTGGCAACATAGCCATTGATCCATTAATACGACTCAAACTTAAAGTTTTGCCCTAAATTGAGATTCTATTCCAAACTTTACATCTCCGAAGACCAATCGGAGAATACTCTTTTTTAAATTTGGAGTCTCGTCTCATCGAACTGTTCGGACGTGTTATTTTAAGTGCGGCTGAATTTTCGGTGCAAAATCGTAATAGGTGAAAAAGTGTAATAGGTTAAAATAAAACAAAAAAGTGAAAAAATAACTCGTAATAGGTAAAAAAATCTTAAAAAAAAACATTAAAAATCGAATAAAAACTGTATGAGTGTTCCTCTCAGATGTAATTCTGAGAAAGACTAGAAAAACTATATGGGTCTCTGAGGAAGAATCCTTAAAAAAATCTGTGGAGAATTTTCTCACTACAAGAGCCGTAGAACGGCGTCGTTCCTGTTCGCCCAATATAGCTATCTCATCCGATGAAAAAAACATCAACATCTTCAACATCAAATAGTGCAGTCAAACCTAGAAAACAAGTAGGTATGGATAAATACGTCACAGTTCTTAAGCGACAGAGGAGCCCGACATCTGCTCAAGTGTCATCAAATTCAAAAGCTCCTAAGACCGTAAGTAATGATCAAAATAGGTTTGCTCTCCTCCAGACGGATGAGCCAGAACTTCCTAAGAAGACGCTTAAGCCTCCACCAATTTATCTGAGAGAGCCTACTTCCAGTAAATTGGTACAAGGAATTGTTTCGGTAATAGGTGAAAATATGTTTAGCGTAACATCAATTAAACATGGAAATATCAGCGAAACCAAAATTCAAGTGAAAAAGGAAGCTGATTTTCGAAAATTGTCCAACCAGTTGGAGAGGGAGAGTAGGGATTTCTATACCTACCAGCTGAAAAGCGCAAAAGGACTCCAAGTCGTTCTAAAGAGTATATACCCAGATGTTGATCCTGCCGAGATAAAGACTAGCTCAATGGAAAAAGGCTTCAAAGTTAAGAGCATAACGAATATTAGAAAACGTGAAAAGATTTCACAGCCTATGTTCAGGGTGGAATTGGAACCTGGAGATGTCGTATTAAAGAAAAACGAGTCCCATCCCATCTACAATATGATTTACCTTCTGCATCGTAGAATCACCGTGGAAGAACCGCATAAGCGTCAGGGACCCGTTCAGTGTCTTAACTGTCAAGAATTTGGTCATACCAAAGCGTATTGTAAATTGCCGACAGTTTGTGTTGCGTGTGGAGAGCTTCATGCAACTGCTCAATGCGATAAGTCGAAAACTGACTCAAAAATAAAAAAATGCAGTAACTGCGGAGGTAATCATACCGCAAATTATAGAGGTTGTCCAATTTACACTCATTTGAAAGGCATAAGAACCAAAAAGACGTCAGTATTACCTGATCATCCTCAACAGCCTAATTTTGCATCGAGTGACAATTACCCTCAATTGTTACGGTCCACTAGTCATGTAAACACGCCTAGTTCTAGGCCAGTTTCTTACGCAAACATAGTTAAATCTAATATGCCAGGTTTGGAACAGGAACCTAAATCACAATATTACGAGCCTAATATTAACACTCTAGAGACTACATTGCAGACACTTGTCCAAACTATGAACACGTTAACGACCAATATGACATCCATGATGCAGGAAATGCTGAAAATGCAATCCACTATCTTCCAAGCCATTTTAAAGAAATGATTTGTTTAAAAATTTGTTTTTGGAACGCAAACGGCCTCCGCCAACATAAAAACGAACTGGAATACTTCCTGATGGATAAGCAGATTGATGTCATGATGTTTGCTGAAACTCACTTGACGGCGACAGGGTACTTCAAAATTAATGGCGTGTTGTATGATACTAAAGATCCCCGCGAAAGAGTATGTGGAGGTTCGGCAATTCTTATAAAGAATTAATGAACAACATATGTGAGGATTACCTACAAGCAACAAACATTTGTATTGAATTCTGTCAATACAATTCTGTTTTATCGTCAATTTATTCGCCGCCTTGATTTTCAATAAAAGAACACCAATACTACAGCTTCTTCAATTCCCTTGGAGCTAGATTTTTAGTTGCTGGTGACTTTAACGCCCAACACACTTTTTGGGGTTCACGTATGGTGACCCCGAAGGGTCGTGAAGTCTTCAACACCATTGCCCAAATGGGATTAGATGTACTCTCAAGCGGGCATCCCACTTACTGGCCGACGGACCGACGGAAGATTCCCGATGTTATTGACTTTGGAGTAGTGAAAAATATCCCTGTAGAATCGATACAAATGGAGCCTTCAATAGACTTGTCTTCAGATCACTCCCCTTCTATTATTTCAATGCGTTTCCTTCAAGGGAATGGCTCTCCATTTCGGGACATATCTAAAACCAGAGTAAGTTGGATAAAGTATAAAAAGTATTTAAGTTCCCACTGCATGGAAAATGTAGTGTTGAGAACTACCGAGGATATTGATGGTTCGATTGGCAAGTTTACTGAGGACATACGAAGAGTTGTGCATCACGCCACCACATATGACGTTGTGTGCAGAAGTGGGACAAACAGAACTTATTTCGCTGAACTCGATCATCTTCTGACGGAAAAAAGAAGAGTTAGAAGAGAGTGGGAAATTCACAGGTCTCCTCAACTGAAAGCTAGGCTACGGGTATGCAGAGATATACTAAGACATTTCTTAGAAATCCAAAAAACGGCCTCACTTAGATCTTATTTGGAGGGTCTTGATATTACCTTGCAATCTGACTATTCGTTATGGAAAGCGGCACGAGGTTTAAAAAGACCAGTTAGAGGAAAGCCTACTCTGCGAAATCCGACTGGAGACTGGGCTAGAAATGATTCCGAGAAGGGGACTTTATTTGTTAACCATTTGAGAAATGTGTTTACTATAAACAACTCAAATAATGCATCTGGCTTGCCTCCACTCGTTATTAGACCTCCTGTATCTCTAAGACTTAGCTTTAATGATGTTCAAAGCGCTATTGGTACTCTGAATCTTGAAAAAGCTCCAGGTATGGATAAAATCAGCAACAAAATGTTTGTGGAGTTACCTCGTGTAGCTAGAAGAATTATCCTCTTTATCTTCAATGCTATTTTACGCCTAGAATAGTGTCCTGCAGATTGGAAGGTATCTATGATTACCATGATTCCAAGCCAGGGAAGGACCCTACCAAAGTAGAGCCATATAGGCCAATTAGTCTACTGCCGACAATGTATCCCAAATCACCAATTCGGGTTCAGAGCTAAACACAGTACCATCGAACAAACACACATATTAGTAAATGTGATAAGACGGTCGTTTGAAGAGAAAGAATACTGTTCCACGCTTTTCAAGCGTTCGACAAAGTCTGGAATGAAGGTTTAATGCATAAAATAAAATTAGCTCTGCCTGCTAACACCGACAAACTTATGAAAAGTTATTTATATGGTCGCAAATTTACAATCAAAGAAGGCGATTTTTTAAGCCCCGCTCAGCCAATTAAAGAAGGAGTACCCCAGGGTAGCATACTGGGTCCAACTTTATATTTGATTTATGCATCCGATATGCCGTTAGACCGTATTATGGGGTACTTCAACTTTTGCAGACGATACAGCCTTTATTAGCGTTCATAAGGACCATCAAATAGAATCACAGAATTTGCAGAAATATGTTTATAAACTAGAGAATTGGCTTGAGTTTTGGAAAATCAGGGTAAACGAACAGAAATGTATTCATATAACTTTCACATTGCGAAAAGATACCTGCTCGTTCATCAGAATAAATAACCAAATTATCCCTCAACACAATGAAGTCAAATACCTCGGAATCCACCTCGATCGTCGTTTAACTTGGAAGTCTCATATCGACGCAAAACTTACACAGATGATATTAAAAGCAGTGCAACTTAATTGGCAAATCGGCAGAAACTCTACATTAAAGTTGGATTGCAAACTTTTATTGTACAATGCAATTCTAAAGCCAATCTGGTGTTATGGAATTCAATTATGGGGTAATTATGGCATCCAACATTGAAAAAATTCAAAGGGGTCAAAATAAAATTCTACGTATAATTACTGCAGCTCCATGGTATGTTAAAAATTATCGAATCCACAAAGATCTAGGCGTGCCATTAGTAAAAGTCGAATTTACAAAATATGCGTCAAAGTATGTCAGCAAACTTGAACACCATCCAAACCCACTTGCACGAGACATCCTTAACTTTAGTGGCCACAATCGGTTGAGAAGGAGGGATACCCTTGCTTTAACTCGAGCGCAAAACAGATGACTGGATCAGTGAATGTAAATTTTTTTGTAGTATCATAATATTTTGTCTAGCACTGGCTGGACTTATTATTTTCTGTTAGTATTAAGATTCGAAAACTTATTGTCATTTCAGCATTTGAAGATTCAATAAATAAATAAATGGTATTAAAAAAAAAAAAAATTTGGAGATGCTGTCATAATTTGGGGGGTTATTATGTATTTTTATTCGAATCGAAAAGGCTTTCGAAAAGAATTTCCGAATCGAAAGGAAAATCGTATTATGTAGTACGTTCGAAAAGCTAGCAGAGTTGTGTTTGCAATTTTAAGGGAAATTTTAAGTAATGCCAGTTTTTTATATGTTAAAACTTGGCAGCACTTTGCATTGTTTTATACAAACGTCAAATTTGTGTAAAATAAAAGTTCAAATTGCAAATTAAAAGATTTAAATAACTAAAATGGATAGTGTTTTGTTGTGGGAAAGTGATGAAGATGATATGTTCCAGAGAGAGTTCAAAGAAAGTTTATAAATCTCAGTGAAAATTCGTGAGTAATATATTTTTATAAATGATTCGTACATATGCTTGAATTAACGCAAAAATATTTCTTAGATTTGTTTGATGTACAATATACAAAGTGACAGTTTGGAAACTGAAGAGGATGAATCTTTATCTGAATAAAATAATTAAATCACAACTTAAATCAAATATGAATGTAAAAAAATTCCTCTGGAATTTTGTCTTCGTGACACATTGCCTGTGTCGTATCCCGTTGACCTTCACCATCCTCCTTTTGAAATTGGTTTATCATTGCCGGATAATGAACAATTTATGACAAGAAAACAAAATGTTATACCATTGCAATCTTACTGTTTTACTCGCACTAACTATACTGTACTTAACAGTTTGCTATCTAATGTCAATTGGGATTATGTACTTGCTGATGATAACTTAGATAATAATGTATCAAGCTTTTATAATATTTTACATAATTTCATTAGTATCACAGTTCCAAAAAGTAAATTCTACAATAATAATGGGCCGCCATGGAATAATCAACACTTACGAAATGCTAAAAATAAGAAAAATAAATGTTTTGCTAAATATTTGAGAACTGGTGCACTGGTTGATTTTCGTAAATATGCTATAGCAAGATCTGAATACAACACTACTAATAAACTTGCATACAATGACTATATTTATCGTATTAAAAACAATATAAGAGTAAACCCCAAATCTTTCTATAAATTCGTAAACTCCAAGCGTCGCTCTTCATGTTATCCAAAGCAATTGAAGTATGGCTCCTTGACTGCTGATGACGATGTTTCAATAAGCAATATATTTGCTGACTTCTTTTCAACAACTTATTCTACCAAGTCCTATTCAACAAAATATCCTTATACTACGACTCATTCATGTGGGATTTACTTTCCATTTATAAATATTGATACTGTGCTTTCGAACTTAAAGTCGCTGAAGAACTCGTTTAGTCCAGGTCCTGATGGTATTCCAAGCAGTATCCTTAAAAACTGTGCAGCATCACTGTCCGCGCCTCTTACTGCATTATTTAACAAATCTGTTGTAGCGTGTTATTTGCCATCAGTGTGGAAAACATCATATATAATTCCTTTATTCAAGAATGGCAGTAAAAATGATGTATCTAACTACAGAGGTATCGCTAAAATTAATGCAATTTCAAAACTCCTTGAAAAAATTCTTACAGATTGCTTATATCATCAAATTTCTTCCCTTTTATCACCATGTCAACATGGGTTTCGTAAGTCCCGTTCAACTACAACTAATGTTTTGGAACTCACTACTATCGTCAATGAAGGTTTTACAAATAAAATGCAAACTGATGTGATATACACGGATTTTAGTAAGGCGTTTGATAAAGTTAACCACAATCTTCTATTACACAAATTATCACTTATGGGCTTTAGTTTCTCAGCTATAAAATGGTTAAACTCTTATCTATCACAAAGAACTCAACAAGTCAAATTTGGGAATGTTATATCAAAAATTATTCAAGTACATTCTGGTGTTCCTCAAGGTAGCCACCTGGGTCCAATTTTGTTCACGTTATTCATCAATGATCTTCCTACTGTTATTTTGCATTCTAAAGTACTGATGTATGCTGATTATGTTAAACTTTTTAACTCTTTTAATGATACAAATGGACATAGTTTACTAAGTGCCGACTTTTACAATTTTTCTCAATGGTGCAGATTTAATTTATTGGAGTTAAATATTAAGAAATGCAAACACATGTCATTTTTTAGACACAATCCGATTGAGACTTCTTACTATATTGATACTGTTATTTTAAATAAAGTTCAAACCATATGGGATCTTGGCATACTGTTGGATCATAGACTTGATTTTCGTGATCACATCTCAATAATGGTAAATAAAGCCTATGGGGTACTTGGATTCATGAAGCGCTGGTCTAAGGAATTTTTAGATCCTTATATTACAAAACTTTTATATACTTCTCTTGTTCGACCAATTCTTGAGTATGGATCAATTGTTTGGGATCCTTGTTATTCAATTCATATCAATAGTATTGAATCGGTACAAAAGCAATTTTTAATTTTCTGTCTCCGTGATCTTGGTTGGAATTCTTATGTCTTGCCACCGTATGAAAGTAGACTTGCTTTGATAAAATTGCCAACTCTAAATAGTCGACGATTGATGCTGAGTGCTTTATTTCTTCTGGGCATAATTCGTGGTGATGTTGATTCGGAGTTCCTGCTTAGTCAACTAAACTTCAATGTTCCTGTTAGACCAACCCGCAATTTTGAACTCTTAGCATTAAAATACTACCGTTCTGTATATGCTAATAACGATTCTTTTCGTCGTGCATGTGTTAACTTCAATAAATGCTATCACCTTATGAACATATCTGAGAGTAACGACGTACTGAAGAAAAAAATTACTTTATATCTAAATTGTTGAACTAATTATTTATATATATATATATTACTGTTTTGTCATTTATATGTAGTCAGTAAGGATGTAAAATCTATTGACCTAAATAAATAAATAAATAAATAAAAAAACTATTTTTTTGAAACGTGAATAAAAACTTTAATTCATTGGAGCTACTTAATATTTATATTTGTACATTTGTATTACATACATATACATATTAAAACATAAAAAGAAAAATAATTCATAACAGTATATTAAAAAATAAACAAACAAACATAACACAAAATAAAAGTATTGTAAAAAAAATTAAAAGGCAAGAAGGGAAAACTCAATATTTACATTAATTAAATTTTATTTTTCTCTAATTCAAACTTCCTCCCGTGCATTTTTTCCATTTCATTTTTCTTGAAAAATTCAAACTTCTCATTTTTTAATCTGTACATGCGTTCCATTGTATCACTGCTCCGTTTTAAACATTTATTGGTCGTTGAAATATTTTTATTTATTTTGTCTAATTCTGTTAATATTTTTTTTTTTGGTTTTCATCACAGTTTTTTAAAAGTTCTATAGAATTTTCATGATATTTAGTTTAATAGTTTACTTGTTTTTCTAATAATGCTTATTGGTTAAACTACCACGGGTATATCGATGTGGAGTATATGGTGTATTTATGGTTGTCTCATTATTGTTTAATTCAAAGTTATTGCAAGGTATTGTAATTTGTTGCGGCGAGACTTTACCTTTATATGTTGCTTATAATCCGCCCATACCTTGGAATTCATGTGAAAAAAGGTTATATTGTAAGTTAAAGTATTCATATTTATTTTATTTTGTATATATGTATGTGCACTTTTCTACCTCATGTGAAGGTGGACCTGCAGCATTCAAATCTTGCGATAGTATCTGCCATAACTCCCTGCATTTGCTTTTGGCATTAGAAACATTGAGGTGTCCTTTCGCCAAATCTGCATGCAATGTCATGAATTCCACCATTATTTCATATTGCCTTGACTTCGTATACAAACTTTTTTTAGACGTTTCCCTTTAAATAATTTTAAAATTAAAACATTTAATAAACTTTTTTATTAATTAAATATTAAAGGTATATACTTACATTTTCAAATTTGTTTTTTTTAATTTCTTTTATGTATGTAAAATAAATATAAAATTTCCGCAATCAAAATAGCATTCGAAATATCTGTATACGTTAATAACACATATGCCATTTGCTTTCGTAATACATAATTGCAATTTCGAAAGGGATTTTTTTGGTTTCCGAATGGGATTAAAAAATTTCCTTAATTTACGAACGTTCGGAAATAAATTTCCGAAAATCGCAATACGTAATCCCATTTTTACGAATTCGTTGATTTTCCGATTCGAATAGAAATAAATAATAACCCCCTTGGTATCATGCCAGAAACTGCGTAATAAAGAGACTATTTAACAGACATAGCTAAATAACGTTGTCAATATACATAGACCGCCATTATTGGAAAACGCTTTAAACTTATTTATTTGTTGTACAAGTAAGTATTTAAAATTATTTAATTATGTTAAATAGATTTCTTATTATAGTTTATTTGACCTTTTTTTATTATCAATATTTTAGTAAGGTCTTCTTTTAAAAAAATTTAATTTTTATTTTCAATATTTTGCTACGTCTTTGTGTAGCTTCTACAGGAACAAATTTTTTCCTGTACTTTCCAGTTAAGAAGAAGCTACACAAAGAAGTAGCGAAATATTGAAAATAAAAATTTAAATTTATAAAGAAAAGAATTTAAGCTCAAAAATTACTAAAATATTGATGTTAAATAGAGTGCAATGAATTCAAATATTTAAACAACATTTTATTTAGATACATAACTAATGTACTTACGTCAGTTGTAAGTACTTCATCCCATAGTGGCGAGTATTTATCTTTCTTTTCAATAATATAGCCTGTTATGGGTGCACCACCGTTATCTTTGGGTGGCTCCCATGCAAGTTTAACCATATGTTCGTTGTAGTCATTGATCTTGGGTGTACCAGGTTTGCTAGCAGCATCATAAGGATTTTTAGCAATGATGCTACCATCCGTCTCCAAAGGTTCTGATTCACCTTCCTCATTGATGGCCTTGACCCGGAACTGATATTCATGGCCCTCTTGAAGGCCCTTGACATCGATTTCGGTATCATTGCCAGAGGTGCGACCGACTGGTACCCAACGACCTTGCTTCTTATCGAATTTCTCGACTTGATAGGCAGTTATGGGCTTACCACCATCATCATCGGGCTTCTTCCACTTAAGTTTGCAACTGTCTTTGGTAACGTTACTAACTTCCAAAGGTCCTTTTGGTTTGCCGGGAGCTCCCAAAACATTTACCTCTACCGTTGCTTCATCCTCGCCATGCTCGTTGACGGCTCTGATTTTGTATATACCAGAATGTTGACGTACCGCATCAATAATAGAGATCTTAGTATTGTAAGGTACATTTTTGATTTCACAATTGCTGGGCACGTCCTCAGGCTTCAATTCCTTGTCGTTCTGATACCACGTGATGGTGGGAGCGGGTTCACCGCGCACATTAACATCATATTTAATTGGTTTTCCGGCACGAATGAGCAGTGGTTTAAGATTTGTGCGATCAATGCGGGGTTTAACTAAAACAAAAGTAAATGTTATTAAATGATCGAATATTTAGGCTGAGCTATGTTATATTATATTTCTATGCAGAATATCTACTCACGTTTTTTGTATTTAACAATTTGCATTTTACTGGCGTCTGATGGTGCAGAGGGACCGGCTTTATTGACTGCCACTACACGGAATTGATATTCTCCATATTCTTGGAGACCGGCCACCGTTGCCTCTAACTGGTCACCAGGAACCTCGATAGCTTTCTCCCAATCAGGCTTATTTTTGTCCTTCTTTTCAATTATGTATTTCTCAATTGGAGCACCGCCGTCATTGTTGGGTGCTGTCCATTTAAGCGATACACTCTGGTTATCATAGTCTGTTACTTCGGGAGTGCCTGGCTTATTGGGTTCGTCATAAGGGTCCTTAGCGACGACACCCACCAAAGTAGTAAGTGGTTCAGATTCGCCCTCCTCGTTTACAGCGGATACGCGGAACATATACTCGGAGCCCGGATTCAAGCCAGTCACATCAAAACTAGGAGGTTCTTTCTCACCAGGAGAACGACCGACGCGCACCCATTTGCCTGTAGCCGTATCCATTTTCTCCACAACATACTCCTTAATTGGCACTCCACCGTCATCGTCGGGTTTCTTCCATTGCAACTTGCAACCAGTGGCTGTAACATCGCTGACGGCCAATGGGCCCTTGGGCGATGTAGGTTTACCCAGAACCAATAATTCTATCGTTTCCGTATCTACACCATTACGATTTTCTGCCTTTAACGTATACATACCAGTATCCTTGCGCACCACATTGGAGATCGTAAAATCGGTATGATAATCGACATTTTCAATCTTAATGCGATCGCCAGTGGTGAGTGGAATGTTATCTCGCCAACTCCAGTTAAGGGTTGGAACCGGCTCACCAACAACATCCACAGACCATTTATGAGTGCGCCCAGTCTTGATTGTGACGCGCTTGAATGTTGACCGATCAATTTGTGGTTTCACTGTTTCGAACATTTCGCAAAAGGAGTGGGGGAAATTAAAACAATCTTAATTTTTATTACTTTTTACATATATAAGGCATGGAAAGCTTAAGCGCATCTTTTAAAGCTCAAAATCTTTATAAAAAGGAAATATCCAACAAGGATTAATAAAAGCTGTGATGAAAAAAGCCCTTTGTGTGAGATACTACGAAATTATCTATGTCATAATACGGTGATTCTGCAGCATGGATCCAACTAAATTTGAGCGATGGTCCAGTTTATGGTAACTTTGAAGGTATCGGAGGCCACCCGCGTTAACTATACACAACAAATGACATGACATGCAAAGCTTGACATTATGATTAGACATATGTATATTGAAAAACGACATGGCCATCAGATTGTCAACATCTAACCACATTTATTGTCACACACTTTAGCGTTTTAAAGATTTTGAAAAACAAACCTATTCAAGTTTATAACAATTTTCACTGGAAGTTGTATTTGTACGTTAAAACTATTTTTTTTATATTCTGATACAATCACTAATAAGACCAAAAGCAAAGCAAAACGAGCTTTTTTAAGCTACGATTCCATAAAATTGTGCAATACTTACGGTTTTTGTGTTTACACAAATGGTTATCTGTAGGTTCGGATGGTTCCGAGGGGCCTGCTTTATTTATAGCACGCACACGGAACTGGTAAACCAATTTCTCTTTCAAGCCCTCCACTTTGCAGGTGGGCGACGCATTTTCGGTTTTAGTTACCTCCGTCCAAGTGGGTGAAAATTTATCCTTTTGTTCTATGACATAATGTAAAATGGGTCTGCCACCATCAGATGGTGGTATTTTCCACTTTAGGGTTACACTCTTGTTGTCGTAGTCATCTATGACGGGTTTGCCAGGTGCACTAGGTGGATCGTAAGGATTCTTGGCCAAAATTGCGTCAGTTGTTTCCAACGGTTCTGATTCACCTTCTTTGTTAATGGCTTTAACACGAAATTTGTATTTTTTACCGGGACTAAGTCCCTTAAAATTGAATGAGGTCTCATCAGGGCCCACCTCACCAGCCGGTATCCAACGTCCAGTCTCCTCATCCATACGTTCCAAGGCGTACCCCGTGATTTCACAGCCACCATCATCTTCTGGGCGTCTCCATTTCATTTTGATGTGATCTGCACGTACTTCTTCCGGTTCAAATGGTCCACCAGGTGCTAGGGGACGATCTAAAACGATAACTTGAGCTTCTGATTCAATGGTGCCAGAACTGTTAGACAAAACCAATTTGTATTTGCTGGTATCTTTGCGTTCAGCCTTTTTAATGGTAATCGAAGAATTTCTTTCCATTTGGTCTAAACACAAACGCTGATTATCAAAAACAAGTTCTTTATCACCCTTGAACCAAGTGGCTTTCGGTTCAGGTTCACCATCGTATTTAATGTCATAGCGTACTGTTTGTCCCTTCTTTACAGTGATATTCTTGAGGCTATCGCCCACAATGAAAGGCTTGACAAAACGACATTTCGCAATAATAGCCTTAGTCTTGTCACTGGGTTCACCTGGACCGGCCCTATTGACAGCACGGACTCGGAATTCGTACTGTTGACCTTCTTTCAGTCCATCAACAGTCCCGGCGCGAGCATCGCCGGGTACCTCTTTGCCAGCAACCCAATCGTTTGAGAACTTCTCTTTGTACTCAATAATATATGAAGTAATTGGGTCACCACCATCGCTTTCGGGAGCCTCCCATTTGAGATCGGCATGATCTTTATCCCAATCAGTTAAGTCTACGTCTTTCGGTTTGCCCGGTTCATCCCATGGATCCTTGGCAAGAATAGTGTTTTTAAAGGTAGCTGGATCTGAAGGTCCGATCTTATTGACAGCACGAATACGGAATCTGTATTGCTTTTTCGGTACCAAGTCTTCGATGCTCTTGGAGCACGGTTCACCCTGCATAACTTCGGCTATAGGTTCCCATCCCTGTTTCTTGCTTAAGTCTTGTCTTTCTACAACATACTTTACAATGGGTGAGCCACCATCATCTTCAGGTGGCTTAAAAACGACTTTGCATGATGTCTGGAATATATCGGTGACATCGACATCACGCGGAGGCTGAGGAACATCTTGGCAAATTACATTCACATCCTTTACATCGTCACCTTGAGTGTTCGATAGCTTGATTTGATAGGGACCAGACATATCACGGGTGGGTTTCTTAATTTTGAACGTGATTTTATCATCTGTGATGGCCACCTCTACATCTTTTATAGCCAAAGGTTTACCATTTTTCAAAAGTTTAGCCTCAACTGGTGACTGTCTCGTACCGTTAACTGCAAGTGTTTACGGTTATGTATTAAATGGCATTAAACATTATTTTCTTTAATGTTAATTAACTCACCTTTGTATGGTACTTCGAGTACAACTGGTGCACTAATTGGGCCAGCAAATTCATCGGGACAGTCGATATTAGGCTTGCTCTCGCCTTTACGTACCTTTAGCTTACAGCTAGATGTTAGTTGACCAGATTCACAAATGATTTCACCCTCATCACTCAGTTCGAGATTATTAAAGATGAGCTGATGTTTGCCACCACCCAAATTTTTAATCTCAATCCGTTCACTGGGACCAATGGGCTCGCCGTTGAATTTCCAGTTACATGGTGCAGTTTGATCTTGTAGTTCGACATCGAGAATTAATTTCTCACGCTCAACAGCATCGGTATCCTTGAGTTTCTTATTGAAACGATTTTGATCTAATCAAAGGCAGTCAATAAGTTAATTAATTCAAGCATTTTCCATTTAAGTGAAAACAACTTGACACACTTACAGTTAATGATGATTTCCGCTTCGGTTTTATCGGCATTCGTAGTACATTTATACATACCAGCATCCGTGACTTTGCTATCCTTAAGTATAAGCTTACGTTTGCGACCATCTTTGACCACTTGTATACGCTTGTCAGGCTTGATTTCTTCATCGTTGCGCCACCATTTTACTTCACCTTGAGCGTCATCGATTTCACAGGCCAAAGTAACCGTATCCTTTTCGATGCATTGTTGTGATTTCAACACCTTCACGAATTTGTACGGATACTCAACAATCTTCAGTTTACATTCGGTCTTGTCCGGTTGTCTATCTAATTGACATGTATAATTGCCTGTGTCTTCCAATAGCGAGTCCTTAATGATGAATTTCAGATTACCATTGATATCTTTCGAGATAAGGAAACGAGGATCATCCGATTCGATCTTTTTGCCATCCTTAAACCATGTCACATTAGCCATGCTACTGCTGACCGAACATTCCAGTGTTGTTTCATGTTCAGTATAACCCTCAAGTTTCTTCTTTAGCGGTTTGGTGAATGTGTAGCTAGGATCAGCTTCTTCCACATTAAGGAAGGCCGTACTTGAAACACCTCCAATTTCAATCGTATACTTGCCTGTATCTTCCACCTTGGGTGCCGATATGATCAATTGATAGGTATCGTTTTCATTCTTAAATTTGAATTTACTGCCCGGAAAGCATTCCTTTTTTAAATTATAATATAAATAGAACATTCAGCCATCATTCAAAGTTTTTTATAAAGTATAAATAATAATCATTTAATACGATGCTAACATATTCACCCCTATCGTGAATAAAAATTCAACGTGAAATTTGTTCACTTTTATTTTTTTAACATTGAATTTAAATAGGAAAATGTGAAAAGTGAACAAATTTCACGTGGAATTTTAATTCACGATAGGGGTGATTGTATTTCCTTTTTCATATGCATTTTGTGTATACATAAGCTTTTCTTGTATTTTATTAAACTCAAAAAAAAAAAATTAAACAAATTAGAAAATTCTATCAAGGAACAATCAAATTGGAGTGAATTAATTAATTTTTTATTAACCTATATATATGTATATATAATTATAGACCGATGGTTATAAAATTTGTTATGAAACTTATTTGTGTTGAAGTTTATTTATTTGAGAGTGATTTTCGAAAGCTTTGGTCAATTATTGACCGACCTGCTCAAAATGTTTGCGTGTGATTTTTTTTTTGTATAGACAAATTATTTGTGACAAAATCTGTTTGAATACGTGTATATCTTTAAAATTGCGACATGTACATGGAAATCTTGTAAAGATTGGAAATATAAAGATTCGAAATATATCCGATTTCAATGTAATATATTGAAAAATATATAAATGTTTATGCAAAGTGTTTATTAAAATATTGACTAATCGGTCCAGAAAATTTGATTTAATATTAAAGCTAAAGATATTAACTTTAAAATGATATAGATTCTGATTCTGTTAATATGTTCGAAATTGTAATGAAAATTTCAATTAAAATTTTGCACACTATGTTGTATTTATTATTTACTTTTTTACTTTTTATTAGTAGTTTCTGTTTATAATTTTTCAAACCTTAAGAAATTTTAATTTTTGAGATTTTTAGATAATACTTACATCCTTACGGAACAACCATTTAGGTTTGCAGTTGGGCTTGCTGAAACGAGCTTCAAACACAACCTTCTTGTCTTTTCCTTCTTTAGCAAATTGATCAATCAATGGACTTAAGAACGATTCTTGTTTCTAAGTTGGGTGAATGGTGGCACAGGAGAAACGTATCGTAGTTTGGTGATAGGTGGTGGTTTCGTGGACGTAGCCGTTGTCATTTATGTTTACGTTTTAATATATTATTTTAGATATATATATATGAATATATATATTTTTTTATATAGAAAAAGGTTGAAAAATTTAGTTTGGTTTGCGTTGTCAAAAATGGGAAAAGAGTTTTTGTTTCTTTCTCATTAAATTGCAATTTTTTATAACAAACAAAAGTATTCATACGCATATGCGATACATTCTTAAATAATATTTTGAAATGTTAGACTAAGAAATAGTAAAAGATAGCATGTTTCTATTAAAAATTTTGCCATGTATCGCATACGATTTAATTCTAATTGTTTTGGCTTTTAATATTTTTTTTTATTAAAAAAGCATTATTATTTTTTTGGTATTTTTGCAACAAAAATGTATGTGGTGGTGGTGGTGGTGGGTGTAAGCAAGCTCAATACAAAAACAAAATATATGCGTGCTTTACTTAATAATAAGTACCAAAAAAATATAAAAATAATTACATACTACATAAATCTATAAATCATCAAAAAATATATGTATTAACACACACAAAAATACATACTTATGTATATTTAAAAAAGAAACAAAATGTACCAAGATACAATCCTACAGCCCAACACTGTTGAAAGTGTCAACACCGTTGTTGCGTAAAGCTTCACTTTCTCAAAAGTAACGTGGCCCATTCCCTTACCCGTTGGTTTTCATTCGTTTTGAAAAAAAAAAATAAAGTAAAAAACGCTTACAAAACAGGGCGAATTAATGCAAGGTGGTATTGGTGAATTCTATAAAAAATTTATTAATTCACTCTAAGTTGCATCCCTCTTGTATAAATTCGCCTTGTTTTGGAATTTTACATTCAGAAATATTTATTCCACTCTTAAATCACTCACTAATGAAATAATTCGTTTGAATTTACCTAAATTCGACAGCGCAATTATGTGCATATTGTACATACATATATAAATATTATATTAATTCGACTTGGTCTGAACTGACAAACACAATTCACTTGATTATATGAACACAACTGGGACGAACGACTAATTTCGCCCAACACGACGAATTAGTTGGTTACAATTCGCTGAATAAATTCGTCGTATGAAGCACAATAACGACGAAACAAATACTGGTGTAGGAATAATTTACAGCTACATATGTATGTAGGATAGGATAGAAGGGTAGTGCATAAAGTGCACTTCCACCCGGAGACCTTGTGGTCCATTGTGGTTTCCCTCAGTAGAAAGAATAAAAAGAGAAAATAAAGATAGGATAGATATAGAAATGAGGACAACCAAAACCGCTTGATAAGGGGGAGAAAGAAGAAAGAAAGAAAGAGTGAAAAATCCCCTTACGGATTTGGAGTCGCCGTGGAATATCCCTTAAATAGCCACCATATTCCCCTAATGAAACCCATGATGTTACTCGGTTTGCAGCCAGCAACATCACTGAGTTCGTCCAGGAATCTATTTCCTAGCCACTTAAGGCGACGACTCTGCAACCTAGGACAATAGCACATGATGTGCTCTATTGTCTCTGGCTCCTCTGCATCCCCACACACCCTACAGAAATCCTGTGTGTCGTTATCCCATTTGCCTCTGAAGGCCCCAATCAAACAGTGCCCGGTTATCACTCCTACCAGAATCCTTAGACTATGCCTGTCCAATTCCATCAGCGTTTCGGTCGCGTTTGCATTTAGTCTTGGCCATAAGGACCTGGATACTATACAATCCGACCTACTGCCCCAGCATTGGTCTGCACAGTCACGGAATCTTTCCTGAATCAGCCTGTAGAAGTGACAAGTAGGTGGCTTGACCTCACTTTCTCTAGTATCATGGTCCAAACCAGAACCATGTCTAGCCAGCTCATCTGCCACCTCATTTCCCTTCATATGTATGTATGTTTGTATTTGAAACTCACTTTTCAATTTATTCTTACCGCATAAATTTACCACCCCGTCAATTGTATCCGATATACATACATAATTATATTTTTTTAGCCATTTTAAATTTAATTTCACTTACATACATACATACTATATCCATAAATTTTTAATAATAATGTTTTTGTTTTTGTATTACAACTGATATTTAAAAAAAAATATATGTATGTATGTATATATATACTTATTTTAAATAAAATAAAAAATAAAACCATAATCAAAGTAAAAATTAACAATTTTTAATAAAACATATAAAACCAGGGTTTAAAAATGCTTAACTATTTTCAAGCACTACGTATGTGCTTAACTTAAACTAAGAGAAAATACACAAGCAAAAGCAGAACACAAAGTCAAAAAACAAAAATAAAACTATTGACTCTAGCTTAACTATGTGATGTTATTTGCTGGCTCAGTCCAGCCACAGCAATTCACTTAAAAAAATTTGCTGCTGCTTAAAACTAAAGGTTCAACTATAATATGCATATGCTAGCTTAAGCAAACGTGCGAACACATATAAATTGTATGTGGCAAACTATAATGTACTTAACGAAACTTTTCGTTAAGTTTTTCAACTGTCATTTGCTTAAGCAAAAAGCGAAACTGATCGCACATTCTGTACGGAATCAGCTGTTTGTTTGTGTTTAATTAACAAAACATATGTAAACGTTTATTATTATTTACAATGTAGTGCTGCCACAGCTGTACATTTTAGTACTTTTGCCGATAAATTAAAAAAGGAAAAATTATGGGTTTCGGGTACGAAGTTTTCTTTTAATTATAAAATAATATAATAATATTTATAAAATATAGTCATTTAATGGCTTTTTGTTAAAATAAAAACATTTTTTTTTAAACATAAATGATCAACTGTGGACAAAAAGTTGCAAAGTCATTGTAGCCACCTGAAAGTTAACTCTGAACTAGTTATGCATTTGACAGCCTTTTCGTTAACTTTTGCAATTTGCTTAATCTTGCTTATGCATATTATAGTTGGGCCTTTATGCTTGGTTTTCACTATATCAGTTTTTTTTGTCAAATTGTCCAAACTGTTGGTAATTTCATAACAATTTAGACATTTTGACAACAAAACTGACATAGTGAAAACCAAGCATTACAGTTTTTTCTTTTTCTTTTATGCTTTTTCTGAGCTATAAACTGTGAATGTTTGACAGCAACAGCAAAAGCAAGTCTTATTTTCGTTGAAGCGCTTGTGTTTTTTATAGTGTACAAAGTGTGCACAAAATAAAAAAACACAAATAAAAAAATCACATACATATATACGACACAACAAAGAGAACTGTAACACAAGCAAACACTACAACGAAAATAAGACCTGCTTAACTTCAGCACAGCAAAAGAAAAATTCAAAAACTATAAGTTTTAAGTAGCAGCAAATTTTTTTTAAGTGAATTGCTGTGGCTGACTGTGTCAGCAATAACATCACATAGTAAAGCTACAGTCAATAGTTTTATTTTTGTTTTGTTTGGCTTACGCTACGCTGTTGCTTGCTCACTATCGAAGTTTTAAGTGTAAGCTAAGCAGAAATTTGTGTGCTTTTGCTAATTCATAGTCAGCAAATTCAACGCTGTATAAAACTAAAACGAAACATGGTCACCCCATATTGCTTGTGCGTCGTTCGCCGTAACTCGGCGTAAGAAATAGAAATAGATTCTATTTCAGAGCTCACAAATGTGTTGTATTTTGAGAGGCGACCAAAAATTCGTCCTTTGTCCCAGTTGTGTTCCTAGCATGAGATTGTTACGGCGAAAAACAAAACGACAAAACCAATAAGCAGATATCAACTACAATCAACTTGTAAATAAAAATAAATTCGCCTTGGCGTAAACCATAGCAAAAGCATATACTGACGATTGAAAAATATCAAAAACTAATTTAAAACACATATGTACATATGTACATATATTACAGTTGAAAGTGTTAACAAAAATATTCATTATGTTGAGCTGTGTACATGTAGATACATAAATACGTGAAATATCACAAAAACAAGGGCAGTAATTTCTTTGACCACCTATAAAACAAAAATAAATCAATTGAGACCCTTCTTAAAAAGGACTACAATAGACATACAGAGAAAGAGAGAGAGAAAGAGCGAAAAAGTGTTTGAAAGAGAGACAGAAATTCAAAAAAAAAAAAACAGAAAAATAAAGTAATAATAATTAAAGACAGGATATAAACTAAACTGATCGAATCGAACCTCTTCTCGTCGAAATGGGTGCAATGTTGGCCAATCTGGTATCAATTCAGCAAGTGATGGTCTACGTGTTGTAGGTGCCTAATTATTTTTCAAAGAAAAGTGTACAACATATATTGTTTTCATTACTAAAGCAATTTTGTTTTCTTTGTGCATACATACAAATAATGTATATCTTCTAAATTACAAGTCCAATTGCCATACAATGTATGTACCACATACTTATGTATGTAATAAGAGAATTATTTATTTAAATAACTACGTTATTGCGTTTTCTGGAATGTTGAGAAACAATATTTAAAGGTTTTATTTTACTCTTTTTCTTATGCCTATTCGTTTACAAAAATAAAATTCATGTGTTTTTCATTATTGCTTATTACTAAGATTCGTATGTCAAAATCATATGAGTTGAAGGCTTCCCAGCATACCATTTTAGGAGCGCTCCGAAAAAGGAGTCAGAAAAGAGTCCCACAAAAGAGCATTTTCGGAGCGCTCCGAAAAAAGGAGTCAGAAAAGAGTCCAACTAAAGAGCCTTTTCGGAGCGAAAGAAAAATTTGCTTGCTACTGTCCTGAGTCTCAGTATGACTAAGAAATTCCACTTAATTATGTGTGTAGCAAATCGTTGTTGTCTTGTTACTTTTGCTTTGAACAAAAAAAACATAGCTGTACCACACAAGAATGATAAAAACAAGATTACACAGAGCCCAAGAAAAACCTCATAAAATACTCTTTTCTGACATTATCTAAGAGCTCTTTCTGACGGACCATTTTCGAACGTAATGACGCTCTTTTCTGAAGGTTTTCGGAGCAATTATGATTGTTTTTTGGGCTCATAAAGAGCGTTAGCGCTCCGAAAAAGGTGTCAGAAAAGACTCTTTTCGGACTCATATGGCTTGCTGGGTTGCCACCAGGAGCCATAAGACGATAAGCCATTGAATACACGTTAAGAAAATGATGCTACAAATACATTTGTGTTGAAATTTTCTTTACATGTATGTATGTAAAAAGTTGATACGATCGTACTTTCCATTCATACTATTCCATATCCAATAATGCCGTCGTACTCGCTCGACTCATATCATACTTTCAAACAATTTTCAGTAGGAAAATTTCTTTGATTTTTTCTTACAAATTATTTGTTAAGTTGTTTTTTAAACTTTGTGTTTAAAGTTTATGCGGCATGTAAAAGAATTTTGCATTTGTAAGCTAAAAAAAACTTGAACAATAACAAAAATGCTTTCGCTGTAAAATTTTGTATATGACACTTAAAGCATGGTACTCTGTTCAAATTTGCGAAATTTGTTGAGCAACATCAATTATTTCGTTTGAAAATGTTGACAAATAGCAAGTGGTGACAATTCCGCGATTTAGAAGAAAATTGTCGTTTTTATTGCCTTTAGGTATGCAACATTGATTCTTTTATGTAAACAGAAACCATATGTTTTTTATTTTAAGCATGGTATTCTGTTCGCCATTTCGTGCGAAATACTATCAAATGCCCATATAAAAAAATTGATGCGAAATAAATGCGAAATAATGCTGCTGAAGTTGTACTCTGTTCTTGTTGTGAAAAGTTACGAAATGTTTCTGGCAGCATGTTTTTTCAACCAAAAAATGTATATGGCAAAATTTTTTTCAATTTCGCACGAAATTGAAAACAACAGCTGTTTAGATTTTATTTGTTGTGTTTTTAATTTAATAATTTCGCACAAAAATTATTCAAATTGAAAATAGTACTAATAAAACATAAAATAATAAAGACAAAAATAAATTTAGTGAAACTGAGAAAAAGAAAAACTATAAGGAATAAAATTACAATAAATTACATTGCACAGACTAAAGATAATGATATAATTTTTGTTTCTTTAACACATAAAATAAAAACATATGGTTTTTGTTTATATAAAAGAAACAATGTTGCATACCTAAGGTCAATAAAAACGACAATTTTTTTCTAAATCGCGGCATTGTCACCACTTGCTAATTGTCAAAATTTTCAAACGAAATAATTGATGTTGTTCAACAAATTTCGCAAATTTGAACAGAGTACCATGCTTTAAAATGGATAGAAATGGATACAAAAATTATATTACATATTATCCATGATGCTTTTATGGCGCGCCATGGCGTTGTGGTTACAATGTAATTTATTGGTTTTATTCCTTATATTTTTTCTTTTTCGTACTGCCGCTATGATTAGACGCTTCTCAGTTTCACTAAATTTATTTTTCTCTTTATTATTTTTTGTTTTATTTTCAATTTGAATAATTTTTGTGCGAAATTATTAAATTAAAAACACAATAACAAATAAAATCTAAACATCTGGTGTTTTCAATTTCGTGCGAAATAAGTGCCGCTTACATTATTTCGCAGTTGAAAAAAAATGTTGCCATATACATTTTTGGTGGATAAAACATGATGCCAGAAACATTTCGCAATTTTTCACAACAAGAACAGAGTACAACTTCAGCAGCATTAGTTCGCATTTATTTCGCATCAATTTTTTTATATGGACTTTTTTAATCTATATTTTTTTAATCTATACTATTTATCAAGATTTGGTAGCCTTTTAGCCATAATTGGCATACAAATTTTACTTAAAATATTTACATTTACTAAACTTACAGTTATAAAATAAATAAGCTTCATTAACTTGATGGTAAAAATTCGAGAATTGTTTATCAGATAATAAAATTCTGTCTAAAATTAAATTTTCTAACTAAGAGCAGTTGCCTACCGCATTTATGGGCTTTGGAATTCCCGTATATATGCATGTCTAGAATTATCGTGAAATTTTGGATATCGCAGTTATTAAGAGCCATACCTAAATACCGGCGGTAAGCGGCACGTTATTTTACGCTGAGCGTTAACGCTGATACCCCATCCATAAACAAAAGCGGCAACGTTATGCCAAAACGATAAAAACAGATAAATATTGTATCTGCTGGACATTGTTGTTTTATTTTTTATGTTTTGTTTTCGTTTGCAACTAACTTCACTGTGAAACGCCTTGTCAAAATCGCATTTTCCGTTGTTTCGGTATGCTCCATACAAAATGTATGACAGTTAAAAAACGCTTGCCGCCGGTATTTAGGGATGGCTCTAAGTGTGAACACAAACCAACAAAAAATTGTCTTTGTAAAATTCGAGAGCGAAATTATATGAGAGCGGGTCGCAATGATACAACCCGCCATTAGAAACATTTTTGAGTGAGTTATGCTCTTTAAAGTGATTTTCAGAAGTGGGCCTTATATAGGAGCTACGACTAGTTATGGACCGATCTGCACAAAATTTGTAGAGGTGATTTGGCTTCATTTACCACTCATTTGTGATGAAATTTGTTTGGTTCCTTGCATAATTCAAACATTTATGATCGGTAAACCCCAATTTCGGGAGGACTTTTGTATGGGGGCCAGGTGAAATAATGGACCGATTTTCACCAGTTTCAACCGCATTCGTCGTTGGGCCGAAAACAAATTACTTACCAAATTTTATCAAAATATCTTCAAAATTGCGACCTGTACTCTGCGCACAAACTTTACATGGACAGTCAGCAAGCAAACGGACGGACATCGTTAAATCGACTCAGAAAGTGATTCTCTAAAAAAAGGTCTGGCATTATTATTTATGGTAAATGTCAATTTTAACCCAATTAAATCATATTGTCCATATTGTTCACTTGCGATCGATATATATATACTACATATGACGGTTAAGTATAACATTCAACAAAAAGTAAATACATACATTGTAAATAAAATAATTATTTGACCATTTAATTTGTCTACATATAATTAAAAAGCAGAACAAAACAACAATTTCTGTGCATATTGAGCAATTGTGCTGCATGTATTACATATTGGATCGCAAGACATATTTCAATTGAATTTTATTCAACTGAAACTAATTCAAAAGTACGGGGTATAGCGAAATTACACTTTTCATTACTTTTTATTACAATTCAATGAAACTACGTATGCATGGTATGCACGGTAGCGCGCATTCAAAATTCCATGTTATCGTATGTAACTTTCGATCGCATTTAATTTGTATATAGTGGTATATGATTCACTAACCACTACTGCTGTCGCATTTAGCATACTAACGGGGTGATGAGTTAAATATAAGGTAACCCTTTTTGACTAAATCAATTTTAAAATGGATCACTT
The DNA here is from genome assembly GCA_916048285.2 of Bellardia pandia. Lineage (NCBI taxonomy): Eukaryota > Metazoa > Arthropoda > Insecta > Diptera > Calliphoridae > Bellardia > Bellardia pandia. Next base: position 4,269,408 of record OU696534.1, read on the forward strand.
TTGTACAAAGTTGCTGAAATGAACCTTCAAAAAAGTATACATGCATTCAACAAAATATTTATATTTATTACTATAATAGTTTTATTTGACCTCTTTGTATTATTAATATTTACACAATTAGTCAAGCTTAAGGTCTTTTTTATAAAATTTATTTTTATTTTTGATATTTCGTATCTCCTTTGTGTAGCTTCTTCAGAAGAAATTTTATTTTGTATTTGTTTGTTAAGGATTAGAAAATTACAATATTTGAATTGAGTAAATATTGCTTACTTTTTTAGAAAACTTAAAATTTATTTACTTGAATCGAGTAATAAATTGCTGTATTCGAATAAATTATACTTCGATTTAAGTCATAACTTTTTGCTTGAATCAAGCCACACATACATACATATGTACGTTTGTAATAAGAAATGTTTGGCTTGGACGAGAATCATGCAATATTTTCTTCATTCAAGCCATATTTTCTGGTGATTTAGAAAATAATTCTTTCCGACACAAAAGAATGCTGAGAGGGGAGTTTTAGTGATCCTCTATAACTATTCAGCATTTTTAAAATGTTTCCAGCGAAAATAATAAAATTTACAACAAAAACTACAAAGAGTAAAATAACAGCCGGTGTGGTGGGTGAACGAATCGAATAATGTTATATCTTTTAACAGTGCTGTTGAAAATTACATAACATGACATTGTATTTTGTATGCCCGTTACTGTTTGAATGGTATGTATGTATGTATGTATGTATGTGTTTGTATGTATGCATATTTTAATACAGGGAAGCACAAGATACAAATATACAGGATCTGGATATCTTTACTGAATAAGAACTTATATGCCTACCTCAGATTCTTCACTTAATTCCGGCATAATATGCTTTCATATTTATATACAATATACATATATCATATTTATTACAAAGTGTATATAAAAATTAAAAAAGAAATATATACATAATAATAAATAATTGGGAAATATTTACAAAAGTAAGTATAAATAAAGTATATTAATTATTTAAATTTGAAAAAAATAACTTACTACTAAATACATATGTAAATAAAAACAAGATTTTATGTTATAAAGCAGCATTTGTCAGTATATATGTATATGTTAAACTTTGTTAGTATCTTTCGTATCCACAACCATAAACAAAGAACCTAAACCTTTCCGAGTTAGGGAATTGATAAAGTTGGACATTTATCTGTAATTTGTGCACGTTAGGTTATAGACGAGTTTTACATTGTTAAATTGAAATATACATATAAATATGTAATTTCTTAACGGGTAAGTCCGATTACAATACAATTTTATAAGCCTAGAGAGGAAGTGTTGTCGAGTTTCCAAAATGGGTTACCACGGGTATGTGGTCGTTTGTCAACCGTTTATCATTAAAATTGTAATACATATATGTATGTATGTATATGAAAACTTATTGAAATGCAGATTGTTTCTATATATTTGTTGTGGATTAACAACACTAATAAACAATCACAAACAAGTTTAAAAAATGATTTTAAAAGTTTCCAAGAACTCTTATAATCGCAATAAAATTAAAAAACTTTATTAACGCTACCAGAGTCACTCAACTTTAGAGCAAATGTTTTAAAAGCACATAGTCGATATAAGAGTATTCAAAAACCGAATCGGGATACCAGTTAACCCGTTTTTTTTTTGAATTTTCGAATTAGTCGACAATTTTTTTGATCGGTTAACCGGTTTTTCTAATTAAGAACTTTTTTAATTTTTATCCAAAAAATATCAAATTTCTCCAACTTTTTGTATTTGTTCTGCCTGCTTATTTTATTTTTATTTAATATTAACCGCTAATTAAAATATGTTAATAAAAACCAAAAACTGAACAGAGACCGTTTGTAAAAAAAAGGTTTTCGGTTGTAAGACCGATTCCAACTGTTAAAGCCATATTTTACGACGTTTTTTCTTTTATAAAGCAATATTATTAAGAAAAAAGTCTTCATTTTGGAGATACTTTTGATACTTTATTATTATGTAATGTAGTAGATCTAAATGCTACATGTGTATATTTTTTAAATTGTAAATTATATGTAAAAATATCTCACGAACGCATAGCCAAAATAAAGAAAAACTTACAGATTGGCGAATATAATGAAGCTGGTTTTTTCAGTTGGAATCATATTCGAAACCGGTTTAAAAAATGCAATTTCTCGAATGTCCCGAAAAGCGGTCTACTCTAATCAGTATTCAAAAATAATTACCAAATTAGTTTGGAAAATATGTTCTTAATCTCCACTCCTGGTGTAGACAATATGGACAACTTTTTTGGGAATTATAACAAATTTTTATAAATAAAAATTTCATTTCATTTTTAACATACTAAAAAAGTTTCAAATTTGAATTTCAAATGTGAATATATCGTAAACGTCTTCGATTAGTGATTTTCATACATAGATCAATCTTTCAAAATCGGATCACAATCGCAGAATTGGAATCGCTATGAGATGCAAATTCAAAACTTTACTGGACAACATTGTATATCTGAGCATGTACATTTTATTGCAAACGTTTAGAAATTATAGATTTATTTACCTACTTTCCCCAAATTCCACCACTGTGGACTGGTAATCCATACAATTTTGTTTCTATAGTTACATATATAGTACATATGTGTTTATAGATTCACTCTTTTCATACAGTGGAGCTGTATGCAGTTTTAATACCATACAAAAACTTAAAACATATGTAAGATTCCACTTGAATGCTTACAGGCAGCAGGCAACCACATAAACCAACCAAAAAATATATATACTCGTACTTAGCATACCATTCTAGGAGCGCTCCGAAAAAGGAGTCAGAAAAGAGTCCAACTAAAGAGCATTTTCGGAGCGCTCCGAAAAAGGAGTCAGAAAAGAGTCCAACTAAAAAGCATTTTCGGAGCGAAAGAAAAATTTGCTTAAAATATTAATTTTTTTCCATTTTTATATATTTTATTTAAATGAATTCCATTTTATTTTATTTTTTTACTGTACATACAATATATTTAATTTTTTCCATTTCTAATTTAGTTTAAATAAAAACAATTTAATTTTTTGTATATAAAATTGCAATAATTCTTTTCTGACATTATGTAAGAGCTCTTTCAGAGCCCAAAAAAACCCTCATAAAAGACTCTTTTCTGACATTATCTAAGAGCTCTTTCTGACGGACCATTTTCGAATGTAATGACCCTCTTTTCTGAAGGTTTTCGGAGCAATTATGATTATTTTTTGGGCTCATAAAGAGCATGAACGCTCCGGAAAAGGTGTCAGAAAAGACTCTTTTCGGACTCATATGACTTGGTGGGTATGTGTATTAAGCAACAGTAATTGATATTTGGGTTAGTGTTGTTTTAAGTGTAAATAAATAGAATTTAACATTTGGCAAAATTGTTGCCAAAACGTGCAGAACATTTAAGTTTTCATCATTGTCATGGTCGATTTCATTAAAATTTACCACTTATGGTACATGTAAATTTTTTTTATTAAATCAGTTGCTTTTTGAACGGTTCTGAATTATGATGTGTTGAATTGTAGTAAAAACAAATCTGATACAAATCGGCAACTTTCTGAACTTTGAAGAATTCATAGTTTTGGATCTTTGCGGCCCGAAAATGTTTGCTACTAAATTGTATATTTTCGAAGCACAATATAGTAACTATTGTAAACGGTGACCGTTTCTGTATAATTTCATTCAGCTTAAGCTAAAAACTAGTCGTTCGTAATCTTTGGTTTGGTGTTTTATTTATTAAAAAATTTGTTAAGCTAAAAGCGTTATGTATAAATGTAGAATACATATGTATATAGAGTGAGAGCAAGTTAATGTCTAATATACATATATATATACATATATATGCAGTTTAGCCATTTTGTTTGTTCACGGTTTTATAGTTAAGATGATGTCTTACCCTTTCAACTTTCTTAAGAGCAGGCATTGGTTTCTCCGTTTCTTTAAGTTCACCCCAATTGGGATCTTCTTGATCTTTGTCCCATTTTTGATAACGACGTTTCTTTAACATGGCACGGAAATCCATGCCGCTTGAATCTGATACAAACAATTGCATTTCGGCTGAATCCTCGCCATGTATATTCGATACCACAACTTTATATTTTCCCTCATCATTAGGCTTACACTTACGCATACATAATGTAATAGTATTTGTTTGCCCATCGGTCAAAAATTTAAACCGACCACCTTCGAGAATTTCACTAATACCTTTGTAGAATTTAAACGTTGGTGCTGGATTTCCTTCTATTCCAACGGTCATGTAGGCAGTCGAATCTGTTTGATAATGTATTTTTTTTTTTTTTTTTTTTTTTTTTTTGTTAAAATAAAAATTTAATTATTTTAGAACACAAACATATATGTATGTATGTATGTATGTATGTAGAGACACAACACACACACAGAAAAAAAAATAAAAGACAAAGAAAGTTTTAAAGCAAAAAGAAATAAATAGGATAAATAATAATAGAAAATAGAAAAGATAATACAAAGCACAAACGATGAAATACAATGAACAATTTTAAGTAACTTACCTTCAACAACAGAATATGATTCTTGAACATCGATAATTGTGGGTGGTCCGCCATCTCCGATATCGCGCAGTGGTGTTGATGGCTTATTGATAAGATCTTCAAGATCCTGAACACTCGGTCGACGTACATCGATTGAAGTTCTACGCCTCTGTTTTCGTTTACGAAACATTATTACACACACACATACACAAACAGACATACACGAACGTTGATGATGGACGGTGGATTGAATCACATACAAAAAAAAAATCAAATAATTTAATTAGTTTTGAAAATTGGTTAAATGTAAAATAATACAAACATTATTTTCAATAGGAAGAAAAAATCAAACTACAAGTTAAATAAAATCAACAAAGAAACAAACCAAACTCAAACCGCCAAAACTCATAACAATTTATGAAAAGTCAGTCGTCAGTCTCATGAATTTTAAGTTACGCAGGCAAACATTTTTAAAATTGTGTGTGTGTAAAAATCGTCTAAAAAGCCAAACACAAGCAGTTTTCGAATTCTGGTCAGTTTTATTATTACGACAGTTTTCATAAATTGTTTAAATTAAAACGGTTATTCAATTCAAAACTCAACAATTCTACTTTCTACAAACAGTTTAACTACAATTTCTACATTTGGCAGAATTCATCACAAAACGCACGCACAAATTATTTGTTATTTTATGATATGTCATTTTTACTTTAATTTACCACAGCTTTTTTCAGTACATATATATCAATTTCTTTTTGACCAACCAAAGAAATATAACATCTTGAATAAGATACACAGAAAAAAAAACATTTCTTTTTTCAATTAAACCTTCAATTAAAATTTTAATTGATTCAATTACTTTTTCTTTTTTTTTAATTTTTTCAATTAAATCTCAAATTTTTTTTAAATTGATACTATCATTTTGTTTACAGGTCCTATTTCAATTAAATTTTTAATTGATTCCACAAATATTTTAATTGAAACTCATTTTCATTTTTTTCTGTGTAATTGCATTACAAAATAACTCTATATGTTAAATCGGTAATATCGCTGAAATCAAATACAACTGGTTACAATTTGTTATTGCTGAGTATACATACGTTATTAAACCTTCATAGAACACAGAGTATTTATATTCAACCCTATCGTGAATAAAAATTCCATATGAAATTTGTTCCCTTTGCACATTTTTCCTATTAAAATTCAATGTTAAAAATATAAAAAGGGAACAAATTTCATGTGGAATTTTTATTCACTATTGTTATTTATGTTGTGACAGAGCTTTGAGAAAAATTGCCAAAACTTTGGGAAATTTTAAAATTACTAATAAATACATCTACAATTATTACATATTTTCTAATATTTATTTTAGTATGCAATGAAGATTTGATTTAATAGTATATAATTGCAAGACATACATAATAACTACATATGTATGTATGTTAAATTTGTAATGCCGCTGAAATTTAATACAACTGCTAGCCGCATTGAGATGAATTCTCCCTCCATTTGCTAAAATATTTTGAATGGATTTGTTTTAGTGGAACAACTTTTTTTTTTATTTGTAATGTTATAAACATGAATTCTGTGTGAATATTAGTAAAGTTAAATGCTGTTGAATTACGTATGTGTATGAAAATAATAAAATAAATTTTTCGATAAAATCTTGTCTTATAAAGATTGTATTTATTACGCCTTGCTTACACACAAATATTTATACTACATACATAAATGAATACCAAAATATACATACATATATACATAACAGATATAGTAGTAAATTAAATACATTATCAAAATAGAAGTAAAGACAAACAAATGCCATAAAATCATAGCTTGGGAATTTCGATTAGAATTAGAAATCATTACGATTAGAAAAATAAAATAATCTAATCATTAGAATTGAATTTTGATAAAAATTTCAGATTACTAATTGATTAGATTAGAAATAATCAAAAATCTAATATTCAAAAACTGTTACATTATGTAAATATAGCAACAAATGTGATAAATAAATATTTTCTTTTCACAAAAATAGTTAAAAACAGTTAAACTAATCAAATCTAATCAAAAATAATCAAGAAATCTAATCAATTATTTTTTTGATTAGTTTTGATTAGATTTGATTAGAAATGCTAATCGTCACTAATTGTGATTAGATTTTTGATTATTTCTAATCTTATCAATTAGTAATCGTCTAAAATGGCTAACTAATCATAATTAATCAATTGTTCAGCACAATTAAAATTTCTAATCCAATTGCTAATGATTAGGATTTCTAATCATTATTCCCAAGCTATGCATAAAATATACATACATATGTATGTACATACATATGTATTTAAAATCATAAAAAACTCGTCGGTGGCAAGTAATTTGATCCCAGAAATATCTGTGCATGAATTACGTACAAGTGTTGGCAAGTTAGCACTTTTAGTGCCAGATTTATCGATTTTCAATTCCGCAAAAGCTGCATTTTTTTAATCAGTCATCGGACTCACACCATGTAATCACTCAGATCATGCAAGTATTTGCCAAATAAACGTTAGTCAATTTCTTGTACGATTCAAATTTTAACAAATCAAAATCAACTGTATAAATATGTACAGTCATCCTTCAGTCAATTAATCTGTGGTAATTAAACACATTGGGCTATAAATGTGCTATAGAATATAAAAGACTTTTTCAAATTTAAATTAAAAACTATATTTTTTTTTTAAAGAGAAGTAACAACACTCAGGCAATTAATATGCCTATATATAATTGCGCTACTTTCTTTGGAAAGGGGTTGGTTGACGAAGTAAAGGTGGCGAAAGAAGAAAGCTTTTTATATCACAACTCTGCAATTGCGCATTATGTTTGTTTTTATTGCAGCGCCTCTGGTGGTGAGTAGGCGCATTAATGTTAAAGCTTGATTTTAAAGCCTTTATTTAATTATTTTACTTCGGTGGCGTTTTGATAGATAGAAGAACACTAATAATTATCAGAAACTGATGTTGTTTGAGTGGCAGCGGCTGGGAATCGAACGCGGGCTGCAAATACCAACTCATGCTTAATGATCAAAGGCGCTAACCAATTAAGCTACAGCACCCTAAAACTATTAATCCTACATATTTGAAAGAGTTTTTCATACATGTATTCAATATATAGTACATATGTATCTCTTATTTACGAGATATTTCCATTTTAAAATTTCATCTTTTACTTCTCCCTAACTATACTTTATTTCGTAAATTACAGATTTATTCTTTCACTATGCACATTTAGTAACTCAATATTTGAGAATCGCCTCATCTTGCGGACGCCTGCTTGCAATAAATATTTTTTTTGTGAAAATGACACTATTAACACAG